>OX458971.1:11129711-12565246 GCA_949774945.1 Hoplodrina ambigua | reverse complement strand
CCTATATCAAAATCCCGACAATCACCACCAAGGAGTATCGTATTTCCAGTTACTGGGTTGTGGAGGTCAGATAGGCAGTCGCTCCATGTAAAATACTGGTATTCAGGCATCCGGTTAGATTAGAAGCCGACCCCAACATACATAGGAAAAGGCTAGGCAGATGATAATGATGAAAATCCCGACAACCACTGTCGGGCAGTAGCACACTAGACACAACATACATCTGATCGGAGAATCCTCCTTATCATTGAAGGACGCGGAACAACACATCCTGTTCCACATAGTTTTATACCTTTACAGCACATTGTTATCACTTGAACAACGAAAACCGCCCATACTTCTACCAAATACAGACCCTGTCGAAGCCGAAATACGAAAAGACTCCCTCTTCATTCAAACGTCATTTGATTGTCGACTACTCTCATCCCCGATAACCATACAAGGATCGTCGGTGCACCTAATCCTAAGGAACCATCTTCAAATTCCTACCCTATTTTTTCTTGGGTAATCTTCATAGATGCCCTTCAGTTGGGGACAACAGAGGGTTATTTATTTATTTAAACTTTATGCAACAAATGTACAAAGGCGGACTTAATGCCTTAGGCATTCTCTAACAGTCAACCAGAGGTGGTGAAGAGATAACATGGTAGGTGCAAGCAATTTTTATGTCGGACTCTTACCGACTGAAACTCCACTGTTCCTCCTGCTTCCGTAAGTTGGGAGCCTATGGTATTCGCATGACGCGTGATTATGGATGATTGTGATCCACGCCCCCGACTGATATTGGACCGCCATTGACGAGCCTCTTTACACAAATTCCTACCCTAAAAAATCATGACATAATCCTTTTGTGGATCATCCTTACTTTTATAAAGTCAAAAGGAAATTAGTTTCGGACCCTATTTCCTATTCTCCAATTCTAGAGGTTTGATAAGTCCTAAACAGTGCAATTTTTTTTTAGTCTGATAAGTTCATATTTTATAGGGTCAAAAGAAAATGGTACAGCTTTGTTAAAAGTGTTTTAGGACAATTGTTTTTTTTTTCATCTTTGACTCAACATATTGGGAGCTAGTAAAACTACAATTCAAGTTCTCAATCAGTTTTATAATAAAATCGATCTTCCTTAATTAAATCATATAATTAACTTCTAACTCTATTTGCGCAGAGAAACACCATTATTTTGCTGTCATTCATTTGATTCTTACAGAGACAGAATGATGCGTTAAATGTACGTAGTTATTTATAATGTTATGTACAAGCAGGTCTTTATTAGGCCACAATAATCTCTATACACATCAGAGGTCTATAAAAACATGATATTCGTGAAACAAAGCTAAAAAATAAATTTAAAATTAAATAACATGATTAAACTGCAACATAACAATAGCATGGTTGATAGCCAACATAAGCAAGACTGGCAACATGTACATCCCAGCAGGAACCTTGGACACCAACTTGATCTCCAATGGATTTTTCTTTACCAGACGTATAAAGTCCTTTATCAATTTCGCTTCAACTTCCCTTGAATCTGAAATTAATTTACGTCATTTTAATCCATATTTCTTATTAATAAACACCGGTACTAAACATCTACGTAGATGCAGGATTCTAGACCCTCCAGAGTTAAAATTCGTCGGTTATAAAAAACAAAATTAGCTACTCCATACAACTATGTGGCCACAATGGTTGGAACAGATTTTTTTTTTAAGTTACCTGTACCCTGGTCGCTAGGACCCGCCCCTGATTCACATCGGTGTAATATAGATACATACAACTTCCTCTGAAATTACTCTACATATTAATAAAAATTGACGGCAGAAAGTGACTTTGTTTAATACTATGTAGAGCTCCCGAGGGATCTAGCATCATGCACTGAATCCATGGAAATAATACTTCCACAAGTTAACATTTTAAAATAATCTCACCAATTATTAACATTGTATTATAAAGTCGAGCTATCATTCTGTGAAACTTCATTCCTTGGTTGCGAGCCAATTGTCCGGCAGCGATTGGCATCAGCATCACTAAACCGTAAGTAAATATAGCAATCGTCACTGTCTTCAACTCATCGCTGTATACTGTCTGAAATTTGAAACAATATACATGAAGGTTAAGGCAGAGGTGACCCATTAGTACACCCACATTTGTAAATGTAGTACTTACACTTAAATCGAACTGGTAAAAAACTTGGTAAATCATCAAAACGTAGTGCGGTGTTGACAGAACTATCGAAAAGAAAAACTGAAACAAAAATAAAAATACATACATCTAACATAACATCACGCCTGTAATCTCCGAAGGGTTAGGCAGAGGTGTACCCATTAGTACACCCACATTTCGCCAGTTATGTTTTTAGTCCCATGTAATAGGGGGCGAGCCTATCGCCATCAACCGGGCACAAATCCAGACTCCGAGGCTGCTACTGAGAAATTCCTGATGGAAGAACCCAATAACACTTTGCCCGACCTGGGAATCGAACCCAAGACCATGCACAGCAGTCGCGCTTGCGACCACTAGACCAACGAGGCAGTCAAAAAATAAAAATAAATTCTTACAAAACAACATACGTAAAATACAAGAACTTAATACAAGGTGCAATTTGCCTTGTGAAACAGGAGGTTAACAAAAGGCATAAATAATCAAATAAAACCTTAAAACAATATTATTGTTGTTTACACTGTTGGATTTTAAACGCTCAGTTCAGTGCTGAGAGTTGAAAATGCAACAACAGAAATTACTATGTAATATTAAAATATTATTGTTTTAAGAGATGGCGGTAGCCCCCCCCCCCCCTGGTCAATAATAAATAAAAAAAATGTTTTAGTTGTATTTGTTTGACAGTATTTCAGAATACATCTCTTTCGAAGAACTGAATCGCCTCGTTGCGTAGCAATACGCAGTGTCCCCCACTATATCACTGTGTGCGTGTGGGTTCATCGCCCCGCCTGCCTAAATCCAATGGCAAGATGGTTAATTAAATCACAATAAAGAATAAAAAATTTATTGATTTGTAAATATCGGACCCTCGTTCCATCTCCTCACGGGGTGAATTTTGGAAAATCCTTTCTTAGTAGACGTCTACTAACTATAAACGACTTCCCTGTCTTTCATCTATAGGTAAACGTCAAGCGGTCGATATTTGATAAGAATGTGAGTGACCTTATTCTTTTATATATTTAGATAGATAGACTTGTATTGAGAATCACTAGCATAGTTAAATTTGTCGAGGATGCAAAACTGCAGCTTGTATAAAAAAATACCTGGGGACATACAGGTAAAAATTACCTATTAAATAAGTAAAAAACAAAAGTAAAAAGTAAAAAACAACCAAATGCAAATACCTGGCTTCCAAAGCACAGCGTCACCTTTTTACAGCAGTTCACTAAATTCTCATACAGTTCCACCCATCCTTGGATCTGCTCCCTTGTGACGTCACAATGCTCATCCGAACTAATATCACAACTCTCCTGAACGACTTTTACTAACGAAGTCAAGCATGAGCACAAATAAACCACTATCATAATAACAACAAACAACATCAAGTGTTGATAGACAATAGTTAATCTTATATATGTTTGTACAACAAAAGTTAGAAAAACTTGAAGAACATGCATCTTTGTAAATTTTTTCAAAACCTCCAAAGATCTGATGATGACAAAGGCCATAAACGACAAAATAATGATTATAGTAGACCAGTATATTTTCTTCTGAGAACTTATTAATTTCTTATCATCTTTAAAACGTTTAGAAACATGAGTGATGCTTCTATAATATGACATGAAGGCGCCGCTGTACCAGACTCCAGTTGCGACGGATGAGACAGCGTTTAGATAAGCTGATATGCCAAAAGCACAATAGATTATAACGATTTGATCAGGCCCGCTACTTAACATAAAATATACTTTAGTACTAATAACTGTAGTGTTCAATATGGTTTGAAAGATTATTTTAAAAATGATTAAATGTTTCTTTATCTTCTTCTGGTTGCAATAGTTCCTGTGTATGCCAAAGATTGTCTCCACCAATAATAAATTGTCCAACCACTTGGTCGACATTTTTCTTTATTTTTTGTAATGTTGTGTGCACTGTCGACCACGATCGAGTAATGGTTTTAATGGACGGAAACAGTTTTTGTAAGTAATTAGTTAATAGCTCATTGCTTACTCATGGCGTTTAATCTTCTAAAGGCAAATTTTCCCAAACTACTAGTAAGTCAATTTTGAACTCTTGTCAGTTTTTTCGTCTGACAGTTTTTGATTAGATTTCTTCTTACTTTCACGTGTGTGTTATTGATTGCGCTGGCTCACACGCTATTTAATTGTTGGTAGATATTAAGGTCGTTCACAAACTAGACTAAATTTAGACAATTGGCATCTCTTACTAACATACAGCGACAGGAAAGGACGGTGATATTAAAGAACTAAATTACCGATGTCAAATTAGTTTTGCCTTGAACTTTTCCGTATTTTTAATCCATACGTTTTAAGATGTCAACTATAACTGTACGGATGTGTCAGATTGACTAAATTTGACAGCTCTTATTTACATTAGTCTCTTACTTGTTTTATTGGACAGAAAAAGATGGAAATAGTCTAATTTTAGTTTAGTTTGTGACCAAGGAAATCGGCACCATTATGTATCTTTGAACACAATTCAACTATCAATTCTTAATTCAAAATACTTTATACGTACTATAATCAACAGAAGGAACAGGGTGGTTTTTTAGTCAGTAAAAGTCTGACAGTCCCTTCCGCCCTGACCCAGGGTGAAAGGAGTCATTTGACAATTTTTACCACCTACAAAAAAAAAACGTACTACAATTATTGCAGTTCTTATGCAAGATACATTGCATTCACGTGTGATTATCTATCATGTATAAAAATATTGCAAAACATTGATTTTAAGAGAGTAGTTTCTTGTCCATTCTTGCTACTCTCATTATCAATCGTAATTAGAGTATTTTTTATGCTACTTGCACAAGTGTTTCACTAGATAAAAAATACCAAAATAAACCCAGAGACATAAAACAATAACTGAAAAAACTGTTTTTCTGATAGGTATGGTTGTTTATTTTTATGAAAGAGTATCTATAGTTTTGCAATTACATGAAAATAAATTAATGAAGTCAATCTGATAACACAGTGTACTAAACTAAAACTTATGAGTCATAATACATTTATTGTAACTAACTTCTGCCCACGACTTCGTCTGTGTCGACTTCAGAATTCAAAAACCAAAGTCCTAAATCATCTTATCAGAACACAAAAAAGCGATAAAAAATATATATACATCATACATTTTATGTGTTAAGCTAAGATAATATTTACATGTGTGTCAAATTTGAGCTAATTTCGTTCAGTCGTTTAGGCGTCAAATAGTAACACACATCTATCCATTCATTCACCCACTCATATAAGCAAGTAAGAAGTCAATTATTTGAATATTTTTAATTTTTTATAAATATTTTAATGAATATTTAAATATTTTTGTTAATCTGCAAAGTAAAATAAAATATATAATTTTTTTTAAACATTACACGTGGGTACGTTATTTCGTGAAACAAGGGCAAACCAAATTAAATAAATAAATTATAAATGTATAAATAATTCAATCATAAATTCGTAAATGTTTACGCATTTATAATATAAATAAGATTAAATAACATGATTAAACTGCAACATAACAATCACATAGTTAACAGCTAATGTGATTATAATCGGCAGCATGTACATCCCAGCAGGAACCTTGGACACCAACTTGATCTCCAGTGGATTCTTCTTTATCAGACGTATGAAGTCCTTTATCAATTTCGCTTTTGCTTCGCCCGAATCTAAAATAAATTCACATAACATAACATATTACACAACATACACGTACGTAACATATTTGACTGCCTCGTTGGTCTAGTGGTCGCAAGCGCGACTGCTGTGCATGAGGTCTTGGGTTCGATTCCCAGGTCAGGCAAAGTGTTATTGGGTTTTTTCATCAGAAATTTCTCAGTAGCAGCCTCGGAGTCTGGATTTGTGCCCGGTTGATGGCAATAGGCTCGCCCCCTATTACATGGGACTAAAAACATAACTGGCGAAATGTGGGTGTACTAATGGGTACACCTCTGCCTAACCCTTAGGGGATTACAGGCGTGATGTTATGTTATAACATGAAGGGTAAAGCAGAAGTGTACACACGGCGATGTCATCGCGGCGATGCGATGAGTGGAAATACGTGGCACGACGATAATATCGCCGCGATTCTCTCGCTCGTGGAGAGGGTCACTTAGTACATCCACATTTTGCCAGTTATAATTAAGTCCCATGTAATAAGGGGCAAGCCTAATACCATCAACCGGGCACAAATCCACACGCCGAGGCTTTTTAATTAATCTCACCTATTATTAACATTGTATTATAAAGTCGAGCTAAAATTCTCTGTAACTTCAATCCTTGGTTACACGCCAATTGTCCAGCAACGATTGGCATCAGCATCACAGATCCGTAAGTAAATATAGCAAGTGTCACTGTCTTCAACTCAGTGCTGTATCCTATCTGAAATTAGAAGAAAATGCATAATAATTATATGAGATGTAAAGAGACCAATCATAGTTCCAAAAATCCCATTTCACATATTCTACCCATTATTGTGATAAATTTTTTTTACTACGTCATGTCTGTGATTTCATATATTTTTTAAGGATGGGAAATCATTAGTAATCTTCCGCCCTGGGCAGACGAAGGATGTGTCAGACTCTTACTGACTAAAACCCATCCGTGTTCCTCCCAATGCCCTTAGTCGCATATCTCTGGGCCAGTATCTCTTTCTAACAAAATCCGCAACTAATGTCAAAATTATTTAGGTACATCATCATCTTTCTGCCATCGTCCCATGTTAATTGGGGTCGGCGCAACACTTTTTCTTCTGCCATTCTATCCTACCAGTGGTCATGCTATCACTGACTCCCTTTTATTTCATATTATTCTTCACACAATTCATCCATCTTTTCTTTGGTCTTCCTCTTCCTTGGTCATATGCATTTCAAATTTTTAAATTATTTGAGGTGCTTCTTATTACATAGCAATAAACACTAAATTCATTTATCATGGAAATCCAACAATACGTAACAAATGTACTTACACTTAAATCAATCTGGTAAACAATTTGGTAAATCATCAAAACGTTGTTTGGTGTTGACAGGACTAGCGAAAAGAAATACTGAAACAAAAAGAAAATGCTTTCTTACAAAACAGCATAAACACAAAAAAAAATATTACAAAAGACTTGGATATAAAGGCAAAAGCACCTTCTATAATAAACTTAATAAAAACTCCAATACAAGTACCTGATGTCCAAGACACAGCGTCACTTTTTTACAACAATTCACTAAATCCTGATACAGTTCCACCCATACTTGTATATGCTCCCTTGTGACGTCACAATGCTCATCCGAACTAACATCACAACTCCCTACACTCTCCTGACCAACTAATATTAAAGAATACAAACAATCTGACAAATTAACTACAATCATAATTACAACAAACAACATTAAGTATTGATAAACAATAGTTAATCTAATTATTGATTGCGCCGCAAAAGTGAGAACGACTATCAAGTCACTCAACTTTGTAAACGTTTTCAAAATCTGCACAAGTCTGATGACCATGAAGGCTATAAATGATAAAATTATGATAATAGTAACCCAGTATATTTTCTTTTGTGATTTAATTAGTTTCTTATCATCTTTAAACCAATCAGAGATACGAGTGATGCATTTATAATATGAGATGAAGGTGCTACTGTAAGAGATACCAGTAGCGATGGAGGACATAGCGTTAACATAAGCTGATAATACAAAAGCAGAATAGATTACAACGACTTGATCAGGTCCGTTTTTTAACATAGAATACACTTTATTACAGATGACTATAGTGTTCAATATGATTTGAAATGATATTTTTAAAATTATTGAAGTTTTTTTCGTCTTCTTCTGGTTGCAATAGTTCCTGTGTATGCCTAAGAGAGTCTCCACAAATAATAAATTGTCCAACCACTTTATCTTCGACATTTTTTGTATTGTTGTGTACACTGTCAACAACGATAGAGTAATATACTTTAATGGATGGAAAAAAAACTTATTTTGTTTTTCTGTAAGTAATTAGTTAAAAGCTTATTATTCATAGCTTTTAATATTCTAAAGGCTAATTCTCCCAAACTTTTACACCTACTTTTAGTCTTATTTGTACTACTAATAACTATTGGATTCTTCACCATTCTTTCCAAGGTATATTAGATATACGATTTTAGAAAATTAGGCTTTTAATGATTTATTTACTGAATTTTCTATAAGTCTTGACGTATACAGCAAGGTAACTTTTTAAAAGAAGAAGAACAGTCACAAAACATCCGTCTCTGTCGCACGTTAATCCGCAATCCGCAAACAGTGTAGTGTGATCAGAAGCTTACTAAATATCCCTTCTCTTTCTAACGATGAACCACGTGTAATAAACTACTTACCTACTAAACGATTGACTTATTAGCTGTCATTTATTTTTATGACACATTACTAAACATGTTTAGTTTATTTTTTACTTCGGCTTTTGATTCTAAGTCAAGAGTTAGGGACTTCATAGTACTTGTGTATTTTTAGTTGAATATTTTTTATTAATATTTAATTAAAAAATACGTAAGATAGAAAGGGGAGTAATATTATTCTTTGACGTGTATGAATGTGTCTGTCTCAGTATGGTTCCTTCAAGAGGCTAAATGATTTTAAAGAATGAGGGTTGGTTGGATTTGTATAAGAAGGTATCGCCAGGTCTTCGGGGCAATAGCTAAAAATAAATAAATCGTTTTCTTTACTTGATTTATGTTAACTGCATGTCTGATTAAAAAGTACTAAATAAATGAAAATACGAATGATTTTCATTTTAAAATCAATTTGAATAAAATGCGCAGATTTTGCGAAATGCTCATTTTGCTAAATGCCTATTTTGAGAACTGCTCGTTATAGGTAGCGGAACAATTGCGAAGTGCACGTTTTTTGTTTACTGCACATTCTGCAACAGAGCCGTCGCGAGTGACATTGACAGGACTTTGGAAAAAAAACAAAAATAAGTCGTAAAACGTATACTTACATTCTAATTATACATAAACATAATATCACGCCTGTAATCCCCGTATAACTATATTAACTATTTATTATTTAGGTTAAAAAACATAATTAAAATAAATAAAAATAAAATTATAAAGTTATATTATAAGTACATAGACAATAGGAATGATCATTATAATTTACAAAATGAATATATTTAATATTAGTGTATAAAATTTGAATATAAGTATTTGAAATTAAATAACATGATTAAATTGCAACAAAATAATTAAATAATTAACACCTAAGGAGAGTATAATCGGCAGCATATACATCCCAGTAGGAACCTTGGACACCAACTTGATCTCCAGTGGATTCTTCTTTATCAGACGTATGAAGTCCTTTATCAATTTCGCTTCAGCTTCCCGAGAATCTAAAATAAAAAGATGTCATTTTAAAACTTAATTTCTTACCTGAATAAATGCGAAAGTTTAGATGAATGGATGTTTGTTACTCAATCACGCCAGAAAGGCTGTAAGAAATTTGGCACAGAGATAGATTACATACATACATAAAATCATAAAATCACGCCTTTTTCCCATGGGGCTAGGCAGAAACTACAGAACGTCACCTGCTACGATCCTAACATACTCCTTTCCTCTCATCTACGTTCATACATCTCGTCATACAAGCACGCCGGTTACGAGTACTTCGCACCTGACCTTTCTGAAGGACCTCACCAATACGGTCAGTATAGGTCTTCCTAGGGCGTCCCCTCCCGGCGTTGCCACTCACCTCTGCCATATAAATACTTTTAAGCATACCCTTTTCTATCTTTGTCACTACATCTAGATAGATTATACTTTGGAATTGCTTCCTGCGATGACGTGCACGAGATTTTTGAAGTGAAAACTTCTTTAGCGGCGTTGAGCACTTTTTCTGTAATGGGTATAAAATCTTAAACTCGCGTCAGGACACGTGACCTGATCGAAAAAGCATAAGACGGATGGAGAGTAGACAGCTATCCCCTCTCTACGGCGCGGCGAAAATGTATGCCTGGGCCTACTGTTTCGTTTAGGCAGCGCAGGGCGCTTGCGCGAATGTTCGTGTATAACTTTTTAATGTAAAATAATTGTAATAGTTTTAAAGTGTTAAATTTTTAATATAATATAAATTGTCATGTTTGTGTACGATAGCGCAATAAATGAATATTGTATTCTACCACATAAATGATAGTACTTTTATACTGATAAAGCAATTGGTGCAAAATTATTCCCTAACCATTCCAAAATATCAAACATGCTCAACGTTAATAATCAAGTTTTCACTTCTGCCGGCACTCCCGGAGTGCAACCCGCCTTTTTTTTTTACACATGTTACTACTCCGTTTCCGTAGGTCGTAGCGTCATGTTATATATACTATACTATTCCACATGAATCTAGCTATCATATACAAAAAGATTTTTTCCAATCCGATTGGTTCTTCCAGTTATTTCGCGTTAAACAGACAAACAAACAAACAAAAATTACGTCAGTTCTATTATAGCCTTCTTGACGAGAATGGCAAACAGCACCTTATTAAATACCATTTTATTTCTTATAATTATGTTTTAATGATCTTACCAATAGTTATCATTGTATTGTAAAGTCGGGCCAATATTCTGTGAAACTTCATTCCTTGGTTACGAGCCAATTGTCCAGCAATAATCGGTATAAATGTTACTGATCCGTAAATTAGTAAACCAATTACCATTTTTCTTAACTCATCGGTAAATCCATGCTGAAATTCACAAAAAATAATAATTGTAATGTGGTACCTACTAGGTAGAATACGCGCCACGAAAGATGAGATTTGACAAGCGTCAGTAATGGGGAGCTTGCGCAGTTATGGATGTACGAAATAGTTATCCATAATTTGTGTATCTATTCAGGGATTTATCGATGGCATTTACATTAAAATTCTTAACATTATTATAATATTCATTACGAATTAATAAATTTTGTGTGGCGTGTCAAGTCTCATCTTTCGTGGCGCGTCTTATAGTAGATAGAGCCCTTTGGAAAGAATCTCGTCTGGGACAGTTTTACAGTATTAAAGGTTTTCGGACGCTGTGTGGATTACAAGTCGCTGATAAACTAGAGAAAAAAAATAGTTTTCTGATAGAAAAGCTTGTGGTAAACATAAATAGGGTGATTGGTAATTAGTGCACGATATTTATACACATGATTGTACTCATGATAACAAAAAAACTAATTGAAAAAAATAAAGAAGCTAGTATAATATAAAAATACTTACACTTATACCAATTTGGAAATAAATTCGGTTAATCATCAAAACGTAGTTCGGTATTGACAAAGCTAACGAAAGGAAATACTGAAACATGACAATTTGATTTTTATACAAAACAACATAAAGTTCAATCTACAAAATTCATTTTACTACGGATACCTGCAATTCGGAACACAGCGTCACCTTTTCACAGCAGTTCACTAAATCCCGATGCAGTTCCACCCATACTTGGATCTGCTCCCCTGTGACGTCACATTGCTCATCCGAACTAACATCACAATCCCCCACACTCTCCTGAACGACTGTTACTAACGAAGTCAAGGATTTGCTCAAATAAACAACTATCATAATAACAACAAACAGCATTAGGTACTGATAAACAATAGTTATTCTAGTTATTGTTTGTACTGCGAAAGAGAGAACACGTAGAGACTCATTCATATGCGTCAATTTGGCAGAAACATCAAAAGATCTGACAATTATGAATGCAGTAAATAACGTAATAATGATTAAAGTAGACCAGTACATTTTTTTTACAGATTTTATTAATTTTTTGTCATCTTTAAACCAATTAGAGACTCGAGTTATGCTTCTATAATACGACATGAAAGCGCCGCTGTAATAGACACCGGTATAGATGTTTATCATCAAGTTTATATACGCCAAAGCAGAAAAAACACTAAACACTAAATTTCCATAGTCTAGCACACCGCTTAACAGACAATAAACTTTATTGCTAACTACTGTAGCGTTCAATATTGTCTGAAAGCATATTTTAAATATTATAAACCATTTCTTTGTCTTCTTCTGGTTGCAATAGTTCCTGTGTACGCCTAAGATTGTCTCCACAAATAATAAATTGTCCAACCATTGTATCGTCGACATTTTTCTTATTTTATAATCTTGTATGCTTCGTCGACGCCTTTAAAGTAATGGTTTTTGTAGATGTCAGCGGAACATATGTTTAATTATACTTAGTTGATATGTAGTCAGGTACTTTATTGACTATCAATAATTTGGACGACATGACATTTTTACCTACCTATTATTGACATAGTTTTCAACTAAAGCAGGGGTTTCCAATCTTTTTAATACTGCGACTCTTTTTACGGGTTGTAATTTTCGTACGCCTATAAAAGAAGATATTATTCGTAGCTCTGGCAGACATTAAGAATAAGTAAGGCACGTTACTTATTTTCAATAATTAAAGAAATCTCTTTTTGTAATATATTTTTTTTGCTTTTTCTAATAATACAATGCCACAGACAGACACACACACACAGACGCGTCAAACTTCAACCACGTCGTTTTTGCGTCGCGGGTTAAAAATCAACCTGTATACGTCACACACACATTTGTAATAAAAGATTAAAACTAAATAACATGATTAAACTGTAACATAACAATAATATAGTTGACAGCTAATGTCAGCATAACCGGCAGCATGTACATCCCAGCAGGAACCTTGGACACCAACTTGATCTCCAGTGGATTCTTCTTTATTAGACGTATGAAGTCTTTTATTAATTTCATTTCAACTTCGTGTGAACCTTAAATTAGATAACATAATTATTTCACAGACGTTTACATACATAATCAAATAACAGTGAGCAATTACTTCTCGATTCTCAACACAAATCAATAATATAATAAAATAATCTTTTTGTAAGAATAGTATTTTCGAATTCGAACTAGCCATCTTGTCGCTGGCTATAGGCAGACGAAGCATACCCTCACGTGCATAGTGATATAGACGTGCGACACTGCCTATCGCATACGCGACGGGCTATTCTGTTCTTTAAAAACGAAGTATTCCCGTTTTGAGCACCTATGCATTGATCACCAATCTTTACCTTCATTACCTTTGGTGTTCAATGCATAGGTGCTCAAACAGGAATACTTCTTAAAAACTGCATCTTGTATTTTTTTCCTACCTTTTATCATAGTGTTATAAAGTCGAGCCGCTGCTCTATGGAGTTTCACCCCCTGGTTACGAGTTACTTGTCCAGCAACTATTGGCATCATCATCAATGATATGTAGCTACATATAACAAATACCATTTTCTTAAATTCATCCAAATCCTCATCCTAAAATATATAAAAAAGTTTAAAAAAAAAAACTGTCTTGAAAGTCAAAAGAACTTTTATAATAAAACAAATTCATTTATAACTTTGTAATTTTTTTTTATCTACAAATAATTTACAATATTAGTAGAGTAAACTATTGTAAAGGGGTAATAATACGGAATAAAGGCCCTGTTCCACTGCGGTACACAGGCACGCTGCTCTCGTTGATTTAGCTTCGCTAAACGTATGAAAATCTATATGGTAACGTCGAGTGCAGCCCACGAATAAGCTACGTGGTTGATGACGTCATTGATACAATCTTGTTTTACTAGGATATATTATTTTATTTTTAATGAATAGGACAATAAACAGCTGCAATATACATACATATTTAGAGTTTACAATATTGCAGCCCACTGCATTATCTTCATATTACCTTAAATATTGTCCTAAACAGATTTTATGTAAATGAATATGTCAAACATGCATCTCAACGCTGCGCAGGCTATTCGCGCTGCCCATACTATGTAGCTGCGTATGATGTGCGCGCAAAGCGAGTGAGAGTGACTAAAGAGTGTTAGCAGCGTGAGGTTATTTCTTTTTATCCATAATGACGTCACCGATACACGTGTAGCCTGCCAAGGCCACGCGTGTATCGGTGACATCATATATCTCGCATAGCGTGGCTGTGGGTTATTGTACTACACAGCCGTGGATGACCACGAATATTCGCGCATTCAATATAGTTCAGTGAAAATGTAGACACACATAATTTGAATCACGGACCCAAGCAGCTAACGTGGAAGTGCACCGGGCACCGCAGTGGAGCAGCGCCTTAAATATCCTCGGGAAATAACGAAAACTTACTCGTATGAGAATCGTGTAGCACATTTGATATACTATCAAAATGTAGTTTGATATTGACATCGTTAGCGAGATGAAGAACTGTAACATATGGAATATTATGTGTTACTAAAATTGGATTACTAAAAACATATTCATCTTAACTAAATTTCGAATACAAGTACCTGGCGTCCGAAGCAAAGCGTCACTTTTTCACAGCAGTTAGCTAAATCTTCATACATTTCCACCCATCCTTGAATCTGTTCCCCTGTGACGTCACATTGCTCATCCGAACTAATACCACAACTCGCTACACTAGCCTGAACGGCTGACACCAACAAAGTCAAAGATTTCAACGACTTTACCACTATCATAATAACAACAAACAATATAAGATGCTGAAGTACTAAAATAAGTCTTGTAACCACTTGTGTTACTAAAAGGGTGACTAAAGTTAAGAGATCTGAGTCAGAGAATTTTAATAAAACTTCCGTAGATCTATAGACAACAAATGCGATTGAAAACAAAATAAATGCAAAGCTGAAACGGTATAGCTTTTTAAAAGAGTTACTTAATTGCTTATCATCTTTAAGCCATTCGGAGACACGAGTGATGCTTCTATAATAAGACATGAAGGCGCCGCTGTAGCTGATACCAGCCACGACAGAAGACACGGAGTTTACAAAAGCTGATGCACAAAAACTAGCATAAATCAAATAATTCTGACTATACTCAGCTTGTCGTAATAAAAAGAATATTTCACCAATTACAATTACAGAATTCAATGTAATCTGTATCAATATTTGGAAGACTATAAAACATTTCTTAATCTTCGTTTGGTTGCAATAGTTTCTATATATTCCTAATATGTTTTCGATAAACAATAAATTGTTCAACCACTTGATTGAAGACATTTTGTTTAATGCCTAGCGTCTTAGTGACAGGTAATGTAGTAATAATTCTAATGGGCGGAAGTAAAACTTTTGGTAATGTTAATTGACTAGTATATACTGAATTAAGTAATGATAGATATATCAAGAAACGAGAAGGTAAGCATTTATATTTCGATAAAATTAATTACATATAATTTAACCCCTCAAGTCACAATTGCTTCCACGTTGACACATAATCATTGACTTGTAACATACTGACAACTATCAGTTATTACAAGGACATAGGTATATATGTGTCGACGGGTTGATCATAAAAATTATATTATGTATCACTAACAAAACAGTTCAGCATGATGACTTCGAGTAGTAAAAATTGACTTCAGTAAAATTCGCCAGGTTTCTGCTATTTTACGTGTCATTAAGACAAACAATATATCTAGGTAACTTTAGCCTCTCCATATAGGTGCGATATTATTGCAGCATATTGATATACCAATCCGTAGAAAAATTCCATTCTTTACACATATCAACGTACGCAACCTGGAATATTATCTCCCCTGTGATAGATTACGCGTGTGTAGAAAGATCTTAACGCTTTACATTTGACACGTCTAGTGCTACTAACACCTACTTAGCTAAAATCCACGGCTTTACTCCTATGGTCCTTTCAATAAGAACCTGCATATGCTTTGGGATAAAAGTAATTTGTCTCTCTCCGGTCCGATATATATCATTCACGTGACCCATTGCTGTGTAAATCAAAGACAAACCAACAAACACATTTACGCATATATAATATCAGTTGGATTAAATAACATGATTAAACTGCAACATAACAATGACATAGTTAACAGCTAACGTGAACAAAACTGGCAGCATGTACATCCCAGCAGGAACCTTGGACACCAACTTGATCTCCAGTGGATTCTTCTTTATCAGACGTATGAAGTCTTTTATCGTCTTTGCTTCAACTTCGCCTGAACCTGAAATATCTATGCCTGTTACTGGTTCTTTTGTTTGAACATCATAATATTGGACGTCATGTTCGTGAACAGGCGCTTTCAGTCGGGATTGGTCATCTCTTAGCTGTATTCTTTTATGTTCACCTTTATTGTTTTCATATGTATATAGAAGAAACAAGAATATCGTAACCAGGATTTTGTAAAAACCTAATTGAAAAGAGTGTCCATGGAGTTTGATGCTCGTTCTTCTACATAGGGACTTACCTCCTACCTTCGTTTTAGGACGAGCAACTGTCTTCAACTTTCTGACTGACTGACTCCTTGACAATTCGAAAGTGCCTTTAAATGGTCTTACCGATACTCATTGTGTTGTATAGTCGGGCCAACGCGCAGCGGCACTTCACTCCTTGGTTGCTCACCATTTGCCCAGCAACAATTGGCATCATCATCACTAATAGATATGCAAATATAATAATTAAAATGCTTTGGTATTCGTAGATGTCGTCTTTCTGCAATTTTCAAAAGTTAATCGTAGTTCGTAGTATCTTAATCTTAATGGTCAAGGATTCCAGAGTCGGTAGTCCCGCTAGCGTCATCTAGCATGGCTAAAATTTTAATACGAGATTCAATGAATTATTTTGTTAACAAGTTTTGCGTACTGACTAGTTTTAATACCGAACCCAAGTCAATTCTACTCTCTAAAAACGTTCAAAATCTAGTCGCAATCTCATCTTACTTTGTAATAATTAAAGATATTTTTGACAGATTGACATTTAAATTAGACTGCGACCGTTTCTTTAAAGTTGGTAGATTTGCCCCCCGGGTGGAAGGTCCTATAAAATTTGGATCTTTAAAATTACGGCATTGACTAGCATTAATTATGGCTGTGGAGAGGAACTTGTAGCTAAGTAATAACAGCCGCACGGGTTGATCCTTGGATGGGTGATCATCTTTACACTCCGTGCCTCGGGAAGTACGTAAGCCGTTGATCCTGGCTGGATCTTTGACAGTCGTTACGGGTCGTCAGAAAAACGAATATCTGACAACCAGTCTTACTAAGGCACCATGTAAAATACTGGAATTCAGCTGCATCCGGTAAGACTGAATGCCGACCCCAACATAGTTGGGAAATTGTTAAGCAGATTGATTGTCTGGCAGTAATTAGTGTCGGTTTTTATAATTATCCTGTAAAACATATCTCATACCTTCTTAACGAAATATGATTTAACAAAATATTCCTCTATCTACCATCAAAATCTGAGCTATGTAAAAATGACGTTGGTCTGACAAAATTCCAAACATAATGTAGGTTACTTACATTTGAAGTACGATTGTAAATAAATAGGTATATCACTAAAATGTAGTGTAACATTGATATACTTAGTGATAAGGAAAACTGAAACAGATGAATTACAATTAAGAATATTACAAAATAAAAAAATAAAATTATAGGTTCCAACGTATAAAAAAAAATATCGTAATGATGGATAGATAATGATGCCGATTTCCTTGTTCATAAACTAAACTAAAATTAGACTACTTCTATCTTATTCTGTCCAATAAAATAAGAAACAGACTAATGTAAATAGGAGCTGTCAAATTTAGTTAATCTGTCACATCTTTACAATTATAGGTGACATCTTCATTCTAAAATTCAAGTCAAAACTAATTTGACATCTCTAACTTAGTTCTTTGTTATCACTGTATGTTAGTAAGAGATGTCAATTCTCTAAATTAAGCCTAGTTTGTACGGGTTTATGAAGTGTTTTAACACCTTTTGTATAGAGGTACTTATAAAAAAAAATCAAATCCTTAAGTAGGTACCTGATGTCCAAAACATAGTTTCAATTTTTCAGAGCAGTCCAATAAATTCCGATACATTTCGACCCAACCCTGAATCTGTTCTCGTGTGATGTCACATTGCCCATCCAAACTATTACGGTTTGCGACGGATATCATCGAATTTAGACATTTAAACAAATAAAACAATATCATAATAACAACAAAATACATATAGTGTTCATATGTTACAGTAAATTTTAAAACCGCTTGTGATAAAAGCAGGATAGTTAATATTATAAGTTGCCACGATTTCGACGCAGTTGGTGAGTACTTAGCAAAAGTTTCCGCTGCTCTCAAGCCACCGAACAAGATGAAGACTAAAATAAAACTGATGCTGAACCAGTATAGTTTCTTGAGAGAGTTATTCGATTTCTTATCATAGTTAAACATTTCAGAAATGAAACTGATGCTTTTATAATAAGACATGAAGTCGTTGCTGTAACAGATGCCAGTAACGATAGATGAGAAAGCGTTTATATAGGCTGACAGAGCAAAACAGCTACGAATCATATTTAATTGACTAAAAACACCACTTTTAAACACAGTATACAAATAATAAATGTCACTTAATACTGCAATACTGTGCAACATTAGGTGAACAAATATTTGGAGAAGAATTAGGTATTTTTTTATCCTCTTCAGGTAGCTCCCATTCTTCTGTACAATGTAATTTCTGAATATGCCTAAGACATTTTCCACTAAGATCAGTTTTTTCAACCAATTTACTGTTGCCATGTTTGTAAGTTATGTTGTCTCTTGGCGAAGACAATACAATAATAGTTTTAATGAAAAAAAAAATTCCCTTCGACATTCGATATTTTATCATGAAGGTGATAAAAAGTAGTTATTTGAGTAATTGGCCATCGATAATCTTGATGACGTATGACATAGTCAATTACTCTGTTTCTTCAAAAAAGTGTAAATGTTATAATAATTGACTTTGGGATGGACTAGTTTTGGGGTAACTTTTCGGCGACTAACTTTGGAGAGACTAGTATTTTCAATATCAGAACAACCTAAATGAAATAAAAATCAAAGTCTTTTTTGCTTGTTTAAGCCTTCATAATTCATTTTCACACGAAAATAGACATTAGAATATTGTAGATTCATTAAACTATTGAACCAAAAAAGGCTCCAATTTTATTTATTTTTTATGTGAAATGGAAATCATTTTTTTTTATAGTATACTATAGTTATTCATACAGCAACAGCAACAGCAACAGCAACAGTTTGTCTTTTATAAGAACTGATAAATATGATTTAGTGACAACTATTTATTTTTACTATTAGTAATCGTATTGACTTAGTTATAAAAAATATAAACTACAAAATATATTTAACCATTTATTTAAAATTTAAATAACTATTCAATGACAGCCATGCTTATAAAATACATTCTAAATTATTTAAAAAAACGAGCGTTTTACTCTTCTTAAAGTTAAAAAAGATATGTATGCAAGCAGTGATAAATAATACATGAAATAATGGATAGAAGAGAAAATCCAAGCCAAATAGGTAAAGTAGATATTTGTGTAAATAGTGATATGCAGAAAAAGAGAAAAAGAAGAAAGAAAGAAAGTTGCGTTTATTGGCATTACATCAAAATTCATCAACTTAAAACTATGACAATAGAGAATAATTATAATATAATGCCAAAAGGGCCACAGCTGAGCAGTGTCAGATGGCAACACAAGGTGAAGAGGATAAAAGGATCCACCCTTGTGGGTCCCTGGATAGATCGGTGGCGTTGCAAGTCAACGTTCACGCAGCATCGACCTCTGCTACCGCTGTTACTTATAAAATTAAATTATATGTGTAAACTGCAACATAACAATGAGATAATTGACAGCCAAAGTGAGTATAACTGGCAAAATGTACATCCCAGCAGGAATATTGGTCAGTAGCTTGATCTCCAGTGGATTCTTCTTTATCAAACGTATGAAGTCCTTTATCAATTTCGCCTCAGCTTCGCTTGAATCTGAAATTAAATATTGAATTATCGAAAATCTAATTTATTAATTACTAGCACTCTCCCGCGACTTCGTTCGCGTGATGTTTCTTACGGATCCCTAATTTTTAATAATAAAATTTAGCCTATTAGCCTATGTCATTAGGGGATAGCAAAACTTCTCAACAGTGAAAGAAATTTTTCAAATCGGTTCAGTAGTTCTCGGATCTCTCCTCTTTATAATATTAGTATAGAAAAAAATATACGAAACGAAATTTAATTACCAATAATCATTTCATTGTAAAGTCGAGCCAACTCGATACGGATGTTCGCTCCTTCGTTACTCGCCTTTTGTCCGGCAACGAATGGCATCGCCATCACTGATACGTAACAAACTATAATGATTACAACAGTTTTATATTCGTCGTTGTTTGCAACCTAAAACATACATTAAAAAATACAATTAGGTAACTCTTTCTTTCGTCCTCCCTTGTCCCATGTTACTTGGGGTCGGCGCAACGTGTCTTTTTCATCCATTCCGTCTTATCAGCCATCATGATATCACTGACTCCCTTTTCTTTTTTAACATTCTTCACACAATCCACGCATCTTTTCTTTGGCCTTACTCTTCCTCTCCATCCATCCACATTCATTTTCATAACTCTGTTGGTTACATGCGTTTCATCCCTCCCAACATTCCCATAACAAGACAGACGATTCTCTTTGAAGTTTTCTGACACTAGCGTCACTTTCTAACTATACTTTTTTTTTAATGTACCTACTTGCCGCTTTTAAAACCATTTTTTGTTTACCAGAAACCTGAAAAGGGGTCATTGTAGTCGTCTTTTACTACAGGACTAACTCCGAAATTCCGAAAAGAATATCCATGAATTTTCATTTGCATCACTAAACTAAAATATATGGATCAGCTGATCTGTTTTTTCGCAAATTCAGGGTTAGTCTCATGAGTACAATAATCCCTTTTCAGGTTTCTAGGGAACAAAAATATTTTTTGTATAAAATACTCACATAGAAAGGATTTACGTAACATATTTGGTAAATCAACATAATATAGTATGCTAAAGCCGTTATCAGGGAAAAGAAAAACTGAAACAATAATGATATTATTAGAATTACATTCTGACTAAATAAATGCATCAAACCGAGAATGGGCTTGTTGAATGGGAATGTAGCGTGTTGGAATAGAACACGGAAAACGGAAACCTGAACACCATGCTGAGTTGCCAGGTTCAAATGGGATTGGACGGGACACATAAGCGGCATGCTCAGTAACCGCTGGGCAAAAGTCGCTACGCAATGGATGCCTGGAGGAAGACGGCGTCGCAGAAGACTGTCCAGAATGAAGTGGTAAGATGGATCTGGACGTGTATTGTTACTTGAATGGATATAAGGTTAGAAAGGGAAATTTAAGTAGTTACATATATGCGCAAGAATGTGAAATATCGTAAGGAAAGCCATAAGTAAGTTTGGGGATGGTGTCAAGTACCTGGCGTCCAAAGCAAAGCGACACTTTTTCACAACAGTTAGATAAATCAGCATACAATTCAACCCATTCTTGAATCTGTTCCCCTGTGACGTCACATTGCTTATCCGTAATAACATCACAGCTCCCCCCCACATTCTCCTGAACAGCTGATATCAACGAAGTCAGGCTTTTCGACAAATGAACCACCACCATGATAATAACAAAAAACATTAGGTACTGATATAATATTGTTATTCGTAAAAAAGATTGTGATAATAAAATTGGGATAACTATCAGTAGCTCTGACAAAGTGAACTTTATTAAAACCTCCACAAATCTCAGAATACCAAACAGCATAAAACAAAATATAAAGATTAAGCTCAACCGGTAAGTTTTCTTTAGAGAATTCATTAATTTCTTATCATCTTTAAAAGTTTCTGAGACACGATTGACGCTTCTCAAAAATGAAGTAAAGGCGCTGCTGTAACATATGCCAGTTACGACCGATGGCATGGCGGTTACGTAGATAGATGTGGCCAAAGCACCATAATTAAAATTGATATTACTCCCGTAGCCATGTTTTCCGATCATAAAATATATTTGCCCAATAAGGAATACAGTATGCGCGATAGTCTGAACGATTATTTGGAAGATAATCAAGCATTTCTTCTTATTCTTCTGGTTAGAATAATTCCTGTATATGCCTAAGAGATTTTCCAGAAATATTAAACTATTCAACCACTTTGTAAGAGACATTTTTGTTTAAAATGTTGCGAGAACCGGCGACGACAACAAAATGAAACCTGACTAGTAAAATAGACGGAAGTATTTTTGACATTTTAATTCAATGAAAAAGTTGTCTCTTAAGTAATTGACTGTCAATTGTTTTGAGGACACGACATTATTTTAATGTGTTTGTACTTTGTAAATGTGGGTGTACTAATGGGTACACCTCTGCCTAACCCTTCGGGGATTACAGGCCTGATGTTATGTTATGTATGTGTTTGTACTTTAATAAAACATAACATCATGCTTGTAATTCCCGAAGGGTTAGGCAGAGCTGTACCCATTTATACACCCACATTCCGCCAGTTATGTTTAAGTGACATGTAATAAGAGACGAGCCTATTGCCATCAACCGGGTACAAATCCAGACTCCGAGGCTGCTACTGAGAAATTCCTGATGGAAGAACCCAATAACATTTTGAACAAGACCTCATGCTCAGCAGTCTTACCTCCATGTTTGTTCTATTTCTCTTTTTAATTTATGTTGTTAAGTCACAAATACCTATTAATGAAATTAGGGCCTTGACATTAAATTATGTTTTTTTATTCATCACATTGTATTGTACTTTAAAGACAATTAAATTGTAATTCATTGTTTGTTCAATAAAACAACTCAACCTACGCTTTTTGTTTTATTTGCTTAATGAAATACAAAACTATCTATAATTACATTTATCATAGTAACGATCATTTTAAAATAGCACAAATATTAAAAAATATACAATGAAATCCTACAAGTAATAAAAGCGAAAGTTTATGAAGATGGATGAGAGTTTGTTACTCTTGCACGCAGACTCTTAAACGGATTTTTATTAAACTATACATAGCTAATTAGAATCATCAGAATAAAACATAGGTTATAATTTATTGTAACATCTAGCTCCATACAGGTTAAATGGGGAAAGTACTAATTTTATGTGGGCGATGCCGTAGGCGGCAGCTAATATGAAAACAGCCAATATTTAATTTCATTTGTATTATAGTTTAGGTAAAGTGTAGGTATTACATCAACATTTATTTCGCCATTGATAACAATTAATTTTCATAGTAAGTAGTAAACAACCAAAATATATATCTGCAACTGGCATAATAATAGTGTAATATGTCAGATTTTAAATAATAAGGTTGGGTTTTTGATTTTTGAGTTATTATATATTTTTTTATTTAACACCTTTTTAGTTAATAATCCGCCATCAAGTCATATCTAATGACGTATCATTTTACAAAATCGTTTGAGCCGTTAAGTAGTTAATAACGGCAATAGAAACGGATAAATACATAGATACATGTCAAACACATAACCCTCCTTTTGAGCTATGCCACAGTCGAGTAAAAAATAGTCTATTGTCCTTACAGATCCCAAGCTCAAACTTTATAACAATCAGATTAGTACTTTTGCCGTAATAAGGTAACATACAGACAGTTATATTATTATTAGTGTGAATGTAGTATGACATGTAGGTTATCAATTATCTAAATTAAATGATATGATTAAACTGCAGAATAACAATAAGATAGTTGACAGATAGTGTGAGTATAACTGGTAGCATGTACATCCCAGCAGGAACCTTGGACACCAACTTGATCTCCAGTGGATTCTTCTTTATCAGGCGTATGAAGTCCTTTATCAATTTCGCTTCAACTTCAACTGACTCTGAAATAATGATGTCAGTTATTTTACACACAAAATAAGACAAAAATAAATTAAGGCATACATACATACATACATAAACTCACGCCTTTTTCCCATGGGGGTAGGCAGAAACTACAGAACCCCACCTGCTACGATCCTTACATACTCCTTTCGCCTCTTCTACGTTCATACATCTCGTCATACAAGCACGCCGGTCACGAGTACTCCGCAACTGACCTTTCTGAAGGACCTCACCAGTAAGGTCAGTGTAGGTCTAATAATAATATTGAGTATTGGACATCGTATTGTCATCAGACCTAGAGGTGTATGCATTTTAGCTCAATCGGATACCAGCAACGAAAACCGTACATACGAGCAAACTTAAAAGATAGGATAGTTTTAATCTCGATTATTGACCTCAATATTTTTTTATCGCCTTTCGAGCCACAGCAATGAGTGGCCGAGTCAGCTAGTTTATAATATAGTAAAGATTAATTACACGACTGCCTCAAAAAAGGAGTGTTATGTGTTCAGGGTTAATGTATGTAAGATTCTTTATTCCGCCATAACTTTTAAACGCCTGAACCGATTTAGATGTATGGGGTATCGTTACAATCCTTGCATCGTTCCGAGTAACATAGAAAAATAAAAATAAACCGGTATGGTCACTTTAAATCGCAAATTAATACCAGCCTCAAATTATTTTTTTAGTTAATCTGGTCGTGTCTATGTTTATCGTCTAGAATTTTAAAGTAGATTGAAAAAATATAAAACACTGTTAATAAAAACGTCGTAAAAAAACTAACGAGTAAACAAAGTACAAATATATGCAATTTATTATTTTATTTTCTCTTTAAGCTTGTAAATAATGTATATATTATTTAAGTTTTCTTATAAATTAATAACTGTTGACTGCCTCGTTGTTCTAGTGGTCGCAAGCGCGACTGCTGTGCATGAGGTCTTGGGTTCGATTCCCAGGTCGGGCAAAGTGTTATTGGGTTTTTCCATCAGGAATTTCTCAGTAGCAGCCTCGGAGTCTGGATTTGTGTCCGGTTGATGGCAATAGGCTCGCCCCCTATTACATGGGACTAAAAACATAACTGGCGAAATGTGGGTGTACTGATGGGTACACCTCTGCCTAACCCTTCGGGGATTCCAGGCGTGATGTTATGTTTTATGTTTAATAAAAATACCATATAAATGTGAAATTTTTGCAGTCGTGTTTTTTATTTTTTTTAATTATAGTAGCTTGTTAATGGTAATCGTCTTACCCATAATAATCATTGCGTTGTAAAGTCGAACCAATACTCGGTGTAATTTTACTCCTTGGTTCTTCACCAGTTGTCCACCAACTAATGGCGGTATCATTAAGGAGATGTAGATAAACAAAACGAATATTATTTTCTTATACTCATTAGCGTCCCCCCCACTCTGTAATTAATAAAATGAACAAATTAATAATTATTTCTTTCTTTCTTTCTTTATCGTGTGGGCAGTAAAGTCTTACGACCCCACACACCCTAGTGTCAGAGTTTCTAAACCGCCTCAAGGATCTCTGACATGGTTTGAAGTGGGACAATAATATAAGTTCAGGTTTCCTCACGAAGTTTTCTTTCACCGATGTCAGTGATGTCCAAGATAAACTTTAGAAAGCATTACATTACATTACATATGAATTGAAAAAGTCACATTGGTACTTGCCCGTATTTGAACCCTACCACAATTATGAGAGGCGAGCGCTTTAACAACTGGGCCATCATGACGATAAAACAAAGAAAAAAAAACCTTTAAATAGAACCTAAAACCTTTGTTAGTAATTAATTATTATCGAATTATTGTTCAGATATTAGTTTTTAATGATTTTAAAATCTCATATTTGATTATTTCCTCATGTACAATTTTTTGCACCAGCATTATTATTTATCTCTTCAGCACCTTTGGTTGACTGGTACAGAAGGCTTTAAGTCCGCCTTTGTACTTTTTGTTGCATACAGTTTTAATAAATAAATAGAAAATTATACTTACACTAGAAGGGCTCGTGTAACAGAACTGGTACGTCAACAATATGAAGTATGATAATAGCAAAAGCAGCAAACAGAAATACTGAAAAAAAAATCATTAAATAAAATACCTGACCTTCAATATAAATGCCTAGAATGAATGAATGCCTTAATTTAAATGCCTATAAATACCTTTAATATACCTATAGTCAAATTATTATAGCATGAGACAAAAAGTGGCTAAATAACGTTATGTTGTAAAAAAAACTGCTAATCTCTGGAACTACCAAACGGATTGTAAAAAAATCTAATTCCTTCCGACGAATTGGAATAAACCTTTTTCCTTTTTTCAATTGTATGTAATAGCCAGATTCATGAGGAATAAACGGTATAAGCTATATAATATAACGCTACGACCTACGGAAGCGGAGCTGTGACTAAAGTAGTAACGTAACGCGGGTGAAAAAAAAAAAATTCCGCGGTCGAAGTCATAGTTTATATTGCTTTGTATTTATCATGAAATTTTATAACAATACATGCTAACATTCAAATAACTATAACGTTATTTTTCGAATGTTATTATGAATGAAATCGAGAAAGAATATTACAAATTAAAAGTATACCTGATTTCCAAAACACAACGTTACTTTAGCACAGCACTTCGCTAAATCCCGATACAGTTCCACCCAACCTTGAATCTGCTCCCCCGTGACGTCACATTGCTCATCCGAACTAATATCACAACTGACACTCTCCTGAACGACTAACACCAATGAAAGCAAGCACTTGGACAAATGTGCCACTATCATAGTAACAACGAAAAACACAACATACTGAAACGCTATTATCATTCTTAATGTAAACTGCACTGTGGAAACAGAAATGGAAATAAACGGATTTGTATGTGAGAACTTGATAAGAGCCTCCACAAATCTCAAAACACCGAACGCGGTATACAAAACTGACATTACCATAATGATTCTGTATGTTTTCTTAACATAATACAAGAATTTCGTATCGTCTTTGAAAAAATCATACACGCGAGTCATGCTTCTATAACATGACATGAAAGCGCTGCTGTAACAGACTCCAGATATCATGGATGGGACAGCAGTAATGTAAGCAGTAGCACAATAACCACAATATATTAAATTCAAATGCTCATAACCATTATCGCCTCCTAACAACAAATACACTATACCGATAAAAACTACACTATACATAACTGTTTTGATGAAAACATCGAAAAGAATGAAGCATTTCTTAATTTTCTTCTGGCCATTATAATTCCTGTATACGCCTAAAATATTTTCCAAAAACAGTAAAGTATCTAACAATTTTAATGGAGACATTATCGATAATGTTGTGTGTCCTGGCGACGTCTTCAAGGCTTTTGGTAGTTGCATTTTGTTATTTTAAGTCACTGGAAATACTCATGTTAGTAATAAATTGGTCGTTAATTTTATTAACACGACATTAATATTATGAGTAATTGAGTAGTGGTTATAAGTAAACACAAACATAACCTTATTGGAAGTTATGTGTTTGAACCGTTTGGGGTTGAAACACTGGGGCCATGGGGCCCGAGCGCTTACCTTGATTTTCGGGACATCGCTAAGCGACTGGTCGACTCTACACCAGAGTGGGGCAAAAATCAATTGTGAAAACAATTAACAACTAACAATTAAATTGCCAAATTTAGTTGCAACTAACAACTAAAATAATTAATTGTAATTGTAACGTATCGCAATTAACAATTAATTAATTGTGCTTGTAAAACTTTGCAATTACCTACAATTAAATTATTTGTGCTTGTAAAAATGTGCAATTACAATTGATTAATTGTTAATTGTTTGGTACACGTTTACAATTACAGTTAACAATTAATAAATGTCAGTAACTGAAAAACATAATGCAAACAATACAAGAGCATTCTCCTTAATATTCTCAAAGGAATGTAAAGCCTGGATTTAAGCAAGAACATTACGTAAAAGTGTAGCACAGGTACCTAACTAGAATAATCCGGCGAACTGTGGGTGTACATTGGTACACCTCTGCCTAACCCTTCGGGGAATACAGGCGTGATTGTATGTATGTATGTCATCAAATACGTAGTTAAATTAAATATTAATTGTTTAAAACAATTAATTTAATTGCAAATAAAATTTCAATTGCAATTGAATTAATTGTAAACCACAATTGATAGATTTAATTGCAATTGATTTCAATTGCATTTCACAATTAAAAAATAATTGAATTAATTTAATTGCAATTAATTTAGTTGAAATAAAAATTGTAATTGTTTGCCTCTACAATTAAAAAATTAATTCAATTGTGCCCAACACTGCTCGCATTTTGACTAAACAAAAGTGTCAAAACACAACAGTAAAACTACAAATTAAGTTTTCATTTTCTTCGTTTCATTATTTCACATCAAAGAGGTTGTTTTATTATTAATTTAGAGGGCTGGCCTTTTCTTCGGCCAACATTGCCATACAACGTGGTAATGCTACCAGCCTTTTGGGCAATCGCCCCACTGAGAGCGATGCGCACGAGTTTTCTGAAATCTTCTTCCTTCTCTTATAAAACTTGCACATGTAAGACGCTTATATTTAATTGGCTATTAATTCATGTAGCAAAGGACATTTAAACTCATTTAAGTTTTGTTTTACATTTTAATAAACAAACAATTATTTTGAAAAATCATAAATTACATGATTTTTGTATTTTAATAATAATTGATTTTTGATTTACAAAAACAAGCCAGCCTACATTCTCTAAACAATTTAATAAATCCAAATATCCAAAATCATAACAATTACTTCAAATAACGGTAGGTATTTTTAACATACATGTGTTGTTTATTTTAGCAAAACTAACCTCTTTATTTGCCCACTCCCTTTTTGAAATGGTACAAAATTAATTTAAATTTAAATCATACCTAATTGAAATCCAAAAAAAAGTAACTATACAGGGTAATTAAAAATATACCCGAAACCTTAAAAGGGGTTATTGTACTCATCATAATGAACAACTTTTTCTATGGGACCTACCCTGAAATCATGAAAAAAAAATCAGCTGTTCCCTGCAAAAATGCTACATAACATGATCGTGATATATGGATCAGCTGTTTTTTTTTTCATGATTTCAGGGTTGGTCCCATAGTAAAAGTTGTTCATAATGATGAGAACAATGACCCCTTTTAAGGTTTCGGGTATATTTTCAATTACCCTGTATACCTATAATATGAAGTAATGTGAAAAAGTAAAATTAACAGCTCAAGGGCCGGCTGTCATACTGGTATGACAGAACAATAGAAAATCAATTGTGTGTCATTAAGTGGAACTTAGTAATTAAACAATATTATTAAACTGCAACATAACAATGATATAGTTGACAGTCAACGTGAGTACAACTGGCAGTATGTACGTCCCCGCCGTAAAATTAGAAAATAAATTGATCTCCAGTGGATTCTGCTTTATCAGACGTAAGAAATCCTTTATCAATTTTGTTTCAGCTTCGTTGGAATCTGAAATTGTAATTATTTGTTTAATTGCGTTAATCTCCGGAATAACTTAATTTGTACTTATTATTATTATTTCCATTTATTTATTTAATATACATATAACTTTTTTAAATGTAATATCAAAATACAAACATTTAAAAATATAAAAAATAGTAGCCCATCGGTGGCGTTATTACTTAAGACTGGCTCGTTGGTCTAGTGGTCGCAAAGCGCGACTACTGAGCATGATATCTTGGGTTCGAATCCCAGATCGAGCAAAGTTTTATTGGGTTTTTCCATCAAGAATTTCTCAGTAGCATCGGAGTCTGGATTTGTGCCCGGTTGATGGCAATAGGCTCACCCCCTATTACATGGGAAACATAACTGTCGAAATGTGGGTGTACTATAGGTACACCTCTGCCTAACCTTTCGGGGATTACAGGCATGATGTTATGTTATAACTTAATATTTATCAAGAATATTATTAAAAATAATATTTTCTTACCAAAAATCGTCATTGTACAATAAAGTCTAGCCAACAACTGGTGCAGTTTCAGCCCTTGGTTGTGAGCCATCTGTCCAGCAATGATTGGGAACATCGTCAGTAACGCGTAACTTACTATAACAATCGTTAATTTCTTGTCGTCTCTCTGTAAATTATTTTGAATATTATCATTTGACATCGGCGAAAGAAAACCTCGTGAAGAAACCTGAATTAATTAATATATGTGAAACCACCGATTCGCCTTCAGCAATGGTGATTGTGCCTTCATGAGACTTTTCCCAGCAGTAAAATTATACTAAGCGTTTATAACCAATAATAATTTTTATCTTCGTAAACAATCAAATTTAAGATAATGAAACTTTACTTGTAAAAATATTAAGTCCGCCCTATCAGAACTTGCACCAAACCGATTTTCAACCGACTTCAAAAAGGAGGAGGTTCTCAATTCGACGCTTATGTTTTTTTTTTTTTTTTTTTTTTTTTTTTTTTTTTTTTTTTTTTTTTTTTTTTTTGTATGTTTGTTCTACGATTACTCCGCCAATTATGAATCGATTTGGATGATTCTTTTTTTGTTTGAAAGAGTATAGTTGCGAATAGGTCCCATAGGAATATTGTCATGATCTGATGATGAACTTTGGAGATATGGAACGGAACTCCTTATAAAATCACAGCAGAACCGCCGTAACAAGAAAAATTGCTTTGTTTATACGTGTAGTCGATGACTGACTGAAGGAAGCGGGGAGAGGGTACGTTAACCCCCCTCCTACCACTTTCCAAAATTAAATATATCGTGTGAGGTATTGTTTGAAAGGGCTTTATGTAAGGATTTCAAAAATTAACACAGAAGCACTAAAAAGTAAAAAATAAAAAACTTTTTTACAAAAAAAGATGACCGCCTTCAAAAACTACAAAATAAAAAGTAACTTTAGCTTGGAAGTCGGTGGCAATACCTACATAACAAGAAACAAAACCAAAGCCGCCGATTTCCAAGCTAAAGTTACTTTTTATTTTGTAGTTTTTGAAGGCGGTCATCTTTTTTTGTAAAAAAGCTTTTTTAGAGTTATCGTATTCGGTCACCATTGTTTTCCAAATATGTTAATTATCTTTTTATTCATCATGGTAAAAGCCATTGTAATATAACCGAGGGAAGGCACATCGTAGCGAACATTTTGACCATGGATTTAAATAATTCCAAACCCCCCATAAAATATTTAGTTACGATTTCCTCTTCAACTTTTATAAATATGTTTACAACTAGATATCCATAAGAGATAAAAACTTTCAGTACTGTGGAAGACAGATGGAAGAACGGATAGACGTACTTACTATGTAATAGAAAACCGTGTTTACTTTTTGGGTCCGTAACCCTTAAAATCAAAGAGTTATCCTTAAGATTTTCACACTCAGGTAGACTAATAAACGAATGGACAAGAAAACACAAAACAACCTGTGAACCTGCCACCATCTCTTTGAACAGTACTATTTTAATAAAACAAAGTAATTTCAGTTAGTTGGGCTAAAGACAAAGTAATATTAAAGTAATACTGTTTTAAGAGATTGGGGTAGGCCCCTAGAAGTTTACTTACATTCAAAACACTCAAGTAACACATTTGGTACGTCAGTAAAATGTAGTAAGATACTGACATTATCAACGAAAAGAAAAACTGAAACAAAAAACACATGTTTATGTTCACAAGAGCTTAATTTAATTAAAGTTAATATCAATTGAATTAAATTAATACAAGTACCTGGCGTCCAAAGCATAACGTAACTATTTGACAACAGTTTGCTAAATCTCGATACAGATCAATCCACTCGTAAATTTGTTCTCTTGTAATATCACATTGCTCATCCAAACTGGCATCACTACTCCCTAATCTCTCCTGAACCACTGATATCAATGAATGCAAGCATTTGGACAAATTAACTACTATCATGATTACAACAAAAATCATAAGTTTTTCAAATAATGTAGTAAATCTTATTAAACCTTGTGATATAAAAACGGGAACACACATAATTGTATATACCTCATAGTCTTTTGCCTTAAAATTTATTACAAGATCCAACGTTCTAAAAACAGAGAAAGCAATGGCTAGTAGAATAAAAGTTATGCCGAACCAGGCTAACTTTTTTAGAGAATCAATATTTTTCTTATCGTCTTCAAAGCATTTAGAGACACGACTGATGATTTGAATATATGAAGTAAAGGCACTACTCTTACAGATGCCACTAACCACGGATGTAAAACACGTGGTGAAAGACGAAAGCACAAAATCGCAGTAAATATAATTTATCTGCTTATGGACATCCTCAAGTAATAACAAGTACAGTTGACCAATAACTATGACTAAAGATAGAAAAGTCTGAACGAATATATGGAAAATAATACAACATTTCTTAATCTTGTTTTGAGTAGAATAATTTCTGTATATGCCTAAAACATTCTCCAGTACTAATAAACAGTTTAACCACTTTAATGGAGACATTTTTGTTTGTAATGCTCTATGTCTCGGCAACGGCGGTACAAATATTACATAATGGATTTTACGGGTTGTAAGAGACGACTGGTGACATCATTATAATATTTTAATTCACTAGCTTTCAAGTAATTTCGTTAGTAATTGACTTTTATGATCAAATAACGAGTTTAAACATGACGTTTTCGAAACTGAGTGCAAAGGGACTTTTGAGACAGAATTTAAATAAAATTTTACTAGTAAAATAGTTATTAGTAGTTAGTATATTAGTCCTCTTCTTACTATAAAATATAGTTCATGAATTATGAACGTTGCCTGCACCGGTTTTTTTTTATTAATACCAAGCTACCATAAAATCAACATAGTGGAAACATCAAGAAAAAAAAAATAAGCTCAACGTGTACTTTAGGAGTACCTTAGGGAAGTACACTGAGACCTCTCTATTTTTTATAATTTACAAATAAAATCATCTAATGTTTGAGTTCCTAGGGGCTAGTCTATTGCTAGTAAACAAATACAATACTATACACCAAAATATATATTTTCCCTGAGTCACAGAGGCTTTATGAATGGTTTTATAATCTTAGACAATCAGAAGAAAAAAGCACTACAAACAAATTTTACCCTATTCTTTAATGATTTAACAGCATACAGTTAATTATTTAACTTACACAAAATATTTATATCACTAAAATAAAATAGATTTAAACTGTTTAAAGAATGAACAAAAAGAAATATAATTTCACTCTTATTTATAAAAAAACATGTCAATTTTAAATAATTTATAGATGATTTCTGTGTATATTTGCTTTTTTAAAAATTATGAACTAAAAAGTTAACCCATTAAAAAACAGGTTTTTGTAATAAGTTATTAAAATATAATAATTAATTTAATTAATAAAAATATTACAAAACTAGACATTTATGAATAATTAAACAATATTATTAAACTGCAACATAATAATGATATAGTTCACAGTTGACATGAGTATGACTGGCAGTAAGTACGTCCCCGCCGTAATGTTGGACACTAACTTGATCTCAAGTGGCTTTTTCTTTATAAGACGTATAAAGTCTTTAATCAATTTTGCTTCTGCTTTCTTTGAATCTGAAATTGTGTAGATTTATTTATGACATCACGCCTGTACTCCCCGAAGGTTAGGCAGAGGTGTACCCATTAGTACACCCTAATTTCGCCAGTTATGTTTAGGTCCGTTGCTCAGTCCATGCGATTTATTTATTTTCATTTATCAAGCAAACAGAGGAGGCTTTAAGGAGAAATTTTAATTTATTACCTAGTTATTTTTATACAAATATTTAACTTTTTTATTTAAATATTATTTAGAACGAATAAATGAAAATAATTGTAATAAAATGTTTGCTTACCAATCATGATCATTGTATTATAAAGTCGAGCCAAAAGTCGGTGGAATTTCATCCCTTGGTTAAGAACCAACTGTCCAGCAACTATTGGGAACGACGTCAATAACACGTAACTCATTATAACAACTGCTATTTTCTGGTCTTGTATCTGTAATTTATTAAAAATATTACCACTTAATACCTATTAAATTAAAAAAATAAAAATCTCCCGACAAAACATCGCTAAGAACACTCTCGTCTAATAATTCACTTTTCAAACAAAAAAAAAATCAAAATCGGTTCATCCGTTCGGGAGCTACAATGCCACAGACAGACAGACACACAGAGACCCATCAAACTTATAACACCGTCGTTTTTGCGTCGGGGGTTATAAATGAAGTTAAATTTTGAAAAAACAGGAAATTAAAAGCAATATAAAAAAGGCCTTTTTTTTTTTTTTTTTTACCGATGGGAAATCATCAAATGACTTCCCCCGCCCTGGGCGGGGCGGGAGGGAGTGTCAGACTTTTACTGACTAAAACCCATCCATGTTCCTTCTTGTGCCCTTTGCGTTCCGGGGGCGCGGTATCTCTTTCGAACAACCCGCAGCCCCGGCAGGATATAAAAAAAAAAACTATAACATTTTTTTTCTCTAATCAAAAATCAAGCCAACTGTATACTTACATTTAAAACACTCAAGTAACACATTTGGTACGTCAGCAAAATGTAGAACGATACAGACATTATTAACAAACAAAAAAACTGAAACATTAGAGAACAATTATAAAATAATAGTTATGTAGGCAGGTCCAACAAATCAAATCAAATCAAAAATGTTTGTTTACTAGAACACGGTACATAAAGTTTTACAATTAATTTATCTTAGCGTATCCTGCCATACATGGCATGCAAATAATATTCACTGTTAGCTATACACTTGTCAATTAATTTATTTAAGTTCTTTTGACTTATCACCTAAATAAAGGACTATTTAGGTGATAAGTCGAAAGAACTTATTAATTAACAGTATCATCATCTGCCTAGCCTTTTACCGACTATGTTGGGATCGGCTTCTAGTCTAACCGGATGCAGCTGAATACCAGTATTGTACATGGAGCGACTGCCTATCTAACCACCACAACCCAGTAACTGGGTATTACTATCAACCCAGTAACTGGGTAATACGATACCCCTTGGTCAAACTGGTTGTTAGATCCTTAACAGTATAATATAGTTTTTAAATGATAAAATTATATTATTTAATATGAAAAACAAATAAATTAAATTAAATTCCAAATACCTGGCGTCCAAAGCACATCGTCACCTTTTCACAGCAGATCACTAAATCCTGATACAGTTCCACCCAACCTTGAATCTGCTCCCCTGTGACGTCACATTGCTCATCCGAACGTACATCACAGCTCCCCACACTCTCCTGAGCGACTAACATCACAGACGTCAAACATTTAGACAAATTAAATACTATTAGGATAACGACAAATAACATAAGTTCCTGGAATAACACAGAAAATCTTACGTAAGCTTGTGATATAAAAATTGGAACACAAAAAGAAACATACGTATCATAGTCGACTTGATCAAAATTTACAACAAGATCTGTAGATCTGAGAAGAGCAAACATGATAGACAGTATAATAAAAATTATACTAAACCAATACAATTTCTTTAAAGAATCAATTAGTTTCTTTTTCTCTTCAAACTTTTCTGTAACACGATTGATGCTTTCCAAATATGAAAGGAAGGCGCGACTGAAAAGGACACCAGACACGACAGATGCCACACAAGTACAATAAGATGAAACAACAAGGTAGCAATAAATATGATTGATCTGATTATAGAAATCTCCTAACAGCAATACATATACTTCACAAATAGCAATTAAAGTTTTCAAAATTATCAGTATGAATATATGGAAAATAATTAAACATTTCTTAATTTTTTTCTGGGTACAGTAATTCCTGTATATCCCCATGATATTCTCCAGCAAAAGTAAATTCTTCAACCACATTATGGGAGACATTGTTTTGTAATGTTGTTCGCCACAGCAACGTTGAAGTAATAGTTTAATGGACAACTGACATTTCCGTTTTATTATAAAGCATTAAGTAATTTAATTAGTAATTCAATGTCAATAGTTATGACGCCATGAACGACATTATCATTAAGAATCGTTTTCAAATAATGAATAGAAAAACCACCAAGTTCGGCGAAGCTTATCCCGTACCCTCTTTTTTTCAATAATCTTGAAATTTTAAATATATATTTTTTAAGGATGAGAAATTATCAAATGACTTCTTCCACTCTGGGCGGAGCGGAAGGAAGTGTCAGACTTACTGGCTAAGCTATGTCAGAGGCCCTTGAGGCGGTTTAGAAACTCTGACACTGTGTCGTGTCGGGTCGTAAGACCTTACTGCCTACACGATAAAGAAAGAAGACTGACTAAAACCCATCCGCATTCCTCATAATGCCCTTTGCGTTCCAGGGCCGCGGTAACTCTTTCGAACAAAATCCACAACCCTGGTAGCTCAATATTAATTCACAACCACAAAACGCCGCCATCGACGTATTTAATGTAGATTTCATACATTTTATATGGACTCGCCGCACATGTTGACGTCGGTGGTCTGCTGCAGGTGACGGCTTATGTGGCTATCGCGTGTAGCCCATGTCGACCCCGCTTAGAGAATATGTGCAAAACACTTTATCATTTTTTTTTTTTTGGTCTAGTGGATCAATCACCCTCATATAGCCCATCCACACTCAAATTCTTGCAAAAAACATAAGTACCGTAAAACGAGGTGAATAGAGGCAGGGGTGAATCGGGACAAAACTTTAAAATAGATTTTAAGGTTAAACTAATACAGTTTGTCGCCAACAAGGACACTAATTTATAAATTATAATTCAGTTAAAAACAGTAGAGTCCTTTTTGCCAACAAACTATATTATTTCAATATTAAAATCCTTTTAAAGTTTCGTCCCAATTCAGCTCTGTCTCTATATTCACTCCGTTTACCGATACTGTATTGAAGTATTTTAAAATTAATAATAGCACCAGTTTCTACCCACTGTACGACAAAGGCCGCTATTCATTTAGGGAATAAAATTTTCCCAAATTAGTCAATTTATTTATATCTATTTGTTAATAATTTATTAATTAACAATGACAGTAATTCATCATCATCATCTGCCTAGCCTTTTCCCAACTATGTTGGGGTCGGCTTCCAGTCTAACCGGATGCAGCTGAATACCAGTATTTTACATGGAGCGACTGCCTATCTGACCTCCACAACCCAGTAACTGGGTAATATGATACCCCTAGGTAAGTCTGGTTGTCAGACTTTCGGGCTTCTGACGACCCGTAACGACTGTCAAAGATCCACGTATGACAGCCGGGACCAACGGTTTAACGTGCTTTCCGAGGCACGGAGGAGTCTCGGTATGTAAAGATGGTCACCCATCCACGGACCAACCCCGGCAAGCGTAGCTTAACCTGACGGATCGACCCGTGCGGCTGTTATTACTTAGCCACGAGCTCCTCCAAGGACAGTAATTAATAGACATAAAACTAAGCATATTGCATATTGAACATATTTGAATAACTAATAACAAGAAAGAGATAAAACTATTTAACAATGTCTTACTATGTCAATGTCTTACTTGTCTTGTTATGTGGGTACTAAGGTATTTACCTTAGTAGCCACATAACATTTATTGTTATTATTTTCCTTTTCCAATGTATATTTTCATTTAATTTTTTTATTTTTGTTTCTTTGTTTACAAAATTTTATTTAAATATTTCTTAGCTAGTTGTTAATTGATTGTGCATGCTGTGGTCTCCTATAAGTCAAGGAGTATACTTATGTAATACCTTTTGTTTATTATTGTTATCTTGATTTGTGTATATCTTTCGTTGCAGATCCTAATAAATAAAATAAAATAACGACTATCTTCACCCATATATCACTAGTCATTTTTTTTTAAACCCAGTAAACATTGTTTCCGCCCTTGTTTAAAACATTCGGCACTCCATGAATGTTATTGGCATGGTTTGTGGTTTAAATAATAATAGGGGAACATTGAAACAACAAACAAAGTAAACAAATGTTTTAATATTTAAACAAAACATGGCTAATTATTTCAGGTACCTACTTATATCAATGATTAGTCATGAGCTTGTTGTAAACACTGGTTTTTACGAAAACATAAGAGCTCACAAAAAAGATTTACAACTGTCTTGACAGTTGTAAATCTTTTAAGACGGATACAGACATTGCGAGGCATGCGCAGGGTAGGGGTTTACAAAAAAAATATGGCGGTTTAAGTTAGGGGGTCAGCTAACTTCAACCTTCTTCTTAACTACATATAGAATAAATAACTTATACAATATTATTGAACTGCAACAAAACAATGATATAGTTCACAGTCGACATGAGTATGACTGGCAGTAAGTACATCCCAGCAGGAACCTTGGACACTAACTTGATCTCCAGTGGATTCTTACTTATAAGACGTATAAAGTCCTTTATCAATTTCGCTTCTGCTTTCTTTGAATCTGAAATAATTTAAATTTGTTTTATTACTAGCGACCTGCCCCGGCTTCGCACGTGCACGGGTAGATACATAAACCGTCCTCTTGAATCACTCTATCTATTAAAAAAACCTCATCAAAATCCGTTCCTTTGTTCCCGGTGTTCTATATTATTTTTATTGGAGTACGGCTATAACAGCCTTTCACAAAATGGGCTTGTGGGCGCTGCAGGCCTAAAGGAGGTGGTAAGAGACCCGAAAAAAAATTGGGGCGTTTTGTAGAGGCTTGGGGAGCAATTTGTAATTTTATCTACTAGGTGCAAAAATGGGGGCGCTAGAAAATAATTTATTATCAAAGTGGGCAGTAGACAAAATAAATTTGGGAACCCTTGGGCTACAGGCAGGGCTCGGAACCGGTTTCAAAAGAGCGGTTAATTTCGATCAAATACCGGTAAAAATATCGTTCCTTAATTTACCGGTTAATCAAGTGAACTGTTTTATCTAACCCAAACGATAAAGGTTACCGGTAACATAAGCACAAACGGTTTTGACACCCAAATTAACCGGTAAAACGCAACGAATATAAAATTAAGATATATTAAACCCTTAGCTATTGCCTGAAATTCTGAAAGCCAATTCATTACGTGTTCAGTGTCTGTTTAAATTATATCAAAAAAGTAACATTGGTAATCGACTTTCGTTGTTATCTTGGTTTTAACCGGTTAATTTTCAGTATCAAAACCGAAATTCGTGGAAAACCGATAAATCGCATAAACCGGTAAAAACCGGTAAAGTGCAACCTTTAACCTAAATTGATTTCGGTTTGGGGTCAATGACCGTTACCGGTTAAGAATTTCAACCGGTTTCCGAGCCCTGGCTACAGGTATGTCAATTTCGCCTTTCTAGAAATTCTCAGGGAATTCTTAAACTTGTTTTTTCAGTCATAGTTTACATCAACTTTGTTAACAGTAATAAAGAGGGACATTTTCTTACCAAAGACAATCATTGTATTATGAAGTCGTGCCAAAACCCGGCGGAATTTCATCCCTTGGTTCCGAGCCAATTGTCCAGCAACGATTGGCAACATTGTCAGTAACACATAACATATTATAACAATCGCTATTTTCATGTCTGGTATCTGTAATTTATTAAATATGAATAAAACATAACATTTATCAAAGAATTATTAAAAAAAAACAAACAAAGAAAGAGGCAGTCATGGAAACTTCCGATAGAAATGATAACTTAATGTCACATTAACATATGGTGACACGTGCCCATAAGTTTTGCTCCTACAAAAAGTCTCTAAAACACGGCTAAACAAGATTTCACTCAAAAAAAAAAAACAACCGTTGATATTTAAATGGTCAAATCTGGTACTTTGTATTTTTAAAACAAAATAATTTTAAAATAACTTTTTTTACTTACATTTAAAGCACTCAAGTAACACATTTGATACGTCAACAAGATGTAGTACGATACCGACATTGTCAACGAAAAGAAAAACTGAAACAAATAAGTAAGATTAGAAAACAATGTACACTTAGATACACACACAAGCGCTCACTATAATCAAACACTAAATTCAAGTACCTGGCGTCCAAAACACAACGTCAATTTTTCACAACAATTTGCTAAATCCCGATACAGTTCCACCCATTCTTGAATCCGTTCCCTTGTGATCCCACATTGTTGTTCATTTAAACTAATACTACAACTCCCTACACTCTCTTGAACGACAGTTACCAACGAATTCAAACATTTAGACAAATTAACAACTATCATAATAACAACAAACAAAACAAGTTTCTGAAATAACACAGTAAATCTTATCAAAGCTTGTGATAGAAATACGGGAACGCATATTGACGCGTACGTATTGTGACCTACATGCTTAAATATTGATACAAGATCCAAAGACCTAAGAACAGCAAACACGATAGATATTGAAAGACAAGATGCACCGAACCAGTACAATTTCTTTAGAGAATTGACTAAATGTTTATCGTCTTCAAACCGTTTCGATAAACGATTAATGCTTCGAATATATGATGCGAATGAGCGGCTGTGACTGATGGAAGTCACGACGAACAACATAGCAGTAACATAAGATGAAATCACATAATCACAATGTATATGATTCAATTTTATCCGATTATTAACATCTACTATCAACAAATAATAGACTTCACCAATAACAATTACAGTTTGCAACAAAGTGAGAATAAACATATGGAAAACGATAAAATATTTTCTAATTCTTTTCTTGGTACAATAATTCCTGTGTATGCCTAAAAGATTCTCCAGAAACAATAAATTGTTCAACCGCTTTAATGGAGACATTATTTTGTAATGATGTGTTCTTCGGTGACGATAAAGTAATAGTTTTAATGGGAGTTCGGTGGCTTGAGTTTATTATTTTAACTTAGCAAGAGATCATCAATCATTTTGATGACGCGACATTAACGCAGTCGCTTCCGTCGGTGTAAGTCGGTAGGCAGCATCGATTACAATACAAGCAAAGTAAACAAAAAATTATGCTTTAATATTATAACATGACAATCATCATTTCACTTAGTTACATCAAAGTCATCACTAGTAACTACTTTTTCATTTTAAATGGCACTTGTACCTCACCATATTATTAGAAATATGACAGTAGGTATTATTTTTTTAGTTTGGCCTTGTCATTTTTTATAAGAAAGAAATTAAAGAGACAATCAATTTGAATGGTATTTACTCGTATTAGATAAATTTCATATAAGTGATATAATTTTATTGTACAAACACACACATCGCTTTAAAATTCAAATGTTACTGAGCAAAAAGTAAAACAATGCCAAAGATGAGTCGGACCACACAAAAAACGGTTTTCGGAGGCGTACCACGAAAATCGGTGACGCTGTCCAACGCTGCGACACGCAACGCATTGCTCAGCGGCATGCCACGTAGCACCGCACCGCCCCGCAATCGGCAATTAACCCACGTCACCGCTCACCGCCGCAGAGGTTGGTGGCGGTAAAGCGGATTGCACTGCTCGACCGCACGGTCGGGCAGTATACGTGTGTTAGGCATCAACATGAGATCCGCTTCACCGCCAACCGCGGCGGTGCGCGGTGCCGTATGTTAATAGCCTAATTGTGCCTGACGTACATGACTGCGATACGTTGCGGCATGTACAAAAATTGATAAAAATATTCTTTTTTATATTAAAGCTATGCAAAACCAACTAAGAGGTCTGTAGTTAAATAAAATATACATTTGTAACAACATACATAAATAATTTGTGGAGGGTAATTCTTTTTCTCTAAATCCCTAAATATACTGTTGTTGGAAGCCAAGAAGAATCGTCATTATTCAGTCTTGCGACGGATTTAGTCCGAGCTACATGTGCCTCTGTATATTTTACATTATTATTATAAAACTTGCTTATTTTCATTTTTATAATATTTCAAAATTTTAGGTAGGTAGGTAAGTTGAGTTTTTGTTGAATCTGTCTTTATAATTAAAACTACTAAGCAGGTACTATCAAATAAACGATTTTACGACTTAATCTTTGTAAAGAAAAATCTTTTCCTGTCAAAGTACGGAACTAAGAGTGTATAATTATGTCCGACATGTTTACATGTTTCATCATCATCATCATAATTATCAGCCGTAGGACGTCCACAGCTGAACATAGGCCTCCCTTACAAATTTCGAATAGGACCGGTTGGAAGCGACTTGCATCCAGCGCGATCCTGCGGTCTTTATAAGATAGTCTGTCCACCTTGTGGGTTGCTGCGCTTGCCGGTGCGTGGTCTCCATTCGAGAACAAATTAGCAAGATGAAGGAAAGGGCAGGCCACGTAGCTGTAAAGTTACAATGTTTATTTTAAATAAATATACTTAAGTAATCATAATAATATAGGGGTCATATTATTATGAGTTACAATTACACTCTTAGACAATCCAAAATTTAAAATTAAAGTCATAAAATTTAATTACGATATTTAATAAAAAAGTTATGTTAAAAACATGAAACTTGTAATCTAAACACAATCAGAAAAGATTTCATTTAACAAAAACAATTTTAAATAATATTATTAAACTGCATTATGACAATGATGTAATTAACAGTTAGCGAGAGTATAACTGGCAGCATTAACATCTCAGCGGGAACCTTCGACAGTAGCTTGATCTCCAGTGGATGCTTCTTTATCAAACGTATTAAATCCTTTATCAATTTCGCTTCAACTTCGCTTGAATCTAAAAGTAAATATTTAAAATGATAACAAAGAAAAAAAAATTTTTTTTTAAGATGGGCTCTTTTCTAAAAAACATAACTGGCGAAATGTGGGTGTACTAATGGGTACACCTCTGCCAAACCCTTCGGGGATTACAGGCGTGATGTTATATTGTGTTATGGCTGTTTACCCTAATTTAGGTCAGAGGTAACAAAGTCTATGATGGAATAAGCTTACACAGCCTTGTTTTTATGGCATTTTTCTTATTCTTTTTAACAAATATACATTTTTTTTAAATAAAGGCCTGGGCCTAGCACTAGCACAATACAGGATGAACAAAAAATATCTAGGGAGGCCTTGGCCCCGTAGTAACACAATACAGGGGTTTAAAAAAAATTGTGTAAAGATAAGTTTAAAATAAATAGTAGTATCGTAAAGTTCCTCAACTGCCACGTTGGTCTAGTGGTCGCAAGCGCGACTGCTGTGCATGAGGTTTTGGGTCCGATTCCCAGGTCGGGCAATGTGTTATTGGGTTTTTCCATCAGAAATTTCTCAGTAGCAGCCTCGGAGTCTGGATTTGTGCCCGGTTGATGGCAACAGGCTCGCCCCCTATTACATGGGACTAAAAACATAACTGGCGAAATGTGGGTGTACTAATGGGTACACCTCTGCCTAACCCTTCGGGGATTACAGGCGTGATGTTATGTTATGTTATGTTATGTTATCGTAAAGTTCCTATTACGAAATAAAAATAACTTGAAACTTTTTTTGGAAAAGTGTAATATAATAAAACGTTACATTATCTGAGTTGCATGTCCATTAAATCTGTAATTTTAATACAATTTTCCATTTTATTATATGAACTTTACGATATAAGAAGGGAAAATCAGAGATGTTCTCACCAATTGTAATGATTGTATTGTAAAGTCGGACCAACGCCCTGTGGAACTTCGTCCCTTGGTTACGTGTCAGTTGTCCAGCAACTAGTGGCATCATCGTTATTGCTATGTAGCTCACAGCAATAACTGCTGATTTTTTATTTACTTTCTGCAAAAAAAATACTTGATCAATCGAGTTGATTTATTTATTGTCGACTTTCTTTATTTTTTGTCTGGGTTCTGGTTAATAATCCTCTTAGATGTCTCCCGCTATAGGAGGGCGGAGGGGTCTGTCAGAATCTTACTGAATAAAAACCACTCCGGTGTTCCCTTCCTACACTTATTACACCGGCGATTACTACTTATTACGGCAGCGTACGCGCCTTCCGCTGTCCTCGACTGGTGCTAGTCCGGCCCCGCCGGCCTCCTCACGTCAGGAGGGAAGGGTTGTTTGGAAGGTGTTTGTCTCCCCCTGTGACTTCAAATAGGGGTACACGTGGAACACTACGCGCCTCCGCCTCGTGCCCAGTTGATTGGAAGGCAACCCCCACCATACCACACACCACCGCCTCTGGTCCCATTGTTGTCTATCCTAAGCTAAGACTATTTGGCCACCTAGTACCACGTCACGGCGCTACAGTCCACACTCATACGCAAGAGAACATTCCTCTTATAACTAAGAAAAAATCATAATATTCTTACGTATGAAACGTTCTTGCTGCACATATGGTTCGTCAGCAACATGTAGTATGACATTGACAGTAATAACGAAAAAATAAACTGAAACATAAGAATCACATTACAAATACTTATTCAAAGTCACAAAAGTAATATTTCGAGATCAGTAGCAGCGCAGTGCATTGTAAAATGTACCTGACGTCCAAAACATAAAGTCGCTTTTTCACAACATTTTGCCAAATCCTGATACAGGTCAATCCATCGTTGAATCTGCTCCCTTGTGATAACACATTGAGCATCTTTACTAAGATCACAACTCCTTACGCTCTCTTGAACAGCTGTTATCAGTGAATTCAGGCATTTGGTTAACTGAACCACTATCATGATAACGACAAACAGCACAACTTTCTGGAACACTATCGTGAATCTATTTAGAGCTTGTGACACAAAAACGGACACAAAAATTAACGTATTATCAGTATCACCATCCATTTGCGTGTAATACATAAAAATCTCCGAAGATCTGTAGAGAGACAACGCGAGGGTTGATATTATAATGGTTATGCTAAGCCAGTATATTTTCTTAAGAGGGAAATTAAACTTGTCGTCTTTAAAACACTCAAAGATACTACTGATGCTTCTATAATATGACATGAAGGTGCTACTGTAGCCGATACCGGTTGCGACAGATGACATAGCATTTACATAAGATAAAGTAGAAAAACCACCATGAATTAGTTTTACTTGACTAGATTCTTTAGCTTCAAACAAAAAGTGTACTTCACTAATAACTATAATAGAGTGCAGTATCGTCTGAACAATTATTTGGAAAATAATCAAACATTTCTTTGTCTTCGTTTGTGTGCAGAAGTTCTTGTATATGCCTAAGAGATTCTCCATGAACATGAAACGGTTTAACAACTTCGTAAGAGCCATTTTTTTTTGTAATGTAGTGTCTCGGTGACGACGTATTAAGTTATAATACTAATGAGAGGAAACATTTCTTTTTAATTTTAGTAAGTAGTTTTTATGTTAAGTGATCGGAACCACCACAGACACATGTTACTATACAATTATTAATTCAGACCATGTCAGAGGCCCTTAAGGCGGTTAAGAAACTCTGACACTAGGGTGTGTGGGGTTGTAAGACCTTACTACCCACACGATAGAGAGAGAGCGATTAATTATCCTGTTTGCTTCCAGTTGGTATGTGATTCTAGACGCTTTTTAATACCAGTATTTTAACATGGGGCGACTGCCTATCTGACCTCCACAACCTTGGGTAAAACGGTACCCCTTGACACACAACCACCATAACTATAATATTTTTCACTGTCCCTTTATTCTCGTGGTCGTGGTCGCAAGCTCAACTGCTAAGCATGGGATTTCTCAGTTTTAACCTGAATTTACAATTTTGTGGCGTGACACCACCGTGTCTCAGAAACATTAGATCTCTTCCTCATTGTGTCTGATTAATAAACAATAAAAATTAAGGCCTGATCCTCTATGCGTTCCTAAACCATTGATCATGAAACTTTGGTGGGTAGTTCTACGTAGACTCGCGAAGGCTCTCAGCCCAAAAAACGAAAACAAAGTCGCGAGCTGCAGCTAGTTTAAAATGAAAACATAAAATGTTATCACATAATAAAATATAATTGAGAAACTATAAGTGACAGTAATTTTAGGAACACACACACAAAAACTAATTTAAATAACACTATTGAACTGCATTATAACAATGATATAGTTGACACCCAAGGAGAATATGACTGGTAGCATGTACATCCCAGCGGGTATGTTAGATAGTAGCTTGATTTCTATTGGATTCTTCTTTATCAGACGTATAAGATCCTTTATTAACTTCGCCTCAACTTCTTTTGAATCTGTAATTAGATTTTTATTATTATTTGTTTAGATATAGCTCAAGGATCTGTGCAAACAGAGAAGGAAGATGCTCCAGCTGTAGAAAATGAACTGAAAAACATCACGAACAGAGTTGAAAATTCTGTGTTAGATATAATTCAACACGGCATTTATTAATTTGTACGAAGTTATGCAATTATCAACTCTATAGAGGGTCATTGAAATTATACTAGAAACCTTAAAGGAAGCAGAAGAAAAAAAAAACAGCTGTTCTCTACAAAAATGCAACTTGAAAAAGTAGTTCATAATGATGAGTGCAATGACCCCTTTTCAGTTTTCTGATAAATTTTAAATTACCATGTATATGTTCATTATTATGTTTATATGTAATTTAAACAGCAATTTTTTTTATAATTACATTCTAAATATACGTAAAGCTTTTAGTAATGAACTCACCAATTATTATCAATGTATTATAAAGTCGAGCCACCATTTTGTGGAACCACATCCCTTGGTTTCGAACCAATTGTCCGGCGTAAAGTGGTAACATCGATGTTAATAGGAAGCTCAATAAAATAAGCATTGATTTTATGTCACCTTTCTGGAATTTACAAAAAATTATTACGTGCAAGTCAATTAAGCCAAAACCACGTAAATAACTCTTAGTGTTCGGTGTCGAAACCTAAAGGTAAGTATATACTTTAGCATTTAAAATTTAAAATGAACACGCTACTCGCTTTTATACAGCTTCATTTTACAATCCAACGAGTGAGTTTTCGTAACATCATCATCGAGCAAAAACACGAGCCCACTCGATCCGCAGATCCCTTGGAGCCCACACAATCCTTTGGGCATAACTGTACTTAAAACGTTTACAACAAAAAAAATATTTATGTAACAATATGCTTACATTTAAGACACTATTGCTGCAAAAAAGGTTAGTCAGCAACATGAAGTAGGACATTGACAGTATTAATGAAAATATAAACTGAAACACAAGAATAATATCACAATATAATATATTCTGAATCTCGAACTGAAACTTAAGAACCACAGAATATGAATAGAAATGAAACAAGTTAGACAAAATATAACACGCAACCTATAAAGGGCTATTTTTAAAACACCAGAAACATGAAAAGGAGTTATTGTACTCATCATTATGAATAACTTTATTTATTAGACCAACCCTGAAATCATGAAAAAAAATCAGCTGTTCCCTACAAAAATGCCAAACAACACAAACATAATGTATATGCACCTGTCGTCCAAAGCAAAGCGTCACTTTTTCACAGCAATTCACTAAATCTCGATACATGTTCACCCATTCTTGAATCTGCTCCCCTGTGATATCACATCGCTCATACAAATTATCATCACAACTCCCTACCCTCTCCTGAACGGCAGATATAGTTACATTCAAGCATTTAGTCAAATGAACCACTATCATAATAACAGTAAACAACATGACTTTCTGAAATACTATTGTGACTCTTATACAACCTTGTGAAATGAAAACGGATACAAAAATGAAGACACTCGTTTCGCTGTCATAATGCATGTAATTTATTAAAATCTCAACAGATCTGAAGACACAGAACACGACTGATGATATTGTAGTAGCAACGGTATACCAGTATATTTTCGATTGAGAATTATTAAACTTGTCATCTTTAAAATATTCGGAGACACGAGTAATGCTTTTATAATATGACATGAAAGCACCGCTGTAGCAGATACCGGCCACAACGGATGACGCTGAGTTTATAAAAGTTAAAGCGGAAAAACCACCGTGAACGAGTTTCGCTTCAGTGTAGTCATTTCCAATTAAAAAAGAATGTGTTTCACCAATAACGATAATGGCATGCAACATATTCTGAACGAATAACTGAAACAATATGAAACATTTCTTAATCTTATTCTGGTTACAATAATTCCTATATATCCCTAAAACTTTCTCCATACACAATAAACTGTTCAGCCACTTTATAAGAGACATTTTTGTTTGTGATCTTGTATGCCTCCGTGACGACAACGAAGTTCTAGTATTATGGACGGAAACATTTTGTTAATTTAATTTATTAGTAAGCACTTCTGTTATCGTTAACTTACTACTCAGCGAAGTCGCTATAGCTATCACTAGACTAGTAGGTATAACTGCGTACTTATAATTATTATCAATACACAATGTTTGCTTCATATATACACGTTAAACAAACAATCAATCAATCGTGAAGTTTCTATCGAACCTTCCCGATTGGTTGTTCATACAATAGGCTGTCAAGAAATTAAGATTAATCATTAATCAGTTTATAAACAGAATTATACTGTAAAATATACGAAAAGTGATTGATTTGTGTTCTTTTGTTTAATTCTATTACTCTCATTCCATATTTATAAATATTTTCAAAGTACTACAAACTATTATTTTCCAACTGATATTTCCAAACCACTGCATTAACTACTTGTTTATTACTGATATTCCCAAATTACTATGCAAGCACTATTTTCCAACTAATATTTCCAAACCATTACATATACTACTGTTTTCTAACTAATATTTCTTAAAACAACTATACAAACTACTGTTTTTAATTAATATTTGATCTACTACTCATAAAATATTACTCTTTTCTAATTAATATTTCCAAACCATTATAACTAGGAACTAAATAGGAACTTTCAAACCACTATTTTCTAACTAATATTTTCAAACTACTAAAAATATTACTGTTTTCTTACTAATATTTCCAAACTACTACAAACTACATTTCCTGTTAGTCAAGCTACACAAAAAAAAACATGAAAAAACATTAGGCCTATAAAAGCATGGATATTCATAAAGCTTTAATGAAAATGATATGACATAACAAAGTTAAACAATATTATTAAACTGCAATATAACAATGAGGTAGTTGACAGCGAACATCAGTATAACTGGCAACATGAACATCCCAATTGGCATTTTGGTCAATAACTTGATCTCCAGTGGATTCTCCTTTATCAAACGTATAAAGTCCTTTATCAATTTCGTTTTAGTTGAATCTGTAATTGAATTAAGTTATTACATAATAACTTTATTGTAAGTAGTTAATTAAAACGATGATGATGTAAAAACCATGTTTCTATTACTATTTATTTTAAACTACGTTTTACTTACAATTTCGTCCACAAGTGTACCAAAAAATTAAAGCTTATGATACTTCAAAATATAGTGGTTTTCTATCAGTCAAAAAAAATGTAATTGGACCAGTACTTCAAGAGATCACCTCTTACACACAAAATAACAAAAAGTTAGCTCTTTTATACATAGATAGATGTAGAAGAAACCTAAATAAAAAATGTCTCACCAGTAATAATTATTGTATTATAAAGTCGAACCAAAGCTCTGTGGAACTTCGTCCCTTCATTACGAATTAGTTGTACAGCAATAATTGGCGACAAAGACAATGTTGCAAAACTTAACATTATGAAAACCACTCTCTTGTCGCCATTCTGTAATTTGGAAAAAAAAATAGTAACTTGTAAAAGTGAAGAATTTGTGACTTTAGCAAAGCATTTGATTTTGTTACGATTTCAAAAATATTGCATGTCTTATATCTAGCATACATTGATAGTAGCAAAATAACTTTACTAATAGACAACAAAAGGAATAAAACCAATATTAGTGATCGAATTATAAAAATCAATGTAACAGGCCCAATTGACGTAAAATATAGTAGGAGTGCCACAAGGCAGTATACTCAGCCCACTTTTATTTTTACTCTACAAGTCTACATCAATTATTTACGCACAAATCAGCTATTCTATACAAAAGTATAAACCTAAAAATAAAGTTGTATTATACTTACATGCCACATACCTCTTTGGTTACACAAATGGTTCGTCAGCGAAACGTAGTATGACATTGACATTATCAATGAAAATATAAACTGGAACATACGAACAACAAAGTTAAATAAAAATATCTGACAATCAAGTTTCGAACTTCATAAACATTGTAAAATAGACTATTATCGAAGCAGAAATCGAAGTAGGTTATAGTAAAAAACAAAATAATATTGGGTACACATAAGTGAAATCACGGCATTGTTAATAAAATGTGTCTTAAAAGAAACATCTATGTTTATTATAATTTATTAATTCGATTTCAAATATTTACCTGGCGTCCAAAGCTGAGTGTCACTTTTTTACAGCAGTTTCCTAAATCCCGATATATTTCAACCCAGGCATGTATTTGCTCTTCAGTTATGTCGCATTGTTCATCCAAATTTGTATGGCATCCTACACTACCCATGCTTGACTGAACAACTGATATCAACGAACTTAAGCATTTGGCCAAATTAACTATTATCAAGACAACAACAATCAACATAATTTGCTGAAAAACTACAGTCATTCTTATAACAGCTTGTGACGTAAAAACGAAAACCAGAAAAAATGGATTCGTTACTCCACTTCTTTGTAAGATTAATATTATGAGCTGCGCAGATCTGTAGGTAATGAAAGCGAAAAATAATGATATGAGAATTACACTGAACCAGCATGTTTTTTTAAGGGAAAGTTTTAATTTTTTGTCGTCTTTAAAAATGTCTGTGACGCGACTGACACTTCTATAATAAGACATGAAGGCGCGGCTGTAACCGATACCGGTAACGACGCATGACATACACGTTATAAAAGCTAAAGTAGAAAACAGAACATAAATTATATTTATTGGATCGTTGTACTTCCCTCTTGATAAATTCCATATTTCAAAAATAACGAATGCAGAATGCAACGTTGTCTGCACAAACAATTGGAAAACAATTAAATATTTATAAATCTTCTTCTGGTTACAATAATTTCTGTAGACGCCCAAAACATTTTCCATAAGCAGTAAATTATTCAACCACTTTATTGAAGACATTTTTGTGTGTCTCTGCGATGGTTATGAGGAAGCAATAATATTTGTATTTGACGGAAATAAATACTCCTGCTATTTATTAGTTGTATATGCAGTAAGTAATTAAGTGTCAAGAATTATTGACATACATACTAACTGTGGCCATGTCTATGTCTATGTTAGAAAATAATGACCATTATCACATTAATCATAAATGACACGTGCTCATTCGAACACGTGCTCGAAATGTCGATCGCTTGTAATTACAAGCGATCACAGTCAATTGACTGTTATGCTCGCTTTCACTGACATTTATAAGCGACACTTGTAAGCGTTTACGCTTTCAAATCCATACTTTTTGAAATGAATGAACCGATTTTTATTTAAACTGTCTACACAATTAAGAAAGATACATAGATCTACAAAATTATCAGAGAACATTGTGTTACGGTTAAATTTGATCGATTTTAAGTTTGTCATAGAAACAGAGATTTCCAATTATCTTTTTTAAATAAGATAATATTTCAAAAATGTTCTCTGATAACTTTTTAGACCTACATATCTATCTACCCAGCATAAACGTATGAAATTTCATAAAAATCGGTTCATTAATGTCAAAAAAGCACCTTCTTGAAAGTTTGTTCCGAAATTCCGTACAGCATAAACGTTCTTTAATGAAATGCCTAAATATTATGTTCTGAAATAACAAAAAAAATACAATCAAACAGTTTATTTGTAAGTGCTTGAAATATATCACACAAATTTATAATTTTGACTGAACAGATAGATAAAAAATAGATAAAATTAAATAACATGGTTAAATTGTAACATAATAATGAGATAGTTGACAGATAGTGTGAGTATAGCTGGCACCATGTACATTCCGACGGGAATCTTGGAGAATAACTTGAACTCAATTTTATTCTTCTTTATCACACGTATGAAGTCCTTTATCAACTTGCATTTTGGTCCACGTGACTCTAAAAGAAAATTACTGTTTGTCATGGGGTTTAGTATTATGCGCGGTACTCTAATTCTTTTTCCAAAATCAAAGTAGCCTAGGTCCTTATATCATCAGCTTACAATCAGTGGAAGTCTCGTCAAAATCGGTTTAGCTGTGTCGAAGATTTGCCGGAATAAACAGACAGATAGGTAGTCATATGCATTTAGTGAAATGCTGTTATTTTAAAATTTGAAACATACACTTTAATTTTATTTATATGTCTAGAAGATATACCTACTATGTTTTGTCTCTGCATCACCCTAAGGTAGGCTGGTAGAAAATGCCTTAGGCATAAAGTCCGCCTTTGTACAGTGTATTTTTTTACATGTGCATAAAGTTTAAATAAAATAAATTAATAAAATAAAATATACTTTTTAATATACTTAAATAAGTATACTTTTTCTTCAGAAATCTGTATTCTATACCAATATTTAATATTATGTTTGCGAAAGTAACTCTGTCTGTCTTAACGCTTACACGACTAAACTACTAAACGGATTTTAATGAAATTTGGTACAGGGTTTCAACCCCAAGAAAGAACATAGGTTACTTTTTATTCCCCGACTTCGTCTACGTCCACGATGGCTGACATCTAGAGGACGAAGTCGAGGGCAGTCTCTTAAAAAAAAGAAGTCTTACCAGTAATCATTGTATTGTGAAGTCGTGCCAACACCCGGTGGATCTTGACTCCTTGGTTAATCGCCATTTGTCCAGCAATTAATGGCATAATCATCACTAATATGTAACTAAATACAATCGTCATAACCCTTTTGTATTCGTCGTAGTTTGAGGTCTTCTGTTGTGGAAAAATAAGAAATATTAAGCGCAACTGCTGAACATGAGGTCTTGGTTTCGATTCCAAGGTCGGGCAAAGTGTTATTGGGTTTTTCAATCAAAAATTTCTCAGTAGCAATCTAGGAGTTTGGATTTGTGTCCGGTTGATGGCAATAGGCTCGCCCCCTATTACATGTGTTTTTAACTGGCAAAATGTGGATGTACTAATGTTTACACCTCTGCCTAACCCTTCGGGGATTACATTACAGGCGTGATGTTATGTTATGTTATTATTTGAAACATTAATCTTACTGCTATAAGAAATGCTCAAGTTACAACAAAGATAGATTATAGTCTGTAATAGGACATGGGTTTCTTTTTATCTCGGAAAAAATGTATGATTCTCGTGGTATAATACATCAACTTTGCTGTGAATGAAGTCGCGGTAAGTAGCTAGTATGAAATAGTTCAAATTTCGATCCTTTTTTAGTGAAAAAACTGGTTGATTTTAAAGAACTTAAGTATCATAATATTTTATTAAGTTCTTTGTGAAATTTTTTTCTTGTTTTTTGTCTTTTGAAACTATAGACCAAATTATTCTATTTTATCGAAAGCTTTTTTATAAAACTTCCATACTGTTGCTTGTATTTAAAAAAAAATGTTGCTAAACACTAGAATTTTTCCTATATCGTGTGTGCGTTTACAAACCAAAAAACTTACACAAACAAGCAACTGAAAACGGAACCCGGAACAAATACTTGTAGGCCATACGAATATTTGATCCATGTGGGATTCGAACCCAGGATATGTAGTGCAACAGCCAAGTTATGTAACAAAAACGATTAGGTACTAACAGGTAGGTGTTCGTACTTTTCGAATAACAATAATTAAATATCACAAATCAGATGAATGCAAGCAAGACACTCTTTGAAATCACAGAGAACTGAGCACATGTACATGTACATACATACTTACATTTAAAATATCCGTATATATCATTTGATACATTAACAGAATGTAATTTAAAATTGATAATGTTAACGTTAAGAAAAACTGAAAAACAAAATGTGTTCATTATACAAAAAAAAACAGTTATAGAAGAAATTAATATCATTTGCATCATATCTGTGGGGTGTGAAAAGACACATAACACACCCGTTAACTAAGCATACTGCCCATTAAACTAAGGAACTTTCTGCACATTGCTGGGAAACAAATTTTATATTTGGTGTGATCGCTGTTTATGGTAATGCGAAAAACATTGTACAATACGCGCCACGAAAGATGAGACTTGACACACTACACAAACTTTATTATTTCTCCATAAATATTACGATATTGTTAAGAATTTCAATCTAAATGTCATCGATCCCTGAATAGATACACAAATTATGGATAACTATTTCGTGTCAAATTTCATCTTTCGTGGCGCGTATTGTAAGTACTGTATGAAATAATGTATTTTACTGTATGAAACAAAAAAGGGTTATGGAGGTATTTACAGTTAGGTTTACAACATTTCAAAGTAGTCTTCGTAGGTATTCGTAAAAATAGTTTGAACTTTGACTTTTAATATCTTTTTATAACTTAACCAGAAGATTCCTAAGTTGGATCAAGAGCAAAAAAATATATATATCGCAATAAAGGTTAGGCCAAACGAGCGAAATTTTGTGAGTCGTTAGTCGCAGAAATTCTGCCTGGCAGAAATTCTGTTTGGATGCCAGACGAGCGCATTTTATTCAGATACTATCCAACGCTTAGATCCAACGTGCGTCGGGCCCCTCGCCCCCCGCAAACTCAATTCGGTCTAAATAATGCATGTGAGTCGACAGACAACTCATTTTGCGTCGCCGTGTGAATCAAATAGGAGTTTTATAAGAAACCGAATGCAGCAGAATTCTGTGACCGAAATTGTGCGACTCACGACTCACAAAATTACGCTGTTTGGCGTCACCCTATTGGGAAGGACATGCAACTTTCGGCTTCGTTGAGTATCTTTTTACATCCTTTACAATCAGTTGAATTCAATACAAGTACCTGTCGTCCAAAGCATAACGTCAGTTTCGCACAGCAGTTTGCTAAATCTCGATACAGTTCAATCCATTCATGGATTTGATCCTTTGTGATATCACATTGTTCATCCGAAATAATATCACAGCTCTCTAATCTCTTCTGTACAGCTGATATCAATGATATCAGACATTTAAACAAATATACCACTATCATGATAACAACAAACAATATGAGATACTGAAATACTACAGCTATTCTTAAAATAGCTTGTAATAACAAAACGGGGAATGTTATCAAAGGATTCGCACGTGTCAATTTCAAAAACATCTGCAGAAATCTGGCCATACATAACCCAAAAAATAATAAAATAAAACTGATGCTGAACCAATACATTTTCCTGATAGACATAATAAGCTTCTTGTCGTATTTAAAATATTCAGAGACACGACACATACTTTCATAATAGGACATGAAGTTGAAGCTATCACTGATGCCCGCCACGACCGATGTCAAAGAGATTATATAAGATGATAAAGAAAAATAACTATAAATAAAATTCATGTGGTGATGACCAGTGCCTCCGAACAACCAAACCTGTTCAGTAATTGTGATAATAGTATGGAACGTAGTCTGAACGAATATGTGGAAAACAATAAGATATTTCTTAATTCTCTTCTGGCCACAATAATCTCTGTATATGCCTAAAAGATTTTCCAAAAACATTAATTGGTTCAGCCACTTAATTGGTAACATTTTTGTTTGTAAAGTTGTGTGTCGCAGCGAGGACAATAAAATAATACGAGCTAATATTGTACACTCAAAGAGAAACAATAGTTATTTAAGTAATTGACTATTGATCATTGTGATCAGAGATATACGTGTGTCGTTTAAATGTCTCTTCGATCAATGCTAAGTACCAGCAGTGTCATATTACTGAATTTTCTGGAAACAGACGTTTATTTATTTAAACTTTATGCAACAATGTACAAAGGCGGACTTAATGCCTTAGGCATTCTCTAACAGTCAACCAAAGGTAGTGAAGAGATAACATGATAGGTGCAAATTAAAGTACGAGCGCTAAACAGTAAAAAATTAATTTGAAAATAAAAAAAATATTTTTTTTATAAAAAGTATTTAACTAAATAAAATAACGTTCTTTTGACGTTCTTTTTCATTCAATTTTCTTATTTTATTAGGTTCATATCGGTGACCTGGATTTATTTCTCTCGAGTGTATTACAGATATCAATAAAAAGTGGGACGGAAGATTTTTTTTCACAGTTATAAAAAAATATACTTTATTTGGCTGATACAAACGATTAAATTAATACATCCAATTGAAAGACGGCGTGATCCACAAACTCGTGAATACCTGTATCTTGAGGATATTGTAAACTATTTTACATTTAAAAGAAAAGGAAGATACATATGGGATACAATAAAAGTCATTTCAATTGAAAAGATCATTTAAAAAAAGTGCGCCATCTCTTTTTCTACAAAATGATTATAATAAATAATATAAGGAGGAAAGTATGCCTAATTAATTTCAATTAAAATTACAAGATTTATCAGCTATCTACGATAACATTGTAAGAAATTGACAATGACATTGACATTGTTGTTTTTTGTAAGAAATTACTTAAAAATAAGATTAAATATTAAATTATGCCAAATAATATTGCATAACTTATTAATTTCTAAACAAAGTATAACTGACAGCGTGTAGGTACGTCTCAGAAAGAAATCTCTTAATTTCAATTTTACAAATTACATTAAACAATTATAAAAATTTAAATTAAGAGAATGTATTAAATAAATAATATTATATTTCTATTTTTAATTTTCAACATTATATTAAATTAAATAACATGGTTAAACTGTAACATAACAATAACATAGTTGACAGACAACATAAGTATGGCTGGCACCATGTACATCCCAGCAGAGATCTTGGAAAATAACTTGATCTCAATTTTGGTCCTTTTTATCAGACGTATAAAGTCCTTCATCAATTTGGATTTCGCTTCACTTGAATCTAAAAGCAATGTTTATTGTTTTTACAAGTTAATATTCAAGGTATAAACAGACACCTATACCATCAAACTATGCATAACATCACGCCTGTAATCCCCGAAGGGTTAGGCAGAGGTGTACCTACGCACATGACTATTCGCCAGTTATGTTTAGGTCCCATGTAATAGGGGGTGAGCCTTTTGCCATCAACTGGGCACAAATCAAGACTCCGAGGCTGCTACGGAGAAATTAATGATGGAAAAACCCTGCCCGACCTGGGAATCGAACCCAAGACTTCAAGCTCCGCACTACACCAACGAGGCAGTAACAAAATAATTGTCGTACCGATAATCATTGTGTTGTAAAGTCGAACCAATACTCGATGGAAATACACTCCTTGATTTCTCGCTCTTTGTCCAGCAACTAATGGCATCAACATCACAAATATGTAACTTAATATCATAATGAAAAGTTTCACGTTGTCTTTGATCTCGGAGGCCTTCTGTAATTAATAAAACACTAATTATTAAATACACTCTCGATCGAAAATTTATTTATTTATATAAACTTTATGCAATAAAAGTACAAAGGCGGACTTAATGTCTTAGGCATTCTCTAACAGTCAACCAAAGATGGTGAAGAGATAACATGGTAGGTGCAAATTAAAGTACGAGCGCTAAACAGCAAATACTTTGAAAAAGAAACACAAAAAGTATTTATCTAAATAAAATGAAGTGTACCTAAGTACAAAATACTTAAATTACTACATACTTACTATAAAAATACCATAAAATAAACATACATACATATTTATATTATATACATCAAAAACCAACTCAAAATGAATGTGACTTTTTATGCGTCTGTATGGATTGCCTGTTGATTAATTTATTTTATCCAAGGTCAATTTTTTTTTTTTCAATTAGACTATATAAATGCACTTTTGTACGGCGCTATTTATTAAAACAATTTTTGAAACTTTTACTAGTTTGTTTGTCTGTCTGTTTGTTCCAACTAATTTTACCCGGGCCTTGACCGGTAATTAGCTGATGTTATAAGCAGAAAATTAGGTTACGTTTATTGTAGAAAAATAATTAGGCACGAAAAAGCTAGTATTTAAATAAATATTTGTCCATTTGTCACATAATATTTTTGTTTGAGAAACTGGAAGTAAATCATTAATTCGTAAATAAAAATAATAACTATACTCACATCTAAAACATCCGTGTATATAATTTGATACATTAACAAAACATAGTTTGAAATTGACATAACCAACGTGAAGAAATACTGAAATACAAAAATATCGGTTTATTTACTAAACAATACAGGCTGAATTTGAATTTATTGCTTATTTTTCAGGGTTAACAGGTACCTAGTACTCAAGAATACAAAAAACTTATTGACTATTTGTCTAGCTCCAAAATATGAAAAATAAAAAACACCTTTACCCTACACAAATAGTCTACAACACGATCAAAATGTATGGATAGCAGATTTTTTTATTCGTATTTCAGGGTTAGACACATAATAAGAATTGTTTGTACTCATTTGTACTTTTACTCCAAAAAAGATACAATATCCCAAAGCATACAGGTCCAGAAAGAGACATAAAAAAAAACATTCCTCATCCAGGGGTATCCGAAGATACCCCATGTATGACCGCATATCTACAGAACAACAAGGTGTGTTATAATCTGTTCCTTAACTCAACTCAATACCAAAAATATAAATACCTGGCGTCCAAAGCATAACGTCACTTTTTCACAGCAGTTCGCTAAATCCCGATACAAAGCAATCCACTCCTGAATTTGCTTCTCCGTAACATCATATTGCTCATCCGAACCCATATCATAACTCCCTAATCTCTTCTGAATGTCTGATATCAAAGTTGTCAGACATTTAAACAAGTAAACCACAATCAATATAATAACAGATAACATTAGGTACTGAAACACTACAGTAATTCTAAAAATAACTTGTGAAATTATAACAGACATGAAATATAACGAATCCGTATTTGCTAATATTGAAATAACATCCACCAATCGGGTCGTAGCAAACGCTAACATCAAAACAATAAAAGTTAAGCTAAACCTGTGAATTTTCTTTAAAGCATTCAGTAATTTCTTGTCATTTTTCAAATATTCGGCGACACGACTGGCACTTCTGTAATAAGACATGAAAGCGCCACTGTTACAGATACCAGTGACGACATACAACGAGTAGATTATATAAGCCGAAGCAGAAAAATAGCAATAAATAAAATTTGCATCAAAGACACTGAATTCCCCAAACAACCAAAATTGTTCACGTATTATGATAATTGTGTGCAATATCATCAGAACAAATATATGGAAAACAATAAAGAATTTCTTAATTATTTTCTGGCTACAGTAATTCCTGTATATGCCTGAAAGATTCTCGAAAAACAATAAATGGTTTAGCCATTTAACCGGAAACATTTTTGTCGTAATGTGGTGTGCTTTAGGGACAACGATTGAGTGATATAATCTAATATTTTACATTCACTATAAAATAAAGTGATTATTTTAAGTAATTGACTATTGATCATTTAGATACTATCGTCATTAACTACGTCATTTAAATTATCTCTTTGATCACTGCCGTCAGCAACCAATTAGATTTACTGGAAATCAACTTCCTTGTTTATCCTCCTCTTCTCATCCTCTTCTCATACAGAGAAGGTACGAGCAGTGATCAGCACACTTATTCAAGGCGAGTTGGCAATTTCAGACTTACATTGATTGCAAATCCAGGTATCCTCACAATGTTTTCTGAAATGAAAAAAATAAAACTAATGAAATTCTGTTCAGTAGTTTTAGAGTTTAACGCAAAGAGACAGACAGACGCGACGGAGGGTTTTATTTTATAATATGTAAGGATTTAGTATTGATAAAACTGTTCTAAAGTGTTGCGTATTCGCACAGTCTCAGTTGTTTGTTGTTAAGTTTATCGTCAAATATATTTAATGGAAGCTCATAGTCTAGACGTTAGAGCATGTTGTACGAGGCTTAACGGCCTCTCTGTAGAAGGTACGGTATTATCTGGATGATAAAGTGCAATAAAAGTGGAGTTACAGGCTCACTTGAGTGGCGCTTCTTGAGGCGGCGCCATTTTCTTAGTAGCTTGAGCGCCAATGTAGTACTGAAACTAAGACTTTATTGTTATGTTATGTAGGTAATATTGCTTCTTATGGGGGTAAATCCTTGTTATAAAATTAATAAGGTACATTTTTCTTTGTTTAAGGATAATCAAAAGAATACGATATAGTTAAAGGCTCAAATGGTTTACAAAGTATGTTATGATAAAAAATACTATATAATACAAAATGAGTTATTCATATTCACAGCTATACGACAGCATACAATCGGGCGAGTTTTAAACATACTTATACATAACATAACATAACATCACGCCTGTAATCCCCGAAGGGTTAGGCAGAGGTGTACCCTTAGTACACCCACATTTCGCCAGTTATGTTATGTTATGCTATGTTAGTTACCATACTTATCCAAACAAATATATACAAAAGTAACCCTGTCTGTCTGTGTCTTACGCTTTCACGAAATTTGGTACGGGGTTTTAAAGCCTAAGAAACGACATAGGCTACTCATTATTCCGTGACTTCGTCTATGTACACGATAACCGACATTTACGCGAACGAAGAAGTCGCAGGCAAAAGCTTGTTAGGTATAAACTGAAGGTGACAAATATGAGAATAAATATCGATGACCAAACACTTGTTCTAATTGATTTTATACTAATCTAAACTAGCACCTAGTAATTAATTAAGGCCATACCTAGTTCTAGAATAATCTAAAAACCTGAATTCCAAGCACCAATTTCAAGATAAAATATTGGAACATTTATAAGCGGCTTAAGGGCAAATAATCAGCCCTCGCAATTTCGACGTCTAAGTACTAAAGTGTGATTTCCTGAAGACTTACAGTGTTAAAGCCTCGGCGTCGACGAGAGCATTTTAGCAAATTAATTAAGTCTCAACTTATCCCTCCCTCAGAGGGAAGAAGACGGATTGCCCTCTGTCTTCATATAAATTGTAAGAACGCACCAACCTCTTAATATAAAGCCGACAATTTCATATTAAAACGGTGTTGCGGAAACTGAAGGTTGTTAAACATTGTAAAATTTACTTTGTGATAAAGTTTCTTTTAGTAAAACTTTTTACTTTAGTTATAACTAATTACAACAATGATTGTCTTTGTCACCTTTTTGAGTGGGTGCAAACTTGTTAAGGCCATCTGCGACACCAGAGGCATTTACAAGTGCATTGCCATCCCAAAAAAAACGTTATTATTGGGAATATTCTGTACCTGCGCACCTACTATGTTTTGTCTCTGCATCACCCTAAGGTAGACTGGTAGAAAATGCCCAAGGCATTAAGTGCGCATGTGCATAAAGTTTAAATATATAAAAGCGACGTGTCTACACGTCACTAAAGACGAAGAGTTATATCGAACTCTTACCAACTTAAATCCCATAATTAATGCTATCACAATGAGTCGGGAGCCCGATATACACTTGACGCATGATCCGATCCCAACTAGTGTTAAATGTACCTTCCATGGACGCCTATGGTACGTACAACAAACTTTTTTGGGCTTGCCTGTAGGGACGCGCCTAGAGACAAGCCCTTTAGAATCTATACGTTTAAAAAAAAAACAGAAAATTCTAACCCTGCTCAAAAATGTTGCATTTTTAACAACTTATAGCTGTTTTCTTTTTGTGGTGGTAAAATTCATCAAATGACTCCTTCCGCCCTGGGTGGGGCGGAAGAGACTGTCAGACTTACTGACTAAAAAACCACCCTGTTCCTTCTGTTGCCCTTTGCGTTTCTGGGGCCACGGTATCAAGCTGTTGGAGCAGTGCCTGAACCTTTATTTTTTTTTAAATCGCATAAAATCTGTCGGTGTTGCCCCCCTAGGCACGATACTCTGTAATTATACCATAGACATGGTGGTATCATTTTAGTTCCGCAAGAAACGAGCTCCTTCACAAATAGCAGCAGCTGCTTAATAGATTCTCACGATGATTTAGTTGGATAGCTCACCTCGATCTCAATTCACCAAAATCTATTTAAGGATTATTTTTACAGAATAGCATTGTAGTCCCAATTGCTATCTTGCCGTCGTGTTTTAATACCCAAAAAGTATAAAATAACACTTTTAGAATAAGGACAGACACTCAAACTTCTCGGGAACATTACGCAAGTCTTAAAACGCTGCTCAAGATTCAAGTATCCTCAACACGAATTCTTTGAGAGGGGTCGATTAATAAAAGTCCAATTGACCTCTCTAGTTATTTTTATTACTGTCACAGCCCTTGTTTCAGTAATAGGGCTGTTATAGGCTGAGATACCAGAGTATGTAGATGAACGTCAGTTTAACATGGCTGAATATTGAGGATAGACAGGGTAATTTGTAGTTTTAAGAAGGTACAATACACGCTACGAAAGATAAGACTTGACACACCACACAAACTTTATTATTTCGTAATAAATATTATAATATTGTCAAGAATTTTAATTTAAATGTCATCGAAATCGAAACATCCGAATTGAGAACCTAAAAAAACTTCCCTCGATTTCTCTAAGATTCCATCATCAGATCCCGACTTGATGACAATGGGAGCAATTGGAAGGCTTTAAAATAAAAAAAAGAATTTTCTAAATCGTTTCTTAAATGCCGGAGTTATGCGCGAACAAAAAACGCAATGCAAAGAAACGAAAAGATCATCAATATAGACAATATAGATAATTTTTTGTTCAACCGCTTGTCCGATTTCGATCATGGGACCATTTGGAAAGTATAACCTTTCCAACAAAAAAAGATTTTTTCAAATCGGTTGTCAAGCGACGGAGTAAAGCGCGAACAAAGCTAAAAAAAAATACAAACATCCGAATTGAGAACCTCCTCCTCTTATAGAAGTCGGTTTATTATGGATAACTACAACAGCTTCGACAGTGGAGGCGGGAGCAATGGTTTTTAACAATGTCGTGTAAAACAAATCCATCATTCAACCAGTAACACTTAAACGTAAGGGAGTAAAACCCGTTTTATACCTGAATAGCGACCCGCCCCGGTTTGCATGGGAGCAATGTAGATACATAAACCTTACCATTGAATCACTATCTATTGTTGAAAACCGCATTAAAAGCCGTTGCTAAGTTTAAAAGATCTAAGCGTACAGACGGCGGGAAGCGACTTTGTTTTTATACGATGTGTGATAGAATTGAGCCTAGCCAGCCTATACCTTCTTAACAACATAATTATTCTACAGAGTTGATATGACAGAGGGGCATTAAATTACACTACGTATACTATACGTGTTTAGTATTAATAGGATACGGTATAAAATAAAATATAAATAAAAAGGAGTTTTATTTTTCAAACAAATTAAATAGCTTTCAAATCAGAGTAAAACGCAAACACCCTTTGTAAATAAATTTAACTGACCTTAGATACCTAGGTTTTTTTTTTTTTTTTTTTTTTTTTTTTTTTTTTTTTTTTTTTTTTTTTTTTTTTTTTTTTTTTTTTTAAAAAAGGAAAGATACATCGTGTTCAAACGGGGCAAAAACTTAAAAAATCATTTGCGACTAAACTACTGCTCCCATTTAATTGATTTTTGGTACAGAGCTTGAGAATGGTACCTAGTATAGGCATTTTAAAGGAAAGCCCGTCGGTCGTGTCAACTTCGTATATCAATTTTCTCTTTTTATCTCCTATAATGAAGTAGATCTAGCAACTCTGGATCTTGGACATTATTTTCAATCGTATTTGAAGTTCAATGTCGTATTTCTTGTTTGTCGTACTTAGTCGGATGTAATGTTGGCATTTTACAAATATTTTAGTTCATGAAGTGTTTATTAAGCAGGTTCATTATTACTGTTTTTACACACATAACATCACGCCTGTAATCCCCGAAGGGTTAGGCAGAGGTGTACCCATTTGTACCCCCACATTTCGCCAGGTATGTTTTTTAGTCCCATGTGTTAAGGGGCGAGCCTATTGCCATCAACCGGGCACAAATCCAGAAACCGAGGCTGCTAAAAAAAAATTCTGATGGAAAAACCCAATAACACTTTGCCCAACCTGGAAATCGAACCCAAGACCTCATGCACAGCAGTCGAAGTACTGTTTTTATAGTGTAAATATAAACGTTCTATACCTACTAATATTATAAAAAGGTAAAGTTTGAGATGTTTTTGGTTTGAAATCCCTATAAATGCTGATCAAATTACAAAAAATATTTTATTGACAGAAAGCTACACTGCTGCCGAGACCCATAGACTATCTCATATTATTATGGTATGCATCTTGACTTCAACGCGGCTGAATTGGCGAGCAGAAGACAAAGTAATAAAAATGAACGTTAGGAGAATAAGAGAAATGGTATAAATGGTAATAGGTAGGTACTTGATTAATATCACTGAGAGAAATGTAATTACTCTCCGATTCATTAACGCTGAGCTGCTAAGCCATTTTGCTGGAACATTTAATTTAAGCCATTTTTTCACTAACCCTGATCTATCGTTGTATTCATAATGTTAATTGAATAATCCATACTAATATTATAGACGAAAAGTAAGTCTGTCTGTTTATCTGTTTGTTACGGTTTCGAAAGCGCGAACAGAACAGTGGTTTACCACTGAACCGATTTCGATAAAATTTGGTACGAAGTAAGTTTTTCCGCGACTTCGTCTGCGTTCGCAATAATCGACATTTACGCCAAAGAAATCGAGGGCAAAAGCTAGCAATATACAAATGTAATGTAGTAGCGACCATTACGCGTACAGATAATACTATTCGCGATACCTGCCCTAAAAATTTATTCATCGGAAAATTTGGAGGTAAGCGTTTCTGCGCCATTTTTTATCTCTGGCTAACGTTAAACGCTTAATGTCATTAATGCTGGTGGCGATTCGGCAGTAAATCTCAAAAGCTAGCCTAACAAAAATGAGCACCAGTCTTGATTTATAGTCTGGAAATCGCAGTTCAGCTAACACTTTGATGGTTTAGAACTGAGACCTTCCATTAAGTATTAAACGATTGCTTTTTTGACTCGATTTTATTTGATGGTTGTGTAGAACTTGGCTTCCTGGGGGCTTAGACAAAGTAACATCGCTTCGTCGATTTACCACGTGACTTAACGCGGCTTATGTCAATCCCATACATTTTAGTCTTTCATGTGGTCATCGCTTCGTCGATTGACCACATGACGTAACGCGGCTTATGTCAATCCCATACATTTTAGTCTTTCATGTGGTCATCGCTTCGTCGATTGACCACGTGACTTAACGCGGCTTATGTCAATCCCATACATTTTAGTCTTTCATGTGGTCATCGCTTCGTCGATTGACCACGTGACTTAACGCGGCTTATGTCAATCCCATACATTTTAGTATTTTCTAACTTCGTTATCGTTTTGCAATTGTTACTTTGTCTAAGCCTCCTGGTACAGGAATAATATTTTGTATACCCCTACTATATTCCTACACCGACCTTATTGGGGAGGATTTTCAGAAAGGCCAGGTGGGCTATACTCCATATCTACGAGATAAATTCTAGGTTCCAAATAAGAAGACTTAACAAGACCGTGTCTACGGCTGACAGTGTAGTAATTACTACATAATAAAATGTAATACAATAAGTATCACTGGATGAATGGACTTTGTGAAAAATGATTTACGAAAGAAAGGGGAGTCAGTGATTGCATGACGGCTGACAGGACAGAGTAGAAGAGGAAAACGTGTTGCGCCGACCCTAAGTAACATGGGACAAGGGCAGGAAGATGATGATGATCACTGCATATTATAAAACGAAGTCCTCCGCCGCGTGTCTGTCTGCTCGCGGTAAATTCAAAAACTATTGAACCGATTTTCATGCTGTTTTCACCAATAGATAGAGTGATTCTTGAGGAAGTTTTAGGTATATAATTTATCAAGGTTTTGTGACAATAGGTTGAAATATAACAATAACTGTTGGAAATGTCGAAAAACGTCAAGCCGCCCCGCGCCGGGATCTTTCATCGAGACTCATCTATGCAAAGCTATGCCCTAGCTTTGCATAGATCTTAGCATAGCATCTTTTTTGCCCTAGCTTAGCATCACGCCTGTAATCCCCGAAAGGTTATGCAGAGGTGTACCCATTAGTACACCCACATTTCGCCAGTTATGTTTTTAGTCCCATGTAATAGGGGGCGAGCCCATTGCCATCAACCGGGCACAAATCCAAACTCCGAGGGTGCTAACGAGAAATTCCTGATGGAAAAACCCAATAACACTTTGCTCGACCTGGGAATCGAACCCAAGACCTCATGCACAGCAGTCGCACTTGCGACCACTAGACCAACGAGGCAGTCTTATTTACGTTAGTCTCTTTCTTATTTTATTGGACAGAAAAAGATGGAAATAGTCTATTTTTAGTTTAGTTTGCGACCAAGGGAATCGGCACCATTATTTATTTTGCTAGTTGGGAAGTAGTGACCCCACGTCCCGGGTCCCTACAGTACCTTCTTCCTCACTAATGCATCCCATACACGTGAATGAACCTTAATAATTCCCGTATCGTGTTAGTACCCGTACTGTAATATTACAAACAGCTAATTGTCTGAATACCTTTGACTCCGTACCAATTACATGCCGTCCATTGTAGTGAATACACACAAGGCAGTACAGTATTGGAATTACTTATAAGCAGCGCATATAACTGTTAACTAAGATTTGGTACTAACATAACATCACGCCTGTAATCCCCGAAGGGTTTGGCAGAGGAGTAAACATTAGTACACCCAAATTAAGCCAGTTATTTTGAAATCCCATGTAATAGGAGGCGTAGCCTATTACAATCAGCCGGGCACAAATCCAGACTCCGAGGCTGCTACTGAGAAATTCCTGATGGAAAAACCCAATAACACTTTGCCCGACCTGGGAATCGAACCCAAGACCTCATGCTCAGCAGTCGCGCTTTGCGACCACTAGACCAACGAGGTAGTGAGCAAAAAATTAACAGTGTTAAAAGGAAATAACTACACTTACATACTAGTCTATAACCACATACACACCAAAATGGATCCAATTCCGGATAACAACGAACCGTAGAAGCCATTCAAAAGGAAATCGACAAAATAAAAAATCGAAATATGATGAGATATTCAAATGTTATGTAAGTTCGGTGAACAACATTAGGGAAATCGCTCCCGACGGACTTACCACAACATAGGAAGATACAGAAGATCAACTTCATAGTTGCTAGTGGTGAGGAACCTATACAACTCGGTGTCTACCGACTTCCCTTCGGAATTTCGGAAAAATAGGAATCCGCCATAAAAAATATTATAATATAACATAACATCACGCCTGTAATCCCCGAAGGGTTAGGCAGAGGTGTACCCATTAGTACACCCACATTTCGCCAGTTATGTTTTTTAAGTCCCATGTAATAACAATAATAACAATAGGGGGCGAGCCTATTGCCATCAACCGGGCACAAATCCAGACTCCGAGGCTACTGAGAAATTCCTGATGGAAAAACCCAATAACGCTTTGCCCGACCTGGGAATCGAACCCAAGACCTCATGCACAGCAGTCGCGCTTGCGACCACTAGACCAACGAGGCAGTCAAAAATTTTATGTTCAATGTATCTATGTGAAATAATATCTAGTCAAGTCACACTGCAGATATTTTAAATACACTCAAAAATAAAAACAATTTGAAACCACAGTGTTCGATTTTGTTGTCTTTGGATTTGGCGATAGATAATTTAAAAATCTGAAAAATATACCAAAATGTTCCTTTGCGCCTTCAATACTTGTTTTATAAACAAAAAATGTAGGTAAACTGGAGGATTTTTGACAGATTTACTTCTAATACTCAAATGACACCGATCGCTCGGTCGCTTCAATCTACTGTAAAATTGACTGAAGCGACCGAGATTGCATAAGACTTGAAGGCGACTTAAAATTGAGTTGTGTTTGGGACTTTGACCGGTAATCTGAGTCTAGATTGTAAATGTTTCTAAAAGTTAGTAGAATTATCCTCTTTGGATTAGATGATTACCAGCTGCGAGTGCGCTCACTTGCTTTAAGTAGACACGTGTCTATGTATGTGTGCATTCGTTTCTACTTATTGCTAAGTAATAACAGCCGCACGGGTCGATCCGTCTGGTTAAGCTACGCTTGCCGGGGTTGGTCCGTGGATGGGTGACCATGTTTACATACCGAGACTCCTCCGTGCCTCGGAAAGCACGTTAAGCCATTGGTCCCGGCTGTCATACGTGGATCTTTGACAGTCGTTACGGGTCGTCAGAAGCCCGAAAGTCTGACAACCAGTCTTACCTAGGGGTATCGTATTACCCAGTTACTGGGTTGTGGAGGTCAGATAGGCAGTCGCTTCATGTAAAATACTGGTATTCAGCTGCATCCGGTTAGACTGGAAGCCGACCCCAACATAGTTGGGGAAGGCTAGGCAGATGATGATGCAGTCAACCTTTTATGCTTTTTTTCTTTGTGGACATGAAGATCCGTCGTCTCAAGATACCGACCTATATGGAAATAACGTGGGAACTGGACGCTAGTCTCGGACGCAAAGTCCCTGTCTCTTATGACGTCACAACGTGTTCAATCGAATGGCAAAAGCTTTTCAGATTATGTTTGAGGTTTTGATATTTTTATTTTTGTGTGCGAAGGAATTATTATTATTTCAATGTCGAACGGGAAATCTTTTTTCGGAGATATCAGAGCAAGTCTTGAATGAATCAATAAAATGTTAGTACACATACATACATAAACTCACGCCTTTTCCCATGGGGGTTGGCAGAAACTACAGAACGCCACCTGCTACGATGCTTACATACTCATTTCGCAAAATGTTAGTAGTTCTAAATTACTAGGGCCAACTTGTGCCATTGGTAACACGAAGTTAAATTACATAAAGGGCCTGTATCAGCAACTAACTCGTAATTAAAGATAATCCTGGCTGGTGTGAATGGGCCTAGGGAGTAACAGAAATACTTTTCTTAAAACTTCCATTCTTGTTCAGGCGGTTTTCCTTTGGAATGAGCTTCCCCATAATATGAGGACGGCCACAACCAAGGTTAAAAGCATGTAAGTATTTATATATATATATATATATAACATCACGCCTGTAATCCCCGAAGGGTTAGGCAGAGGTGTACCCATTAGTACACCCACATTTCGCCAATTATGTTTTTAGTCCCATGTAATAGGGGGTGAGCCTATTGCCATCTACCGGGCACAAATCGAGACTCCGAGGCTGCTACTGAGAAATTCCTGATAGAAAAACCCAATAACACTTTGCCCGACCTGGGAATCGAACCCAAGACCTCATGCTCAGCAGTCGCGCTTGCGACCACTAGACCAACGAGGCAGTCGAGGCAGTAAGTATTTATATGTCATTAAATTTTTATTCTTGAAAATTTTCTGTACGTGTGCCCCTACTATGTTTTGTCTCTGCATCACCCTAAGGTAGACTGGTAGAAAATGCCCAGGACATTAAGTCCGCCTCTGTACAATATATATTTTTTTTCATTAGGTGCATAATCATGGTGTAAATAAATAAATAAATACTAGTAATAGGAAACCTTAAATGCTAAAGACCGAATAACTGTAAAGATGCTATAGATAGGTGAAATTTAATGTAGTTTACACATATTGGGAAGTGACGCCAAGCGTGTTTCCAATACTCGTACCTATGTACATAAGAATAAGTGTTATTTACATTTAAATAGCTCCGCCTGTGAGCTCGCCGCTTTAGTTTACATGGTCTGCGCCAGCCTTTATGTATGACTTGATTCGGTTGTTTATGTAAATGTTTATTTATAATGTTAGTACTACATAATGGAGTAGAGAATGTTTGGTGGCTTGTTTGAATGATTTTTTTATGGAAGTAAGTTTAGTTTTTTTTTTATTAATAAAACTTAGGCTTATCTTTATAAAAGCAAATGTTACTGACTGACTGATCTATTAACACACAGCTCAAACCACTGAACGGATTGCGCTGTTTAGTACATAGGTAGTGTTTATGACGTAGACATGTGCTAAGAAAGAATTTTTCAAAATTCGCCCCATAAGAGAATGAAACAGAGGTCCGATATTTATACGGACGAAGTCGCGGGCAAGAGCTAGCTATAAATATAAGTCTGAAATCCGACTTAAGCAAGCGTGGTGATCAATGCGCGTCCTTCTCTGTGTGAGAAGAGGCTTTTGCCCTGCAGTGGTAAAGTAACAGGCTGGTATTTTTTTTTAATCCAGCTTTACCTAGTTTAGTCATAAAAAATAATTTATAAACAGACTAGAGAACTTACTAAAGCATTTATGTTGCACAGAATGTATAGATAAGTACATAAATAATAGATAATAAGTAAGCGAGGAAATTTAAGAGGTAACTTTCACTGCATAGAAAAAAACGAACCAGAAATTCGATTCGTCTCTGTCAACTTTCAAATAAAAAAAAACGAATTGATTTATTCATGCATTTTATCAACTCGCGCCAGACACTGCAAAGAAAAAATCCATTTAGGATTCGAAATTCAAAAACTTTTGTGTTTTGGCGGCCAATGATCTTTATTTTTGTACCATAACCAATACCTGCATAGAAAATACTTTCCTTAGCGGTGGATTAAAAAAAAACAAGCTTACTTTATAATCTAGCTCAGATCACAACATAATATAACGCCTGTAATCCCCGAAGGGTTATGCAGAGGTGTACCCATTAGTACACCCACATTTCGCTAGTTTATGTTTAAGTCCCACTGACAAATTATTGATGAAAAAACACAATATCACTTTGCCCGACCCAAGACCCCATGCTCAGCAGTCGCGCTTTGCTACCACTAGACCAACGAGGCAGTCCAACAAGTTCAGATCATAATATGATAAATTAATGAATCCATGTTTGTTAAGCGTGAGTTTGTGTATTAACGTAAGTTTTAAACACATGTACAAAACGTGTAGAAATTACGTGTTCCGTGTTTCCACGTCACAAGTTAATTTGTTGTTAGTACCTACGTGTCGAGCAGTGTTACCAACTTTGTAGCAGAGTTTAAAATTAAAGAGGTTTTATTAGGGTGACCAGATCATATTATTAAAATATCTGGTAAAATCTGAAATTGTCGGGATTTTGAGGTCATTACCGGGAAAAATAAACATAGGTATTAATACCAGTTATTATGTCAAAGTGTTACCTTTTATTTTTACACGACTGCCCCAAAAAAATAAGTGTTATGTGTTCAGAGTTAATGTATGTATGTGAGATTCGTTATTCCACTATAACTTTTAAACGTCTGAACCGATTTAGATGTATGGGGTATCTTTACAATCCTTGCATCGTTCCGAATAACATAGGCTAGTTAAAAATAAGAAGAATCCTGTGTGGTCACTTTAAAACGTAAATTAATACCAGCCTCAATTATTTTTTTTTATGATCTTGGCGTGTCTATGTTTATCGTCTAAAATTTGACAAGTAGATTTAAAAAAAAAACGTCGTATAAAAACTGACGAGTAAACAAAGTACAAATATGTGGAATTTTTAGTTGTGTTTAATTTTTTAAATTATAGTAGCTTGTTTAATCAGCCTACGTATCGAAATTAACATGAAAGCGCTCGAAAATTTTTAACTCAACTTTTACTTTGTCTTTACGAAACTCCCGACAAACGTGTCGACAGTTTAAACATTTTATCGGGAATCATGAAAAATATCGGGAGAATCCAAATTAATCCCGACCATTTGGCAACCCTAGGTTGTATGTTGATGAAACTTTTTAATGGCAATATTTGTTTTATAATCAAGTTATATTCTTTAAAGTGGAATTCGTAAAATCAACTTTTCTCAACTTCTCACACAACTAAAACATATTTTGCAAAAGAACTATTTACCATTACTTTCCTAGTTTTGTTATTAATTAATGTCTGCTTTTTAATTGTTTGCCAATGCTTTGGCTTTGCATGCTTTCCCTGCCGTTTATTTATAACATCACGGCTGTAATCCCCGAAGGGTTAGGCAGAGGTGTCAGTCAAAGGTTTGCCAAGTATTGACAACAAAAAGATAGTAAGGTGGTGTAAGAATGAACGAAATTGAATGAACTTAAATACTTAACTTGGTATTAAACCATACTTATCATTTGTTCCTTACGCAAAATAGTTCACTACCCAAACACTATTAGTTATAGTATGATAACATTACTTTTCTTTGAACTGTCAAGTTTCTGAATAGAATTAAAAGTCGAAATATAATGCCTTGGGCATTTTCTACTACCCAGTCTACCTTAGGGTGAGGCAGAGACAAAACATAGTGTAGGTGCACAGGTACGTAGGTAGGTAGGTGTAGGTTTATTGTATTTTAGTTCTAGATAAAATACTAACTTGACTTCCATAGTACAAGTTTTACTTAATTTGGAGAGAAAATGTCAAGAGTAACACAAAGATGTACCTACAGCTCTTTCATGTGCAAAAAAACGATTTTATTCAGAGATAAGTTTAATATTTATTCTAGTTACTTACAGATTCAGGAGCTTGTGGCTAAGTCATAACACCTTTACACAACGGGACTTCTCCGAGCCTCGGAAAGCACGTTAAGCCGTTGGTCTCGGCTGTCATATGTGGATCTATGACAGTCGTTACGGGTCGTCAGAAGCTCGAAAATGTGACAACCAGTTTTACTAAGGGGTATCGTATTACCCAGTTACTGGGTTGTAGAGGTCAGCTAAGCAGTCGCTCCATATAAAATACTGGTATTCAACTGCATCCGGTTAGACTGGAAGCCGACCCCAACATAGTTGGGAAAAGGCTAGGCAGATGATGAGTTACTTACAGATACTTTTTTAATGTTTCTTACTAGACAGTATGAATCTTACAGAATATTATATTTATCAGACGTGTCAGCTCTACGAAAAATACCAACATTTTAAATGCGGATTCAGGCCACCACAGTTACAACTTTTAAAACCATAAATCTGTGACTTTTGTAGCTGCCATATACCAAATTGCATTACGACCTACATGTTATTACGCTGCTCTACCCAGTTCTCATAAATGTGACTCGAATCTCTGCTTGTTCCCAAGAGAAAACTGTGCATTTCCTACATAGGTAATGTACTGACGACAAAATTGGTAAGTGTGCAGGCAACTTGCATAATATTTATGAAGTATAGAATAGCTTATGATCAGTACACTATAAAGATTTCAATTACGATTTTTAACTTATATTTTTGTTTTATACCAATCTTAAATGATGTTTGAGTTTTCTATAATACTAGGCTTAATATTGTAAATACATACATAAAAGGACATCAATAATTATAAAGCACGGCTCCGAGACAGAAAATAATTTTCCATTCAAGTTAGGGCTTTAAATCGTGTGCGTTAAAATATTTTTTGTAATGACAAGATAAAAAAGGTGGCAGCTCACAGTTGAATTTTTAGAGGCGAAGTCGGCCAGACCGTTCCATTGTCGGACTAGTGCTGATGAAATGAGCGATGACCATAATTCTATTGGAAATCTGCACTAACTTTGATACTTTAACAGCAAATTCCGACCTATTAACCATTAATTCGGGGTTGCGGGACGTCTTAACAGGATACCGTGGCCCCGGAACGTAAAGGGCAACAGAAGGAACAGGGTGGTTTTTTAGTCAGAAAAAGTCTGACAGTCCCTTCCGCCCCACCCAGGGCGGAAGGAGACATTTTATGATTTTTACCACCAAAAAAATTAACCATTAATATAACAATCATTCTGATTGGTCCTTTAATTTCAACTATAATCCAAAATTGCTTCGCATTTGTTTCTTTTGCAAATGTTTTTCCCTGTTCTAAGAAACATGTACATTAAACAGTTTCACCGTGTGTACAACGTCACTTTGAATGTATTCCGTTGCAAACGCGAGCTCGTTGCGGCGCCCTGAGGTAAAGTTGTACACAAATGTAGCAATTTAGTTTAATTTGTGTGTGACAGGTTTAAGTGGACGTGTTTAATGATCGTGTATTTAATTGTGGGATAAATTCACTCTCTAATCTTATGTGTTAGTATTAAAAACGCCAAATTAGTTATCGGAAATCGCTCATCTGCCTTGAGGGCGTGGTGATCAATGCTCGTGCCTTCTCTGTATGAGAAGAGGCCTTTGCCCTGCAGTGGGATACTAATAGGCTGGTATTATAACATTATTATTAGAAGTAATTCTTCACCCTGAATAAGTTGGTGTATTCTTATTGAGGTAGGTTGTCAAAATCGTTGTCTTTTGTATTGAGAAGCAGAAGTATTCAGAAAAACATATAAAAAAGACCCATAGTACTCATGTTTGTTATTAATCAGTAATTAAGTAGCAGTTTTTAATATTTTGTTTTTAATAAAATGTAATAATAATTGATACCAGCAATATAATGTCAAGGGTATATGGCAGAGGCGAGTGGCAACGCCGGGAGGAGTCGCCCTAGGAAGACCTACACTGACCTTATTGGTGAGGTCCTTCAGAAAGGTCATGTGCGGAATACTCGTAACCGGCGTGCTTGTATGACGAGATGTATGAACGTAGATGAGGCGAAAGGAGTATGTTAGGATCGTAGCAGGTGGCGTCTGTAGTTTCTGCCTACCCCCATGGGAAAAAGGCGTGAGTTTATGTATGTATGTATGTGTATATCAAAAACTTAATTTATTTTTTCCCTTACTTGTGTTGGGGGTATGCCCACCATGCTCACAACAGTGGACCCGCGCTTGGAGGAATATACTATGGGAGACATTTGCCCACCCGTGGGAGAACACAGGTTGAAAATTAAGTATTATTTTTGACCCCAACTCTTAAAACTAAAATATCAGATTTGATACATTCAATTGTCCTAAACTCCAAAAAGTAACTTAACTAACAAATCTTTGCAACTCTTCAATCATCATGTTACCACGTCTCGTTCCAGGCTTCCATTTAAAGCAATATAAAAAAGAACCGTTCAATCTGGCAACATGGCATCAGTCTTACAATGTTTTCCTTGTTACGGTCGCTGTAGTGTAGCGCATTTGTTCCCGGGGCACGTCGTCCGTCCCGGCCTTGTCCCGGGATCGTCCCCTCCCTAATGCATCAAGTGTGACGGGCACTTGTGATGTTGCTTTTCTGACTCTATTTTGGTTGGAAGTTTCGGTTTACCTGTTCTGGTAATAGTTTGGAGTTTAACATTAACTTGCTTTGGTTAAGGAGCGGGGTTTATGTATCTTGTAACTTGTAATCTGAACTTTAAGTTAAATATCTAAATATCATCATCTACCTAGCCTTTTCCCAACTATGTTAGGGTCGGCTTCCAGTCTAACCGGATGCAGCTGAGTACCAGTAATTTACATGGAGCGACTGCCTATCTGACCTCCACAACCCAGTAACTGGGTAATACGATACCCCTAGGAAGACTGGTTGATAGACTTTCAAGCTTAATAAATATCTAAATATAAAACTTAATATTACTCGCATAAAGAAAAAGATTTTTTTTGTAAGGGATAAACTCAAAAACTACTAAACCGATTCAAAAAATTCTTTCACCTATGGCTACTTGCTCACCTTTAACAAGTTTTGCTTTAACAACTTACAGTTTTGGTGAAAATCGCTTAAAACCCGTTAATTGACCCCTAATATAAACAGGTTTCGGATCGATGAGGACTTTTTAGATTTCATTTGTAATGGTTTTTTGAACAACCATACCAATTTTCAGCTGGGCCCGAATTATTGTACCTTCGAATGTCTAAATTGACCGGACTAATAAGTGTATTTTTATTACAAACGATATCTATAAAAACATATGAAATCAAGGGGTAAAGAAACAACCAAGTAGCATTCAAAAAAAACTTACATAAATTTTCTCGACGATACCTTAATCAGAATGAAATTTAATCCAAAGAGTTTTTGTAAGGCTTGCAAAGCAACTACTAAAAATTCTTGCTTACAGACACTAATTACATCAGCCATTTTGTTTTCACGTCAACAGAACATGAAACATGAGTAGAGTATTCAACAGAGACTAAGGTTCATACAATCACGTAACACATTTCGTCATCTTACAGCCCCAGGCAGTCTACTGTTGGAACCCCAGCCAGTCGCACGCAATTTATCTCACTCTTACTCGACCCTCCGACAGCCAGCGGCTACCAGCTTCCCTATGAAGATCAGCGTTCCACCTGACCCAAAAATATTTCTTCACATTATTCACTTTACTTCATTTTATAGTCACACACTGATCACACTTCAATATCTGACTATTTTTAATACAGAGTCGAATTAACAATGAACTTCATTGACCACTACGCAATTGCATCTCGGCCTTTTTGAACCAGGTTTACCATATTAAGGGATGCAGGGGTGACTTGGGATTCGAGCCAATCCTCTCTTGCATCCCTAAAGCTTCGACTTTAAATTAAAAGAGGTTTTAACGTTGTAATCATATTCAAAGTTTAAACATTATAATAAATCGGTTATTCATCATATCAGCCTATAGCGGTCCACTGCTAAATGTAGGCCTCCCATAAAGAGCAATCGTTGATTACTTCTAAAAAATACATTACTCTCCTCAAAAAATAGTTCAATGATATCTTCGTAACCTAGATAGTAACGTCATTATGAAAATGAAGTATTCATTGCTATTTTCAGAGTCGTGACCTCCCATAACATGATTAGCGCTTAGTACAGCTCAATTCATAATAAATGAAGCTTAGCCTCTGTTGTCATATCTACTCTTGTATCATAAGATCGTATGACGAATTACGATAGCCGACACGTCTGCTCAAATTGCTCGGAATTATTATTAGTCTACCAATATTAATGAAGCCAAACTACAGCGAGGAGTTTAATACATTCTGTGATGTATTAATGTTGCTAATTCGGTTAGTATTGACTAGTCTGTATCTGGCGATTTTGCTTGTCAGAGTCGGAAAATTTCTTGACTTTGATTTTCTTGATCTATACTATATAGAGTGTTAGTGTAAACACCGTTATCCTTGAAACCAGTGGTTTGGTTTCACTAATAGAACGTAAATTCAATGAAAACTAAAACCTTTTTTTTTTAATTAAAATCTCCATTTTGCCTTAAAATTATTTCACCCTATATAACAATGATGTAATTAGTTAAAACTTATGTAGGTAGTTATAACGGACGGCCAGTGCAGCAGGTCAACGCCCTTTGCGGTTATTACGGAACTCGGGCGCATAGTATCTATGAATTTACGGACGGTGTCGGACATTTTTTTTTTAATTTTTGAAATAAAACTGTTTACGAGTATTTATTTTTAAATTCAGATAAACATTTTATACTAAATCAAGTACCTATGGTTTTAGTGACAGCGGTGTTTACACTAACAGTCTGTATTATAAAGAGGTAAAGTTTGTGTGTTTGTGAGGTTGTAGGGGGGTACCTAATCATTGGGTCTACTGAACCGATTTCGAAAATTCTTCCGCAAATTGAAAGCTACGTTATCACTGAGTACTATTGGTTATATTTTTATCAAAAATATAAGGGATCCGGACCAAAAATCACGCGAACGAAATCGCGGGGAAAGTGCTAGTAAAATATACATCGGATTAAAAAGGACACTTACCGATGCCAAAAGTCATAATATAATATGGATTATGTTCATAATTATGTTATTTGATGTGGACAATGGTCCACAAATGGTGTGTGAATCTCAAAATGATATGGTAAGGAATGCCTTGCCATATCATTATGAGATTCAACCATTATTTTTTGAGGCAGTCATTAGGTACTTTCTAGCTTTTAAGATCTATCAGACATTTTAATATTTAAAATCAAAGTTAAAATTTTTGACACCGCTTTGTAATTTCAGCGAGTCAATTCAAACTAGATTAATTCTATTGTCTTACTAAGTTTAGGTAGCCATTGTTTTGATTCCTTTTGTCAAAATCAAAAACAACGTGGAATTTAAATTTGATATGTATTGTCGTACCTACCTTCTGAATTTCTAAAGACAAATAAAATTAATGAAACAAACAATGAAAGGGGATTTAATAACTGCGTTCCTAATAAACCTTCTAAAAGCAACAACATTTTATGGTAAGTAAATTATTTAATTAATTCTGTACCTAATTAAAATATGGAGATGAGGCCCTCAAAATGCACCAAAATTTTAATTAACATAAGTAGGTATTTTACTGCTCTTGTTTGAAATTGTGATGCAATTTTTGAAAAAGGAAATAGTCACTTACCTAACCGCTTAATTAATTTGTTTTGAGGAAATAAAAATAAATGTTAATATTAAAGAAGATTAATTAAAAATGGTGCGGTCGGGAAACCCCCGTATTTAATAGAAAAAAAAACAGAGAGAAAGGTCGCCTAGAGGAGGCGTAACGCTTTTTCCTTACGTGACGATTTCTGCTTAATAAGTCTTACAGTAAGCTACGTTAAGGAATTTCGTTAAAAAAAACAGAATTAAAAAAAAAACTCAAATTAAAATAACAAAATAAAATCAGAATCTACCTTCAAATATACACATAAAACATCAAAGACCAAAGACAACATTACTTTCAATATAGACATCCTCTTCAAGTCCTCTTCAGTGATGCCATAAAACGAAGAAAAAAAAACTTAAGCGCTCCACACAGGTCGTCGGGACAAGAGACGAATCGATTGGCTTACTCTCCAACCGAATTCCAACTTTAACCTCTATAAAATAGAGTCCAATTACCTTTGTTAAGTTTAAACCATAAACAATTGTGATTTTTTTAATATCAGCGTCCGAAGCTGGTAACAATGAGACAGACAAAGCGCGGCAGGCCGCATCAATCTCCTGATATACCTAATATTGTTGGCTTGAACGACATTGACTGATGGTGGATGAAGCCAATATTAAATATCGTGGCAACCGTCTTCATTTAATTACAATGTAATGAATAGCACGCGGGTTTTGTTGCTTGTAGAAAGCAATCGGGTTGAATAATGAGGTTGATGGTGTAGTGGCTTTTCTTTAAGGATTTACAGTTTTGTTTCTTGAGTTTTCTAATGTTTTCCGAATTTTGCATTTTTCCTTGTTGGTATTATTAGTGACTCAGATATTCAACCCATTTCAAAAAGGAGGAGTTTCTCAATCCGCCGGTATGTTTTTATAGGTTTTTCCAACAGGAATTTCTCAGTAGCAGCCTCGGAGTCTGGATTTGTGCCCGGTTGATGGCAATAGACTCGCCCCCTATTACATGGGACTAAAATACATAACTCACGAAATGTGGGTGTACTAATGGGTGCACCTCTGCCTAACCCTTCGAGGATTACAGGCGTGATGTTATTTTATGTTATGCTAAGTATATGAATATGTTGAGTACTAGCTTCTGCCCGCGGCTTCGTCTGCGATTTTAGAATTCAGCCAAATGTTGTACCTTTTTCAGAGATAAAAATTAGCCTGTGTGCTATTTTAGACTATAATCTAACACTGGGCCAAATTTAATCCAGATCTGTTCAGCCGTGGTACTACACGGCGACGTGCAACTTACATCCATCCAAACTTACGCATCTTTAATTTGTAGTAAGATAAAAATAAACACTTACTAGACATAATGACAATTTTCTTCTTTTACATAATATTTTCTCACTCAAAGAAGTTTGTACTTTACAAAGGAACCTTAGGAATCCTTTCTAAGAATACAAAAAGAAAAAAAAACACGACGTCCAACATTCGAAATTCAAACTTCTACCAAAAAAAAAAGCAACATTCAATAGGTATTCCAAATTCAAACTTTTCCCAAAAACAAAATACAGGCAAAAAAAATCCGCTAACCTATTATTAAAGGTCTATTGTAAAAACGACAAAGCTTTCCACCATTACCTAAAAGAAAGAAAGAAAGAAAATAAGACCAGCCACCTTTGTCACACTTGTATCAAAGATGCTACAAATTGAATAAAAAGTCTCGCCCTTTGTACTGGCATCTCGAAAACAAGGCAAAGTCATGTCAACGTGTTTTTTTTGTCTCTCTTTTGTGAAAAATGAGGCTCTGATAGTGGAGGGAAATGGATGTAAGGATTTTGTTTCGCGGGGTTTGTTCATTCTTTACACGTGTATTTGAATACATCAGCAAATAAATACATCGATGTATAACGATTTGAATGGTTGCATGAGATAGTTCTCAGTCAATAGATATTTTTGGAAACAAGTTCCTTAACGCTGCCTGTGATGGGAGTTAACTGGCAGAAATCGTCACGTAATGAAAAGGCGTTATGCCCCCTTCAGGGACCTTTTATCTCTTTTTCTTTTTTTCCGTCTCTTTCTTTTACCTTTATAGGGTTAATTTATTTTTGTTGAAAATACTTCACAGAGAAAGAAAAAAGTTATCGCCACATCATCTTTTTATTTGCTTTGTTTCAGGACGAGTGAGCTGGTAGCTCTGGTAGCGGCATCATGCACGCTGTTTCTGTTTCTTCACACTCGAGACCTGAGCATCAAGTTACGATGACCGATGGAGGGGAGGCTCAACGATGAAAACATAAAAAGTCTGTTTATTTACACTATTAATAAATCAAGAATCCAAAAATCCAACAAATCATATATCATTGAAGCCGCTTGCTTTGAGGCGGCACGAAGTTCTCCAGGGTAGCTAGTTTCATACATAAAAACATTATTGTTATCTTATAATATCTTTACCGAAAAATAGAACTGTAATTGACATTATTCAAACAAAAAATAATCAATTAAAACTAATTTTAAATAATAATGAGGTTAAACTAGAAACCTTTCAAACAAAAACTCATTAGAAAAACACAAACTTTTCAATACCCCCTTGTGAATCAACTCTACTATTCCCCCTTCTAGTTAAAACCGCAATTTACGGTTATTTCCAACGACAATAATAACATCGATAATCTAATCTCGATTACGGTCACGGAATTAGAATAGTTTCTAGAATGGAAGGGGTTAAATGATCCAGTTAAAGTTTTCCGCTTAGTTTCAGCCGCCGACGACGCTTCCAGTGAAACAAGTTCAAAACGACTTTTGTAGCACTTGTGATATAAAACTGCAATTAACTACAGTCTCCGCTGTTTTCTAATTAAATTCTTATAGATATTGGATTAATTTTGCTTTGGAGTTTGTTAAATTAGTTTTAGTAAAGTGTGGAAAGAATCTTAGAAGACTTCTTTATTTTTTAAATTAAATATTTTTTAATCAATACTTGTAGTAGGTACCTACTGAATTTAATTTAAAAAAAAACACACAGATTTTTGTGACAGGCACTATTTGGCTGATAAAATTATTTTTTATAAATATCAGCCTGATAAATAACATAACATAACATCACGCCTGAATCCGCGAAGGGTTAGGCAGAGGCACATTTAGCCAGTTATGTTTAAGTCCCACGTATAGGAAGCGAGTCTATTGTCTTCAACCGGGCACAAATCTAGACTCCGAGGCTGCTACTGAGAAATTTCTGATGGAAAAACCCAATAACACTTTGCCCGACCTGCGAATCGAGCCCAAGACCTCATGCTCAGCAGTCGCGCTTTGCGACTAGACCAACGAGGCAGTCATATTTTGAAATATACCATACAAATCATGATCATCATATCAGCCGAACGACGTCCACTACTGGACATAGGCCTCCCCTAAAGATAACCACAATGTTCATACAAAAACTCACTACTAAAATAAATGTTTATCTAATTATTTATCTATTTAAACTGTATGGAACAAAAAAGTACAAAGGCGGACTTAATGCCTTACGCATTCTCTACCGGGTAACCAAAGGTAGTCAAGAGATAACATGGCAGGTGCAAAAAATTGTAGATACATGAGAGAATAATCAAAAAAGAGATTTAAAACTCATTCAATACTAATAATTTTCTAAATAAATTTAAACGTACACAAGTACTAAATAATACACAACACAACACAGTACACACACACACTTAAGTACATATTAAATCACATAGTCCATAATGAAATTCCATGCAAGCCTTTAGTAATTATCTATCATGTTATTAAATATTCAATAACGCATAATCAATTTTCCCTACCAAAATATTTCAAAGCATGCACTTTGCTAATTACACAGAATATTAAAACCACTAATACTGAACGCGTTATTGGCTGATATTGCAGTGTTTTGTTTTGTGTTAGAATTCAATATAATATTCGCAAGTGGTGGATTTTTTTTTCAGTCAATTTAGGCGCTTTGCACACGGAGCAACTTAAGTTGACGCAACTGGCAACTTTTTAAAAATTTCCTGTAAAATTTGCTAGTTGCCATAAAGTTGCCGGTTGCCGCAACTTTTTGGCAATTTTTAAGCAACTTTTTTAGCCGAGTTGCAGTGTTGCAAACTTAGCGGAATTACCACTAGATCTGGTGGATTAGTACCCCCATTGGGATTTTTTTGTGAGCAAGTTTTAGGTTGATGGTTTTTAAAAACAAAATTGAAATAAATTTACTATACTAACACTTTTAGTGTACTTATCCGTTAGATGACTGTAGTATGTAAAAAAAGAAAAAGTAATCGTATTGATATAAGTACATGTTATTCAGGTCGACAAAAAAGAGGGTAAGAAACATCATTCTCTTAAAAAACAATCCTAGTTAGTGAGCCCGAGTGGCTGTGGAGCAGGACTAGCATTTAGCAAGCATTTTTGTCCGTGATATAATCATCTAACTTATAATAATGCTTGACTAAATTGTGTGCGTTTTATGCATGGTTTAAATTTTCTCTCATTTAGTTGGAGAATATCAAGAAGTATATTATTATAGCATTTTACACAGTATCCTAAAAAGAAGTGTTTACTTAGTGGGAAAAACTACTAAGTTAATGGCAACACTATGTCGGGCATAGGGCGAGGGAGGGAGGGTGTGAAATCGAATATTTGACAGTTGCTAGTTGCGGCAACTAGCAACTAAATAAGTTGCTAGTTGCCGCAACTGAAAACTGTTGACGATTGCCGCAACTCGCAACTTGAGTTGCTCTGTGTGCGCAGTCCAATTGAATTACATGTAAACAGCGAGTTGCCAGTAAGTTGCCAGTTGCCAGTTGCTGCAAAAGTTGCTCCGTTTGCAAAGCGCCTTAGTCTCACAATCACAAAATAAGGATCTTTTAAAAATAGTCATATAAAATACTGTCTGCAATGCGCCTGTCTGTTGCTAAAGATATAAAACTGTGACATTCAAACAATATGATATTTATTATCTATGGAATAATAAGAGTTCTGCGCACATCTGGGTCATGTCTATGGTATGATGTGAATTGTATTTGACAGCTCAGTGTGGCGTGGAAAAAAAATAGCTAGGATAAAAAATGTGTAAGCTTCTTTGTATCGACCGAAGTTATTACATTTTTCTTACTTCGTATTATTGAGTTGGACACTCTTTTTGTATGAGTATTAGTTTTTGGGTAACTAACTTAAATACGGCTCATTACCTTGGTAAGTTGCGAAAAGAGTGTTAGGGTAAGTATAGACGCCCCAGCCGCCGCAGGAGTCGCCCAGGGAGTCGGACGTCGCGAGGCGACATCCGGCCACCGTAGGCGCGGGCTTGCGGACGGCGAGTAATGGGTAGCTCGCCGTCCGATCAAGGACCAAGCCCGGGTCGACGGCGCGTAGTGATCGCGCGCGCCTCAAAGAGCTGTCAGTACAGGAACGGGGCCCCCAACGGGGCCAACGCCTGCCGGGGTTGCGGGACGTCTTAACAGGATACTGTGGCCCTGGAACGTAAAGGGCAACAGAAGGAACAGGGTGGTTTTTTAGTCAGTAAAAGTCTGACAGTCCCTTCCGCCCCACCCAGGGCGGAAGTCAATTGATGATTTTTACCACCTAAAAAAAAAAAAGGGTAAGTATAGAGTTTCTTGCTCATTCTTCTCCATATGAAACTACCTTTTGGAAGGGACAACGTTACTAGATTCACTTATTTTTTTTCCTTGTCCATGTTGCTCAAAAGCAGGCCACATAGCACGCAGAACTGATGGCCAATGGAGCCGTAAAGTTCTTGAAAGGAGACCACGAACCGGGCAAGCGCAGCGTAGGACTGACCTGATAAAGACCGCGGGATCGCGCTGGATGCAAGCCGCTTCCAACCGATTCTATTGGAAATCTATAGGGGAAGTCTATGTTCAGCAGTCGATGTTCTACGGCTGATATGATGATGATGTTGTTCAAAAGTGCCTTGTGATTTAGTTGAAATAAATAATTTGACTTTAACTTTGAAAAATTTCTTCTTGACATTGTGCTTTATGCAATATACTAAGCTCGATTTACTATACTTTTATGGACTGTATAGTCCCGGGTCCACAGAATACATTACTGTATTTTTATATCTTCGGCTTTAAGCTATAAAATATTTTATGATTGATTGTAAACAGTGTTACAATTGTAGCATCAATTCCCGTATTTTTAAGAAGGTCTACATTGTAATCTAAATCTCAATCTTTCAAAAAAAATATTTTCCCCTCATTCACATACATTTTTGACGAATTTTTGACATTGATTCTAGCTGAGATGAGATTGTGACGAGATTTTAAATGTTTTGGTTACGAGAACAGGCTAGTTGACACCACCAATAAACTGACATACTTTTTATCAATTGACATGTTGTACTGTCAAAACGCGGTTTCCCATATATTTTGAATAGCAATGTCGAATTGTGACGTCACTCATTTGCCAACTCAATTGACATACTAATTGATTGCAAAACCACAAAAAAATCTAATTGAAAATGAATCGGGTTTCTGCTAAAATAAAGTTTTTTTTAGAAGTTGTGTCTTGAACAACATAACATAAAATCACGCCTGTAATTTCTGAAGGGTTGGGTAGAGGTGTGCCCATTAGTACACCCACATTTCTCCAATTATGTTTAAGTCCCATGTAAAAGGGGGCGAGCCTATTGCCATCAACCCCCTTCCCTTGACCTTGTGTTTTGAAATTAACAATTAATGGTGTCAACCATACAATTGACTTTCAGTTCATGAACCTACTGAAGTTACAGTTTAACATCTTTTACATAATTTGGGACAATCCCGCCACAATGCTCCAACCCACTGCAACTGCTGAAAGCCTGAATCAACAGTGGAGGCCACCAGAAAAGCGCCGACGCAATGAAGCTCGACGAGTTTCACAGAAACGATTAACTATCTTGGGCCCCGCATCTAAATTAATCAGAAAAGAATAGCGGAGGAGTAAGAAAAAATATATTTTTACAATTTAACATGTACAAAAGAAAACGCGTTCGATTTCACGACCTCCACAATATCATTTCCAATAACAAACTTCCCAATTTCGCCTATTTATTGGCACCCATATAATAAGGACATTAAATACACCACACCTTTTTGTTGCCGATAGGTTTTATGACGTCATAAATGGTCGTGAAAGGTTCCTAGTTGGTCCAAACGCACGATCATGGCCGCTCGATGGTAGCCTATTAAATGTAATGGGCAGGTGTATGGCAAAATAATATTTAATTAGGTATAGAGATACGATTTTATGTGATCCTTGTAATAGGTTATAAAAATACGTTATTGATTTCTTATATTGTAAAGATTTTCTTTCTTTAACTGGATATAAACTGTATGTTGTTTTTATAGGATTTTTGGAACTAAATTCAATTTATTTATTTTCTTATACAACGTGTAACGGAAAGGGTATATACATACAAAGAGTAAGGCTTCTTTGGATGATAACTAACGATATGGCAAGGGTTTTAGCTCAATATAAAATACTCTAAGAATTGATACCAAATTTTCGGTTTCATATGTTTCTTAAATTCAAACCATAACAAACGTGTCACACCGCACTACGTGGGTTAAAAACTTTCCACGTTACTTGCCTAATATCACTATAAATCTCTTCCGTAATTCTGCGCGCCTAGTACCGCATAGTAGCCTACTGCAGGCGGTGTTCTTTGTTAATCATAATTACCGAACATGTAGTGATAGGATTAAAAAACGCTTGCCATATCGTTTGTTATCATCCAAAGAAGCCTTGCTCTTGGTATGTATATACCCTTTCCGTTACACGTTGTATAAAAAATAATAAATGAATGATTTGTCTTTGATTTTGACTATAGTTCAAAACCCCAAAGTAGCTAGACCTAAGTAATTTTATCACGGCTAAAATTTTGAGAAAAATTAGAGGAATATTTGTAATCTAGATGTTGCCTGAGACTTCGTCCGCGTGGTCATGAAGATATGAGCACTAAATGATTATTAACGCAAACTATATTTAGGTATATTTGAAGTAGATTAGACCAAGGTATCACGCTGCCCCATACAAATTTTGCCTCCCTTTTTCACCCTCTAAGGGGTAGATTTTCGGAAAATCCTTTCATATAGGATGCCTACGTCATACAAAGAACACACCCTCCAAGTTTCAGATCTCTACGATCAGCGGTTTAGGCTGTGCGTTGATCCGTCAGTCAGTCAGGACAAAGCATTTTATATATTACTATCTTTTGCCTGCGACTTCGTCCGTGCAAAAATAAAATAAAATATAGCCTATGTTACTCGCAGATAAAGTAGCTTTCTAATGGTGGAAGAATTTTTAAAATCGGTCCAGTAGTTTTTGAGTTAATCCATTTCAAACAAAAATAAAAATTTTTCCTCTTGCTAATATTAGTGTAGATAGATAGATTATCTCAAGATTCGACTGTTCGTTAGTTTGGTAGATGTGAATCTGAACAAAAAAAGTCCAGCGTCAATAGCTGAGCAACCCATGAAAAAGTCCCATGGGAAGCATTACACGATCGATGGCTCCATTACTCTTTCCAACCCTCGTGTTTGCTAATTGACCAATGAGGATTGTTCCTTGTTGACTCAGGGACGATTAAGGCCGTCGTAGTTACTTGATGGCCTGACTTGCCTGGTCAGGGATTGATCTGCGCTAGACGTACTTTTGACCCATTTGACAAAACGATACTCCTACTTAAACTCTACATCAATTCTCGATTCAACCTATCAAATAACTTTAATTTTTTTACGGAATACTATGCCACAGCCATTCTACGAATGTCTCTGGTATTGTTATAAACTCACATGCATATTCGACCAGATCCGGAACGAATACCTGTAAGCCTTACAAATATTTTTTTAATCGGCCTTGTGACACGCAGGGCAACAGTCAATCGCTTAGCCACTGAGCCAACCATACCGCCTAAATCTACGAGTATGCTCAAGGTAATCTTTTTGCTTGAATATTGTTGCGTTCGTTATTCCAGAAAGATGCTTTTAATTACTTTAGAATCTCTCTCTCTATCACATCAGGTAAATCCATACTAATATTATCAATCTGAAAGTCACTCTGTCTGTAGGTATGTCTGTTGAGCTTTCACGACTAAACCACTTAACAGATTTTGATGAAATTAGATACGGGGTATGTTTTAACCTCAAGAAAGGACTTAGGGTACTTTTTGTTCCGCGAATTCGTCTTAAGTCGCGATAACCGGAATTTAAGTGGATGAACTCGCGGACATAAAATATCCGTATAAAAAAAAAAAAAAAAAAAAAAAAAAAAAAAAAAATTATATTTCATAATCACAATTTTACAAACACGTTAGTGATTGGAGCCCCCTTGTAAGCAAAAAATGCCTGTGTTAGGAGGCTCCGCTCTTTCACATCTAGTAAAAACAAATATAAAATATTAAAGAAATCAAGAATACAAAATAAATGTGTTTGTTTGTATGTGTGTGTATGTATGTCTGTGTGTGTATGTTTGGTTGTGTATGTGTGTGTGTGTATGTTTGTTTGCGTATGTGTGTGTGTATGTTTGTGTTGAGAGTAGTGAAAAATCCAAAAAATCCAAAGTATAAAGTTCACTAACACAGAAAAACATACACTAAACCTCCAGTATCCCACATGAAATAGTACGAAAAGTAATGAAGTCAAACGTAAACCATGAAGAATCGGAAAATATTGAGTTCTGTAACTTGTGAGTCGTACGGATTTCATTCATGATGTCACAGCTAGGCCGGCCGAATTTACGGGCGCACCGTCTCAATATGCGCAAGCCCCTTTGATATATTTCATTTCGCTATCTAAGTATTTGAGCCGCTTTAGTAAGTCGTGTTAGCTTGGTTGCATATATTTAACAAGTTTCAGTCTGGTAGGACTTGACTAGATTAGTTTCTTGGTTTGTTGGTATTCTCTGCATCGTACACGATTTACGTTAAATTACTTTATGCGGCTGAACCTACTGACTAAAGATTTGTTTTATAAAATAACTAACAGTTGTAAAAAAATGCTTAACGGAACCATAAGTTCATTATATATGTTCTTCTTACCATTGAAATCATCTTTTTGTTCAACATCAATACCTGGATGCCTTCTGGTTACGGAGAAAAGCAATAGAAAGAAAAAGAAAGAAAGAAAGTTCCAACTTTTAGTTACGTTTCTCTACGAAAACAAGTTATGTTACAATTAAACTTTAAATACCGAACACGAAGGTTAATTACAATTTACGTCATACTCAATGTGCCAAGTCAGTTACTCATTTAGAATTACAAGATAATACTGGTTAGCACAAACGGATCTAAGAAAAAAGAAAAACGAACGACGTTCCATATTCAAATCTAAAAGTACCAAGACTCATGTTTAAAACGTGCACAAGAGAGAAGTTAAAGTAATACGCACCGCAAAAATACAAATATATACGACAAGCTACTATAATTAAAAAATTAAAAAAACATGACTGCAAAAATTGCGCATATTTGTACTTTGTTTACTCGTCAGTTTTTTTACGACATAAATTTTTAATTTACAGTGTTATATATTTTTTAAATCTACTTGTCAAATTCTAGACGATAAACATAGACACGACCAGATTCATTGAACAAATAAATTGAGTCTGGTATTAATTTACGTTTTAAAGTGACCACACCGGCACCCTTTTACTAGCTTATGTTACTCGGAACGATGCAAGGATTGTAACGATACCCTATACATCTAAATCGGTCCACGCGTTTAAAAGTTATGGTGGAATAAAGAAACTCACATACATACATAGATTAACCCTCAACACATAACACTCCTTTTTTTGGGGCAGTCATGTAAAAAAGAAAATCGAGTGACGTTCCACATTCAAATCTAAAAATACCAAGACTCATGTTTTAAAACGTGCACAAGAGAGAAGTAAAAGTAATACGCACCGCAAATATACGAAAACTAGACGTTTATACGATTACAAAGGGTGTTAAAAACCAGCATACATTATATCCAGCCCGTATGCTTTTGTAGTTTTAAAAGCTGGTATATATTTCCTGGTGCAATTTGCGAAGCGACGCTACCCCTTGATTTATATACCAAGGGAACTCCGACACCTCTCCGTTTTTTAACATAAATTCGTGTTACTAAAACAGGGATATGCTAACGAACAGATTTTTTTAAATTTTGATTTTTAAAGCGCCATTTTTAACTTCGTGCTGGTACAGTTTTTGGTGGTGGAAAATAGAGGAACATACTCAGAAATATAAGTCGATTAACATTTTGTTTTTTTTGAATCCTAATTATTGAGCAAATTGAAAAATGGATGTGAAAAAAAAAGTTTTAGCTAGTACCTGAAATGCTGAGAAGAAGTGTTTTTTATGTGTGTTTTATTTCGTAAAATGTAATGTAATGTGTCTATGTGTGTATGTATGTGTATTTTTGGTCGCCGACTGCACCTAGACTAGCATTCACGTGACTTGTGTTGCGGATAACCGCTGGCGCTCTACTGAATTGGGTTAGAAATATCAGTAAACGGCTATCTTTTTATTTATTTTTTGTAAATATACTTTAATTGACTGCTGTATTTTAGACTCGATTTATCGAGTGCCAGTATTCTTTCTCAAATTGGAAGCTACGTTGTCACTGATTGTTATACGCTATATTTTACTATCAAAAAATTAGAGATCAGTCTGAAAAATCACGCGAACGAAGCCGCAGCGAGACTGCTAGTAGATTATAAAACCTCTATAAATGGCAGGAATAGCTAGTAAAAGTGCGATCAAGTTCGAGACGACACGAGTCACAGGCCATCCCACGCAAGTCTATAAAGTTGACAATGAGATGAAATGCGCGTGGGCAGTTTAAAGATTATTCCTTGCATAACAATAGTCTATTTTCAAAAGACTAGCTATTCACGCTACTTCACCTAAAGAAAACTATAGTTTAGAATGCCTTTCAACTTTTGAATTGAATTGTGTAGATGTTGGTGCTTTTCATAGCATTCTAGCTGAACCGAATTTGGATACAGCTAAAATGCTATACCCATTTAAACTTAATTAAGGTTAAATGTACGTTAGAAAGCTTTAGGGTATGGTACGATGGGATTGTTATCGTCATTTTATGTACAAAAATTCCTTATTAGTCAATAAAGAAAAAAACATTTCAAACATTGAAATCAATGAGGAGTTCCACGGAGTATCTTCGAAGACCATGGTCATCATGATAAGAAGAGTCTTGAAAATCAGCCGACAACTGGCGGATAAATCGGTAAACATACATTAAAAAAATACAGTCGAACATAGGACCTCCTCCTTTTTTTAAGTCGATTAAAAAAGACTATTATTCTAGTTTAAAATCCATTTATTCTAAACGTCCTAGACACATATATCTACATACCATTACAAGCTAAAGTCGAAAGAGACATCAAATTCAATGTACCTAGTCGTGATGCAGTAGCGCTGTAAAACACGTCCAGATATTTACCGATAGGGGCATTTACAGACTCGGAACTAAAATGAATCTTTTTAAAACTGATGATACGGTTGATTTTTGAACCGGCTTTTTTTTTGTTTCTTGTATTTATAAATCAAATGGATTTGAATACTAAATTAGTTATAATTTAAACGTTTTAGCACGTTTATGTTATGATATTTGTAAATGGGGTTCCCTACGTGAAATCGAATGACGAAAGTGTTTTGTTGTTTAGTATGAAATAAAGGTAATTTCATTATTCAGGATTAGTTTATCCCCTATCCCCTAGTAGGTTTTCACATTAAAAATTAAAGTCTATTGTCATGGAATAAGATTCAAATTAGCGTCTTTCTGTTTGGCCGTCGTGGTCGAAATTCTCTTAGTAATACAGTTGGGTATCACCAATAATATTCACAATACCAACAAAAAAAACAGCTTTAAGTACAGTTAACTACAAATTAAGTAGGTACCTACATAGAAATAACATGTACTCTTAATAATAGGTAATACAGTGAGTACCCAAAGACAACTGTAACAATAGACCACACGACACAGCAGCCAGTCACATTCCCACAGACATTTAACATGTGACAGTAGACGTAAGACAAATAAATTAGCCTTGTCGAGACACGTCGTGAGTCGACAAATATTGGCCCAAATGTTTGTGACACATGTTTCTTCCGACTAAACAGGCAGGCAAAGGAAAATGCTTGATTGTATTAAATAATATGTTATCTGTGGAAGTTTACGGCATAAGACGGTATTTAAAAAAAAATTACGGTAGATTTTTGTTCTTTTTATGAAATACTCATATCTAAAGTTAAATATAAAACGCTAAGATATGGATGTACCAGTTAGATTGAAAAAATCTCTTTGAATATAAGAACCAGATTCATGGGGTATAGTATAGGCTAAATAACATCACACTACAACTTACGGGAGCAGAGCAGTAACCAAAGACGCAACTTAACGTTGGTGAAAAAAATACACGGGCAAAGTCGCCGGTAGTTGCTAGGAATTAATACGTGGGTAGATTTAATTTTACTACAATGAAATCTACCCTTAAAAATGTTGACATTTAGACTGTCGAACAAAGAATTTCTCGTCAGTTCATTTGTCACGCAAGCGGTCGATTGGAATTTTGTTTGAAGATTTTTTTTGTTTCCTTTTCTGCCTGGATTGCTAGACTTGTTAGTTTTTCAGTTGCGCAAAACCTTTTGTTTTACGAAAATCGATCCTGCGTCATAAAGTGCAAGAAGTGTTCAATATGGCGCTCGTTGGTGAACTTGCAGCATCATCCATCATGCAGTTCTCGGTAAGTGTCTGTTTCATACATTTGTATCATGGCGTACTGCATTTTTGGAAAAGCTGATATTTTTTCTTCATATTCTGGAGTTGGTTGGTAAAACTTGTTGATATTCATGTGTGTTTTGAGCCACTGAAAGTTGCGCAGTGTATTAAACTTCGGTTTCAATAGGTACATACAAAGTTTTTATCAGCAAATAAGTGAATTTGAAATGTATATATTTATGTAGTTAGGTAAAATTAATGCCTCGTTTGTGTAGTGGTCGCAAGCGCGACTGCTGTGCATGAGGTCTTGGGTTCGATTCCCAGGTCGGGCAAAGTGTTATTGGGTTTTTCCATCAGGAATTTCTCAGTAGCAGCCTCGGAGTCTGGATTTGTGCCCGGTTGATGGCAATAGGCTCGCCCCCTATTACATGGGACTAAAAACATAACTGGCGAAATGTGGGTGTACTAATGGGTACACCTCTGCCTAACCCTTCAGGGATTACAGGCGTGATGTTATGTGTTATGTAAAATTAATGTTCTATACACTTTTAGACTTCCCGCACTAAAAATACAGTTTCATTTTAACAGAAGTCGATTTTCCTAAAGGCGGAAGATACACAAAACCAGAATAATTTAAATATTCCCAAATTTTTGAAGTCGATTTATAAAAAGAATATAGATACAAAAACGTCAGTATAAATAAAGATTTAAAAACGATTTCCGAAAAAAGTAGTAAAACCGCTTTACAACGACTAACATCACAACCGTAACCCTTTAAAAGAAAACACGAAAGTAGGTTTTATGTTGAAAATAGGTCTTTTCAACATTAAACCTACCTACTTTAGTGTTTTCTTTTTCTTAACTAAGACACTGTAGACGGCAATAATCTAATCTGACGAGTCACTTGGTTTTAATAAATGAGGGAATATTTCACGAGAACTAGCATCGCGGCAGCTAAGCTCGGTAATGGAGGTTTCCTTTCATTATATTTACTTTAGATGTATTAAAACTTCGTTGTTTACTCCAGACTCCAGTAGCTTGTTAACGTCTTACGAAAGGGGGAGATTATCTTTGCGGCCATCGCTAAGGCACGATGACATTTTAGGCGCTAAAACAACGTTTGAATTTAGAAAATGGAATAATAAAGTATCGAACCGAATTCTAAATTTAAATTGGTATTTTAGCAGAAGTAATCTTATTTGTTTTTTTTTTCTTTGTGTTTTGTAAAATATGATTGTTGATATTTTTTTTTGCATTTGTTTTTTTTATCACATTAAAAGTATAAAAATAAATATATTTTTGGATAAAATTGCAAAAATAACTAATACCTATGTGTCAATGTCAAGATGGCTGACAAGACTAGGCTATAGTCGCCTTTTGTTTACACCAACTAATAAAACTCAGGCTGTATGGTTTCAAGACCTTTGCGTGCTTAAAATTACTAAAAAAACAACGTTTGAGTTTGACACTTCGGTTTGACAAGAATCATATTATTTCATTTGTTTTAATTACTCTAATTATACGGTTGTAAGGTTTAGATTATAAGTTATTGTGACGGAGTAGAATTGAAAATTAGTATTCTTCGTTTCAAGAATACATTTACGCATAACAAGACCGAATAACTTCTTACTTTAGGTAAGTACAAAGTTTGAAAATGCGAAGATTTATGATTGAAAACTAATGAATACATTTTATGAAACGCTTTGAGACGGAACGGCTCAAACTAGTTTCATTGTTCTAGAACTTCTCAATTGTTGATACTTGTTAAGAATTTCATCAAGACTCGAGTTTTTGAATGACAAATACAATACGTTTCATATGCGGTATCAAATTGTTTAGTTTAATAGCATTTTTGTATATGAACAGTTTTTTTATTATTTTGCCTGCCTGTTTTTTCTTACTTCTGGGCAAATGTGTTGTGCCTCGTCTCGCCAAAACAAGGCGTTCCACCATCTTCGCCTCGGTTAGCCACGAACCTGTTTCTCGTCTTTATAAGATCACCAACTTCTGCCGCGACTCCGTCTGCGTCAAAATTGATTTCTCCATACAAAGTTTGGATGACATTTTATGATGACTGAGTGGCTTTCGCCTTTATACATTAAGATTTTGTACCTAATAGAATTTACTCGTACCCCATAAGGGGTGCCCTTAGCATGTAGTCGCTTAATTCGTAAGCGTAAAGCTTTGGCTGGAGACCTTAATTTTTAAGGCAGCACAGGAAAATCCGGTTAACCAGCCGACAACCTCATAGGTTGACAAACGAGATGCCAATCCGAAAAAAAAATTGAATCAACCCATCTACGCTGCGGTTTCTCTATTACCTACAATAATTGACCATTCGCGACTGCAATTTAGTTTTCTAGTGTGTAACGAGAAAACACGTTCGGCACAATTCCCCGCTCAATGTAGGTACCCGCTGGCCTGTCTATCACTAAGGTCACTGTGTAGATAAAGGTGAACACCCATTGTTGTTATTTTTGATGTCGTTCGATATTTTTTTTTTTCTATTCTGTATTGTTTTTTTTTTCTTATTTAGATTGACACGATCTTTACCTGACCTACGCCGTTTCTGATACGATACGTCATCTTTGTGATTACAATAATTACTAATTATTACCTACTCAGACATTCGCATAAGTACCTACTGTCAATAAAAGAGACAGGTAGATAGGTCGTCAGATATAGTCGAAGTATTCTTAGAAACCAATGGATTTTTCGAGTGTAACTTAATTTGAAAAGTAGGTAATAAACAGTTCGTAAATTAAGTTAAGTTTCAATAAAAGACATCCATCGGTACCTATCTCTTTTGTTTCGATATCAAAATCATTATTATTTTGTCTATATTTTGAATTAAAATAACAAAATACTCCGAAAACAGTGCGATCAAAATCAGCTAAACAAAAGGCATTATCGTTCGACAGAATCATGTTTAACAACATCAAATTTTAACACGTTATTCGATTTCAGCACGTAATTTTGTTGATAAACTACAGAACAGTAATTTACATTTATTTTGAGCTCACTGTGAAACCAGCTTAAAAGCCATTCCGAACCAATTGTCGGGACAAATCACGCGGTAAGCCTCGGATTTTGAATTACGAAATTCCGAATTTGCATTGGAATTAGAGCTCTTGTTATTATTGCAGAACTATATTGAAGGGTTCGTTACTACGTTGTGTAGTTACCTTTATTTATTGACTTTAAAATTATGTATGAACGTGGATGAGGCGAAAGGAGTATGTAAGGATCGTAGCCAGGTAGCGTTCTGTGGTTTCTGCCTACCCCCATGGGAACAAGGCGTGAGTTTATGTATGTGTTTAAAATTATACTATGTTCTTTTTGCTGCGAAGCATCCAGAGTAAAGACAAAGTCGTAAATTATCCCAATGGAATTAGACAATATTGTATATATTTTTTTTGTAATCGATTAGGCCATTAAAAAGCACTTTTGAACGTCATACACAAAAAAAGAATTGAATCTAGTTACTCCTTCCAAAAGGTAGTTTTGTATGGAGAAGAATGGGCAAGAAACTCCATACGTACCTACTCTTTTAAAATCAATGTTCTACAATATTTGCATACAGAATCATACACAATGACAATAATGTTGATTGCATAATGGCAAACGTTCATCATCATTTCAGGTCCACGGCTGGATAAAGACCTTTCCAGAGCATCGCATCAATGAGCGCTTCTGCATAAGAGCTTCCTCCATCCAGCGGAATCCAGTAACCATCCCCAAGTGTGGACAAACTGATGCTTAAAGGTACGTAAAACAAGAATATAACATTACGCCTGTAATCCCCGAAGGGTTAAGCAGAGGTGTACCCCACATTTCGCCAGTTATATTTTTTAGTCCCATGTTATAAGGGGCGAGCCTATTGCCATCAACCGGGCACAAATCCAGACACCGAGGCTGCTACTGAGAAATTCCTGATGGAAAATCCCAATAACCCTTTGCCCGACCTGGGAATCGAACCCAAGACCTCATGCACAGCAGTCGCGCTTGCGACCACTAGATCAACGAGGCAGTCAAAGAAAACAAGAATGAATTTTAAAGCCGACCACTTTTAACAGAAAAAGGACTTAGGTACTTGAGTTTGACGTTTGTCAGGGCCTGTATTACAGATGTTTTGACTGCTCCATTGGTTCCGGGGTCGCGAGAGCGATCTCAAAACTATTGAGCGTGAGATCTTGAGTACTATTCCCAAGTCGCGCAAAATATTAAGTATTTTTTACACTAAATTCAAAGTCAAAGTCAAAGTCAAATCATTTATTTTTGAATTAGGCCACTATAAGGTACTTTAGAACGTCTTTAGAAAAAAATAAGAATTGAATCTAGTTGCCCTTTCCTAAAGGTAGTTTTGTATGGAGAAGAATGGGCAAGAAACTAAATACGTACTCTTTTAAAATCATCGTTTTACATTATTATTATTTGTATACAGAGTCATACGAATTACATGTGAATGCAATGTACTAGTTTCTCAGTACCAGCCTAAAGTTTGAAAGTGGGTGTCTCGGAAACAGTGCGCCTGTTTTCCCCACAGCCGTGTGAGATTGCCTTCCTATCAGACAATGACAGTAAGAGAAAAAGGAGTGTGTGTTGGCACACACACTTATGCACTAAAATATCTCTTGCGTACTCGACTAGGCTCTATTAAGCTTAGCCATCGTAATCGGAATTCGAATGCAGAAAATATATATCTAAGTACATTGATCAGCTAATGGTAATCCTGAAGTGGCTTACTACCTACATCAAAATGTACCTACCTACTACATATAAGGTCGTACAAACACACGTACGCCAGCGGCCACCCTGTCATGTTATCTACGCGATTATGTCTGTGCGTACAGTTTGGTGGGCTGGCCTAATGGACCGAAAGCCCAAAGTCGCCAGATCTACGTCATTTTAACGTAACATAACATCACGCCTGTAATCCCCGAAGGGTTAGGCGGAGGTGTACCCATTAGTACAGCCACATTTCACCAGTTATTACTTGACATTACCAATCATTTGACAACTGAATCGACTTAACTATCTAACTATTTATTGATTTTAAAGCAACTAACTGACCGACTCCTTGCCAATTCAAAAGTGCCTGAAATGGTGTAACTGAAATAAATGTTTTGACTTTTGACTAAAAATCTAATTTTACAGCTAATTAAAAATTAATCGGTTTTTCAGGGCTGTTTTCAATAAAATGTGGTTTTTAGAGAAGTTTCGCTTGAAATTCTACGTTAATATCTAATCCTTCCAGCCATACTAATAACGTAGGTCAAGCGGCTTCTGCTCCTTGGACTACAACCAAGGCAAGGGCTCAAGGGCATACAACATGTAGGTTACCGCAAGCAACTAGTTGTTATGCAGAATCTCCTCTTATAAACGTGAAACAGCGATAAGAAAGCTTGTCCATTATAAGCTAGCTTTAATTATCGGTTTTGTTCTATATCTATCTTAAGGTTTCAGCAGTTACTTTTTTTAAGGCCCACTTGAACCAAAAAACTAACTCAGAGTTAGTTATTAACATGAGGTTACATTACAAAATATAACGAGTGAAAAAAGACACTTATCGAAGTCGAAAGTTACAACTTTTTTACGTATTTTCACGAAAACCAGATTTAAAAATTATAATTTTACTTTAAATACTTCTACAACCCCTGTACTTTAACGTGAACCCTTATGCACAATGTTTTAAGTGCGTTACATTGCACGGTATCAAAACTGATATACACAAAAAAAAAGTAGTTTTCCTGCAATAATTTTGCTCAACGTTATTTAGTTCAGTAGTATGTGTATCCACTTACTCGGAGTTATAACCAAACCTTGGCTGGTGAAAGCGGGCCTAAGCATGTTACAGTATAATTAATTGCTTTATCTTCTAAGCAATGGTCGCTGTCCCATCGCTTGGTCGCTTAGACTGGTCGCCTGGTGTATAATCATAGCCTGAGGAACTGATGAATAGCGAGTGATTCAATTTATGTGTTAAGCGACATAGTCTATGTGTGGTTTGTCAAAGGCAGACGTAATTTAAGTAATGATATCTATCTGACCGAATTTCGGCCACGACAGCCAATCTCAATCGAGACTAGCTAAGTGCGCCGGGGATATTATAGTGCACAAGTTGGTGCGCAAACACATGTAGACTCCCTTTTTACGCTCTCATAATAGTCCGATGAGACGGCAATCCGACGCCACCGGGTAGAGATCAGGCGCAGGACCAAAGCCTTTTACGTGCCCTTCGAGGCACTCCCCATACATAGGCATAAGCCTATGCCTATGCCCCCTATTACATGGGACTGGCAAAATATGGGTGTACTAATAGGTACACCTCTGCCTAACTCTTCAAGGATAACAGGCGTGATGTTAAGTTCGAGGCACTGTGGTGTCACACCACCACCATCCAAACTTCCGGCTGCTACTGAAAAAATCGTAATCGAAAAACCCAATAACACTTTTTGCCCGACCTACGCATTGAACCCAATATCCCAAGCTCTATTGTTGTAACCGACGGGGCAGTCAAACGATAATCAAACCACAGATAATTATAACAGTATCTTTAGACTATGAACATACTTCTTAATAGACGTTATAGACAAAATTAACATAACATAACATCACGCCTGTAATCCCTGTAGGGTTAGGCAGATCTGTACCCATTAGTACACGCACGTAACACCAGTTATGTTTTTATGTTCCATGTAATACGGGGTGTGCCTGTTGCCAATAACCGGGCACAAATCCACATCGAGGGACTCCGAAGCGCTTAATGAGAAATTCCTTGATAAAATAATCATATTCACCTACTTAAGCAGGTCCACTTTCAATCGTTTGCAATAAAAACATGCCACAAATCGTTCCAAATCACATCTAGCGAACAAACATGTTAATTCACTGAGCGACATCGGTTCATCGATCAACTGAGGGTCGCATTAATTCGCGACGTGACATAAGCTGGTTCACAGACGGATTTGCATTTGTACCGATAGACGAACGAATGGGTACTAATTACACGCCGCGCGATTTCTGCGAGCCTGGTAGTTGCACTTTACATTTGATGGTGTATTATGCAGAGAGTCATTTATTGTTTAACATAACATCACGCCTGTAATCCCCGAAGGGTTAGGCAGAGGTGTATTATTACACCCACGTTCCGCCATGTTTAAGTCCCATGTAATAGGGGGCGAGTCTATTGCCATCAACCGGACACAAATCTAGACTCCAAGGCTGCTTCTGAAAAATTCCTGATGGAAAAACCCAATAACACTTTACCCGATCTGAGAATCGAACCCAAGACCTAATTAGCAATCGCGCGTTGCGACCACTACACCAACGAGGCCGTAAATATATGTAGTCAAATTATTTTATTCAATTACTCCACTAATGGCACTTTTGATAGTCGAGACTTTACAAAAAGAAAGAATTCAATCTCTGCTCCTCCCAAAAGGTAATTAATTTCTTGTGGAGAAGAATGTACAAGAAACTCCATACATTTTAAAAGTTTTTAGGATTTTATCTTCCACTAGCTTCCGAACGCGACTTGGTCGTGGACTTGGTTGGACGTGGACTTGGTTGGACGTGGAAAATTAAATATAGCCTATGTTACTCGCAGATAATGTAGCTTTGTAATGGTGAAAGAATTTTCAAAATCGGTCCAGTAGTTTTTGAGTTTATCTATTACAAACAAACAAACAAAAATATAAATTCCTCTTTATAATATTAGTGTAGATAGACATGCACAGTGAACCAATTTAACTATAGCAAAAAACTATAGCAATTACTGTATACCTATCTCTTCTTGTTCAATAAACATAAAACAGTGATCCTATAACTCCATTCGCCAAGTACATAGAATGCATTCTAACAACCAATCAAACTTTACGATTGTACATCGCTTCCACGGATTTTTTCCCGCCTTTCCGAACGTCATAAAAGAGAAATTGTTTCTTTTCCCATCTTCCGATAGGCACAAGTATAAATATTTATTGGAACAACGATAGTAAGATGTCGGTAACCTACTTATTTCGCCGTTTATAAAACATTTCGTTAAGATAATAAAGCTGTTTTATTATTCAACAATTTTTAGTTCGTTTCTAACAATTTTTGTCTTTGAATATTGGAAGTGTTTTTGTTATAGTTTACAAATATGAAAGTATTTTTGTTAAACAATAATATTGTTAAAGGTTCGCCCTTATTTCGGCAAAATTCGCGATAGGATATGCTAGTCCTGAATCTATCATAAAAACAAATGATTTAAGGAGGAAACTAAAAGAAATGCTAATTAGTAAGGGATACTATAACGTTACGGAGTTCTTGAACGACAAATTTTGTCAGAAAATGTAATATGTATTTTTGTATTAATTTTATTGTCCTAATCTATTTTTATTTTGTTTTTATTACTCTTGCTTATTTGACTTTATTTTTGTATTGACTGAAATTATGTATTTGAAATTATTGAACTTTGACTATTATTATACCTACTCATACACTATTTTGTACGCCGAATATGGAAAAACATGTTGAACCACTATTAAGCTAGTATTCATCCATATGTGCATGTTACACATGTTTAAACAAATAAACGCATCTTTATCTTTAGATATTCTTGGAAATTGTCAACTCTTATAGTAATGTGGCCCCAGTACTATAGAGGCAAGGGTAATGATTATAATATTATGCTACCAGTCTTTATTTGCCCCACTGCAGGGCAAGGACTTCTTTCATATAGAGATGTCACGAGCATTGATCAAAACGCTTGCCCAAAGGGGAATGGCTATTTCAGACTTATATTAATTATTAGACTGCCTCGTTGGTCTAGTGGTCGCAAGCGTGACTGCTGTGCATGAGGTCTTGGGTTCGATTCCCAGGTCAGGCAAAGTGTTATTGTGTTTTTCCATCAGGAATTTCTCAGTAGCAGCCTTGAAGTCTGGATTTGTGCCCGGTTGATGGCAATAGGCTCGCCCCCTATTACATGGGACTAAAAACATAACTGGCGAAATGTGGGTGTACTAATGGGTACACCTCTGCCTAGCCCTTCGGGGCTTTCAGGCGTGATGTTATGTTATTAATTATACAAGCCCTGATTTTCACATGATGATTCCCTTGTGTGATGCCAAAAATACACTTCGAAATTATGAAATGAATTTGAAAATACTATACTAGGTCAGAGCCCGGTTGCGACTGCGCTGGGCCATCCTGACAATTTTAATTGGGCCAGACACAAGATTTTAATGATCACAAATACACTAAAGTCACTGTTTATGATTGCCATACTAAATTACAGTCACATTCATCCATCCCTTTCTCACGATATCTCTCTCTTTGGCACGGCCATTCGTGATACATGAACATAAGTTGTGCTCTGTACAAATATTATAATATAAAAAAACTGTAAATTAAGTTAACAAATAGCGAACTGGACTGTCTAAAGGTCACATACTTATCATCGACAAATCTAAGCAGTCTCAATAGCACAGAATTTACTGCAACTTCAGATTCATAAGCAAAAACAGCCCCTCAAAAATCAAACGATTTCAGACTCATAACTTATCAATTCAATATCAGCCACTTCTGTACGTGAAAAATGACAAGGATAAGATATGATCACGACGAGATCAGAATGCAGTACGGGTCCGTCATCCCTTACCTATTTTATCGCTATCCTTGACCCCCTAGTCCCTGACTGTGGACCTCATATATACTAGTCTGGCATCGCCTTTATAAATGTAGGTACGTCCCCAAATCTTTTAGCTATGTTTCTTTATTGCGGTACGGATTTAAATAAAAGATAGCATGAACGTAGATTCTGATTTTTTTATGACATTTATTATAGTTTTTAGAAAAAGAATATATTGATTAGGAAGTATTTTCGTAATGCAGTTCATTTTACTGTTTAATGAGACTTCTTTTCCTTTTCAAAGCGCGGCTTCTGAGCATGAGGTCTTGGATTCGATTCGCGGGTCGGGCAATGTGTTATTGGGTTTTTCCATCAGGAATTTCTCAGTAACAGCCTCGGAGTCTGGATTTCTGCCCGGTTGATGGCAATAGGCTCGCCCCCTATCACATGGGACTTAAACATAACTGGCGAAATGTGGGTGTACTAATAGGTCCACCTCTGCCTAACCTTTCGAAGAATACAGGTGTGATGTTATGTATTCTTTTCGAATCGATAGTAAACCCTTTAATTTTTTTTCAATACCTGTTTAACGCAGTATGAGTATCGTTTTTAATATCCGTCAAAGTGCAGGCGTGTCAAAGGGCACTGCAGCAAATGAACCGTATCAGACTAAAAGCCTTCAGTCGCCAGCCCTGCGTCTTTTGAGCCTAGATGAAATGAGAATAGAGACTGCTTTCAATTGTACTGAAAATACGAAAAAAAAAGTTGGATGTTTGACCTTTAGTATCTCATATTCATATTCATTTATTTTTGTATACCATAATGTGTATAACACAACCGTAACTGAAAGATTCCAAGTATGGTCCAGAACAAAAAAACTAATTTAAAAAATATTTTTCAAGACAAGCTAAACTTTATATTACTACAATATTGAGTATTGGACATTGTATTGTCATCAGAGCTACAGGTGTATGCAAAATTTCAGCTTAATCGGATACCAAAAAATGGTTTACTTTTCAAAGGACAACTTACATACATACATAATTACATACGAACAGTGCAAGCTAAATAAAAGTAAAAATTATCGCAATGATGGAAAAAAACTAATTTGGAAAGCAAATTAGTTTTTTTCCATCATTGTGTGTCATATAACATCCGACACAGTTAAAATACCTATCCAAGTTATTGTTTAACTTCAAGTACATCTGTAAGTTGAACTTAGTAACTTAACTGCAGAATTCATAATCGTGGCTCAGTCTTGGCTGCAGCTTAACAACTTTAGGTCAGCGAAATTGCAACTTAGTACATAACCAGGTAAGCTAAAGCCGGGCTATAGAACTTTGCGCTTTGTGTAAATAGAGATTTTAGTTAGTCGACTGCCTCGTTAGTCTAGTGGTCGCAAAGCGCGACTGCTGAGCTTGAGGTCTTGGGTTCAATTCCCAGGTCGGGCAAAGTGTTATTGGGTTTTTCTATCAGGAATTTATCAGGTAGTCTGGATTTGTGCCCGGTTGATGACAATAGGATCGATCGATCTATTACATGAGACTTAAACATAACTGGCGAAATGTGGGTGTACTAATGAGATCACCTATGACTAACCCTTCGGGGATTACAGGCGTGATGTTATGTTATTATTTCAGTTAAGTAACTGATGTTAATTTAATCAAATCCCACGTAATGAGACATATTTGATTTTCTATTCTTCTGTCATACTGGGATGACGGCCGGGCCTTGAGCGGTTAAATGGATGTCGTGATGGCCCACTCCTGCCTGTCATGCATAATTTTGAGTTCGATACTGGGCAAGTACCAATGTGACTTTTTCAATTTATGCACGTACTCAGTAGCAGCCTCGGAGTCTGGATTTGTGCCCGGTTGATGGCAATAGGCTCGCCCCCTATTACATGGGACTAAAAAAAAAACATAACTGGCGAAATGTGGGTGTACTATTGGGTACACCTCTGCCTAACCCTTCGGGTACTACTTCACTGACATCGGTAAAGGAAATATTCAAAACCTCCTCCTTTTTTGAAGTCTTATTAAATAATATTAGTCTTACAATAAATGTATATAATTAATTATAAACCTACCCATACAATTATAAAACATAACACAAAAAAGCAATTAGGTTCAATGGGTATTATCCCAATGTCTAATCAAAAAAATCTTTATAGTACCAGACTTTTCCTATTTCCGTTTCAATTAATTAAGGTCTCGACCAAACCTAATGTTGTGTAAAACTACTTTATCCTAGGTCAAACAAGTTTGTCGTATTGTTTTGTTATAGGTACTACAGAAATGTTAGAATTAGCTGTAACAAGCCAGTAAAGGTGGTTTGACACTGGCGTAGATTGGAAGAACGGGAATTAAAATTTTTGTGAGTAATAAATAATTTATTCATGTAGCAATATAGTTCAATGCACGTCTACACTTATATTATAAAGAGGAAAGATTTGTATTTTATATGTATGTTTGTATTGAATAAACACAAAAAATAAAGTGCAAATTTCAAAAAAAAATTCACCGTTCGAAATCTACATTAATTCCCTGAGTAACTTAGGCTATATTATATTTTCAAAAAAGTCAGAGATCCGTAAGGAAAATCACGAGTACGAAGTCGCGAGGAAAGTGCTAGTGTTGTATAAACAAGTATTTTTATTCTCGATTCTCCAATCTTTGGTGTGCTAGGCCTGGATGTGCGGGGCGAGAATTGAAATATTTCGTCGTACTACATATTAACACATACAATTAACTACTTTTTCCTACTCATCAGCCCATTAATTTTGGCCAAAATTATACATCCATACTAATATTATAAAAGCGAAAGTAACCCTGTATATCTGTCTATTACGCTTTCACGAATAAATCACTGAACCGATTTTCATGAAGTTTGGTATGGGGTTAGTTTCAACCCCAAAAAAAGAAAAAGGCTACTTTTTTTTCTGCGACTTCGTCTGCGTCAGCGATAACCTACATTTATGCGGACAAAGACACAGGCAAAAGCTTGTCAAAAAATATATATAAATTGTTATACAAGATTACGACAAGATTTGAACGTTTTTAATTACATCAATAGACTGTCTCAGCTAGACCAATAGACACAAAAGGATGTTCTACTTTCGCAGAGTAGGTTAATAGATTACAATGAAATCCAAGTATTACCTAAATTAATTACCTACCCAATGATCCGGCAACTAATCTGCGATTTCAACCCAAGTTTAGTGACACTAACTCAGATCGCTTCTAATGTATAAATGTCACATTCATCATGCTTAGCCTGCGATGTCTAGAGGCAATGGAATGAATATATTAGTATTTTGGTAGTGTTTTAACTTAGAAGCGTTTTATGACAAATTGGTTTCCAACATCACGCTTGTACATGTATCCCTGAAGGGTTAGGCAGAGGTGAAGTACCCTTTAGTGATCCTCATTTCGCCTGTAATGTTTAAGTTCCATGTAATGGGGGACGAGGTTCCGAGGCTGCTATTGTGTAATTCCTGATATAAAAACACATTTGTATAAAATATGAACCAATTTTTTATGTTGTTATTTCGACTTTCTTCAAACAATCAATTCTATGTACAGAAAAATCGAAAAGAATTTTATCGAAACAAATGATAAATGTAAAATCGATTCATCTATTTTAGATAAAAATACTTTTGATCATCCAACGATAACAATCTATCACTTCCATGAAATCCAAGATTAAATTCTTTATTACAGATTTGGCCAATAATTTGACACAGAGGACGCCTAACTAAATAATGGCTGTCATCAATAAAGGCCAACGGTGCTCTCCCCATTTGTTATTAGGGATTTTTCATCCTCCTCTAAGGAAATGAACAAAGGATATAGATAGTTAATGTGCGGTTTCACTGAGAACGAAGAAAAATTAAAACTAACTTTTGTAAATAGAATAGGTCTGCTTGTTCATCATTTGTAATATTAAATATAAAACTCAAATAATATGATCCAGGTTTCGGTTTTACAATTTATTCTAAAAATATATTTTTGTAATTAAACATTTTTATGTGCTCATAATTTGTTAATATAAAACTAAAATATGGCTAAGCTAATGATCAAGCTTTAAGTTAGATTAATGTATCGTTGTATTTTATAAAACCTCTGCAATCATTGTAAACCTCAGTGTATTTGAAGCATGGCCCAGTATCGCTTTGTAATGTGACATTATCCCTCCACATAGCTGCATCAAAATATACGTAACGAAAAACATTAAATAACCTAAGTTTAAACTGTCCACATTCGGACGTAATTAACAATTAATGTAGCAACAGCACAAGGCACCTCAACCACTAAGTTCTAAATTCCACTTTAACAAAAAAAAAATGTATTGCTGCAAGTTTACCCAGTAACAAAAAAAAAGAAATTACGTAAGCCATCCAAAAACCGAATACAAAAGTAACACAATCGCGCAGTGAAAACAACCTCTAACAGTTTGCCAAATGGATTCCTTAAGAAGTCTCTTCAATATAATATGGTCTCTGGTAAGACACTGCAATATATTACTTCACTGAGTTACCTTACTCATTGACTTACGAGGTCAATGATTCACTGAGTGATTTGTCCTATGGATGAAATTGGTTGAGGTTAGTGGGTGATTAATTTTCAATTGTTTATTAAGATGGGTTTAGGCCAGTTGGTTTATGGGTTAATAGTTACATGTGAACGGCACTGTGGCAACATGTTATGCACATTTTTTTTTTCATCAAATTATTCCATCCGCCCTGAGTGTCAGAAGGGACTGTCAGACTTTTACTGACTAAAAAACCACCCTGTTCCTTCTTCCTTTGCGTTCTGGGGCCAGGGTATCCTGTTAAGACGTCCCGCAACCCCGGCAGGATGTTTTACACCTTAGAAGCGTTTTATGACAAAATCATATTATCTACATATAGGTACTAACATAATAAAGCTGAAGAGATTTTTTGTTCATTGTAGAGTTGTTGTATTCTTTGTTGAGTAGGTACAGGCACAGCTTGATAACAGAAACATTAATGTGTTTGTACCTTTTTTTTACACAAAACATTACGGCTGTAATCCACAAAGGGTTAGCCAGAGGTGTACCCATTAGTACCTACATCCACATTTCGCCAGTTATGTTTAAGTCCCACGTAAAAGTGGGTAAGCCTTTTGCCATCAACGGGACACAAATCCTGACCCCGAGGCTGTTACTAAGAAACTTCTGATGGAAAAACCCAATAACACTTTGCCCGACCTGGGAATCAAACTCTTGACCTCATGTTTAACAGTCGCGCTTTGCGACCACTAGACCAACAAAGCAGCCCTTTTTTAATATTTTATTTTATTCAACCTGTATTGTCCCAATGCTGGGCAAAGGTCTCCCCTATAGCCTTTCACTTATTCCCATGTGCTACCTTCTCTGGCCAATCTCCCATGGGTAAACCTCTGTAAGTTATCACGCCTGCATTCCCTCGGCCTCCCTCGGCGACGACGTCCGGCACTCACTGCGTGGCGACTAAGGCCCATTTGTCAGTATACATTCTTCAGTATAAGGCCTGTTTGTAGCTACAAGATGTAAAAAACTACACATAACAGTACCTAACATTGAACAAAAACTATGAAAGAAAAACAACTTTTGTTTTTGATGTGAAAAATGTGTTTTTTGATAGCGCGCAATGAAGCATACGTAAAGCATCGTGTTTACGCTTGCATGCATCAGTACAGTTAAGTCTTAATATTTAAAATTACTTAATAAAAAGTTGGGACTTTGATCTTCAATGTCTCATAACCAAGTGGTACCCAAGAATAGTCCATAAATGTTTAATGGGAACATACAATACGATAATAATGGAAACAATACACAACATTCGTTTAGTTTTTTTTTTACAATCGTAATTCTAGTCAAAAGTTTGAATTTCGAAACTAATACATCAAATGACATGACAACCTTGCTAAACAAAAAGTTATTTACAATTCAAAAATAGAATGCCAAAACTCACAGAGAAAACTTTTTGTATAGCAGATATTTACACAACATCCATTCCATTTTCAAAAAATATCTATGGGTGACTACACACACATAACATCACGCCTGTAATCCCCGAAGGGTTAGGCAGAGGTGTACCCATTAGTACACCCACATTTCGCCTGTTATGTTTTAGTCCCATGTAATAGATGGCGAGCCTATTGCCATCAACCGGGCACAAATCTAGACTCCGAAGCTGCTACTGAGAAATTCCTAATGGAAAACCCAATAACACTTTGCCCGACCTGGGAATCGAACCCAAGACCTCATGCTCAGCAGTCGCGCTTGCGACCACTAGACCAACGAGGCAGTCCGGGCGGCGCGGCGTTCAGTTACCTACATCTTTGTTTACTGCTCTTCATGAATCGTAGACTGATACCCCTGAATTGTAGCCCATACAATTCCTTATAAATCTACCTATCATACACGGAAACATTTTTTCGACTGATAGTTTCAGCGATTAGCACGTTTAAACAAACAAAAAAACCCTTATAACAGCTATATTATATTAGTACATAAACTATAGCTATTCGAACTCATTGAAACAAATTCTTAATTTAATGCCAAAACCTGATTTATGCTGATTAAAAACTGCAACACTGTATCGGCCTAGTACAGATGCGGCTAATATTTCGTCGTGAGGTAACAGCGCCATAATGACCACACATTTGCCAGGCTTGGCAATTTAGACAATTTGGCCAATTCAATCCATTTGGCCTGGATTTGATTGCTTCGAATGATAGTGATTGCCAGTTTATTGTTATTAGCAAATTAGAGAGATTGTAACTGCGTACTCTAAAAACATAATTTCTACCATTTTATCAGTATTTATTTAATTGCATATCATAATAATGTATAATGATGTTATAACTAAAATACAATTATAAACCCTGCTAGAGCACGGTAATATATAAATATGAAACTTGATTTTGCCAGCGACTTCGTCCGCATAAATGTCGGTTATTGCGGTCACAGACGAAGTCGCGGAATAAAAAGTAGCCTACGTCCTTTTTTAGGGTTAAAACTAATCATCAAAATTGGTTCAGTGCTTTAGCCGTGAAAGTCAGACAATAATCGAACTAACCAATAGGTATGTTTAAACAAAATTTAACTTTCAAAAATATTTTGATCGCCCCAAACATGGAACTAAAACATAACTGGCGAAATGTGGGCTAATTATACACCTCTAGCTAACCCTTCGAGGATTACAGGCGTGTTTGTTATGTAGGAGTTTGTAGTTATGTATGTAATGTAACTCAATTTGAAGTAGGTACCTCTTTTACTTGAAAAGTTTAACATACCACAAATCACGCCTCGACTGCCTCGTTGGTCTAGTGGTCGCAAGTGCGACTGCTGTACATGAGGTCTTGGGTTCGATTCCCAGGTCGGGCAAAGTGTTATTAGGTTTTTCCATCAGGAATTTCTCAGTAGCAGTCTCGGAGCCTGGATTTGTGCCCGGTTGATGGCAATAGGCTCGCCCCCTATTACATGGGACTAAAACATAACTGGCGAAATGTGGGTGTACTAATGGGTACACCTCTGCCTAACCCTTCGGGGATTACAGGCGTGATATTATGTATGTATGTACCACAAATCACTAAATTATTCACCTTTATAACTTTCAAAGTAAAATGCATCAGTGCAGTGCAGTTTCAATGTGTGAAAAGACAAGTGTGTTAGTTTCAATCTCGGGTCGGATCGAGCGTAAACGATGATAAATATCGAACTGCATAGCGCTGAAATATCCTGGTTTATGATAGGGTTGTAACGAAGCGAAAGTAGAAGTAAAATAACAATTAATTCCTGATTTATTAAAGAAATAAAAAGTCAAATGGTTTACTGTCTCCTACAAAACTTTACTGGTAATCGAATTTAAGAGGCACACGGGCCACTGACCTCAACCACAAAACGCCGCCACCGACGTATTTTCTATAGTTTTCATACATTTTATATGGACTCGCCACACACTGTTGACGTCGGTGGTCGCCACAACGCCGCTTCTAGTTTCAGGTGGCGCCGTTTGTGGTCGCGTTTGTGGCTGTCGCGTGTGGCTCGTATGTGGCCACGCAAAGTAAATAGCAACCATGTATTAAGACGCTTTGCACACGGAGCAACTTATTGGCATTGCCGGGCACACGGAGAGGTAGTGTGTAAAATCGCCCCAAGCGTTGCGATTGACGGTTGAGGAAACCGCAACTTTAAAAACCGGTACAATATTTTAAAGTTGCTAGTTGCGGCAACTACCAACTAACTTAGTCATCGATTGCAGCAACTGAAAACTGTTGACGATTGCAGCAACTCGAAACTCGAGTTGCTCTGTGTGCGCAGTCCAATTGAAATGTATGTAAACAGTTAGTTGCCAGTTGCCAGTTGCTGCAATAGTTGCTCTGTGTGCAAAGCGCCTAAGTACGCTAGAAAGCAAACGATAAGAGAAAAATCATGACCATTTCGTTCGCAATACCTCCAACAATGGCCTCCTCGCTCGTTGCATGTCAACGTAAATAACTAGTATAATATACGGATGCGGAGGCGGAGGTACGTTTTCTCGCGGAAGTTCCGCACAACAAGTACAACCCTAGTTTAGGATCTCCAATCCTCGGTGAAATATCAACCTTGCGTGTTGAATCGAGAACTCGACGCGCCATCGGAACAAACATTGGTCCAGTCTGCAGATGTTTGTATGTTTGTCTTACGCAAGATTTGTGTGTAATGGCATCCACAACATCCAATACATTGTGCCATAGTAGAGTTGTGATTATTTGCTATTATATACTTTCTGGTTTCCCTTGCTATCTGGTTGTGGATCTTAAATTGGTCGTGTTGGTTATGAGATGCTTATAAAAAATCTGACTGGACTCGTAGGAGGAGTGTGGGGGTTTACATTAGGTAAGATTCGATTCTAGAAGTTAGTGTGTCACCCCCCCCCTCCCCCCCGCCACTCGCACGTGTAATGGTTGGTCCAGCCCCTGACTGAATTTAACAAAATTAGAACGTGCAATGTGATGATAAGATATCAAACATTAATAAAGTGCTTTTAGATGTCGTTTATTTCCCTTAATTAATGAGATAATAGGGGTAGGGCCATAAGATTGGCCGCCCGTGACTGAAATTCGATCTTGCTAATCTGGCTTTTGTTATACATTATTTAAAAAGTTAAAACATTGTATTCATAACATAACATAACATCACGCCTGTAATCACCGAAGGGTTAGGCAGAGGTGTACCCATTAGTACACCCACATTTCGCCAGTTATGTTTTTTAGTCCCATGTAATAGGGGGCGAGCCTATTGCCATCAACCGGGCACAAATCCAGACTCCGGGGCTGCTACTCAGAAATTCCTGATGGAAAAACCCAATAACACTTTGCCCGACCTGGGAATCGAACCCAAGACCTCATGCACAGCAGTCGCGTTTGCGACCACTAGACCAATGAGGCAGTCAACATTGTATTCGATGTTGTTTTTTATTAATAAACTTGTACCTATTACCAGCCAGTAATAAAATACCTAAGTTCCCAAATAAAAAAGTATTACGTATGCTTTCGAATATTGAATGTTCTAAATATAAAAAGGTTTATACCCTCAGGCCCTGTTAGATATTAGGTACATATTTGATGAACGGCAAAAAGTCTTTACAATAACAAAACTCTTTTCAACTCTGTGAAGTAGGTAATAGAACTTACTTTTAAGAAAAGTACTCCAGAATGCATTCACTTTGAAGAGGTACTATAATAACATGCAAATGGTTCAAGACGAGTTTTTAAAATGCAGTCCAAAAAAGTGAATATTATGACTTCAGCAACCATCCAAAGGATTACGTGCTCACTCAAAGACTTTGAACTTTAAAATTGAAAGCTTTACTTGAGGATGTTTATACAAGAAAATGCTGTTGGTACTGGGAAGGTTTTCAAAGGTCTTTCGTCGAGAGTAATTATTTTACTTTTAGAGACTAAAACCGTTTTCAGTTTTAAGAAATGATGTCAATATTTCATATTGACATCGTTTGGTTCAGTCGGCTTTTGAGATAATTAAGCTTTTGATATAAATAAATTATCTACACTAATATAATAAATAGGAAAAAAATATATTTTTGTTTGTTTGTAATGGATAAACTCAAAAACTTCTGGACCGATTAAAAAAATTCTTTTACCATTAGAAAGTTACATTATCTGCGAGTAACATAGGCATTTCATTTTATTTTTGCGCGAACGAAGTCGCGGTCAAAAGCGAGTTGAATATAAAATTGTTTGATATCCTGATATAAATTGAAATTTTGATATCATAATAATAGTTCGCGTTAATGTAGGTAACTTGGTTAAATAATTTGCTTTGCCCGACCCCCATGATTGTTTCTATTATTTCTAACTTTTTAGTTACCACCTGTAACATACATCATAGATTGCAATAAATTATTTGAAATGACTTGAAGTGTTTTTGGGTTTTTCCATCAGAAATTGATCAGTCTCGGAATTTGGATTTCTGACCTGTTGATGGCAATAGGCTCGCCCCTATTACAATGGGAAGAAATATGGGTCAACTAATCGGTACACCTCTGTGTAATCCTTCAGAGATTACAGGCGTAATATTATGTTATGTAAAATCATCACGACGTTATTTGTTATATTTTGTTTCTCTAATCCAGCCACTTACTATTCAATCTCCAAACAACATAGATTGTCTATACGTACACAACGCGAGGTGTAATGCGCGCAACAGAAACCGTTATGGCATCCACGCTTACCGTGAAATTGAGTACACTTCAAACAAAATAAATGGGATTCTGGCATATCAACGTAAGAGGGAATTTAATGCAAATTAATAAACGACGTTGACAAACGATCGTGAGAGAATTGTAATAGAATTTTCGTGGTGAATTTGTGCTTTATTTAATTGGAAATTGACTTAAATTTCTTTCTTTCTTGGAGGATCCATGTACCTTTTTACAAGCTTTAACTTGCTTACTTGCACTGTTCGTATGTTGTATAATAATCCTTACTATAATGTTATAAATGTGAAAGTGTGTCTGTCTGTGTTTTACCTCGTCATGCTTAAACCGCTGAATCGATTTTGATGAAATTTGGCATGGAGATAGTTTAAGAACCGAGGAAGGACATACAATAGTTTTATCCCGGAAATCACCCCCTAAGGCGGTGAAAAGGGGGGTGAAAGTTTGTATGCGAGTACGATATAAACAAGTTCCACGCAACTATTAATATAATAATATTATTTATTGTTCATAAAAATAGATTACATCCATCATATGTGACACTAACCCCTATACTAGGATACCCTGTGTCACGGGGGTCAGTTTCTGTAGTTCAATGTAAAACAGAAGAACAAAAATAACAAAAAAAAGCAATTGTAAGTAAGTTGTCCTTTCAAAATTTGCAATCCATTTTTCGATCATTTGTTGGTATCCGATTGTGCTGAAATTTTGCATACACCTTTAGTTCTGATGACAATACAATGTCCGATACTCAATATTGTAATAATTTTAATTATTAAAGCTTGTTTTTTTTTTAAAGGTTTATTCACCGATTTGAATGCCTAGTTGATCTAATGGTCTCTTGATTCATGAGCTCTCGGTTTCGGTTCGCAGGTCGGGCAAAGTGTTATTGAGTTTTTTTGTCAGGAATTTCTCAGTAGCAGCCTCGGTGTCTGGATTTGTACCCGGTTGATGGCAATAGGCTCGCTTCCTATTACATAACTAGCGAAATGTGGTTGTACACCTCTGCCTAACCCAAGGTAATACAGGCGTGATGTTATGTTATGTTTACCATTCAAAATATCTCTCATCCTAGTAACAACTAACCTGTAAACATTCAGTAGGCCTAGCACAAATGTGCTAATGTTAGAGTAGGTAATTGAATCGATTTTCAAATAGGAAATACGACTTAACATAACATAACATCACGCCTGTAATCCCCGGAGGGTTAGGCAGAGGTGTACCAATTAGTACAACCACATTTCGCCAGTTATGTTTTTAGCCCCATGTAATAGGGGGCCAGCCTATTGCCATCAACCGGGCACAAACCCAAACTCTGAGGCTGCTACTGAGAAATTCCTGATGGAACAACCCAATAACACTTTGCCCGACCTGGGAATCGAACCCAAGACCTCATGCACAGCAGTCGCGCTTGCGACCACTAGACCAACGAGGCAGTCAAAACGACAAATACGACTTCTTTTAACAATATTAGTATCACAGGTACCACAGGTGCCTTCGAGGTAAAGAAAAAAACATAGGTACTTTACGTTTACTCCGTGAGTTCGTCCTACACCCTCTTGGAACGTTCTGTAGCGTCACCGAATATTAATCCCCAACTTTGTTGCATTATCATAGTTTCATGACCTCATAAAAACCTGAAGACATTTTTTTTACTAAGACGTCCACAAAATAGTTCTCAAACTAGATTTAATTAAGCAAACCCCAAAATGAAACGACGAAAAACTTTCAAAGAAGCTCTGAAATTAATGAGGTGCTCGGAAATTCTGCTCCACTAAAATTTGAGGGTCGACTCCTCACGTGGCCAGTATATGTGACCCCTGTGAAGCCATTTAATCTGCTTATTTCTTCGCGAATCTTAAGTATTCGAAGTAATAGAGAGGTCTTTTAATTTTGGTTATGCAGTGTTCTGGGGCTTGTAAGCGGAAACTTAAATTAGTGGGTGGAATACAGGTTTTTTGAATAGGAGGTCGCGTTTTAGGGGGCGCTTGTAAAGGTTTTAAGATTTGGGAATGTTGTAAGACATAAGTAAAGAAATATGGAGTCTGTTTTCATAAATATAGTGGTTTTTTTTATTTGGATCTCTTTTTTATGACGCGTAGAGTGTCGGAAAAAATATCTTGGACAGATTTTAAAGAAAGTTCTCATCGTGCTTCATATTATCAATGAGTAAGTTGAAGTATAGTCAGGTTAGACTAGTAGTTCCCTTCCGTTATCAAACACTAATTTCTGCCCGCGATTTCGTCTGCGTTTTCAGAACGAAGACACATAAAAAGCCTACATGTCAAGCCAAGCCAAGCCAAACTATATAATTATTTCTGTGCCAAATGTCATCGAGATCCGTTCAGCCGTTCTGGCGTGATTGAGTAAACATCCATCCATTCAAACTTTCCCATTTAAAATAGTAGTAAGATTAAGTTGAAGTTAATTGAAAAACTAGGTACTTCTTTACTAACATTATAAAAAAGCTAAAGTTTGTTTGTTTTTACGTTTATTGTTTATAAGAGATAACCTCTGATTGAACTGGTCCGATTAAAAACTTATTTACTGCTGATACTACCATAGATCGTTTCAAGTTATCCTTGCCTTTCACACAGATGAAATCGGGAGCAGAAACTAGTCAATAAATAAACCATTAACGTAACTGCGAAATAGTGTTACTTTCCAACCTGATTCCTGGTCCCAATGGTAACGTTTACACGCACGTTTGCGTTAAGCCGATAACAAACAAGCGATGTCTATTACTAAAATATATAATAGACATGATAAACTATTTTTATTTATTTTTTTTTTTTTTTTTTTTTTTTTATGATATACGGACTACGGACTTAAAATGTTTACGTTACGTTCAATGTTGTGTGTTAGGCATTCATGTAAATACAGATTCACGTTGTTAGGATTTTTGTAACAAGATTAATTCGCGAATCAAAACACGGGTCATAAAGTATAAATGTTTCGCTAAAAACCGCCGTGGCGTGTCCGAATGTGTGAATCGATAAATCAAACATTTTTATTGTGTTTAATAAATGGAGCGTACCTGCCTATTCTCCTTTACAAATTATACACAACTGTTGGACATTGAAACGAAACCTTTTACCGTATAATCAGCACATGATGCCAAAAGAAATTATTCGTCGGTTATTTAAAAAATCGTCTAAATAAACTGCCTCGTTGGTCTAGTGGTTGCAAAACGTGACTACTGAGCATGAGGTCTTGGGTTCGACTCCCAGATTGGCCAAAGTGTTATTAGGTTTTTCTATCAAGAATTTCTCAGTAGCATCCTCGGAGTCAGAATTTGTGACTGGTTGATGGCAACAGGCTCGCCCTCTATGACATGGGACTTAAACATAACTGGCGAAATGTGGGTGACCTCTGCCTAACCCTTCGGAGATTAGAGGCGTGATGTTATGTATTTATGTATCAAATATTATTATCTTCTTGTATATAGATGTAGTACTCGTTTATTAGTTTTTTTTTAAGACCTTAAATGTTAGAATGTGCCTAAAATGTTATGTACTACAATGAATGAGAAGCATGTCGGGTTCCGACGACCAGTGCCTACCGTCGTGCGGCGTCCTCAATAGCTCAACGACACTCCACAGCGTCGCGACGCACAGCTTAAGAACCACTGGAAAAGTTTATTTTTAATCTACCTAAAATGTTAACCCTACGCTTTAAAATTATGTACTGCAAAAGTTTTCATTAGGATGTCCCTTCACCTCGTTTTCACCAAACTTCGTAGAAAGTATCAAGAATATTTTAACTTGTTAATGTTTTAAAGCACCTGCTCATATAAGACGAGTGTTAATCACCATGTAAATGATGCCAACATAAGCTCACACGTGCTGTAAATGACGCGTCATTCAGAGCTATTCAGTGTAACATGTTTGTGTCAGGAACTGGAGGTAATGACTATCATATTTGGGCATAAAGTCCTGCTCACACGCTTGTAAAGTCTGTATGACTTATAATAATACTAACTTCTGTCCAGTCTTTAAATTATACATAACATCACGCTTGTAATTTCCGAAGGGTTACTCAGAGGTATACCCATTAGTACACCCACATTTCGCTAGTTATGTTTAAGTTCGAGGCGAGCCTATTGCCACCAACCGGGCCCAAATCCAGACTCCGAGGCTGCTACTGAGAAATTTCTGATGAAAAATTCCAATAACACTTTGCCTGACCTGGGAATCGAACCCAAAACCTCATGCTCAGCAGTCGCGCTTTGCGACCACAAGCCTAACTATACCATGTTTGACTAAAAAAAATTAAAACAATATTGGTGCCGAATTCTGTCCAATAAAACAAGAAAGAGACTAATGTAAATAAGAGCTGTCAAATTTAGTCAACCCGACACGTCCGTACAATTATAGTTGACATCTTAAAACGTATGAATTAAAAATACGGAAAAGTTCCAAGGTAAAACTATTTTGACATAGCTAACTTAGTTTTTTAATGTCACGGAATGTCACCGTCCTTTCCTTTCGCTGTATGTTAGTAAGAGATGTCATTCTTTAAATTTAGTCTAGTTTGTGAACAAGGGAATCGGCACCATTCTCTATTTATTTAATTAAATATAGAAATAAACAGGATGCAAATTCTACTGACTTTTATGGATGATCACAATCTAGTTTCAGTCTCAACCTGTCAAAAATGCTTCTATTAACCAACATTGATTGTCGCTCGGGTTTAAAATTATTAAAATTGATCTTCAGAACCAGTCTTACCAAGTGGTATCGTATTTCCCAATTACTGGGTTGTGGAGGTCAGACAGGCAGTAGCTCCAGGTAAAATACTGGTATTCAGCTGCATCCGGTTAGACTGGAAGCTGACTCCAACATAGGTGGAAAAAGGATAGGCAAATAATGATAGTCTTAGAGCAAAACCAAAAATAGAACTTAGCTCCTACATCATCGGACACACATAGGTACATTTTCTGAGACAAAAACAACTCACCTTTCACATTACTTCTCTGAAAAACACGTAATGACGTCACAATACACTAACAAGGGGATTTTTGGTACATAATGACGTCACAGAAAGGGAAATGTAACACGTCATCACACGACTTTAGATATAATCACTTTAATGTTAAGAGTGACGTATTATTCCGGCGAAGCGCGGTTCCTTTGTTTAACTCGCTTGGTGATAAGAGCACCATGCCATGGGGTTATGTAGGCAATTATAGGTACATTTTACGTCTAGCTGTATTCACGTCAAATGCAATTTTAAAGGTCACACTTGTGAGTTCAAATTTTAATGACAACTTTTAGCATAAAATGTCCATGAAAAAAAAACTAGGAATATATTTACTAAAACTTATTCAAAATATTTCAGAACTTTTAGTTTGAGTTTTTTAGCTTTTTATGTTTATACCTGACGACCTGACCTGACGGGCCTGTTGGTCTAGTGGTTAGCGGCCCTGACTGCTGAGCCGGAGGTCGTGGGTTCGATTCCCACCCAGGACAAACTTTGTGTGATGAGCATGATTGTTAGTTCTGTGTCTGGGTGTGATTTATCTATAATATGTATGTATTTATAAATTATATAAGTATGTATATCAGTTGTCTGGTTACCATAACACAAGCTCTGCTTAGCTTGGGATCAGATAGCCGTGTGTGAGTTGTCCCAAGATATTTATTTTTATTTTTATTTTTACCTTTTTCATTTTTTTATACTATCTATACTATACTAAATGTAATGTCTAGTGGTCGCAAGCGCGACCGCTGTGCATGAGGTCTTGGGTTTGATTCCCAGGTCGGGCAAAGTGTTATTGGGTTTTTCCATCAAGAATTTCTCAGTAGCAGCCTCGGAGTCTGGATTTGTGCCCGATTGATGGCAATAAGCTCGCCCCCTATTACATGGGACTAAAAACATAACTGGCGAAAGGTGGGTGTACTATTGGGTACAGCTCTGCCTAGCCTTTCGGGGATTACAGGCGTGATTTAGTAAGATTGTAAGCACAATTTAAAACGACTGCTTATAAAAGAAATAACAATGCAATAATTCTAAGCTTAGGTAGGTATTACGGTACACTGTCATATCTCATGTACTCCATTTTCCTTCAATTTATTTCTAAATACAATATAAATAATGCACACGTGCCAAACTCCCTTATAAAAACTAGTTTCACGTTCCCTTAGGCGCTATGTTTTTTATCTATTTCCTGACATCGTAGTGGGATGAAAACACACCTTATTTCCTGGTTACACAATGTAAACAAAACAATAGAGAATATCCGTGTACCTGTGTATTATGTCAAGTAGTTCCATGTGATATGGTAGAGAAGAAAACAACGAAATAATGAAACGAATTTAAAACATATTTCTATTTTCGTCAATCATTTGAAGTTGATAGAGACAGAATCATATAATATTTAATACGCTTAACGCTAAATATACACTCAGGGGCACATAGTATAACCGGCCACCTACAATTTGTCGATTATTTCAAAATTGCATCGGATTTTAACAAATTTTGTTATAACATTTCTTTGGGTGAATCTTTGAGAACACAAATAAAACATGTGTACACTCACTCACTTATAAAGTTACGCCTAGTAGTCAAAGCGCAAGTTAACATAAACAAACGATATGAAATTTCGAAAGAGTGGACGGTTAAATGTGCTCCTGAGTGTTTTAAGTGTGTGTGTATTATGTGTGTGTTTTGTGTTTGTGTTTTGTGTGTGTGTATAAGTGAATGGGTCTAAGTATCATCTTAATTTTCTCATGGTAATAGCGTATAAAGTAATCTAGTACATAATCGTTGTGAATTGAATTACAAATTTAAATAATTCTTCAATTTTATTCTTGAAACAAATAAATTTATATTTGCCCAAAAAATAAATATATTTTGCTTTAAATCTAAAAACTGTTTGGATATTTTTTGTAAAATACTATCTTATGCCTGCGACTTCGACCGCGTGAATTGTCATACAGATCCCTAATTTTCTTAATAATAAAATATAGCAGTCGTTGTTATGACAGCTTCCTAGTAGGGACAGAATATTCAGAATGAGATAAGAAGTCTGAAGATTACAGCGTTAAAAAAAAATATCGCTTCAGCTTCATATTTTTTTATAATTAATTAGTTAATCAGCTAAAATATAATTGTTACTCTTTCATTCACTCACAGACAACACATGAAATCTCGACAACTACTAGTTTACAGGCAAGAGATGTCATCTAACTCCGCAGACAAAGTCGCTGGCAAAAACTAGTTTAGCGAATTATGTAACTAATTTACGCTCCTTACTTCTTCTTATGACCTTTAACCTATACCTAACGTTTATTAAAAAATCTCATTCATCTGGAGACATTTTTCATTTTCATAATTATATTTAGCTACATTAAGTAAATCATGGCCATACAGCCAAGCCATCCATCAAGTACAACGTACAACAAACTAAATATAGCATAAAGATCTGTGTTCCCTCGTGGGATTCAAAATTTGAATATACAGAATACTTTTTAGGAAACGGGTTCCGTTTCATTTTTAAAGTCATTTAATAGTTTTATTTCATGATTAGTGGTTAAAATAAAAACTAATAAAATTTTAAAATAATATTCCTAATTAAAATGATTAATTTGAGAATCTTACCAGGCCACTATACAGTCTTAGCACGGAATGTGTTTTATGTAAAAAAAACCTTTTTTCGAGGTTTTATTATACCGCTGCCTCGTGTAGTAGGTCTACTAGTTGGAAAGCACGACTGCTGAGCATGAGATGTTGAGTTCGATTCCTGGATCGGGCAAAGTGTAATTGAGTTTTTCCATCAGGAATTTCTCAATGATTAGCTGCTCTCTGCGAATTCGTACACGTGGTTTTTTTACCCGAATTAAGTTACATATTAAGTTACTGCTCTGCCCCACTGGGTCATAGCGTGATGTATTATAGCCTATGCTGTTCCTCATGAATCTGGCTATAATAAATAAAATGACTTTTTCAAATCGGACTGGTAGTTCCAAAAATTAGCGCTTTTAAACAAACAAAAATCTCTTAAGCTTTATAATATAAGTATACATTGTATTTCTTACTCCCGTTCATTATTTCGAAACTCTCCTAAACATATCCCATAAACACAAAATAAACAGATAAAATACAACAATCATGGAAGGTTCCCCCTTCTAAACACGGAACCCTAACAAACAAAAACAGAAAACTCCGCAGAGATTGGAATCCAGTTAGCGAAACAAAAAGTAGAGCTTCGCAATCGAATTCGGCGCTTCTTAATTGACTTTTGACGTTGTTTTGCAATGTCAATATATATCCCAACTTCATAATTTTTTGAGGAAGTTCCCGAAAAAACAAGAAATCCGATAATTGTTTTAAATATGGGCTCGATAAATAAATCAGCCGTTTATTTGTATGTAGAATAAGCCGAAAGATACATATTAAATTATTCTTCCCTTCATTGCGATTTTTTTTTGTTATAAATCGTACCTGGGTATACTTGATGGTTACGGATATTAAAAGACAAAAAGTTACAACTTTTTCTTTTTCACTTTACGAAAGCATGTTTTAAATGTTATAACTAAAGTTAAAATACCTAATACAAATAGGGTTCGTTGGGGTACTTAAAGTTTGCTGCGGTTTGCGTGCGAAATGCATTTGTATCTAAACATTTATTTTAGTAAAAACAAAAAAAAAATATTATATAATGGAAAAAAATCATTATTTTGACATTACTAACAGACGCACAATATTGTTTTAATTTGTGTTGAAGACTAGCTTCTACCTGCGACGTTTTTCGCGTCGTATTTTTAACCCGCGTTAAATAATTTTTATTTCACTTAATATCTGACTATTATAATAATATATACAAAAAAAAAATCAGAGACTTGCACATTTAAACAAACAAAAAAGCAGTTCAGCTTAAATTTATTAGAATAAATTATATAAGAATAAATGAAACAGTTACAAAGTTATTCTGACAGTCAAACACGTAGGTACATCGAACAACTTCCATATGTTACAGTAATGGTTCATATATTTACTTTAGCGCCAGTATTTCACGTTCATATGCGATGCAACGTTGCTGAATTGCAGTCCGGATTGATCTATTTTGGTAGGTAGAAATTACGGATTTATTTTGACTGTTAAAATTTTGTCGGTGTGACGTCATCATTGCGTTCATAATCGAATTTATAAGGAAAATGGTTCTGTATTAAAATAAGAACTAAATTCTATTTAAAAGTAAAAATAAAATAAATAAATATCTTGGGACAACTCACACACGGCTATCTGATCCCAAGCTAAGCAGAGCTTGTGTTATGGTAACCAGACAACTGATATACATACTTATATAATTTATAAATACATAAATATTATAGATAAATCACACCCAGAGACAGAACTAACAATCATGCTCATCACACAAAGTTTTTCCTGGGTGGGAATCGAACCCACGACCTCCGGCTTAGCAGTTAGGGCCGCTAACCACTAGACCAACAGGTCCGTCTATTTAAAAGTATGCATTTACCCCCTCAAAGAAAGAGGGATTTTTCAGCCAGTCATCAACTACACGTATAAACAAATCAATTTTACTTGTTACGACAGTTCAGCTACGACCCTATGAGGAGTTCCGTTCCATATCTCCGAAGTTCATTATCAGATCATGGCAATATTTCTATGGGACCAATTCGGAGGCATACTCTTTCAAACGAAAAAGAATTTTGCAAAACCGTCTACATACGACGGAGTTTTGCCTGAACTTACATTAAAAAAGCTTTTTTACAAAAAAAGATCACCGCCTTCAAAAACCACAAACTAAAAAATAACTTTAGCTTGAAAGTCGGCGGCTTTGGTTTTGTTTCTTGTTATGTAGGTATTGCCACCGACTTCCAAGCTAAAGTTATTTTTTATTTTGTGGTTTTTGAAGGCGGTGATCTTTTTTTGTAAAAAAGCTTTTTATTTTTCACTTTTTAGTGCTTGCGTGTTAATGTTTGAAATCCTTACATAAAGCCCTTTCAAACAATACCTCACACGATATATTTAATTTTGGAAAGTGGTAGGAGGGGGGTTGACGTACCCCCTCCCCACTTCCTTTAGTCAGTCATCGACTACACGTATAAACAAAGCAATTTTTCTTGTTACGGCGGTTCTGCTGTGATTTTATAAGGAGTTCCGTTCCATATCTCCAAAGTTCATCATCAGATCATGACAATATTACTATGGGACCTATTCGGGACTATACTCTTTCAAACAAAAAAAGAATCATCCAAATCGATTCATAATTGGCGAAGTAATCGTAGAACAAATATACATAAAAAAAAAAAAAAAAAACATACGAGTCGAATTGAGAACCTCCTCCTTTTTGAAGTCGGTTCAAAATAAACATCGGAATTGATAACCTACTCCTTTTTGAAGTCGGTTAAAAATTATGTATACCTACGCTTCCAAAAGAATCTCATATTTAACAAAAATAGTTTTGTAGTAAGTAAAGCGAGCATACGATGTTATTTCACACCCGGACGTGTACTAATGTGTTTTTCAAGTACGCAAACACAATTTATCACTTCAGGCTAAGCTGGAAAAGTAGGTAGGTCCCTGAGTTGAATTTAGGGATCGAATTTGAGTAGGACGATGGATCTCAAGATGATGATTTTATAGGCTCACATCACATAACATCACGCCTGTAATCCCCGAAGGGTTAGGCAGAGGTGTACCCATTAGTACACCCACATTTCGCCAGTTATGTTTTTAGTCCCATGTAATTGGGGGCGAGCCTATTGCCATCAACCGACCACTAGACCAACCAGGCAGGCATTTTATAGGCTCAATATGTAATATTATGATTGCCCAGTTCATCTCGTGAGCAGTCGGTCGTGAGTTCGATACCCGGGTCAGGCAAAGTGTCATAGAGTTTATCAATTTTTCCATACCTTTTATCCCCAAAAAAAGTACTGTTTCCGAGGGAAATCACAATAAAGTTCTCATGGAGATAGATGGCGCTACATGTCTTTCAAATCATGATATAATTTTAAATTTAATTTGCGAGCATAGCCGCAGGTGACAGCTAGTCAAAAATAAATAAACAATAATATGAGGTATTAGTGAAATGTGACTCGCTCGGGCGACGCTCCGATATTTATTTTGTTAATGTACAACGATATTCCAATGTATATTGAATAGAATGTTTGTTATACTTTGTACATCGCACGCTTTCTTTCCCACGGGTATTACAAGGCTTTTACATCATATTGGGGCATGTCGATTGAAAAAATAGATTGCAGATTATATTTTTTTCCATACGTTTTATGTAAATACTATAGCTTATTATTACATAAACATAACATAACATCACACCTGTAATCCCCGAGGGGTTAGGCAGAGGTGTACCCATTGGTAAACCCACATTTCGCCAGTTATGTTTTAGTCCCATATAATAGGGGGCGAGCCTATTGCCATCAACCGGGCACAAATCCAGACTCCGAGGCTGCTACTGAGAAATTCCTAATGGAAAACCCAATAACACATTGCCCGACCTGGGAATCGAACCCAAGACCTCATGCACAGCAGTCGCGCTTGCGACCACTAGACCAACGAGGCAGTCAGCTTAGTATTATTATAATAATAAGTTATAGTAGTATAATTGCAATCCGTGGTGCTTGGCAATCTGGGCTCCTCCCAGTTGCAAACATCCCTTTGTGCCTATTGGCCTCCTTCTGTTCTGTCTCCTGCTTGTTTGGAGGGAAGTGGAAATTATATTTTTTGTTACACCTCCGCTATTTTTTTCTGATTAATTCCGTTGCTGGACCCAAGAAGATAAAATAAAAAAAAGGAAAAACAAATGGGGAAAAAGGCGTGAGTTTATGTATCATATGTATGTATGTATAATTTTTTTTTTTTTTTTTTTTGATGTGGTAAAAATCATCAAATGACTCCTTCCGCCCTGGGTGGGGCGGAAGGGACTGTCAGACTTTTACTGACTAAAAAACCACCCTGTTCCTTCTGTTGCCCTTAACGTTCCGGGGCCACGGTATCCTGTTAAGACGTCCCGCAACCCCGGCAGGCGTTGGCCCCGTTGGGGGCCCCGTCCCATGTATGTATAATAAAATATAATTAATGGGCTCCAGGCACAAAATACTACCTTCTCAATCGAATATTTACAAAACAACAAGCAACAACTAAACTAAGCTCCAAGTTACCGATTCAAACCAGTTATTGCGTACATTAGTTATCTAATTTGGAACTGCCAGGCAATCTTGCCATGTATCGGCGGTACAACGGCCACTTATCATACCGCAAACGAGGCAATGTTGTACAAGCTGGAGGGTACAAACTTTGCTCAGGATCGTGTTAACCAGGAAATTGAAGTTCAACTTTGTTAATTTGTATCTTTTGTTGTATTTTGATAAGGGATCTTGGATCGAGGTAGAAGGGGTAAGTTAAGAAGGGTTATCTCTAACTGTGTTTATAATAAGTTTTGTACGTAGGTATCGAATAAGAATAATTTAAAATATTTCGATCTAACGATCCGTAGCAGCTTCGCACGGGTGCAATTTTCTTTTTGTTTTCTTATACCCCTATATTATAGAAACCGGTGGATTGTCTACATAAAATAATTGTATATATAAAAAACATAACTTATACATACTACTTAAATAACATCACGCCTGTAATACCCGTAATGGTTACACAGAGGTGTACCCACTAGTACATCCACATTTCGCCAGTTATGTTTAAGGCCCATGTAATAGGGGGCGAGCCTATTGCATCAACCGGGCACAAATCCAGACTCCGATGCTGCTACTGAGAAATTCCTGATGGAAAAACCTAATACTTAACACTTTTATACCTACATACTTTCTTTGAAAATTATTTTTGTATACCATAGCCCTATTCATGTGGAACGTATAGGCTACATCACGCAATAACCCACGGGTGCAAAGCAGTAGGTAACCAACAACATAACATAACATAACATCACGCCTGTAATCCCCGGGAGTAAGGGATAGGCATAGGTGTACCCATTAGTACACCTACATTTCGCCAGTTATGTTTTAAGTCCCATGTAACCAAACCAAACCGAAACCAGAGACGTAACTAAACGAATGAAACCGCAGAATAGGCTAGTTATACCAAATAATAACTTAACCAGCATAGTTTATGTAGGTAGATATAGGTACTCATTGTATTCAAACCTACAAAAACAGATGAAATGGAAAAGCTATTCTTGACTCACACAAAGAAGCCGAACATGTACCTTTTAACAATGCCCATCAAATGATTGAATAAACATCAGAGAACCTTTTTCACACGCCAATATTATTACGCTTAAATAATAGGCACCTATAGAGGTATTGTTGCCACTCGACCTCTGGACGTGGGGTCACTACTTGTACTGTGATATTAAAATATGATTGAAACACTAATAAAATTATAAATAGGTATTTATAACTCCGTATAATCTACACTTCTATACTTATAATGTAATATTATAAAGAGGAAAAAAAATATTTTTGTTTGTTTGTTTGTAATGAATTAAACCAAAAACTACTGGACCGATTTTAAAATTTCTTTCACCATTAGAAAGCTACATTATCTGCGAGTAACATAGGCTATATTTTATTTTATTTTTGCGCGGACGAAGTCGCGGAAAAAAGCTAGTAATAATAATACGCAAAAATCGCCACAAGAAGGCAGTCGCGCTTTGCGACCGCTACGCCAACGAGGCAGTCGGGCGAAATGTGGGTGAACTAATGGGACACCTCTGCTTAGCCCTTCGGAGATTACATGCGTGATATATGCGTATGTATATGAATTGAAAAAGTCACATTGGTAAAAACCCACATGTACAAGAAGTGGGCTATTTAATTACAAAATATCATACATTTGTCATTTAATCTCGTGTTAGCTGACAAATAAATAAATACAGTCAAAGATTAGGCACACCGGCAGACAATATCAATCATCAGTCCGCCTTTTATGCCGTTTCCTGCCTACCCCAACCAAATAAATAATTTCTACATACAAGAATATTGCTCGAAGGTCAGAGGATCCTTCCGGTAGCCATCAGTCAGCTTTCACTTAGATCAAAGAAAAAAATATGAAAGGGGAAGGAATATTTGGACTCGCATTTTTATTTGAAAGGTAGTTTAACCTTACTCAGTCTGTGTAAGTCAAAGTCAAATCATTTATTTCAATTAGGCCAACAAGGCACTTTTGAACGTCATACACAAAAAAAATAGGATTGAATCTAGTTGCCCCTTCCAAAAGGTAGTTTTGTATGGAGAAGAATGGGCAAGGAAATCCATACGTACTCTTTTGAAATCATGTGTAATGAGATAAGTACTCGTAGTTTGATGTGTGGTAGGTTCATTTAACCATTTCAAGTCCCAGTAATAGAGGGCGAGCGTATAGCCATTAAACGGGCACAAATCCAGACTTCGAGGCTGCTACTGAGAAATCCCTGATGAAAAAACCCAATAACACTTTGCCCGACCTGGGAATCAAATCCAAGACTTCATGTTCAGCAGCCGTTCTTTGCAACCACTAGATCAACGAGGCAGTCTGGCGAAGTGTGGGTCTACTAATGGGTGAACCTTTGCCTATCCCTTCGAGGATTACAAGCGTGATGTTATGTTATGTTCAGTATTTTCTACCACCAGACCAAGGCACATAATTATTGTATTTGTCGTCGTGATGGCCCAGTGGTTAAGGCGCCCGCCTCTCATGCATGAGGTTGTGGGTTCAAACCCGGACAAGTACCAATGTGACTTTTTCAATCTATATGAAACCTGGACTGACTGTTCTACTCAAACCATGTCAGAGGCCCTTAAGGCGGTTTATAAACTCTGACACCAGGGTGTCCGGGGTCGTAAGACCTTACTGCCCACACGATAACGAAAGAAAGAATATTTCTTTCGTTATCGTGTGTGTTATTATATACCTTGGTCTTACCAATCCGTAATTCTATTAACAAAGGGACTCATTAAATATAAGTTACACTAATAATTTTATTAAATAACACTCAGATTTTAACGTCGTAAATAAAACCAAGATAAAACTTTCAGGCTTTAAAACGTGCCTGTGATTTCAAAAACATTCTCTAAGCTCCCTGAAGCCCGTTATCGAATAATTCATTGAAGATAAAAAGAATAGGAGTGCTCCGTATACTGTAAAACCATGTGATTTATAACGATTAAATAAATTCTACCGATAAAATTCCCTCTTTGTTCCAAAGTGGAATAAGATTGGTATTTGATTGAAGTTAGACTCAGATATCTGTTCGTTTTCTTTTAAATTAAGCAATAGAATTGAAATTATCGTTCTTTTTTTAGTATAATAGTATATTTAAATGAAAATTGTATGAGGAGTACTTTATATTCGTGTTAGTTTAGTACTAAGGCAAGTACCGCGATCGATTATGGGTATTTACAGGGAATACCCAAGCAATATTATAGTAGTCACTGACAATCAGTAACATCGGTGAAGGAATACGCCGGGGCTGTCTCTGCACTTAACCACATGAGGGCCTTTGTTCGTTGCCGGGGTCGCGGGACGTCTTAACAGGATACCGTGGCCCCGGAACGTAAATGGTAACAGAAGGAACAGGGTAGTGTTTTAGTCAGTAAAAGTCTGTCAGTCCCTTTCGCTCCACCCAGGGCGGACGGACTCATTTGATAATTTTTACCTCCCCAAAAAAAAGGGCCATTGTGCGTTTCTTTTTGTGTGGTCTTACCTACTGCAACAGTCCCAAGTCATCTCAGAAATTTAGCAGCCTTTTCAGACCGCTACAGGCTTCTGGAAGCGATGCTGGTACTTAAAGAAACCTGGATTTATAATTAATGTAAGCCTGTAATGGCCAAATCCTCCTTGAGTGGTGATCAATGGTCGAGCCTCTGTGTGAGAAGAAGTCTTTGGCTAATAGGCTGGTATTATATTTTATAATAAGTCTCAGTTCCTCAGGATATATCATGTGAATTTTACAATTTATATAATGGGTTTAAAAGACACTTTTCAAAGCCAAAAGTAACATGTTTTACTATATCTATTTTTAGTTTCCAGCAGTGGGACAATTTTAGTCTGGTATTATTGCTATTTTTTTTTGTAGAGAACAAAGTACATTTAAAACTGAAATAGTCCATTATCACTTTCCAGGTTGGAACCTGCAACATCGTGCTCAAGAACCAAACCTCTTACTTACGAGCCATCGTGGACGACCTCGAAGTACTACTGGAACTACTTTCATCGTTAAGACGAGCACGTAAGCAATAAGAGCATGATAACTTGTATAAAGTGACCAATACTGCAGTAATCCATTTGGTGAGCCCAATTTTATGACTCGCTCGGGATGATGTGCAGCCGATACAATTTATGTTCTAGAATTTAGCCAGGTTATTTTTCAATTTATTTGTTTGCTAGCTTCTGCCCGCGACTTTGTCCGATTACAAGTCAAGTACATAGAACATATCCTGTGACATTCAGGAATAATGTAGCTTTGTATTTGTGAATTAATAATAGTAATGAATTGACTTTGACACCCGAAGGTAGACTGGCAGAAAATGCCCAAGGCATTAAGTCCGCCTTTGTACAATATACCTATTTTTTTACATGTGTAAAAATTTTAATAAATAAATAAGTTAAATAATCATCCATAACCAAAAAGCTCCGAACGGAATCCTATTACATTATACATATTAAATATCATATTCAGTCAGCTGTCTGACCGTCCGTCCATCTGCCTCTATGGCCTTCAAAACAACACAAAATAAAAATAAAACAAAATAAAATAAAATATTATACGGGGTCCCCATTCAAGGAACATGTTTTTTTGCATGAAGTGTCAAATATTATACGGTGATACGGAATCACTCGCGTGCAAATTCGATTTGCACTGTTCCGGATCTTTTATTTTCACTTACATACGAACTGTCCCTAAAAATCGACTCAATTTGTAGTCACACCCAGTAGGTAATAATAGCACCCAACCATTACAAGGGTCTCAAAATACCTTTAATTAAATACTGAAGGAACATTTGAAACCTTTCAGGGAATAAAGGCTGACCCTAATTATAAGAACCTCTTCTACTCAGTTTTACAAAGTTGTATAACACGTAGAAGTTCGGCAAGAACTAGATCAGGGCTCACCAAATAGCGGACCGCAGTCTGTATCCGGACCGCCGATGTATACAGGGTAATTGAAAAAATACCCGAAACCTGAAAAGGGGTCATTTTGTACTCATCATTATGAACAACTTTTACTATGGGACCAACACTGAAATCATGAAAAAAAATTAATTTACCTTGTATTGTGCGGACCTTCAGAAAACAGTTAACTTCGTACCTATAACTATTATTTAAATATGTCAGAATATATGTATGTGAATAACAAAATAAAAACTTTTGGCATTTTCGTTTAGGCCAGTCTTCCTTAGTGAAAATACATAATTATGTATTTTAATAATAAAATAATAATAATAATTTTATTATCAGGCAATTAATTGTGGCCCATACAAAAATACCCAAAATAATATTATATAAATAAACGAATACTAATCAATAAAGTAATAAATAATAAAAGTCTTATTAAATTATTAAATAACTAAATATGTAGCGTCGGCGTCGTGTTACGCTGCGTGGTGTCGCGTAACCGACCTCGGAAACATCGATATACGACACCCTTCGGCCAAAAGTCCTCTTTCAAGTAAAAGTAGCTAGTAGTTAATAGAGTTTTCTTTCTTTTCTTTTTTATCATCAACCGTGTACCGCGACAGTCTCATAATTTTCAAATACGGACCTCCAATAAAACGAATTGGTAATCCCTGAACTCGACCATAAGTTTTAATTCTTCGTTAATTAGTCGGGATAAACTTTCAGCTTGGACTTTGAAAGAACGTGTTTTGTTTTCTAATGGCGACGAACTACTTTGAACTTGTAGTTTTAATGTTACGTTAAATTATAATTATGGGACGAATATTTTTAAGCCTAGGTCATCTTGACATAGCTTGATACCTGAATAAGACCCAGAAATAGTTATTGACGTTTCGTTTAACGCTTATACATTTTACAACGAATATAATTGCTTTATTGCAAAATTAAGGCAATCAATTGATTGCCATATGCGCCCGTGGGTGACACGAGTCTAGTATTCTTGTTCACTTGCTAAGGGTGTTTGGATTGGATCTCTCGTTTGGTAGTCGGCGTTTATTGTTTTCATTAGTATTTTATATTTGAATTTATATTCGCATAGCTTTTAATGTATGTCGGAATAGCCCAGTGGTTGAGGCGCTCGCCTCTCATACATGAGGTTGTGTGTTCGAATCCGGGCAAGTACAAATGTGACTTTTTTAATTCATATGTACTTTCTAAAGTTTATTTTAGACAATACTGACATTTTTCCGTGCCTCGGAAAGCACGTGAAGCTGTTGGTCGCGGCTGTCATACGTGGATCTTTGACAGTCGTTACGAGTCGTCAGAAGCTTGAAAGTCTGACAACCAGTCTTACCTAGGGATATCGTATTATCCAGTTGGGTTGTGGAGGTCAGATAGGCAGTCGTTCCATGGAAAATACTGGTGTTCAGCTGCATCCAGTTAGACTGGAAGCCGATCCCAACATAGTTGGGAAAAGGCTAGGCAGATGATGAATTTTGATGCCTTTAAAATATGGAAGTTTAGCCTAATATACGTATACTTTTTTCAAAATATAGTAGTTGGGCCTCTAATTATAGTAGGGTACTATAATTGCTAGGGTTGGCAGGTCTAACCCTAGATCTAACGGGCAACGGGTCTAAATTAAACCTTTGGTATAAAAATACCAAAAACACCTCACCTTGTTTAACAAATTGTACGTAAGTTGTGCAAAAAACAAAATAGTTCCCCAAATCAGATTACAAGATACAAAAATACATGGCAATCGTCAGTGTCGTCATGTCATTGTCTCAGGTTATTGATGAGGTCTCGTGCCAACAGTCTGCCACCTGGCGGCATCAATCACTTGCTCTAATCAGATCAGATGCTTTCGATCCTCGACGTTGACTGATGCGGTTTTTTCCGAATGCTCTGCAATCACGCTAATGTGATTCGGTGTTTATTGGGGAATACGCTTATATTTTTAGGAAGGTACAGTCAGCAACACAAGTCAATTTTTTTTTGGGACAAGCCCGCCACTCTGTTCCCACCCACTGCAACTCCTGAAAGCCAGAATAAACAGCAACACAAGTCTATTAACATTTTAGATTTTTAAATCCTAATTATTAAGTACAATGTTTAAAATAAAACGCAATGAATATAAAATTAAAATAAAATAAACCCTTAGCTATTATATTAGCTTGAAATTCTGAAAACCAGTACATTATGTGTTATGATATAAAAAGTAACATTGTTAATCGACTTTTGTTGCTGACTGTACGTAAGTGAAACGATTCTGGTTTTCTTGTTCACTTGCTAGGGGTGTGTTTGGATTGGATCTCTCGTTTAATAGACGGCGTTTATTGTTTTCATTCGTATTTTATATTTGAAGTTATATTAAGCATAGCTTTTAATGTATTTCGGAATGGCCCAGTGGTTGGAGTAACCTCGCCTGTCATGCATGAGGTTGTGAGTTCGAATTCGGGCAAGTACCAATGCGACTGTTTCAATTTATATGTATTTTCTTCGTTTTTCTTAAATATCACTATCATTTTTCCGTGCCTCGCAAAGCACGTAAAGCTGTTTGTCCCGGCTGTCATACGTAGATCTTTGACAGTCGTTACAGGTCGTCGGACGCCCGAAAGTCTGTCAATCAAATTTACCATGGTTTTGGGTTGTAAAGGTCAGATAGGCTCCAATAAAAACACCAGAATACATCCGGTTAGATTGTAAGGCAACCCCAACTGAGTTAGGAAAGGGTTATTTTTTGACAGTAAGTAGTTTTACGTAGTTTCCTACCATATAAATACATTTCTATTTCCGTCTAAAAAGAGCATCGGCCATACCCCGACGCGTCCAGGAAGATATAAGAAATAATGTTTTTGTTCTCAACATCACAATGAACGCAACGTTATTATTCGCAAAATATGGCTACCTGTTACACAGTAAATTAGAACGGCGAACCGTGAAATGAGAAAATCACATCGCCCCGCATACATTACCTACGCCATTCCAAAAGCTGTTATCACAGAAACTGCACGATTTCAGAACATAAAGGAACTTTAGAAAACTCTATGTGTTAATAACTAGAAGTTGAACAGCCGAAGACGCTGAAAGTCGGTCGGTGGGTCTCATTAACGTTCGCCGCGCATTCGACTAGTTCCACTTTGCCCCATCAAGCCGCCACCTTTCTGTGGCAAAATAGACTGCCTACAATTTTGCGGTGGAATATGCCCCACTAATTTTATTTAATGGGGCAGATTTCACTATAAACAACTTATAAATAATACAAATAGTAGGTAAATACACGGTTACTTTAAAGTCGTCCTGGAACCGAAAGCCATAAACTCGATCATCAAACTCGAAACGATTCGGACCATTTTTTTCAAAAAGTAACAATAAAAAAAGTCATCTGTTCAGCACCCTTTGACGAGTTAGACGAACATAAATGTACTGAACAGCAGATTTTTTTTATTGTTACTTTTTGAAAAAAATGGTCCCTATCGTTTCGAGTTAGATGATCGAGTTTATGGCTTCCGGTTCCAGGACGACCTAAAAGTAACCGTGTATAATTGCACAATATTTTATAACTTTCATTTAAAATACTTCCTCGTATCTTAGTTTCCAATACGACTTACGTTTTACTTACAGATAGGTCAATACATTTATTTTTTTACAAATAAATACAAAAATATGAACAAACCTGCCTACATAAATACCAGAGGTAGGGGAGCGGGGGGCACGTTGTTACAGGGGTAAGAAGTTACACGCGTTTTTTACCGGGATTTTAAACTCTTTGATGGACATAATTGGACTCATTTGTTTTCTTATAACATCGTGCATTAAATAAATACAATCAGTGACCCGCCAAGCGCTGAGTTGCTAGGTTGTGTGCGTGTGTCCCGATTTCAACCAAGTAAGTAAAAAAATCCTTTACGAAATTTTTGATTCCTGATGACTATATTTTTTATTTGGTCAGAATTTTTAACCTTGAACGTTCATAATATACCTACCTTTAATTTACAATATCGTTTTATTCTACTACCGATATCCATTAATAATGACTTCACTTTATATTAAAAAACGTGCCATGGGGCAAGTAGTTACAATTATTTGGGGTAAGTTGTTACATGTAACAACTTACCCCAAAAATATTATCATATCTGGTATTGTACCGTTCGTTTTCTTATTTTAAAAATTCTACATATTCTTTGTTTTTTCCAGAATGAGAAACTATAAAAGAAAAACAGAAAGAGGTACAACTAGTAAAGAAGTTTATGAATTTGCTGCAGCAGAAGTACTGCAGAATAAAACGAGCATTCGTAAAGCAAGCGAAAGTTATAGCACCTCGATAAAAGAAAATTGGGTAGAATGTTTAGAATGCAAAATGTGGGCCCATGTCAAATGTGTAACGGGAAATGTTCGCTCATTCATTTGCATTAATTGCAATTCTGATGAAGACTGATTTAATATTTGTATGTGATATTGTTACCTACCTCTATAAAAATTACTATATATCTTTCTATAATCTAAGTCCCTTAAAAATGTTAGAATCCAAAGTATTTAGTTTGCCAAAAGTTTATTAAAATAACTAATTAAGAAGTGAAAGTGAATAATTTAATTACTACAAGTTGTTATTTGCAGACTAAGTCTGTGTTTTTATATAAGATTTAAAAATGTTCCTGCCAAAGTGATTTTCTAAAAAAAAAAAACTTAAATAATTACCATAATAGATATTATAATTACTCATAAATATTAGAAGACTGTATAAAGTTATCTCTATTGTTTATATCGTTTTGAAATACTAATAGAAAAATATATATCACTGATGATTTTGTTTATTTATCTACCGTAACATCGTGCCCCGATGATGTAACAACTAGCCCCAATTCCGGGGTAAGATGTTACAATCTACTTGTTTAGTTAAATACTCCATTGTGAAAAAATTACATAAATTTTAATAATTTTTCAGTCATATTTTAATTGCTAAATAGACATACTAACATTACAAGTAATTAAATGTATAATTTATTTGATAGCTTTTTTCATATTAACAACTATCTAAAAATTGTAACAACGTGCCCCCCGCTCCCCTACGAACCCTAGTGAGGCAGAATCCACCAAGATTCTGTCTGAAATCTGCCCCATTAAATCAAATCAGTGGGGCATATTCCACTGCAAAATTGTAGGCAGACTGCCACAGAAAGGTGGCGGCTTGATGGGGCAAAGTGGAACTACTCGATTCCAACTTTACGCTACGGTGTGCACGGCGCCCATCTTAATCAAGTCGAAGTTTGCGGGCGTATTAACGAACAATGAAACTGAAACGTGTCACCATTGTTGAATGAAACTCCGGCTTATGACTGAGTGAAACTCTTAACAACGATAATTAGAACGGCGACCCGCTCCGCTGGCCTATTGTGTCGCGGAAATCATTATAACACAACCAGCGGATCGTGACCCCCTCGTAGTCCAGATGTGTCGCGTAGGAGGCGATATCTAAAGGTCAACATTCATCTGACGAGGCAAACTGGGTAAATACCCCAAGAATTTCCTATAACGGTGCTTATTGTAACACCTTCCGTTTTGTGGAGTGAAGCGAATTTTGCCCCCGGGTACTCGTAAATTGAGGGTTTGGCAAAATAGTGAGCTCTGCTTTTTGTATTAATTAAAATTGCATTTTGTTTGGCCGAACTGTGCTTGGGTGACACAATGTTTTCATAAACTTGTCTTCTGAACTTAGCCTAGCTGTTTGTCATAAGAAAAATCATCATCTTCCTAGCCTTTTCCCAATTATGTTGGGATCGGCTTCCAGTCTAACCGGATGCAGCTGAATACCAGTATTTTACATGGAGCGACTGCCTATCTGATCTCTATAACCCAGTAACTGGGTAATACGATGCCCCTTGGTAAGACTGACCATTCTGTCATAAGAAAAATAACAATTGAAAATTTTATATTTACGATAACATTTACTAGCATTCTTCGATTGCTTTAAGTTACATTACATAACCATACATAACATCACGCCTGTAATCCCCGAAGGGTTAGGCAGAGGTGTACCTATTAGTACACCCACATTTCGCCAGTTATGTTTTTACATACCCATTGCTTCTTAAGCTCTTTATTAAGTAAACTATGTTTTCTTTTATATCTATACTAATATTATAAAGAGGTAAAGTTTGTGTGTTTATAGGGGGTAATCTCTGCTGGATCTAATGCACCGATTTTAACAATTATTTCGCAAATTGGAATCACTGAGTGCTTTAAGCTATATTTAAAAAAAATATATAATAAATTCCTTAAACCAAAGAAGGACAACAAAACACCAAAATTTTTATAAAAAACTCGATGATTTATCCCCAGTAGGTACCAACGCCTCAAAACGTATCTAACCAAAAGAAAAAAAAAGGGAAGAAACGACCAATAACAATACCCAAATCTGCCAAACGCATCGCACATACAAAACGATGCTTGACCCCTGAGCCCAACATATGCGAGTACTTCCCCACGTCACTCCGTCCACTAACACTCGTGTCACGGCCGCGCGTGATCAGCATCTTATCCACAAACTGTTCATATGACGGGCGATTTACCCCGTGACAATGTCACGTCGACCGGCCGCCTTCATAATGAAACGTCCTTATTTCCCGCTTCAACGGGCAAACCGACAACCCAAAAAAGATAACATACTTATAAGAATCACAGAAATGAAATGACGCAAGCAATAATGTGGAAGCCTTTTTGAGGATATCCTCAAGGACACCGTCCATCAGGGAAAACGGAATTTCGTGATGGCCCAATGGTTTAGGTGCCCGCCTCTCATGCTCGAGGTTGTTGGTTCAAATCCGGGCAAGTGACTTTATCAATTCAAATGTACCTACTTTCTTCTTTTGTTCTTTTTTCTTTCTTTTTAGTTTTTTTTTTTACCTATACTGACCTTATTGGTGAGGTCCTTCAGAAAGGTCAGGTGCGGAGTACTCGTAACCGGCGTGCTTGTATGACGAGATGTATGAATGTAGATGAAGCGAAAGAAGTATGTAAGGTAAACGCCATCTGCTACGATAGCAGATGGCGTTTTGTAGTTTCTGTCTACCCTCATGGGAAAAAGGCGTGTGTTTATGTTTATGTATGTATGTACTTTCTAAAGCTTATCTTGGACATCACTATCATCGGTGAAGGAAAACATCATGAGGAAACCTAGACTTATACCAGCCTATTAATGTCCCATTCAAACCATGTCAGAGGCCCTTTAGGCGGTTTAGAAAATCTGACACTAGGGTGTGTGAGGTTGGAAGACCTTACTGCCCACACGATAAAGAAAGAAACGGAGGGTTATGTCGGACTCCTACCGACTGAATCCCTCGGTACGACGACAATCATGAGTTGGGAGCCTGGTATAAGTACACATGACGCGTGATCCGTACATAACGCAAAAAAAAAAAACAAAAAAATACAATCTGACGTTTTTCCGTCAGGAATTTCTTAGTAGTAGACTTGGAGTCTGGATTCGTGCCCGGCTGATGGCAATGGGCTCTTACATGGGACTTAAACATAAAAATGTGTACTTAATGTGTACACCTCTGCCTAACCCTTCGGGTATTACAGGCGTGAAGTTATGTTAAAAAATTGGTATCATAATCATTGATGTGAAAACCTATGAAGTACTCTACCAAGTTGTTTTTTCAAATTTCTTCGAAATACTAATGTATGATATTGGATAACTTTCAACCCTAAGCCTGATATTATTTACTAGCTTTTGCCCGTGACTTCATTCACGTGAATTTTTTTTACGGATCTATTTTAATAATAAAACGTATATAGATCTATATTACTCAGGGATAAAGTAGCCTCCAAATAGTGTAAAAAAATTCTGAAACGGACAAGTAATTCCGGAGATCACCGAGTTCAAACAAGTTCTTCAGGTTTAGTCTGCCCCCGACATCGTCCGCGTTAAAGTGCATATATTATCCCACGGGCACCGTATGTTTTTCCGAGATAAAATTACGTCAGGCTATAATTAATCTCTGTGCAAAATACCATTCAGATTCGTTCCGTAGTTTTGGCGTAAAATAGGAACAAACATCCATCCATCCTCACAAACGTTCGCATTTATAATATTATAAGTGGGATTATAGATATAAAGGTTAAGCATAAAATTAAATAGCCTCTCCCACAGAGGGGAGCCTTTATTCTAGTATTAGCTTTCGCCCGACTTCGCTCGTAAATAGGTATAATTTAAAATTCGATCATGATTCGAAAGACATGTGGCGCCATCTATCATCAAAGGAACGGTATTGTGATTTCTCTCGGGAACAGTGTTTTAGGTTAGTTGTAAGTTAGTAGTTAGTGGTTTAGGCGAGGAGAGGTAACAAACAAACAAACTTACTTTCGCATTTATAATTTTAGTTAAGATTTCATGATGATCGGTTTAGTGGTTTAGGCGAGGAGAGGTAACAAACAAACAAACAGACAAACTTACTTTCGCATTTATAATATTAGTTAGGTTAATCTTTATATAATTAAGAACCTAAACTTTTCTAAATTTCGGATACATACACCGGAGGGCCCTGAAATTAAATTAACTAAACTCCCGCGTTCGTTGGGTATAACTTGTTACATACGTACATACGTGTATATATTACAATTTTCTGCCAACATAAAGGAAATTACAAGGGTCCAGCTAACTTTAAATCTTATTTAGGCGACGCGAGGAAAGATTAACTGTTCAGAGTGGTCCAATTAGGGACCGCCCGCCGACTGGTAATGGAGCCATCGAGTTATGTGGCCATGATGGATTTTCTGTGTATGCCTCAAAATTGTACATGTTCTAACATGTTTCTGGGTCGTTAAGGGGCTGTACCAACAGCGTGCTACACAAGTACTAAGAAATTTGTCTAATCATATTTTGGTTATTAAGAAATTAAGCTCAATGATTGGGAGACACTTGCTAAACAGTTATATGTATTATTCTTAAGGTAGATTGTAACATTTTGTGATTTTTCTGTACTGGGCGATGTGCTCGATAAGCGACAAAGCCCTTTAAACAAATAAAAAAAAAACTCTCAACGAAGCCACTGGTCATTGAGATTTTTGGATGGCATTGTTTAGACTCTGGCCAAGGTAAAACCCAGCAAATGTGTATCGAGAATAAAGCTTTTCTTCTTTATAAAAAGTTAAGAAGTAATTTAGCAACGTTAATATTAAATGTAAGTTTGGGAACTTACATTTAATAAATTAATTAAAATTACAACATCTGCCTAGCCTTTTCCCAATTATGTTGGGGTCGGCTTCCAGGCTAACTGATTGCAGCTGAATACCAGTATTTTTAATGAAGCGACTGCCTATCTCACTAAATAAATTAAAAATACAACATCGAATAATAATACAGTTTATTAATTTTGTTCCTTTTTTTTTTATTAAATCTAGATCAGCCCATATCTCTATATCCTTAAACAATACAAATAATTACGAAGAAGAGACCTCCTTTTCGCAAATGAAGCCGTAATCATGGGTACAGTCGACATCGTTTAGTTTCCCATCGTTCTTGAAGATGGAGCCACAGAACTCGCGGCCTAATGCATTGTTAGGCTCGTTCTCTGACCATACACTGTAGCCAGCTTCCTCTAGAGTTTGGTCTGGAAAAATACATTTTTTTTATTATTTTTTGCTCGCGACTTCGTCCGAGAAAGTCAAAGTCAAATTCAAATAATTTATTTCAATGAGATCAATAATAGGTACTTTTAAACTTCATTTACAATAATATATTCAATCTAATTGCCTATGCCAAAAGGTTGTTTAGCATGGAGGAGAACGGGCCAGAAAACTAACTTTGTAAAAATTCTTGCCCATAAGTATAATTTAATTTTTGTAGCCTTTCACTACAGGGCAACGGCCACTCTATCCATTGTCATTGTCAACTCCCGGTGACTTAAGATGGGAGAACTTAAAATAATTTTAAATTTTTTTTTTATAGTTACTGCCTCGTTGGTCTAGTGGTCGCAAAACGCGACAGCTGAGCATGAGGTTTTTACATCAGGAATTTATCAGTAGTAGCTTCGAAATCTGGATTTGTGCCCGGTTGATTGCGCCCTCGCTCCCTATTACATAGGACTTACACATAACCGGCAAAATGTGGGTGTACTAATGGGTACACCTCTGCCTAACCCTTCGGGGATTACAGGCGTGATGTTATGTTAGGTGTAAAATAATAATAAAAGCAGAAACACTCACTGAAAATGGTTTTGAAAACCGGTGTATCATTTCCAGTGGGCTTGTCAGCTCTGAAGCCAGCAAAGAAAAAGTAGAAAGTCCTAGCTCCTTGGACTTTCTCCACCGTATTCGTCAGGTTCAAGATAGCTTCATGTTCAGCCTCGGAGTTGAGTACCAGTAAGTGGGCGTTCTCCGCCTGGCACTCGGAGTAGGCCTGGCTCCAAGTGAAGGGGATCCGAGGAATCTTGTAGCAGCTACCCACTGATGAATAGTATTTGTAATCTGGAAATTGAGACAGACTTTTACTATCCATTGCCAATGGTCTATGGCTATTGCCTACCTAATGCAAGTGTGGTGCTCCTGACCAGACATGGCCCACTTACTGCTGTGTCCAGTGTCCCTTAGAGCACCTTAGAGGACGTTAACAACGCTACCCACCATCTAATGGGCCCAAATACATTAGAAAAAAAGCAAAAATAAGGGATTTTCTTAAATCTTCGTTTCGAAAAGAAGACTAAGCCTATGGAAAAATAGATTCAAAACATGGTTTAAAAAAAAAATTGTTTTTATTAACACTTAACTAATTTATTGATTAACATCATATTATTCATTCTCTTTCTCACGGACCCAATATTGAAACTGTCAAGTGCTTTTTTTTTAAACGAATGCACCGACTTTAATGAAGCTTCCTACGCTTAAGCAAGAGACCTATAGGTACATTTAGGTCTGAACAGTTAACAGAGAACATTTTCAGATTACAAATCGATCGTTCCTAAAAGTTCAATTGCGAAGCTAAACGGCTAGCTTCAGGACCGCAGAGATACGCGGCCATACTGTACATAATATCTTTTCACTCTTACCTTTTCCATAGACTTTACAATGCTGGTCATAATGCGCGTCTTTGGCATCCACTTTGCATACGAAAGGCAGTTCTCTAAAGCACACCACGGTCTCAATATCGCCGTTACGAGTCAACACGTCACACTGTCCTACGTTGCCCGGCTCAACGCCCGCTGGACCCACTGCAATCATTATAAAAGGTTAAAGAAACGTAAAGAAACCGAATTTTACATTCAATTCTCATAATATAACATCACGTCTGTAATCCCCGAGGTAGGGGTGCGCATAAGTACACCCACATTTCGCCAGTTATGTTTAAGTTCCAGGGAGCGAGCCTATTGCCATCAAGCGGGCACAAGTTTCACAAGTTTCTTTATAACTTACCGGCGCTGCCTCAAGTTTGTGATGCAGAACAAATTAATGGGGAACAATTAAAACTTTTAACTTTTTTTTGACCGTGTGCATAATATGTGCAGGGTCTTAATGACATAAATCCATAATGGTAACAGCGCACCTATCTCATTATCTGCCTAGCCTTTTCCCAACTATGTCGGAGTCGATTTCCAGTTTAACCGGATGCGATGGAGCGACTGCCTATCTAACCTCCACAACCCAGTAACTGGGTAATACTGGGTTTTTATAGTAAATATGTAGTATTTTAAGTATTATGTACACTTTATTTTATATAGTTAAATACTTTGTGTTTAATTTTTGCTGTTTAGCGCTCGTACTTATTTGCACCTACCATGTTATCTCTTCACCACCTTTGGTTGACTGTTAGAGAATGCCTAAGGCATTAAGTCCACCTTTGTACTTTTGTTGCATAAAGTTTAAATAAATAAATAATACGATACTCCTAAATAAGACTAGTTGACTAGCGGCGTCAAAAATTACTCTTTAATATTAGTATGGGGCTGCACTGACATTTTCTATGTAAATGACAGGTGCGTTGTCTTGCGCGGTCGGCTATTTATGATTAGTTGACAAACAAATATGGCTGCCTGCTACTGAATACGATTCCTTACAACTACATACAAACTCTTACAAACGAATGTGACTACACACACTGAAATGGTAATTTGGAGGGGAGCGTCAAGCTATAGTAGTTTATCTCTAACAGCGCACCTATCTATAAACTATTTATGTTCTTCCTAACGTGAAACCAAGTAGGATAATATTAATTAATTATTGCAGGCAATTAAGCATGCAAACATCTGAAGATAAAGACAGTCTCATAGCTCATTGGGTACTCACTTAACTGAAACAATTATGTGCGTAAGTACACTGACATTATTTGATATAGCAAACTTAAGATGGCAAAATGTTGATTTAGAATTTTTTTTCTTACTAAATTCTTTGCCTCACATAAGGAATTTCTCCTGTATTGTGGGTACGTTTATATAAACTCATTTAAACTAACGGCCAGACCCGAAACGATCTGCAGGTTAAATAAATATGTTTTCTGTGCAGGTATCGAACCTGCGACATGCAGCGAGGCAGCAAATCGTCGAACAACATTGGAACATAACATAATATCACGCCTGTAATTTCCCAAGGGTAAGGCCTAGGTGTACCCATTATTAGTACACCCACATTTAGCCGGTTACGTTTAAGTAATAAGGGGCGAACCTATTGCCATTAACCGGGCACGAATCAAGGCTCCGAGGCTGCTACTGGGAAAACCTAATAACGCTTTGCCCGACCTGGAAATCGAACCCAAAACCTCATGATCAGCAGTCGCACTTTACGCCCACTAGACCACAACGGCAGTCAACAAAATATCTACGAAATTGTTCTTCTAATTAATGCTTACAATCAATAATAGGTTGTTCCTCAGCAGACTCATGCTTCTGCCCATCTTCGCCCACCCAAACATAGTCCCCTATATCTGGGTACTGCTTGAACATGGAGTGCACCTGTATGATGTCGTGGTCTGTCGCTGGGACCATGAGCTCAGCCCCTTCCACCTCGCACAAGTTGTTGACCTTCCAGTGTCTAACTGCCTCGATGTGGAGCTTATAGAATGCATCTGTTTTCCTATTGTATACGTAATCATTTCGGTATTGTTTAGCGGTGTTCGGTGGGGGCGCCACTGTAGATGCTGTCAAATGCAGTGCAAAATTAATAAACTAGTAGGTATAGGCAGAAGTGTTGCTAAACGTCCCGGTTTTTAGTCTTTCTCGTGCGGAACGGGCACTGTCCTTTTTGTGTTTTTTCGATGCAGCGGGAATTTAGAATTTTCTGTGCCGAGTTTTTTAACATAAGTTTTTTAACCGCAAGTCGCGTTACGGAACTTCTAAAAAAAACAACAAGTGGTATGAGAGCCAGAATGAAAGGAATTTACAAAAACGGGAAGCTCAATAAACACTTAATTTCATCACGCCTGTAATCCCCGAAGGGTTAGGCGGACTAGGCGTATAGGCGTTACGTTTTTTAAGTCCCATGTAAGGGCGAGCCAATTGCCATCAACTGGGCACAAATCCAGACTCCGAAGTTGTTACTGAGAATATTGTATGAAATATAGGTACGTGAGATATTTTATAAAATACTCAGATTAAACACCTTCATTAATAATCTATTTCAACGTTTCCCAAAAATGGGCAATGACGCCCCCTTGTGGGCGCTGCAGGCCTAAAGGGGGGCGGTAAGCGACTCAGAAAAAAAAACAGTGTAAAGGCTTGGGGAACGTTTGGTATTTTACCTACTAGGTGGCGCTAGAAAATAATTTATTCACAAAGTGGGCAGTAGACAAAATAAGTTTTGGATCTATTAATAGAAGACGCCAGTACTATGAACTCAGAACCTTGATTATAAGTAGAATTATATGTGTACTTAATCATATAAAATGGTCATAAAATGTAAATCACACATAACACTCATGAGTATAGGTTTAACAGGTCATAGCCTTTTCTCCAAGACGTTATCAATTTGTTGTTTATTAACCGACTTCAAAGAAAGGAAGCGAGTTCTCAAATCGATCCGTAAGTTTTTTTACACTTTTGAGTATTTTTACGCAGTCATTATTTATTTACAATTATACTTGGTAATTTTCCATGTACGAAGAGTAAGACACTGCGATAAATGATTTATTACTAGTAAATTACTTATTACTATTATAAATGCGAAACGTTTGATGGATGAATGTTTGTTACTCAATCACGTCAGAACGGCTGAATGGATCTGGATGAGATTTGGCACAGAGATAGATAATAGTCTGGAGAGCCTGTACATAGGCTTTGATCCCGGAAAAATGTACAGTTCCCGTGGAATAATATATTTATTTTGACGCAGAAGAAATCGCGAGTCAAAGCTAGTTATTCACAAAATATATGAGATACACCACTTTAAAATTGACTTAACTTTTGATACTTAATTGTACCTAATGATAGGCGAGTAACACGGTTTGATAGATTCAAACCTCGTTCCTATGATTAAAGTCACCTTTATTTATTCATAAACTAAGCAAATCTATAATAATTATTTTTTTAACCTCACTTTGCAACAGAAGTAAAACACACTTTCTAATAAAAAAGTACTAACAGTAAAAAAACTTACACAGTAAAACACAGAGCACAAAAATCACGTATTTTTCCATTTTATCTTAGCAGTCGACCGCACTCAAGACGGACTAGGTACAAAATAAAATAACAGACCCTGACCACCGATAAGTATATACATTTATTATGTATTATTATGTGTTAGTAATAAAGATAGCGAGAGACAGCCGTCAATAGTTTATTTACAATTGATTACACCGTTACTGGGAACAGTATAAAATTCCCATGCCTATAGAATAAACATGTTATCAAATCAATTCATTCTTTACGAATAAATGTTTTCGGAGACTGACGTAAAATCTATCTCGATACCTAAGGGGCCGATTTACTGACGTAAATGTCGTGATTGTTGGGTTTTTTTTTATTTTACATAATAGTTCATGCATAGTCTTATAGTTATCATTGAACTAACGACCCGCCTCGACTTCGCAAAAGTGCGATTTCCTAAGTCCGGAAAATCAAAAAAAAAATATTTCATACAAATGTTGTCATGATTGCGAATACAATAAAAAAATATTACCCGAATCGGTCGAGCCGTTCTCAAGTGACGATCTTTCATACATGCAGTACCTAATTAATTTATATTTAACTGTATGGAAGAGTAACTTTCCGACTATTGCATCGGGTACAGTAGCAATATGAATTTAATTAATGTATATAAGTAAATTTTAATTTTAATACTAACGTTTTATGTTTTTGCTCAAAAATATGATTTTCCATGATGATTTGCTAAACATTTATTATTATGACTTCCTTTGACAGATGTAGCTTCGCCAACATGGCAGCTATAAACTGTCAAAGTTCGTTCGGCCCTGTTGGAAAACCCTCGCCCAGGTGATATCGTTCGTGTCGGATACCTTTACAGTCCTAGATCGAGAGAGCGAGGAGCAAGCTGGGTTCACAATAATAATCCACCTAATAAACCTAATGGATAAACCCACGAGGACCGTCTTAGCAAAAACTTATTTAAAAATAATCGTAAACGTAAAGTCTCTGTTTGTTCTTGAGGTTTCGGAAACATCCACACGTAGTATCAAAAACGTCCGAAACGAAAACGCCGTAAACAATCCGTTAGCCACAAAGGCGTGAGAAATGATGTGGATGAACTAGATGATAGTGTTCCTCCAGGGCGAAGGGAGGATGCTGGTATAAAGCGGGTGATCTTGCAAGCAGTAGCGGATTTACCAGCAGGCTGAGCTGATTTGAGCCTACGGCGAAAGTATAGGGACCGAAATTTTCCGTCTTTACGACGATCTGATGTCTTGATGAAACAACTCTATAACACGTCTTTCCGATGACTTTCCCTCTTCTCTTCCATTGTAAATTCAACGGTACCAAAACCTTATATTACTATCTAGGACCTTATTCTATGGTAAAACACCCATTTTGGCTTCTGCCTACACTTTGTAAGAAACTTTCAAAACTTGTACTCAAAATTGAACAAATTAGGGCAGCAAAAATTAAAAACCTATACTTGGGAAATGTGTAGGTAAATCTACCGCTGTCTGCAGGCGTCATCACCCGCCTGGTTAAAAGAACCTTTCTTTGCTCTCGAGTTGCATATCATCTCGTTACTTCACAACAGAAACAATCACGTTCAGAAACAAAACGGTGGAAACTGCCGCGGTGGGAACGTAAAACGTTAAGATACTCGAACGGTGGTTGGTTTACCGACTCGTTGGGAACAGACTCTAGACAGATCCATTAAAGATTCTAAAGCGGATACATTCGAGTTAAATTTTCACATCGTGTGTGCAAAAAAGGGATCATTTTGAATACGCGCCGCGAAAGATGAGACTTGACAAGCGCCAGTAATGGGGAGCTTGCGAAGGTGTGGATGTACGAAATAGTTATCCATAATTTGTGTATATATCTAGGGATATTTCTATGACATTTAGATAAAAATTCTTACCCATATTAAAATATTTATTACGAAAAAATTAAATTTGTGTGTTGTGTCAAGTCTCATCTTTCGTGGCGTGATTGTAAAGGGTTTTTTGGTAAAAAGTGTCAGCTATATTAAACTTTTAGTAATACTGTAATAACTTAATATTAAATCAATTTCTACTCGTTCAGTATTAGTTATTTAATTACACTATGTAGTTATTGTTACTCGCTGCATCCCAGCGAGGTGAAAACTTAACTCGACCGGGTCCTTGTGTGTTTGTCTCGTCCTGTCAATCTTGTAATGAGCTTGCGCACTCCCAAAAGTTATGAGTAGGTCCTTAAGCTCAAAAGTAAAAGAATACATTAAGGGCAGAGGCAGCTTGCTTATCGAATTCAAAGTAAGTTAACTATTATTACTGCTTCATGAAGAGTTACTTTAGCCGATATGGGCTAGAGGTCGCAAGAGCGGCTGCTGAGTGTAAGGTCCTGGGTTCCCGGATTGGGTACCAAGTTGCCCTAGTGGTCGCAAGAACGACTGCTGAGTGTAAGGTCCTGGGTTCGATTCCCAAGTTGGTTATCTATTGTTGTCGCAAGGGTGACTGCCGAGTATAGGTTCCTGGGTTCGATTCCCTGGTTCAGCGGTAGCTAGAGCGACTGCAGAGTGTAGGGTGCTGGGTTCGATTCCCTGATTGAGTACTTAGTTGATCTAATGGTCGCAAGGGTGACTGCTGACTGTAGGTTCGTGGGTTCGATTCCCTGATTGAGTACTTAGTTGATCTAGTGGTCGCAAGGGTGACTGCTGACTGTAGGTTCGTGGGTTCGACTCCCTGGTTGAGTACCTAGTAGTTGCAAGGGCAACTGCTGAATGTAGGGTCCTGGGTTCGATTCCCTGGTTGAGTACTTAGTTGACCTAGTGGTCGCAAGGGTGACTGCTGAGTGTAGGGTCGTGGGTTCGACTCCCTGGTTGAGTACCTAGTAGTTGCAACGGCAGCTGCTGGATGTAGGGTCCTGGGTTCGACTCCCTGGTTGAGTACTTAGTTGACCTAGTGGTTGCAAGGGTGACTGCTGAGTGTAGGGTCGTGGGTTCGACTCCCTGGTTGTGTACTGTAGAGACCCCGGCTGGTTGAGCCATATACAAACTACTTAATATGAGATAAATATGACTTTGATTTTAGAATAGAGACAGACTGCGTGTCAGCGGCTGTCAAGCCCAGACTTAGATTTAGTTTTAACAAATATAATTTAATTACAAGTGAATTACAAGAATATAAATTAATAACAAGTCTTTCAATAATAATTAATATCCCGGTACCAGGTCACGCCAAGTGACTACAGTACCTAGTAGTTGCAACGGCAACTGCTGAATGTAGGGTCCTGGGTTCGACTCCTGGGTTGAGTACCTAGTCTACCTAGTGGTCGCAAAGGCAATTGCTGAATGTAGGTTCCTGGGTTCGATTCCCTGGTTGGGTACCTAGTTGACCTAGTGGTCGCAAGGACTATTGCCGAGTATACGCTCCGGAGGTGTGGCTGACTCTGGCTTGGCCACCATCAGGGATTTTAATTTTGATAACACAAATATTTAGTCGCTAATTAGTCGAAATTAGTCGCCAAATATCAGATTTAGTCGGTCACTGGTTCAAAAGTTAGAAGGGTTTATAGGTGGCCGATCTGGAGAGTCTCCCCAGCTTGGCCACATTTATATCTCAAAAACTAGGATACCTAACGAAGATCTGTTTTCTCCCAGATTTAGTCGCTAATTAGTCGAAATTAGTCGCCAAAAATCAGAATTAGTCGATCACTGGTTCAAAAGTTAGAAGGATTTATAGGTGGCCGATCTGGAGGGACTCTCCCCGGCTTGGCCACATTTATATCTCAAAAACTGGGGCACCTAATGAAGATCTGTTTTCTCCCAGATTTACTCGCTAATTGGTCGAATTTAGTCGCCGAGTCACAGATTTAGTCGGTGTGTTATTAAAAAGATATTAAAGTAATAAATTTCTCCATACATTGGTACAAGCATGTACAAAACACTTTAAGTAGTTTCTAGACAATACGTATTATGTCTTAAGACGCTACCCCGACCAGACGACCTTGAGTATTCGGTCCTTCTCTGCCTTCGTTATTTTTAACATTTTACTGTAAGTTCAAAAAATGTTAAATAATAAATAATTTTATATTTCGACAACAGAAGTTTTATTATACTAACCTTAATTAGAGCCAAATGGTGTCATATTAGGTATTAGATACCTAATATATATATACAGATAGGTATATACATCTTTGATTTAAGAGCGCTGGGTTCCCGTGCTAGCATAGTATTAGGTAGATACATCATATATTCTTATTTGGAAACAGAAGTTTTATTATTCTAACGTAATTTAGGCCTTAACATTATAATTTGGTAAAACAGTTGTATGCGACTGTACATCTTGACACCAAATAGGCCAAGAGCCAGGTGTAATGTTTTCGAAGAAAATTAACCTACTCTAACATAGCAATTTATAACATAAACAAAATTATTTAATTGAGAATTTATATCTCTCTGACATTTCTAATGACTTTAGACCGATAAAACGAGAAGTATATTACACATATTAACAGAAATATTTTTATCTTGGCAATTTTTCGTTATCTTTTCGATCTAGCTCTTGGACTATACCTTAAAAGTTGAACTCATTTTATCTTCTAAACTAAGACCCGACTAAATCTGTGACTCGGCGACTAATTTCGACCAATTATCGAGTAAATCTGGGAGAAAACAGATCTTCGTTAGGTGCCCCAGTTTTTGAGATATAAATGTGGCCAAGCCGGGGAGAGTCCCTCCAGATCGGCCACCTATAAATCCTTCTAACTTTTGAACCAGTGATCGACTAATTCTGATTTTTGGCGACTAATTTCGACTAATTAGCGACTAAATCTGGGAGAAAACAGATCTTCGTTAGGTGCCCCAGTTTTTGAGATATAAATGTGGCCAAGCCGGGGAGAGTCCCTCCAGATCGGCCACCTATAAACCCTTCTAACTTTTGAACCAGTGACCGACTAAATCTGATATTTGGCGACTAATTTCGACTAATTAGCGACTAAATATTTGTATTATCAAAATTAAAATCCCTGATGGTGGCCAAGCCAGAGTCAGCCACACGCTCCGGAGTTCGATCCCTGGGTTGGGTACCTAATGGTCGCAACGGCCACAGCTGAGCATGGGGTTCTGGGTTCGATTCCCGGATCTGGTAACTGACCTAGTGGACGCAAGGGCGACTACTGAGCGTGAGAGGTTCTGAGCCCTTGTCGGGTAGCGATAGGTCTGTATTAGACCTCTTGTCCACACGTTTTTAATTCGCCGTGTGTAGGCACGGTCGTCAGTGTTGTATGGGTCACTGTGAGAGCTTGTGACCAACTTTCCAACTTTCACATTCCTTTGGGAATGTATAAGCATATTTTCAAAGAGTTTTAACAAAGTGGCCCTCACACCACACGCACATGTGAGAGCTTGTCGACATACCTATGGCGCCACGTCACGGCACGTCGTGCCTACACGGCGAATTAAACGTGTATGTCAACAAACTCTCAGTGACCCATACAACACTGACGAATTAACCGAGTATTTTTACGCCGAAAAAACGTGTGGACAAGAGGCCTTATGCCGCCACGCATCTTGGTATGGCGTCGTTAGTGGTTCTCTTGTTTTAAGGTAAGGTTGAAATAAAAGTCATGTATATAATTATGCAGTAGTTTATTGTTACACAGTGTCGCTGCGCCGGTCCTCGTCGCTACCCGGCTCGCGATCTACGCGTGCGCCACACACCACATAACTGACTAGCGTACACTAAACATTTATATTTCAATTTTTTAATACAAAATCATACATAGCAAACGTAAAACAGTAGTTATGATTTACATTGAGAATAGCAATTTGAGCAAAGAACACTATGGGTTACAAATACATAATAAAATACATTAAGTACGGAATATTTTAAGAAACTAAAATAATTGTGTCATCTTTGACCCTTTTCACATAGATACTGTCTTTACACGGTCGCCGTGCCGTGTAAAATAAAGGGGAGGAGGAGGGGACTGTTCAATGACGTCGTCACTAATGTGGTGTGATGGCGTACTACGCTACAAAATTATTATAATAGTTTTGGCAGTTCGCAACAATGGTAAAATGCAACTAACTCTCGTACACGACAGAAACATTTCTCATTTTTTTTATATTTACATTTACATTACGTTTCTGAGTCGCTGTGTACATGTGAACAAACTAAATCACATAACTAAGGACTGTCGTGGCATGTGAACTAAAACCATTCTATACATGTTATAGAACTATAGTGGCCTATCTACTTATGTTCATTCCTGCTGAAATGTAATCCAACAAAGCCGGTGACGGCTAATAAAACTAACAGATCTTGAAATGTCAAAAGACACAAAATGGCCGCCTAATAGTAAGTTCTGACGCAAGTTATACGGTTAAGAACCGTATTTCAATCAGGTAGATACTCAAAATGGCGGTCATGTCACGTTTTGACAGGAGCTTTTTTTAAACTTAAGAAGTGGGAATCTTTGTGTTTCAATTTCGAAATCAGCCAGTACATATCTGAGATTTTTAACGTAAAAGTTCAATTATGTCAATTTGTCTTTATGTTTCAGTTCAAATTGAAGTTTACGTTAACTTACTGTATTAAACATTTCAGCAGGAATCAACGATAGTCGATAAGCCCCTAAAATCGCAAAGGAAACATTTCTACTTCTTTCAAGTCTTATAGTGAACGTTGTCTTGGGCTTTACATAAAGAGAATCGATACAGCCATTTGATATTAATATCTAAAGTTAACTTAAACACGACTATCAGTGCACAAAGTACCTATTTACATTACGACTGGTAATAATAGTAATTAAAAATCAAATGTCATAATTATAAAACGAAGAATACAATTATTTTCTCATATAATGTTGTATTTTTTTTTTTTTACTTTTTCATATAATGTGGAAATTATAATTACAAAATTAATGTGGGATTACTGAACACAAACTAAGAACTGAGGCGATCTAATTGTTAACACAAAACCTAAGTCTTACCGAATTACCACTAATATTTACATGAGACATAAAGAAAGTGAATACTACCGCTTGCGCGGGCGCATTCGAGTGTGCGATCACTTAAAATTAAAAGAAAAGCCTTGGCTGACTGGCCGTAGGGTACAAACGTGATGTCCTACCAACTAAAGATCACTTGTGTGTAAAATGAACAGTCGTGTACTTAAAACTTAAAATAATACGAGATCTCTGAAAGTCTGGAAACGCAATACGTACAATTACATAAAATAAGAAGCGTGTTCGTTTAGGCGCCGCAATACTGTGTGCTGGTGCACGACCTCATATCCTCCGCCGGGGTGAACAGTCGCTGCAGTACGGACGAGATACATCACACATCATGGTATTCAATAATGACATTTAATACATATTTGTTAAAGATTCTTAATTCGATTTTACGTCAATGCGATTTTTTTAAATGTTTTAGATTAGATTGCCAATAATTTTGAATGATGATTAATTAAAAACCATCTCTTATAAGACAGACCAATGACCATGAGAGGTGGTTCAATGACTGTTGTCATGTTAACTCTTTTATTATGTATAGAGATAACCTACTATAACATAGTGCGCCCGTCAAAAAATCAAATCATTTGAAAGTATTAACAAGATTCAAATAAAATAAAATAAAAAGGCCAGCGATTTGTTGTTCGATTAGCGGCGTCATTAATTACTCTTTATTATAAATATGACGCTACACTGACACACTATAAAAGTGACACGTGCGTTGTCTTGCGCGGTTGGCTAGTTATGATTAGTTGGCCAACAAATCTGCCGGCTACTGAAGACAAGTACTTACAACTACACATAGAAATAGTAATATAGTAGGGGCGCGTCATGTTATCGCAGTTAATCTCTTCTTTTATGGTTTCCAAATAGTAGGTACGTTCCATCCACACTTTGCAACTGAACACCCCAACCTAACAATATTCGTCTACTTACTATATCCTTATTTACATACATCCAAACGTCTTTTCACATCGGAGGACACGTAGTATACAGCAGTTTTATATAATTAAGCAAATTTCTAATAAACCAATGACGATAATTATTTACCTAACGAGCACTTGTATATTATATACAGTACGTTGTACACGTAGCGGGGGTGAGGGGTTGAAGGGGGTTCAAAAACTACGCGTTACGGATCACAGTGACAGTTATCTGAGATAAGGCAAGGTGGGTCCGTCGGGGCTCGGTCGCGTGGTTCTAGCTGTTGCATACTAAAGATGAGGTTCACAAGTTGCGGAGAGCAACCTGGAGAATTTAAATGTTACTAAGAAGTTAACCTATGGTACTGAACTTTAGGACGTTCTTAAATGTATCTCTGTCGCAACAATACACCTTAAAGTGACAGGGATAGCATAAGACTTAAAATTGAGTTGCGTTTTTGAATTTGGTCGTTATTATCGTTACGTGTAATACGCACATTTTCGTCTCTACGTCACCTCGCCACCTATTCCAGGGCCGGACTTGCTTCGTTTAATTACAATAATATTCCTACATTGAGAGTTTGGGAGAGTGGAAGAGTATGTAACAGCTAAAACCAACGCAACAACGAGCTCTCCTCCTTTGTACCGTCGATGTCTTACACAAACCGCTGCCCGACCACATATCTATATAGGGTGACTGGTATAGTTAGACCTCTACAAACACATGGCTATACTCATGATAACAAAAAACATTCGCAAAGAAACATTTTTTTTTTTGAAGCGCATGACCACATTTGCCCCTATAGAATATTGAGTAACAAGATTAACACACCGTCAGCTGTAATTCAACCATTCAATCATTATTTTCGTTAAACTATCAACCGTTAAGAACGCGCGCGTGCGCACGCCTTTGCGATATCATTATTTCGCAAAAAAAAAAACTGGTTTCTTTGGGAAAACTGTTCGTCATCATGAGTACAATCACGTGACTAATTACCAGTACCCTATTTCTTCTCTTTACTACTTAAACAACACAATTTTTTTAAATATGTTACTATAATATCTGACTACCAATGGAGTTGTAATGAACGAGTCGCGCAGCGGTCTGTGATAAGACGTACAGTCAGCAACAAAAGTCGATTAACATTTCAGATTTTTTGTATTTCGGAATTGGTGTAAAAACAAAGATAAAATAAACTCTTACCTGTTACCAGAAATACATAGTGTTATTTCACATCTATTTAAATGATATGTAAAATAAACAGTGTTAATCGACTTTTTCGCTGACCGTACCTACTTGTTGTGGGCTTGCTACATCGGTTTACATCCCGTACCAAACTAGACTAACATTAATACTATGCATTTATTTACAAAGTTTTTTTATGTTTTATCTTTTATATAGTTTTGAACTAGTTTTAAGGCTACGACGTCTGGCGACATTCACACAAAGTCTCTCTATGCGAGATTACATGTTAGCAGCGTGATACAGTAGTAATACTACTTAAATTAAATGGAAACATCAATTTTGGATGATACATGATGGAAATGAAACCAAACACTGTCATATTTTCCTTCACAACGTCTTATACAAGATACAGTATGTAATTTTTTTACTAATGATTGTTTGCTTTGTCTTGGCATAGTCATAACAGCCGCACGGGTCTCATCGTTTCGAAAAGTTTCTCATTTTCCGTTAAAAAGGGAGGATCCTCCGACCAATTTGGTGTTAATATATCTTGTGGGCTACTACCCGACGATTGTTGTCAAGATTTTTGTATATATGCTAATGTCGCAGCAAATTTTGAATAGGAATTGTCAGTTATAGTTCACATGCTATGCGCTAGATGTCGCTACAAGACTTATGACAGTGAATGGTTAAGTACATATCCACCATGTAGTGTATATAATGTAATATTATTAATGCCAATAATTAGACAAAACGACATAATACTCACGCACACTAACACATCCCAGTACAATAATGTCAAATTTCTAATATATATAACTATTAAATGCGTGAAATACACATGTATAGTACGGCCATATCTTGGCGGTCTGAAGTTAGCTGTTTGGCTGCGCAATGGATCTTGTAGAAACGATATTGTTTACTGCGCAGCAATCGGCTAACTTCAGGGCCGCCAAGATACGTCGGCCATATTGTATGTCATTACATTTACAAACACTTTGCTATAAAATATCTTACTACTGCAATGATAGTATGTGAATATTATTCATACATTTTGTTTTTTATTTTTCTTTCTATTTATAATCATCGCATCGAGTAAATTAGTTGTTTAATATATCTAATACCATTCTAACCTAACTACGTAAAAATGTTCAGTCGATGTTACATACAATGGTGTTTACGATTAAGCTTAGTAATTATAATACACAATAGGTCGGCTACAGAAGACTGTTCCCTAGAGATTCTTGTTGACACGCAACTAAAATCCGTCTTTAAGTAAGAAACTGTCGTCTGTAGACGTCCTAAAAATTAGATTAAAAGGGAACACATATAAATCATTAAATCCGTAATAATAAAATTAAAAATGTCAATACGCGTTATATAATATTGCAACATTTATTGCTTGCAACGTCCGTACGACACACATTCAGGCACACATTGACACTACGTCACACTTACAATTACATGGAATCGCGGAGATAAATGAAACATAACCTAATTACTACGCGAAGCATCTCTTTACAAAGGGGGCGGAGGTCGTTGACCCCGCCGCCTCTCCTTCTTGTACCCACACTTTTCCATCTGCGTGTCAATCTCCATTACCTTTCCTATCTACGTTCTGCCGCGAGGGCGACACGTTTCGTTGTATAAAATTCTGTTGCTGTCAACATTTTTTCCCTTTCCTTTGCATTCCCTTATCGTTTATATTCACAGTTTACCAGCCAACTATACTATTCTACACACATTCGCTACACGCTACGTTACAAGTAAATATATCAGAAATGAATAGTATTTGGTAGTGACGTCGCGTATCCGCTGTTTTGCTTTGCTTACGTCAAATGCGCGTTTGTGGAGACACTTGAAATGCACGTTTTTGGAATAGGTTAGTTGACGTTTTTGGGCAATCTTAAATTACAAAATATTTTGAGTAAAAATCCTTGGTGGTCATAGTTCCTCTGATTCGTAATGTTTAGTTACATAACTAATTTCAATATGCCATCCATTTTTGGAACTCCAGTTACCCATTATTGGTATGAATTCTCCACAACGTATCTATGTATACATATTAATACGATGCGCATAAGTTTTAATGCCTTTTAGTTACAGCGATGAGGTATGGTGCGGTATTTATACAATCCAAAATTTATTACATTCATATTAAATTCAAATAAAAGCAAAACAACACAGTTTGGGAAGAGACACGACTTATGTGACGTGTGTACTTCCAACTGGAATTTGAACTCTATGTTGCCGGGAATTAAAAGTGAATATTGACTGTACATAGAAGTAGAGTTCAAATTCCGGTTGAAACGTATCTTGTTGTGTTGTGGCGAACTCGTATGTCAGTAAAAAAGGTTTTTAAACAATATTGTCAAAATTTCACTTAAAAATAGTTAGCTATTGTAAAAATGGTTGGTTTCTTAAATATTCACGTATTATTTAGAACTAGTCATCACGTTTATTCATTATTTTATTGATATCTACTTGATAATACTAATTACAATTACATTTTAAAGCGGATTAGTGGAAAAAATATTTATAAAACCAACCATATCTACTTTTGCTCTTTCTTTGATTATGAAGTAAATGTTTCATAGAAGCAGAACTTACTTACATCTGATTTAATCAAAGCTTAGGTAAGCCACAATACATACGAATTCGCCAAAACACCGTTCTGTAACCGACGACCTTACATTGCCGTAAATAAAGTCAAAAATCGTTTGTCAGAAGTTTACCAGGCGTGTTATCGCCTCACCCAACCATCAATCCATAATCGACCTTATTTATAAAATCGACTATCGCACCACCGAGCCTGCTACAACACGAGTTCACCCAATATTTCATTATTATCCTTGCGTAAGTAACAATAAAGTCCGTTATCGCGAGTCAGTGAAAACGGCGCGTCGCTTGTCGAAGCCGCGCTTGGTCTCGCGTCATTCCCACTGGTGCGGCGACGGAGGCAGCTCCGACGGGTGCGCCACTGTGGAGCTGCAACGTACAGAGTCGGCCGGGTCAGTGCTGCGCTCCGGGGCTCCGGGCTCCGGACTCCGGGGCTCCGGGGCTCCGGGGCCTACCCACACCCACGCCACTGGCGAGCATGCTGGACTCATTGCGGAGGTTTCATTCAAACTACGGCGAAGCTTATGTATGAATGGGACGCATATGAAATGTTTACTAAGATAGTATGAACCCAAGATATCATCGATTTATTAATTTGGGTTGCATAAGAAGCGGTTCAAAGAGCGTTTCGTAAATTCATTTTAGCCACAAATACATGGATTTTTGTAAACAGTAAAAGACATGTAGCATGACACTTAATTATCCATTAAACACAGTCAACAGTCAACAGTCAACAAAAGAGATTGCTATGATTGTATTCAGATATAGATGAAGTTTTCTTATAACCGATGGATGTTTTCAAATGTAATTTAATTTAAAAGTAGATAATGGTGCCGATTCCCTTGTTCACAAACTAGACTAAATTTAGAGAATTGACATCTCTTACTAACATACAGCGAACAGAAAGGACGGTGACATTAAAGAACTAAGTTAGCGATGTCAAATTAGTTTTGCCTTGAACTTCTCCGTATTTTTAATCCATACATTTTAAGATGTCAACTATAGTTGTATGGATGTGTCAGATTGACTAAATTTGACAGCTCTTATTTACATTAGTCTCTTTCTTGTTTTATTGGACAGAAAAAGATGAAAATAGTCTAATTTTAGTTTAGTTAGTGACCAAGAGAATCGGCACCAATAAACAGTTCATTAATTAAATTTCAGTCAAAGACATCCATCGGTTTCTAAGAATACTTCAACTATATCTGACGACCCTGGATACCTATCTCTATGTTGCTGTACTTCAACTGATTTGTAAAGTGTAGGTACTTTTTTTAGAAAACCTTTTTTCTTTCTTTGCTTTCCCCATCTGCTTGTTTAGTGATCTGTTCGCCAATCAATTCCATGAATCCAACATACAAACCAACATGCATTATCATCTTTGAACAAAATCTATGATAATAAAAGAGAAATCTTATAGCAAAACTGCATCACAAATCAAACTCTACAATAACTACTGAAGAAAAAATTAATGAAAATTCACCACAACCATGTGCTTGGCACAGTGCTCATCTCATACTACGCATGCACTACGAGGCAGCCCTAACAGAAAACCACATCACTTCTTAAATATCAACCTTAAACAGTCGAAATAAAGTTCATATTTGAAGACATATTTTTCTGCTAGGGCTGACAAACCCACTAATTCGTACAAAAACAAATTCAACCTCAGTACTGAAGTTTCTTCGAAATCGAAAATACTATTTTTTGCCGATTTTGAAGAATTAGAGGGGCCTCATACTTGAGTTCGATTCAATGATAAATGGCAACCCTTTACTGAGTAAGAAATGGTCAACAATTTATTATTAAATTTTTAGGTATTTTAACCACCGAAATTTTCAAAATTGCTTGTTTTGTAAACTTTTGTATTATTCAACAAGCTTTAACCTTAATTTTGTCATTTCTTCTTTGTACTAAAAGGAAAAAAAAACACACAAACACGGCACCGAACTCAAGTGCGAAGCTGTAACAAAGGCATGCACTGCAACCGAACCGTTAGGACGGAGCGAGCACTATCTAACGATCAACCCTTTTGAAACAAGACGACGGTCGAAGGCAACAACGCCTCTATTATTTAAGTTACAATCAACAACAAAGTTTTAGGTCGTCTAAAGTAAAATTACGCGCCCCTCTATACTCTACACACAGATGGGTTGCCATCGTTGGTTTAAGTTTCTGACTTGGAATAATTGGCTAGTTGACATCATTAATCAATTGACATACTTTTTATGGATTGTCAAACGCGATTCCCCTTACATTTTGAATGGCAATATCGAACTGTGACGTCACTCGCCAACTCATTTGACTTACTATTATTTGATTTTAAAGCCACAAAAAATCTAATTTTACAGTAAATTTAAAATTAATTTGTGTTCTGCTGAAAAGAGTGTTTATTTTTTTAAGGAGTTTTGTCTTGAAATTAATGGTGAGGTAATGGTGTCAACTACACAATTGTAAAAAAAATTTGGAATTGGTGGTTTTTGTTTGAAAGATAATTTAGTGGAGAGGCGCGCAATTTGATGTAGACAGACAGTGTACAACAGCGTGTTGCATCGAGCGACGTCTGTCGTCCGCCGGCGTCGGGGGTGCGACACGCCGGCGGGGGGACAACACAGGGAGGCGTGCGTACGCTTACTGAGCTCCACGCCTACGCAGCGCACAGAAATATCACGGGCGATAGCAGTAGATATTTTGCCGCCGTCTTGAAAGGGGAACATACTTTTGCTTTCGAACCCGCCCTAGAGCTGTCGCAAAACACACAAAAAAGCAGAATTAAAACTACCGTACGGGAGTGAACAGCGGTGCTAGTGAAGCGGGACACACCACCATTTCAAGAGGGTTGATTTTGCTCGAAAACAGCGGCGTATGTACACAGGGAGCGCTCAGAGCGCGGGGAACGAGACGAAACGTTATGTAAGAAAAATAAAATGGTAAAACAACCCATGCACAAGTCGGGCTCTAGCAAAATCGACCCGTGTGTGAGTGTTACACAAAGAGGCACAACTGTTACCTACGTTGCAATACTACAGTTGGCGGGAGGGGAGGTTCGGGAGGGATGCGACATGTTCCTGCGACCACCGGCCGGCACGACCGCGACACTACGCGCTATGTACACTTGGACGCCGACACACGTGCACACACTAACAGACTCGCACCGTGCCACACTCAGTTGTGATGACTGTTTGCTTTCTCTGATTTATTATCGTAAACATCGCCAGATGTGGAGACAACACTGGGCCTTTTTATATATCAATCAAATCTAAAGTCTTCTACAACACAAAACGCGCAAAATAATTTGGTAGCTAGAAAGAAGGAAGCAACATTTTAGGGGTTTACAGCGCAATAGAACGGTTGCAGAGCGCTAAAACGACGCTTCGGGGCGAATCGAGAATTTGAATAGTTAATTTTATAGGCAGTGTTGTCTGCACGAGTTTTGGTTACAATTGGCGTGGCCCATATGGGTGCGGGTGGTCGCTAAGGCGTGTTAGGTTACGTATCGCAAAGAAATCACCTAGTGTCGGTTGGTTGCGGTTGGTTGCGGTTGGTTGATGTTGGCGGCGCCTTACCTTGCGAAGCTCTTGAACGCCGCCGACTGTGGGTTGATGCACAGTGGCACCCGAGACGTCTGCAGCTGTTCCGCTATGAACTTGTGAATCTCCTCTGTAACATATTTATGTGGGGATCGTTAAGGGACGAAAAGGTGCAACATGAAATTAGAAATTAATAACACTAAAATGATTAAAATTACAATCATGTTTTTGTTCAGGAAATTCAATTTAAGGAACTATTCTTCTTCTTCTTCTTTATCGTGTGGGCAGTAAGGTATTACGACCCGAAGAACTATTTAAAATCACAATATTCATTCAACAAATTAAAAACCTATCGCAGTTTACTATCTGCCGGATGTAAGGTCCTTCCGAGGTATGCGTATAACGTATTAATTTAAAATTGTAACATGGTAAAGGATTTTTGGATTTATGACATTGTATAAAATATTAATTGTAATGAAATTGTATAACTTCAATGATTAATTTTGCATGCCTGAATTGATACAACACAGTGGACTGCGCATTCTCTTGACATATGGAAATGCATGATTATGTACTGAGCAAACGTTAAAATAAACGTTTGAATTTGAATTTTGCTGCTGAAATATTGACGATTGCGTTTCGTAAAATATTATTTATTATTCTGTCCAAGACTCGTTGCTGATCAGTCCAGTTTTTAAACCAACTCGATTATAAGTCAAGGAGCCAGCAAGCAGCAGGATGCTACCATCTTTAAATTTTTCTTCTTATATTATGTGTGTCATTTTCGCGTGAATAAATAGTTTTTCTTTCTTTCTTTCGTTCTTTCCCCATACCTTTAACCTGATGCACACTGGTGAGCTTCCTCTCCCAGCCATCATGGAAGGCGTGCGGCGCGACGGGCTCGAGGTCGGGCGAGTAGTGCCGCGCGGCGGGCGGCGCGCTGTAGCAGCACTTGCACATGCACGAGTGGTAGCGCAGGCGCCCCTCCTCCAGGTACGGGTGCGCGAGCGCGTCCACCACTGAGATACGCTTCGCCGGGTCGAACACTAGCATCTGGAAATTGATGATTGAGAATGTTAGGTTACATTACATAAAAATTGGTTAAAAATTCATTGAAATCTGTACAAATAAATACAATTGAAGTGTTGTTACAAAATAAATATGAATGTTAAATAAATACTATGTTAACGGTATTTACATGAAAAATACATTTCTTCGCCTATGTTTATTCTGACTGGTCTCCTAAACGGCTGGACCGATTTTGACGGGACTTTCACTGACAGATAACTGATGTTATAAGAAGTAATTTTTTGTTACCTGTGCGAGTAGATGCACGGCTTCGTGTGTAGCCTGCACAGACAGCGTGTAGAGAGCGGCTAGCGCGGGCGGGCGCGGCGCGCGGCGAAGCATGTGCGCGCGCGCACCGGCGCACGCGTGCCGCATGTCCTCTAGCGAAGGCGTGCCCAACAACTCCGTTATCAACTCCAACTGGAACATACGACATTTTTATTAAAGCTTCTGAACAAAAAGACTCAGTACCATTCAACGTTCCTGAAAAAATGAACATTAAATAAATAAAAATGAACAATGCGCCAAGAATTTAAAACATCTTCTAACAAAAAGGCACAAGCATTAATCACCAAGCTTGCTCAAAGCAAATTGACGCTTGCTCCAAGTAGATTGTCGATTGCAGCCCTATATTAACTGTAAGTCCAAATTTTGTCACGATGTTTTTCTTCACCGATGACGGTGAAAAGTACATTGTGAATTGAAAAAGTCACATTGGTACTTGCTCAATATTCATAAATTGAATCTACAACCTCAGAGGCCATCAGCCATCAGAAGTCTCAACAAAAACGCAACAAGCAACTACAATTTTAATCTAACACTTGACCCTCAATAACTAACAAATTAAAAGAAATTATTTTAATTATTTCTTAAATTAATACACCGTCCATTGTATCGGTCTGCCGACATTGTTCTGAATTCACATTGTTGACAAAAGGAGGCCAAAGTAAAGAAACTTTATGGTTTTTTAAAACGTGACCGCTGGCGACTTGTCACGTGTTGAAAACAAAACTTTTTCTTTGAAAGAAATTAATTACGACTTTATTGCCCCTGTTTTATTTTAGAAGCCTTTCGAAAAGAAACCTTGGCCTCATCTCCCCCCTGGGTAAGGCCAAGGTTTCTCTGACTTACTGACGAAATATTATGTGCGGGAACTGGCCATTTTTTTTTTCTTTAAGCAACTTTTTAAGTTAGGATATGCAGTTTTTCTTTAAAAAAGCTTTATTGAAGTTCTTGCAGGTAGCTTTTAATTTAAAAACATATCTACTTGGACTGATTATGTAAAATATTATTACTTTTATTCCTTGTAGAGGTCAACTTCAAATAGGCGTTGTGTGCATTCATTAAGTATTCTTTCTTTGCCTGCCTCTAAGGTCTGAATGAAAAAAAAACACATACAAAAACAAGTTAACTCCATATTAGGAATTTCTCTTGCTTTAAATCTGATATAAACTGAATTAAACAACCAGATCCGGGATAATCATCTGTAGACCATACAAACATTTGTTTCATGCTGTAATCGAACCTGCAGCGCCCAGCCCAACCCGCACTGCTACTGATCCAACCTTGTCTTCAAAATAAATAATTTATTTACAGTAAGGTACCCATTAACACATACCTGTTGTACAGGACTCTGCGCCTGGAAGAGGATCCTTCTGCCGAGCAGTTCTCCGAATATGCAGCCGACAGACCACACGTCTACCGCAGCTGTATAGTGATTCGCGCCCATCAGGATCTCAGGTGCTCTGGAAATGGAAAGTTTCCTAGTGAATATCTGTAGTCGCAGACACCCTACGATAACTAGATTTTGAGACAAGTTTATACAACTAATAAAGGTTTATACAACTTTATAGCTGACTATCTCTCATTCCGAGGTGAAACTCCTAATTTTCCTCAAGCGAAGTGTGGGTGTATCATAGATACACCTCTGCCAAGCCTTTCGGGGAACAACAGGCGTGATGATTGCGTTATTTATTTGTGAGGTTTTGGACAACTAATCTAGCAGAGATTTCCACATAGGTAGTTGAACCAGAACTGAAACCTAAATTAAATTAGCTTTTCCTTCTATTTATGAAGACTTTCGGGAAAAAAAATGGTATCATTGAAATATGTTTCGTTAATGTAAAAGTACTACAATAAAAGCTTTGAGGTCAGTTAAATTAGATCTTAGACCTAATAATAATAATATAATGAACCTAATCTAAGGCCACCAGGACTTTTATTGGCAATCTTATTTCGCAAACTACTTTAACTTGACGCTGTAAAGAAATCCCTAGCGTCAGTGGACGTGTGTCGCGTCTAACTTAGTTATAAGAGTAGGGTGATAAAGAGAACAATTTTACAAGAAACGTTCATTTGCCCGGCAAGCACATGAATAATAAACCGGTCGTATGTGACACAGAGACGAGTAAACAAAGCCATTCGGTACCACTTTACGCGTTTTCAATATAGCTAAACAATATTTCCAATTTAAAATTTAATCCGTCCCCTGAAAACGTGACAAACAAACTGTGCGTGTATGAGATGGCGGATATACACCAATTTACATATTACATTTTAGTACATTTGGTTTGTTTATTCATTTGCATGCGGTAGGAAACCGCATTCATTTGATAAGCTGAAATGAAATACAAAACATGCTTAACAAAGGGAATTCACCCGGGATCAAGTAAACAAGGGTAAAAGAGGGTATTTCTGAAAATACGGTGGATATTCTTTAAGCGTATAAAATGTGAGTACCGACCGTGACTTCTGCAACTAACAGCGACTTAATATGCACGTGAACTATTTGGCGAAACGCTGGCGAAACCGCGTACCTACTAATGTTTTCGGCACAAACGCGGTTGCGGCGTCCTACTTTCAAAACTGCGGTCAACGGAGCACAGGTCATTCATTCATTCACTTTTTATTCATTCAACATGGGTGTTGAATGAAACGCTTCGCCGCACGTTTTGAACTTCGAACGCTTTGTGAGAACGATGCAAGAGTAATCGACGTAAACGATTCTAGAGAACAAACGTCCAATAAGTATGGTCTTTTGAAACAAAACCGGCCAAGTGCGATTCGGACTCGCACAGGAAGGGTTCCGTACCATCATACAATATTTATTACAACATACCAAACAACTACGTCTCTTGTATGGGGAATTTTTAACTTTTATTTATTTCTATTATTTGTTGGTATAGCAACAATAGAAATACACATTATTTTTTTTATTGGGACAAGCCCGCCACACTGTTCCCACCCACTGCAACTCCTGAAAGCCAGAATTAACAGTGGAGGCCACCAGAAAAGCGTCGAGGCAATGAAGCTCGACGAGTCCCAGAGAAACGATTAACTGTCTTGGGTCCCGCAACGAAATTAATCAGAAAAGAATAACGGAGGAGAAATACACATTATATGAAAATTTCAACTCTTTAGCTACTACGTTTCATGACACACAGCCCGCTAACTGACGGACGGACAGAGGAGGCTTAGTAATAGTTTCCCGTTAGTACGCTTCGGGTACGAAACCCTAAAAAGGGATAGTATAAATGATGACACTTAAGTGAGTGCAGCGAACCCTGAACAATCAGTGCCGCTACAAACCTGGCAGGCGAATCTTTTCACCATAGCACGAACTCTGTTCCAAGATAATTGAAAACACATTAAATAAAAAACGTCCTTAACAACGATTCATTTGAGTTTATTTTCCTGTTGTTTTAACATCGAAACGCACTAATAATGGAATTATTTATTTCTTGATTAAATAGACGTGAACAAATAACCGGATAACAGTTCTGCAAAAGGAAAATCCGTGTTTCTAAGACCAGTGAGAATGAATACGCGAGGCTTGAATAAAGACGAATGTCTGGGGATTTTATACAAAGAAGATATGCTCACGAATATTCACAATACGATAGAAACACTAACTCAGTAGAGACGTAAATAGTGGTGAATGTTATCATTCATAAAGCTATGTCCTCACCGGCGCGCTTTCACGTTCATCGCAGACACTGACGCAGTCGCGATATAAAAAACTTTTTTTTTTTTAAACAAGCTTTAATTTAAATTATTACAATATTGAGTATTAGACATTGTATTGTCATCAGAACTAAAGGTGTATGCAAAATTTCAGCTCAATCGGATACCAACAAATGGTCGAAAAATGATTTGCAAATTTTAAGAGGACAACTTACTTACATACGAACAGTGCAGGCTAAAGAAACCTTGTAAAAAGTAGCATTACAACTAGCAATACAATTTACAGGAGCGGAGCAATAATCAAAGACTTAACGATGGGTGCTTGCTAGTGCCTAATAACTGCCCTATCACAAGTAGGTACGTAATTTCATAAAATAGAAGATTTGACTACGACAATTTATGTTTCAGACACTGTCCTATAAACATTAAAAAAAAGAAAATAAATTAAATCCTTGTTTTCTTTATAATGCCAACTATAGCCGTCGAATTCAATATAACAGTAACTTAGTCAATTTCAATTCAATTGTCAAACAATGTAAACAAACCGATTATTGTGAAATTGGATCATTACAAGCACTGTTTGCCAAGTTCAGTTAATTTTGTATTGATGATCAAGTATTTGTTTGATCGAGAATTACAGTAAGTGGTTTACATGTTGGACAGTTTCATTAATAACACTAATCTAATGTACCATTCGAAATTATAGAATTAATCGATCGGCAATACAAATCATATTGAAGTTTTATAATTGGTTTACCTATGTACGGAAAAGATCGATGTAAGGATCGTAGCAGGTGGCGTTCTGTGGTTTCTGTCTACCCCCATGGGAAAAAGGCGTGAGTTTATGTATGTATGTAAGGTCGTCAGAATTAGTTGAAGTTTTCATAGAAACCGATGGATGTTTTGAAATGTAAAGTACAACAGTTCATTAATGTCTGTCACGGACTCAAGCGTTTTCCACACACAATTCATGAATACATAGGTAGATTACTTATAATAATACCAACCTATTATTTTCTCACTGCAGGGCAAAGCCATCTTCTCATAAAGAGACGGCACGTGCATATAATTTACTTTTATTTAGATTTACCTTTTTTTTTGTTTTTTATTTTTGTATTTAGCTTAACCTACTTGAGAACACTGTAAGAATCTAGTAATTATGTAAACTGGAAGGGAACTGTCTCCTGAGATACAGGCTAACAACCTAGTTCGGGAGGCAGTGCGCTTATGTAACTTTGTACTTACTTTGTTTTCAATAAAGCATTATTATTATTCTTATTATTGATCACCACGCTTGCTGGAGGCGGATTGGCGATTACAGACTTATATGGCCCGATGTCGGTGATGTCCAAGATAAACTTAGAAACTTAAAAACGACCCTTGCCCGGTTGAAAACCCATTGCCTCGTGCATGAAAGGCGGGCGCCTTAACCACTGGGCCATCACGACAATGAGAGTTCGACACGAGATCGCCTATACATACCTGTAATACTGCGTGACTACTTCTTGCGTCATGTTCTTGCTGGCATCTGGCTCTTCAACCCTGGCTAGTCCGAAGTCGCAGATCTTGAGTACACAGTTGCTGTTCACCAGTAAATTGCCAGGTTTGATGTCCCGGTGGAGAATGCGAGCTGAATGCAGGTACTTCAGACCTGGGGATTAAAAAAATAAAATATAATATAATATTTATGCAGAATTTATACATAAAAGTCATAACTGTAAGATATTGAGAACTTATATCGCTTATAAAAAGGGGAAGAGCAAAAGCTTAGAGGAAAGAGGGAGTGGACCTGTGTTTGCGCACACACTTGTGCACTACTATACCTAATATCTCCTGCAAACTCGGCTAGTCTCCACTGAGATTGGGTGCCGTGACTGAAATTCAGTCGGGAGGATATTATATAACATCACTCCTATAATCCCCGAAGGGTTAGGCAGAGGTGTACCCATTAGTACGCCCACATTTCGCCCAGTTATGCTTTAGTCCCATGTAAATTATCGTTATAAGAGCGTTTACGCCTTTACGGCATTTGTTCTTATATAAGTCTGTATGAAATGTCGTAAGGCATGTAAAAGCTCTTAAAATATCACACGACCTGTGTGACCTACAAAGAACACAAAGCAACAAGGGGATGTAAAATGATCCAATTCATGTATAACGCAAAATATGCTCTCTGCAACTGATACACGCTGCAAATCTTCACGTTTTCCTATCGGAAGAAAACGAAATGCTGATTTTCTAAACTGGACAAGTGCACGAACTGAATAAGTCTTTCAGTCTCTCTCAAATAAAGACAAAGAAAATATAATGGAAACCTTTCAATTCAAAAAGCATTTTTGCCTAACAACGTATTTCCCTATTCCAACAGGAATGTTCTAATATTAGCCGAGAGGAATTTCAACCGAGATGCATTGCTTCACTACTTAGTAATAAATATTTAAGTAAACCAGGGTATTAAAACTGCAACATCATAAACGTCGTGTCCAAATACTTTTCTGTCTCATAAACATCATTGAATATGGACACAAGTGAAAGATCAATGAATTTATTGTTCATTGTATTGACGACCCGCTCTCAAGGTAGAGTTGAGATCACTGTTAAAGATCCATAATTTTGCCGCTTAAAGTTAGCTGTAATCAAAAGCTGGTTTATTCTGCTCTTGTTGGGTTGGGATGTGGTTGAAGTAGATATCCCCTAGGTTTATTTTTAGGCTATCGGTCATAATGAGAATTCGTCATGTTTTGTGGCTGACAAATGTGAAACGGTTTTGTGCGGTTTCCGCCAAATGTTTCTATATCTGATATTCACTTTTTTCGGTTTGTTGAATGTTTTAAGTTTCTTGTTTAGAGTAGGATGAGCAGATTTCGTGAGAGTGCTTTCTCACGAAATCTGCTCTGAAGACTAATTGGCATGGCAAACATGGGAATTAAGCAAACACTCGTAAAAAGTCGGAGTATCCGGTTAATAAGTAAAATGCTATTACATTCTCCATCATTACCACTAGTACCTACGATCAGAGTGAAATAATATTGTAGGTGGAAATGGAAATATACTAGTCAATAAATTCAGAAAGCCAATTCCCGTAACAAAAACGTTCTTTTCTAGTCGTAATCTCATTTTAGCGACCATCAAATGTCACTTCACCAGTCAAAAATAACTAGATGTATTTTTGACAGGTTGAGTCCGAGATTAGAATGCGAATGTTCTTAAAAATACGGGAATTATCCCCAAGAAAAATATGGTGCGAAATATAACATGACTATTTTATCTTTCATCTGCTGCATACATCAAGTATGGCGATTTCTCCTCCGACGTCGATACCTGACATTGGAAAGCCCGTGTGACGTATACAGTGAGATTTGATAATGACGATCATAATCCCGTTGTTGGCATTTACAGGTCACGTTTCACGGCAGGCAGGATATATGTCAAGCTGTCCGATTGTCACGTGACCCTGTTCGTTATGCTTATTGACCCAAATCTAACCGAGATCTGGGAATGACAAAAAGTTCGCAAACACTGATACTGATGACGTGTTTCAACTTGTTTCATATTTTTAGATGACGTTGGTTATGTTATTTCGATAGAGGCTGGAACTGACACCGTTCTTAACCATCCTTCTGATGCAAGTCAGGTAAAAGAAATAAAACAGTAACTGAGATTTGTAAACCAAAGTTACATAATAGAACAGGTTAAAATAATATCAAATGGAAATACGTTTTTTACCGACAGACATTAAAATAAAAACTTAATTAAGCACAGGATGACGATGACTGCAGTTGAAAAAGGATAATAAATCGAAATGAAACTGGACACCGGATCCCGAATGCGGTTAATAAGTTATATCCGTGAACTGAACGCTACCCTTTTCAAAGTTGGCAGCTTCAGGTTTTCAAAAAGGAATTAACCGCAACTGTTATATTTCAAAGTCTTTTTTGGAATGTTCATTATTGAAGCGATAATCTTCTTAATGGCTTCTTCCAAGTTTCAAAACTTTGTGATCTTTATTAAAATATCATGTTTTCGTCAAACCAGACATTTTGTTTGAATACCTTTGCGTCATGTACCTTATGTTAAAGTTCCTTATTAACACCTGGCAAGGCTGATATCTTAGCGAAACGTTATAATAAGATTCATGAATGTTCATGAAATCTCAAACAGAGAAACTGTGAGATATATTCTCGAGTTTCAATCTGTTGCTGTTAAGTCTAAGTAGACTTGCTTCTCGTGAAGTGATGAAAACTTTATATGTACTTACTAGTAACTTAACGAGGTTCTCCGAACAAGTATGACAAAGTATATTAAGAATAGAAACAATATCAATAAACTTGACACTATATTAAGAACTCAATAAAGCTAATACATCTTCAATTGAAACAACACGAACAACAAACTATGTACCTCTCTTACAACTTATCAAATCAGGGGTTCGCAACATTCGGACAATTTCTGTAGAACAGCGTCTGACTGTCGGGCATTATGAGGAAGCTAGCGACGCCCCCAGCGCTGTCTGTGCCAAAACAAATTAACGACACCTCGCCGCGTCGCAACGAGTTTAATTTCCCAGCGGGTGTACCACAGTTTTCACCTACACGCAACTCGGCCGAGTTTTATCATAAAACCACGCAACCTGGACGAAATGAGCTAACTAACTCCGTGAAATACCGTTACTAAAATAATTATAAAAGTGAGGCCCCAAATTTCACACATTATCTCACGAATGCCTTCGAGTATTATCCCAAGTGATGAAACATTTTGAGCTCATTAGCAATGTATTGACGTAAGAGCTAACGGAGAATTAAGTTTGAATGTTCCATTTTATGATTCCACTCAAAAGGCTATTCGTGTGACGTTTTATTCATTCGTCGACACATTTACTTCGCGGAACAAGAGACCATGAAGATAAACCGTCCGTAACCTGTAAGTAACCAAGCGAAACGACACAGCTAACAAGTCACAATCTATAATCTACTCACATTTATGCGAGTCTGCCACAAAATTTTCATAATATTGCCTCAAAGAGGGCGTAAAAACTTGGAGAACAAAGCAGCAATAATGTAAGGGGCGAGAAAAGTAGCGCGTAAATGTTGTTTATTGAGAGGCGAGTCCATTACTTGCAGGTCGACGGCCGCACGCGCCCGCGCAGCCGACCGCGACGTGGTCCCGACTCCTAGCGACCACGCCAGCCGGGGACAATGCTCCGCCAACCACCACCGACCATCGCCATTACACTTTAATTGTAACCCCGCAATGGCACCCAATCAAAGTTTCCGCCACTCTAACATTAATGACTGCTCGTTCGCTACGTTCAATTCTTTCGCTTTCACCGCAACCATAAAGTTCTTGTAAAGGAGACCCTATTAAATATCCAATAAAACTGTATTTATAGCGTGAAGGAATTCTCATAAACAAAGGAGGACTGACTCTCGAAGAGTCAATGGCTTCGATTTGAGCATCGCGTTCTGAGCAAACCAAACTAAATTACCCCTCACGGAGATACAAGTACGTACAATAGTAACATTTAACAGTAAATCGCTTCACACCGCAATGTTTGTTCACGCGCAGTGACGTTGAACAAACAAGAGTCGAGTTAGTATGCGCGCGAGTCCCGATCTCACGCTCCCGCTGGCTCCGGTGGCGGATGAAGCTTTCTCAATTAACGCCCCAACGCGACGGAATGGTGCGCACCGTTAGGGAGCCGACGTCAAAGACAAGAGGCTCATCAAAGCGCCGCGGTCGCCATCAATTATGAATCTAAATTGGAATTACGAATCTCACTTTATCAGTGCTCCGCTATCTATCACAAAGGAAAGGTGCGGCGTAATCTAAAAAAGCCATTTCTGATAATATGGAAGTAATGTCAATGGTACTGTTATTGTTACTTCATATAAATTAAACGTTCTGATTGTGAGCCACTTAAGATATCTTTCAGTCAACTACGATAAACTGAGCTTCCTGCAAGCAAACCACTGGGTTAAGTTATTGAAATAAATCACGACATAACTGCATCTAGTGAAGATAAAGAAGTAGCTTGTGGTCGCTAGAAAGGTTTATGTGGTATATTTACGGACATACTAGGAAGAGATTACGAGTGTAATGTAAACACTGACGAGGATGAGCCTGTGCACCGATACAATTATGTCAGTGGAGCCGTTTGGCTGTCCTCTGACGAATTATACGGATCACTCGGACTGACACAGTGGGATTTCGGGGAACATGTATTCAGAGATTATACATGTCACGCGCATCCTGCTACAAAACAGTCTTCACATAGGTATTATAACGCTACATAGAAAAGACACATTCCTAAATGTTTTAATAACATTAATTTCCTAAGTAGTGTGTACGCGTACACATTCATACATAAAACGGAGCTTATTTCGCAGATGGCGACAAGACGGCCTGAAGTAAATTCCATTAGAGGGAGCGAACGAGACACCGGCAGGCCTTTCCACTTAGGGGTTTTTCCGTCGACCGGCGTCGCCGCCTTCGGTTTCCTCGTGTTCTATCAATACATTATTTTCTTACGCCAATTCCTTTATCGTCGCAATTATTTTCGAAAATGTTTCCCAATCTAATTCTGTTCAGACATCAGGCTCGTTTCAAACGTGACTTTCTTTGCAAATATAGAAATTCTATTCAACATTTTCCGCAAGCGAGCGTCGAATGGTCAGCCGGCGTGATTGAATTTTTAAATTTATTCTTTAGAAAAGTCATTGGAGGTGGCGACAGAACGGAAGTCGGCTATTTATCAGAGCAAATCCTCGGTAGTTTACATAACAGGGGTGTGCGTGGCGATTTCCTGGAGGAAAAAGCTCGCGTATAAATAATATTAGAGTGTAGACGTAGGTCGTGAGCAGCGCGGCGCATTTCCATAATTCTGCTCGTTACCGCCGCGCCGAGGCCACAGCCGCCGCTTGCGATCTTATCTGCTCTTTTCGTTGGATACGTAAATAAAATTAATTAAACGCCTTTCGGTCGAATTGGCGCGGTTTCTCTAATTTGATGATTATTACTATAAAATACAATCTAATTAGATGTTCTCAATATAGAATGTCCGAGAACACTGAATTCGCAAACCAATTTGATATAACTTCTTGTGGATATCTTAATTAATAATGAACCATCATTCGCTTGTTTCTGAATACACAATCCACTGTTTAATATCACATTACAAAAATCTCAGGCACGTACTCAAAATAACAAGACGCGTTACTGGATAATATTGAAAAACTGCATAACGTTGACACGTGAGAATCCTGTGAGTGTAACATTCAAACTACTCGTGTATAGCTGATATGGGGCTGAGCCGGGCGGTGGCACCACAATCCATACATAATTAATATCAGGCAGGACAACTGGACCGGCGACCGGGCTCGGCCGATTAGCATAGCTGTGCGGTGTGCGCCCTTGCACAATGGTGCATGTCCGAGACGCGCGAAATATGCACAACTGCTTACTATGCATTTGTTACGTCTAAGTCAAACTGCATTCTGCAGAATCCGACATCTCCTTGTTGGCATAAGATGAAGTACGACCACATCTGTTTGAGTCACATTTCCTGAATAATTGACGTGAGCTCAGCATAAAAACTCATCCTTTTAATATAAAACTCCTTCAAATGTAATGCTTCGGGATAATGTAGAACATAATGTATTTTTTATTCACTCATTCCTCATTACTCGCAGGTTAGACGTGGGTTTCATTAAAACGCTTCCCCTGCTCGTTGGACTCTGAATGAGACAAAAGCGACGAGTAAGTTTAATCTAAAAGAGCGCGCAGAATATTAAAACTATCCAAGTCGCGTGTCACCCCTAATCGCGATGGTGGCATTCACATACACGCACACTAACTATATTAGAACCGTGTCCGTAGAAAATATCACGTGATGCATTCAAATACGATGATGCAGTATCGATTACATTTCTCCAAGCTGTATCGCGATCAAAGAGTTCCATCTAGTCAGGAGTGCGGTTGTCTATGTGATTTCAGTTAGAGCGGAGCCATCAAGGCGGTGCAACTATAAAGTTTTTAATTAAACGCGCCAGCCGAGGCGGTGGGGGCTTAACGACCGCATTTTTCTAGATTCCCTTCGCGCGTTCTACTCCCGGGAAATCTCTTGGCACTGCACGAATAATTGCACAAATTAATAATACGAAATCGGGAGACGAGGCGACGGCTGTGAGACGATTCTTTTCATCTGCGAAAGTGGATTACATTAGCATACATAGTGACCGGTTTTAAAGTTTGAAGAGAGCTTAATGGTGGCGGAATTAGTCGTCATAAAGTGTCTTTTGAGCGTTGGAAAGGTAATGTAGTAGTTTTTGTGGCGCCTCGCCATTTGCCCGGAGTGCGAGACTGCAAGTTGGTGGCACTTGGGAGTTTTAATTGATTTACGGCAAGTGGAAGTGGGCGTGTTCGGGCTCAGGCTGTGAGACACAGCGGCGGCGCTGTCTCGGCTCGAGCACGAGTGCGACCAGGTCTCGGAGGAGCTCTCACCTCGGGTTTGTTTTAAACTTGTATTTATCGGCGCGCACAGTCCGAGCTCGGCCGCAATCAACCGCCTCCATTTACTAAGCTGCTGGACAAACGGACCGACTTCTTCCGCCTCCGGCCTTGTTATAGCATATTTCTCTCATTTATATAAAGTACTGAACTAAAACAAAGTGTTTATTGTTTCGTCAAGTTTCAATTTGCATTAGCTGGTATATACATCGGATACAGCCATAGCTGATGGCGGGGCTAATGGAAAAAGTTGGATACTTTGAACAGATCCATTAAAGAACTTTCCATTAAGCATTCGATCATAAAGCGAGCTCTATCTTATAAAAGCATCCTAAAATGCGATATACACTGGCACGCGTTAACGCGTAGAAATGCGAAAGCTCATAAAAATAAAAGCGTATATTTTAGTGGAGAATGTTCTTCCTCACTTGTGCAGGAACTTTTAAACTTGGTAGTTAAATGCAGCTCGTCACATATTAATGTCATGTAGAAAAGCCGGTGTGCTCGCTCGCTTCACATTTTGACATTTTGCGTATAGGACCAAAAAAACATGGCACCAGGTGCAACACGTATTCACACACAATTGGAAACTGGTTGAGAATGTTGTGATCCTCCATTCTAAACAATATAGCTGTGTAGATTATATGCCTCTCAATGTAATCGTGATCGATGCTAATTAATGATGGATGGATATTGCAATGCCTATTCGCTTTGGGTAATTAATGTTATGAATAATGGTAGCTATTATATTTACTACATATCATTAGTCTACTGCAACTATGTCCTTCGGTTCGATTTCAATTGCGTGTTAGGCAAAAAGTTGTTCTAATAACTTAAAGATAACTTAGGATTTTGCACGGCAATGCCCGGTAAAGAGTGACAAAGGACTATGCAACATTTTGGGCCTACTTTTCATCTTTGTCTAACAGTGATGAGATTTATGGCTGTTTTTAGTTTTTTTTTTTGGGGCGGTCTTAACGCCCAAGGCATTTAGTTGTGTATTTGTTACGTAATGTTTAAATAAATAAATAAATTTATCTCATTAAAATAAATATTAATGTTTTTTAAAAACAGTGCTTTATTTGAACATAGCGTCCATAAAAAAAAATTTTTTGCCCTTCCCCTAAAAGCACTAAAAAATTAAAAATACAAACATCCGAATTGAGAACCTCCTCCTTGTTAAGAAGTCGGTTAAAAATGAAAACATGTATATTTTATGAGCTTTTATATGACATGGATTTCATCACAGTTGGGTCCTCATTGACCATGGTCTTTTGTCAGATTTGGTCGGTGTGATTTTGTGGCATTTTCACTGGTAGTTTTACCAATTTCCATCGGTACACTTTATTCTCTCATTCTCTATTTACAAAACAAAAAAAAACTTCCGAATCCCAAATGAAACGTGAAACGAGAACTGAAATTACGAAGCCGAAAATAATATTTAAGTATTAAAGTAACGGGCGGGGTTCGCATATTAATGAACCATGATACAATGGACTTAAAATGTACGGTCTGTGACCACCCCTAGCATGAATCAGGCGAGCCAAATGTTATTGCCCCGTTCCGGCTGTAGTAGTAACACGAATTATCTAGGGCTGTCGAAAATAACAAACTTTACTTTTTTACAATCTCTCCGCTTTCCGTGATACAAAACCCGTCGCTTTGACGTGCTAAGGAGTTTTTCTTTAAAAGTTCTCAAAGAAATAATTTGTATTGTTTGAAACATTTTAATGCTGCCGGAATTTTCCTCGTTAGTAACAAAGCCGATAAGGTTGCGAGCCCCTACTCAGATCCTGTAATTGTGAAAGTCTCAGCCAAGGCCGATATGTATCGCAACCCTTTCGAATGGACCATTTGGACTGTATAAGTGTGCACCCTCTCACCACCATTATTACAAAAGACCATAAAAGAAATATATTCGTTGTTTGTTCGTGATACGCTATGTAAATGTTTCAACACAAAGAGTTTAGATTTCATACATGAATTGTAAAATTTCTCGGTAAATGGTGAACAGTTTTGTAAATCCTTCGTCTGCCTCGTTGGTCTAGTGGCTGCAAAGCACGCCTGCTGAGCAGCTGATGTCTAGGTTTCGATTCTCAGGTCAGGCAAAATGTTATTGGGTTTTTCCATCAGGAATTTCTTAATAGCAGCTTCGTAGTCTGGATTTGTGCCCGGTTGATGGCAATAGGCTCGCCCCCTTTTACATGGGACTTAAATATAACTGGCGAAATGTGGACGTACTAATGGATATTCCTATGCCTAACCCTTCAGGAACTACAGGCGTGATGTTAAGTATTTCATAATTTATACTTGAATTGTACAAATTCTCGATAAATGCTGAAACAGTTTTGTAAATATCGTTTGTATTAAACATCACAGTTCACTTGCCAATCGTTCCTGCTATAATAACAAATGTTAGAAGTTATAATAAGTTTACACTCGATTCCTATATCGATTACGGGCCGTATCTCTATGTCCTATACATGTGAATATAACACGTGCAACTATGACACGTGTAACAATGCAACTTTAATTATCATGTAGGAATGTACAGCTGCTATGGACACGTAAAGTAAAAAAAGTTAATTAGTATATAACCACCACCTTATTAATTGTAATAATTTACAATACATTACTAACATTGCAGATACTAGAAGTCCCACGTGGGCGCCAATACGATTTACTTAGTAAACATGTAGATACATCATCATCTGCCTAGCCTTTTCCCAACTATGTTGGGGTCGGCTTCCAGTCTAACCGGATGCAGCTGAATACCAGTATTTTACATGGAGCGACTGCCTATCGGACCTCCACAACCCAGTAACTGGGTAATATGATACCCCTAGGTAAGACTGGTTGTCCCGCAGACTAGACTAAGACTTTCGGGCTTCTGACGACCCGTAACGACTGTCAAAGATCCACGTATGACAGCCGGGACCAACGGCTTAACGTGCTTTCCGAGGCACGGAGGAGTCTCGGTGTGTAAAGATGGTCACCCATCCACGGACCAACCCCGGCAAGCGTAGCTTAACCTGACGGATCGACCCGTGCGGCTGTTATTACTTAGCCACGAGCTCCTCATCCTCCTAATCATGTAGATACATGAACGAATAAATAACTGTCAATACCAATATTTGAACCTGGATAAGGTAATAAATAAAATTTTGTCATATTGATGTTGATTGTTGTTGGTTGATGAAAATATAGGCTCGCCCACTACCCCCTATTACTACAGAGGACTTACACATAATTATTGGCGAAATGCAAGTGTACTAATAGGTACACCTCTGCCTTATCCTTTCGGGGATTACAGGCGTGATGTGTGTTATGTAAGCCAAATTCGAACCTCCGCTACCAGTATTCGAACAGAGTGAATTAAATAAATAATATTGTGGGTGGAAATATACAAGTGAATAAATTGATTCAGAAGGCTAATTACCGTAATTTAAAAACGTATGAAATCTATGACAATCAATGCCAAAAACATGTCAATAATGTATATAAATTTGAAGTATATTGGACAAATTGAGATTAGAAATCCGAACATTCTTAAAATACTGGAATTGCCCCACTGAATAGAAATGAATACCTCTAGTCTACGCACTTTGCCAAACCGTGTGATATCCAATTTTTTAAGATAGTCCCCGTGAGAATAGTAAAAGCGATTAAAAGATGATGCCGAAAAGGCTGGCCCAAAAAATGAAACGGATAGACAGCTGGTTATTTTTATAGTTTATTAAAATAATTGCGACTCGTTTACCATGTCTGGCGGCTCGCGGTAATGACCAATGTAACAGCCGTTTAACATCAGTACACGAGAGTTAATATGACACATCGATCTTTAGAAAGGGACGCACATAGATATGTATGTGACCAGTCAACGTTATTCTAAGCTAAACTTTTCAAACATAGTCAAACTTTTCCTAAAATTTCATTTACAGAACAAGCTATAAAATTCTTTCTTGACACTTTAGAATTACGTCCTAAATGATTCCACGGAAACTAAGAAACGGGATAAAAATTGTGAAAGCCTAGGTGTTGAGCTAAGTCAATATCTATATGTGTGCCAAAGTTCAGCTAATCCCGCTCTAAGCGTGAAAGAGTAACAAACATCCATCCATTCTTCCTCACGGACTTTTGCATTTACAATAGTAGTAAATATGATGAGACTCACCTCTTAATATCTGGTAGAGGAAGACTTTGATGTGGTCTGCGGACAGATGTTGCGGTGACACGATGATCTTGTGCAGGTCACTTTGCAGCAGCTCGGTGATCACGTAACTGATATGGGTTGGTCAAGGACGTTATTGGGCAGATATATTGAACGTGAACATAAAAAATAACATTGGAAAAAATATTCCTCTTATATATCTCTCATGTAAAACAAAAACACATTGGTATTTTTAAGTAAGACTTTCAATACAGACATGGAGTATTTAAAATTTCCGTAACTAAAAGATGTGAAACTAAATAATTAAAACGTATCTTTTTCAAGGCAAGATGCAGATTATGTTGTCTAGTCGCAGACGGGGATTATGTAAATATCTGCGTACAATATTCTACATAAATAATTCCACGAGGAGCCGCATGACTGGTACTAGGCGTTACTCAACCGACCGTCCAAAAGGGTGGCTTCAGAACGTCCTACCACCCGTGTGCCTGCCAGAGGACCGGTCCAGTGATCCGTCCGGCCGGAGCCGAGCCGTCTCGCCCGTTATCTCGCTTATCTGCAGCACGCCCCTTGTGACCATTATCAAAATTACAGGCCGGCCATGGTACGCTCCGCACACTTGTTGCGGCCAAACTACATTACAACTTGAACGTTACGGGTGGAATTTCAACGAATTGTAATTTGGGAACAGACCCACTGTGTATTGAAACTAAAGTTGAAAATGTTGCTCACATAACGTATGAATTTAAAGTCCAAATTAGATTGAACTCGTATTCCCTGGAATACAATCCAATTAGCAAATTGCTGCGTAAGATTATACAAACTCTTACACGAATTGTTTTAGAGTAATATCGGCACATAGCACCGACTATAAAATTGTGTAAGTGGCAGTTATTTAATCCGTAGCGATGAATATTGTGGTCGTGAAGCACGAAGCGTCTTGAATAACGTCCATAAAGCCTACATTCGACCTTAGAGCTGACGCATTAGCGCTGGCTATATAGAAACTATCGTAAATATTAACTTATACAATATGTGCGCAGACGATCTTCGTGGCATTCTACATGCCGCTACCGAGAACCGTAATTTGATGCTGATACCTCATATAAAATATATTTTCTTTCTGGGATTATCTTGGGAACAACTTGACGGATTGGGATGACCTTTTCACGTATACGATGAAGTATATTTAGTTCTAGCTAGATAGTAAAACACTTTTTTTTTTCAATCAAGCACAAAATAAGTAGAAGCATGAACATTTATCATTAATTCCAGCCCACCACTGTGAATTTTTGTATTTATTTTTCCTAATAGTAATTACTATTTAATCTAGCCCATGTGTATTGTTGGACAGAGCTTTTCACGGGCCATTAAAGACAAGTTCTCCCGATATCGCATGCGGTAAACCACACCCTTTATTCCGTAGTTATTTTAGCCTACGGTTTAACAACCAACTTTCTCTTACAATTACATTGAATAGGTAATTCTGTTTCTGTCAAAGATCTTTAATGTCATCCTTACAAAGGGATTTAGTCTCGTCTCGAAATATAGTTACCGTACCGTTATGCTCATTGTGAGGTGGCGGTAATCCCTTGTCACTTCGTTAAGTGTTATTGTTAATGGCTTGTCTAGTCAGCACTACTATTCACGCTTGATGAGTCGTTTGAAGTTATTTCTGGCTTTATAATCAGCTTTCTTTTTCCTATATCATCCAAAATTCTTTCCCTTGACATTCCTAGGAAATCTAAAAGGCCAATTGCAAGTTTTGCTAGAATTAAAATTGTAATCGACACCTGGTAAGATAGATGTCTATCAAATCGTTCAGAGTGTGATGAAACTCCTTGATAATATTCCATGATATACCCTCCGCACTACAAGCTTAATGGTTATGTTGTGAGTCACGTGCATGGCATCCCAGACTTGCTTTTCATTATGAGTAGAAAAAAACACAAGAAAAGGCAAATGCTCACGTATTCCTATCGATTTTGTAGTAAAACCACAGTACCGTGCGCATAATAAAAGCGTGTCAAATATTTGCAAGGATTGACGGGTACGTGCAAACAATACGTGTACTTTTAACTTAGAAAACTTAAGGTATTGTTTGCTACGATAGTTATTTCTACGTTTATTATAAAACTTTGATTTTAAAAGAATATGTATAGTGCCTTATTGGTCTAGTGGTAGTAAAGCGCGACTGCTGAGCAATGAGGTCTTGGGTAGATTCCCAGGTCGGACAAACATTTTTATCAAGGATTTGGTTTTGTCTGGATTTGTGCCAGGTTGATGGCAATAGGCTCGCCCTCTATGGGACTTAAAGATAACTGGCGAAACGTGTGTGTAAATGTATACTAATGGTTACACCTCATGCCTAACCCTTCGGGGATTACAGGCGTGATGTTATGTTATGCATAGAGTATCTTGTCCATTCTTCTCCATACGAAAATACATTTTTTTTTATCTTGTCTAAGGTACGTTACAGTGGCCTGATTGAAATAAACGATTTGACTTTGATATTTGTAGAACGTACGCCACACGCTAATGAAGACGATTCAAATTGTAAGGATTTAAAAGAAGATAGACGAATGTCCACGTTTACTGGGTATCATTAACATCACGCGATCACCAATCACCCTGCCAAGTGCTGCTATTATGGTGTTATCTCCCCTAAGACCGGCCGTTGTAACGGCTGACAAGCGAGTCTATATCCAGCAGTGGACAACAACGTATAAATACGAGCAATATACACAGAGAGAACAATAAAAACATGTTTCTCTTTTCAAGTTTCGTCGTATTTTATCACAGTTTCAAAGTTTTTAGCACAATGTGTTTCGTTTACATTATTTACATTACAATGAAAACACAAATTATGGTACCTGATGAATTAATTTATTTGTAAATTGAACTCTTTCCATTTAGTTTAGAACTTGTTTTTAATTGATGCGAAATAAAACTTTTTTGTATGAATAACAGAGCGTAGTGTTTTCTTTTTCCCTTTTTTCTTTGCTTGCAAGAAGTTTATCCATTACTAATTGTTTTTTTTTTTTACTTTTTTCTATAAGTAGGTTCATTAATACTGTAAGAACCTCTTAATATCGTTTATACAACTTAGAAAAGCAATATAATCGTCCCCTATTACTTAGAGACTTAATGGCGACCTCAATGAGGTGTGAACATACGACAGTATCTTTCCAGTACGTTAAGTACCTAAGTAATACCTAGGTATATGTATTACTTAGGTAATATTGGAGTATTAAGACAAAATAATATGGTAGCCGTGTATGAGCGGATGTAATTTAATTAGTACTTACCGTACGCAGTCACAGACAAATACTTCTAGATCTACAGCGCAATGAAGATTTAATTTCATTCTTTATTTTTGTATTTCGCTGGTTTTAAATCACTATCTTTTAATTTCTCAAGTCCCACGTAATGAGACACAATTGATTTTCTATTGTTCTGTCATACCGGTATGACAGAACAATAGAAAATCAACACCGGTACATCAAGTTCTCACATCATTGTGCCTGAAAATAGGTGGTGGAGTCCCATTGTTCAACCAAGAGCAACGAAAAAGGTTCGAGATAACCCTTAACCCTAACTTTTCAATACCAAAATGTCATTTGTACATTTGGAATAATAGACACGATCAAAGAAATAAACCAAAAGTATTTGAATGCGGGTAGCCCCCAGTCACGTATGGGGCTGCGGTCACTTGCCTAATCTGTATCTATTCGAGACCTCACCGAATCGAGCCAGTCTTACCCTATCTATAGTGGAGATGATCTATCCATTGTTGTTAAAATTTCTACCGCATTATTATTGTTTAAATTATAAATGCTTTAAATTACTACGAAAGCAGTTTGACGTAAATTGAGTTAGGAATGCCTAAATGATTTTGGAAGGCAAACGAAATAGGTTTACACCATTTCTTTAATCGAAACATATCTTTGTTCTGTTTATCTGAAATATTGTCGAATCGGCGCCGATTAATGGCGCATACTGGTAAATTGATTAAGCCAAAATTCTCGGATACGTGAATCATTGAGCACTTTTAATACACGTATGTTCAACGAATAAATCATAATAAATGAAACGTCACACATTTTTACGTATGAACACGTCATTTACGCAATAATGTGACAAATAAAGACGAACGGAATGCGTCATTTACAAGATAATAGCCATCGTAATGTTATCAGATAAACAAAAATAAATAGTGACTTGTAAATTTTAGATTGAACTATGAATACGGACTGAGATGGAACGTAGATTGAACGACATGGTATTATATAGAATGTAAATTTACCCTTTGACTGCGGACGAACATTCGCTGCGCCAAACACCAGTGCGGCTAGCTACCACTGTTCGCGTGTTCGCCATAGAAAAACACATACGGTGTGTGTGCGCCGCGCCGCACATGCGTTTTTAGTCGAAACACAACGTGTGTGTTTTCCCGCAGTCAACGAGTTTGCACAAATATTTTAGCAGTACATAAAGTACGTTGGTAGGTCTGTACAGCAAAAATAATTAAAATGCAATAAATTTTCAGTTGCTAATATTATTGTCCATATACGTAATACTGAACTCAAAGATATTTCGTAACGTAATTGACTCCATTCATAATTGTATTGAATGAAAAGAGTGGCTAATCGCTCCTTGACATAGAAAACAGCGTACAATTTGCGTAAAACATTGCACGATTTGGCATGCGTCGGCCTAGATTATGTTTGGATTGAATTAAACTATTGCCAATATTTTTTACTACTGAATTTTTAAGAATAGTTTTCTTTGGCTAGACAATATTCAGTGAGGTTATCCGGGGATTTATCTTGTCATAGTAAATTTATATGTAACTAGTTTTTGCCCGCGCCTTCGTCCGCGTAAATATAGGTTATCTATCGCGGATACAGAAAAAATGTGGAAAAAATTTAGCCTATGTCTTTTCTTGGAGTTTAAATTCATCCTGTTTTCATCAAAATCGGTTCAGTGGTTTAGCCGTGAAAGCGTAACAGACAGACAGAGTTACCTTCGCATTTATAATTATTAGTTTGGATCCAGCTGTCACAAAAACAAAGGAATATTCGCATACCTACCAATATTTAAATTCTTCAAAATTGAAATCTTTCGCCACGCAACTCGAGCCAATGTCTTATATTCTATTCATAACGGGCCCCAGAAATTCTGTGAGACGTTACAATAACTGATTCCCCAATTTATTGCAAGAATAACTAAGCTTTAAGTACCTTCAACAAATTACGTATTCGCTTGCCATATCAATTTATTTTCGTGAGATTGTGAGCACAATAAGAATTGGCAACAGGCAACGCTGGAAGTGCCGGCCGGGCCCAGGGGCTCACGGACGGTTTTGGGGCTACACCCCTGTGCCGGGGCGGTAATTATTTACTGAGGGGCTGAGATTCCGCCCCCGCGCCCGCAACCCCCGCACTCCCCTACCGCCCCATCAAACACGACACGCAGGATGGCGTATGGGAGGATACACTTTTACGATACGGGCTTTAGTTTTTCATGGTCCGAAATATTTTTGTGTCATCTGTTAGTGAATGGAGCGAAATCTATACTAATATCCTAAAACTAAACAGTTTGTTTGAACACGCTTATCTCCGGAACTGTTCGCCAGAATCAGAAAATTATTCCGCAAATAGCAAGTTACGTTATTCCCGAGTGCGATAGACTATGCTTGACTTTTAGGCGGACGAAACCGCGGGCAGTAGCTAGTTCCAAATAAAATTGGAATGTTACTAATACTTTTAGTAACACCGCAAACTTTGACCACTTCAGACTTTCAGAGAATATGTAATACTAACTTATAGCTAGCTAGTATCTACTGGCATTTTAGGTAACTGTCAGCAAAAACTTTTTGCGGTCCCGATTTTTAATTTGTTCTTGTTCAAAAGATTAGATAGCCACAAAAAGTATTTTAGACAACTATTTTATTGGACCAAAATAACACAGGTCAGCTTGCCAGATATAAATGGTGAACTTTGTAAAATAAACTTCATGTTTACTTTCCAACTGCAGTGTATTCCATAACAACAAATGTAGAAGGTATTTAGGGTAAGCATACATGAAGAAACAGTGGAATACACTTGTGTTCATAAGGCGTAGGAGCATACATATAAATTGTGGACTGAAAGCCCGGATGTTGTACAGCTGTGCACCCAAACCCGACCACCGAATACGTTTGTAGACACAAAAAAAACTTTTACAACACAAACTCGATCCCTGGAAAAAAACGATACGTATCCGAGCATCGATTAGTCAAACAACTCGTTATCAGACATCTCTGTTCGCGACTGATAAATCATTATTTATAACCGTAAGCAGGACACTGAAAGGGCGTCACTGGAATATTGAAAAATTAACAAGCCGTAAAACGCTTTTGATCCGCTGCAAAATTACGTATTCATTAATTTGTTTTATTAAAATCCGTATGCGGAATCCGTGTCACTAGCATCGGTGTTCATCATAGCATTAAATATTAATACGATACATTAAAATATTATTTAGCAATTTACCTTTTTGATAAGCTGTGTTTACGATTATGTTTATTTTATATTCTGTGCTGCGTTTAATTTCAATTACATTATTTCAGATCAATTCAATTTTGTAATTGTTTATTTGTTTATCGATCAGTTACCAAAATTGTAACGGCTCACGCATACTGCGGTTATAAAAACTGGTTTCTGACAATGTTGACAAAATAAAACGCATAAAAAACAAAAATTATTAAAACAACAAAGCAGTTTGTTTAGTCAATCTTCAGCGTGGGCTATAAGTTGTGCGCGTGCTCCACGACTTATAGCCTCCGCCGAAGATTGACACAGACTACATGAAAAATAAATTTCAACATTTTCCGCAGACAAGTTTACCTCCAAGCATTTTATGTTCTACAACAAAAACTCGTCTTTGTTGGATGCAAAATCAATAGAATAACTAACACAGAATAGAAACATGTTAGGTGCATAGCAAATCGTTTAAATAATACTGTAATTTGCAGAAATGGCATTTGTGTGGTAACGTTACACCATCAATGTAATACGAATGGTAATATTCACTTGGCTATACTTATGGCTTTCCTACCGTTTACGAAAGCATTGAAATGGTCAGCTTTAACACATATGTTTTAACCATTGTTTCACGGCGCAGACCGGTAGGACTGCGCCAGACGCTTGTGTTCCCTGAACAATGCACGCGCCGACATTACACTTCGGTGTCTCACTTTTAATTGCCGTGTCTAATTTATGAATATTCTCTTCACACGCGTGTTATGTAGAACAAACTTGAAACAGTCCTTCTGTCGCAATTTCAAGCTCGCCATTATGTTTCTCCTCGTCCTTTTTACGAGTAGGGGAGGTACCTACAGCTGTGACATTGATGGATCATCGACACCGGTTTATTAAACGAAACCGGTTGACACTACTTGCCCGTCATATTTGCATAGAACGTACCTACTTGAAATATGGAAAACGTTTTGTTCGTGACTAGAATTATTTTCTAACATAGCAACAAGCAGACCATCAAAGTTAGACGACTTAAACTTTTATACGTTTCTAAATTGCAATTTAAAAATATTCGTTATTATCTTTTGCCCGTGTCTTCCATCGCATTAATTTTTTTACAGATCCCTATTTTTTTTTAATAAGATATAGCTTATGTTGCTCTCTGATAGCGAATCTTTCCATAAGTTTTTGAACGGCTATGAGTTTATCCATTACAAATAAAAATACAAATCTTTTCTTATTATATTATACCATCACTTTCGCTAGTTTAAATTAAACGCGTGTACGTACATCGCGACATATTTCAGTGTAAATTACAAACTTCTGAATGCTGAAATGAACTGATGACACGGAATGGGGAAAATATAATCAGTGACAGGTCAGTGGCCCTCGGAAGAGACGCAAGAAGTAAATCACGAATATTTAAGATGCGTGGAAAGACACTCAGCAATGTCGGTGCAAATGACCATTCCGAAGACAGTACTTGGAAGAGAGACGTTGATAAATCGTTCTCAGCAGTGTTTGCTGGACAAACGTACAATGATTGGAATACATTTTACTCCATATGAAATGATGTGAAAGGCTTCTTTGTCAAGCTTGAATGAGTAATGAGCTCTCTCCAAATACAAATGATAAAATTCTTGGGAACTCGGAATTCTTAAAACTCTGGCTTAAGTCCACTGTAATGCTATTAAATATACAGCTGTGTTCGGTTATGTTGTATTAATTCACAAGTGTAATGAATGTTTACAATGCAGAAGCGAAAACCGAACTTGTTAAGTCAATAACAAAGTACACGAATGATAGATAACGTGGGTAAATGAATAAAGATGGTTTTTATTTTCGTTGTTGGGAAACATGAAATAGTAAAAAAGAAATACGATCCAAATGGAGCCTGAATACAAAGTCTGCGGGCAACGAAATTTCCCGATAGCCCCAAGGATATTCCCCAACATCTTGGGTAGCAAGAACAAGAATCGTATTTTATATGTAGTGTATACTGGCCGAGCAACAAATCATTCATTCATAATGGCACGATCGGAAAATGGTAACATTTCCTCAATTCAATTTTTCCAAAACTTTCGTAGTTAAGATCGACCACAAGCTACAGTCGAGAATCTATTTTAGGAAAACTAAAACTTTGTGAAATTGAGACTAATTTTTCCTCACAAAATTCTATAAGGAAAATATCGCACCCGGCCAAAACCACGTTTCCAAATATTTTTCTTTACCAAGTTTTGCGTGAACACAAAAATATGTAGGAACACCATAAATAAGGCAAGTTTGTACCGTCGTTAAGTATGATTGGTGTCGGTCCTGATATTTGGGTTATTATCGTGGTAATCCGTTGCGTCCTTTGGTCCGCGCGGTCCTTCGGCCACTATACATCAACGTCGCGAGGGATACAGGGACGTTTGCACCGCGTATCGCCCGTCAACTGATACGAGTTGATCCCGCATGGGAACTTGGGAAGCCGACAATGGGTTTATTTGGTTCTAACACATACAATAGATGTTTGGATTTAGGTAGGTATTTGTGTTATGAGAAATGTAATTAAATTTTGGTCCGTATGTTTACTAGCTCCAACAAAAAAAAAATAGGAAAAATCTTTATTAATTACCAGACTCGTATAAAAAAAAAGTATAAAAATACGAAATTTCTCATTCCTCGAGCAGCCGTCAAGTAATCTGAAGAGATAACGTGATGATTGTTAGGTTTATCATGGATTAGTCAACAAACTGTCAAAATACCCGGAAAATAATACCGAAAAACTTAAATCAATACAGAAAAAGTAGGTCACAATATAAACTCACAAATAATATTAAACACGAATGAAATAGAAAAAAAAAACACATTATTTACTTTGCGTCCCTTGCGATTGTTTATGAAAACAGAAAAAATATAATAATCATATTTCTGCGTGGCTTAATTTTAAATCAATATTAAAGCACGTCGGGTAAGTTCGAGACAAACACGCCAAGTAATCGCAAAAGCGGGCAGAGGTCGGACGTTGATGAATAACGGCTTTACGGACGGACAGACGGACAGTCCGGGCACAGGCGACCGTACCGCCTCTAGTGTTGTCGTGTGTTGTTATTTTGGCCGGGACTCGGGAAGAAATTTGAACGGGTCTCACTAATCCCTTGAGACGATTGAAACGTTGACACTTTCATGTTCAACTTTTTTTAAAGACCCCTAACTTAAATCGATAAAGGTCTCGACGAGGCTGTTATAATACTTCAACTATCTGAGGATAATAAGTATTCTAACGATTCTTTTGATTCAGACTCTGATTAAGGCTTTGGAACTTCACTTGAATTATTTTTGTAACAATCTTGGACTAAAATGATTTGATATTCTAATAAACACTGGTCCTTATACCAAAATCCTTATTTAAGTAGTCTTTTGTAAGTCATTTCCAAATACCTATGTGCCTATCTAGAACTAGCTACAGTTAACCGCATTCGCCTCTTTCTGCCTCTGCCGAAGGCGGACGAGCAGCGGGCGTCGGATTATGCTATATACTTTACTAAGAACAAGCCTCCACGTCTATACAATGCAGGCGTTTATGAAGGTATTCATAAACGCCCTCAGATTTTAATTTGACTTGTCCTTCACTACCCACTGCGAGATAAGCGAATAGAAACACAAACTCATGAAAACTATGGGAACGCTCACATCAAAATGTCGTCATAAAAACAAATGTTTTTAGTGAAACGAATGTGACTAATCCGTTGAATAATAAAACTTCAAAGCACGCGATTCCGATCAAACGTGACGTCCGGTGGAACGTGTTAACGTGGTAATAACACCATGATTAGTAAACAGCGTGATGCTGCCCAATTATGTAGCTGCATTAGCTTATTAAGCAAAGTTTCTAACAGAATAGTCAATGAAGTACGCCCATTACCCGGTGGGGGGGCGGCGCCGATCGCGGGACCCAACGAATTTCCGCCGCAGTTTCTTTATTCCTCTCACAACGGGATTTTCCGCAGGATGCTAATCTACACAATGGAAATTAACTGGCAAAGAAAAACAGGCCAACATTACAAATCTCATTTCCATTTATAAACACGAGAGAACTGTCAAATTTACTACAAGGTTGACCTTAAAAGTTTTCAGTGTTAACTTTCACGAATGGAACCAAATTATGATCGGTTGAATCTGACGGTAGATTTCTCCTCCGTCCCTGGATAGACGAAGTAATTTTTGAGGTCTGTGAGAACTATGTTACATCTGAGTCTCAATATTTAGAGCATAACGTTCTGGTAAAACCTACTGCTAACGTTTTCCCTTAGTCTCAAGTCGTGACTTTTACAAACAATAAAAGCGAAAGAGAAAGTGTATTTTGGGTTTATACGCTTGTACAACTTGAGAAAACTTGTATATTACAAAATGAACTGTAATTGAATCAAGAGAGAGTCATAATTAGATGATATCGCATACAGTTAATGTAGCTGAAGCAGTAAATTGGTAGCGTAAACTGGCGTTGACAAACATGCAAAGCGTGTCCTGTGTAGCTAAGCACTCGCAAATAAAGAAAACTGCGCTACTCGCTATAATACGAAGTCTGCGCCATCAGCTGAAATATACCGTCCAACATTTCAAAACTTCAGGAACGATACCGAAATGCGTGCGGTAAAAATATAAAAAACTTGCGTTGGTTAACGAACACAGGTGGCACGCTGAGATTGAATGCGACATGATACTCTTCATTACGGCTACATGAATACATTTGCATTGCGAATGAGTCGTTTATTTTCCGCGGTAGTACAAATTTTGAACACTTAACCGTGGCGGTGTATTTCAAAACAGACTAGTTATACCATTAAGTTACATCTTTGGTTACTGCTCTGATCCCGTGGGTCGTATAGCGTGATAATATATAGCCTATAGCCCTCTACTATTCCTTATGAATCTGGCTATCATATACGAAAATATTTGTTTCAATCAGACTTCCAAAGATTAGAAGATAGCGCGTTTGAACAAGCAAAAAAGCAGTTCAGGTTTATTATATTGGTAAAGATTTAAGTTTTAACTATTCGAGATGAAAAAAAAGCGTGATTTGGGGAGCTGCAATACGGTTGCGTTTATCTAAAGCCTATCGGGCAAGCTTCCAAGACGTCATCGAGACGGGGCCGCACAAGGGGCTACGCCAGCGCTGATCTCGAGCCAGCGAGCCAAGAAGCCTCTCGGTCACCCCGTGCCAAGTACCGCCGGCTTTGCGAACCCTTAGCGGTGTCTGCCTCAAATTATTCCAAAACGTAAAAGAATTCGAACGCTCTTTACTGACATGAATTGGAGGTGACGTTATAAAAAATAATGACTCTGGGCGGAGTGTTTGCTTTACAATCGCAAAGAATATTGGTTTTTGTACATATTGTAGCCAATTTTGATGAAACACCGTATTAACAAAATACTACACTACCATTTTAATAGTAGCATCGCGACGGCTGCAAAGAAATATAGGACAAATTATCACGATGAGAACTAATTTTGTTGCTCGATTAATCATTCGAGGGAGCACGTCAGTTGGCGAGTGCTATTCTCCATTAATCGATGACTGATTAACTGTTTTGGGATTTTGTTTGGATGTAAGAGCGGACATGGTGCGCACATGAGTACGGAAGAGGTCGGGCTCGGGGGGAATGTCGGCGTCATACGAAACAGTCCGGAGTTGTTGTTACTGCGAGCGAAAACACGAAACCGCTCTCAGTCCCACGAGAATACGATTCGGAGCCAAAAGTAGCAGGTTTTAACGTAATACTTATAACTTGATGCATTTCTAAGCAAAATAAGAATATGTACTACTGTCCCGGGCATGGGCAATATGACATGTTTGGGCTTTAATGTCCTACTGATACAATTTTCCGAGCAATGTCAAGCTTTATAATCGTGATACAATGCGCCCCAGGACATTGTGATATGGACACAGATACTACTCCAACGAATACTCTAATTGTGCCTATTAGATTGGTGGATAGATAAAGCCATGGTTTAAGCATCTATAACAGCTGAACTGACAGGATAAGTAACAAAAAGTAATGGTAAACAGAAGAGTACAAATTTAATCTAGGGTCTAGCCAGGGCTCCAGTTCCCGGGAGGGCGTTAGCGAAATTGCCAGAATACATTAACGAGAAGGGTCGCCCCCGCGCCCTATCTCAACAACCTGCGACTAAGCTACGACACAAAATCTCTCTAAATCGCAAATTTTAGTCGCATTACGGGTTTTTTATACTGTTTATCGTTCACATTCGTGCTCAAGTGTAATTAATATACTTTCTATTTGCGTACACAATAAGAGCGTGTATTATGACTGAGAGGCAATAATTCTCAGAGTTATATCATTGAAAGACTTAATGAAGTCGTGGAAATATCATAAAGCGGTTATTTACGGCGAGATTCCTCTACCTTAAACGACGGCGCAGTAAATAAAACCAAGGTTTAATGTTTCACGAAGGTCTCCGCGTTATGTTATATGCGTAACGTCATTTTTAGCATGCTTTTGTTGGCAATTCGCATTGTTCTTTGAGTATTCCCGATAAGGTTGTTTCAATGTCTCACACTTGTATGATGAAGAAAAAAACTGACGAATATTTTGTAACACTTCAAGCGGCTGTTGCCGTATCGCAATACAACGTTTAAATGCAAACCAGTTCGTTTTTTCAATCGCCAGGCGTGAAATTATATTTAATAATTCTGGTAAACGCTTCAGAAAGCGGTTGAAAGAACCTCAAAATTCAAAGCGTCTATAAAATAAAAATTATATTGCTCGGAATACTTTTGTAATGGCGTACGCACCGAGAAAGGCTCTAACACCAGGCTACAGATTTTACTGCGCATCCTACAAGTTTTAGTGCCGTTTTTATATGGACGTCAAATTTTTACGATTTTTGTTCAGTGCGCCTAGGCTTCTGAGGCGTCACGGTCCATGCAGGCTCATTTTTCTTTGACCTATAACGCCTTTGAGTGCGTCTTTCAAAGGATAAATAAAGAGCAGCAATGCTACATAAATAACGCTACCACGATGTAGGTACCCATAAACATAAAACGTGTTACGGGTTACCGTACCCTTGACGATCCGACCAGCACACGACTCGTGAACCACACAAATACCATTTCGGGGAACTAACTTTCATTTTATATTGGTACTTTTGGAATGCAAACATCCAGTAACCATTTATTTGATCAGGTACTCTTTCAAAGTCGGTAAGTGCTTAAGTTCTTTCTGTTGACTGAATATTTTATTAGGTACATCAAAGGGGACGGCGAGTGTATCCTGCCAGTACCTGCATATTGATAAGGTCATATTCCGATTATCAACTTGTTTGATGATGTCTAAAGGTATGTTATGTACTGCTTATTCACTTCTCAGTGATTCTGTTTGACGGTATGCATATGGGAAACAAATTTCCTTTCAACATAGGTTTGAGACAAGAACATTATTTACAAGACTAAAATAATTTCGTTTCAGAAAGAAATAACATTAATAAAACGTTTTATTTCACAGAAGATACTGACATAAAATTTAAGTAGGTAGACACACGCCATTGTAAAACAAAGGCAATATATCCAGCAATAATGTTTATTATCGAACGTTGAACTGAGTAACTACTGACAAACATGATGGAAGCTACTGAGCATGAAGAATCCCCATAAAACTAATAACATCACGATAATTATAACCAACGTAAATAGACTTAGAAGTGCTACTTAAATCCATATTTGACATAAAGGATTAATCATTGCGCATGCTTAATAATAGACTGACCTAACTCAAAAAAACAGTTTTTAGGGAAATCGCAAAAAACGTTTTGCAATTACGACGTCGGCTGTTTATTTGGACATAAATGATGCAAAATGTTAGTTGAACAGTTCAATTTTTTTTTTAATGATAAAATGTTAACCACATATTTGATTGAAACTTAAATTTTAATTGAATACTAATTATTTTATTTATTGTAGGCCGTCAAAATTATTTTTGTAGTTTTAGGTCTATTTAATACTAAATCTGCGCTAAAATATTAAGACCTAATTAGTTTTAGGTTAGTTTATTATTAAATTCAAATACTTCTTGGCTGTATATTTACGATTTAAGTCACATTATTACAAAAAATGATAAAACATTTTAGTAGTTAGGATTTTTAATTTAAATCCTAAAAATTAATAAGTCACTTTTCAAACAAATTAACTTTACAGCGGTTGAACGAATGTTGAATGTGTCAGTGTTATGTTAAAATGGCATCTTCAAACTCCTGTGTGTGAAAGAGACCGAAAATTAGTAACAGTACTTTAACACTAACTTTTTAAGACTTTCATATTTTATGTGGATAGAAGGCGCTGTATTAAGGATTATAGTGCATCTAACTCATTTTAGACCTATTTTGATTTAGGTCACTTTAATATTAAGCATGCGATTGATTAAACGCCACCATATATGGATGACTGGTTATTAGTGAACAATACTTCAATCACACGGTTGTACTCATGATAACAATCAACTTTCCTAAGGAAATGATTTGCAGGCGCGCTTTCCGTACGGTTTATAGTGATATACGTACACAAAAAGATGTATGGTAAAAGTTGAAGTTTTTATCATCATCTTCCTGCCCTTGTCCCATGTTACTTGGAGTCGGCACACCACGTTTTCTACTTCCATTCCGTCCTGTCAGCCGTCATGCTATCACTGACTCCCTCCTCATATCATTCTTCGCACAATCCATCCATCTTTTCTTTGGCCTTCCTCTTCCTCTCCATCCATCCTCATTCATAACTCTCTTCGACACATGCGTTTCATCCCTCCTCTTCACTTCACTTCAAGTAACTAAATTACTTTCAGTTGATTGTGTTATTTTTGTTACTCAATATTGTATTGTGATAATTAAGACGATCATTATCATCATCATATCAGCTCAACGCCGTCCACTGCTGGACATAGGCCTTCCTTAAAGATAGCTACAATTACTGTTCTGCGCTGCTCGCATACAGATTCAGACCATACCTACTTACTTTGTTCAAAAATCCGAAAGTTGTTTGTTATCATGAGGTAATCATGTGTAGGTATAGTATCGGTAACTAATTACCAGTCACCCTTATGTGTAGTGAAAAGGCCATCATACATACATTAATTATACCCGACGTGCTAGAGTGATAATTTTCCTAGACTTTTTCAATTAACGCTGGACAACAACCAGCAGACATTCTGTTTTTCTTTTACTTCCAACTGGGACGCAAGTGGCAATCATACACTGGCATCCAGATGTTAAAGAAAGATATAATATGTGTAACCATTTTTTTGACTTCTAACCATTTAGCATTATGTTTTTTTTTCTATAGATTTTATCTTAGAGCCTATATTGGCGTAGATTCATATGCTTAGATCTATACTACCTAAGGGCCGGGACACATAAACATGCTACGACGCGGCAAAATCTTGGAAAAATGTACCTATTTTCTAAGTTTACGCCGCGTCGTACCACGATGCGACGTCATATCGTGTTTATGTGTACGAGCCCTAATATGCAAAGTTGCGCTAATCTCTGCAACTCTAGAGTTGGATTAGAAAAAATATTTTTAATAACTAGTTTCATGAGGACAGACTATGTAATATCACGCTGCGACCCACGAGAGCGAAGCAGTAACCAAAGACTTGACTTAACGCGACTAAAAAAATCAAGCGAACAAAATCGCGAGTAAAAGCTAATGTGTTTATAAGTGGAAACTTGAAATTGACCATCATCCAAAAAATTGCTTAGGTACCTAAATTTACTAGCTCTAAGTTTTCCTAATAGTATGATATGAGCGTTATAAATTAATTGAAAGCTGTCTAAAACACGGACATGTGCAAAACTAAAACATATGGTGAGAATATACAACGCGTAGATAGGATTTCGAGGCGGGAGGACCCACGCGGTAAAATTTTCAAGAGTGGCGAAATATTTTCTCTACATTGGTGTCGTTAGTTTGAGAGTTGAACTTTAATCATGACTATCTAAAGTTCATTTTTCTAAAAGAAAGTATGAATACGACTTCTCGGATCGCATAACAAATCAAATGCATATTTACTTTTAGGTCATTGTTTTTTTACCATTCCTATAAATAACCGTATTGTGAGAATAGGTCAAAACACATTTTCTTAAGAGAAACTACACCTATTTACCTTTTAATTAAAGGTATCAAGATGAATAAACTAAAGTTATATCTAACCCTAGTAATGGAATAAAATCATATTTATATGATTTGCGGAATCAAGGGATTCTTTCTACACAAAAGTCCATTTCTTAGTAACTTAAAGTTTAGGTAAATCTGCATATGATCATGACAGAAGGAGAAAAAAAAAGGTATCTGAAATTCAGTAGCTACGGGTTACGATTGCTTACCTTAGATAATAAAATAAATAGCTGCATAATCAAGCAACACGCTAGCAAAAACCATGCTATAGCTTGAAATATATTCATACTAGTGAAATTACTAGAATTTCCGTATACATGCTTCGCTTCCGAATTTAAAACGATAGCAGTATACGATTTCCTAGCAGACATGCAACATAAGAATTTGCAATTTCAAACTGTAGGTACAAGCTCAGAAGCACCACATTGCTATGACCGGTCACTGATGGCAATATAAGCTCCAAATCTAGTTGAGGAAACCAATATCGCGTTGAATGTTTCATATAAAACCAGATAAACATTGCGACATACATAAATATATCAACATAACTAATGCACTCCATTCAAGCAATAAACTATTTGATAAGAAAACATTCAACAGTATTGAATGATTAATACAAAATCAAATAAACGCATTGACTTGAATGAAGTCATAAACGGGTCTGATACAGTATATTCCGCTTATAAACTATTCAATAAGACACGATGCAAACCAGATGAAGCGTTCAATTACGTACATGACATCGCTAACGGTAATAATAGCTTACTCTACGATAATGATAGGGTATGTACGACAGCCGAGAGACGTCAGAACAACACAGGACAAGTTAATGCTGTCAAAGTCAAAATCATAGCATTTATTTCAGTTAAACCAAATATAGGCACTTCGAATTTTCAAGGAGTCGGTCAGTTGGTCAGAAAGTTGAAGCTAGTTGCTCGTTCTATAACGGAGGTTGGCCTACAAGAACAAAAACCACCACATAAAGAACGGAAGGCTCAACAAACAACTGAATCCAGGTCCTAACTAAAGAATAACTACCTAACCATGCAGTAGAAGCCGTAAGGTTTTCTGGACTTTATTGTTAGCATTACAGCCTTTCTTTTTTTATTATGATACCATCCACAACCTCGCATACGAAACCGAGTAAGCTGGGAAAAATCACTAACACAAAGAACCGCGGGATGTGAAAAGTAAGCAATCCGAAGTTTATGGTATTTATTTTTATTGTGGATTGTAAATATTTCAAATGACCGTCGCAACTCGTTTTACTTCCACAAATAACGCACCTGTTTTTAAACATAATTTTGCACTTTGCTTAAAAAATCACGCTGTTGTTATGAATATTAAATATTTATTAAGGGCTCGAGTATGACGGGCTAATTTTGTGAAAGCAAGGGCTTTAGGTTACCATCTTTTGTATGCAAAATAAAAGTTCATTTGAGCCTAAACATCCGACCAAAATATCCTACGCATGTCTAAAACAGGCTAGACTGGTCAACCGCAAATCGAACTGAAATAAAATTAAACTAAATCTTATCTCTTGAACAGAAAACAGTATCGAAGCAGGATCTAATATATTTGCGAGAAGTAAATAAATTGGAATCGATAGTCGTACATTACTAAGCAAGCATCCAGCTGTCTAAGTAAATCGATCAACCTCTCAGAGCACTAGTTTGCGAGTGTAGCCAAACATAAATTATATTACCGTACCTGTCTACTCGATATCAAGTCTCCGTTACGAGCCCATCCACTTTGGGAGCAAACAGAATTACTACAACTGACAAGGACGTCACAAATATCTATTAGGATTCTGTAGGCTGAAGATGAAATCCTTGGTTGTTTGTTGACCGATTATAGCGGGATCATAACTAACAAGGCTAACGAAATATTCGATAAACAAGATGCAGGAAATTCTTATATAGACATTCAATAGGATGAAAATAATGATATGTTTGGTTATTCAAGATGAACAGTTCATTTCAAGCAAATAAAAACTGTAGAGGTCATAAAGCTAGGATGATGAAAAATATACAAGTATTCTTATTCTAATTAAACAAAAAAGATAACATCACGCCTGTAATCCCCGAGGGGTTAGGCAGAGGAATATCCATTAGTACAGCCTCATTTAGCCAGTTATGTTTAAGTCCCATATATTAGGAAGAGAGCCTATTACCACAGAACAAATAATAACGATATTACTAAGTCCTGAAGAATCATTGACCCTCCAAACGATTCCATAGCATTTAGAATTAAAATTGGTCCTCCCATGTATAATAAACCGTAAACTAAAACGTAAGCTAAACTAGAAGCTCTGCATAGTGGAATTTAATGCGCCATGAAAAACTTATAAAGGGCAGGCTAATCTGCGTATTATAGGTAAACAGATGATGGGCCTGCATCGATTGGGGAGCAATTAAGCGTGCCGGCCGAGCGTTAACGGTGGTACGAGCCTGAATGGGACCGCTATAAACTGTGATCTGGTGATAAATTCTTAAATACTCATATAAATAATATACACATGGCCGCGAAGTGCAATAAACCGTTAGTGTGGATATTATGAGGGGATTATGGATATATTCGTATATGGAACGGAATTAGATCGTAAGTTATAGAAATGTGATGTTGAAATGGGTCCCGATTTTCTATGTGCTAGTGGAAAAGTAATTTCTATTTTGCTTAAAATAAAGTATATTCACAAGCAATACTCAACTGCAACTAACTGTATAGCTTTAAGTCTGCTTTTAGTCTATCAGGATGCAGCTGGCCAGTGTTTTACACGGAGCGGCCTCCTATCTGACCTCTACAATTTAGTTACTGGGTAACACGATACCTCTTGGTAAGACTGGTTATCAGACTATCAGGCAGAAGATCTACGAATGACAACTTTATGTGTTTTCCGAGGCACGGGGTGTCACAACTATTAACTTCTAAACTCCGGGCTGCTATTTAGAAATTTCCAACAAATTTTTGTCTAACCTGGGAATCGAGCCTTTTTTTTTTTTTTTTTTTTTTTTTTGAGGTGGTAAAAATCATCAAATGACTCCTTCCGCCCTGGGTGGGGCGGAAGGGACTGTCAGACTTTTACTGACTAAAAAACCACCCTGTTCCTTCTGTTGCCCTTTACGTTCCGGGGCCACGGTATCCTGTTAAGACGTCCCGCAACCCCGGCAGGCGTTGGCCCCGTTGGGGGCCCCGTCCCTGTGCTGACAGCTCTTTGAGGCGCGCGCGAACAGAACGCGCCGTCGACCCGGGCTTGGTCCTTGATCGGACGGCGAGCTACCCATTACTCGCCGTCCGCAAGCCCGCGCCTACGGTGGCCGGATGTCGCCTCGCGACGTCCGACGCCCTGGGCGTCTCCCGCGGCGGCTGGGGCGTGAGGTGGTTCTCTCCCTCACGCGGCCCGCCTCCTCCTTCGCTAGCATTACTGCTTCGCAGAAGGAGGTGACTGCATCCCATTCCCTCTCGCCCCGGAGCATGGCCTGAACCAGGTCCGGACGCGAGAGGTCGCCGCCGCCTATCGCCTCCGTGAGGACACGGCGGTGATCTGCCCAAGCGGGGCAGTCCTGCACCGTATGCTCCACCGTGTCCTCCGGGCGATCCACACAGTGGTGACACCCGGGCGTTTCCTCCCGCCCTATCCGACACAGGAACCTCCCGAAACTACCGTGTCCGGTGAGGACCTGCGTCAGGCGGTAGGTGAGGACGCCGTAGCGCCTCTCCAGCCACTCCTCAAATAGGGGTCTTACCGCCGCGATTGCGGCGTGCCCGAACTTGGCGCTGCGCGTCCACACGCCACTCGTAGACGCGCTGGAGGACTGTTGCCTCCAGATCCCACGGCGGCAATCCGGCAAGGAGGCTTGCCGCTTCGCCGGAGACCGTACGGTATCCCCGGATTATCCGGATGGCCATGACCCTCTGGCATGCCACCAACTTGGCTGGTGGCCGCCGCCTGATGGTAGGGGCCCACACAGGGGCCCCGTAGAGGGCCATGGACCGCACGACTCCGGCGTAAAGCCTCCGGCAGGAGGCGCCTGGTCCCCCGAGGTTGGGCAGGAGCCGCCAAAAAGCGGCCCCAGCCCTGTCCAATCGAGGAGCCAGACGTCGGAAGTGCGCAGAAGCGGTCCCAGGACCGATCCCTGTGGGACACCGCACGACATCTCTCGCCGGTTCCACTCTCCCCGTTGGCCGGGGTAGATTACGGCTCTATCCGTCAGATAGTCGGGAATCGAGCCTAAGACCTAAGCGAAAAGCTGACAGTTGTGTTCTTTTTTTCGTTCCAATTCAGCACAAAATTCAACCAAAACAAGACTCAATCTAGTTCAATATATCCTTGGGTCATTGCAAGTACCACTCTGATATTAAAGCCAGAACAATAGCAAGGAAAAGCCAACGAAAACAGAATCTCGTACAATGTACGGAACTCCCGAGCTTTAATAAGAAGTTATAGTCGACATAATGTTTGTTTAGGAAACATTAACATAGACGTGAAGGAAATAAACTCGTACAATTATTTTAAATGGCTGCAATTTTGAAGGAACTGGGAATACTGAACATAATAAAAGTTACTGGAAATGTATGGAAAAGTTTATAAATGGAGAGCTTTGGCACATAATTTGCAGAAAATACTTAGATGAAATAAAGAATAATACGGTTACCTAAGAAACGGACGGTAACTAGGGTATTATTGGTAGATAAGCGATATTATATTTATCCCGAAATTATGTTTCAGTGGTTGGAAATTGATTAGGGATCAGGATTTTCTGGTCCTTGTGGTCATTTTAGTATTATTGAACCTGAAGAAAATATTGAAAAGAAGGTTCACGTTTTTATTATTTGTAGGTACTACGGATAGAATTATAATCGAATGCATATTTACCTAAAATTCAAGTGTTGGCTTTTCGAATGGATTATCTTATCGAAAAAAAAACATAATTCAGAGATTTTCAAAGATTGACCGACGAATATACGACGAATAAAATCATATAAATATAATTTTAATTTATAACTAAGGTCCGATTCCCATTCGTTTATTTATCTTGGTACCCATCATTATTCATTAGATTCGTTATGCGATACCGGAATCCTGGGATGTATTTTTCGTTCAAATAAAATATTTATAGAATTCGTATCTATATTTTCGCGGAAAATGTGCATTAGGTAAATATGCATACGTAATAGGTATATGACTACACGTTAAGTAAATAACACGGCACATTATGTCTAGACAAACTTCTGCTTCGCGTTGACTACAACACTATAAATTCAGAACAAAATTATCGTCTCACGGTCGATCATAATTTCATGTAAATCTTCGGATTATTAATTAATATAATTTTAAACAAGGTATTAAAAATAAATTGATTACACGCGTTTAACCTATTCGACCTTTGACTATAAACCTTCAAATAAGAACTACTGTCACCGTGTAATAAGAAAATCTACATAAATTACGAAATATAACCGGTACAGTAAGTTGTATACTAATAGAAGTTGATTATGATTTACCACATGAAGAAAAATCAAAGAAGAGAATCATTAACAATCACACACAAAAGGGGTGCCTGGCTCACACGACACTATTGTTCTTGATATTGGTCCTTTGGTACAAAAGGCAGCTACTATAAGAATATAGACCGATAATCATGACAACCCATCCTTGTATACTAAACAAACTATTAGTGGACAACTGGATACCAACCCCTGTTCAAAGCCTTCTGATAATTGCATTATACCATACCCCCTGGATCGTCTGTTTAAACGGTCTGTTCCTATTGTAGAAATGTATGGAGAAGCTTTTCTAGACTAATATTAAGAAGAAGAAATATTTGTATTTTGTTTGTAATGGATAAAAACAAAATGTACTTATCCGATTTAAAAAAATCTTTCGCCTGCGAAAAGCTAGATTATCAGCGAGGAACATAGGATATATTTTACTATCAAAAAATTTAGGTATCCGTAAGAATATACACGTGGATGATCACATAAAATTCATAAAAATGGATTCATAATGCAAGTATAATGATTGTACAAATCGATACCAATCGTGTTAATAAACAACTTTGATCATAATGTTCGTTTTCACAAAAGAAAATCAGATAGTTTTCTTTAAACTAATGATATGGTGGGAGACAATGAAAACGAGACTGTCTTTTGTCACGCGTATGTTTTGCTAAACGTATAATTAATAAGCATTCCCATCATTCTTCAGTCATTAATAAACGTTGATAATATCTAACTCGTTCGAAAACAGATGTAGAGAACTGAGATAGCAATAAGGGCTTCGATAATGAGGTTCACCGACGCTGCAAAAGTTCATAGACTTTTCTAAAATCACAGCATTACACAGATACGTTTTTTTTTGCAAATTGGGATACTTATCCTAATTTTAGGCTAGACGACAAAATTATATATCGATATGCAAACAATAAAATTCAAATCTTGACACTCGCACGCAATTCGGAACAAAGCAAGGACACACGGTGCGCCGACACTTCGACACCGAATCCTTGGAAATGAAGTGACGTCACGCGTGTCAATGTTTCATCATAAACACATGTAGGAGTGTACGTCGATGTGTGAATCAGAGCAGACTCATGCTCCTACATCAATAAAACGGTACAGGTTAAAACGCGCGACAATTTCTCTGTAGTAACGACTCCCAGGTGACGACACAAAGAGGCTTAGCTGCGTACAAACGTCTGCATTTGCGAGATAGTATAGGGAGTTTGTACGTATATAAGTACTGCTCTTAAAACCTAGAATAATTCACACAACGCCATTGTTTCTTTAAATGTCAGATGTGAGATTTGTTAACGTATAGCCCTGAATTCGTAGTTGCCCTGAGCAAGGACTAAGGGACCTAGATTTTCAATATGAACTTGAGGAAAACAACCGGTAAAAATTTAAGCAAGTAAACAAGTTTTACAAACATCAAGAGTAATGAGAAAATAGGACCAAAAACGTCGCAGCTATTCATAAAAGGCCTTGAACAAATAGGACGGTTAGAGCCTTTAATTTGGGCATTCATGGAGTACGTAGAAACCTTTGAAACGCGCGTCGTGTGACGAGACGTGACCTATTGACTTTCAATCAATTCTCTTTAGCCCATTTATGAGTGCGTCGACTAGCGTGCCTAATAAAGTTTAATAGATAACAGACAGACGTCAGTTGCGATTATTTCGGTTAGAGTCTCGCCTGATTTCTTTTTTACAAAGCAGCACATTTTGTGTGCGCAAATAAATCAAGAGTAAGATGAATGTATGATGTATGCTCGAATCGAAATTTATAGCAGATCACACAAACTAAAAATAGTTGACAGGGTGCGACAAAGTTTCAGTAACTTGCTTAGGTAGTTGTGCAACGTCTACAAAAGATTTATGTCTAGTTTTTCTTTACTTATGGATCATTTTTAGGTATAACTAAGATCTGTGTAAAGAACAACTTCTCTCTCTATTTTAACAACCTAATTAACAAAAATATCAATGGGTAGTGCATGCAACCACAATGATTATCAGTTGCTAAAGTATCGTCCATTATGCAAATACAGCATCCAAAATTACATTAAAACACATCTCTATGTAGGTAAATAGGCGATAGCGTGTCTAGATAACAGTAATCTGGACAGCGATCTCAATTTATACTTCACAATACAATAAAGTGGTAGTTAGCGGGGCGATATCGGCGCGAGAGCACGGCCGGCGTGACGCGGCGAGGTTAAATCGGGCCAGGCGGCCCACGCAAAACCGCTAATTAGGAAGCGCACGCGCAAGGGCGCTGCACCGCACGATGCGCAGGCGACTCCACACAACCGCTGAAACAAAGACAACCAACAGCGAACAAAAGAAACAAGCATTTGAACAAAAGAAACTGCTCATGTAACAAAAGAAATGGACAGAGAACAAAAACAATGGCGTGGCGGTGGAAACGCGAGGAGTATGCCACCTTGTTTACAGGCACAAAGGGTGCTGCGCGAAATTATGTTTTGTTACGGATTCTGACGTGTCCGACACTGACGAACGCCAAGAATTGTGTGTTTACATTCTATTATCCATAAAGAGAGAATTTATAGAAGAAACTTCCTTATGAGATGCTATAAATCTAACGGAACGCGGCAAGAAACTTTGACGTTGAAATTATTAAGGATAGGGAAAATGCGTCAATTCTAAACCGAGGAAGTTCAGACTAGAATATATATGTTCAATAAAAACTGTTACAATAGGGAACATCCGCGCGGAGCAAGAAATACTTTAGTTCGAATCTCCGCCGCTCTGGTGCCAATTTTCCCTTTTTCCATTCTTTGTTTTCGGGCTGTTGAGTTTGTACGAAACGACGTTGGAATTCATTACTTGGAGCCGTCATTCCATCTGTCATGTTTCATTGTGATGTGAACGTTTTAATGTACGAGTATCTCCGTCGACACTTCATATGTTTGATGTACGTGTGTAGATGAGGTCTTTATAGGTAGCTTAATGTATAAAGGCTTCTAAGAAGACCGCATGAGAGTTGAGTCAGCAATTCGGTATGTTAAGCCTCACATTAAAAACCATGCGGGTTGGCGATTATCGTCATTATTTTGCCGTTGCACGTTTTATATTGCTACTTAGTCATCTTCTCATACGATCTAGATATTATTATCAAGGCATGCGGATTTTATAAATAAGTAGGTAATAATATGTGGATATGTAATACCAGTAAACTAACGCTACTGTAATAAATCGAGGCCCGACCCGTTTGCCCAATAATCTGGTCTAGTATAAAAGCCTGCTTCTGAACAAAGGCTAAAGATACACCGTCTATTTCATGAAACGTAGGACAATACACCTTTGTCTGACCCTTTAGCGACTGCGAACGTCCTAGTTTCCAAATCCTAAGGATCCCGAAGTCAAAGTAAGTAATAAAACCCTCCGCGTATGTCACCCGGGAAGATGATGCATCCTCGTTGAACAAAGCACAAAGACACGCAGCACATAACTCCACGGAAGCACTTAGTTCTATTTCGGTGATGTGAAAGCCCCCGAATATCGCGCCGCGAATATAAACATCTCATCGGGTACCTACTCCGACGGATCCTCGTTTGTTACTACTCTAGAATTTCGGCACTTTGCCACTATCGATTCTAAATACGGGAAGGAAATGAAATTATTTGATGGAAATTAAATTATCCGTACCGGTCTATTATAAAAACCACCTTTAGTAGATTTAGGTGAAGTGAGTTAGAGGTGAGCTATTAATCCTTAGCACCAGGTAAAATAACAGCTCGCCTCAAGCTCGCTTCCCTTTTTTTCCAGAATATAAGTACCGGCCGTTTTGTTGAACACTCACCAAGTTATAAATCTAACTAAACTCTTATTTACTGGAGACAATATCGAGACATATTTTCTATGTAATAAAAAGTTTTTGAAAAACAATTAACAGTAATTGAGAACGACAAGCCCAAATTCACGGAAAGTGAATTTTACAGAATAGCAAGTGAACGTGCAGTTATAAATATAACGTCTGAGTTGCTTATCGGACGATACCACCAATTAGTATAATGCCTATATCTATATCCATATCATCAACGAAATCATAACCAATTGATAGCTAAAGCAATCAAGGTAATTCCGGGAAAAAGGAAATAAATTTTTATGTGCTGATGTCATGGAGATTAGTCAATGGTTTGTTAACAGGATTTTCCTGAAAAAGTTAATCAATAGACATGTTACGTTATTTGTTTTAACTAGATTTTATCCGCAACATCGCTCGCGTGAATTTTATTACAGATCCCTATTTTTTTTTAATAGAATGTATTCTATAGCACTTATCGATAACAAGCTTTCTATTAAAGAAAGAATTTTCAGAATCGGACTTGTATTTTCAGAGATTAGCGCGTTCAAACAAACAATAAATTCTTCAGCTTTATAGCATTAGTAAAGATGAATTATTTTGTTTACAAATATTATAAAGCTGAAGCCTTACTCGGGCTTCGCGGCAGAAAACAGAAAAGATACCAAGACGAGCTAGATCAAATTAATAGCTAATGGTCCAAGCTAGTCCATCACCTGCCTATAGCCCTCCCCAATTATGTTAGGGTCGGCATCCAGTCTAACCAGATGCAGCTAAATACCAGTATTTTACATGAAGCGACTGCCTATCTGAGCTCCACAATCCAGTAACTTGGTAATACGATACCCCTGATCTAATATCCAAATATCCATCAATAGTCAAATATCTACCCTTGACTCAATCATATCAAGGAATAATATACCTCAGGGATGGAGTAGACATAAATTACGAATCATTATAAAACAAAAGGTTTTTTTCTCTTTCAACTCAACAACGTCCATCAAAACCAGTCTTTTGTCTACTTTCACATATGGTTCATCAGACACGTATGAGTACATTGGCATTTAATTAAATACTTAACGACTCTATTAGATGCAAGTTTCTTGTATTACAACTCGTAAGTACCGTGTGTTGCCCTTTTACTATAGGCAGGGCGGCCAACGAGAGCCATTCGAATTTCAATAAAACTTGAAGGCAAATAAATCTATAGGGTGTAAAATGTATAGGGTAATACCAGCGAGATATTGTGTAGCCACAGCTGACGCACACGAGCCCGACAATAATAAACGCCATTATAGCACTAATTGCACTTCCCGAACACATTTGTCAGTGTTGATTCAATACACATCTGCCATTCAAATATTGCCTATTAAAATCAATTAAAACATGTATTAATAAAATTGCCGGTCATTATTCAATAATATACGGTGCCGTAAACCGTGACGCTGCTGTGTGAGTTTATTTTCTCTCCGGTTTATGGTTTATTTCGAAATTGGCGAAAATAATGACGTTTAAATATTCATGTTCGAAGAGCTGTCACAGGCCGTAAAGCCTACTAGAGTTTCGCTTTAGGCCTGCGGCTACGGTTACATTTCATGTCTGAAATATTTCTGGTAATTTGAACATGCTAAACGGGGTTGCTCAGAGCTCCAAATTGGATGTTGTATTTACTCTATGAAAGCAAATCTGAGCTTTTCAATATTATTTTAATTAAATACTGAAAACGCGTCATATTTAATGGAGGAAAATACAACTAAGCCGTAAAGATTCCACTGAACCATAAAAAATCACAATAGAGTACGCTATATAAAATTTGAAACATAAAACCGACAGTTACTCGGTTGGATATTTATATGGCAGTAGAGAAAGATAAATTGCGGCTGTATCGGTCTATGACGAAATTGATAGTAACGTGAGACCCGCTGAAAATTGACGTCGAACACTTAGGAGATCAACCTCTCCTGTCATTCGATTTGACAGCGTGAAATTGAAGTACTCATCAGCCGTAAAAAATGTATTATAATTAAATGCTTTTCGGTGAAATTTCGTAACAGGTAGCTGAAAAGTTGGTAGAAACTGGTTTCCAACCATTTAGATACAAATTAGACTAAAATATCAATGTATTTAAATTGCTAATACAGCAAGAATATGAGCGTCAAAAAGTAATTCGGAACCAACACCCGTTAATATGCTACACGCCCTTGGCACGTCGTTATCTACACGCAAATACGAATATCAAATCATGTCAGACGTGACAAATTACCGTAAGTAGGTACGGCACACGAAAATTCATAATAAATAATACGAATTCAAAACTTTCAATTCGCCACTATAAATCTTGGCTAGAGATAGAAATCCAACAAAGATAAAGTATCAAGCCGCTGAAGCGCTGACAATTCAACGAGTGAAACTCAATAACGCTACAGCGAAGATAAAATATAAAACACTGGACCGTTTGTTGGGCGCTTTAGCAGTTCCGGCGATTCTAAGTAGAAATGCAATCTTGGAGGACTCACGTGTGAGGTCAATGCGCCTACGTTCACCGTTAAAACGACCCCGACATACGATCGTTTACGGCAACATTTATTTAGTAATGCTACACTATCTATACAGTAAAAAGGATACATTTCTTGGAAGAAGTCGAGGCTAGGCGGCTGTAGGATGTCTAACGCCGATAAGACCTGCAAAGATAAAAGCACACATTAGTTGGGCGTCCAGTTCGCGACAGACATTAAGCCCTCATCAGCGCCCGTTGACACGTTATTAGTGGTCGCACAATCAACACTGTGAAACGGTAACTAGTTTCAATGAAAATACATGTTTGTACGTGGAGACAAACGGTCACCAACCGCAAACAATACATACGTCAATCGATAAAACACAGTGAAAATGAATAAATTATGAAGAGAACGCACACCGCAATATAATTATTTCGTGATAAGGTCCAACACATACCCTATTATCATAATAAAGAGGTCTGAGTCAGGTAAATTTATAGTTAGGTACTTACCTACCTATTGAAACGGGTTATTACTGATAAATTGCAAATGTTCAAAGGAGTAATTATAAAACGCAGGTGTGAATGTAAAAGCTCCAATTAACACTCATAAGGTAAGGCCTGAGTGCGGAAGGTCCCTCTAATGAGAAATGTAAAAAACAAACGCGTCTATAAATTGTTCCAATTTGGTCGTTGTTAATAAGTCTTCGTGGGAACAACTAGTAGAACACAAGGCTGATTTTGAAACACAAACAAGTTTATTGAAATAAGAAAAGATTGTGAAGTTTGAAATGGAGCAATCTAGGAATTGTTTATTGAGGACAAAAAGCCGTTGGCAAAATATTGAAATGAAAATTTTGGGAATCCATCGAAAAGGTTTTGCGCATGTTTTTGCTATCGGGCTGAGTGATTTTATTTATAGAGGAAGTGACTGGGGGAATTTGCGACACTGGCTCCAGCCTCCAAGAAATCTAATATCTGAATCTAGGCAGCCACACATGCTTGTCTAGATTTAGCTATACATTCTGAGCAAGCAACTTTGTATCCATCGCGGCGGTATCATATTACGGCGAAACTTGGCTTCAACTATGCCCGTTTAAATATCTGAAGACTGAAGTTTTAGTGTTCGTGAAATTAGTAAAATACTTAAAGGCTAAGCAAGTTTCGTAAATGCTGAGAGTATTTACGTTGATTAAATAGTTTGTTACGCAAATATTTCATTTCAGAACTGTGACAATAATAATTACAGACTTTTTTTATCCTGTTTTGGAACACCATGATGATTCTGTTGGCTATCATCAAGTAATCATTGAAACGTAATAAGGGCACTGCTAACATCGCAGAAGAAAATAGTATTGATAGTGGTCCCAGAAGGATGACGCACGCAAAAGCCAATGGTCAAGAAAATATGATTTTGCGCATCTGTGATGAGAGTGCGTCACAAAACAGCGCGTTATCTAGTTTAGTTTGCACTGGTGTCATTTAAACTCATTATAAAATAAGCTAAGGCATTAACAAAATACTTCAACTGCATGCTCGAAGTTTTCGAATTAAACGACCAACTTTTCTTACTATTCGGGAGATGCGATACCTGGGTTTAGTGCACTCAGGGCATATAATCTCCATTAGCTCCTAAAATTATCGTCTAGAATCTTGAAGGTAATACAATACTTACGTTTTCGTGTTTGAAGAAGCAGAGCATCTTGAGCTCTCGGAAGACGCGCTTGGAGGAGACGAGTGATTGAAACACGTTGGGTAGTTTCTTGAGTGCCACCCGCCGGCCATCGCGAGGGTCTGTCACTGCCCTACAACAAAAAAGAAAGAACATTAATTGTTATCTTAGGAACATCTTTGCTATATTGGCCCGCAAAAAAATAAAGGTCGCGTTGGTCCTTCGAGTCATGAAAAAATTATGACAGATTTTTAAATGAGAATTCTCACTTAAACAATATAGGACACTGTTGTGTACAGTTTATTTGGGTTATAAAATATAATTTAAATGAAATTAAGAACAAGGATGACATAAATATCATGGCCAATCAATGGTAATGAGCAGTTCTCATTATCAACACAATGGATTTATGACATTTTGACAACATTATTTTTTAACTTTTTTCCTGCAGCTGTTGGTGTGAGCTGACTAAAATTGGTACAATTTAAGTTACATTTTAGTAAACACTAGCTTCCGTCCGTGACTTTGACAACGTGGAAGACAAGGGTATTATAAAACATAAGCCTATGGCAATAACTTTCAATCAATGTAATATTTTTTATTGGAGCTGTATTTCCAGATGTATCCTCTGGCAAACAAAAAACTTCAAAACTACTTTATAATATAATATTTATAGACTTTACAGTGGGTAGAAATGCCAGCAATCGACATGTAAATATTAGTAAGGTAATTTTTATTTGCATCAGATGGTTCACCTTGCAGTTATGGCAATACAAGGAAAACATACATACACACTTACTTAAAACGTTTCATTTATTAAACAAAAATTATTTCATAAGCTTTGATAAAAATTGCATCAACATTATTAAAGTTTAACAGAGATATAAATTGCGTAGAAGCACTAGCTACGTTGAATGGGAATAAAACTGTTAGCTCAGTACGCTCGCCGCGACAGATTGGTCTATCAATACCTGTTAATTAATTTACAAAATAAACAGACACGTCCAGGCGTTGTCATTAACATTCAGAAATTGCATTATCTTCCCCTATCAGAGACGGTCCGGTTTTCAACAATAGTTGATTATCATAACAATACGGGTTACTTACAATATGAGTTTACCCAGTGGTTCGTGACATGTATCGACATAAGCATTGGAATCCAAAGTTCAGAATTAGCATAACAAAATACTTGTCCCTAGAAGGTGCAACTGTCATCCGTGTCACTATAAAAATATTGAATAAAGTGCCGTAGGTACTATGTTTTTTATTACTCATTCATTCCTTATTTGAAATCTTGCTGATTAACGGTGGTTGAATTATACATTTACCGTTAGAAAAACGTTACTTTTAATCCAAACTGCAGTGTTTTGATTTTAACCGTTCATAATACTTTAGAACTCCGAATTTGTATATAATTACGAAAACATGTTTGGGTAAAAACGGCGCGGCGCTTCGAAAATGCAATGTATTGTGGAGGCTGAGAAACGTACCCTCGCATTACAGGGTCCCGTTAGGTCTGCCCTTGCGATTATTATCGTTTGGAACGCCAGGCCCGATAATATCCGTCGCGAGGGAAATAGGGATGCCGACCGGCCCTGAGAGCAACGACCGAACCCTGGCAGCAAGCTAGCCCCGGGAAACATTTGGAAGATTTCAAATTAGGGATGTCACTGATTTATCGCCTGCCGAAATACACAAAATAGATGAGAATACGGAGTACAAGCAATCGTTTAGTAGGACCACGGTTTAATTTGATTCCTTTTGTCCGCACCTACACGTTTTGGCCGGTTCGGAATTCTAAGTGGTGTGTACCTGACAATGATAAAGTGTACAGTTAAGTACTGTTTGCATTTTTGGGTTAAAAAGAAAAATTATCACGCCGCGTTAATAAGCTGAAGTTGACAATTTATATGCTGCGGACAAATTATAAAACCTTTTAGTCTATCCTTTTAAATTTTAACAATTTCAAACCAAAATAACATTCGATGAAGCATCCCATTCCATAAAAGATTCTGTCCAAACCAAACAACTGTTGTCAGAAATTTTAAAGTCAAAGACATTTCGATTAATTACTTATTGGAAAACAGTTGCCGAGTTTTTGCGTAATGAAAAACTGTTCAATAAACAATATACTTTTGATATGAGTGCATACGAGGCGTATGTATTATTTATGTCACATAACATTCAATTCGGAAAGCTGAACAAGCATTATAAACAAAGACAGGAAGTATCCTCATTGAAACGGTGGTCGCAAGTAGCATAATCATTTTTTTCTGCAAGTTCCACATTGACATGCGAAATGAGTGAAACGAGGATTCATACTATTGTGGTGGTGTAAAGCTCTTTTACGGGCAATTTTCAGAGCTTTTTGTACTTTAGCCTGTGTAGATTGTAGCTATAACTGAAAAAATACCGGCCGATACCTTTTATTTCTTTCTAGATTCCTTTTTCGAAATGGCATCTCTTATAGGCTGCTTAATCGGACTTTCCTGTGGTGCCTTAATAAATTAAAGCTTCTAGACAGGGCATAAAATAAAACTTATAAACTAATCGACTACGGGCCTCGGCTTAGGGCGTCGCTGGGGGAGAATAGCAAGGGGATAGGCTGGATCGGATCTAGCACCAGTTGACCAACAGAGATCGTTTTTGTATGAACCTTATATAGCTATGACGTCATATTTTTTGGATGTTGACCAAAATCTCTTCTCACCTTTACAGCCTGGGAGCCTCGTTTTCATTGTTACGGCAATATAGACATTAAGAATTATACGTTAAAATCGTAATTTTATGGTTACGGCAAACTCCACACAGAGCCATATCAAACACATGAAATATGACCTGTGTAAGTCCAGGACGTGTCGTTTCTTTTTATGGTTTTTAGCGATAATTGTAAACAGTAACAAGTAATTGTTTGTTCTCGACACGAAGTCCCAGGGGCAGCGCTCATATTGTCCCAGTAACAAAATAAATACCAAATTCAGGCCTTTTCGACCTTCGTGAATTTGAAGTATTTGGAAGTGTAGGCAACGGTATTTTTTAAGGAATGTGTAGGTTGCACAAAGCCATGGCAACTAGATAGTTATTTGGTAAACTAAGTAGCGTGCGCAATTAATTCTGGCGTTGTTACAAGATACGTTTTCGGAAGTCTACACGTTTCTACTGGGAAAATAAACTATCGGAGAATTTATATTGTGCCAGTTGTAAATCTTAGATTACTGCATGCGTAATTTATTATGTACCAAGTCTCCGTTAGGAAATTTTCAGATTGTCATGTAGTCTCATGTAACAACCAGTTTAAAGTCCTAGGACCCTTGGTCCCGGATCCCAGGACCAAAATTACACGACACATACATTAAAAAAAATAGGCTTTAGAAATATGCTTTAGTTGTTGTTATGTAGATTTTTCATTACGTTTCTTATTACTGCTCCATTTATTTGCGAAACTTAACTCATAATGAATTAATACAGAAAGCTACTTAGCTTTAATAAACATAGCTCATTTAGTATTCTTTCCTCGCAAAGCAGAACTTACTACCGAAACACAGAGTTGCTTAAACAATGGTTGTTTAAAACCTACCCTTTTAGAATTCCGGCGAACCTATTATTCAACCAATAAAGGATTGAGTGGTCACCACACCCCTAATGCTACGTTTACACGTACTAGTTCACAACAGTAACTGCGTCTGCTCAACCAACTTTGACAGTAATTGAGCAAGTTGCTATTTAAAAAGTTCGTACTACTACCGTGTGCTCTGGCCGAGTAAAAACAGATCTATAAAAGGTTATTAATTGCTTCGCCAGATACGGAATAGCGGACGTTTATTCTGGCAATGAACGTAAAGAATATTCTTTATTAACGACTTATATCATGTGAGTCTTTATTAGGCAAGGTATTAATAAAAACTTGACATTTGAACGGTTATTAGTGTTGCATGTCACTGTCATGTTCTTAGCGATAAAAAGAGACGTCAATAGAGTTATCAAAAGTTAATTATAGACTCTTTGGATTGCGTGAAACTTGTCGTGTAGTGTGGGACAAAGAATAGAAGCAAGCCTTTTTCTTTAAGGCAGCCAAAGTTGTGAAAATAAAATAGGCAACACACAATACATAAAACGTTCCGATTTTTTTGCGCTAATTAAATATTCTTGTTCGGTAGTCCGACAGTAACTGGACGAGGTCAATATTTCTAAATTAATTACTCTCATAAACAAGAAGTTATAATGACCGCGGTCAAAGTCAAATTAGTTCTAACAACGAAAATCCATTTCTCATGACATTTGTAACATATCGCCGAACCGATTCCGAGCAGGACTGAAGTTTAGACAATTACGCTGCGGTCGCCCGGTCATTCCGGATTCGCATTATTCACTAACCCTCAAATATGAGACCATGAATTTCTCTTCAGTTATCGAACAAATACTCCCTATGCCGTATTAAACGGTCTGGCAGACAATATCGTGATATCTGTGTCAAGTGATTGGTTGCTATTTTCTCACAAAAATTGCGATTTTATATTTATTTATAACACAGACTACACCAAGACGATATTATGCGCACCAATTAAACTATATTATAAAATATTCCTAAATACAATATTATTCAACCATTCGGCCATTAAAAGTTTTTTCCTTAAAAGTCCCGTTTTTACATCTAGCCCTTAAGAAACTTCACCGGGCAAAAAACTCAATAGCCATACTTTGTAATATTTATATTATTCTCTAAAATCTGAGAAACATTTCTTTTACGGGCATGGGGTTTTATGTATGGGATTTATATCCCTCCATCAATGCATCTTTGCACTCTCGGCAGGCTATAAAACATGTGGCACTACTACATTCCATTTGAAATTCACGGCAATCTTTTAACCAATTAGTTAGTTTAAACGTAATGTACCTCTAAGCCAACACCTCTTTTAATTAAGTGTTCCACTAGACATGACGCCTAAATGAACAGGAAACAATTAGCTATCTCAGCAACCTTAGTACTTCAACTTGGAAACTTTTTACTGAAGCTGAAAGTTAACAGCAAAAAGTTCCTTCTACGTTCACTTAGCAGTACAAGAAGAAATTAAAAGAAACATCTCGTCCGACCGTTTCTTTCAACCCTTGCAAATTGGATGTACCTAACTATGTACTGTGTCTACTACGACATAGTCACGGTGGTTTAATCTTAATTGATTGTGACACAATTTGCCTTATCATTTCGTATTTTGAGCTATTATTACGGTAACGCGTCTGCCAGCCCTCGTGAGGAACGGTCAAGTTTTTTTTCCTAATTTAAACGCTTATTTGAACCGTCACTTTTAGTAAATATGTATTGAAGCCGTTTATTGTCCCACTTCATAATAGTGAACTAATTATAAATATAGTTCTTTCTTTATTGTGTGGGCAGTAAAGTCTTACGACCCTAATGTTAGTTTCTAAACCGCCTCAAGGGCCTCTGACATGGTTTGAGTGGGACACTAATAGAAGTCCAGGTAGTCCACTAGTAAAATTAGTATAAGTGTACGTTTTGGTTGGCTGGTAAAAAACGCCAAAGGCGTTAAAGACCGCCTTTGGACATTTTGTGCATCAAGTTAAAATAACTAAATAAAATAAGGTTGGATATGGCTAAACAAGCCAGTGACGCTATACAATACTATATTCTATGTATAGTTGTGTTATCACAAGCAAGACTAGTCATAAAGCCCAATATCCTTATCCAGAGCAAAGCCATGAACAAGATTCGGACCGAAGGACCATTAACTGTTATCGTAGTGAAAAATGTGATCCTACTGGTTCCCCATACTGATAAACGCGAGGCGGAACTAACTAGTCGTTAATATGTAATCTACTGTTCCAGTATTTTATTTAGCTTCTGGTTTACCCTACAACTAATTAAAAAACCTGTAAGAAAAATACGACGAAATGCAAGCTTGTCTATGTTCATCATCAATGTATTTCAATTTTATTCCTTTATGCAATTGATTTTGTTTTTGATCTCCAATTTAGTTGTTTTATTCTCCTACAGTAATTTTATTGACTGGTAGAGAATGCTTAAGGTATTAAGTTCGTTTTTTTTTTTTAAGCTTAAATATATATGTTATCCTTTTTCGGAATTCCGGTGTTTTGACAAGTCCAACTGTCGCTATGCAAGTTAACATAACACACAATGTTCATATGGACCTACTGTCGTTCCTGCTATGCAGGTCAGTATTCGATCGTGTGTGTAACTAGATTAAGGGCCAAGCAAACAAGCTCTATATAATTGTGCATGGTTAATTAGCAAACATGGACAGTTAACCGGCAATAATCCAATAACGTGAGACTAATAGTCTGAACTGTAGTTTTAAGGGCTATTCATGAGTTAATAGGCAATCTTGTGTACATAGAAGTTGTTGGTAATTAGTTAAATTCGCACAAAAATAGGAACCCTGCAAGATCCTAAATGATTCTTAATCATAATCAGAAGGAGATGTTTATTGTTCATTACTGAATCACTAATTCAATTACCAAGCCTGCTGATTAAAGCGTTGCTCACGAACAGCTTAATAAATTGTAATGCAAGGTGGAAGACACCTGATCATGGTAATTACTGACAAATCTAGAGTACTAGCTTAAAACAACAATTCTGAATCCCAAGAGGATTGTGTTATAGGTCTGTAACCGATAAGCAACATATTGGCAGCTTGCCAATAGCGGCAATGCGATAAAATCAACTTTGCAAATTATTATGCGAAGTATTTTTTATGTGCAAGCTATCCGAATGTCCACCTGATGTTATCTGGTCACCGCTAAGACATCTGCAATAACAGAAGCTTTGCAGACACAAAGTTGAAATATCTCATGTGTTTACACCGACACACATACCTTTAAACCGGAACACTGTAACGCTGCTTCGAGGTAGAAATAAGTGTGGTGGTACTACTTCCCTGAACGAGCCCCTTCACAAATATGCCATAGCGAAAAAATACTTTCGACTCATAAGACCAGTAGAATTGTGGTTAATTAATACAGCTTTTGTGCTCAGCATAAGTTACCTTGTGGTAATAAAAAAATTAATTATGTAAGTATTAAATGATCTTAATGTTGTATAATAACGATGTTTGCTAAGAATTATAATTCTACTTTTTTTTTAGAGAATAAAATTATTAAATCAGTGTAATCATTTAGTTATTTAGTACCTATTTAACTTACTACTGTTACTTTAATGTATTTAATGCAACATTTAAGTTAATTTATTTTTATTCAGTTTTTTGTGTTTAATTTACTGAATCCATATTAGGGCATTTAAATTTGGTCTCTCTAAAGGGCAGTTTGTGGTCCTTTTGAGTATTTTTTTTTCGAATTAGCTAGGTACTGTAAATAATTACGATCAATTTTTCAGGAAATCTCATTTTGGAAATTTATTTTAAATCTTTGTTATATACTCATGAATACATAGCCTTCTATTATATATTATTAAGCGTGTTATAGGAACATATTACATTCAGTCGACATTTAGTGATAAAATTACAGAATACTGCGACGGTAAAATTTAAATTTAATTTCGTTAAAAAAAGTATCTTAACATTCTTGTAATTAGCATAGGATAATCAAAAGTACAGCAATAGGGTAAGTAATAAAAATTTAATTGCAATGTTTAAATGTCTATTTAATGTATGAAAAGCCGTAAGTACAGCGTAAACGCTCGTAATCTGTAAATAAGGTCCTTAGCTACATTGGTGGTCCTTTGCTGGTCTTTGCGCCCAGATATCAATCTACACTAACATTTCTATTAAAAAAAAAAAACAGATTTTTTTAAACAATTTACAATGATTGAGAGCGACAACAATTTACAATAATGTCTCCATAACGCATGAGGTTCAAATCTAAAACATAAAACGTATACTTTACCATTCCTAGTTCAAACAAAAAGCTTCGGAATGGCTAGTTAACATGAATATTTCCCTAACGAGCGCCACACAATGCTCGTATTCCTTTTGAAAAAGCATCTAAATGGTGCATTTCTGTTCTATTCTAATATTCAGGTGGCGACATAGGGGGTTGTGTGGGCGGTCCCTATGTTTCTATTGTAAAAGCGGTAATTACGAAACGGGCGGACGTCTTATCAATAAATATTGTTTGTGGCGTGTTTGCCTTTGTGCTGGGCGAATATGGATTACTGGGTCGTGATTTTGAGAGCTAAATATGCTCTTAATTATAAAAATTGAACTGATGTTTAGTTTCCTTTTAGTAGTTCTAGTGAATGGTGCTGGGAGTCGAATACTCTACTGTTTTTTTAGAGTTCCGCAGCCGAAGGGTGGCAAAGAGTCCTCTATCCGTCAGCGACCTGTCTATGTGACAGCGACAAGGTGGACTGTATTTTAAAAATTGTAACTGGTAGCGTTACATTTTTCAGTGTTTAATTTTTTTTAATTAATAATAGGCAACAATTAGTATCCAAAAGACCGTAAAAATGCAATCTTGAGTCACTTGAATATTTAGTCTGCACATCATACATCTTTGGCCCCTCTATAATATTTTACTACATGTGTGTCTTCAAATTATCAGTACGTACATACTTAACTAATATTATAAATGCGAAAGTAAGTTTGTTTGTTTGTTTGTTACCATTTTACGCCTAAGTCACTGTACCGATCATCCTGAAATTTTGCTTACACGTTGCCAGGTGTACAGGAACGAACATAGGGTACCTTTAATCCCGAAAAAAGTACTGTTTTCAAGGGAAATCACAATAACGTTCTTATGATCATAGATGGCGCCACGTGTCGTTTCGAATTGAAATGACAGGACATGGGTAATTTTTTCCGCGACTTCGTCTGTGTCCACTATTACCGAAATTTACGCAGACGAAGTCGCGGACAAAAGCTAGTACTTAATACAGCATATATTGTGTACGCATCGTTAAGTACCCGAAACTTCTTCAAACATAGCAAATGTAAGGGTTTATGTATTCAGAGCCACGAAGCACTTGGTGACAAACAAAAAGAATGGCCATACGCCATACAAGTACACTGTGATAACACCGTGCACAGTCTAACAAAATTCGTGGGACAATGAGTGGAGGCGCCTGTGTTAGACAAACAGATTTACATTTAGCGTACGCTACGCCCTGAAAAGTTAGTCAGGGTATTACGGGCTTAGGTGTTATTTATGTTCAAGTTTAAAAAGATACATATTTTAAAATATTTTTGTTGGAAGTTCAGCGATTGTAACGATGAATTAGATTTATATAAAAGGCGAGGCAATAAAAACATATTCAGCTAATGCCCGTGACTTCGTTCACGTGAATGTTCAGTTGTCAACTTGTCACGGGATTTATATGTTTTACGCGAATCCCAATCTTTTTTCTAAAATAAAAGTAGCCTAAATTACTCTTCACATCTGTAAGTGAAACTCCCTTCAAAACAGCCCAGCCGTTTCGGAGATTAGCCGGAACAAACAAACAAACGAGTAATTTTAAAAATAGTATTTTTCTTTAAGTACCGCTTAAATGTTCATAATTATTTATTTTGTAAAAGGCTGTTATTTAGACATAAGAAACAGGCACTTCAATTTTATTCATTTATTTAGATGTATTCGATATCACAGTCTATAATAACGTATGCTAAGTATGGCCACAGCTACTTCAAAACTATGTAGTCTATGTTTATTTACATTGTTACTGCTATTACCATAGCATATCAGTTCCAATACCCATAACAGATAAAAAATTACATAACAACTATTTGTTCAACAGTTATTTATTACAGAAGGATGACAAGTGAACTCATTTCGAAGATAGATTTAAAGTTAACTGTTCATTATTATCTGCTCTTCAAAACGGTCGAGAGAAGTGAAAAAGAATGAGGCTGATAACGCACGAAATTATAAAGTTATGTCAAAAAGATAAGGCGGACTTTAAAATAAGGATTTGATAATGGACTTGGTTTTTTTAAACTTGAGAACTAAGTTTTACATAACTACTTTTCTGCATCTGGCTTTCGGGAGATACGGATATTATCTCTGAACAAAGTACTTGACGGTGTACTTACAGTCTTCCCTAGCCAGGCTTTTAATGGCTATTGTAGGGACTTTGAACAATAGCCTCAAGTAGCTTTGTTTAAAAACTGGTTAGCGGACGTGTTTCTGGTTTTTCGAGTCGCGTGCGGTTTCTGATGAACGCACGAGCAGTTCTTTTCAACAAGACCCTGGCAATAAGCCAGAAAGTTGCAAGGGTAAAGATAAACTAAGGATGCTTTGTGTCGTCACAACTTATGACCTTTTGGATAAACCAGAAACGTCTTTTATTGCGGATACAACTACCGCAAGTATGAGTAACGTAGCTTCCATTAGTACTCTTGCTTCAAGAACTTACAATCTACCTCATAATCCATATGAAAACCCAAACAAAAAACCGCTATAATAATTTCCACTCTCCCTCGAAATTCGAGCCCGGGCGCCGAGCGCTAAATTCTCATACACGCCGACGTCGGGGTTCGTTCAAATAACTACGTACATAAATACGTGTGCTGTGTAAGTACTGATATCGTCTGAACGCGTTCATTCATTTTTCTGGCGAGTAAGAATCCACGGACGGCGGGGCGCGATAAGCCAGCGAATGCCCGCCTACGTGTTCTATAGCAGCTCGATTTCATTGAAATACAGTTTTGATGAAGACGAATTGAATATCGTGGCGGAATTTGCTTCATTTGAAACGAAAATCTTGCAGATTCCGGAACTGCAAACATCTCATATTTGAGATAAAGCTGTGAATTCAAGTGTTAATTGACATATGTGACCTTACTTTTAAATAAGTTTTAAGTGATTGTGCTTCCTGGTTCGATAAAATTATTTTAATCACGATTGGTCTAAGCTCACGTGTGCGGTATTTACTTTTTAATGTTAGATTCTTATATGAAAATACGTCAGTTCTGAATTTGAAATGGCGTGCAAGCGGGCGTAGGCGTGATGGCGCCAAAAGTTTAGTTTCCGCCCTGTAACTCGTCGCCGGCTCGCTCGCCTCCCTCCTACATCCCCAGTTTAATGTCTCGCATTTAATAAATACGCCCCTTTTTGTGCCTAATGTTAGTAATTGTAATTTACAATTTTCTAACACGTTTCGCTTGGAATTCCAATCAAATGAAGTTCATTTTAAAATTGAATTTAAAGTTATAATTAAATAACCAAGACACGTTAAAGGCATCAGCGCCAGCTGCCACCTCAGTTCCATGATATTGGTCTAATTTGAAAACAGTTATTTCTTCACGGTTATCATCATTATCCATACAGAACTCTGCGCTTTAGAATTACCTATTAATATTAAATCCGTACAGAAGGACCATTTTTCTTTTTTTTTTCCGTAGCACTTTAGATTTATGATTCAACTTAATCAAACCATCAATTTTGCTAGCGTAATAACGTCAAACGATCGTCACATCTTTCTATTTAGGTACCTAACTGGAAGATCGAAGAACACATCAGTAAACTTTCAAGTAAGTAGGTACTAAGATATTCCGTAAAACTGTATTACGCCTTTTGAGGCACTTTTATCTATATGTATAAATAAAACATTTATGTTAGTACACTTGTGATAAAACTTTGGCGGCTTGTCGTACGTACCTAAGCCCGCGAAGGTTCCTGGCCCAAAAAGAAAAGAAAAAAGTCGGGAACAAAGTCGCCGGCGGCAGCTAGTGTTATATAAAAGTTGTTATCGAGATGGGTGTTAAGGATGTTAGGAAAACGTGCCTGAAAGGAATCCGTCCAAAATGAAGCAGGCCATTTTCTAGGTCGTATAAATCCTAGGATTTGCTTCCCGTATCCGAGAGATACTTAGAAACCTATTTTACTACCCATGCTATTTTTTTCGAGACAGGTTTTAGTGTATTTATGAAGTAATATAGGCGATGGAGGATATAGTTTGCAGTGTCAGCGAATTGAAGAGGCAGTGGGCGGGTCGTCTGGCGAAAGACCGATAGCCGTTGGAGCTAACGAGTGCTAAGTTGGCAAAAGTGAAGTGGATGCTCCCTGTACTCTCTAGGGCGATGACCTGAAGATGGTAATTAAGGTGGACTATAGGATGATAGTGAAATGAATCTACAACCTCTCAATAATTTCATTAATTACGTCAAACTGTCAAATGTGTAATATTAGGTCCCCAGCAAAACAGGTCACTATCACTACATAGAAATCTTACGCTTAAAATAGATTTAAAATAAATCAGCTATTAACATCCAAAATTATTTGTATTACTTCGAAAACGGGAGGTATTTTGATGTGTGTTGTTTATTTTTGGCAGAACTAAACCCAAATACTACTAGACTATTCAAGTCTCTTTTATTGCCAGATGAAGACGATAATCACTAAATTACACCGCCGATAATCTTAGAGGAAGACAGGTAAAGCAATAAAATTTTACATTAAAACTTGTGTTGAAGTTAAGCAATAACTCACAATGAACGTCTAAAAGCCCTGGCTGAATCCTCGACATTTCATTGAAATAAAACCAGCTTTTCTTATTCCATCGATAGGAGTTTTTGCGTCCATTGTAAAGGAGAAATGGTTTGTGAATCGACAATAAGAAGGTACGTCTTTTATCTCTGGGTATTTGTGCATAAAGATGGAAGCATAAATAAGGCTAGCGTAAGGATGAGATGAGGATATTTCATTCAAAAATATATTACAGCTACATTTTTTTGTATGCGAGATCAAAAACCAGTTTCCCTGTTTATTTAGGCACAACGTACTGCGGTTATTCCACTTATCAACCAGACCAGTAAATCGCCGCACTCAATAAATTGGTTTATTCCAAATTGCAAAATGATCGATCGAAAGTAGGAATGAGGTAGGTTTCGTGGGTAAAACCTGAAGTGCTCCTTAAAAGTAAAGCAGCTGGTAGGCACTTGTAATAAAGTAAAGAGGTTAGCAATACAGAACAGGGAGGAGCCAATTTCCCGTGGGCAGTTTGACGATCAGTTTGCAAGATTTATAGCCTCAGTACTGAACAAATACAGCCATGCGGTACCCATATAAAATTCTGGCCACACGCGAGCCGCTCCTTATTATTGGAAACCTTTTGCTGTTATTTTTTATAGGACAAAATATTAATTAACTACTTAAATATCCATCAAGTTACCCTTGTAGTTAAATCAGCATTCGTTCCTCACGGAAAACTTGTGGTAATAATGTCAAAAGTTCAATGCCAGAGACTCTGTACCACGCAGTTATACATACAAAAAAGTTTGCCACTTACAAAGTGCAAACTGCAATCGAACACTCGCGCTCGGTAAACGAACAAAATTAAAAAGTCATCAATCGAATGTGCCGAAAAGCGCCGCAGAATAAACTGGTTATAAAAAGTAAATAAAAAGTCTATATAAAAGGGAAATTCCACAAAATACGACCGAAAAGCGGTTTGAAAGCGAACTGGACTAGGAGAAAAACAACAAAAACAAAATGCTGTACCGAGTGGGAGCGGGCAGGAAGTCCACGCGGGGAAGTGTGTCAATGTCAGCGTATCGGGGACTTTTTTACACGATGTCGGTGAATTATTGTACATACACTGAGTCCTCGCTAAAGCACTGTGTAGTATTGTAGACGGCCGACCGCCATCAGCACTCACGTAACGCCTGCGACGCGACGCCTCAACAAAAAAAGGTTCACCAAGCCTCATGATTTCTAGACGCAAAAACTTATGTAAAGAAACGATATTGTATTCTCAAATAACCGCAGTAATGCCTTGACCTTATATCAATTGGGTTAAGGTAGGCTTAAATGTAGGAATGGACCCACATTTTTGGAGAAAATTGGAAATAAACAAGTAACTTATAAAGTGTAAGAGTTGCGGTGGAGTCTGAAGGGGATTTACATAAGATTTCACGATTCTAAAAAAAGATCTTGTAAGAGAAAAAACTGGTGAACGATGAGGCACGGTGAGAAAAGTATTACGCGAAAAAAAAAATGGGACGCACACACCAAGGCCCTTTGCTGGGCCTGTGTTCTATTTCAGTGTATAGTTATCTACAGTGTAGGTGTATGACTAACACAAATACCAGTTTATATTTAGCTGTGTATCGTAGCACTCGAACCTGGCACCGCCCGGAAGTCGTTAGTACATCGGTGCTTGACCTATTATGCAGGAATAATTGTTGGAAAACAATGAGCCTACCAATTTTGCCTGAGGTTGATCAACACTGAGGCCCTTTTGTGAAATTGTGTAGATTGGTTTTAATTACGAAATGAATTAAAGCAAATAAGGATAAAGTGAGAGTAGTTTTAGTTTATGGTTTTAAAACGTTATGCTTATTTGTTGTGTCCATAAACGAGGTTGTTATTGCGTAAAGCAATGTAGCTAATTACTCAATCTCACCGCAGGACAATGACGAATAATAAAGGGAGAAAAGTTTGCTGCTTTGATTTAATTAGTCTGGTCCTTTAGTCCGCATCTTAAGATTGAACATAACCTGATAAAAAGTGCGTTTCTGAATTCGGGCGTAACCTCCGTCCGTATGTCAGCTCAAATGGATGCGCGGGACTTGGAAAGCGCGTTACACCCTCGTCCCACCTCTACGTGGGGCTTCACTATTCGATTCGAGCCGACCGACATTACGCACGTAGCTGGGCTATAGCTCCCTCTATATTTCTTCGTATTATCCTTTATCCCTAGCCTCGAAAGGTATAGGCTCTGGAAGCCGGTAAGTAGTGAGAACTGTTACAGTAATATCTGAAGTTAACCGTAAAGAAAGTACCATTTTCATGGTAAACAAAAGTTGCACAACTTTGTTGCAGTAACATGTTCCTAGTAACATAAACTGATGTTACTGGAAACATCATTTAATGTTGCTTGGAACATGTTTCACGCTCGAACAAAGAAATATTGACAGCAACATGTTTCCCGATCAAAAAGAACATGTTGCTACCCAATGTTGAGCAACATTTGTTTCTCACGAACATAGGACTTACCTTGTCGCAGTCGCTATAGTTCTATTCAGTATAGGAACGCTAACACGTGTGTGTGTGATTGAATACCAAGGTTCCAGTGGGACGGGAATGTATCTCGTTACGATACAAAGTTGCTTGATAGATTGCCACGTGTGAACGATGTAATATGCGAAGCTACCCACGTTTACATAGATATTATTTTGTTGTACAAAGCTATTGATATATTTATTAATGATACCTTGAATTGATATATTTTAACAATATACACCCCCGTAGTTCTAACGACCGAGGCGTTTCCATAATTTGATATAAAAGACTGCTATTTTTATTGCAGTTTCGAAGACGTGTGGGTATGTCAAAAGAATACACGACCATCTTAAGTTTTTTTTTATCTTTGCCCTACAAAAAGTGTCTCCTGTATCGTGGGTGTGTTTTTACATACAAACTCACATAGACTGAAAACCGTACAATCGCTTAGTTAACATTTAATAGCAAAAGAAAAAGATCTATCATCGAAAAATAATACAGTGTGACCCGATTTAACAGTCCATATATTTTGAGACATTTTTAATAAACGTCAATGAATATCCATAGAGTATTAATGGTCTAGCTAGCATGTCCAATTTTAACCACAGACATAACAGACGAGCGAACGAAACTGCCAATGAACAAAAATTTAAAATTCGTTTCGATATAAAAGTTCCACGGCAACCGTTGCCTAGTACAGGAGGTGGCGCGTGTCGTGGCGAAAAGTAATCGACTAATCGCTACCCTTATACTCCCCAGAAACCGCCTGTCTGTTCGTAACGGCTAATCTTGAGAGCCGAAAGTTTCACGCGAACGTATAAGACGCTTAGAGTGCCGATACAGAGGGAAAAGTGAAGAGGAAAGAGGATCCTTCGATGGCATGGAATATGGGACATGCATAAATAACGTGCTTATAATACCCTCGGTAAATGTGCTGTCTTGCTCTTGTTTAATATTGGAACGTATACATAACAGGAATTTAAAATTTATTCTATATTAATATTGTAAAGATTGTTTCTTAGAACGTACTAATCTCCAGAACTGGTCCGATTCTGAAAATTATTTCAGTGATAGGAAGATATGTAATCCCTGAGTGCTATTGATTATATTTTATTATCAAAACAATTAAGGATCCGTATGAAAATTGACGCGAGCAAAGACGCGTTCAAAAGCTAGTAAGTTATAAAACTCATAGCAATACCCTACTGAATAGAATTCATAATAGAAAGACGTGAGAGTACGTGGGTTGCGATGCTACATAGTCATATTGAATTCACGAAAAGTCTAACCTAACACCAATTCAGCCACAAATAATAACGTAGATACACAAGGACCACAAACAAGAGCATATAAACTAATATTCATGTGAACTTCTCACTGTAATCAAAATATCTTGTGCTAGAAACGGGTTCACCACACCGAACGATATACCTAACTATGTACCTATTTATGAGCTTCAGTACGCCCCGGGGCGGAGGGCCGTTGTCGCTTCACACTCATAAATCTCTTCATATATTATGTAAATATTAACAGAAGCCGCTGTAATTATAAAACAGGAGCTGTCAGCTGTTTAATGTTAACAAACATTAGGATTTAATCCATGTTCCGGCTTGTTATCGTATGAAATGTCGCGAACAGTAATGCAGATACAAATTAGGCAGGCGGCGCGGCGTGGTACGAGTAATTAAGAGTCCGACGATGGATTGAAAATGTTATCTCGCTGGGTGTTCACGCTTTTTAGAATTTGCTTGCTTGCTGTGTAAAGTTAGATAACGTCATATGCAAGAAAAAAGAATCGAATCTAGCCTAATCTAATTGAGTCTAATCCCTTCCAAAAAGTAGTTTCGTATGGAGCAGAATGGGCACAAAGCTCCATGGTTAAGTCTTTTAAAATAAATGTTTTTTTGAGCTTCATTAGAAAAAAACACGCCGACATTATAAGTATACATTAATACATTTTAAGAACAAGCTGACATCACCTCGCATTGTATAGACTTTCGGTACAACGAAAGGTCAACTAATACTGGAAACTTATACTTGATAATAATATCGTTGCGTGTTTGGTGTATAAATGTAAAAGGCGTTAAAGTTAAAATAAAACTAATTTTTTTGAAAATTATAGAATTAGGAAATGCCCGCAACTTGCAAATCAGAAATTCCACCAAAATACAGATTTCTGACATGTTATAGAAAACAGCAATAAAATAATTAAAAAATAGACACATATCCACCTAATCATGTTACAATATAATCCTCTAATCCATTAAGGGATATTGTTAATTGCTCTAGAACTTTGTGAGTGTAGAATTCAGTAAATATTTTACTGAAATAAGTAGATAGGTACAGATTCTGAGTATTAATAGGCATAGCAAAGACAAAACAAATATCCTCGGTAAATATAATAGGAACTACGTAACATCATCCGAGGATAGATCCATTAATGGAACTCCTACACAATGCGCACTTACACAAAAGGACTTGGTCTTTTGTTTTTCATGAAAAACAACACTGTGATACGAACTCATGAAACTGGCCTTCCGTATTCGCCTCGCAAAAATTTCTCACCAAACTGAAATATTTGACGCTGATAAACAAAATTTCGCCATAATCTGGGTACTCAGGGAGTGTTTGAGCTGTTTATCTTTTCCAACAAGATGTCAACTCAAAGAAATGGGTCATTTACTATAGTGTTGATAAGCTAGACTTATCATTATTTATTGGCAACTTTCAGTCGTGTAAATATACACTTAGAAGTAGGTGTAAAGACTAGAAACTTTCAAGGTAATTTTCTCAGGACCAATTTTTCCGTACAAAAGGACCAGAATTCTCATGCTTTGGCATTTTTTGTTACTTATGTTTTACATATAATAAATGACTGATTGATTGATTGATTGATTGATCACACGTCCAAGTTATTATTAGACACTTCCATGTTTGCCTTCTATTTAATGCAGGTATTATGTAATACCTTGTATGAATCCTCACGGTCCAGAAGTCAGCCAGAAACTTGATATGACGAGTGTGGTTACAAGAACCGCCTGGCTAACTAAGGACGACTCCTATAACACATAAAGTAGATAGATGTGTATAACAAGTTCCGAGGGTCGACCCTGTACCTTGTTAACTTATTAATTCTTTGATAACTTTTAGGGGTTTCGAGTATGTGTGCGGTTTGTATTACTTACATAAAATACTAGAACGTATTCACAGGTTTTGGATAAGTTAATTTAAAGTCGTCTTGCCCTAATGTCGGGAGATAATTAAAATAGGTAGACAGACTGACATTCAGTAGCAATATTGAATTCAAAGCAGCTAATTATGTTTCCTACGTATTAATTAGTATCAATCTAAATTGCGTTATACTGAAAATAACTTTATTAAACGAAATAAATAACATCATTTTGTAACAGTGACTAAAGATGTAAATCATCATCTATCAGCCTTTTCTTAATTATTTGTTTATTAAACTTTATGCACATGTAAAAAAAAAATACATTGTGCAAAGGCGGCCTTAATGCCTTGAGCAATTATGTTGGGATCGGTCCTAGTCTAACCCGACTGTGTTAAAATAAATACGATGAAGTGAAATGTTACGACTTAATCTGACTTATTGAGCCATCTGAAGGCCATTTCTACTAATTGAAAATATTCAAAATCTGGCCGCAATCTCATCTCAGCGACAATCAACGTAAAATGCATGAAGGCATTCTTGACGGATTGCAATGGTTCCAAAAAGTAATTACTATAGAATTGCCCCACCGATAACGCACCGCTTTCCGTTTGTGGTATACCTAAAAAGCATCCACTGAAAATAATGTAGCAGTCAATAAACGTACGCTAAGAACTGTGATTTCATCTCTAGTTCTAACATAAACGGTAATATATTAATTCAAAACGCTAGACAATAACTGTATAGAGCATTGAACGGCTCAATTGAGATTTTATTATGATTGACAAAGCTGTAGTGGGCAAGACGTACACGTCACAATGACGGCCGCGCCCGCGCCGACTCACGCCCGCGCTCTACGTCACGCGCTCAGCTGATCGCACCTACTCGACCGGTGTAAACAAATCATAGTAACGCTCCCACGCTCGCGACTCGCGACTACGTGAATACACAGAATAGGTCGCATTCATATTTATTCAAACTTCCAACGCAAATCATGACTTCACACTGAATTAATCATTATGATCTAGTTACCAATTATGTGGAAAGTCGACAAAGTTCTCGTGACATATTGCGCTATCAATCAATTGTAGCCACTTGGACATTTTAATAACTGACGAGACGTAACTTGCGGCAATTTGCGACAAGTTTTACTTGTCTAACATTTCTTTCCCATGTTGTTGTGGTTATTATCTAAGAGATAGGTTCTCAAACCGGTCACGGTCACTTTATTTGGCTGGTAACAAAAAATGTCGTCATTATAGTGATTAATAACGGGGTCAACAGCTACCGGGCGTCGACATTCGCGTCAGTGAGGTACCGACTAACTTATTGTTAGATATTTAGGTTAACCAGCTGGTTTGCATGTGGCGGATAGATGGTTTAGATAAAACGTCTGCCAAGCAACACAATAGGAAAATTTACACATATTGTAACGCGTGGGTGGTATTCTACAACACATTTCAAATTATTCATCGCGAAAAAAATGTTAAAACAATCTTTAAAGGTCATCGGTTCATTAATCTCTCAAAGCGATAGACTAATTAACATCTTGATATTCTAGAATAAATTAATTAAAACATGTAATGGTATTTGGCAGCGTGTAATTAGTAGCAGGAACATGAAGCTAAAGTAATTAAAAAAATTAAACAGGCACACTGAAATAGGTAAATGTAATTAAAAAAGTGATCACAGATTCACATATAAAAATTAAAAATTTGCACAGTTCGTCGATTAAATTGACATTTTAATCAAATCAAATAGTCAAATTTAATTGTTTTAAATCAAATTTAATTTAATTTAATTTTTAAAATCTAATCTATATTTATTAATTTTAATTTAATTTTGTGTGTTAAGTATCTAATTTAGATTTAATTTTTTGTAATCAATTCAGCTTTAATTTAACTTTTCTGCTAATGTATTATTTATTCAAAATCGATTAATTATTTTAATACCCGCGCATAATATTATAGTGCATGCTGTGCTTCTCTATAAGTAATGGGGCACTTAGAATTAAGTTTGAAATGTACAAATTATATAGTATAGTGTACTCATTGTTGAGAAGCCTATAATAAATAAATAAATAAATAAATAAATAAATTTTACTATTAACGATTTTGTTAACGAATGACGTTAGCATGTCCACGAGCGTGCTACAAGGTAAAAAGCGAACGTAACAATTACTGTGTTGAACTATCACGGACTATGGTAACGATACGATGATAGGTACTGACCAAACCGCGGCGCGCGGAGCGTGATTCCCTCGAGCCGCGGACGATGCATTTGCATACAGACCGCCGTGCTATTACAAGCTATTACGTACGTACTACACCTAACAATTAACGAAGTTAAATAATACGCCTGTATCAACTCGAAGTACAAGTGTACAACAGTTCTTTACATCTCCTGAAACAGCGATGACAATTCAAGACACAATATATCATTTCTAGAGAAAGAAATCCAGTATCTAATTACTTAATATAATTTATTGCGAGCGTCTTCGCACAATGTAAGGCAATTTGCACGTAAAAGTACAGTCACCATTCGAGAACAAATTAGTTTAATTATGGCGTCAGAGTACAGTGAATAACGGAGCTATAAAACAGTAGATAAGCGAGTGCGCAACATTTTAAACAACTAGAATTGAAAAATAAACAGAGCAAATAGTCGAGCCGACGAGGACGAAGCGCACCTGCCGTTCTGGCATAAAGTAGAAGCTATGGTCACCACACCTGCACACCTGCGAGTTGCGACCGCCGTGTAACCAACCTGCATATTGTTTGTTACTTATAAAGAAATAGTCCATCTGTTACATCTTGGCCAAGTGATAGTCACTGATATAATTGTAAACAAAAAAGCATGAAGAACGTCGTGGCATGAAATATTTAGCATCAAAAATTTCACACTACTCTGTAGCCGTAACGGCGAATAAATTGGTAAACGCCTATCCAGGGAATGTTGCCGTCATATTTCATAATCCAAATCATATTTCAGCGGAGGCGGGCGTAGTGGCGACCGAAGAAGGCGAGGCGACACGCTCCGAAGAAATATTGCTGGCTCGGCGGTGAGGCGGCGAGGCTGCGAACTACGCACAAGATATCTGCCATCTCCAAGCGAAGCTAGGCCTTGTGCGGTTTATCTCCCCGCTCGACTCGACGCCGTTTGGGAAATTGCGTACACAGCAAACAAAGAATTGCACATCGAGATAAGGAACCGGAGCGTATCGCGCTTATGAACGCCCCTCAGCTCCGTTCGCCACGCCTGACTGTAATAATCTAACAAACGAACACCGTTGTTCCCCCTTCGATATTCTTCATCAACAAAAAGTGCCGTCGTTATAACAATGTTACAAACAAACATGACATTCATGCAAAAACAGAAAGCAGGCGTAAATTATAACGTGTAATCGAACCGCGCTACCGCCATTCGGGTGCGTTAGATAACACACGTGCGTGACAGTGGGCCCCACCAAGAGATTTCTCTGCATACACGCGTTACGATCGAATTCAACCAGCCAGTTAATAAATAAAACATCCAGTAATGGAAACCTATAGAACATTATCGGTTTCTCGAGACCTCGATGCGTTGTAAGTAATGCGGAAGGAAGCTCGTTTTAAGTTTGATAATCCGCAAGCCGCTGCCTGTCAGAGATAGGGCAGTTCTCGACGAGGGTTGGGACTTCGGGAGTCCGCACGGACGCTCTTTGGCATTGGATGTTTCAAAGGGAGCTTAGGCCTAGTTGGCACAAAAGAATAGCCAAGTTTTCGGGCCAACTAACAAGCTTAAAATTTAAATGCGTAGCAATGTGGAGCATGCGCGCGCTGACCACGGTCATTCGATAACCAGTAACCAGTACCACGCCGTCCGATCCAATGAGTACTTAACTAATATTTCATCGTTTACACACGCAAACGTGCCCGAGCTGCCATTGTGTGTAAATCCAAGCACGTCAACCTAAACAGATTAATTCCAAACGTGCTGTGTACTTTATGTCAATCGATACCCACGCAAATAAGTATTTTAATGATTTATAAAACACGAAATTGTAAAGAAAGGATAAAAATTTCAGTGGCCACGCAATGCGAGCAGTCTGTATTTCCCAAGGGTAGAAATCCTCAAATAAAATAGCAGACAGAAGCCGAATGCGACGTCTTTCATGGCAAACCCCTCTTTCGGAAATATCACTGTGCGAGGAATTTGGGGGCTTTGAGTGACATGACTGCTTTCGCCCAATGGCTTTTAGGGTGACGCTCTGTAGGTACTAAGTTTGGGGTAAATGTAGGTACCAGTTTTGACTGTTGCTAGTTGCCAATAAAACGTCATTTAGACTTATACATGGAGCATTAAAATTTTGTTACAAATACTTAAATCATGCGGATACAAGGACTGTAAAACCGCTTCGTTCAAATAACACAGCTTGAACAACAGAATTAAAAACTGTTCTGAATAAAGTTTAAAATTATATTCCCTTTTTCTATTTTCACATTCATCTTCTGCCTCCACAATACTGCTGCGAACTTAATGGAAGACGGAAGTCGGTATAAAAATAACATTTCGAAAAGTTATAACAGCGGAGATATTGAAAGTGGATAAGAAAAATACAGTCCAGCTATAAAATTACAGTTTTCTAAGTTAACGGCTGCGGAACGTCGGTACTGTGATCTCGTGTTTATGGGCAGAACAGCAATAGAAATGTTGGGAACAGCGGAACTATGTACCTATAAGTTTGTGGTGCACGTATTCAGCCACCGCGCGTCTCGACTCACAAAGCGGAGTCAAGTTACCAACAGAAGAACACGTCGCGGTCGTCGAGCTCGCTGGGGAGTGCGGGGCAGGGTGTGATGGTGGGGGAGAGGGGTACACTCAGCGACGTGACATTTTCGCAAACAAGCCACGAGGAGCGAGGCAGGGGCGCCGTGAAATTTGCAACCTCGGCGCCAGCCGCCATCCAACCGGCCGCGACGCAACGCCAACCTAATGGGGGAAATCGATGAACAAATTCGATGATCCGGGTCTCACTACACTCGCTGTCCGAAAGTAGATTACCGTTAAAATGTGCACATAAACGAGAATTTCCATTTCCATGTAAAATGATGGGGAACATCATTATGGCAGGATTAGCGACGACCAAAATAAGGGTAGGGGTCACAACATTCGAACAAATGTTTTGTTCGTGACCAAGTTTTAAACTTGTGACTCAAAATTGAAATAAAATAGACTTTGAATTACTTATGCCAAAAAGGAACAGGACCAATAATTATGTACACGAAATATAATTAAGCTATTATCAAGTGTTTCAATTAAAGTTGTTTGATTATACTTGGTCAAAATATAATCGTACGCATAACACAACACGCATATGAATGTGTTATTTGTTTCTGTTTATCTCGCATATTTTATGTAAATGGAATAGGCTACCCACTTCACCCTGCCAAAACAAGAATAGCCACTTAGGCATGGGAGGTTACGACCTAACATTAAGTTAAGTAAGTGGAAGTTTGCAGACTCTCGTAGTGATATAATTCCCAGCTGTACACATAATGACTAATGTGCGAGAAGGGAAATACAAACATAGAAATATTTAACCCAAAAAAAAATAACATAATCCTAACTAATATTATAAATGCGAAAGTAAGTTTGTTTGTTTGTTTGTAACCACTTTAGGCCTAAGCCACTGAACCGATCATCCCGAAATTTTGCAAAAACGTTGCCAGGTGATCAGGGACAAACATAGGGTACTTTTAATCCCGAAAAACAGTACTGTTCCCGAGGGAAATCACAATAACGTCCTTATGACAGTAGGTGGCGCCACGTGTCTATCAAATCATGATCAAATTTTAAGTTTGAGCATCTAATATATTTTGAGTCTAGACTGTCGATAGACCAGTTTCAAGTATACAACCTAGGCGTACGGAGTTGTTTGCTTAATCATTTTTTATGCCCAAAACCGCTGAAGAGCATACTGACATTTTGCATAAAGTGGCTACCAGACGGACCGACCTGCGGTTGCGGCTAACCGCAGGCCGCGGCTCCAACCGCTGTAAAAACACACCACCGCGGTCACAGTGGCGGCCTGAAGTGTCATTAGCGCGGTATTTGTGCCACAATCGGACGTCAGTCAATATGGCTAACCGTAACGTTGTCTTATTACTCTCATGACTCATTAGCCCTCTCAGAAGATGAGAAAAAAGGGAAAAAAAAACCGTTTATTTAAACACTTGAGGTGGTGATTGGTGTGAGGTTACATAACATACATAACATCACGCCTGTAATCCCCGAAGGGTTAGGCAGAGGTGTACCCATTAGTACACCCACATTTCGCCAGTTATGTTTACGTCCCATGTAATAGGGGGCGAGCCTATTGCCATCAACCGGGCACAAATCCAGACTCCGAAGCTGCTACTGAGAAATTCCTGATGGAAAAACCCAATAACACTTTGCCCGACCTGGGAATCGAACCCAAGACCTCATGCTCAGCAGTCGCGCTTTGCGACCACTAGACCAACGAGGCAGTGAGGTTATAGTAGTTATAGTAGTTTATCTCTACCTATATTATCACTAGCATCGCATATTACTCTTAGGAATGGAGAAGTGTGGGTTAAATTTAAATTATTATTTAAATTCAACTATTTCTATTACAATTTTCATATTTGGTGTCATTTTACAAAGCAGTACACGCGGCCTGTTGTTAAAATTTGCAACTGACGCGGCCGCCACAACATTTCGCGTTTGTCTGTGACCCACTTTATATACGTTGTCAGGGATACAGAAAAACTGCGTAACTGACACTGTCATCAATGTGTCGTCACTGACACTGACAGGTGTAAACGCATTCATAGAGGATGCATGGAAGAATAAAGGCGAACTTATAACACGCTCCGCCAATTGTGAATTGATTTGGATGATTCTTTTTTTGTTTATTTTTTCCGAATTGGTCCCATATAAATACTGTCATGATCTGATGATGAACTTCGGAGATATGGAACGGAATTCCTCATAGGATCACAGCAGAACTGTCGTAACAGTAAAATTGCTTTGTTTAATGCGTTTAGTCGATGACTGACTGAAGGAAGAGGTTAGTTGCTAAACTATGACCGTGACCTATGTCGATGTAGATGTGTAGACAGCAGTTTTCCAACGGCAAAGTTAAGTTTGTACCTCAGTACTGTTTATGTTTTCTTTAGAGGTATGTTCGGTGTATTTTAATGACGGTAGGTAGGTTCCTTTTTTTCACAGCTCCAACTCAGGCAAAAGCTCTTTGCTAGCCCGAGCAAAAATTACTGCTCAATCCCCGGAATCTTCCGTTCATGCCGCATTAAGAAAGCAAGCACAACCGGAGCGACAAGCAAATTTGAGAGCTGATGAGACATTTTATTAAAGCCAGGAAAGACTGGAAAGCCAAGCCGTCCACCCGCCAAGCTTCTCTGAGAGTGACTGAGACGCCCTTCTAAACGCAATTGCTTTTGGAGGAACAAGCCGAAAGCCAGAGAGCTGTAAGAGCAACTGAGACGCCTATTCACACACGACACACAACACACATGACTACACGACTTCGTCTCAGAGAAGAAGCTCAGCCATTACAGCGACTGAAACTCCAGAACAGACGCAGGCGAGAAGGACCTCCCTTGCAGAAATGCAAGCTGGACGCCGACGGACTTTTATGAATCACAGTCTGTTGGTCCGTAGGTATTTAATAATTCTGGATCTGGCCGAGCAACAAGCCGAGTACAGCCCGAATTGATTGTCAAATTCTAAACCAACGCGGGCGAAGCCGCGGGTAAAAGCTAGTAGCTACATAAAGGGCAAAAATATAGCATGCGGATAAAAGGACCAATAAAACAATGGTATTTTTTCCTCCAACGCAAAATGTCCACTTTGATCGTGGTTTACGCGGCAAGGTACTAGAACGACATAAAACAGAGCGACGTAATTAAGACAAAAGATTAAGGGGCAAACCCACACCAGACACGCTTTAATTATTACAAGGGACTTTTATAAATATAGAATTATTTCAGAAATTTCGTGCGTTCCGAGTTTTCGTTGTTGGTCCTAAGAGCTCGGAAATCAAAGAGATATTTTTCTTTTTATGATGAATTAACACAGGCAATTACATTTAGTAAGTCAACCGATATCTTAAAAGAGATGTTTCTCAGATGGTAAATTGTTTTACGTCACAGATGGCTACGGAGCGCGATAATGGAAATGACTTGAGGCTTATAAATCTTAATGAACATCAACATAAAACTAGTCGTGACAAGTTTATTTGGTTTTATTAGCACTCAATGTCGCATCATTCGGCTGAGTGACCTGTGTTAAAAATAAACATTTAGATACGAATCTCAAGTGGAAACTGTTCAGAAACCTATCCTAAAATGAAACGAGCCATTACTTACATTAGATTATCACGAATTTTGCATGTGTCCCGAATACTAGGGCCTTCATTTATTTTTGCGTGGGCGTTTAAAGTATGGATTATGTTAATATGGCGGGCAACAGAAGGTATCTTTATTGCCTTTGTTTCTTTCTACACAATGTAATCATTAATCCATTGAAAAAATCCACAGTCCTTTAATACATGAAAGATTTGGCATATGTTTACGTGGAGTACAAAGTGTTGATTGGATTCAAAATGAAAGGTGTTACGGTTAAAACAGTATACATATAGTAGGGATGTTACGAAGCACCGACTCCCAATTCCAAAAAGGCCGGAACTCCCGATTGATTTTACATCTCCGCCTTTGACTTTGGCCCCGATACTTTTGAATCGAAGATTGTAACGAAGATCGAACTTTATCTACTGACCGCGGTTGGCACGCGTACGTAGGTACAAGATTTTGCTTTATTGCATGTTCCTTTTTAAGTAAATAACTATACATATTTGACTGATTATAGAATTACATATGTTCCTACTAGCTTTCGTGCGCGTTGTAGCAAATGCATTAACCCAAGGGAACCTTACATATTTCGGGGATAAAAAAGTAGCCTATGTGCTATTCCAGACTATAATATATCTCTGTATCAATTTTCATCCAAATCCGTACAGCCACGATGGCGTGATTGTTTATGAGATTATGCAGGCGCTATTAAAATACTTGTCTTCTACTCCGCGTCCAACACTGAACCGATAAATTAGATTTAAACCCTAAGACTAGTTCTAGTATAACGACCTCCATAACATCCTTACTACGTAGTATGGAAACCAAAAACAGTATGACCAAATCTTTAAAAAAAAAGTATGTACTCAAGAATGATGTTTTGCAAAACATTGGGCTATGTTTCATGTAAAAGTAGCCATTAGTAAGATCGAGATACGAAATGTAACCGAACACGAGGCACATCTGTTAGTCTCGATGGCGATATCAATTAGTTATTCGATTCTACTGGTTATGCAGTAAATGTATTGCAATAGACTCTTAATTATGGCGTTTGACAATTTTGCAATAACAAATTATGGTAAACAGACCGCCTCTGGAGACAGAAGTAATAATTAATTATCATTTATTAACGATTTGCGTTTTGTGAATTAATGACTTGTTTGGCTGGGCGAAAAATGTTCCCTTATATTTTGCATATTCCAATTTGAATATTATTTCAAACTTAAGCTCGCGAATTCTATCGGTTGGCGCAGTACTCGTAACCAGCGTTCTTGTATGAGCGTGTGAAACTAAAGGAGTACCTATGTAAGAATCGTAGCAGGTGGCGGTCCATGCTTTCTGTCTACCCCCATGGGGTGTTTATCAATTTTGCGCGGAGCCCTAATTTTTTATCTAAAATAAAAGTAGCCTTCTCCTTATATTATCAGGGTATTAGGAGCCGGAACAAACATATAGACAATTTTTTTTTTTTAAATAATCTTTGTTTGGTATAAGTACCTACCATGTAAACATTCATAATTGCATTTATTAAAAAGCTATTTTGACATTACAAACAGACACTTATATTTTATTTATTTGTATAGAGATTCATCTCCATCCACAAACTTATCTTACTGCTATTATTATTCGGTGGCCAGGTAGTTTTTATCTCAAGATCAACTACTATTATCAGCATAATGCTCTAAACAAATTAGTACCGTTTCGCCAACTACGTAACGGCTCGGCGCCAATAAAATGTGCTGCAAAAAATTATACCTGCTTGCGGTCTTCACGTTTCTAGAGGTCATCGGAACTCGGCACCACGCCTGCACACTACGTACTTAATTGTTCCAATATCCGCGAACAAAGAATTACTTTTTATTCGTTTTTAAATAAAACTTTTTACAACGCAAGTAAACCATTATAAAATTCGTCAAAGAAACTAAATGAATTCATCTTAAAAACGCTTCTAAAGAAATAACCCTGACTGATCATTAGAATTTAATCGCTTCGGCTACTTTGCGGTTTCATACTTCAAATCTCTCGGAATATCAAAATAGCAAGTTAGGTGGAAAATCGAAACTCTGTCACTTGGAAAATCGCACGATTTTAAAAAATTCCGTTATAGGTATGCGCGACATAAACGCAGCATTGCGAAGGTGAAACGTAAGTAACGGATTCCGTACATGTTATTTGATCAAACTTGAATTTTTTACATACTACGCACAATAGTCGCGATATAGGATTCGCATATTTTACCTAAAAGATAAAAAAAGTTGTGCAGTTGAGGTAATCTCGTTTATAATAGAAAGAGACAGAGAGAATGTGAAAGAGAGGGCAGCTCGCCTGGAGGGGGCAAAACGCTTTTTCTTTACGTGACGATTTCAGCTAATTAACTTTAATGTAACGTACCCTTATAGTCGAGAAAACCGTACATAAGAAAAGTTCAACAAACGGAATACAGGAGTAACCTACCCACACTTACCTACAAATGACGTATAATATACGTAGAATATGTCACTTATCATTCAAACTTGGAAATAAATGGATATATTCACATATTCAACCAAAAACAATACCGCACATTAGAATACATTTCGTACCCGAAGTCTAAAACTTCAGTATACAAACACTACTGTATAATAAAGGAGTTTTATACCTTGATAGACGTGGTCCTTTGGGCGGCTTACTTGAAAATAGGCTAGAGGTGCTAGAGGCCTATTATGAGTCAGGTTAACGAGCGCTTTATAGTTTCGGCGTGAGAATGAGTCACCAAACTACAGTCGGCGTTCGTGCCTCGAGCGACGTGGCACCAAATGGGGATTGCATTTCATGATACGAAACTTGATGGGAACAAAATCGATAACATATCTGGCAAAACTGTTGTCCCGCACACTAAAAGTCCCATTAAAAAATGTCGTTAAATCCTTCCAAAATTGAGTAACTTGCGTAATGTGTTTGCAAAACGATCGCAATACCAATATTTTGACGATATGATATTTCCTCAGCACGCAAACCTGTACTTAAATAACACATTTCACTGGGGAAACTGTCGGTACCGCTACATGTCTACTTCATCCTTATTTGTCGATGATTGTTTAAAATTGAGTCTTATCTTTGATGTCGTAGGTTATAGATTGGTTTGGTATGATGGATCGAAGTAAATGGAGCTCGGCCAAGAGGTATCAGAGGTAATGTAGGCAAATTCGAAAATCCCGATTGTGGTGTGGATGGTCGTAAGCCTTCGTGTGAACAGCAAGTCAGATAGATATACTCTGTAAGATAGTTGGCATCGTGAAATAACTGTTACTAAACGTTAGCAGCGACCGATTGCGAAATACTGGGGCCGGAGACCACCGATTTAACATTGATATTGATAACGACTACATCGAATGTGGTATAGTAGCCAATATCTACAGTTAATCCTAAACTAGAACTGGTATTTCTTTACAATGCTGAATTCAATTAACAATGAATTGTCCCTTTATTCAATTTCAATTATACTCATGTAAAACAATGACAATAAAACAAACAAGACATTCTTGAATGAATTCCAAAAACCTTTGTTAATTACGAAATATGCAACATAATTCAAGTCGATGACTGCCCTTATAGGCATTTCCTTGACAATAACAGATAATCAAGAAGGTACGCTGTACATTCAAACCATTAACAGTATCATATAAACATAAAGCAGATAACATAAATGGTACACCATTAGACCTGCAAAATAACACACATGATCGTAAGAATTTATACTGAACGCGGCACTAAATTCCATGTTAATGCAAAAAGTATGTAAACTAGGGGACTATGGGTAGGCATTTGAAAGAGTATCGATAGTCGATACCTTTTGTACTAGGGTCACGATAAGTTATACTCAAGTATTATTATTGAAACTTTATCCAAAAATACTCGGTAGGTAGGCACTACAAATGCCAAGGTTTTCTCGTTAGCAATGTTATTTATTCACGGATCTCTGATTAGTAAATCAGGATTAGGCGTTACACAAATAGATTTGTTGTTGAGCATTTTGTATTTATTTTTTTATGTTATACTTGTTTTTGCTCGCGACTTCGTCCGCGTAGCCTATGTCATATCGCGATTCAGTGGATTAGTCATGAAAGCCGAACAGACGGACAGAGTTACTTTCGCATTTATAATATGGATTTTTATACTCGATACTTACGTATCGATACTTTTAGTTTGATACCCTTTCCATAGGGTTCTGCATCAGTAAATTGAAGTCCGTTTACACGACAGCGCGGTTCGTTATTTTAGTTGGAACGTTAATTGCATGATGGGTTTTTGTTTTGGGACGCGGATGTTTGTTTGAGCTTCAACTCTGATCACACAAGTTGACGCATCGATTTCGCGAAAATGGATTCAAAATTCGAACTCGAAAGAATGTGAAAACGAGCGAAAAAGGACCAGAGACTGTGCAAACTGACCGGGAAATTGACTTCTTGGGAAAATCAGACCGTAGATAGCTTACTGGTGCAGTGTACAAGCTTTTGTCTTTTCCCGCTTTATGGGCTGTTTACGTTCTCTGAGGAGGTTTTACCACCGGTATGTTAACAGCTTTTACTTCTGTTCTTTGTTATACTTGGGGGCACGTAAGCAAAAAATTCTTTAGATTTTTATTATAATTTCGATTTTAAATAGACATTATTATAAGGATAATGAGTTTTATTGTTACTTGTATTAAAGCTTGCAATTGCATAATACCGTTCAACTGACAGTATAATGTAAGTAAGTAATAACGATCCGTAGGAGCGGTGGCACTGTAGCAGATGGGCAGGTGTTCGCGTGCCAGCTGTCACGGCCATTTTCTCTTCCCTCACCGCACCACCTGTGCCCCCTCAAGGGAAACCAACCAGTATTTTACGTGTCCAACAATGTATTCCTAACACATTATTACCTACAATAAATATTACCGAGTGTTTCTTTAATTTCACAAAAAGCAATCAGTGTTACACTCAAAATTGGAGATTCTAATAAAATCATTTGATTTAATTACATTGGGGAATTTATCGCTGCGCTCGCACAATCTTAAGACTTGTTAATTATTTAATTAATTTTCTACTTGATACGTGCTGTTCTACAATAACGAATGAATCAATAAAACAATGCATAATTTATAAATTGTTTTGTGATGTGTATGGATTAATAAGTAAGTAGCTAATTAAACTCACGAATGGACGACTTAATACGGATGAAATGTGAACGCGATCTTACCTGGAACAAAAAGGAAACAAATCATTAGATATGAAATAGCAGAAGTCAGTTTTTGTCTGAACATTTTCTATCAAAATACGAAGAACACGTTATGCAGTATTTAATGAGCACTAAAAGTTAATTAGGTACTAAATTTCTTGATAAGCTCAATAAATTACCTACAAACATTTCGGAAATACAATCGAATGACAGGTGAAGTCTGGTAACATAGTGTAAAAAAACTAGCGTTAAAGTGTCAGTCAAACAGTTAATATTTAGAATTTAAAAAGAGAACATACTGTTTTTTGTTAGTCTACTGCATTCTGCAACCAGTAGCCTTGTGTATGTACTTATGTAGTTGCCCACACAACCCACTTAGCATAGTATAATAATAAATATTCTGTTACTTACAGTAAGCGGGTAAATACTTATTTTTCACAAGAATAGCCAGTAAACATAGATTAAACATAGATATTAGTATTTCTTGTTGCTAACTACAATATAAGACTGGGTAGACCTTGATAAATATTGCGAAGGAGATTATGACGGCCGTCCATTCATTTATCCACCCTTTCTTTACTGAAATGCTTAGTTATTTCACAAACCGTTCTACAACTAAGGAACAGAGTTTTGTCTTATTAATATTTTACATGTTTCTAAAAACAATAATTATGTGAATGGTCCTTTTGCACCATGTTTTAAAATGTGAAAAAGGACCAAGATTCTTTTCTTGTGACAAGGGAAAAAATATTTGGTATGATCGGGGATATTTTACTAGCACAGGCCTCAAAAAAGGATGTGGTCATGGTCACCTGAAATCGGCCAAGAGTGAGTGGTACTTACTATGGACTCAGGCACGCGTATCACAGTATCGCTTCTCGACTAAACTACTGAACCGATTGTAATAAATAAAATTCAGCTTAAAATCATATCAGGTAATTAAAAGCTCATAATTTTATTTAGGTGCTTATTTAAAGTAACGAATACATTATTAAGTATTGTTTCGCGAATCTGGGTTGTGTTGTGGGCCCCACCAAGCCCACAACGGTGGATCCGCACTTGTAACCCCACCAAGCCCACAACGGTGGATCCGCACTTGTAACAACAGTCACCCAAGTTGGTAAGTTGCGGTCAGCTTTTACACCCACACCCACACAAATGCAGCGTCTCTACCTATCATTAGTGTTCAAAAACCACTTATTCCATTGTGATTCATAGATGTTCTCAGTAAAGGTTCACGAGAGCGGAGCCGCGGGCACGGCTAGTAGGTATTGTAATGCGAAATGCTGCCGAAAATTCAAACTTAACAGGTGTGCCAATCAACACAACACACCTATAACAGGCAAAACTCTGTAACAAAGTGTATTGGTTCGTTAATAAGGTAATTACGAGGTGGTAACAATGTCAGGCGGGTGGGGTTCATCGCACCAGAGCGGAAACGGGCTGGGGGCTCGAGGGACGCTACAGTGGCCCTTCTGTAGTGAACAAATAAAAACTTCCTCTCTAACGGCTATAGTTACGTAGAAACAATATCCCACGCACTACATACATAATGCATGTATTCAAACTTACACAGATTGGGTCGATTTTTTCGTAATTTTCTGTAAATGAGGTCTTGGGTTCGATTTCTAGGTCGGACAAACTATTTTTGGGTTTTTCCATCAAGAATTTGTCAGTAGCAGCCTCGGAGCCTGGATTTGTGCCCGGTTGATGGCAATAGGCTTGCCCACTGTTTTTTTTTTTGCGCGTCTATAATTTACTGACCGCTAAAAAATTAAGTGAACAATAAAAGCAAGAATAAAACAACATTAATAATGTTTAAAAGTCGTAAATATTACAGATAAGATAACGTCCACTAAATGAATAAAATCAAATACGCGGTTTGATAAGATTGTCTGTTTGTCTGCCACTGATTGTAAGTCAGTATTCAGTCCAGGGTTGATTGCGCGCTAAATGCACTATGGCCCAAGCAGACTGCACTTTAGCGTACATCTGCCTATTAGCACTCTCCCGGCACTTCGTAAATATGTACTCAATTATTAGTACCACTGCAGAAGCACTGTCTGGAATGAGCTAAGCCAATCACGGGACGGCAATACTGCCTGACCTACTGTTACGTTACTGGTGACAAAATTGACAGATAGGCGAGTCGCTTCTTTACGGTGCAATCTATACTAATATTATAAAGAGATATAGGTTCTAATATTAGACACAGATATTGGAAGCGATGATGTGGTCATTGATATTGATAGAAAGCTACACAATTTCCGAGTGTCACAGGATATGTATTTTGGTACATTTGACTTTCACGCGGACGAAGTTGCAGTCGGAAGCTTGCAATTATTATTATATCCTTATTAATATTGAAATGCACACATTTAGGAGTAATTGTAATACCTACTACTTAATAGAAGTATTAGTCAATTTTTTTTTTATAATGCAGAACAAAAAGAAACTGTAAAGTAAATCTACTAACCCACATTTTACTTCGTATATAACAATCTGCCTAGCCTTTTCCCGACTATGTTGGGGTCGTCTTCCATTCGAACACGATGTAGCTGAATAGCAGTATTTTACATGGATCGACTGCCTACCTGACCTCGACAACCCAGAAATAGGGTAATACGGTACCCATTGGTAAGACTGGTGCTCAAACGACTGTCAAAGATCCGCGTATGACAGCCAAGACCTACGGCTTAATCCATCCACGGACCAGCCCCGACAAACGTTGCTTAACCTGATGGATCGACCCGTGCGGCTGTTCTTATTTAGCCAAGAGCTCCTCTTTACTCCGCGTATAACAAAAATGTTAATTTAAAACAGAACGCAAGGAGTGAAATGAAAATAATCTGTGTTCGCCGTTAAAACATAACAAGAAAACCACAATAGTTAAACCCGGTCGTAAAATATTGTTAATAACAAACTACAAACTAAGCGGTACTTTTTGAGTTATATGTAGCACTAATAAATACGAACTAAATACAAATTACGTTGCAGTATAAGTTAAAACTTTAGGTTAAACTTAACTGTTACTGCTGTAAATATGAAGGATTAGCGAAAATAGAGCGGCAATTTAATTTTAAAAGCTTCGGCCCGCAACCTCATGGAACATTTTCACCTGCGTTAAGTTACGCCTTTGGTTATCCGCTCCTGCAGGTCATAGTGTGATGTTTTATGGCGTATAGGTACTATCCCTCATATTTAAGGGTCAAGAAACCGCATGCACAGTGACCACTGGACAAGAATCTCCACGGAATAGGTGCCTGAAGGTAGGCGGAGTCGCCGAAGACAGTCCAGAAAGAGGTCGCGAGATGATCTAGACGCGTACCATGTGGTTCTAGGTGACACAGGAAAAACAGTTCCTGGAAGAAGGCACCAGGACAGTATAGGCTAGGGAGGAAAAGATAATGAACCTAAATCAGTAACAAATATAGACGAACATTGCGTGCATGATATCATTCCGCGCAGAAATGCTGCGTCTTGTTGAAAGTTGCGTAATTTTCAACTTTATTGTTGTTGTTTTGAAATTCATTATCAATTAATCAAGAAAACTGCTCGGGTTTATTGTTGCTTTGTCTGCGTAGACCGTTACAAAGGTTTTTTTTTTTGCTTTTAAATATAAAGGTTAGCTTTAAATGGCTTTTTCACAGACTTCTTTGCATATAAGCAAATCTAACAGTTATTTCATTGTTCTACTTAACTGTAAGTAATTAATTTCTTCACACGGCTAAAGTTAGTTTTGTAATAACAAGTCAAAATTAATCTATTAATAATGTTATAAAGCTGAAGAGTTTCTTTGTTTTTGTATTAAGAATTTTACCACAGTCGGAATTAGGTTTTAAATAGAAAAACTTGTGTGGACTTAAGTTTGAATAGTACAGTATTAATTATCATTGTGTAATAGATTTAATTACCCGACTGCAAGGAAAAGTTATGTTTTTCGCGCCTATTTAGATAGGTAGGTTAGATACTCATTGTAATAGTAAGTAAATAAATTAAATAAAAAGAGCTCAAACATTAGGTGCATACCTCTTACAATATACATATATGTTTATGTATAAGATGAAAAATAAATAATTTACCTAACTTATAATAAGACGGAATGTGTTTCAATACTTTTCATTATCATTCATAAAATACCTACAGCATATAAGAATCGTGTTATTTATAATGACGTGTTTATCTGTGGTACACAAAGAATAAAATATGAAAATGATTCATAGGTATCGCATACTATCTTAACATTTTCATAATAATATTGATAAAAAGTTTCTCACGAGGTCACGACATTATTCACCTTTTTATAACTATTCTACTTACTACATAGATTATGCAGAATCTGAAAGCCTAGTTTCAAAATAATATTACTGGCTTCTTTTTCTTGCATATTTATGTAAATGTTCATTTATTTCAGGGAAATGTTTCATTAATTAGTTCTTTCCCTCTTTTTAATCAGTCTTATTAAATTATTCCTTATTTTTTATCTACTACGACCTTGATACTTAGTCTTTAAATTTCTGATTTACCTTAAGAACTTATTTTTGAGAATACATTTTGGCATCTTGCATTTCGCATTAGAAGAAATCTTAACGTAATTTACATTCAACTGAAACCTCAACTCATTTTCCGTTGCCGTGTGGCAGAAACAGGACTTTTGTATAATAAATAAGGAAAAAGCCTAAATTACGCCACTCAAAAAACGTGACTCACAACACAACTCACAAAATTGCGTTCGCCACCTCACCTAATAAGGCTTCCATTCTTCCCTCCCTGTTCAGACGATTTTATGGGCTTTCCCTCGATTTTTAGGACACCGTACCAGAACGGAGAATAATATCACTCCATGACATATTGACATTAAACCATATCGCAAAACCACTCCATTTCTTTGTCTCGCCATTTATAGGATTTCCGCGATAACCAGTTATCAGCCACGCATTAATTAATACTTACTTAAACTTTCACAACTACTTAACCAATTACATTTTAAAATAACGTTATCAATGTTGTAATAATTTGTTGAGTTAGTTCTACAGTTTCCAAGTAATAACAATGATAATAATTCTGTATTGGAGGCGGGTATTGTTGGTGCCCGCGGCCCTCTAGTGAGCTGTAAATAGTAATTTAAAGTCTATTGAGAGATCTGATTAGCGTAGCTGTAATAAAAGTATTGTTTATAAATTCATGTGTTGGAGATAATCCTTGGTTGCATGTTGTTTAGTGTTCATGGTCTACGGTCGCCGCTATCAATCATCTCATCCCCTCGGCCCCGCAGTCCCGCCCACTCCGCGCTCTCGGCCTAGCCATGGCGATATTTTCACAAGATCCCTCCTGTCCCTAGAACGACCGCTTATTTGCTATCTCGCACAGCTGGCTGCTACGTTTAATTCGGTGGATACAGACTTAATTGGAGCTCACCAGGGAGCAATAAATAATATGAGAAAGTTATAATTCATACCATTGTTTCATTACGTAATCCCATTAGGTACCGATTCTTCGTTCTCATAATGAATTGCTGAAGGTCAGCACTGTCTTCGAAGTTCAAAGCAATGCCTTATTTCAAATACATTACAAAGAAACTCTTTTGAATTGCAACCTATTCTTGAAGCACTTAGTGGTTTCTGTAAAGTTGCTCAGTTGTTCGTGTTAACGGGTTAAAAGTTTTATTCCGAGACTGAGTTAATAACGTGTTTTAAAGTGAAATGATCCGTTTATTGTCGCTCAATAACTAGTGGTGCGGCAGGTAAGCATGTAATGGGTACAATTAAGTTTATAATGGAGGCGGACGATTAACCCAGAGACCTTTGTGCGGTATCGCGATCAGCTGAGCGGTGCTCTCGGCTACTTGGCACCACTGCAGCACGACGCCCCGACCTACTTCACGGTACGAATGTGATACCGAAAGAACGCCTCGCGGTCTCACCACGCCACATATCATTAGGTTCAAACACACACATATCACAGCAACACTTAAACTGTCGACATTATCGTCTACTGTCATAGTAGAATATTAAAACGTTGATGGAACAATCAATAGTTCCTGCTTGTGCTAATTCTTGCTGTATAGCAAATTACACGGAAAAATCGGCACATTCACGAAGTGTTACTAGGTTAGAGAGCATTTTTTGTTGACTAGGTTTTTAAATCAAACTCTCGGAACATTGGACAGTTATACCCAAGTGTCAAAGCATATTCAGAGTAGGTAAATAGATTTTTGCAGCGATTCGCGGCGAGCAAATTATGTACTATGGAATGAAATGGTTTCTGAATTCGATTAAAATTTTATTGTTGTCGTAAACGTTGGTTGCTAAGCAGGGGTAACAAAGAGTTGGTTAACTAAAGGAGCCGCGATGCTAAACACGCGGGTTACTTGTATTACATTGTACCTAGTATTAGCCGACCGTGCCAGCTTGCTGGGCAGTTAACCCACATCGATTGCCAGCACCCAGTGCGGAAGTTATCGCGAACCGAGTCACCGCTGTGCCTATTGATTAGCATAGATTTTAATTAGTTGAACTGAATGCAGAAAATATATTTCAATTAATTTAAATTGATGGAAGCATGTGTAAGCAGGAAGTAACTTTTGATTTTAAATCAAAACTAATAAAGATTAAAATCAAAATCGAATCGTTGGACGCCATTTTTGTTTATCAGGAAGATTATTCAACGCAGAATTTGCTTCTCTTTTCAAACAGTAGGTAAAACGTATTTGGTATGCAATAGCATCCGCGCTTGTACATCCTACAGCCGTTCATTTTGTTTGGCAGATGAATTGCAACTATATTTATTGTATGCAAAATACAGTCCATGTGTCTCTTCTAGTATCATACATACTTAGATATTATATCGCATGCGAGATATAAATAAACATGATAAAGCTAAATACACGAATAATACCAGCCTATTACTGCCTCATTGCCGGGTAAAGCCCTCTTCTTATACCGAAAAGGCACGAGTATTGATCTCCACGTTTGCTCATGACGGATTGGCGATTTCAGACTTTTAATCATAAGTCCAAGTTAACTCACGCTGTTGTTCTTTACCGATGGCAGTAATGTCCAAGATAAACTTAGAAAATTAATAGCTTAATTATACTGAAAGTCACATTACCCAGTATTGAACCCGCAAGCTCATGCATGAGAAACGGGCGCCTTAACCGCTAAGTCAGTATCCACATAAGGATTTAATAAATTATAGAGATGTCACGAACAATAATAGGTACTAACTCAATTATAACGTATTGAATGAAACACCGAAACTTTCTGACTTTAATTCGTTCATAAGAATTAAAACTTTGCTAGATGTTTAATGTTAACAAATGGTTTTATTTTCACAACAATGAAAAAGAAAATGTTTTCACGATCAGAAAAATGTGAACGGTTAATCTTTATACGTTGAAACATAAATAATAATTGAATTAAAACTGTATTTTTTTGGCATTTATTTTAAACGTAATTAAATTGCATTATGGGAATACTCAAACTCGATTTATATTATTATAATAATGGCAGCTTCTCTACCGGGGCAGTACCTAACCGAAATATTTAAAACAAGAAAAAAAAAAGAAATTTAAATACACAAAAACACACAACAAACATTTTCTTTTTTTTTTTCAATTTAATAATAGGCACGGCTTTGTATGGTATTAAAAAAAAAATACTCATTAAGTATATTGTATGTATTTACACAATTTTAAGTCATAAAAAGCTTTAAGAAATGTTATATTCCCCAGACATCTTTAGCGCTTCTCCATCAACCAAGACGTAGGTACATTATTCTCCCTTGCATAATGACCTGCATTGAATTCCTTTAAATCCCTTTATTAATTTCTCACGAATGACTAATGTTTAAATTATTCGAGCTCAATTTCAACAGGTAAGCAGTTACTTACTTACTTAAGGAAGCGAAATAATGTGCTGTTCTTTGGCAATTACGGGTATTAATATCGGATTTCATGTGATTGACACCTGACAAAGAAATCACACGAAACGTCGATAGTCAGTTGGTATTTTATTTTTCTAAAACAAGCATTTATTCCGCTCGGTTTAGGCCGTGTTTTTATGAGAAGATATTTTGCATCATTTTCCTTATTTTTTGGGGGAGGAAGGAGCGAAATTCATTATTTAAATGCTTCTAAAGTCAAACTCGTGAAAAACTGGACGTTATCTAGCAAGAGATACAGATTTCTTTTGAACTGTCAAAAAGTTTTGACGTTCGAACCAAAAAGTTTCCTATTACGGTTTTATCTTTTTGCGAGCTTTTCTAATGGTCATATAATATTTAAAACAAATATAATATTTCAATATTATTAATATTTAAATATATAATAATATAAATATTTAGGTTCTTATTTTAAACGTAACTGTTATTTAAAAATTAAAATAAATTGAACAATGAATATTTTATAAAGTATAAAATAACATGTATGATCATGTACCTAATCTTTCACACATACTCAACCTCACCTCGAATGAATTACTAACTACGGAAGATTAACTTTATGTTCTATGAATATTAAAACCAAGTGCACACTGGTTCCGCTACACAAATCGCTTTAATTACTTACCAAGTAATTGAGTAATAAACAAACATAGAAAGAACAAAAACCTTGAAGTACTACGGACTGCTTAATCGCGTGATATTATCGATTATTGAAATAGAGATAATCGATTTGAAACTTGAATAGCAGGCGATACTACATCTCGAGATTACTTCGAGAATCATGTTTATCCGTTCGATTTTGTTGGTACTTAATAAATGGGTATAATCTTTATTGTTCTTCTGAAAACGTTTATAAAAATAGATTCTAAAATTAGAAGACTAAGAGTTTAAAATGGAAAATCACAATACTGTACGTAATTAGATAATATTAAATTAATTTATGAAATACAATGGCACGTGAATCAGCTTATTCTTATTTTATAGCCGGATTTATAGCTAATAGGCCACCCTCTCAGTAAACTTAGTGAAACGTGTTTTATTATTTTTTTATTAATTCAGATAAGTGTTTATTGTGTTAATCAGAACAACGCCTATTTAAATAAGAAAAAAAAAAAAAAAAACCCAATTAATAAAAAGATAAAAGAAATGTTTGTATTAATTATTTAAAATAACTACTAGCTTTAATTTAATTGACAACGTAAATGTTTTAAGTGCCTTGAATTAAACAATGAATTGAGTAAAATATTTTTAAAATCGGCCAATACAAAAGGACAGGTTCTTATTAAGTGAGTGCTTAAAGCATATTAACGTTTGGTGAACAGCTGTCCTTGCTTCCATTCTTGCTTAAAGGTCGCGAAAACTTGAAGGGCGCAGTTACCGATGAATGAGCAGGTCCATAAAGGCCCGGGCGGGGGGGGGGGCGGAGGGGCGCGCGGGTGAACCTACGCTCACACCCCACTTCTCAGATCAACAACCCCAAAACCTTAATCAAGATAAGCTGAGCGGACGCCGAGAAAGGTTTTAAGAGAACAATTTTAATTAGCAAATGTACACTGAGCAAGTGATGCTCCAGTTTAAGTTGTCATGCCGTTAACGACGCCGTCAAGGACCGTGACAGTAAATCTCGCTTCCGCTCTCGAAACATAAAATTCATCTGTCGACTCAGCCGTACGTCTACCTATATTAATTACACGAGACCATCGCCCGAATAAAACACAACCGGACGCGCCGGTTCGTCATCATTTTGAGTTAATTTATTCTAATATGCCTTTTTCGCAGCAAGGCGCATGGGCGGGTCGGGTGAGGCGCAGTGTGCGCCCAGCTTTATTTAACAGACTGGGTTCATCGCATCGCTTTACCTGGTGCGGTTTCCGGCGGGCATTCCAATCACTCCACGGGATCGCCGAACCTCGAAATGGGATCGCTTCATAGGTTTTAAAATTTGAGTCCAATAAAAGAAAATGCAGTTTGTATATAAGTGGTGCAGGTCATTATAAACTAATGAACACAAAAGGTGCATGAACAGCGCTATAAAGCATAATTTCTTCGTAGTCTTAGTGCACTTTACTCGTGTAAAGGGCCGTTAAATCGCCAGAGAGGCCGGTGAGAAGCAATTTACGAGCGAGCACGAAAGTTATTAAACAAACCTAGCCTTTGAAGATGCGATGGGCGAGTTTTATGGTATCAGTAAGGCGCTTTTCGGAAATTACAAAATATCTCCCATAAGCGTTCCCTTTGGAATAAGAGTTACGACATTATCGTCTTTCAGAGGCTTTTGTCAGTACGTAAGTTTGTATGTTAAGTTGTAAAGTACTTAACTCGTACTCGTATCTTGTTCGCGAAGCTGAATGTCGCTAGTCCCTAGCGTCATACATAAATTAAGTGAGTTTACTTTGCAATATGGTTCAAGGAAAGTATTATAACTCGAGATAAAAAAAGAAACAGACAAAAATATTATACTGGCTGGCGGCAAGCGTGACTCGTGGGACACGATCACACGACAGGAGTGGTATATCGATTCCCTTGTACTTATTATAATGTAGGGAAGGGGCCAACGGAAAAATACGTCTTTACTTATGATTTTAAGGCCCTCCGTGATATGATTTGAAGATAAATCAAAACCTACAAAAAGAAAGACGAAAAATAAGTAGGTACTGATCTTATTTATTAATCGAAACGAAGTATTCTAAGAGTTTCTCACAAAGCAACTCACCAGCACATTATTATTACCTCCACTACAATACTTCAGGAGGTCTCCTTTGTGCCGAGGTGATACGCGATCGGAATGCGCCTTTGTCAAAGGACCATCCTACGGTGTCGAAATTCGGGTTTGGGTTTTGTCTACGTATAATTTTTAGCCGTGTACCTGTAACAAACCAGTTCGTAGGCCGTCGGTTCGGAGAAGCTCTCGACATCGGTAGTTACCCGCTTATCTCGGTCCCCTCACAATTACGTCTGTTCGCGGCGGCCACACTAAAATTACGGAGATTAACTAATCACATCAAATTAAAATACATGAAAGCGTTCACACCTCCGCCCCGACGATCCGGTATCGGCTCATATCGATGAGTAAGCAATTTTAGGAATTATTCGTTGCACGCAACGGAACACTTATTGAAAATGAAACTTAGCGTCTAGCCGATAGGCGTGACGGAACTCACTTCAAACCATAAATACTTTGAACCGAAACCACAATGTTATCGATAAATGGATGCTGTATATAACACGGAGACTGTGGGAAAATGTAAGTGGAAACGGTTTCCCAGCAGCCAGCCACTTCGGAGCGGTATAAATTCGTTTAATAGCAATTGTTTTGTTAAGTTCACGGCGCCGAAAAAAAAATCAATACAGCCCCGTGACGATTATGATTGGGGTAAGTGTGGTGCTCGAGAGTTGAAATGTTGGAAGCAGTGGGGCTATATTTTTATTATTAAATGAAAACGAGCTCTGGTAGGTGGGTCTTTGTACGAGTTGGCCTGGGGCCGGGCATCGATCGCGTGGCTGCGGTGAACGCACCCCAAACCCGGAGCACCACACCCGGCGAGCAGCGCCAGCGTAGGGGCACGTTATTCACATCGCAAAAACCCTCTTACAACTAATGATAAAGTATCTCCGTTTTAGCGGCGAAGCATAGTTCTGTTGCGCTCTATCGCGAAACCTTTGAGACGCGTTTTTGTTAGTAATATTCCACAGGCTTTAACCACGTTCGTCATAATTTAAGAACGAAGTTTTCGAGTGGTTCAGGGTAAGCATGCGGGTATGCGTGTATGGTTAATGGTCGTGCGACAGACAAAGTCCCTGTCCCTGTGGAACTAATGACCACTTAAAACGAGAAAATGACGCCACGCCGTCGACCGCATAGACCGGGCAAGTCACGAAGTGCCCGTTCAGTGAAGATAAAGGTAAAAAAAAATATCTTGAATTTTAAATTCGTAACGCATTAGGCGGCGATATAAAAATGAAACGTTTCGAGATACATTTGAGCTGAATAGTATGTGATCGGATCTTTTTCCTTGGAAGGCGTTATCTTAGTAGTGTTTCGTTTCGTTCCTAGACGTTGGAGTCCGGGAGCACAAAAACTCGCGTCGGGCTTAATATCCAGCTGCGTTGGTCCCGAGTGCGGTGACCTCCGCCGCATCTGCCGCCTCGCTGCCTGGCTTCACTTCACACGTATCAAACACAAATCTACCCCGCTCATTGCTCCGTATATATTTATATTATAATCTTTTATTATTAATAAAACTAGCTATACTATTTATAAGTATAATAGAACAAACAAGGAAAACGGTCACGTTTTCAGTAGCTGTGACGTAAACAGGGAAACGTGTATTGAGGCGTGATCTCGTGAACAATATTTAGCTAACACAATCGATATACACAAGCCTTTAATCCCTATCGATTTTAAACATGATTGAAACGAGATTGGAGCTTCGTCCGATAAAAAAAATCTTTACGTGGTATCTATTAGCCAGTTGTCTTATTGGTCCTAAGGGCCTATTGGGTGAACTTTTGACGTAAAAGGACCAAAAAAACCAGCCGGACCTCTTCTTGAAGCTCTTGAACGCGAAGTGGTAGTGCTTCGCTTCAATCAATCAAACGCAGTGGCCAGTGTAGTCCCCGCTCTATTATTGTTATAAATAGTTCGTCAGCCGGTGCTTCCTTTGTAGCCATGAAGGGACGCGACGCCTTTGACATTTGAAATCTTTCAATAGAAGCATTACGAATACATATCGTTCAGGTTCTAGACAGAAGACGTACTCAACATTGAAGATATAGACCACAGTTTTCTAGAGAAGGACTATCTTTTCTGTGTATTCAATGGTATATCTTACTATTACAAATGCGAAAGTTTGCATAGATGGATGCTTGTTACTCTGGGTCTAGATGAAAGGCGCAGGAATAAATTATATTCTTAAATACCACAAATACTTTTTATCCCGGATAAATGTACTGGTCCCGTGTAATACTTATATTAACTTTGACGCGAACGAAGTCGCGGGCAGAAGCTAGTCAATTATAAAGAATGTTTGTATGCCATTATTTACGTAATTAAATCAATGTCCGGTGACACAACAATCGCGTAAATGATTTAAAAAAATACCCGTCACAGAAAATCTAAGCAGCTACCAAAAAGTTTATGAAACCAGCTTCTTTGAAAATATACCACATGGTTTCATTCTGTTAATTGGACAAGAAATTAGAACTTTGTTGCCAGGAATAACTTCCAAAATTTGTTTTAGTTGTCAGTTTGCGTCGTAAAATGGCCGTTAATGTGGTCATAAAAGGCGTCCGCAGCCGTGTTCAGTATCATGGTCTATGACTCCACATTCTAGAGTAAGTTACGCGTCGAGTAGAACTCGATTGTGAGAATTTTCATTGTGTGAGAGACGCGCCGCGGCGACACGGAAACTTGACACCCAGTAACTAGATAGCGAGGTTACACACATCTCGAATTGATCACCAGACACGGTTACAATTCTTTTGCTGGACCAGAATAGGGTCTTGTTTGACCAGCTATGCAAGGACACCTTCATTAGTAAAAGGAAACAAATGGTTAATTAACACCTGCACGACCATTAAATTCCAGTTAAGGAGGTTTAATAATTCTAAAAACAAGAGCCTTTTGGCTTAAAGTTTTCGTATATTTTATTGTACCTTCTAAAGTACACCTTGTTTAGAAGAAAGCAAATTAATAATTAACACCTGCACGACTATTAAATTTCAGTTAGGAAGGGTTCAATTCTAAAAATATGAACGTGTTGGCTTAAAAGTACTGCAGGCGATCGAGATTTAATACAACGCTTAAAAAATCATTTTGAAAAGTATGTAACGCGTACTTTCTGACGTGTGTAGCGTGTTTTTTTTTTATTTCTGTCCCGCACCTGTAACTGTACGACTTTCATCGCTTCAAAAAATGATTTTGTATTCTCGCAAAATATGAAATCGGATTTCGAGTTATGTGTTGGCGCATTGTGAAACCAATTAATTTTGATTCGATAGTTAATAAAGGTAATGCAATTGAAACTTTTTTTAGAAATTACTTACGTTTATGATGTTAACCCGTATTGCTACAATATTGATCATGGATGCTTACCTGAAACAATAAAAGCGAAAGGTTAGTTTTAGATATTTAAATAAGTACTTAAATAATTCAAAAATTGAATACAGTTTTGCTTAAATGTAAATTATATTCCTAAGACTTACGTGCCTAAATTAGATAATTCTGAATTTCAAGCGAGAAGAGCAAAATGTAGTCTTAAAAAACAATCTCAAAGGTTTATTATGTTATAAGTAACTGTGTAAATGTACGCATAATACGCTAAGGAATTATACTTTAGACTCTAAGGACCAAAATAAGGATATACATCTCCAATTTACAAAAGATGTATTAATATATCTAACATTTACGGTCCTATCCATAATTCCAGATCTTCCAGCTTAGATGAGACAGGACCATATCTATGGGGCTGCGCGTCACATCGGGCGACGTAAGACGCGACATTAATTTGGAGTCACGAAGCGGGTGCGAATGCAATCACAGGCGGGAAGCTCATTCCGGCTGCATCTCCGGCAGTGCCAGCATCGAGAGCAGTTAAATTAAGGATTCCGAACGTACCGAGGCGACGACGCATTGGAACGCGCCCGCCATGTCATCGCGCGAATTTACGCGATACGTTTAAGGGCGTAACATCCGTTTCAGAACTAGTTAGCGCGGCAGTGTCAGTGGCAGCGGCATACTGTCATGCTATAGGACTCAACTGTTTCAGTAAGTTTTTTAAGAAGCGATCCTCATGCTCGACTAGAGCTAATGTTCAGACTGACTGCATAAATGCGGAGAAAATTTTGTCTTCCTTTCCTTATTTTAAGAACCGTTGAAGGATGAGGCACGGTTACGTGAAAGATGGCACGAGTTTAGGGAGGTCTTTGCCTAGGAGTGGAACAGAACAGGCTGACAAAAAAAAAAGAAAACAGTGCCCAACACTTGAAAATTTGTTCTGTGTTATTTATGCGTTTATAAAGTTAAAAGTCGCGTACACAAACAATCAGACTATGGCCAGATTTAGTGGTTAAGGCTGGGTTTTACGTACAGCTTTGTCAAAACATGAATTCATAAAATTTTCCTAAAGATTTAAGCAAACTATCACTATGCTAAGTTATGCTCTGTTATCAAAACACTTTTAGAACTTAAGTAATTGCATAAAGCATAGAAACCAGTCGCCGTTAGATCCGGATAAAGGCGCTTTTAAAGTTAGAGCAGGAGAGGAAAGAGATCAGTGTCGCGCGTGGAATATTCAATCAACGACGGAGCTACTCTATGGGGAATTAGAGTGAGAACTATTCTGCAAGAAACCCACGGCTCCCCACGGCACACCACGGCAGGGGGACACGATGCAAAATACAATATACCTAGGCAATCGAGAAATTAGACGATACCGTTAGCGCAAAGGCTGAGGGAATGTGGCGCTGCTTTTCGCGGGGTAGATTCTCGCATGGGACAAATATTTGAGTGGCCTACAAGTAGTTTTTACGATTCTGATTGTTTCTGTATGAGAGTTTATATCCCGCACCATACGAGACAAATTCCTAGTGTGGGGACATCGTCTTTTTATAAACACTCCGGCGGTATGTTATCAGTACACAATCCTATAATCGCACGATCGGTATCATTCATGCAGTTCAATTTTAAAAAGGATTTTTTTTCGCACAAACGGAATTCATAATAACATGCATTAAGTTAAATTAGCTCAGCGAACTCTGGGACGTGAGTAATGTGTGTCAATGACCTAATGACTACAATTCGGTGGGAAGCACGAGTGATGTCATAGTATTAACACTGAAGTGACCAACTGTATCCGGGCGTCTAACGGTCCTCTAGTTATGAGGGAAACCAACAATACACACTAACATTACGCTATAAGCTGGCCGTAGATTATTAGTTGTAAAATTTTATAGCCTAATAGCTTACAAGTAATAGAAATCCATGGTTTTATGTCCCATGGACAATAGTATTCTGTTATCTTTTAAGCACGACGTGCTAGACTGTACAACTTGTAATAAATACACGAATATTCTTCACCTGAACTTGAAAGGAGAATTCAATTTTATTGTGAAATTGAAATGTATTCAGTTGACTAATCACCCGACATGATTATAACGACAAAAACTGCATAATTTCTCGGATATACATTATGTGTGACAAATGCTAAAAACGTTAAATCCTTTGTTTCCCGCAAATACGGCGTAACAATACACCGATTGACACAAAACCATATGAATTCCTCATTTGCCCGCGCGCGTACTAACAAATGGGAAATTTCGCAATTACCAAAGACAAAAACTACGAACAATGAGCAGTCAGATACAGTTATGGTTGATATTAACATCGGGTGTTCGTCGACAATGCCCGGCCCTGCAGGAAGGCCGTGTTTTGCAAGCGGCCAGGTAGGCAATTTGACTTTGTGTAAACGTTTTCACATGGGGGCCGAAAACGGAAACTTGGGTCACGCTCCTCGCATACAAAACGCGCTAGAACAGTCCCCGGCTAAAGAATATGATTAAAATTACGGACTCCTCTCTCTAGGGCTGCGACATTACCAACTAAGTTAATTTAGAAACACAAATGAGAACCAAGCTTTGTTTAATTCATAGCTTTCTAACTTTTTAATTCGGAAACATGTTTTGTAATATTAATGCTTGTAAGTAGAATACAGAATGTCTGTTCCAAATGACAGTGAATTAGACAAAGGAGTTATTAAATAGTGTCCTTTGAATACTAAGGTATGCCGTAAATATCCGAGTCCCGTAAAAGCAGCTGAACAAATAGAATTAACGAGCTGCTACCTCATTAGTAGTCGCTTAGAATTACATAATACTAACACACATTGAAAATAGTTTCGTGGAAGTACTTGGAGGTCTGACTTTTATGAGGTCAGGTCAACACCATGCGATCCAGTTATAAATATAACATGTAAGCCTTAGAAGTACACCTCGGGGTATTTGTAAGCCAATCCATACTAATATTATGAATGCGAAAGTGTGTCTGTCCGTCTGTTACCTCTTCACGCTTAAACCGCTAAATCGATTTCGATGAAATTTGGCACTGAGATAGTTTAAGACCCGAGGAAGGACATAGGCTACTTTTTATTAGACTTCGACTACGTCGGCGTCCGTGATAACCGACATTTGCGCGGACGAAGTCGCGGGCAAAAGCTAGTGATGTTATAATTCTGTGAGGTCAACACCATGTTCCAGGGCTAAGTATAGTTGTTACATGACGACATGACAAACCTTATAAATGGTAGTAGCTACATGACTTCGCTAGTCGCTAATACAATACGGTTAAAGACACATCAACCAATAATTCCGAAACAGAACTTCTGTAAAACACTATTGTAGCTCTGAAAACCCGAATAATTTTCACAGGTTTTGAGTAACTTTGAAATCAATACATAGTCAATTAAGTCTGATATATGTAAGTGACTTCACAGTATGCTATTGCCGTACAAAATCTACTAGGGAATCGCGTTTTAACAGTTCAAAACCAGGGTTCAAAACGCTGACTGGACTAAACTGGACTAGAGGTCCAGTTGAAAACCAGCGTCAGAAACACGTGGTCTGGTATTTTATCCTGAACTTGGCCTGTTTAGCGCAGCTGTGCGGCACACAATAATGTAATTTTTTTGTTTTCTTTTTATTGCCTTTTTGTTTTTTTATTATTTTTGTGTGCACATGGTCTGTGTTAACAAACATTTCTTTCTTTCAAAAATAACAACTGATTGCAGGCGGTGTTTACACCCATATTGTAGCATCGCTAAACAGACGATAGTAAGATGTTAGTAAGTGTAAATACCAGGGCGACAGGACATAGCAGTGTTCAAACGTTCATAAATTCGATTAGGAAGTGATTGATGTACAGTCAGGGACGAGGGCTGGGACGCCGTGTGCGGTCCCCGTGCGTCACACACGCACAATGAGCTCCGGTAGGAAACTAGCGTCGTGCGTCGAACAACATGTGTGATCGATAACACGCAGCTGAAAAATTGAAATTTCATGTTCGCCTTTTTGCCGTTTTACGTCAAACTGTCTCTTTTTAAATACATGTCAGTCGCTTGACACTTTGAACACGGAAATGTGCAATGAATTATCGGTATTGGGGAAAACCAGGGTTGAAATGCGAACCTAAAAAGCCATATGGATTTTTGTCACTGAGCCCGAAACGCTTTCGGTTTGTTGTTGAGCACGTATATTTAAAAGTGCTAATATTATGCAACCATAACGATCCAAAAGAGAAGAAAACATCTTATTCAAAGTTACGGAAGGCGTTCAAAGTACGTGGTAGTAGGTGCGGCAGTTTCTAAAGCCCCCGGGGTGAGACTGGATACAATAAAATATCCAGTAGGCTCCCATCCCAACGCCCGCGTCTAACTTCCACCTCCATGGAGGCAGGAGGGTAATTTGCAACCCGTGAACGAAATGAAACGTAATGACGGTTTAATTGTTGACGATATTTTCCAAATTTCCCCTTTCAAACCAAAAAGGGGAGACTTTGACTAAAAGCCAGTAAAAATTATCCCGAAATGTCTCGTGTAAAATTGTTTGTAGTTTCGCACTAATTTTAGTAGGTACAGTATTTGTTCCATTACGGAGTAGGCACAAGTCCAATTTCTTGACATTTATGTCACGACCTTGAGTATACTACGATGACAAAAGATACAAATGATTTAATAAGGCAAATTGGGCATCCTTATATCTACTAAATAGTCATTTAAGAGCTACGCAAGATGATAATAAATTAACAAACAAATCATTATTACTAGCTTGGCTGTCGATGAATATAATTTATCGACCGTTTTCACAGAATATTGAATGGTAACATAAATATTCAAGTCGATAACCCGAAACGTTAACGTTAAAACTATTTATATTTCCATAGTAAATCTGAATGAGAGCGACGAATAAAATATTTTAGGGCTACTGCCGATAGTAATCAAACATTAGACATTTTATGGAGTAATAAAGCGGTAACTAGCGCAGTACGCATGATAAGTTCTATCGACAGTTCTAAACCGGACTGTCAGAACTGCGCACTAGCTGGTCAATTGAACCCAAGTTAAAAATAAATTCCCTCTGTATCGTCGGGGAAATAATAATATTAGCGTGTGCTATTTCCGATCGTTGCAAACTCGCGTCCCGAATGTCAATGGCACGTAGCGTGCACGCACTGCCGAATGTTCACAATCTCTGATAAACACCGCGAGGTTGATTGACCTGCGTAAACCGCGGTGCCATGGGGAAGCCGTGTCCAGTAAACTGTTGCCAATTAATCGCGGTCTGCTACTACTATCATTAGATACCAGATAGCGTGCGATACGCAAAGTATCAAAGTTTTGACGCAAAGCCAAATCATTGGCATTGTTGTTTCGCCTTTTCTGTTTGCCCCGGTTTGCCTTACCTACTTGCTCCAGAATTTTCATTGAACGAAACCCAAAAGTTACTACTTACTAAGTACTTGTAATGTTACGATTTTAGTTCCAAAATTAAATCCATACTAATATTAAACAATACGAAAGTGTCTGTCTGTCTGTTACCTCTTCACGCTTAAACCGCTAATTCGATTTTGATGAAATTTGGCATGGAGATAGTTTAAGACCCGGGGAAGGACATAGAATAGTTTTTATCCCAGAAATCACCCCCTAAGGCGGTGAAAAGGGGGGTGGAACAAGTTCCACGCGGACGTAGTCGCGGGCAAAAGCTAGAAAGATTTATAAAATCAGGACTACTACATAATGCTGGGTATTATACTACAATTTGTAGGGGTATTAAACTGACAGTACAATTACGGAACAAATACAAAACAGTCGGCTTTGTCAGTCGGTGTTTGCCGTTATAGGTTGAAACTTGTACAAAGAAGCGTAAACTTGTGAAATAGCTCAACATTAGAGGCAATAAGAATACATTTAGCTTACAATTGTTGTTTTGTCTGTTTTGAAGTAAATACTGGTTCATTTACTTGATTATTGTTCATTTCTGAAGCCGCTGAATGTTCGGTTGACGACATATTTAATAACATATCATCACGTCTGTAATCCCCGAATGGTTAGGCAGATGTGTACCCATTAGTACACCACATTCATTTATGATTAAGTCCCATGTAATAGCGAGCCTATTGCCATCAACCGGGCACAAACTCATACTCAGGCTACTGAGAAATTCTAGATGGAAAAACCCAACACGTCCGACCTGGGAATCGAACCCGCGAGTCCGCGACTACTAAACCAACGAGGCAGTCAATATTTAATACAACAATCTAATTTGGTGGAAGACAATGCTATCAAATATGGCTTCGCGTGCGTGAGAATAATACGTACCTACCTACATGCGAAGATAGTAGCGACTATACCTACACGTGCCTGTTGTCAAGTTACAAGTATCAATATAAACTTCACCGCTTGTTTTATAAATAAAGAAGTAATGGCCGCCTCGCCTTTGTTCCTAAACAAGGATCCAAGTATTTGTGCCAAACCAATCCTTATTGCTATGTCAATAGGTGATAGGATAGACAGAATTAATTAAAAGGACTTCAAACGTATAGTAATAAAAGTAAGTTTGCCCTGTGTTAGAAATTAGATACTGTGATTTGGCGCAAATTATTTTAATTAACTGTTTTCAATTGAGTAATTCATACCACCCAATCAATTGACATACTTTTTATGAGGTGTCAAGTGTTTTTGATTTTGTATGGCAATAGTAAAATCGACGTCACTCACAACTTGCTTTTTTTTTTAATCAGATTATTTTAATTTGTAATCTCCGAAGGGCTAGGCAGAGGTGTACCCAATAGTACACCCACATTTCGCCAGTTATGTTTTTAGTCCCATGTAATAGGGGGCGAGCCTATTGCCATCAACCGGGCACAAATCCAGACTCCGAGGCGGCTATTGAGAAATTCCTGATGGAAAAACCCAATAACACTTTGCCCGACCTGGGAATCGAACCCAAGACCTCATGCACAGCGGTCGCGCTTGCGACCACTAGACCAACGAGGCAGTCTAAAATAAAGTGTTTTTATTAAACTACTAGTTGATAATGTCAAGTAGGTAATAGTAATTGGCTGCCTTACCGCACCGTTGATCAACGTTTTGATCGTATTTCGCTGTTATGACGATTTAATAGTCCAATACATCAATAGTTGTTGTTGAAATGTAGCCAAAATCGGCCCATAAGAGGAGCTGTGAGCGAAATTCAGGTTAATGACTTTCAACATTTCTCTGAAACGCCCTTTTATCAGCAAATAAACCTTAATACTGAAATGGGAACACATGTGATTGTGCCAGTATATTCAATAGTAAATCCATACTTATATTATAAATGCGAAAGTGTGTCTGTCTGTCCTCTTCACGCTTAAACCGCTGAATCGATTCTGGTAAAATTTGGCATGGAGATAATTTAAGACCCGGGGAAGGACATATAATAGTTTTTATCCCGGAAATCACCCCCTAAGGCGGTGAAAAGGGGGGTGGAAGTTTGTATGCAACTGGTACGATATAAACAAGTTCCACGCGGACGTAGTCGCGGGCAAAATCTAGTATGATAATAAACGTAAATAATGGACTGTTTTTTATTGAGGCAATATTTCACTCCAAAAAAAAACCGTCGATGCGTTCTCTACTACCAAAACAGGCTTATCATACAACGTGTAGTAGATAACTGGAAACAAACTTGTTATGCGAACACACAGCGTGAGTCGTGACGTCACTGCGTACCACGCGCTCTGGATTAGGGGAGCAGATAAGGAAAATGGATTTCATAAAATAGGAATTTGTACGTTGTAACTGCGAAATAAACAAGAGCTTCGTAAAGGTATCTTGGTATTCAAATAAATAAAAATAAAACAAGGTTATCCTTCACGGAACCTTTTTTTTTAGATAGATTTGCTGACTCTTGACTCTATTCTAGGTCAAAGGTGACAGAGACAAAGTCTACAATGAAGTGAGCTTACCCAGAAGAAGGCTGTAAACTTTAACTTTAAAGAGATTAGGGTCGAATACGTTCGGAAGTACAGACGCAGGTAAAAAAACCTTCATAGATAAAATTAACGAGCTTGGTAGACGGAATGCTAATTTTAATGTTTTAAGAGCAAAAGAGGATGCGTCCATCCTTTTGACACAATTCCTTACTCGCCTTTCACGACACCCATGCCATAGAATTTACTGAATAGCCACGAAGGGGTGGCCTTTCCATTGCACACAGTATCATATCAGTATTCATCGTCAACAAGGATATAGTGTCAATCTTGGCAACTAGAAATGACGCGATAAGACGAGATATTGAACTAGAAATTAATTCATTTGGTGAAGATTCAATCATGCATCGAGCTGAACTTAATTTAGACTGTTGTTATCTTTAACTCTCTGATAAAACAATAAAAGGACGGATATAAATTAAGAACTGTCAATTTTAGTTAATCTGTTAAAATTATACATATAGTTGTCATTTCAGAACGTATTGTTTAAAAAATGAAGAAGTTCAAGGCAAAACTAATTTGACATCTCTAACTTAGTTCTAAGGAGTCACCGTCCTTGGATTTCGCTGTATGACGGAGAGATGGCAATTCTCTAATTTTATTCTAGTTTGTGAACAAGGGAATCGGCATCATTATACAACAGATGATTAGCCGGCTGTGACCTGACACCGAAGTTGGAATATCCATTGAAAATATTCCAATATCTTTGTCAAAGCCAGCTTAAAATCTTAATCCGATATCAGTCAATCACAACTCCTTTCTCACGACACCAATTATCGCTCGACGGTGATGGAGCATAAAAACCTCTGTGGTTAATGGCTGACTTGCAACTAAGTGATATCTCAGGTCACAACGGCGAGGAGTCTCGAGAGCTTCAATGTTTAGGCGTGACTTTGAACAAATCGAATATAGCTTAAATACAAATGGATGTGATAAAATTCAGAATGACTAATTTTAAGTAGGTAGGTACCTAAGTAATTGGATTGTTAACACTATTAACCAATAATTATTCAAACAAACACTTTATTTTAACCCTGAAATCCCAAGAAATTTTAATTTACTGTAAAATTATGTTTTTTGTGGCTTTGAAATCAATAAATAGTTAGTCAATTGAGTTGACAAATAAGTGACGCCAATGTTCGATATTGACATAAAAAATCTATGGGGGAGTCGCGCTTTGACAGGTCATAAAAAGTACGTCAATTTATTGGCGGTGCCAGCTACCCAATTCTAGAGATCTCTGTAGTCTAGGCGCGTATCAACAATAATCTTTCTAGTACCGACTCTAAAATCTAGAAGAACACTACGGAAAGTTGTCAAAATCCGCGTATAGAAAATTTTGTATTTTTTTTTGCAGCTATTTAAGTCTGCAGTCTTCTGATGCATTCTAAGCTAGAAATGTTACAATAGAATTATGTCACGTCACTTAATACACGCACGATAGCCGGCAGGCGGACTATAAGTTCCCCGTGACCTGGTTACAGTAAGCAGGCCAGTTCACTGCCGGTACTCGCGTCGCGATGCCGCCGTTATCTTGTCTACTTCACACATCTTTACAGTATGACACAGGGTAAAGGTTCCATGGATTTTTACGCACTAGTTCAGAAATGATCATGTTTAATTAATGACGATGGAACCTTTATATCGTGTCGTGCTCTCACACGATGCTAATTCCATTAGATTGGAAACTAGTAGGTATAGTAACGAACAATCCCTAGTTTATCAGATCTCCTTGCCAAGCGTGTTGTAACGAGATTAGCAAAAATGGATTCTATTGTGTTTGGCAGAAGAAGGTTTCTAAAGTTATTACTGCTTTTGTCTAGCTGGCGTTACGGATTACGGACTCGTTTTTTATAAAAGTAAGTTGGTAATGTGGCAATGAAATGGACCTTAGGATTTCGGATATAGTTATTACCATGTACAGTCAACAGTAGAGAAAAGTAATCAGGGTCTTCAGGTATAGTTAAGTTTTTTTAGAAACCGATGGATATTTTTAAATGTACCTAATTAAATAAATAAAAAATTATTAATTAAGTTAAGTTTTATTCAAAAACATCCATCAATTTCCATGAAAACTTAAACTATAAAGGACGACCCTGGTTACTTTAGGTATCTCTTTCGTTGACCGTACCTAATTTCTCACTAGAAATGATTATTGCTTTGTTCTGATATTATACTAGGCATGAAGATACGAACAAAACAATTGTTATCGTTAGTGTATGGCTCGAATTAAGTCCAGTGAAACTCGACGACATTTCAACGGAAATCAACACAAACAAAAACTGACATAATAGTCTCGATTCGGCACAATATCCGTTCGCTTGTCATGCTTTCTTGACCTAGGTAACTGCACGTGAGTAGGTACACTTAAATAGCGTCAATTTATTTGAGAGTATTACTTTCAACAACTTTTTACGACAGTTTGCGAACTTTGAATGCAGAAGAATGCTCGAATTTCCTAAAGCGTTGAGGTCTGACTTAGGCAGGTAATCGTATAGTTAGTCATGCGATCAGTAGCAGGTAAAGAACCCACCCTTATAAAACTGCCAATAAGAAATCCTTTGATGCTGAAAACATGAAAAGGTTCCCCTTTTTATTACAGGATAATAATGACTAAAATGCATTTGAGTGGAATTAAAGTATCCTCACTTATGATAATTAGAATTATTTGCTCTTATTCAAAATGGAGGCGTGGAGAGAATTGGTGTTCAATATGAGCGTAGTTTTAATCAAGAAGTGTTCCACAAAATGCGTTCGAAACTCCATTCGAGAGCGAGTTTGCCATAAAGGCGGATGGATCAAGTTTTTCAACTGGCTCGGCGCAATTAGCCACGGTCAGCAGGGTGGCGACCGAAGGCGCGGCGGGTCCGCGCAGTCCGATCAATCAGCTCGCACGCTTGTGGTAATTAATTTACTATAGGCCGTGCCCATCCTATCTGTCGACCCATAAGTTCATCACCTTGAGTTGTCGGTTGTCCTCAATTGGCATGCAGGTAGTGTAAGCACCGAATATCGAGCTCGTTTGACACTACCCGATATCGAATTACACCAGAATGTGTATGCAAGAACGCAGTGCAATAAATGCTTTCTGTTTTCTCTTTTCTGAATATCCGTGAATTCTCTTGAGACGACTGATTTCTAAGAGTATGTAGTTTGCTAACATTATTTGTGTAGCAACAGATAAGTGCCTGTTTACATTTTATCTCATTCGCAAATGAAATTTCACACATCGTTCATGTTGACATTCGAAGTCGGCCAGCTAAAGTAGTTGCCATATAAGTACAGTTTCAGGTTCTTCTTAACTTATTTATTCAACAATTTCAGGTCAACAGAAAATCAAACTCTTGTGTGCGTTGTGATCGCTTGCAGAATTCCTTTTGTTGCGGCTTTCTACTGCGAATGCTGTTATTCTTAGATAGAAGTTGTTATGACAGTGCGCTATCGTGATTGTCTTTTCACCGCCGACCAATGACAAAACGTAGGCTAACCTACTCAATACACACGAGCTTAGAGTAGAGAACGGTATTGTTTCACTAAAACGTATAATAGATTATAGCTGTATCATTAAGTAGATCTACACGAGGATATCTGAATACAGACGCTGGGACCAGAATAAATTAAAACACTCAGAAAGGAGAGAAAATAACTAAAATGTTAATGTTAAGGAGACCCTATTTGCATTCAACGGGCGAGTACAGGGAAAGAGGGCTAGGAGCAGAGCAGAGCGCGGGCCGGGTTTTAGGGCTCTCGACCGGCGATCGACGCGGTCTCGGAATAATCAGGCGTGCCTCCCCTCGTCGCGGTCGTTCACACACAATCGACGCGGCAAGCTCCGTGAGGGACCTACCTACGCACGACGACTCGACACAAAGCATCCACCCATACCTAACAACCGCTACCCCCGATGCACGAACGTTGCACTACTTCAGGGCGCTCGTTCTCTGCTCCAATTCAACTCGTATCTATGGCAATCGACTTAAGGATGACTTTCGCATACAAGAGGGAACCACGCATGTACTAACTCCGTTTCAATAACAGATATCCGAGCCGTGAATTCAAAAGCTAGCCAAAGTTGTGAGCAATAAAGCACAAATTCATTTGAGTAGTGACTTCGGCCGTCCGACGCAATGTGCATTCGATTGCGGGCAACATGAATATTGAAAACCGCTCTTATGTCGTTCACGCTAAATCGAATGCCCGTCGCCGGCCGGCACAAACTCCACGTGTTTACAGACGGCAACTGGTGCAGATTAGACTCGTGAACTGCCTAACTTCAGTGCAATGTAAACTTTGTGAAACTTTTGATAGGTGTTTAGTTCGACAACTGATGTAAATAAAAGTTTTGAAAAACTTAATTCAAGTCATAAAGCGGTCTTGGTCGTTAAAAATGGAAGATTTTAAATGGAATCGTAGTTTTCTAGGTTTAACGGTTGCATCGTGTTCAGAGGCAGTAAAACGAACGTTGGTCGTAGAGACTAGTAATAATTGCTTAGTGCGCTTTACTTATCGACGAGTCGTGTAGCACTTAGGTACCTAGCCTAGCAAGTACAATAAGGTAGCAATCGGAATAGCGGTAGTCTTTTGTTTCTTGAAATTGTTTCAGGTCTTAGAAATCTAGGGATTATTGTGCCGTATAGATACGAATGTAAGAATTTATAGCCTATATAAAGAATATATATATATAGAGTGAAAGCCAGTAGAAGTTTTTGAGCCCGGAAATATTATGTTGATGTTGACTAACATTTGGCTGCAGTTAACTCCCGCCAAATGAACTTAAGTTCTAAATTCCCGTATGTGACATTCTCTCTAGATTTATGAGATTGTCGTTTAAAAGTTTCAAGTGTGGCAGAGATGTAGCTCGTAAAATCGGAGACGAAAAGAGCTTTGTAGGTGCAATGTAGGAATTTAGTTTGTGAGAAATATATTGGCGTAGGTACTAATGCACACATTCCAACTTCAGTGATGTGATTGTTTTTGGAAAGCATACTGAAAAGTAGCTAGACTACGTCGCGGTCGCGCCTTTTTTCGCCGAGTTCGGCAGAAACTACAAAACAAAATTTAAGCCTTTTTGGTAAAAAATAAGATTTTTAAAAGTTTGTTTTCTTTGTTCTTATCAAAAAATTGTTTTGTTCTTTATATAACCTTTAATTAAATATAACTAAAGGTTTAAAAGATTGTTGGAAAAAAGTTACCCAAGTTTTGTTAACTAATTTTTTATAGGATAACGTAAAGGTACATTGAGCTGGTAGGTAGGTAGATAAATTATAATATAGTAAAATATAAAAAAAAAATTGTAGTTAAGTAACCTTTTATCTGGGTTGATAGAATAATGTAGGTACCTTCGCACGATAAGCAGGTACTTATTTACCTACAAAATGTGATGAAAAGTCGAGTTTTTTAAATATTATTAGGTAGGTACCTACCTACCTAATTTGGTAATTGTCGTAATTTATGATTGGAAACAAACAATTGGCCTTTCAAACGATTCTTATGCATAGATTGGTAGGTACCTAATTCATTCATTTAGTAAGTAGGTAGGTACTGTAATTTGGATAATCATGTTCTAATTCCTAGGTACATAAATTACTAATAATTGCAATCAATGAGCTTAGTTTTTTGTAGGTAGATACACCTACATTATAAAGTTTAAAAGTTCAATGACCGCCTAAACAAGCTCTACTCTTCTTAGTTTTCTGGACCTACCTACTATTGTATGCATTAAACAAAGTTTCAAATACAATGGCATACTTATTAGGTGTAAAGATCACAATGCGTAAAAAAAACGTATTCCGAACATGAACAAAAAAAGGTTCCAAATAGCTAGGGAGAACAGGGTGCGTTCAAATTACAACGGCTATAAAAACTAAAAGATTGTTCATCATAGTACCTACAATCCCCAGTCAGCCTGTTTTCAAGTTAAAAGCACGAACTGAATAACTATATTCATACCTACCTACTATTGATAGACACTTCATCATAGTTTTGAATATGACGCGGGCAATTTGAAAATATAAACAACAACAAATTTGACTTACCATACAACACCGAAGGCGCCATAGCCGATTGGGCGGTCGGGCTGCACATCCGTCGGGATGGCCGGCGTCTGGTAGTAGGGCGCCGCTGCCGCCAGGATGGCGCCCTGCGGCGCGCTCTGCGTACCCCCCTGCATCAGCGACATGGACACACTCATGGAGACGCGAGAGTGCCGCGCGGGGCCGCTTACAGCCGCCATCCAACCGCTCAGCGGCGAGCCGTCACCGCAGACTCATCACACGCCGAACCCTACGACTTCAACACTGCGCCCTATCACCAGACCTCGCCTCCCAGTAGACACACGACAATATCACCGGTTACTTCTTTATTATTCATGCTCGATTGACTATGCGGGAATCACTAAACAACACACGGTAAGCCGAAACACCTGTAGATTACACCAGTTATTTCACGTTAAAGTGGAGAGTTTCAGTCGTGATTACGAGTTATTGTGGAGTTTGCTTCTTTCTGGACAAAGGATGAGACCGAGAAATTTGAGTCTGCGCCGCGCACAGACGTCCACGCGTCACGAAAATCGAGCGAAACTGGTTGGTTGTAGGGTGGGTGGAGGAGAGGGGAGCCGCGAGGACGCGATCTAAAAAGAGACAGAAAATAACAATGGCGACGACGCGCGGTGAACAGCTGTGCCTGAGAACCAATCTGAATTCCTTTTACGGCTCTTTTATTTTAGTTCATAAAAATGGGTAAATAAATAATTATTTAATAATATTTTAAAAATAACTCTAATATATCATTAGAATCTATGAACGTATTTTGAAAACTTCAAAAGTTGACATTTCGTATTTATGTACCTACTTGTGTTTTATTTATTTTCTAATGGCGCTAATGCTTACGACATTGCTAAGAGAAGCCAGTCAGTTATGGTTATCGGCTTAGAAACTTTTTGCGCTTTGTAATATAAGTGATACAGATGATGTATGTGTTGTAGAGAAATCCAAAACTAGTAAAACTTTGGTTTACCCATGTTTCGTTCCGGTGCGGGTGCGATCTATTTGAGCCGGGAAAATACTAATAGTAGGTAATTATGAGTCTTTGGAGCCGGGTACTAGTATTATGTCAAAACATTAAGATTACTGTTTTATTTGAGTTAAATATGCAGATCATATGCAGGTAATCCTTCCAGAATCAATAAACCATATATTGTTTGGGGTTTTAAGGCTTTAACTTTACTCTGAATTTGAAGTAGGTAATAAGGGGGATACCTACCGATACCTCAGCGATTTGCAGAGATTTTTGAAGATAAGAGGTAGGTATACTTCTGCAAGCTTATCTTTCCCGCTTTTTAAATGGAAATGCTTTTTGGTTCATCGAAAGCGCTGCCCATTCACAGGCACTTCACGCAGCAATTTATACTTCTATCTATACTAATATTACAATAATTACAAAGAGATGAACTTTGTGAGTTTGTAGGGGGTAATCTCTGGATCTATTAAACCGATTTTGAAAATTCTTTCAGAAATTGGAAGCTATGATTACACTGAATGCTATGGAGTATGGACTATATTTTATTATAAAAAAAATTAGGAATTCGTAAGAAAAATCGCTTGAACGTAGTCGCGGGAGAGTGCTGTATAAAATATTATAGAAACGAGCTCTCTATAAAATGTTTTTTTGAATAAAGTTTTTAAACCAACCTTTTTGATGCAGGTTTTTTTTTTTGGAAACGTTAGACTACTCCATAGATGCATAGCGTTATAAAATAAATCATCTCTACACCACTCAATATTCATAAAGGACCCTACCCTATTTATCAACCTTATGTATGGTGTTGTATCTTCTTTATATATTTTAAAACAAAGTCGCACCCCGCAGTCTGTACTCTTAAATTTTTTAAGACAACGGATTTTAGTGCGCTTTACATCAATAGAGTGATTCATGAGGAAGGTTTATGTATCTACATTGCACCCGTGGAAAGCCGGGCAGGTCGCTATAGCCATGTCAGCTGACGTGGGGCCAGGATCTCAACCACGTCACGAAGTAAATTGTGATCTCACATAACATTATGTAGATCCATTTCTTAGCTATTACATGATGATTTGCAAAACACGTTCGCAAGGGTGCCATTTCGCCTTTTTTAAACGCGGTAAAAAAGCGCCGTTATCGTGCACTGCATTTTCAACGCTCGGCCTGATGCAGAGAGTTGCAAATACTGCGCGCGGTAAATAAAACTCCGTGTTAAAAAAGTGGTCGTGTGAACAACCACTTACGAGCACACAAGGGAAAATGAAAGTCCTCAATAATAAATATCAATTATTTTATCACAGAGAATCACATTGTGTTATACAACATATTTACGTGGCTAGTACAAAATATCCCTTACAATGATCCTTGTCTATGCATATATTAGTAAATAGGTACTTAAAAGTTTTCAATTAAAAGGGAAACACTATTACAAAATACTATATTTGTTCAACAGTTAAATAAGATTAGCCAGCTAACTAGAACATGCGCGAAAAACGATAATACAGAGTCATTTGGAGAACGTATGAGGCATGAGGTTGATGAGGGCGCGTTTTCATGCAAGACCTGCGCAGTCGATACCATTTTTGTTCAAGAAGTTTGCCGGCTACCGTACCGACTGCAGAAAAGTTGAGTAAGATATAAATTTTCATTACAATACCGATTTTGATATTGTCTGTATTAATCTCAATAAACAATCACTTTTCTGCAGTCGACCTGTATATAATGTTAATAAAATTGTTTGAAAGTAATTGCACTAAATTAACAACGAAATATAAATTTTATATAATAAAATATGCCATTATATAGACTACAGACAAATAATTACAACACATAGGGACACAAAAACTATGATAATATTGCAAAGTATATAACTATTGAAGACCTTACTTGTAAAATATGATAATACAAAACATTATAGTGCATTACTAAAGTGTAGATTACATTGACATAAAATAAAGCCTTGTATTTATGGTGAACAAAATTGTTGCAGCAACATGTTCTTGTTGCTTGATACAAGTTGCAGTGTTGCAGAACTTGTGTTCACCAAAAATAAAAGGCTTATAGTCACATCTAGATTGTTTCCTAACAGTAAAAAATATTTTAGTCGCGTCTAATAATATGTTTTGCACATAAACTGTATACAATGAATTGAGAAAAACACACCCGCACCTAAAATGTAGATCTATGGTCACAGATTATGTGAATTACATATTATTACACGTGACTGTATTTTATTAAGTTTCCGATGTAAGTATCATATTTGTTGCATTATTTCTACGATTCCATTTGAATCATCTCATTATGTACTATTACAACAGAAAATATTACCTCTAAAACATGTGATACAGAATATTAATTTTGTTTCTCATAAAATGACAATAAAAAGCCAAAGGTGTGTACTGTACATAAATGGTTAAATAAAATAAAATTCAATATTAGTACAATTCTAACACGTTATTGTCTATATACACCTATTTATACATTGGACTGGATTATTTAGAATAGGCTAGATGACACCACAATTTTATTGACGTTTTTTGATGAACTGTCAAAACGTGATTCTACCATAGCACTCTTACACATTAGCGGTTAACAGCGGGGGCTGCTAACCGCTTTTCCGGGTTAATATGCAACCGATTTTGATTTTTTGGCGGTTTTTGGCCGGTTGCGTAACCGCTAGTGCGTAAGAGCGCGTAGATTTTTTATGGCAAGACTACAGTGACGTCACTTTTTTGCCGACTCAATTGACTAACTTAATTTGAAAGCAATTAAAAATCAAATAATTAATTGAAAATTAATCGGGATTTCAGGGCTGAAATAAAGTGTTTCTTTAAAGAAGTTATGTCTTGGAATTATTGGTATGATGGTGTCAACTATCAAATTCACATTTAGATACCGATTTACACCGTGAATTATACACGTTAAGGGTAAATAACGAGATCTAGGTTATAAACGTATATTCGTTCTACAATGTTATAAATAATTCGTATCAGTAATGTAGGCTTTACATGAACTTTTACCGCCTTATTATAAAACAAAGTCTTTGCTTAAAGCAGGTCTGGCCCTTAGAGCCAAGCAGTTTTTGAATTTTGAACTTTATTTCGATAAAGATAAAGTTTATAATACCAAAATTAGTTCAATGGTTCAAACCTGGTTTAAGCAAAGACTTTGTTTTATAATAAGGCCTTTGTAGTTCCTCGTTTAGGCCTATTCTGCATTACACGGTTCTATCTATGAAATATTACAAAAAACGAATACATTCAATAGATGTTAAAAAATTAAGTTACTGGCCTATAAAAAGGTAAAGAAATTGCATTAAAAATGGTGCAGCATTCACACACAAGTTTTGAAAAGCTTAACCTAGGAATATGCAACATAATTTTACACGTTACAATATTATACAAACTCCAATTTTCTTAGTCTTTTCAATGTACTCCATGTATGTATTTGCCAGTAATTTCTCTAAGGGCTGACTTTTCAATCGTCATATAACTTTTATCTGATGGATAAAACTTAATATGACAGTTTTACAGGTGCTTATTCTACAGATAAAGTCTGACGATTGGGCAAATATATTTTGAGATCGTTGTTCAAATATAAGAATCTCGTGTTTAGAGCAGCTTATCAAATTTCAGTTCTGCTGCGTCGTGTTGAGATAATTTTAATTTATTCCCAAAAAATATGAGAGTGTACTTTTTATGCTCACCGTACTCAACCTTTTCTGTCCACAGCAAGCGTTTCTTTCTTTGGTTAATGTTTTTTTTGTGAACTGTAAAGTTACAGTAAGTACTAGGTTTTATGGAGCATAGTTTTACACAGAATCGGTTTTGTCGAGTGTCGTTCCACTCATAGATTTGTAAGGGGATACCATATAAGCGAGTCGGCAGGTTCGGTTCGGCATCATCGGTTTTATTGAAAATGCCGGACCGAATCTACCGACCCGCTTATGTTCATACCCTTACACAATTTAAAACTCTGTCGAGGTACTGTAAGCAGGTTAAATTCATGCGAATTTGAGCCTTACCTGCAATGTTATAATAGCTGTTTTTAACATTTGAAAATATGATTAAAAATGTGATAACAGTGCGGTGCATCCACATAGAAACCTTAGTGCGACACAAAAGTTTAAAAATGTCGTTAAAAATTGCCATAAATCCGTGCGAATTTTATAAAGGACGCATGAGTATTAAATAATTTGTACCTGTTTTAAAATGTTGCCATATTGGCGTGTAAAGAAGACCAGCTTCATTATTTTTGGTGAATAAAAGGAAACGCACACATATGCATTATCACTGGCCTTATTTTAAGGTCGAGTCTTTGTGAATAAAATATTCTCCTACCCTGCGATTTGGTTTAGTCAATGACTATTGTCATCACGGTCGTGTGCAGGCCAATACAAAACAGTGTTTTTTGTTGCGAACGATATTTTGTTCCCAGTCTGACTTAGGACAGTTTTTTCTAAGTCTGCGCACAGCCTAAGGATCAAAATCCTTTAAAATGTTATGAAACATCCAATAACAGTTTAGACAAAGTCATCGCTCATTACCACAGCACCGCTGCAATGGCCCAGCCGATATCGCCTCTAATATTTTACTGTTAGCTGCCAGCGCGCCGCTCGCAAGCTGTCACCTTATTTATCTTGTCATTGTAAAAAACATTTTAACGCACAAGATTTAAAGCCGTAACTTGAATAGCAAATGATTTTCAGAGTCGTAGCCGTGCTGTTATAATTAGCGATGATTTTTAACAACTTTTTTCGCGTAACATGTTGATTATCCGTTTTCGTAACTAATTAGGATAGTTCAAAACCGGTGTTGCTGTTGACAGCGTACCGCAGTTTGTCGCGAAGGGTGCTTCGCTTCTGGTAGTTTGGCAGCTTGAGAAGGTTGAAGCAGGTTGATGATGTAGGCAGACGGTTTAAAGGGTCCTTCTTTCTTATGGTGAAGAAGCCTCGGATCACGCTACCTGTGTTGACAGAGAGAATTTGTGTTAGAAAATATTCGATTGAAGTTAATGGATTTTGTGACCAGAATGCCTTACGAATAAAGAGTAAACGTATATTTGATCAAGTTTAGCACATAACAGGTCCATATGTTTTATATGATGTTAATTTTTTTTATAATTTTTGGCTAAATCTGTCTAAAATAAATGAATTATTATTATTATAACATTTATCAGTGTGGAGTATCATTAAAGAAATATTTTTGATTTCATTTATTTCAATGGATGGATATTAATTGCACTTTTCGTAGAAAAATTAACAAGAATACTAAAAAATAGTCGTATTTCTAATTAAAAAATCCACAAGCCTATAAAATGTTGTTATGGAATTCATCCAGGATCAAGATCACGCAAGAACTCCCGGAAATGTCAAGTAAAGGTACACATTAAGAGTTATGTTTAACATAAAGCTTACCTATAGTGTCACCAGTGTCCTCGTCGTCACCTACTTCGACGCAACGGATAGAGAACGGCGGCTTCAGATGGGCAAACCCAAGTACTGGCGGCTTCGAACATGACGTCACGAACTGAAAGCGGATCATAGTTCATTTGATTATTTATTCAAAATATATATTTTTTGGTTTTGTTAAAAATCGATTGGACTTTCTCTTAGTCATATAGGGACTCATTGAATACGCAGCATAATTACACAATCTATAGTTTCACAATTTTTTTAGGGAGTAACGAGATGTATGTGTTTATTTAGCCCTTTGATTTTTTTCTTCTTAATAGTAGTAATAGTTCACCAAATTACAACAGCAAAAACAACTTATGTTGTTATAAATTGTGGCTTGAAGTGAGTAAAGATATTGAGGTCAATAATCGAGATAAAAACTATCCTATCTTTTAAGTAAGCCATATTTCATAAAGAATGGTGTAAGCCATATTTCATAAAGTAGTTTATGAGTCCATCCCGGACAAACAACGTGACATGTAATTTATATACACGGTTACTTTTAGGTCGTCCTGGAACCGAAAGCCATAAACTCGACCATCAAACTCGAAACGATTGGGACAATTTTTTTCAAAAAGTAACACGGCCTGTCGGTCTAGTGGTTAGCGCCCCTGACTGCTAAGCCGGAGGTCGTGGGTTCGATTCCCACCCAGGACAAACTTTGTGTGATGAGCATGATTGTTTGTTCTGTGTCTGGGTGTGATTTATCTATAATATGTATGTATTTATTTATAAATTATATAAGTATTTATTTCAGTTGTCTGGTTACCATAACACAAGCTCTGCTTAGCTTGGGATCAGATAGCCGTGTGTGAGTTGTCCCAAGATATTTATTTATTATTATTAATAATAAAAAACAGCTGTTCAATACACTTTGACGAGTTAGACGAACATAAATGTACTTTTTGATAAATATTGTCCCAATCGTTTTGAGTTTGATGATCGAGTTTAAGGCTTTCGGTTCCAGGACGACCTAAAAGTAACCGTGTATTAAGATATTATTAGTGTAGATTACAATATGAAGTGAAAACTAATTTAAAATGAGCTTATTCAAACGTAATTCGACAAGACGTCTGTGTCTGAAGTAGGATTACTAATACCCACTTTAAGGAACATGCCGCGCTCGTTCTCAGTGAAGTCCCGCTGCAGCACGTCCCACAGCCAGCACACCACGCGGTGCGAGTCGTGGAACCCGCCGTAGTACTGTGTGTGGCGTCGTAAGTCGCGGAGGTCTAGGGGCACGTTGTCACCGCTTATAAGTCTTTGGAGCTGGGGAACAAATATGTATAATTCCATCATTCGTTTAGATTTTTCAGAAATAAAGTTTCGGTCAAAGTTACTGGACTAAAGTGGTCGCGAAGCGGTATCGTCAGTAGCGCGAAACCGTTCTCTTATAACCGTGCATATCTACTTACTGGCTACCACAATGCGCAGGCGCACACTATTTCCAATTAGACAATAGACTTATCTTAGTGATATTAAAAAAGGGAAAGTTTATGTTTTATTTGTTTGTAATCTGTACAAGTACTGACCGGCTAAATAACAAGACATTTTTTCTGATATAAAGAAGCACTGTTGCCGATTTGTAGAATACGTTTTATAGTATACATACTTGAATAACACGCAGACGAAGTATCGGGCAGTAGCTAGTAAGGAATATAAAGACATATATATATTTTTTGAAATATTGTATTAAATCAGTTACCTCTGGTGTAGAAAACAGCGACAACCATTCTGGGTTTATGATCGTTCTGAAGCCTTTGATAAAGGCGTTGGTTTGGTCTTTGATCTGCGTGTGCATTCTGAAGTGCGCCATCAAGTGGATGTAGTTTATTCTGAAATATTCAAAACACACTGAAATCGAACGGAATAGGTTACATTAAATTTTGAGCCATATTTTAATTCTCCGACAAAGAAATGCTTGTCGTTTTAAATAGAGTTAAGAAATAAAAAACATAGGCCGCTATTTTGGTTTTTTGTCAAAATCAACCATAGCATCCATCAGCATAGACATTAAGGCTACAGGGCGTACAAACATACCTACACACATACACTCGAAAATCATTACCATTTTTTTGTATGTAATCTGTGTGTCTGTTTGTTGTGTATTACTTACTTGTTCTCATTAGTAACAGGAACAGCCTTGCCACCCGGGACAAGCTCGTGGGTTACTATTTCTCCTAATCGCTCTTCGTCCACTGAGAAGGTAAGCTCTAACGAAGATATATCGCCCTGAAGCAAAAAACAATAAATTAGATTGTATTTTCTTAGGCCATACATGACAAGCATATAATAATTATGGCTTAAGCTGATTTTAAAAATAAGGAAGTTTTTAGGGGGTCCCCAAAAACTTCCTTTTTTTAAACTCAGCTTAGTGGTCTGTCCTTTTTTTTTTAATAAAGACACCAATCAACTTTTGGGCATAGTATTTTAACGTACCTGAAAATGTTTGATATACGTGAGACTCCGGTAGAGGTCGCGGTCGAGTGACGGTAGTTCGTCGATCCAGCTGTACAGCGCCTGCTGGGTCTGACCCAGAACTTGACTGAGGAAGAACGATGCGAAAGGCACGTCCACTACTATGCCCTGGAAAAATAATAAGTTCAACTATATGTTGATATGGTAATGATAATCATTAATAAATTAAATTCCGTCAAAAACAGTGTTGAAAATTCGACACTATTTTTGACGGTATTTACGCGACATTACATTGCATGTAATTAACGCAATTTTCAACTCTATTTCTGCTATGTTTAAGACCATTATAAAATAATTGAGAGAACTGTTTGAGACTTCGAGTATATTGCTGGTTCGTCTGCACTGATCATAAGACTGTAGCCCAGTGCCGGATTAGTCCATCAGCAAATTAAGCAATCGCTTAGCGCATCACGTCACGGGGGACGTCTCTTTCGTCCTCGACGCATTCTAAGGTACGTAATTAATTAATGATCTATCTAATAAGTTTTTTTTTTAAGACCGATACTAATTTATTTATGCATAGAGAGGCCCTCAGACGTGGATTGCTTAGGGCATCAAGTAGTCTTAATCCGGCACTGTGCAGCCTCCAATAAGTTATTTTATTTTATTTATTAAGGGATAACAAACAACTACAACATATATAACATATAAGGTTAACAAAACATTTAGTAACAGCGTTGCAGTCCACTGCATTATCCACAGGTAACATATTTAAAGAACAGTGGTTGTCACTAGATGAGCATAACCACAAATAACAATTTTGAAATAAATTAATTAGTTACTATAAAGCTATAGCTACCAAGCAAAATCAAATAAGAAACAAATTGATTAACTTAGATTATACACTAAATAAATGATAATAATGAGATTGCAATTTTATTAAGATATGATTTTTAGTTGTTTTTTATTTTTAGTTTAGTGAAGTTGGACCAATATGATGTTCGTCTCTTAGTCGTTAGAACATACGTGTCCTGGATTATAAGTAGCACTGGTTCTAAATAAGGAGGATAGTTGTGAGAGGTCTATCTCCAGTAATTGACGAAGTTGCTAAACTGACCTCATACACAGCCTTCCCCAGCATGCGTCCAATGAACTCGAACAGTTGCAGGTGGTTCTCCTGCAGGCAGGACGTGGGTGACGGGTACAGGCGCTCCTCGCTCGTCACACGGAACAGGTTCAGTGACGGATCGAACACACGCTTTATTGTTTCTTCCAGAAATTCTGAAACGAGAAATATGTATACATGTCACCACTGCATTCTCCAGAATATTTTAGTTAGGTAAGAGGCTCTCACACTTCATCGTTTAAGTTTTCGAGTTGAATCTATTCAGTAAAATAAGTAAATGTCAGGAATGATGAAAAGTAGGTTGAAAGAATCATAAGTTTAATTTCAAACTATAATAGTTTTTTTTATTTATCTGGGTATGGAATCCGGTGATTTACGTATGCCGTTTTATTACATTGCTCGATAATAGTGTTGGTAACGCTTGCGCAGTGTTCATCTACGTCGTTTCGCAAGTTACAATTCAGGTCGATTGTTTAATTTTAAAAACAAAATATCAATACAGACACTCTTTTGAGTTGAAATAAATAAATGCGTACCCTTGAACACGCCGTCCTGGTCGATGCCGGCCTCGTCCAGCCCCTGCTCGTTGATGAAGCGCACGCGCACGACGCCCTTGAGCGCGCGCGAGGGCAGCGCGGCCAGCTGGCGGTAGCCGTCCTCCACCAGGCGCGCGCGCCGCACCGCCACCAGCGTGGCGCGCCCGCCGCACGCGCGCTCCGTCAGCCCCAGCACCACCTGAGGCCACATGCTACTTACAAACACCTAGTACTGTTCAAAAAATACACCCGAGCTTGCTAATGTTTAGGGAAAAGAAAACAACCTGAGAGTCCTACGCGCTCTCGCTCCCGATCATGGAGTAACAAGAACTTAGCTGGAGCACTTGCAGTAAGGAGGTCATTGACTTATAGCAGATTCGATTGTCCTTTAAAAGTGTTATTTTGACTTTTTATAATTCTACGTAACATGGTATCAACCAGGTGACGTTTGCTACACTTTAGGAGGGGGAATAGAAACAATTAATCAAAAGATGGGTCGTACATTAATTCTGGTGACAGCAGAATTCTTAGGTGTTTTTTATATTGTCAAAGTTGATACCGAAATGTACTAATATAAGTGTATGATTCGTATATTCCATATATGTGAATAATATAATTACCTTTTCATCAGCGACAGCTCGTCTGAATAATCTGACGCGTTCACCATGTGCTATCATGTGAGGCGTTTTTTGTACTAGAACCTGAAATTAATAATAATAAATATTTGATATAATGCAGTCAATCTTGCCTGTACACCCAAAGTTATTTGTAAGTCTTCATCATAAAGTCTCATCGGTATCTGCAAGTAGAGATAGAGGAAGTGCACTTCTATTGCACTATAGTACCTCGTGTCACACTAGGGTAGTATATGGCCGAAATTCCACAAATAATAGAATATTTATTTGCGAAACATGGTATTATAATGGTGTTATATACAATAGGATAAAACATAACATGAAAAATTATAAGTAAGTAAGTGAAGAAGTCATTATCAACTATCAACATTTTTACTACTAATACAATTAATGGAACGACCTTCAGCTTTGTCAAAAGAAAAAAGCAGTGTCGACCCGACAAGCGAATTCGGGACATGATCCAAAGAGGCAACGTCACAAAAAAGATCCTCCATCCTTTACCACGATCAAGACTATACAAAGTACACTTACTTGCTGAGGCTTCTTGCCCTTCTCAAGGTCAGCCATGAACTGTCCCTCTCGTATTTCCCTCACGAGCCAGTGGTTGGCTGGCGTGTACGACCGGCGACAGTCGCGGCGGTATAGCACTAGTAGCAGCGTGTGGAGCGAACTGAACAGCTCGTTGCTTTGGATTGTTTTGAGATCTGCGAATTAAGAAAAACTCATAATAACATAACATCACGCCTGCAATCCACGACGAGTTAGGCAGAGGTGTACCTATTTGTACACCCACATTTCGCCAGTTATAATTAGTCCCATGTATTAGGGGGCGAGCCTATTGCCACCAACCGGGCACTAATCCAGACTCCGAAGCTGCTACTAAGAAATATCTGATCGAAAAACCCAATAACACTTAGCCCGACATGGGAATCGAACTCAAGACCTCATGCTCAACAGTAGCGCTTTGCAAAATAAAGAAATATTATCAAAATCAAACCCGAAATATATAAGTTTATTTGAGTTCTGGACTATACCTAAAAATCATCGGGTTACGGAGGTATTGAAGGTCAAAGTGTCAGTCAGTCCCACTTCAATTTTGCGTTAGTTTCGAGCAACATTAGCCATCTCTGTTTTGGATCACATCTATTTCGTTGTATTATATTATGTGTTATTATTTTAGCACGATATACTAAATTGATTGACTACTAGGGTAGTCGATCAGTTTATTTGCTAAGTAGAATCCAATAGGAACATGCTTATCAGAGGAAAAAGATTACTGGTGGATAAATAATATACTGGTAATGTTACGTAGATCACTTACCAAACAACTGTCCCATAATAGACTTGTAGACAAACATGTTCAGGAACTGCGACATGTTTATAAAGTCTTGTAACTTGAACGGATTCTGTTGTTCGTACATCTCCATATCGTCTAATATCCTAAAAACAAATTAAACTTAATATAATTTCTTACATTTCTTATGACTTGGCACATAAAGCAAATACAAAATAACTTTACAAAGCACTTTTAGGGTATTAAAAATAAACAATTAATACGGATGTAGACCACCAATCAATTGATACCCTTTTAATGAGCTATCAAAGCGCGATTACCCCATTGGTTTTTAATGGCAGTAGCAAACTATGATGTCATTTATATGTCTACTCAATTGAGCACCTAACTATTTATTCTTCTTAGTGTGATGATGGCAAATAGATACTAAATAATAAAAAAATGGTATTTTTTTTGTTTGGCCTGTATTCAGCTGCGACAACACCTATTTATCGATTTTAAAGTAACTAAAAATCTAATTTTACTAGTAACTGAAAATTAATCGGGTTTTCAGGGTATTAAGTTCATGTTTTTTTTTTTTTTTTAAAAAAGGTGCCCGTCTCTGACCAAAATAAAAAAAAAAACAACAAAGTAGTTCTATATCAAACAGTAGATTGCAACAAGCTTGTATTATTGCTAAAACTTAACAAACACATAACCTCCCCTTTTCCCGAAGTCGGTAACAAAAGTATTTGGTACTCACGTAACATAATGCGTCATGCAGTCCGCAAAAAGTATCAACATTTGAAACTCAGGCGCAGACGTCTTCGTGTTAACAGCTAAGAGATCAAGGAAGGACTTCAGCCCACAGTTTGGTCCCAACGTACACAAGAATTGCCATAACGAGTAAAGTATTTCATCTTGATTACATAACCCTGAAAGAAGAAAAAATAAGCTTTAAATAAATATATGAAAGCGAAAGGTCGGAACTAAATTGACCGCTTGACGTGTAAAGATAAAATTTAGCAGAGAGATAGATTATATGTAGTTAGGAGACGTCCGAACGGATATAGCAAAATTCACCCCCCACGGGATGATACGGGGGCCCAATATTAACACGGACGAAGTCGCGAGCAGAAGGTAGTTATATTATATTGGGTAGAAGTTATGTCGTAACGAAATCTTTTACCATGATTGTAGAACATCAGGGTTAAAATTAAAAAAGCCATCTGTTCCATACATTTCGACTGTGTAGGTATTGCACTTTTATATAGAATATCTGATTTTTTTAAATAACCGACGAAAAATTACATCTTTAGGGAGAGGGGGGGGGGGGGTGTCTAGTATCATATACTAAAACCATTTTAAAAAGTTTCGTTACGATGTCCCTCTTCTTATACTAAAATTGTAAACAGTACAATAAGCTTGCCTGTAAGTATATCAAGTTTGACTTGCGTCATGGTCTGCAGCGCCGTGTGGTACATGGAACATATGAGAGCCGCTTTGGTACAGTCAGGAGATCCTAATTTTCTGTAGTGCTTGTTTGCGTTGGACCTGAAAAGAAAAAAGTAGTAGTAGTAAGAGATAACATAACATAGCATCACGCCTGTAATCCCCGAAGGGTTAGGCAGAGGTGTACCCATTAGTACACCCACATTTCGCCAGTTATGTTTTTAGTCCCATGTAATAGGGGGCGAGTCTGTAAGAGATCATGTACTAGTATACTAAGAAATGCGGTAAGTTATTCAAAAAAACTAAGGGCCTACAATGAATAGGTTTATCAAACTACATGTCAGACATGGGGCTTGATAAATCTTTCTACATTTTAGATGTGTGTGTTTTGTACTGTTGTTTCTAAATGTTATTCTGTATTATTAACATAGATTTTAAGATTTTGTAATACTAACATGCTGTGGGCCAACAATGCCTGATTTTTTCTTATAACGAAGCTTCTTATCCGAAGATTCGCATTTATTCAAACTAACGAACTAATCAGTTGTTTAATAAGTATGGTTAACAAAAAGCCTATTTAGATTGATATTAATTTAGTGTCTTTTTAATAGTTTAATATTGTATAGTGCTACATGTCTCAATGTTCTAACAGTGTATAAAAATAAAAATATTATGTTTATTTCCGAAAGCTTATATAGGTATGTTTTATAGAACTTTCAATAATAATTATGCTACATTTAAACCATATCTTACCTATTAGTCCTAGCCTCAATAGCCCTCCTAATGATAGCAGCGGGGTTATTGCTCTGCACCGGAGTGGAAGGCTGGGAGGGCCCCGCCCCCTCCTCCCCAGTCACCCCCGCATCTATCATCTCCTTGAAAGGAGTCGCCACCAGTTTCTTCAACATTGGAGCCCCCCACAACAATGATAACTGGGTCCGAAGGTTGCCCATCGCTGGAGGTAGGTAACTGTCGAAGCTTTGAGAAAACCAGCCGAGTATTGGATGCCAGTTGCTGAGGTTACCCTTTTTGCAGACCACGTACTGTTGGCAGGAGTCGAGGAAGCGTGTCACGACGAGCTGTGGAAAATTTGAGACATACATAAAGTTGGATATTTTGTTTTTTAAATGGGTATGAAGTGGGACTTTTTGTTTTTTTAAAAGGTTAATCAAAATGTGTCTATATGAGGTTTAACAAGACACATTACACTATGTAATATTAAGCAAAAAATATTTCTGGGAAATGATTTTAATTTTACCTGTATTGCACCTAATAACACACAAACAATTAATAGTTCTGCTTATTTATGAAATAAGCTGGGTAAAAATTCAAACTCAACTTTGGAAGTTACAACAAAGGTGTTAAATGGTAGAAACAGGAATAAAAACCTACGATAGTAATCCTTCCCTAACGTACAATTATATAAATTCATAAATAACATAATTAAAGACTGGCATTACTGATATCAAAAGATTTGAAAAAAAAAAAAAAAAGAAATGCAATTTTGTGAATGTATAATTATGTTGTTCACAATAATCTAAACCACCTGTATTATTTTTAATGAAAATAAAGAATTATGATATTTATGACGCTTTCTTTCACAAAGGCTACCAACAGAGAATATGCTTCTATAATCTCGAAAATGTCTCTCACCACAAACGTCGGATGGTAGGACTCGATCTGCGCGTAGTCCCGCTCGGAATGCGCCAGCTGCACCAGGTTGGCGAGCAGACACAGCGCGTAGTTACCTTCCAAAGTGTTGAACACTATGCGCATGTTCTGGTCTGTGCTCAGGAACTCGAGGCATTTGTCGAACATCGAGTAGGAGCGGAACGACGATATTGACTGTGGACAAGGGTACATATTTTGATATAAGGAGAATTGGAAATTAATAAAAAAAAAAAAATTAAGTGACCTTTCCAAATGGTGTGGCCACATTTAATGAAATAGAGTGTATAGTCTTCGCTTCCACGTGGTGGCCTGGCCACTATTTATATCACAGAATGAGCTGGCGCGGAAATAAAACCTGTTTCTTGTAGTATAAATGATAAATCCGTAGATATTACACTAATCCTGTTAAAATTAATGTATGAATTTTGGTCTAGCGGTCTATACACCAAGTTGAAAGTTATGGTAAGTGTCGCCAGCTCCTACCGCGACACCAAGCTCTTTAGCAGTCAGGGGCTCAGCATGAGGAACCGTGGAGTTTTAGGCATTAGGTAGGTACTAGACGGAAGGTGTCCATAAGAGCTTACGAAAAAAAAAAATTAAGTTATTTCTACAAAGTATCAAAACTATAAAACTACGCTCTACTCACTCACCTCTGGCGATATCTGCTGCATATGGAACACGAGGGTAGGCACAGACAGGATCTGTATAATATACATGGTGAGCAGTTTCTCTGAGAACTGAGCCGACACCAGCGGCCGCAGCGACAGCGTCACAATCGCCGTTAAAGATATGTTCTTGAGGTATATCTTCTCGCGACATAGACCGCGGAGCAGGAGAGACTGGAACAAAATATTATTAAGATATTAATTTAATGACCTAGTGGTTCAGGCCTTACATGCACGAGGTTGTGGTTTCTCAACCAATGTTTATCAACCAATATTATCCTGCAAATAACTAAACTGTAAGCAACATTAGAAAATTATTTATTTATTATAGCTAGCTTATGCCCGCGATTTCGTCCGTGCCAAAGATAATATACGTACTATCCCACGGAAATCTATGTGCTATCCCCAGATTGTAATATATCTTTGTGCCAAATTTTATACAGATCCGTTCAGCTGTTCTAGCAGGATTGAGTTACAAAAATCCATACATCCGAATTTTCGCATTTATTATAGAAGTTAGGTTACAGAAAACATGCATAGATAAGTAAAATACAATCTTACTAATCACAAAATCAATTAGTTGTTAAACTATTCAGTAGAAATAACATCACTTCTTCATTAAGCAAGATATTATATAAAGTAATTAGTCTAGTTCTTAATATCCGTAAACAATCATAACACCCTTGTGACCTGTTACATGGTCTGTTGCATATAAAATTCCAACATTATCATGCAGTTTCTAATCGTAACAGTAACTGATACGAGTAAATCTTGCATAATTAAACTTGCAACTTTGAATACTATTACTTAGTTATTACAGCATCAATTTGTGTGGTCACTAGGTTTAGATTTACGACAAGGATTCATTAATTAACACGAAATGTTCGAGAAAATAAATGTTACTTTCAATAGTTCTGTGTTTATTTCATATAAGGTTATTGGCCAATTCTGTTACAAATTTTTTGTACTAATACTAACTATCTTACTAGTTTACTTCTACTTTAATGTGAAAGTTTGTATGGATGTCTGTTACGTCAGAATTATTCAATTTTATTATTTTTATCCCGCAGAAATGTACAGTTCCCGCGTGTAATAATATATCAAGTTTGACGCGGACGAATGTGCGAGCAAGTAGTGTTTATATTAAAAAAAAAAAAAAAGTCAGTACTATTTTTTTTTACTTGTTTGCCTGATGTTGAAAATGTTTGAACCCTGTTCGCTTTACTCATAGAATCAGTAGTAGAAGACTCATTTTATGTGTGTGTCATGCAAATTATCCAATTAGTAGGAGTGACAATGTTCCATCAGGGGATTAGACTTAATTAAGCATATGGCACTCTTGAAAGTAGGTTAAAACTTTTGCTAGGCTTGTCAGCTAACTAAACTACTTAAACATTTGATTTTAAAGTCTACTGCAAATCAAGAATTTGATAATGACGATGAGGTTGTCATCATAATTTACCCACACTTATTCCATCAGTGTTGGGTCCAGCTCCCAGTGTCACCAGAAGCAGCTATTTAGCTTTAGTTTATATGGAGTGACTGCCTATTAATATAGGCAGTCACTCCAGTAGGTAGGTGTTATCCTGTACTGGATTGTGGAAGTAATCTTCCACAATCCAGTACAGGATAACACCCTTTGTATTTTTTTTTTAGTTTTCGATTACCAGTAACATCTGTTTACAAATGCCGGTTTGGACCTACAGTAAGGGTCTTCAAATACTATCATTCAGAGGTTAAAAAATAGGCTTTTTACCTTAAAAAAATAAATACAAATGCAAATGCTTACTCACCTTCAACGTTAAATAATATCCCTTATGGAATAGCGAGCCCATGACATTAGCACATAACTGAGTCATGCCTCCTCTCAGTTTCTCAAAGTTTTTAAGTCTGGTAAGAGCCCATGTGTTGTTGGCGGTAAACGCTACCAATGTGTGTAGGTGAATGAGGATGCTCTGCATGTCTATTGGAGACTCTGGCTTCAGTTCCTCAAGGTATAGGCAGCATTTGTATAGGAGGTCCTTGATGTGTGCTATCCAACGGAGACTGAAAATATTTATGTTAAGTTAGTCACAAAGGAGTAAGGTGTGTTGGGGTTGTAAAATCATCTTAATTACACCATCAAATATATTATTATGTTACTAGCAATCTGTATAATCCGGTATTCTATGCAATACCTAAATCGTGTAGGTGATGGGCAAAGGTACATATGAAATACTATTTACATTATACTTTGCCTAGGTATTCTAGACAATACCTAAATTATACAGATTGCCGGTAACATATAATTTGGATTAACATATTAGAATACATGTTTTTTAATAAGTAATCACGAAAGAGACTGGCATTTATGATTTTAAACAACATAAATAATGCAAATTAGTACATACTACTAACTGGTGTTGTTGCATAAGTTAAATTTGGCAAATAGGTAAACACTATTTTATCCTTATTGACTCATTTACTGCCAAAAACTAGATCAAACCAGAATTTTCACACACTTAATCCATAAATATGTAGAACTGGCTGCAAACTAGTTAATATCTTACGCAGGCATTCAAAATGAGTGCTAAATAAACTGTAATTAGCACATTTCCGTTAACAAACAAATTTTAACCAATAACATTGAGAACTGAATTCAAAAGTTAATATCTAGGTACCAAAAAGTCTGGCGAACACCAGAATTATAAAAAAACTAGTGACCCACCACAGATTTTGCATGTGTATCTCTTGAATTACTCTATCTATTGATGAAGACTGAAAATCCGTTGTGCAGTATAAAAGATCTAAGCATACAGACAACCAGAAGCAACTTTGTTTTATACTATGTAAAAATATAAATAAACAACATTATAAATTGTTTTTTTAAAGAATTAAACATACCTGTATTCTTTATTTAAGAAGACGCCAACGTAAGACATTTTCACAGACTCCGAATGCAGGCTCTGTACAATGTACTTGCATAATTTCTCAAACCTCTTGCGGTCTCTCTGCTGATTGAAGACTAAGAACAGTCTGCATGTTACTGTGTACACCTCTAACGCTGGAATCAGTTCTACTGGCTGAGGTGGTTCTTCCTGAGGTGTTGCAGACTCAGGAAGAAGTTGGTCGAAGTCATTTCTAGAAACATTTAATAGCTAAGTTAGATGATTCCATGCTTTACAATTTCAATGAGGAAGAATTAATGAATACTTTATTTATGCTCATGACTTCTTCGCCATAAATGGATGGATGATGACTGTTTCATCCCCCTACGGAGTGAAATTTGGAAAAAGCTCTCTTACTGCAAGACCAGGACATAATAGCTGTGCAATAATAACATGCTCAAATTGTTGAGTAGGTTGAGCTGTGTGTGTGTAGTCAGTTGCCTTTTATATTATGATAAAATAAAATTATATAACATAATATACTGTGTTTTCATGAAGGGTTGGGCCTAGGGATCATTGGGGGGCTTTTTTTTAGGTGGTAAAAATCATCAGACGACTCCTTCCGCCCTGGGTGGGGTGGATTGGACTGTCAGACTTTTACTGACTAAAAAACCACCCTGTTCCTTCTGTTGCCCTTTACATTCCGGGGCCACGGTATCCTGTGGGGCTGGGATATTTAATTAGATTTTGAATTTAAATAGAAAAATATTTACGAATATCTTTCATATTTACAACAATATTATTTATGTTATTGCTATGGGAATATTATTTCAATAAAAAATAGGGAATTGGATTATTTTTAATAAGATATTTTTTCTTCAAGGTAATTAATAATGTTTATTGAAGCCCGAACTCACAGTATACGTTTTAGGAATCTCCGTCTGGCAAGCCATCCTCTTATGATTGCCTGGACGGTAACAGCGGACTGTTCCCGTTTCTTCTCAAGCGCGCGCTCTTCACGGGCCGCCTTCGTTTGCTCCAGGAACGAGTCCTTACTCGTCACAGACTTGGAGAACATCGTTAACCGTTCCTATCGAACTCAATACAAATAATTCGCTTTGTTTCCCTATTCGGTCTATCTGTCAAGACATCAAGCTGCACCGATGCATCGTTTAAAGCAAAGCTATCGCACGGTAAGCATTTTTGATGACTGTAAAGCACTATAAACCAACTTTTTAAACCATATTTGCAAAATAACAATTGATTTTATAAGATTTACGGCTTATTTTAGAGAAGCCCTTCGGGTAGAAATCTGTTATTTTGACATTTTATTTCGGTGTTGCCATTCGTGTAATTTTTTCCCAAACCCGAATTTTATTGTACAAATTTCAAACTAACTAAACAATAAATTCTTTATGTTTATAGTTTTTTATATAAGTTGTCATTTTATGTTCCCACCATATAAAATTAGTGTTGTTGTAATGTTTAAAATATTGAAATGCATCAAGATAATAAAATGTAAAAATACTACGATTTTGACATTTTTTAACAACAGCAACATTGTCTTAGTTGAGTGTAGCAAGCTTTTTATATTTTTTTCCCAATTTTTAAAGTTAATCCTAACTAATATTATAAATGTGAAAGTAAGTTTGTTTGTTTGTTTGCTACCATTTTACGCCTAAACCACTGAACCGATCATCCTGAAATTTTGCATATACGTTGCCAGGTGTACAGGGACGAACATAGGGTACCTTTAATCCCGAAAAAAAGTACTGTTCCCGAGGGAAATCACAAAAACTTCCTTATGACAGTAGATGGCGCCACGTGTCTATCGGATCATGATTAAATTTTAAGTTTAAGCAAGTAATACATTATGAGTCTAGACTGTCGATAGACCAGTTTCAAGTAAACAACCTAGGAGTACGAAAGTTGTTTGCTTAATAATTTTTCATGCCCAAAACCGCTGAAGAGTATCCTGACATTTTGCATAAAGTGGCTTCCAGACGGACGGACTTGCGGTTACAGCAAACCGCAGGCCGCGGCTCCTGACGCTCCAAAAACACACCACCGCGGTCACAGTGGCGGCCTGAAGTGTCATTAGCGTGATGATTGTGCTACAATCGGACAATCGGACGTCGCAATCGGACGTCAGTCAATATGGCTAACCGTAACGTTGTCTTATTACTCTCATGACTCATTAGTCCTCTCAGAAGATAAGAAAAAAGGTAGGAAAACCGTTTATTTAAACACTTGAGGTGTGAGGTAGAGATAAACTACAGTAACATGACGCGCCCTTCCACAATTCAAAACGTTTGAAAGTGTTTTTAATAGTATTAAAAATACTCACAACGCATGTGTGCGTATTGAGACGGCTCTCGAGACAAAAACAAATCAGCGATTTGTTGTCCGACTAGCGGCGTCAAAAATTACTCATTATTATTAGTATGGCGCCGCACTGAAATTCTCTATGAAAATGAGAGGTACGTCGTCTTGCGCGGTCGGCTATTTATGATTAGTTGACAAAAAATATCCTAGCCTGCTACTGAAGACGATTACTCACAAAGTCTTTCATACGAATGTGACTACACACATTGAAATGGTAAATGGAGAGAAGCGTCAAGGTATAATAGTTTATCTCTACCTATATTATCATTAGCATCGCATATTACTCTTAGGAATAGAGAAGTGTGAGTTAAATTTAAATTATTATTTAAATTCAACTATTTCTATTACAATTTCCATATTTGGCGTCATTTCACAAAGCAGTACACGCGGCCGGTTGTTAAAATTTGCAATTGACGCGGCCGCCACAACATTTCGCGTTTGTCTGTGACCCACTTTATATACGTTGTCAAGGATACTGAAAAACTGCGTTACTGACACTGTCATCACTGACACTGACAGGTGTTAACGCATTCATAGAGGATGCATGGAAGAATAAAGGTGAACCTACGCTCTGTCAATGAAGCATACTCTGCGATTACTCCGCTAATTGTAAATTGATTTGGATGATTCTTTTTTTGTTTATTTTTTCGAATTGGTCCCAAATAAATACTGTCATGATCTGATGATGAACTTCGGAGATATGGAAAGGAAACTCCTCATAAGATCACAGCGCAGAACTGTCTTAACAGTAAAATTGCTTTGTTTAATGCGTGTAGCCGATGATTGACTGAAGGAAGAGGTTAGTTGCTAAACTAACCATGACCTATGTCGATGTATGTAGACAACAGTTTTTCAACGGCAAACTTAAGTTTGTCCCTCAGTACTGTTTATTTTTTCGTTAGAGGTATTTCCGGTGTGTTTTAATGAGTGTAGGTAGGTTACGTTTTTCAGTTTTAGAATATCTCGCAGGTCCAACACACAACCAAAAGCTCATTGCGAGCCCGAGCAAAAAATACTGCTCAATCCTCGGAATCTTCCGTTCATGCCGCATTAAGAAGGCAAGCACAACCGGAGCGACAAGTAAGTAAATTTGAGAGCTGATGAGACATTTTCTTAAAGCCAGGAAAGACTAGAGAGCCAAGCCGTTCGACCTCCAAGCTTCTCAGAGAGTGACTGAAAGGCCCTTTTAAACGCAATTGCTTTTGGAGGAACAAGCCGAAAGCCAGAGAGCTGTAAGAGCAACTGAGACGCCTTTTCAATCAAACACAACTTCGTCTCAGAGAACAAGCTCAGCCATTACAGCGACAGAAACTCTAAAATAGTCGCAGGTGAGAAGGACCTCTCTTGCAGAAATGCAAACTGAACGCCGACGGACTTTTATGAGTCACATTCTGTTGGTCTGTAGGTATTTAATAATTCTGGATCTGGCCGAACAACAAGCCGAGTACCACCCGAATTGATTGTCAAATTCTAAACAAACGCGGGCGAAGCCGCGGGTAAAAGCTAGTGAGAAATATTTTTATTATTCGGTCCGAAGTTTTATAGGTATTTCATGCTTCAAAATCACGCTCATAAGTAGTTATAGAGTTACGGTTCTTATAAGTTGACTATTTTAATGAAGATCAAAGTGCCTACTGTTTTTATTCAATATATTGAATAAATGCTGGTACCTTTTAGCTCTAGTTGTAGGTAAAATTTTCCTTTTTAAAAGGGACAATTAATAAGCTGGCAATTATCGACGAAGTTAACTTTTTAATTTTTTGAAGCAAAAGTATTTTATGTAAACCTTAATAGAGCCTAACTTAAAATAATTGTTTTTGTAATGAATATAACTGGACTGAGAATCCAGAGTCGTGTTTGTAGACCCTGAGATGTCAGTTCATAATTATACTAAATGTATTTTTATTATTGAAGATACTATGATTTATTTCACAGAGCGCGAAAATTTTATATTTCATACCAGTAATATTGCATTTACGGAGCCCCCTTTGCATTCTCATCTACCGACAAATATGACGTCACTTACTAGCTAACTCAATTGATTAACTAAGTATTTATTGATTTCAGAGCAAATAATAATCTAATTTTACTTTTCATTGAACATTTATTTTAACATGTTTTAATAAAATGACTGGCTAAAATGACTTGTTTTCTAAGAAGTTGTGTCTTGGAATAATTATTGATGAACGGTGGTGGTGTTCGTACTCCTTGCCGTGGTGCTGGCTCTCTGTTCAGGGCGTAGCTACCACCGTATTATAGCCGTATGAAAGATACCTCCCATCCCCCCATTGCCCCACCCCCCCAGCTGCAGGGGCCTCGAATCCGTACCTATAAGTAAAAAAATATCATCTCACTAAAACTCTTAGGCAAAAATAAACAGATGTCTCTTTTGGGAACAAAGTACCTAATCACTGATTGGTTCCCATTCCCACACCTTCATTAAAGTGAAATGAAGGGATTAAGGTGATAAAGTGATTAGTCATTAGTTGTTTAATGTCATTAGTAGCGCAACATGATGGGAATAAACTTTTGGACCTTTTACAAAATAATAATAATATTATTACTAGTTGACTCGATCACGCGTTGCTGTGACTTGAAGTAAGTAAAGATATTGAGGTAAATAATCGAGATAAATACTATCTTTTAAGTTTGACCAACTTTAACACAGTAAGCCATATGTCATAAAAAAGGTTGAGTAGTCCTTCAGAAAGGTCAGGTGCGGAGTACTCGTAACCGGCGTGCTTGTATGACGAGATGTATGAACGTATATGAGGCGAAAGGAGTTTGTAAGGATCGTAGCAGATGGCGTTCTGTAGATTCTGCCTACCCCCATGGGAAAAGGCGTGAGTTTATGTATGTAGGTTGACTAGTTTCGGAGTTCATTTCGGACAAACAACGTGACGCGTAATTTATGTAGGTATATTAAGATTATAACTAGCCCGTACTGTCCCATTGCTGGGCAAATGCCTCCCTCTACAATAATTTCAAAATAAATAAGTCCTCTAAATATGTTTTATTATATATTGAATGCCTTGTTGGTCTAGTTTCTAGTGATCGCAAAGCGCGACTGCTGAGCAGGGCTTGGGGTCGGTTCCCCAGTCGGGCAGAATGTTGAGTTTTTTCATCAGGAATTTCTCAGTAGCAGCTTCGGAGTCTGGATTTCTGCCCGGTTGATGGCAATAGGCTCGCGGCTATTGCCATCAACCGGGTAGGCACTACTTATCACATGGGACTTAAAAAACATAACTGGCGAAATGTGAAATGTGGGTGTACTATTGGGTACACCTCTGCGAAGCACGTATACATAGGCGTGGATAGTTGGGATTTATCCCCACCCCCGAAATCATTCTGAAAAAAAAAAAAGTTTTTAGCAGTCTGTTCATTTATTTGCTTGCGTGTTCTTTAAGTAGGTCAATTAAGACTATACTTCTTTAAGTTATTAAACAAGCTACTATAATTAAAAACATTAAAAAACACGACTGCACAAATTGCACATATTTGTACTTTGTTTACTCGTCAGTTTTTTTTAAGAACTTTTTTATTTACAATGTTATATATTTTTTAAATCTACTTGTCAAATTCTAGACGATAAATACAGACACGACCAGATTCATTAAAAAAAAAAATTGAGGCTGGTATTAAAATACGTTTTAAAGTGACCACACAGGATTCTTTTTATTTTTAACTAGCCTATGTTACTCGGAACGATGCAAGGACTGTAACGATACCCCATACATCTAAATCGGTTCAGGCGTTTAAAAGTTATGGTGGAATAAAGAATCTCACATACATACATACATACATTAACCCTAAACACATAACACTCCTTTTTTTGGGGCAGTCGTGTAAAAATATAGTACAGTGATTACAGCGATTTTTACACAGTTCACATGGTTGTTTCAATATTTGTCCCCTCCCCGAACCAAAAGTCTGGATACGTGCCTGACCTCTGCCTAACGCTTCCAGGATTACAGGTGTTATGTAACAATAAGGATGGTTATCATAGTTTACCTATCGACGTGTGGTTGACTGTACAAGCATACTTATAAGGTACCTATCGACTTAGTCACAGCGTTCCTCATAACTCATTATCAGAGTTCCGCAGGTCAGTGATTAGCATCCGGTGATTAGCGCTGAGTAATTGAATACTGGCTATTGTGACCGGTGATAGGAACAATGCTTGTACAATCTGATAGTGATAAGGTATTGGCATGTAGGTAGGTATGTAAGCTTTGGTACTTGGAAATGATAAGCCAGGGGCCTTACCACAATCTTTTACAAAACATTCTTATTTCGATAACGTTTTGTTTCAAGCTTATAATAACATTACTCATATTCGTACCATGAACTTCAACTTTCAATATTGTTTTATTCCTGCTAAAGTGCTGGGAAAGAACGAACTACTTCTAGGATTTGTCTATTGCCTGCTATAGTAGAAAAGAAACAACGCTATATGAACTGTATAACGCTGTCCCTTTCACACATCGGTCCGAATTCCTACTATGACGTAGAATTGAGTAAATTATTATTATTTATTTATTTTAAAACATTACTTTGTAGTAGGATCTAATTGTTACGAGTAATTTCCATAAAATGAACCCAAGTATTAAAAGCTTTTGCTTTTTAAACAGAAAAAATAAAATAAAAAAGAGGCTGCGGCTAAATTGTGACAATAAGAATCGGAAAAATTCTGTTCTTGTCAGCAATGTCAGCTGTCTAACGCGAACGGAATTTAAAAGTCAAAAATTTTAAAATTGATTTTTTGTGGTTAAACTTATTTTATTTCATCTTAGTTACTTAAGATCAGTGTCTCACTAGCATTTTGTAGTCAGTTGGATGCAAAATCATCATGGAATCAAGGTAAGGTTAAACATGGTAACTCGGTGAATAAGTTTATAACAAGGAAATATTTATATGTAAATAATGTTTTGATTATGATAGTTCGAAACAATATGTTTTCAGACTCAGTTATAAGTGTTTTGTTATTAATTTTGCAGCCGAAGAGTTAATCTAGTTAAGAGTTAATCCTGGCGACAGCTAGATATACTCTGGGAAATTTTAAATTCCAACCGTCAACAACTACTGCCAACGATCGCTATGACAAATATGGAAAAAACAATGTCTTCAAATACTGGGACAAGATATTGGCCAGAGATATGCCAGGTGTTCAGGTGGAACTAGTAAGTAGTTAAGCATAATTTATTGTTATTTATAATATAAAACAAAGATAAAAAGGGTATGCTTACATGGTTCGGTCATGTTGAGAGGAGAAGTGAAAGACGAAGACAAAAGATATTTTTATGGCAGAGGTGAGTGGCAACGCAGGGAAGGGTCGCCCTAGGAAAATCTACACTGACATTATTGGTAAGGTTCTTCAGAAAGGTCAGGTGCGCAGTACTCTTAACCGGCTTGCTTGTATGACGAGATGTATGAATGTAGGAGGTGGCGTTCTTTGGTTTTTGCCTACCCTTTAGGAAAATCATGTGCTTTGTGTGTGTGTTAGCCCTGTCGGCGAAGAGACCCGTCGGCGAAGAGACCCGTCGAAGTAAAGTCTTGTCAGTGTTCAGTCTATCGCCGTTTAGTAATACACTCTTTAAATTATAAACAAAAAATAAAACTTATTTTGTTTCAGGATCTTAAATGCCGTCTTCCCCACAGCCGCTGTACAAGAGTTTCACAAGTAACCAAACCCTGCTGCAGAGTGTTGTTGGTACTACGTGGCTGTTCGCTCGCATTGTTTTGTGGCTGTGATTAGGCTTCCCGAATCACATCATTGTTTAATGGTTTTACAGATATTATGTTAGCCCTATTGCAAGTGTCATATTTATCATATAACTTAACAATTGTATACTCGCGTATATTATTATTTGATTAAAGAAATTTTATATTTTTGTTTAAACTTATTGGTCTCTATTTACTTTTGCTTATTTCCAATACCCGTATACTAAAATCTCTAGAAATATAATTCAATCGGCAAGTTTACGTAAATAAACACATTTTACTTATCCCTTATAGGATTATTTTGTTATCCGTTTGTCTGTCTGTCCGTCTATCAAGACCCTTTTTCTCAGAACGCGTGGAGGTATCAAGCTGATATTAATTTCAAATACTTAGGTCTACTACCCCTTGAAGCAGTGAAAAAATTAAACTTCTGAGTAAATGTAAAATACATATTTAATATAAACTAGCTTCAAGCAAGCACGTCGTATACACGTCTCATCGGCCGGCGTCGTGTTTTGCTGCGAGGTGCTACGTAATCGATCTCGGAAACATCGGTATACGACACTCGGCCAAAAATCCTCTTCTTATCCTCAAAACCACAAACGATCTATAGTTGATGTCGTGGCGCGATTCCAACTTTTCAACCCTCCAGAGTCCAATTGATCTTCACTCAGACTCCACGACTTCCTCAACCTTCATGGAGCATTGTAGACGTGAAACTTACAGCTGCGACGTAGCCACAGCAGGATCCAGCAGCATGTGCAGCTTTTTTTCGTACGTAGTTCAGCATTGGATTCTTCTGAAACCTCTATTCTGGATTGCACCTTGGTTATCTCCACTTTCAATGTAGTAATGTCCTTTAGAAGCGTATATATAACGTCGATGTGATCTAACGTGACGGGGCAGTTTACTAAGATTTCTTGCCACGAATTATTGCACGCCATCCGGGTCTGTCCTCTTCAACATGTCAATGACATCCTGAAGGCTCTTCTCATTTCCATCTCAGCGGCGAGACGGCATCTGGTACAGCTTTTCAAGCGACTGGAACAGCAACAGTTTACCACTGCTGATCTTGTCCTCCTTGACATTGGACCGAATATCTGCAGGACGCTGACCTCGGGCATGTAGTCAACAGCATGAACTAAAAAACCACAATGGAAAACCAGCTTTTCATTGACTGGTTGAGTTGTTTGGAACTAAGTTTCTCCGGGCAGCGGCGATGGCCGCGCAACATGCGAATAAAATTCGTTACGTGCAACGCACTGCACTCCAAAAAACTACATTTAAATATATAAATTTGCAAAACAATAATACTTCCGTCGAGTCCGAGGAACTTTTTTATGAATGCTAAATTTGACATTAAAACAATATTGCTGGTTGTCAAAAGTCACGTCGTGGTAGGAAAATGAATGAACTTTTAGGGGTGACGTCACCAAAACTGCTAAGAAAATAACATTACTTTAACCTTATTATAAGCTTATTTTAAGGACGTCATGGTACGAAAAGTCAAAGTAATATTATAATAATATTGTTTTAAGAGCTTGTGGTTGGCCCCCTGATTGTGATTAATCACGGGGACTAAGGGAGAATTTTCAAAGGCAAAGTAAAAACATTTAGGTATTTCAATTAGACCATTTTCAGGCACTTTTGAATTGTTAAGGTGTCGGTCAGATAGTCCGAAAGTTGAAGCTAGTTGCTCGTTCCAAAACGGAGGTCGACCTCTATGGAGAAGAACGAGCAAGAAACTCCACGGCACTCTTTTCAGTTAGGTTTTTACAAGATTTTATTAAAGTATTGTTTTTTAACAAAAAAAAGAATGGTAACTAAAACCTGACTAGGCACTTAGGTACACAGGTTACCTAAAAAAAAATTGACTCCAACAAAATCGAACTAAAAACCATAGTCCTTTCCTGTCCCTCTGTCCTAAACCTGTATCTATAAATTGTTTACAACACATAACATCACGCCTGTAATCCCCGAAGGGTTAGGTAGAGGAGTACCTACCCATTATTAGTACACCCACAATTTGCCAGTTATGTTTAAGTCCGATGTTATAGGAGGCGAGCCTATTGCCATCAACCGGGCACACATCCAGATTCCGAGGCTGCTACTGAGAAGTTCTCGATGGAAAAAACCGATGTTACTTTATAGGTTTTTCACAGAGTGTGTATTACGAGTACCAAAGGGTAAACCAACACGCTCCTGAGCGTGGTGTCGGACAGAGTGGACAGCCAAATCCTGAGACATTGATCGCTCATGCAAGTCCAAAATACCATTTTTTTTTTTTTTACTAACATAGCTAAAAGTAAGTACCTACTACTACTAGGTACTACTAGCTAACATAATATGGACTTGTACTTATTAAAATGAGTCAAAAACAAATACATTATTTGAATTTAAATTACTATTGCTGTTACTTTTTTGCTAGATCTTACTATTGTACGGTGCGGTGGTACGAAAACCCTTCATGTCGCACGACTAGCACTACAGTTTTTTTAAATGACACATCTCCAAAGATCTAAAGCTCCGTAGGCAAGTATATCACGAGCTAAGCAATCCGAATCGAATCAAGAAAGTCAATAAATAAAACGGTTTGGTCACGGCAGCCCCAATGCTTTCTCCGTTTTTTTTTTTGCGTCTTTCTTTTTGCAGGACCGAATATAATGGAAACAAAAGACGTCGATTAGCCGCCTGTCTGCCGAATACAAGCTGTTAATGTCAACTATAGAGGATGGGTTGTTTATGTAGGTAGTTTTTTTTTAAATCAGTTTATACCTATATTTTACTTATTCTTAATTCTTTTTTCGAAAATTAAATCACAAATGGTTTATCGACACCAATAGGTAGGTATGAAGTGTCACTTAGGCCTTAAAAATATACTACTCAACAAAGTCAAGGGAATTTTATTTTTTGCATTTACTTTGACTATAATTTTTTTTTGATAAAGAATAATTATTTGATAATTTCTAATTAATGTAGTATTAATGTAATGAAAATGCAATACCGTAACATAACAGGTCACTAAGTTCTAAGAACCTACATATTGTTAACATCTTTATTTGTTTACACTTAGCTAGCAAAAAATTTGAATAACATTTATTTTATTTTAGATGTTAAATGTCAAAAGAACCTCGTTTAATATTCGATTTAAGCAAAACCTTGTAAGGAAAACCCGCTGCAACTCCTGAAAGCCCGAATCTATAGCAGCGACCACCAAACAAGCTTTGAGGCAATGAAGCTCGACGAGTCCCGGATAAACGATTCAACTGTCTTGGATTTCGCAACAATATTAATCAGTGAAAATCAGCGGAGGAATAATAAATTGCATATAATTTTCTTCCCTCCAAACAAGTAGGAGATAGAACAGAACTTAAAGTAAGTACCTACGTAAAAGTCAGTACCTAAAAAATTATACATAGGTAGTCTGAAAACATTAATCTCATCACATAATGTTTCTCCGCACTGTAAAAAACTGATATTTATTTAACCCATCATAAAATTCTGTTTCAAGGTAACATCAAAATCGCTTTTTTACAATGGAAGCTACATCCACCTGTCGGCACCCTGCCCTGTCTCAACATGTCTCGCTAATTATGCTACCTTAAAGTATTATACACCGTTATTATAATAAACGACCCCGTCATATAGTTTGAAGGGTGAAAACGTTTCTATAGGGTCATACAAGGACAGGTTGAAAAGAATGCAATCAGTAATTTCTTGTACGTGAAAATTTTGGATGTCGATATTTATTGACGGGATAAATAATTTAATACGCTATTATTCTGTACCGCCAATCGCAAAAGTGGTCTCTCAGGAAAAGTTACGAGAAAATTAAAGTTTTGTAAATATAGTTTTTTTTACTTTAGAAGCTTTTTTCTTGCTTCAAAATGGAATAATATACCGCTATTTTATTGGATGCTTATTTACGTAAGCTATCTGATGCTAAAAAACTTAACTCTTTTGAACTTAACTCGGCAGAATTGTCGTAAAATAAAATCCGCCAATCCGCCTTTGAACAAACGTGGTGATCAATGCTCATGAATTCCCTGCTTATGAAGAGGCTTTTGCCCTGCAGATAGAAAATAATAAGATTGGTATTATTAATGTTGTTGATAAAATTATGAATTGTTTTAGGCATGGAAAAATAAAGTATAAAAAGCAGTAGTACCTACTCCCAACGGCAATGGTGCCAATAGCTATAACAGATGACATTGGCATTCCAGTTACCAGATATACTATTAAACGGTTGCATTATCATACATTCCTCCTTCCTGTAGTTAACTAATTCATTTTCAAGAAAGTGATAAGTATCTTTTTTAATTAATAACTTGTTGATGTTTCGCGGTAGGTATTTTACCACGGAACATCAAAAAAATACAATTAAAAATACTCCTTATTACTTTTTAAGAACGACGTTTTAATTAAAACAAAATTCATTGCAAAATTCACAAAAAGTGAGTCAGACAGCTGTTTGTTCGTAGAATGGTTATTTGTCGACCAATACTTTGTATCTACTACCTATAGACTGTTATAGATATAAGCCTAGGTATTTACGGAGGAGGGGAACTGTTTATATACACAACGCAAATGGTTCTTTATGTAATTTTATTCGAAACATAGTCTCGCAAAAACTCGAAAATGGCTCTCTGAAAATGTTTTTTTTCACTTCAATACTGTTTTTTTAACGGCTCGGGAAAAAAGAAAATTAGGAAAAACATATTCTAGGTGTCGCGACGTTTTCGATACCTAATATTATTATAAGTTTTATTTATTTTGGCCTTCACTTGGACATAAACTGTAAATAAAAATATTCAAAATTAGTCATAGAATTTATATTACGTAGTTAATACAATTGATTGGCTTTACAATAAATTAAAAGTCAGTTTTAATAACAGTAGTCAAAGTTATATTTTATATAACATAACATAACATCACGCCTGTAATCCCCGAAGGGTTAGGCAGAGGTGCACCCATTAGTACACCCACATTTCGCCAGTTATGTTTTTAGTCCCATGTAATAGGGGGCGAGCCTATTGCCATCGACTGGGCACAAATCCAGACTCCGAGGCTGCTACTGAGAAATTCCTGACGGACACCCAATAACACTTTGCCCGACCTGGGAATCGAACCCAAGACCTCATTCACAGCAGTCGCGCTTGCGACCACTAGACCAACGAGGCAGTGTATGTGTTTTCTAATAACTTGCTTCAAAAGAATTTCTTAACTAAAAATAATAAAATTCTTTAAAGAAATTGGTGCCTTACCAAACCCGTTAACATTTTATAAAAATAAATATTAATTAATTTAATTAACAAATAGGTACAGGTGTTATGGGTTAAAACTTGTTACCTGTTCCTCGATACATACATAGTACATACCGAAGTAATTACCTAAGTATGTATCTCACACGGAATTAACAGTTAGGTACGTATTAAGAACCTGCTTACGTTTTGGAATTCAGTTCATCATTTACTGGAAGGTAAAGAATGCTATAACAAGATGAACTATTGATAAAAGTATTGATTTACACCTGCAGGAGCAAAATGGGGTCTTCCTTTTCAAGTCAGTTATTTATTAAAGGTAAATAGTAATTCTAAAAATGTTTGGGGGCCTTCCTTTTTTAAGTCAGTTATTTATTAATATAAATAGTAATTTAAAAATGTTGGGCCGAGAAGAGTCGGAATGACGACTGCATGTAGTGGAGACGAGAATGTTGATATGGATGTGTGGAGTGACTAGAATGGATACAGTAAGAAATGATAAAATGAGTATACCTATGTCTATGCCTAGCATGTTAACCCGTTGGCCCCGGCTGTCATACGTGGATATTTAACAGTCATTACTGGTCGTCAGAAGCCCGAAAGTCTGACAACCAGTTACCAAGAGGTATCATATTACGCAGTTGCTGGGTTGTGGAGGTCAGATAGTCGCTCCATGTAAGTCGCTCCATGTAAAATACTAGTATTAAGCTGTATCCGGTTATTCGAAAAAAGACTAAGCAGATTGATTGATAACTAGGTATAGCTAGAAACTTCCATTCATATTTTTGAATATATCGAGCTTAATATTAAGGAAATATGAAATTAATATATAAAATAATTCTTAGCTATTTATTACCTAAAATTCTGAAAAATCTATTTATATAAAATATTAATCGAGTTGTCAATGACTGTACCGACGACAGCGTTTCAAGGTAAAGTCTGTGGCATCTTATGCGGTTATAATAGGAGCGATTTTACAACAAAAAGTCATAAATTCTGCTGGCGACTGTAGGAGAGTGCATACGTTAAAAATGCATTTTTATTTTTTGGTAGGTAGGTATTTAAATATTATCGAATATATCTAGTTCAAAAAAGTTTTTAGGTATCTGTTAATTAGATAATAATCCAGTAATAAAAACTTGCGAGAATTAGAATACAAAAATCCTTTTCACTGGTCTAAGCCTGACTAAAATCCAACTGCTATGATTCGAAGTAGTTAGGTATCATACCACCTACCTATTATAATCATTAGGTATCGTCAGTTTCTCACGAAATTTATACGGGACCACCTGGTGAGCGGCGCCTTGTAGGCACCCCCGAAGCCGATGAACACACATAAATAAATATTGTGAAAACAACCTTTATTGAAATCGGTTAGCTATATAATAAGTTAGGTCGTTATAAGGGTCGCTATACATATAAGCGGTTTGGCGCATTCGATTCGGCAGTTGTTAGTTTATAATTGAAAATGCCGAACCGAATTGGCAGACTCACTAAGGGTCGTAACACACTGTTATACAAAAAAATAAATCTATAACCCAGTTCTAATGCTTGATTTTTAATAGTAACTTAATTAACTAGATGAAAGATTATGATTTCTTTAAAGTGTTCACAAAAATAGGCGTTATATAAATCCCACTCAGTATACAAAAACATCTCACACGCATGTATTCAAGTCAGATACATTCAGAGCAACAATAGGCCTTCATCGATACATGCGCCTACGCGCCGAATTCGAATGTCAATCGTAACAATCGAGCACGATTACCTGTCAGATAAAGGCGGGCGGAAAGCTCGAGGGAAGCGCCACGAGGCAATTCGAGCAGTGAAGGCTTTGACGGCCGCCGCCATTAGTCCACCTTCCACCAATCAGGCGAAAGGGGTGGGGCCTTGCGCACGCGCCGCCCGCTACGCTAAACCGATTCAGTGTAAACGCAGCTGTCGCTCCGTAGCCACGTATATTCTTCGTTTCCTTACTTCGTTTGTTTTTAATTATGAACTTTTTGTGAGAGCCGAGTGTATATTTGTGTTATATTACAAAACTTTATAAAACGGTTTTATGTATTTTTAGAGACTGATTCGATGATGTTATTGTGAAGTGACTGGCTCAGTGACTGTTATTAGGTGTTTGTTGTTCTAATTGCAAGATGATGATGGATCAGGCTCACTTCGGGGAGTATTTGCTGAGGCAGCAAATGTTGCACGCTGCGTCTCTAAGCGGTTTACGTAAGTTAGATTTTCTATATGACCATTAATTTTTGGTTCTCTATATTCGTTAATCTAATTATTTAATATTGCTAGATCATATAAGAATTTACAAAACATTAAACCCTCGTGAAGACTTAATAAGATCAAAAGAAGTAAGTTAATATTAACTAATTTTTACTAACAAAATATAGTCTGTCATCAAATTATAATTAATTTGTAGCACAGGTCGCTATGTCGTCATACAAACTTGTCACATTCTGAGGTCTTTGGAACTCGTTTCTCTAAACTATAATCACCCATGTTTTGCCGTCAGCATAAATAATATCATAATGTATATAATTTTGATCACAATTTGCGATAAACAGATTGAACCTCGAGATATATGCAAATATAATTTTGAAAGTTGCTCTTGTTGTTAGAAGAGAAGGACCAAATAAATTATGTTGGTATTTTGAGACGAAAAGCGAATCAAAGCTAAACAAGCAATTGGTGTTTAGGTACCACGAGTACTTACCTACTGCTATAATAACTTTATAGTAGTATAATATTATTAAAATAACGATTTTTTCTAGTTAAATAATTACATTTATATAAAGACTTGTCAGGGACGCTATACACTTGAGCGGGACAACCTATTCAGATAGGTATTGTCTTCAAAATGCCGAACCGAAATCGCCGAACCGCATATGTGCAAAGCGAACCTTATTAAATTATTTTCAAAAAGCTTTTCTAGTTATCCAAGCGTTATATTTAACTATAAAAGTAACGTTTTTCAACAATCCACCGTGATTACATTAAGTAATAAGTTTATTACCTCATATAAAATTAATTATCCTTTTTATAACATTAATTGAACTTATCACTTCATTACACTTAAGTTTTGAAAAATTACAATCACTAAATTAGCCGTATTAATATTGCGATTATGAGGTATGAACTAATTAACGTAACGCAAGAATATGCTAATTAATTGCTAATTAAAACGAAGTGTCAGCCGTTAACACACAAAATTATAATTATCATACTTAGAAATAATAAAAACACGGCTGTTTTTATTATTTCTAAAATTCCATTGGTCGTGTAGTGCCGTATTTGCATTTATTATTTAAAAAAAATATAAAGCCAATAAAAATATGAAATATTAAGCGTTATTTTGATTGAATGATTGACAAATTTGAATGTCACCTTGTCCTAGATTTATGTTAATTAAGTACGTATTATTTTAGTTTTATTTAAAAGTCGAATCAAATATTTATAAGATAATTAGAGGGCCCGACAGACGCGTTGTCCTGCTCGAAGTTTGGCTTACAGCGCTACCTACCCGGTTCAATTGTCAATCCTAACTGTCAAGGAACCGAGTCAAATATGCACACAAATTTAATTAAAATCAGTTTAGCCGTTTAGGAGGAGTTCGGTATCATATACACATGTAGTTACAGAAGAATATACAAAAAAAATATACCTAAAAAAGATTCTTTCAGGGTGAACACTGGTACCTAACTAATGTCGCAATTGAACCAAAAGTATTTATGTATGTATGTTGGATTTTCAGGTAAACTAAATTATCCATTCCTGTCTACTCTTTTAGTAGATTTAGTTATGCTAACTTACCTTCGAAAAAACAATCATTTAAGCGACACATTTTGACACTAAGTAAGTTCAACAATTCCATTCCTACTTAAAATTCTTCCCAACCAAGAAAACAAGCTCGTATTAAAGAAAAGAAAAACCTTATCTTTCATTAGAAAAAAAAACATGATGAGAAGTACAAATACGCCTAGCTCGCGGTGGTCTGACCGTGTAAGAGAATTGGGGTCTATTTCAATAGGCTGTGCTAAACAAATTATTTGATTAACGCCATACAATAACAAAACGTTTGGTTAACAGCTTTATTTCTAGCTGCCGGAAACAATGGACACATTCGTCAGGTTTAACGGAAAGGAAACAAAAAAGATTTTCCGATAAAAATCAGTGTCAATGTGTTTGTCGAATGTTGGTCGGTAAAATTTTTTGAAATTGCTATAAACTCTTTAAAATGCGCGATCCATTAGGTATACTTGATTTCTGTTTCCTGCGCCTAGTTTATAATGTAGTAATTTTAAAACATAGAAACTAGTAGGTATTAAAAATAAACATAATATTAAACATAAATTATGAAATAACAATATAATATAAAGGATTTTCTAATATAGTAATAATATTATAACAGATATAAGGTAAAGTATGGTTATGAAATTAAATAAATAAAATACAAAACTTTTATATTGATAAAAGTGATTTCTAATGCCTAGTTTATTTTGTGAAAATATTAAAATAGCCATAAAATTTATAAAAACATAATTTTAGAAACAAATTATGACATAATAAAACAGAAAAACCAATGCTAGACTAGTTATTTTTATACAAAACATTATATAATACTGTTATAATATTTTACATAACAGATACAAGGCATAATGTTTATTAGAATGAAAAATAAAATAACAAAATCTTGTAGCAAAAAAAAGGTACGGACGAGCGCGTTGAAGTCTTTTCTATGGGCGCAGTAAATGAGACTGCGTATACGCATAGATAAACTTTCTTTTTAATAAGATATAAAAAAACAATGATAATGGTTATTATGTAAGGCTTTTTCCATTTACTTATCATGTATATTTGTGCAATGTTATATTAGGTATGTGACGAGTAAAGAAACAGAAAAGGAAATTAAAAAATAAGAGCTACCATTTTGCTTTAATGTCGCTCTCATCGCTAAACATTTCTACCAGACCTCATCGATTACTTATTTTTATTTTTGAATTAAAGTTCTCTATCTATCTATTTTTTTTTTCGAATGTATATTTATATAAATTAAACGAATCACTAAATGTATTGCTAAGCGCAAAACTCAAGAACGGCTGGACCGACTCGGCTGATTCAATTAATTGGTTTAGTTTAATATTTATTACGATATAATAAAGTGTATGTTCTAATTAGTTAAGTGTATTGAAATAAAAAACGTTATTTTATATAAAAAAAAAAACACTTTTAAAGAAACTGAAATAATTTTGTCATTTCCAATTTTTATTTTCTCTTGATACAATTTTTATTGGTAAGTCTTTTAAATTCCGTATCTAAGTACAAACATACCTGCACATAGCACAAAGGAAGCTCATTATATTATAGGTGCTGAGGTACACATGACACCAGACAATCACTAATACACATAATGACTCCCTCTCACCGTGCAGGCATGTACTCATTCATATTGTTTTTACTCCATTGTTTCACTCACAATTGCATTAAATAACGCTTCTCTTTTTGCATTTAACCTATAGGGTAAGGGGTGTTGTTATAGTCTGTTATGTCCGTAAATCATTGTTGCAATAGACTAACGTAACGGCTATAAAAAGATAAGGAAGTCAACAGTCGTTCTCCCCATCACTGCGATTTTATATTTATTTCATTTTCATTGTACTGAACCATATCTGGTCTTTTTAGTCGCAATCTCATCTTAGTGAATATTTATGTCAAAAATGTAGCTAAATTAAGGTCTTACTGATAGATTGAGACAGAGAATGGATACGGGAATTTTCGAAAATATTGAAGGTTTACTTTCTTTCAAAAATTAGTTCCAATGACAATATTTCTTTGTCCTAGGTATTTATGTCATACTGTAGGAAAAATAATTTTATTATTGTCATCCTCCTGTTTATTTCTTAACCTTACATTGCACCTTAAAGACCAATAAACACAATGTACACTCAACCAAAGAGATAGGTATCCAGGGTCATCAACTCATCAGATATAGTTTAATTTTTCTTAGAAACCTATGGATGTCTTAGATTGAAACTTAATTGATTAACTGTTTATAATCTACATTTTAAATTAAATAACATTTGAATACATACATTGGTGTCTAAGAAAACTTCAACTATACCTGACAACCCTGCCTACCTATCTATTTTGTTGACTTTACAAAAAATATATATATATATATATAAAAAATATTACTAATAATTTGTATGTGGTGGTGGTTTAACTAAAATGTTTAGGTACTTGTTGCTAAGTAAGACGAGTAGTTATATACTACTTTTTATAGTAAACCCACATTGTGTCCCCTCACAAAGGCTGTAACGTATTTTACCTATTAAGGTGTAAAGGGCGTCCATTAATTATTTTTGTGAAATAATTAAGTTTCCTACAAATGGCGAGTTCTTACTAATCGACCGGTTCGACATATGGTGACAATAAGTTTTCTACTTAAATAATACAATACAATAAGGTGCATAATCGTTCGACTTCTTCAATATTTTGCACAATACCTAGAAAAGCAGCTGCTGAAAATGTATATAAATTATAAGACCTTATTTTGTAAGTGGTACAGTTTAAAATCGATTGCTGTAATTTGACATAGGTAGATTGTTTTCATAGATATGTAAATATGTGCATATGTATGTATGTTTAATAGATCATTTAATCAAGTTGCATGATGTCACCTGTCTTTGTCTTACATGAGGTGTAAATTTGTAGACTAAGTACTTACTAGCTTATCTCAAAATAGGCTATGGTACACTTTTGATATTATCTTCTGTTATACTTTTAATTGTTGTACTAACTAAAAAAAAATGAGATATATTATTACTTAAAACAAATACGATGTAGTTAGTAAAAGTAGTGGAACCAATAGAGGAAGAATTTAAAATGCTACGCATCAATCTAAATAACATTGCGCGATTTTTTTTTCTGGGAAACGAATTTTATTGTTATTAACCTTAAAATCAACGCTCTGACAGGAAGTACGTGTATCTACCCGTTACAGTTCCCTCACTTCTCCTTGTTCATTAAAATACTTTAATTGATAAATAATACTTATATTATTTAATATTTCCAAAGGACCAAAAATCAGGTGCATGCTCCCTACGAAAATATTTCATTGAATCTCAATCCATTCAGCACGAGTCGAGATGATCGCTCCAGCCTTCAAATCAAAGATAATTGCTTGTTAAAACGGCTCAGTAACTGTCATTTTGGGCCATCAATGTCGCGTCATCAAATTATCGGGTCCTCGTCTGTTAGGTTTTTGCTTGAGCGAAGGATATTTTGTATTTTTATTGACGTTCACTGTTTTTGTACAATGCACTATAAAGGACTGCCTCGTTGGTCTAGTGGTCGCAAGCGCGACTACTGTGCATGAGGTCTTGGGTTCGATTCCAAGGTCGGGCAAAGTGTTATTGGGTTTTTCCATCAGGAATTTCTTAGTAGCGGCCTTGGAGTCTGGATTTGTGCCCAGTTGATAGCAATAGGCTCGCCCCCTATTACATGGGAAGAAAGCACTTAGGTAAGAATATAATTACATATTACTTTTAGATGGGACCCTATTACATGGGACTAAAAACATAGCTGGCGAAATGTGGGTGTACTAATGGGTACACCTCTGCCTAACCTTTCGGGGATTACGGGCGTGATGTTATGTATGTATAAAGGTGAATTGGTATCTTACTACTATTTTAAATGCGATGGTTTGGAAGGTTGTTTGTTACTCAATTACGCCAGAACAGCTGAATAGATCCGGAAGAAAAATGGCACAGGGATAGGATACAGTAGTATTTTTATCCCAGAAAAACATAAAGTCCCCGTGGGATAGGTAACAGGTATATCAACTTTGACGCGAACAAAGTCGCGAGCAGAAGCTAGTTATGTTATAAATATTTATTTTAAGTGGAATTCGACTCTATGTATACTGCTTTAATTTTCTAGGTTATTTTTTACATCTGTGTGTGTACATGTTGTTATCACTATGAAAAATGTTTGATCAAACTACTTCTACCGTTATATTTACTAGGTTACTATTCTCTTCTATTAGTACACCTATCAATTCTACTTTGCCATTTATATTAGTCTCAAATAAACCCGCTACTAATATTATCAAAAATGTAAAGCGCACGGTGGGCTTAAAATTTATTAGAATTATGTTATTTATTTTATAGACATTACAAATATTGTAAAGTTACTCTTACCACCATAAACTACAATATTTAAAACTTACAACGCCGACACAAACAACGCATACAATAATTTGATATCGGTGCTTTGATCCGCGCCAGCGCAAGCCGCCCGTCGCCAAAACTTAACTCATAAAAAAACAATATTAAACATTATCACATATAAAGAAGAACCTACATCGTTCAATTGTACCAACGGTTAGTGCATTTGAATGTGGACTTTATAGCTCTACAAATAAGATATAAAAAGAAACGCCACGACTTGAGATCGTATCTGGTCTTTTGATCATTTTCGTCATATTCCCTCATTAGTGATGTTTCCATAGAACATCGTCGGTTATATGAGCGTGTCGGGATGATGAACTAACGAGTGTTTATTAATTAATAAAGTCGTGAATGATTGCAGTGTCACGGACAGTTACATACCACAGTTTATTGAATATCATTGTAACGGTGATTTTGGATAGATGTCTGCGGTTTTTTCATAATATCTTAAGCAGACAGTGTTTAATTTGTCTCATTTACATTATAAACAACTCCATATCTACATTGGAATAAACACTAGAAGAACCGGAAAAATTAAATAATAAATATAGGCTCTCAGGGATAATGTAGCTCCCTTTTAGTAAAATAATTTTCAGAATCGGACCAGTAGATTTTGACATAAACAAACTGTTCAGCTTTATAATATTCAACTTTGAAAAACTTACCTAAATTAAAGTCAATTAATTCAATTGAACTACGTATTTACTAGCACTTTTGAAGTTCGTAAATTGTTCGTATCTAACATAACTCTGTACATTGTCTGATCTAAAGTCAAACAGAATGAACCCTTATTCAACATCGCTCAAAATCAGGAATGTTGTAATTAACGAAACGAATCCTACGTTAATGTCGACAATTAAAGAGAAAGGAACAATAATCTTGTTAACAATCAGTCGTTGTTACTTGTATTAGTTAAGCTTCTTACAATTTGGTCCTTCGGTACCCATTAATAGTAGTGATATTTTATGTAGGTAGATAGGTATTTATAAATCGCCAACGATTACAAATAGTAATGGCCTGGGAATATTTTCTATGCTTAGACCTTCTAATAAATAAACTATTTTTTTTTCTTTTCCATTACATATTTTGCGTGTATTGCAATCGTTAGCAGTCGTTCAGATAAACCATAACTTGGGACCGCGTTCCTGTACTGTATTAATATTATATAGGTACTTCATATACGTAACCTACCATATATTGCAAGGTACATCAAAAGAACCGCCCACGCCGACCATAAATTACAATTTAAGTTTTATGAATGAATATTTTTCGCAGTATAATACTCGGGATGATTCTTTGATTACCTGCTTGAGATGTCGTTTACTGTGTCATCGATTTATAATTAAAGATGAACGGATATCATTTGGGCGGTATTTAAAAGGAAATATTGATGAAGGAAACGGTTATTGGATCAAATCGTCGATAAGTCCAGTACTAAACGACCTCGGATGTCATTCCAATATTTTGTGACAGTTATTACAGGCAGTCAAGTCAAAAATCAATAACTTCAAACCGTCTATTAGCAAATTGTCTGACCTTATAAATCAATAATGCCATATACTCTGACATTTATGTCTTGTGGGGTTTCAGAAATGGAATACAACTTCAAAAATGTTTTTACAATATTATTCGGCATAATAATATTTTGCAGTAATTGACATGTAGTTAAAAATTGTTTTATTATACACAAGGAAAAGTACATGCTTATATTCACGGTTACACTTGCATTATTTAAACAGCCTTCCCCATCGAAAATTGATATTTCCTGCATGTATTATCATTTCGCCATAGGTACAATAATTTAATTACAATGAACTGTATGTTTTTTTTTTAATCTTGTATCTTAATTAGCTGATAAAGTAATTATCGTAGTTAGGTACTCTGCGTTAATATCCTTATTATTAGGATTGTTACATTTCTTTTATCAAGCAATCGTAAAAACGTTATACATATTTTTCTAACCGTAAGTACGAAGAATGATCTATAACACCAGCTTTGTTATTTTTGACGATGTGATGTGATGATACTTTTTACATAGAACTACTAACCACTATAGTGGTTAGTAGTTCTCCTGAAATATCTTTTAAAGCTCGAACTTTTAACATCTCTATTGAGAATTCTACCCATTCCGTTATCAAGCTGGGGATTCTGATTGTTTTTGTTTGACTGCGCTAATTTCTGGTACTACTGGTCCAACTCTGAAATTCAGTCGCTAATAGTAAGCTACGTTACTCCTGAGTGTTATAGAGTATATTGCGTTCCAAAAATATTGGGTCCCGTAAGAAAATTCACCAGGACGAAGTCTTGGCAAAAGATTATAGTTTATAAATTCTTATAAATCTTCAAAATAAATGAAATCGAAGATCTGTTAAAGGCTTATCTAATCTCTAAATACATATGTCATAAATAAACGTTTTCGAATTTATTATGTATCCAGTTTTATTTGATTAAATTATTTGTGGAGATGTCCAAATAATCTTGATGGTTTGGTGAGTCTAGTTGGTACAAATGCTAATGATTTTTTTATGGAGTACTTTACTTGTTAATTTATCTGGTCCATATTTTATGTTACTGATTTAGCCATTAACTTTGCTTATCTAAACATCTTTTAACGACTTTTTGTAGTAAAATAAGGTTTGCTTTAGTTGTGTTTTGTGTTAATTAAATTATGTGCTTTTATGAAGTTTTTAATGAGTTGTTAATATGTTTACCTGTTTAGTTTGGCCACTGACTTGTATCTTTAGACGAGCCCTAAGTACATAAACAGCTGCCACCTTAAGAAACAAAATGGCCACCGAATAGTACTCGAATATAAACTTTATTTCAATCGTTAACTATTATTCAAAATGGCGGAGGTGCTGCTACGTGTATCTTCTCACTGAAAATAGTTGTGAATAATGTAATGTACACAACTGTATGTTATGCCAGGCAAACTTTTTGATGTTAATTATAAAGCTTACGATTTTATGAGTACTTTGTTTAATTAAGTATCAAGCGCATAATGCTTAAGTAAACGATTCAGTAGCAAACGACATTTTAATGTTAAATGTATATTGTCTATAAATAGGTGATTTTCATAAAATAAACGTAATCTCCGTAGCAAAGTAGGTACTACGAAAAATGCGGTCATTGAAAATTGTGTGGTTCTATTAGGCACATAATAATATCTATATTTTGTTTGCAGAGCACCGCGTGGGTGCGGACGCCGAGCCGCCGGCTTGCGAGGCGCGCCTGCTCAACGGCGACCTCTGGCGGCGCTTCCACGATATCGGAACTGAAATGATCATTACCAAGGGAGGACGGTAAGTTAAACAACTAATTTAGTACAACTTTATTATTAACCCGCAGTGTTAAAACAGACCATTTCAATAAAAACTAGGAAAATCTAAACAGTTATGAAAAGTCTAAATATTAAAAAATGAGTCGATATAGTCAAGTTTCTGGTAAGACACCAAACCAAAACAAAATGGTGAAAAGGAAGACAAAAATTAGAAAGCGACCTTCAATGCGGGAAGCCTGAAAATCAGAGCCTTAATACATACGTTTATTTAATCCATTAAACCGACGCAAAGGACCAAAAAAAAGTTTAAAGTCTTCCACACAAAGGTAAAGGTGATAAAGATGACAGTTTAAGGAAAATGTTATATGTATTCTGTACACCTACCGCTGTTGCAGCCAGCCAGTAAAATAAAAAATGTGACTCATTTGTACCTTACATCCTACAAACCGGATCGAAGGACCAGAAAATATTCATGGTATACGTAAAAAGATAAAAATAAATAAATAAATGATAAAAATAATTATAAATAAATATATGATGTTTATAAGTCACTAGGTATAGTTAGAACGATACGAGTTATTGTGAAATACTGATTGTTCATTGAGTATTGCAGTAAATCTGACCATTTTAAACGCAATTAGTAATTTGTGATCACAATTACGACGTTGATGATTGTAAGTTAAGTATTATTTGGTACTGGAATTAGAGACAATCATTTAAAGTAATAATTCGTTCGCTTTATATGCCAAACGTGAAAGACCACTTAACTATGTGAAAGGGGGCTCGGAAATCATTTTATGCCACACGTAGTGCCGCAGGCTAAAAGTGATTATTAAAACATAAATTCTGCGAAATTAAGTGAATTGTACGGTGGTTCTGTTTGGGTTAGCTTGCAGCAATAAGTTTAATTACATAAATGAATGAATCAAAATGGTCTAAATTATCATCGTAGTTTATGAATAACGGATTCAACTTTTTTCTTCCCATAATTTTATTCCCCTTTATGTCAAATATATGTCAATATAAGTACCGTGGTATTTCTAGTTCCTACCGTTTTAATTTCCACAAAACATTTAACAATTCTTGAAATTTTATTTACCATATAATTGGCGACTAATTGTTTTCCATGTACAAATACTTATTAGCGATATTTAATTGAGAGATATTTCATAATTTGCACCTGTCCCCGTTATTATAGACGTTTCGTGGGAATTCGCGCACCGCCCTCTGTCCGCCCGCCCTGCGCTTGCGCCGGTGACACAACGCGACCTTGTCGCCTGCAACATTTAGAATTCATTGAAAAAAACTTACGCCTAACTATCGACTCAATTAAACGATGCAGCTGTCGGAATCCAAGAATCGAATACACAAAAACATATTACTCGTAATAAATTACAAAATAATAACAAAAACTTAACGAAAACCCATTAGGACTGCTGAATCTGACGCGAGGCTTGTTAACGGATAATTTGGGAGACGGGGCCGGACCTCCGTCATAGACAAAACAAACAGCTGCCCCAGCAATTTGTGCATTTCTCTAAATGGCCGAGCACAAATTACACCTTATTATAAGCTTGTTTGCTTTACGACGGTACCCCTACAATTATATTTTTTTCGTGATCGATAATGTGGGTGCGAGCAGTGAAGAAATTACACAGTCGTCGCGATCTCGGCGCCTCCGCCCTTCCTGCGAGCGAGAGCCGCGACCCACCACGAGGCGTACACCGCTCCGCATCGACCGCACCGCACCGCACTGGCCCGTACCGCGCACCGCTCATTACGCACCGCATCTCGTTATTAGCAGATGGCAGCCTCGGAGGCGACTCGTTCTCATCCAACGACTCGAAGGACCGGAACATTACACGTAATAGTTACAACTATCTATGTTTCTCACAATCAACCGCAGATTGACTCGTTAGATATTAATAATATTTTTGGATACGTAATTGTTTCACGGTAAAGAGCGGAGGCCGACCACCATAGCCGCGCGCCGCCAAAAGAAAGTTCGATCAATAATGAGCATCACGTCCGTTCGACTTCTGACGGAATTAAAAATGAAAATATTCCGTAATTAATGGCGTGTAATTAGCGTTCGAGGACCGCATCGCGTCGTCGACCACTCTCTTATTAAAATGACCGGTAAAAACTAGACGCTGGTCGCAAACGAATAGCTGTCGTGCGCGATGGCTGTAGCGGCGCGCCTGCGCACTGTCCCGGTTTTTGCGCTGGCCGATAATTAGCCGGGTTCATCTGTGCTCCTGTCATCTCCTACACGTTTTTTTGGCGCGGCCGCCGGCGCAGACCACCGCGCGCCGCCGCCCGGCTAACATTCCGATAATTTACCGCTTTATCCAGCGGTTTGGTGAATCTCGTTAGCTTAGCTGGCCGCGCCCGTCTAGAGGTCATTTTTGTTTGTTTTGTATTAACGATGCCGCGTGAGAGAGGCCGGGGGCGCGCCGGCGCCGACCCTGGCGCCATACGAATCGAAATGGGTCAAAAATATTTCATGCATTTCTCGTATTGAGCACTAGCCGAGGCAGTGCGTGCGCGCAGTAATTGAGTTATTCTATGCGATCGACCATGGCTGCTGGGAACTGGTAACATTGGAGAGTGTAACTTGATGCTTTTAGTTGTTGTTCAAACAGTGTTAAAAGCTGTTCTTTCAGTTCTTTATCTGGTTTGGTTCGTGGAGTGGGGCTGGGTTTGGTGGGTTAATTGGTTACGCAAACAGTGGATTTGGGCGGTTCGTTTGTGCAAGCGGGGCCGGGCGGCGTGTGTAGTCAGAGTTAACACCTGCCACGCTCGGCGGCCATGCGTAAGCTTTATGTGTTAACTTCGGATTTGTAGGAACAGCCATCTCAATTTTACCACCTGTGAGGAACTGTAAATTGTTTGGTATATAGGAAGGCTAAGCGGCAGCATGTACATAGATGTTTACTTTTCGATGGGTTTATCCAGTGTTCTCATCTATCGCTTGCATCTTTTCTAGGCCTACAAAATGTGGAGATTGATAATCTAAACGTTAGATATAAATGCATTAATTTGAAATAAGTAACTTTGTCTAGCGATCCACATTTAACATACGTAATTAAGTGACATCAGTTATTAAAAAACAATAATCGGCATGCCACCAACTGTAGGCCCACATGCAAGCTGGTCGCGCGCTCAGCACAATAATAAACTGGATAGATTATGCTGTCGGCGACACGTCCCATCTGTTCCACTGCATGTTCAGAGATAATACTTAACCCTCAATAATCGGTGTACAAACAAACACTGGTTGGAATAGAGTAGGTTGTTTATTTTTTCTCAAAACCGAAATATGACAAATGGGCGAGTGGGCCCGCGGTCGCCGGCGGCCGGCGCGCATCGCTCGCGTGTCGTCGCGCGGACCTCCCGCCATTTTAAAAACAAACACACAACACAAAAACTCGTTATTTATTCTTGTGTTATTCGTCGGGAAGGGCGCGCCAGAATTCGCTTGAAAAAATCATAAGTTATAATTAAAAACGTCTGCTCACTCTCGGGTACCAGCGCAACGCTCGCCACGTCAAGACCCATCGTTATAGACTCACATTGCTCATAGACAGTCGATTCGTGAACGTGAATTACGCCAGTAATTGACGTTTACCGCCGACTTTTACGAGATAAAAGTCTAATCACATCTCGAATCTACGTCCAGAAAATCATATCTAACAAACGAGCGTAAGCTCATTCCGTCGCTTGTTTTAACAGAAATACCGATTAATTGATTCGATCTGTGTCGTAATTAAAATGGGTGATTAGGTTGCGCGGGGAGCGGCGCCGGCGCCTCAAAGCGTCGCCGGCAACATTCCTTTTGTTTTACCACGGGTCGTTTGTCGCCTGCGCGGTGAGCGCGTCCCTGTCGGCGCGGGCGGTGCGCGCGAGCGGGACGTGCGCGGGCGCCGACCGCCTGCGGCGCGCCGGCCGCCCGCCGCGCGCCCCGCCCCAACCACGCACCACTAATAATCAGATTATGACAGTCGCCGTCTTCCGACCGATCTCCACTCCACTCGTCACTCCTCCAGCTCTCGCCACTACTTGACGTTAGAAACTCTAACTGCACCGACGTGCCAGATTGAGAGATATCGCGACTGCTGGCGCTGCACTGCAATGGAATTGACATAATGCCTCTTTGTTTTAGACTACGAGAGCAGCGGGCGGTTACTTGTCAGTGGGAAATTAATGAAGGTCCGATCTGTTAGCTCGAAAATTTGTTAAACCTTTGCCCCTACCTGCAGGTTCTATTGACATATATTCTGCTTATTAATTAAGTATACATCTCTCTTTGGTGTGTGCCCTGTTCTTGATTTTTGGTGAATTTCATGTTTCATTAAGCTTGCCAGTAGCCAGCACTAGTTGGCTCTAACTGAAGTGTTACAACGTCACTGCCATCTGCCGGGACCCTTTCTCCAAAAAGGCAGTCATAAGAATGTTCAGAACTGTTGATAAATGGTTGTTTCATTTATTAACAGGTAAACAAAAACTATAATTTGAACCAACTTAGTAATTTTGTTAGAGTGCCCAGGTGTCGATAAAAAATTCCTAAACGTCAAAACGATTACAGTTCTGAAGTGAAATGCAATTACTATACATATTAGAACCCTTTAACCTACAGAACGACTTGTTTGTACAATTTTAAGTTGATAGAAAACGTTTACAGTAATGAAGGCTTAGATGAAACCTTTAGAAAAAATTGTCGCTGTAAAAACGTAATGTCATTGTACGTAATGGGTAATTCCGGATAGAAGGACCAGGAATCTGAAGCACGCGCCGAATAGTCGCGCCGCCTTCGAACGATCATATCGCAATATCTCCAGGGAACAAACCACACACCATTTCTGACATTTTCTGATACAAGCTATCCATTGTCGGCATCAGGTGTGTGTCCGTTGCAAGCTTCCTCGTGGACTCGTCGTTGTACCTCGCGCATTAAAAGAAATCCATCATCGTTTCTCGAGCCCAAAGTTGAGCGATCAACAGAATGGCACAGTCATCGCCGGCTCCCGCGCCTTTTTGTCCCGCCACAACCTAAAACAATCGACGATCGAGGAAAAAACATACACGAAAACGATAATTCGAATTTAGAATATAAAAAATATGCGTCCGGGCATCATCGTGGAGCGGCGCATGATTCGTTTTTTGCCTGACGACAGACAGCGGCTCTGATGATAATTTCTCATTAGGTTATAACATTTTTGTTGGTTGAAACGTCGTAAATTCCACGAATAATTTAGGGAAGAAAGTGGTCGTGTTGAAGATGTTTTGTTTTTATGGCGCCAACGAGCAGCTCGGGTTAGATCGGTATCTCTCGATACAAGCGTTTAACCCATGTTACTCGGAACTCGGGAATTATTCTCACGGAGTTCGACTGGCTTCGCTACCCAACAAATTGTAATGTGAGCGAATGAGACAACTCGCATTCTTTTAGATGACTTCTTTGATGCAGAAAAAAGTAATCATGTGTTCTGATACGCCATTACTTTTTTGTGGGCTTGTTCTTTTGATCTAAAACAAACAGTTGTTTTCATGTCCCTAATCTGATACAAGGGTTGTTTGTTCGCTTCTATCAATAGACACCAGGTTACGTTGTTTAAGATGACATCTTACATTGAAGGACATGAAAGCATCCAGTGTAATACGTGCTTGGTTCTACGTGTCCATAATGCGTCTCCCAGAACCCGTAGTGATTATGGCCCAACAGTTGTTGAGGGTGCGTCGTTTATCATAACTTGGTCGTAAAAACATGGGAACCCACGTACAATGCTCGCGGTCAGAAAAAAAATGTTGTGATGTATATGAATTTGTTACATTTCACGCAAGATTTGTCGCCAACGAGCCGTGTGATTGTTTTTTATTTAGAATACTTACGCATGGTTGTAAGCTATTAGGCGGTTTAAATGTATAATTCACCAATACGTCTGTCATGTAACAACCATTATATTTACAGAGTTCGTTTCCAAATGTCAGAACCTCGACAGTAGTAAGTAGTTGTTATGAAAATCTTGTACCTTGGCGACAATGATGTGCGACGTTGTGAAGTGACCGAGACTGAGAGGACGACGGGAGGGAGGGATGAGAGCCACCCGCGCGCTCGTGCGCCGATAGCATCGGGCAGCCGCGCCCGCGCATCGCGACATCACGCGCCGATGTGTATCGCGCACGGCGACCGCTACCGAAACCTCAGATAAGCGCAATGGGCGACTCAGGGTGCAGACGGACGCACGATTCTCAAATAAATGTGTCGCTTTGGCGTCTAAGTGTACGCTGTGAGAACATGACTGATTTGGACACGAATGTTGACGAGAATACGTAATGGCGTCGAGATGATCACAGATAGGTTAGTCACAGCAATAAAAGTAGAATGCATGTTACATCATCTTACCTAACACAAACAGCACAGCGTAGCCCAACGTACCTGCAACTTCACTTAAATTTGGTCCTTTAGAGCCACAAGGACCAAGTTTTCCTGTACAGAAACTTTCTATACTTAGATACGTACAATAATTAAAATAACTGTGGCTCAATTGTTTCACTCTTTATTGTACAATCAAAAGATAGCTAACTTACTACAGCATCATTGCTATCAATCATAGTCTTCGCAGAAAAATGCCAGTGCATGAGAACTGAAAGACAGTGCATGCGCTGCAATTAGTAGCGAGCAATGCGTTCGAGATTAAAGTCCGCACATATTAGTTGAGACGTGACGATGGCGACATCAAAACACATTTCTGTGAAATATGTAACAAGGGTTCAATGTCAATAGTGTGCTGGATGGATGTCGCAACGCCCACTAATTGCGTTGATGACGCGGCCGCGGCGCGTTTGAACCCGACACATTACGGCCAGCCTTGGCGCGATTCCCGGTACCTACATGACTGTCATGTGGATCTTGTGGGAGCGATTAGCGACAGTGGCGTAAAAGGACCAATCGAGCGAAGTTAGAGTTGACTAGTTGCAAAATGCGAACCAAGTATAGAATCGTAGCGGGCATAATGGTCCTGGTTCTCATTGTATTAAAGCCGGTACTTCTTGCTCATTCATGAGATAAGCAATTTTAGTACTATTGAAATACTTTGAAGAAGCTGAACAAATATGTTATTTCTTTTTTGCTAAGTTATTGTGAGTTCGGTCTATCATTAATTAATTTGAAATAATAGCATCGGGTGACGTCACGGTCAATCAAAAGCGTCTAGAACATAATGGCGTTGATTCGCGAACAATTATAGAAATAATGACTTAGACCAATACGCGAGCCGTTCCCTGCTTGTACCATCCATACAGAATTAATATCAATTAACACACGCGGGCTTAATTGTGAATCGGGCAGCTCGCGTGCGGCGGTGCCTTTGTCGGTGCTAGTGATCTCCCCTCTGCGCCTCCGTGCGTGTGCGCAACTTTAATTCGCAGCCTAACCCTTTCGCTTCTTCGAAAATCCTAAAATACTGGCGCCATTCTCTGTGACTTCCGTTAGAGGATAATGAACTCTATTACTATGTAATAAGGTTGTAATTACGAATGATGGTGGTTCTAGGGATCGCGGCATCACGGTACGATGAGCGGAGATCCTGTGCTTGATTGATCGCTCCTCGTTTGACTGCCACTACCGTGTTCGCTTATTGTACTTGTGGTTAATGGTTCTTGTTATTCTTGTTAACTACTGCAAATTAGTTGCAATACATGGGCTTGGTGGGTGATCTAGTCTCAATAAATGGGAAGAGAAACGAAACAGCCTATAGGGGATTTCATTTCAGCAATCTATGTGTAGTATCTTTCGCAAGCGGCTTTCGTCTGTACGGCAGTGAATACATTAATATATTTCAATAATTGATACCCAGCATCTTTGCTAAACAACATCCGAAGCAAATTAACAACTTAAACTGATGGTAGGTTTACGAGCTTTCGTGGCAGGGGTTTCCTACGACATGAACAAATAAAAAATACGACAAATATTAAAATTCAACAGCTACTATCAACATATCGCTATTATCTTAGATAAAATCACCGCGTTTGTGACGATCATCAATTCTTTGCTTATATCACAACTTTGACAGGATTATAATTAGAAACTGTCCGATCTTTTGGGTTGTCCTTTTTAATGTCGCTAGTCGGGTCCCATACTGCGCTCGCATTTCATTAACTCAAAATGTTAAAAAATTGGGAGTTCTCATAAAACGGTGTGATTTATGCCGGCTCGGGAGCTAACGAGCGATCGCCACTGGACTGGGGGCGCACACCACGACCCGCATAAGTCCAATGGAACTTGAACTGCATTGCGCGTTAATAAGGACCAGTTTTGAAACGGATCCAGTAACTCGGCTCAAGAATTGTTGATCGGACAATTAAGCTCCACGTGTAATGCAATCAAATGGTTCTCATTAATATTTGAATTGGTTTTGTTTCAGGTTGATGTCTAGCTCACTTTGTTGTACGAATCCATATTAGCACTTGATTTTGTTAAGGAAAAAGCATTGGACAAAAACGAATCGTTCATCAATGCCACGTTTCATCGACGCAGTTATTCGTACAGTTTTTTGGGCCGGTATTATATCTCTAATTAATTTTTAATTGTCGGCGAATTGTTAAATCGTGTATTCGGCATGAATTACCGAACTGTGTATTGGCAAAACGTAATCTTAACGATCTGTTGTGTTGAGTAAAGTTGAGTTCGGCGTCAGGCTCATAATAGGCTCTAGATGCGGCGTGTAGATAAGCTTTGTATAGGGGCCGCGCTGCGCGGCGGTCGCCGGGCCGTCCTCGCTCGTTGTCGGTCGCCGGCTCTGGTACCCACTGTCAACTAAATTACTGCGCGTTTGTCGGTCCTTCCATTCGCAATTTACGAGCAACAAGCTTTGTGCCACGCGTGAATGCCGCGGCGCCGGCGCCCAAAAAGGTGCTGAATTAATTCCGTACTTTCACCGTAACGACATCCATATTCATTTGAAATTTGAGCTTTTTTACGTTAGCTCCTCACTACGAGGTGTTTGTACAACGTTCATGTCCAAATGTGGTTTTAATTTTTTAAAGATTCTGACTAATGACTTTAATTAAGATTACATCCAGCTCCCTGATATCAAGTAGGCAGTATTAAAGTAATGAAGCTTGTAACATGACTTTGTATGATAAAGTTCCAAAGAAGTTCTTGTAGCGAAAATTGATACTGCAATATTATCAATGTATAAATAAACACACTGAGATAAAACCAGCCGGCAAATTCATTTACTTATGCGGTAATAAAACCAATCGTCGACTGGCGTAAGATCGGATATTAATTGAGGCGGTACCCTTTACAGATACGTTTACAATCTGCGAACGGTGCGCTTTAGCGAAATGGGTGCAATTGAAACTATGGTGGACGGCAACTCATTGGCTGAAAGGGTGCCGAGGTGGTGATTAAACATTTCCAATTTCCGCAAGAGCGGTGTCCTTGTTCAGAGTGGTTGTAAATTTGGCGACGAGATGCGCATAAACATGTCGCCCAGGTGCGCGGGCGCTGCGGGCGTGCTTTGTGCGAGCCGCTCCGCCTCGCCACCTCCACGTACTATGGACCCTAGGACCAATTTCAAAATTATTAGTTACTTTGTAAATAATGCGGATTTTTTTTAAATTTCTTGATGCAATGAATTATGACGTAAGATTCCATAACATGCGCTGACTGATTTCAACTTTATTCTATTACAAATGTCAGGATTGTATAATTTTCAAATTAGGTATTGTTATAGCACGAAATCGATAACTATTATAACGGCAAGCAGTGAAGGGGCTTCATCAATTTCGATATAAAACAAGGGTTGTTGAGGTAGCCGGTGCAATATTTTTTTGCTACCACCTGCAGCCAGCAGGCAAAAAGTAGTCAATAAAATAAATCTTTTTTTGAAAGCGATCTTTATGATTGAAGGTGCTGTCGCTGATTTTAAACAAAGAACGACAGATAGAGGTAGCCATCAATATGCTAATACGTCGTTACATCTCCCGAGATGATTCCGTGGCTTTTTTGTGGTCGTGCCCAAATTGGTTTATTTGTTTTGTTACCAGTGTATTTCTTTATAAGTGTAGTTTGTTTGGTTTGCGGAGGCGAGCTCTCGTAGCATATGGGAGTGGGGCGGGATTTTTTTTTTTGTGATGACATTAAGAATATTTGTGAATTTTCGAGCAAACAACAGAATGGTCTGAATTTTGTCGACAGGATACTTTCCGGTCTGAATCTATAATGTGTATTAGCTGCTACATCCTGACCGCCCTTAATGTGTTATCGTTATGTGTTATTGCTAATTCATGAAGTTCGGTTCTGTCTTAACTGCCCACTTAAGTGGGATAACAATAAGCGTGTGTTGCTCACGCGCGTAGCCATCAATTGGTTGCGCAAGAGTCGCGACTGAGTCGTGTTTGTTCGAACACACACACCGCTCATTACGGCGCATGCGTCGATTGCGTCGTAAGCTGCCGTTTACGCGTTTATAATCGCGCTGTAAAAGGTTTTTAGCAGTCGTAGACTCCCAGTACATTATCTGAGCGCACGTCAACCACCTATCACGATGTGGAGCCATTAAAATAATTTACATATAATTATATAGGTAATTATGAAACGTGAATTACATTTATAGGTTTCAGAAATATTACGCACGGACTTTAAAAACATTAAAAATATATGTATTTTAATCTATCTCCGTTTTATTAATCCTCAAAAGATTATGTTGTAAAAAACAACCTTGTGCGCTAAAAAATAACTATAATAATTTAGTTGCAGATTGTAGATATTTAGATAATCGTGCTGTGATAATTTAGGAGCAGGATAAGGAACGCTAAATACAAATATTTGTGTACATATGTAGCGAGCGAGTCGAGCGAGCGAGATTCACACGGACCGCTCTCACAGGCAGAGTGAACAATTTGACACTTCCAGGTGTATGATTTTTTATGTGTCCAGACAATGGCGGAGGTGTTTACCAAGGCCCACATCTGGGCACACGAAAAAACCGGCCGGACTTCTCGTATGAGCGTTAATAAGCGCGGGTTAGGCGCTGGATACACAACACAAGTATTGTACACTCCAAAGTTGTTTATCCTTCGAGTTACTCCGAAGTGAAACGCAGATGTCTTGAACAACGTGTCGTCTGTGCGTTAACGACTGTCTCTCGCTTCTTAACATTGAACTTGACGATAAAAAACTAATGAAATTAGCAGTAAAGATAACCGCCTGCCGAGAGGGGTAGGTTAGTGTTGACGACGTTAAACAGTGATCAAGAACATTAAAGTTTACAGACGATGTCTGTCAGCTGACGTGTGTGAGCTAGTACAGTTATCGTGAGGAACGTCGGGATAGCTTCGTTGTGGGCCCAGTGTAATCAACAATCCGCAACGAATCGGCATCCTCGAACATTTCGAGTGCGGATGCTAGAGCGGATATGACAGTTTCTTTGGCCGCTGTTAGCGCCTCCGTGCGGCAATTGGCAAGTTGTAACCGATTTACAACCCACTCTAAAGTTTATACAACGCGATTCTGGTGGTCCCATTGTGTTCACTAAGTCCCTTCCCACCGCCGCGCCGAAGCAGCGGCTTAGCGCTCTCGAGAGGCCTTTTATGGCGACCCCGTTTTTATAGAATCTTTATTTCATTTGCATTCTCGTTTAAACTGTTTCGTCAACAAAATTCCATAACATAAAACACTTAAAATAAAAAGGCTGACAGGAATCCTGATTTAATTCGTCATCACGGCTATCAAATGTTAAATGATCCAGAATCGCGTATAATAGCTTGTATCGCTTACGTGGAAATTACGATTTAGATAGTGTATTCAGGCGGCAAATTTTTCATGATATTTTGCGCGTGGATCGTCACCTCTTTGTCGGCGCGCGGAGCTTTCAAACGGCTCGATAAGTGGACGGCGGCTGATAAGAGGCATCTTACGAACGAACGGTAGCCGAGTGAAGGGATTTGTCAACGTACGGTCAACAAGCGATGTCGATACCCAACAATATTGTGAACACATATTTGTGTTTGGACTGCGTTGTCTCGCCTGTGTTTGATGACATGAGGGCTGTTGTAAACATGGGACGAGTGCCTCAAACATTACCTGTTGCTGCAACAGTTGTTTGAAAAATAACAACCGATCAGTTGAACAATTTTTATTGTTTGTAATATTTCACTTAAGTTAGATAAAGGTAATAAATTAGCGCGCAAAGTTCCCTATTAATCAACCGCTAAGAATGTAATCGTGTAGAAGATCTTAATACCGCGTGATGAGCGCGAGCGCATCAAAATTGAATGATTTACAGATATTTCATGTGTCGGTGACGTTTAGACGCTGTGTGGGCAGATGCGTTGGTGGACGAACCACTTCTAATATCCGACACACATTATATGTAAAATTTACGTTGTTCCAAAATTAATATGAGTATAATGATTAGACATGTTTATATTTCAATAGGTAGATAGTCTCTTAGCGGAAGCGGAACATTAAATACCGTTTAGTACGAACTTAAGGAGTGTTTCATGTTTAATAACGATATACAAACAAATAAATATAAAAATCGTAGATACCAAAGTAAAAAAAAAAAACAAAAAATAACATAATTGTTTTGTCTCTTTTTGACTTGTAGGTCAAAGTCTAATTCAAATCATTCCATTTTTATACGTACTTTTGAACGTCATATCAATACAAGAAAAAAAGAATTAAATCCAGCTACCCCTTCCAAATGGTAGTATTAGTTTTATAGAAGAATCGGCAAGAAACTTAAATAAAATAAATGTTTTACAATATTTTGTAGGTAGGTATACACAATTAAACACACACGTAAATACTATGTGTCTTGCAATGAAAAGTACCTACTATACTTATTATAATATGTATAAAGTTGATACTTGGATATAGTTAGTTATAAAGTTGATACCGTGGAGTTTCTTGCTCGTTCTTCTCCATAGAGGCCTACCTCCGTTTTGGAACGAGCAACTAGCTTCAACTTTCGGACTAACTGACTGACTCCTAGACAATTCAAAAGTGCCTGTAAATGGTCTAATTTAAATAAAAGTTTTGACTTTGACTTTGACTTTATACAAATATCTGAACGTAAAGTCAAACGTGGTCAGTTTTTTGTACAAGTTGTGATTATTATTACATTTTTCCTTTAATCGCTTGGTTCCCATAGATGATATTAATCGATACAAGTATTCTGTCGCCCTGTCCTTCTGTCGGTACCAGAGCACTACTCACGTAAGGCGGTAGCGGCGATCGTAAACTTTAAATGGAAGCTAATTTAGTTTGTTGTTAATTGAGCTTCTGTCGGCGCGTTATCTGCGGCTGCATTAGTGCCTCCGGCCGGCGCGGGCGCAGCGCCCTCGCCGCCGCTGATAACAGCACTGTTATGACTGATGGCATGCCTATGTGATACGCGAATAATGCTGGTTTGTTGTTTTTTGTTTGGGTTTGATGGTTGGTCGGTTGACTTTTGTTCGTGTAGGTTCTGTATGATCTTTCATGAGGGTAAATGTTTTTGGCATTTATTTAAATGTATCACAACAAAGTCGCTTCCCGCAGTCTGTACGCTTTGATCTTTTAACGGGGTTGTTGTAAGTTCGTCACAAAAATAATTCCCCAAAAAGAAAGGTTTGTATAAATTAGCCAGCCAAAGGCTCTTTTTTATTATTGTAAATTCGCCCAATTTCTTTTTTCTCCACAACAATAAACAAAACAGCAGTACAATTAAATAATAAAATCCAGCATAAAACTACCGAAAATGAGGACACAATGTGGAATCTGAAAAGTACTAGGAGAACAGGATCAAATCATTTTTTCGTGGGGAATTATTTTTGTGACGAATTTACAACAAACCTTTTAAAGTAAGCAATGGCTTTTAATTCGGTTATCATCAATAAATAAAGTGATTAAAGAGGAAGGTTTATACGTATAGTTAGTAGCTACATTGCACTCATGCGAATTGAAGCCGAGGCGAGTCGCTAGTTTGCAATAAATCTCTCACTAACAAATGAAATCAAAGTGTATTAAATCTTTGTTTTGTTCTGATTCAAAGAACTGTAATGATAATAATAATTTCAGCCTATTATTGTCCCACTGTAGGGCAAGGCCTCTCACACAGAGAAGGCACAAGTATTGACCACCACGCATGCTCAAGGCGGATAAGCCAAAGAATCCTAATACCTTAATACTTAAATATCAGTTAATACCTAAAAATCAAAACAATGTGACACTTTCTTACAGTGGCGTGCAATTAAAAAAGTTCACAATCCAAACACAATTTACACTTCCATCCAAATTAACCACCCATTATTCCGAACACATCTGTCAAAGATTAGCCACCGCCGCGGTAGGCACAAATAGTTCCACATAATTACATCAAGGTATAAATTGAAGGACCGACCACGGCGATCGGCGATAACGACGGCGCCACCAATATCAGGCTTTATGACACTCTTTATGGTCGAAACAAACGGGTGCCAAAAGCCCTCGTTGGTAACACATTTACCCCTATCACATTTTTATAAAACTGATAACATTTGGAATGCGTATGAGTGCTACCGGAGACCGTCACGCCTGCGCCATGTAATACTTTTACCATTGAAATATTGTAAATGTAAAAACAGTTGCCTGTCTGCAATTTGTGTAGTCTTTTTCATTGCTGTTATTATTTATGATAATAGCATCATATCACGCCTGTAATCCCAAAGGTTAGGCAGAGACGTACCCATTAGTACCTACGCCCACATTTCCCCTAAGTCCTATGTAATACGGAGCGAGCCTATTGCCATCAACCGGGCACAAATCCAGACTCCGAGACGTTACTGAGAAATTCCTGAAGGAAAAACCCAATAACACTTTGCAAGACCTAGGAATCGAGCCCAAGATCTCATGCTAGACTAACGAGGCACTAAAAAAATAGCCACAATGACCGGTCCTGCGTTGCCCGTCCAGCGGTTTCCCGCGACCCGGTCGTAGTATAGTATTTTGTAATATAACCTTATATTATGTAATCTTAGCATTTACCATAGTAGATAAAAGGATTGATAACTAAACGACACATTTCAATACATGATAATGAACACGAATAAAAACTTAATTAATTATAAACGTACTAAAATACTTAATTTATTTTAGCCACTTTCTAACCTCCATCTTTTTTCCAGACGCATGTTCCCATCACTCCGCATCTCACTGGGCGGCCTGGACCCTCGCGAGGAGTACTGCGTCCTCCTGGAACTGTCGCTCGTAGGGCGGCGGCGTTGGCGCTGGGCGGGCGGCGCGTGGGCAGCGGCAGGGGGCGCGGAGCCGCAGTCCCCGAGGCGGCTGATGCTGCACCCTGACTCTCCAGCGCCTGGACATCATTGGACTGCTAATCCGGTGTCGTTCAGCAAACTGAAGCTGACGAATAATACTATGGATGCGCAGGGACATGTAAGTGTTTTGTTTATACAGTATAAATTATTATTTAGATATCTATCTATACCTTCAGTCAGAGGGGTAGAGATTTTTTGTTTGTTTGTTTAAACGCGCAAATCTCTGAAACTACCAGTCGGATTGGAAAAAATATTTTTCTATATGGTAGACAGATTCATGAGAAATTGTATAGACTATCAAACTACGACCACCAGGGCCGAGCAGTAACCAAGGACGTAACTTAACATGGGTGACAATAACCACGAGTTACAGGAAGCAGCCGATTTATTTGTTTGAACGCGCTAATCTCCGTAACTACTTATCCGATTCTGAAAATTATTATGGACAACTACGTTATTCATGATTGCTATATTATAAGCTTTTTTTTGCTATAGGGTTTTTTTTTTTAGGGTATTTCACTGGCGAAATGTGGGTGTACTGATTTGTACACCTCTGCCTAACCCTTCGGGGATTACAGGCGTGATGTTATGTTATGTTATTTTACTATAAAAAACATTGGGGTCCGTAAGAAAAGTCATGAGGTTGAAGTCGCAAGCAAAATCTAGTTTTATTGCAAAGACATAATTTTCCTAAATTTTAAACGTTATATTTAACTCTAGCGTAAGATATCTATTTATACTGTCTATGAATAAGCAGATTTTTTTAAATAGCGGATGTTTGCAGTTTATAGTTATGGCATAGGTATTCAGTGAAAAATGTTTTATCAAGTGAACAAAATGAATAGTATTTTATGTGGTTTATTGGTAGTATTGTGGTAAGTAATATTTATCTACTTCACACATTGTGTTGATATCGTTTTGCACTCGGATTCCGTGTGAATAAAGTTTTAAATAAAGGAGGTATACCACCTTTTTTATTCTACTTCAAATGTGAAAGTTTGTATGGATAGATGTTTCACACCTAAACCGTTGATCACATTTGAATGTTTAAATAGCACAGATACAGTTTATAGTCTGAAATTGCACATAGGCAACTTTTATTCCATATGGTTTCCGTGGGATAATAGTTTGACTCGAACGAAGTCGCGGCCAAAAGCTAGTTGCATATAAGTCTTAATCACAGTAAAAGTTCTATTATACTCATTATTGTTTGTTATTTGTCTTAAATCATAAATAAATATAATAATATAATATATTTACTATAATAAGTATATTTAATATAATATAAACATAACATCACGCCTGTAATCCCCGAAGGGTTAGGCAGAGGTGCACCCATTAGTACACCCACATTTCGCCAGTTATGTTTTTAGTCCCATGTAATAGGGGGCGAGCCTATTGTCATCATCCGGGCACAAATCCAGACTCCGAGGCTGCTACTGAGAAATTCCTGTTGGAAAAACCCAATAACACTTTGCCCGACCTGGGAATCGAACCCAAGACCTCATGCACAGCAGTCGCACTTGCGACCACTAGACCAACGAGGCAGTCAAAAGTCGAGTCAGTTAATATAATATACTTTAAAAAAAAAAGCGTAAAAATAAGCGTATTTAGATGTTCGAGACGTGAATTGTTAAAAATTTTTCTTGGGAAGGATTTCGATGAAATGTAAAATGTGTAGAATCTAGATATCTTTTCACCTTTGTTAGTGAAAACTTTGAGAAAATCGGTTTTAATCAGCAACAGTCCCATATTTTCCACAAAGCTAAGGTCCAATTAAAAAAAATCTTTTACTGATAGAAAACTTACACTATTGCCGAATGTCATACGATATTATGTTTGGGCAGAAGCTTGTACAACAATAAACATATTATAAAGGCCGGTCATAGGTACTTACATTTCTCAGATCTTAAAAAAATTCATATGATTTTATATTCAGAGGCAAAAACTGTTTATTACATATTAACCTTCACTAATCGTGGAAAAATAGCACTAGAAGCCTAATCAATTATCTATTGTATTACAAAAGAACACGACTTTCCAACATAATTGCTTCAAAGAACTTAGTAATTTGTCAAAGAAACCGCGATTAATATTGCAATGTTCGTGTACGTTACAATTCAAATGGGTTCATTGGTTTAACGGAGTCGGGTAAATTATGTAGCAGTACGATGTGAGAAATTATCATGATCTTTACATCTCTCTAGCGTCTTCCAAGACCATCAACACAACAGTCAGTGACATGGTTACAAATTTGAGGAAAAAAAACAAAACTTTTTTTTCAACTTTTGCACCCGAAAGTACTTGATGTACTTATTTAATGACATTGAATTTGTTTAAGTACAAATTTTTGTCACTGGTCTTTTGGGGCCATTCGGTTTTCGCTTGGTGTTAGTTTTTGTTTTAATTTTCTAGCGTGTCTAGTTTTGTTTCGTTATTTACCTAAGTATATTTTTATTAGGTGTGTGTGTGGTTAGGCTGTGGCATTAGGCTGAGGGACCTGTAATGGTACATTTGAATGATGATAAATATTTAAAAAAAAACTCGCGGTCAAAATTAACACATATTTGACACATAATTGTATTTTCACACTTTTTCTGAAATGCTATTTATTCTCTCCTCAAATTAAAAATAAATAAAGCATTTTTTTGACAGATTAAGACTGAGATTAGAACGCAAAAGTTTCTAAAAGTTATTAGAAGTGCCTCCCTGTTGTCCAAATTGACACAAACAGACACACATTATCGTCCAAATAGTTTACTATCAGCATTCTGAACCAAAATAGCACATTTTTTACATGTTTTTGAACCGATAACAAATGGATGCATAGTGACACAGGCAGGCTGTAATTTGTCAGTAGCACCATGACACGCCATTATCATGAGTGACGTCACAAACAAAGTAACCCTTAAAGATAAGGGGGGCGATGATTTGCAATACTGGAATCCAGGAATGTATGGTAATTAGGTACCCAAAGATACTATTGTTTTGAAATATTGCAGTCGTTTAACAGATATGTGGCTGGTCCTCACTTATTACTCATTGTTTGATTGGATACTAGACTTTACCAATCAATTGTCGTACTTTTTTTGTGAGCTGTCAAAACGTGATTTCTTTAAAGATTTTCACTAATAAGACATAATTAAACTGGGAAGTCAATTAACTACTTATTGATTACAAAACACCTAGAATTCTTTTTTTTGTTGTCATAGGATGTCAAGTTTTATTTTTTTGTGTTTAATAAATACAATAAAAAAATAGAATTTCTAGTTGCTTTAAAATCAATAACTAGTTAGTCAATTGACTTGGAATTTAGTATGTTTTAACGTCAGAAAATGTTCCAATTGCATCTGTCTGTATGGTCCTAAAATGATGTGTCACAATTATGTACAAAATATAGTTATATAATAACACCTAAATAATTATTAAAAAAAATTAATCATGGCCGCCTCAGAGAAAATCTATTTCACGAAGCAATTGAATGCATTAATTGAAAGCCCGTAAACAAAAAGTTCAACCAATAAAAGTATGACGCAAACCACAAACATTGGGTCTATTGTAACAAAAAGTTTCAATATTGGATACAGTTACGAGTACCTACAGCCTTCGTCGAACATTCCCGCGATCGTGACTCTGCCTCATATATCGCCTTTTTGAAAGGAAACGCCTCTCGCGCAACCACGCCAACCACTACCCATAAAAACTTCAATAAAAACCGAATTCAACCTTATGTTTATTGCATTAAGATTCGAATGCAAACAACCCGTTTTGCGATGACGTAAAAAAGATAGTTCTTCGCGATTTTTCATTCCAATTTCAATCTTATTGTAATGTTATAAAGGTGAGTGTACAATATACGTGCGTAAGTTCATAAGCGCCGCGGGAGCCTGCGTACAAAGAAGTCTTTAAGCATTTCGTCACTTGAACAAATAAGCTGAAAGGCATTGTATGATGTCTTTGTAGCGGCAACTAACTGTATTCCTTTATCCGGGCGGTATGTTTAGACAGAGCGGTTGACGCCTCGATTAATGACGACTGTGAAGCTTTGCCCTAGGTTTTATAATTTTTATACAATGTTTGAACTGACTGTTTGTAGAAACTGCCTCGGAGTGACATTTTACGACTGCTCTTGATGCATATTTGACTGTTCAAACATTATAGTCGTAATTCCAGAGCGATAAGATTTTAAAAATGTGAACAAAGATGTTCAGGAATAAACTGGTTCTGTCAACTAAAAGAATGTTACGAGTAAAAAAAAATAACAAGTAAACATTTCAATTAACCTGACCTGCCTACATAAAAGCTGGTTGTCTATCAAAACAAACATCGTTCACGGCTATCAGTCACAAAGCATCATAACATACATTGTTATGACGGGTAGCGTCGGCAAAAAGTAGGCGGGTCCGCTTCAATGCGTGGACCGTACGCTTCGCTGAGGCTCCGGGTCCGGGATCGCGGGAGAGCGGCGCGGCACCTTTGTGCACCTACCTTAACAATGCACCAGCTACAGGAGCGAATCAATTCGCGTGGAAAATATCTTCGTATACTGTGCACTTGAGGACTTACCACCTGTGATAAAAGGCACCATAACGCATTGTGTCCACACCCTTTGTTGGTTATTTTTTAGCAAAGGCTTCAGACGTTCGCCGTGTGAAAGAGTACGGGTTCAAAGCGGATTAGGTAATGCTCAAAAAGACTATTGCTGTGAAAGGATTAGGAGTCTAACTATTTTTTAAACGAGTTAATTATGAAAATCGTTTAAGGTTAAGGATTATAAGAGATAATTCTCACGCAATTACATAGTTTCATTATTAATTCTAAGAATTAAAGTCAGTCGTGGTAGAAAATTGGGGGTAATAAGGTGATTAAATTGGTAGATTTCATTTGACTATTTTTATAGTCAAATTAAAGATGTATCACGTTGGAACTGGTAGATTTTTAACAAAAACGATGTCTCTTAATATTTTAAATGATATCAAATATAAACTAGTTAAAATTGTAAAGCTGAAGAGATTGTTTGTTTGAACGCGCAAACCTCCAAAACTACTGGTCGGATTATGAAAATTCCTTCGTAAATAGTAAGTTACGTTCACCCGAAATACTATAGGCTATAATATTTATTATCAAAACTATTATGAATCCCAACGAAAATTCACTATAACAAAGTCGCGGATTAAAAAAAATGTAATTAGATCATGTTATTTTAGGGCATGTTTTTTATGTTTTTTTATCGTAGATGAGGCGAAAGGAGTATGTAAGGATCGTAGTAGGTGGCGTTCTGTAGTTTCTGCCTACCCCCATGGGAAAAAGGCGTGAGTTTATGTATGTATGTATGTATTTTTAGGGCTTGTCACCGGTTTGTCGTTGAGTAGGCTATGTCATTTAATTTCCGTTTGGAAAACTATGGACTACCATTCTATTTTTATTGTTTATTCAAAAATAATAATAAAAAACATATCAAAGCCGTCGGTTAAGGCTCGAATCACACAACAGATGCTCCATTACTTTTTATATACAATGGAAGAATATCTTCACATTAGTAACAAAAATTACAGCAAAAACTGCTAAACGTCAAGGTTTTGTGGCGCATTAAGTTTATCAGTACAAGCGATCGGGTTAGTGAAGCGGAAGGCTGGGGTTCGAGTCCCGTGCGGAAACCACCCTTATCTATATCTAAGCGTGTCACAGCGATCGTGGCCTAATTAGTGATAGACACGTGTTTCTGTGAGATTGGAGATAAAAGATTATGTATTTTGAGATTACATATGTCTGATAGACTGAAAAAATTAGGTGATTCCTATATTCGTGGTTGGTTTTCTGATCTTAAAGTTACTAAGAGACACTATTTTATAAGAAATTGAATAATTTGTACTGCATATATTGATATTGTAACGAAATTTTTTACCACGGACTAGCATTTCCTCGCGAATTTTTTCGCGTGATTTTTCTTACGATTTCATATTTTTTTTGATAATAAAATATAGCCTGTAGCATTCAGTGATAATGTAATAGCTTCCGGTTTGCGAAATATCAGTAAATCCAAAATTACCCCGTAGGTACAACCTCATAAACTCACACATTTTACTTCTTTATAATATAGGTACCTATAAATTACAAATAAATAGCCACAAAATGATTATAAAAGCTCTAAGATCATTTTTCTGTTTTCATGCTTACTGATTACTTAAATAACGCAAACAATTACATTGTTTTTAGTTTAGGTATTTAGTTATTAAAATATGAATATGATACAGTATTCAATATTTTTGTTATACATGCAAATCTTGGGTTCGATTCCCAGGTCGGGCAGTGTTATAAGGTTTATCCATCAGGAAATTCTCAGTAGCAGCTTCGGAGTCTGAATTTGTGCCCGGTTGATGGCAATAGGCGCGACCCCTAATACATGGGACTTAAACATAACTGGCGAAATGTGAGTGTACTAATGGGTACATCTTTGCCTAACCCTTCGGGGATTACAGGCGTGATGTTATATATGTGTGTATGTATTCAAGTACAATTAAGTACCTAACAGCTGTAGACATTTAATACACAGAATTATTTATCGTTCTCTAAAATGATATCTTACTCGAATTCAATAATTTATAGATGGTATTTACCTCCATTTATTGCCCCCGGCATTATATAAAATGTTTATTCGTGAATCAATAATGTTCATCGCGCCGCCCATAGATTTAATCACAAGTTATTACTTTATCGAATCTCTGAATGTGTGTGGTTAGAATGCGCCATTTTGAATACGAGCAGTGTTTTATGAGAACAAGTTTTTATTTATGACTAGAGTGAACTGTGCTCAAAGGTGGTCTCAAGTAGCAGGTTAAGCAGAATTTTGCCATTTTCTACTATTGACTGCTAACTAATAATTTTTAACCTCTCTCTAAATTTTAGCATGATCATGTCTTGATTTATAACTATATAATTTCATTTTACTAGCTTTAAAAGAAACTTAAATTAACTTATAACATAACCTACTTGTTTGTTTATGTCCTTGGCATAATATATGTTCCTACAACAAGATTTTTGCAAGCCAATTTTAAAAGCTTTTATTTAACTACACCTGTATGTATGTATGTAAAATGTATGTCCTGGATTTTATTTGTATCCAATTCAATTAATCAACATTTAAAGCAACAAATGCAAACAAAGAGTCGTGATGGCCCAATGGTTAAGTCGTCAGCCTCTCAAGCATGAGGGTTACATACGGGTCCGACATCGAACAAGTACCAATGTGATATTTTCAATTCATATGTACTTTCTACGTTTATTTTGGACATCATTGACTTCGGTGAAGAAAAACATCGTGACGTAACCTTGTCTTATAATTAATGCAAGTCTGAAATCGCCATCCGCCTTCAGCAAGCGTGGTGATCAACGCTCGTGCCTTCTCTGTATGAGAAGAAACCATTTTCTCATCAATGGCACAATAAAAGGCTGGTTATTCAAATGTAAACAGTTTCAATACGATTTCGTCTTTTCATTCTCTGTCTTCTTCACACTAGTGTAAATGTAAACGAACAACACTTTTATCACTTTAAATCATATCCTTATCAATAAACATGATCGCTAGCCTCTATTCGTCGCAAAAAACTCCTAAACTTCATCAGACAATCTGAAGGCTGTATCTTTTTTGATTGAACACGCCTCGCTATGATCGACGAGCTACCGAACGCGGCTGACTTTGTGTTGTCTGTCTGTCAATCTTTACGGCACATCTCGGGATATTGTGGGAATATTCCAAATATAGTTTCTCGTCATATCATGTATCTGTCTAGAAAAAAATAGTTCCGCGTCAGATAATGCACAGTTAAAACTATTGACGGATGGATATGAGCAGATTTTTTTGTTTTTAGCGAATTTTTTGGCCATTCGCTTAGTAATTTTAGAGAAAGGATTTTTCTATTTACTTATTTGTTTTGTTTGCATTATTTTCAAAGCAAAAATACTGTTATGATTAAGTGTTGCAAGGAATAAAAGGCTTTTTATTTATTTAAGCTTTTGTCTGCGACTTTGTACGCGAGAACGAAGTCGCTGAATAGAAGGTCATTTCTTGAGCTTCAAAGATACCCCGTAGGTACCAAATTTCATCTAAATCTGTTCGGTGGTTTAGTCGTGAAAGCGTAACAGACGGACACACATAGAATTACTTTCGCATATTTTTTTTTGCAGCAATTAGCTATTGCCGATTAACAGCTCCAGTAGCAAGTTCTGCGCAAGTTTCCTTTATTAAAAGGCTTAGGTACAACAGGTGGAAATGCTAATCTTAGTTCAATTGTGTAAAAATACTATTGACTGTTATTCTCTTTTATTTATTACAATAGACATTTTACAATCGAGTAACATAAAAATAAAACTGTACTTTTACTCTTTACCATAGTGACTTGATCCTTCTAACAATACCTCATACTCAAAAGTAACAAACAAAATAAAAAAGTAACATTTTTTAACATTATCACACTTTTACTTAAATCCTCTTTTAACTATTAAGATTAACCTTTAAAAAATCTATAGACAATAGAGTGCAAACCCTTCTACGTTTGAAGTGGTTGCAGTCGGCGCCCGCGCATTGCCCAGGTAGCGTTATTCGCGTCAAGTGCCAGATAAGGGCCTTTACACAAGAGCGACCGACGGTACGACGCGACAGTCGTGTCGCCAGACATTGGTGTTTGTTCTCATGATAGAGATTAGTTTTAATGTTTTAGCACGTTGTAGAATTCTCTGAGGAGTTATCGACTTTTTATCAGTGACCTTTTTTAACTGGACTAAACGCTTGCTCAATATTGCTGGAGCGAATATGTACGGTAACAATTTAGTTCTAAACATTATTCGATTAATAAAAAAAAATGAAGCTATTATAACAGTTTTGACATTAATTATTGAACATTATTTTTTAGGTGGCTATTTAAAACATAATTAAATAAACAATGGTCCCAATCTAAACAACGCCTGTATGTTAGTTCGGAAATTATGTGAATGACGACATGAAACTCTCAGACAAGCGAGGCAGGGCGACTTATTTTGGGTATTCATTCACCTCAGTGCGTAAAAATAAGAATAAGAACCAGAAGAAATTATTTTTTGAATGACAAAACATAACATAACACCACGCCCTCAATCCCCGAAGGGTTAGGCAGATGTGTACCCATTAGTACACCCACATTTCGCCAGTTATGTTTAAGTCTCATGTAATAGGGGGCGGGCCTATTGCCATCAACCGGGCACAAATCCAGACTCCGAAGCTGCTACTGAGAAATTCCTGATGGAAAAACCCAATAACACTTTGCCCGATCTGGGAATCGAACCCAAGACCTCATGCACAGCAGTCGAGCTTGCGACCACTAGACCAACGAGGCAGTCAAAACAAAGAATTTTGTAACTTATAAAAAAACATCAAAAATTAAAAGTTGGTGATCCCCAAACTGGATGATAATTGGACCTGAATATCTTGGGGATCGGAACGAAAAATAGTTTTAGTTCTAACCTTTCTCTTGTTCATCAACTAATATCCTACTTCTCTTCCAGATGGTCCTGACTTCCATGCACAAATACCGCCCCCGGGTGCTGGTGGTGCGAGCTCGCGACGCCGCGGCGCTCGCTTGGGGTGCGCCCCATGCTTCGTTCTCCTTCCCTGAAACGGAGTTTATTGCTGTCACTGCTTACCAGGTTTGTACCAGTTATATGTTAGTACCTATATCATTTCTGACTTTTTTATTAAGCTCGCTTAAAGTGTCCAATACGTTAAGTGGTAAGTAGAGGTTAGTTCGGCTTCTAGAAATCGAGGTTTTGCCGGTAGGTCGTTTAGTGGTCATCATAAGTTGTGCATAAGAGGGATCCTCATTTTAAAAATGTATATTATCTACCGAGGTCTCAATACCTATTTAAAAATGTTATTTGAAGTCTCGAACCAGATTTTAAAGTCTTTATAGTTTTTAGACATCAAAACTGACTACAAGTCTAGATAGAATTTTTTCTATGTACAAAATGTAATCAAGCGTATGTGTGCTTTTTGACCAAAATAATGACAAGACTACTTTAGAATGGAGCGCGCTATCACAAAAGTCCTGTTAATAAATATAGGTATACCATGTCTACTACCAATAGGACATCAAGGGAATACCTCACATGATACGATCGCACCTCTATTTCCAAGAATACGCACTACGATTCTACGAACCCCGTCGATTCGCTCATACGGACTGACGTCGGCATTTTTTTTTCGCTACACCAGGCGCCAAAGCTTTTACGAAAATCGAACATAAGTTGGTTGGTGCCAGTTACATCGGCAAAAAAATAAGATTGCGACGAAAGGGCATTGTGTAAGGCACTCTTAACAAAACAATACCAACTAATTTGGTGTTTTTGTTAAAGCGGCGTTTGTGAACAATTGTCGGTCGTTCGGTGGATCTTGGAAGTGTATCAGGTTCACTACAGTTACTTTCTGAAGAAGCTTGAAGACGATTGAAGCGGTAAATACGGTACCGAATGATAGATATCGTTTACCTGTGTTATTTTACTTTATGAACCAATATTTACAGTTTTAGAAAACCTATAACAAATTTAAAAAAAAACTGAAACCAAATAAAAAATAAAATTCGTTTATTTCGGGTAACTAGGCGCATATAAGTCAATTTACAAAATATCAATATAATAAGATACAATAAATGGTATCAAAAAATTCGTCCACATCGCCATCAAGTGAAAATGTGCCCAAAAGACTGGCGGAATTGCCACGTTAGATGGCAATGCTTAGCTTCTGGCCAAGTTAAAGCCAGCCCTTGGGTCAGGGGAAGTGTCAATCAGCCGTTTGGACAATTTCTTAAACAAGCTCCCGACTTGCAGGGTTTCCACCCCGAATTGCTCGAAAATATAGTTATCAATAAACCAATACGACCGAGGACTTGACTTTTGCGAACCACATTGATGAAAGTCACACAATTCAGACTAGGTATTTATTTTTTACAACGGATAAACCAATTAAAGTAAGTCCATTTGGCAACGTAAGAATGAGAATCACAGATTTTTCTGGTGACCAAAAGAGCATCGAGCGCGGTGAGGGTTCGTGGTATGGGAGATCTAGCCCGAACAACAGTACTACAAGCAGTCTGTGTATTATGTACCTCCTTTGGGATTGCAGACGGAGTGTACGTTGCGTGGCTAACTGAACTATTAAATATTTGAAAGAACATCACCTTGCATCTGCTTTGGGCAATAAAGTTACGGTACAGTTTAATTCCATTTATTAAACCTGGCCCCCAAGACTTTTACGTACCAAGACACAGCCCCCCGCTGTTTGTTATCCCAAACTAACTACTGGCTTTCGCGTTCAACGCAGCGTGGTCATCCCTTGCATAATCCCCAGTCGTAATTAACCAGCGGCTTTCTTTGCCCCGCGGCGTCCTTCATGTTGACTGCAACGAGGCGCGAAAGTTTTCTCGCGTCCATTTCATCGGAAGCTTTGTGGGATTATCCGACAATTGTCCGGCTAACGGGACCCTCTCTCCGACAATGGTCGGCGGCGTATCATTGCACATTATCCCCCGACAGGCGACCGCTCAACGGCTAAACCATTGTTGCGAATTATCAACGAATTAGAAATCGTTTTTGGTTAAGCCGCCCCTTTATTCAAGAGCGTAACTAGGTGGCACACTAGTTCAATTACAACAGCACAATGCCCTAACATTGGAATTCAATACGCATAACGCACCATCATCGTTCCAGCCTGTCATCGCTTGTTTACTGGTCCACCCGATAAATTATGGTCCTATCTGCTATATAAATAAACCAAATTTACTCAGACCCTAATTACACAGTTCTAAAAAACTGGCGACAGTCGCCAATATGTGAAATAGTCACGCAAAAAGTAAGAGCGACGGCAAGTTTGTGTGGTGACGTCACGGGCGACAGGGCGGGCCGGGGGCGGCGCCTCACTACTCTCAAGCATCACGTTTTGCTAACCGGCCGACTTAAAAAGTGCACTTTGCTCTGCTAATAACAGGCTTTTAGCACTCTCCGGTGCTCCGCCGGCGAGGCGGTTATCTGGTGGTGCAGCGCGCAGGGCTCCCGCCGGCGCCTCCTTATCACGCCGGGTAAACAATCGTTACAAGTGACTTCACGTATCTCGAACTCACTATTTGCGTTCAGGATTTCGCTAGATAATTTCGACTTTCGATTGCAAACACATTTTCGGGCGAGACGCGAAAAAAATCATGTAGAATTTCGAATGTCCTATTCAATTAGGAAATGTTGCGATATTATGTGCCAACGTCACTTATGCAAACCTCATAGGGTGTTGTAGGTCCTGTATCAGATTTCATGTTACGGTAGTGTTTTAGTGTTTTTGCCGCGTGTAGGTGGCGCCTAGTGGAGTAGATCGCACGTAACAGACGCGCGACGGGCGGCGACGTCGCGGCGACACGCGAACATGCCATGCTAATTGGCTTGTCGCCAGGTCCACGCCACATGTGCGACAATTATCCCTTACAAGCTATTAGCGACGCCGGGATGTATGCGGAAACGGATGTTTAAATTGCATTCTCCAAATGAGATAAGGAGATTTCCGTGTGACGCGTCAACCACGAATTTTGATACGAATAGATAACTGTGAGGACTTCGAAGAGATGTTAGAGCGAGCTATTCATTCAAAATATCGTTTGATAAAATGAACCAGTTAATTCCCTACTTAGGTATTTAGTAGGACACAAAGCTTTACTGCTCCACATTATTTAACGCACATTTTTTGCTTGTCCACAGAATGACCGCATAACAAAGTTGAAAATCGACAACAATCCCTTCGCCAAAGGGTTCCGCGCTTGTGGCCAGTCCAAATGTAAGCGGAAGAACCCTGACTCCGGCAGCGAGGGTAACCCGGAGCCTAGTGCGGAGCCCAGCGAGGCCAAGAGACCTTGTTCTGACGCTGCATCGTCATGTTCAGAAGAGGGCAGCTTGCGGTCTTCGTCGCCAAGGTCTCCGCCTTTAGTGGAATCCCCCGCCCCACTGGTCACCCCGCCAGAGAACATCACGCCTCCACCAGCTGCCTTCTACCCCCCAGAGTTACCGTACCTAGGGCCCCTACACATGCCAATGCACCTAGGTCTGTGGCCCGGCAGTCCTTTAGCAAGCGGTTTCTCGTGGGGCCCCGCGCTGCCCCCGCCCCCGCCGCCGGCGCCTTTGCCCCCCGCCGCGCCGGCGCCCTGCCGACGGGTAAAAAGCTTCACGATCAGCGCTCTGCTCGGCGAAGGCTGATGTTCATGTTTACACATTTCTTCTGGATATAAATGACTTAGAATGTTAAGTGTTGACAAATATTATATTTTGTCCCTTCGCGAATGGATGTTACTATTCTATGTAACTTTGAGACACGTAGCTATTTTATAAAGTACTTAAATTAAAAAAGTTAATTAAGGATGTTAACGCGACAGGGATATTCGCAATACCTACTTACCATAAATTAATGTAAATAATTATAACTTCAGTAAGTATAGTTTTATTTTTATTGTTTAAATAATGAACTCTTTTATACCTACCTCGTTAAAATAAGTACCTACCTTAATGAATATTTTATTGTGATAGCAGTGCCTTAAGTTTGTATAATATGCTTTAAATTTTAATAATTTAATTAGTCATATAGTATGGTATTGTAAGCGTTGGTAAGCGTACCTACCTAAAATATGTGAAAATTATAATGTAGGTAGGTAGGTAGCTTGGATGTGTATCTAAAATACTTAGTTAATTCTAAAAACGATATTTTATTTAAAATGTCTTTATATAAACTGTACATATTGTAAATAATATCAGTCAACAGTTAAGTAATTACAATATATTTTTTTATTTTATTTGATGGCATTTTATTTTTTGCACCCTTTTCCTATTAGCATTAAGGTGCTAGGTTTATAGATAATCCATACTAATATTATAAATGCGAAAGTGTGCGTGTGTCTACCTCTGTCTGTTACCTCTTCACACTTAAACCGCTGAATCGATTTTGATGAAATTTGGCATGGAGATAGTTTAAGACCCGGGGAAGGACATAGAATAGTTTTTATCCCGGAAATCACCCTCAAAAGCGGGTGGCAGTTTGTATGTAAGTACGATATAAATAAGTTCCACGCGGTCGTAGTCGCGGGCCAAAGCTAGTTGTGTATATACTGAACAATCTAAGACGCAAAACTAACATTTTGAATACCTACCTAGGTCGTTATATCTTTGCTCTGCATATTACTACTGAAATTGACTGTAATTGACTGAAAATGACTGCCTCGTTGGTCTAATGGTCGCGAGCGCGACTGCTGTGCATGAGGTCTTGGGTTCGATTCCCAGGTCGGGCAAAGTGTTATTGGGTTATTCCATCAGGAATTTCTCAGTAGCAGCCTCGAAGTCTGGATTTGTACCCGGTTGATGGCAATAGGCTCGCCCCCTATTACATGGGACTTAAACATAACTGGCGAAATGTGGGTGTACTAATGGGTACACCTCTGCCTAACCCTTCGGGGATTACAGGCGTGATGTTATGTTATGTTTATGTTATTACTACTGAAATTAAGCTCTGATATAATTATTGGAACTAATATCTAACAATAGGTACCAGCCTATTATTTTAGCGATGCAGGATACAGAGAACACACGAGTATTGATCACCACGCTTGCTTAAGATGGATTAGCAATGTCAGTCTTGTATTTATTAATTGTTGTTGAATTCAAATCACACACTAATGAGTCATGTTGAGAATCACAGCTAATATAAACATAGATACCTCCTTAAATTAGACATGGATGCAATATTGCACCTTGTTTAAATTTACATACAAAAATAACCAGACCTTCCGGGTCTACCTGTAGACCTTATAATATTAGATCCGTGCCGGAATCGACCCGCTAAACGCAGCACAGCAGCAAATCGCTCAGCCACTGTACCGACCGTGCCGTCGCGTCGTTATGAACTTATCAAGTTTCACGCGATCACTCATGCATATCGACCCCACCGTCTACTGTCTAGGTAGCCTATGGCTACTGAGGGATACCCCAGATATATTCAAAGATTCTCACTGATTACTTACTTCACTTTTTGTTCTTTAATTTTCTGCCATCGATTTATTTATTTAAACTTTATGAAACAAAAGTACAAAGGCGGACATAATGCCTTAGGAATTATTAACAAGTATAATTATTAACAAGTAACAGAGTAAGTGCAAAATAATATACGAACGTATAAGAGCAAAAAAAAAAAACACGTAAAATATTCACAATAAAATGAAGTGTACAATAGTACAAAATTATAAAAAATCTAAATACTTACTACGAAAATACCAATTGCTACTGCCTTTATGTAATGCTGCGGAATTTTCGAAATCAAATACTTCACTTAACAATAAGTACAGGCAGAGACAACCTGCATCTGTGCGGACTACTGATACCAATATCAAAGAATAAACTATAACAAGGACACTAGAGGGTACCTATATTTGCTAATCGAAAAATTCTGTCAAGTACCCTCCTTTCGCGGTTCACAATCCACCACAATAGACAGCATTAGGGTAGGTAGTGTGGTAACTATATGGCAAGGGTAAAAAGTTCCGTTGAATGTTGTTATTACGTTGGTAAAAATCATCCGACTGCATTAATCGGTCGGCAAAAAAGAATAAAATCACAATAAAAATATGGGGGTAGTTTTGATAAAGTAAAACTAAACAGGATTGGAATTTCGATCCATTCCTTGGAAGTATAAACTAGAAAGTCTTTCCTGTAATTTGTACTCTCAGAGTCATTCACTGATTTTGAGTAATCTGCCTCTAAAAACAAGAAATTTTCTAAAATGAAAGCTATGAACGAGGCTTTTTTCTAATTTTTTTTTATTTTTACATCAATTTGTTTTCGAAGGATTTTAATCATGAGTTATCAGAAAAGGATAAGGATTGCGTCTCCAGAGTTGAGTAGATTTTATAATTTACAGCACCTGGTCAAAGGCGAAAATAAAAAAATCGTCTTAAAAAGCTAGATATAACTAATCAACTCAGTATCGACACTAACTTTTAGAGTCATAAATATTGAAATTCATCTCTACATTATTCATTTTCAAGGAACTCATCGAATTTCCAGTAAGCCTTTCTTCCTATATGTAAGCACAGACTTTTGGACAACGCTTGCCAAGAAACGGAGGCCCAGTTGTCTTTAGTAGCGCCATCTATTAGTTTATGAAAGAACTATTTAAACCCTTGTCGTCACAAAATCCCAACACGTTCACGATTTGTTATTTTTCGAGAAACTGTTACTTCTATTTTTGGTAATCTTTCCTCGTCTCCACTGTTAAATGATTCGTGTCGTGATGGCTCAGTGGTTATGACGCGTCTCTCGTGCACGAGGCTGTCTGTTCGCAACCAGGCACAAACAAGTACTAACGGGACATTTTATTTCATGTTTTCTAAGTTTATCTTGGACATCATTGATATGGATGACGGGAAAAACCTTGTGAAGCCTGAATTTATGAGTCAGAAATCATCAATCCGCCTTAAGCAAGCATTGTGATCAATACTCACGCCTTCTCTGTATGAGAAAACGCCTTTGCCCTGCGGTGGGTATTTCATATTGAGCAGCTCATAGGCTATGTTATGTTACTGCCTCAAAAATAAACAAAAAGTTTACAATTTGTAATTTTGATATATTTCACTTTATAGGATACATACACACAGAAGAGAATAACACAGTTATTATTTACAACAAATCCATCTAACAATGTTTTAACCAACAACAGCATCTCAATATTAAATTGCCATATGCAAAAACAAAAAATAAGTTATAATAGTTTGTGATTTAGAAAAATATTGCACTTCTATATTAATATAGAAGTACATTATTTGTGGTCGAGTTAAAACATGTACCTACATTAGAAGAAAATACATCCAGACGTTTAAAAATGGAATTTATTCTTATTTTGTTAGACACCAATTCTAATGGTGCACTTCACTCCTATCCAGCGACAAGGTTTTGAAGCTCAGAACTTAATTCATTGGCATCAATATTGACTTTAGCATTAGAAGGCGCAGGTGCACTTGACTCACGGTTGCAAGCCTTCTTGTGAACAAACCAGTGTAAGCGCTGACACTCCCTGTCACAATATTGCACTGACTTGCACTTAGAGCACTTCTTAGCTGGCTTTTCCTCACCGCAAGTGCTGCAGTAAGGGATGGCATCAACAAACCCTCTCTGACCATTGATAGTGCAGTTGATCACTGACAGTGCAGGCGGAGGGTCTTTACTTGTGAGAGAAGACACCATCTGATGGAAGGTAGTGCATTCTCTGAAAGGGAACTCCCTCACACAATCTTTTAGAAATGTATCCATCAAGTCTAGAGAGACACCATCTTTGCCAGGCTTCAAAAGTTTCTTAGAGAATACCTCAACAACATCATGTTTCTTATCATCTTTATCAGAGTTTGTTTTCTTATCTCTTATATTGTGTATTTCTCTAAGAACATAAGCTAGGTAGTGGTATTTGAATGCCATTACTTCGTTAGTATCACCACCTCGGGTCATTTCTTTCTTGCACAACAGCTCAAGCGTTTTAATAACTTTCTCAGCATTATCAAGTAATGTAGGTATGTTTTGAAGATTAAGAGCCAGTCGCACTGGGTGAATGTTTACTCCCAAGACGAACTTATGAAGAGGGTCAACTAGAGCTGGTGGTAAGTATGATTCTGTTTGTTGTCCTTGTACAACACTAAAGTAGGCTATTTCGCTGCGAGGCACGTAGTTGTTGATAGTCGCAACAGTGTGGTGATTACCAACAAATGCAGCCATTTGCGACGCCGTGCGCCCGACCGAGTTAGTGGCGATCGACTTTGCTCCGGCATCTAAGAGCAGCTTGCACACCTCGGAGCTGCCCGACAGGGCACCGAAGTGCAGAGCCGTATAGTTGTACTCATGCTTGCCTGAATTCACGTCGGCACCCTGGAAAAGGTGATTGAAAGAGAAATTAGTCATATATAAGGTTACAAGTGTGTCGCGCAACTTGTCGTGCCAAAAATATCAATGAAAGTTACGTACCCTATCGAGTAGCAATTGTACCATATCCTTGTTGCCCTTATAGGCGGCATGTTGTAGCGCAGTCATACCATTTTCGTCAAAGAAATCGACGGTCCCTTTGTGTTGGGCCAAAATATTCTTGAATTCTGTCAAGTCATTTTGAGCTATGGTATCGAATATAGTTTTTTCAGCACCCGGTTTTTCTTCACTTTTCGCCTCCATATCGATTTTCTGAAAACTTTTACTATGGAACGGAAAAATGCTACCAGAAGCAAACAACCTCTAAAGTCGACTGTCAATGTAATCAAAATCAAACTCAACATGACATTACTAGAGAAGGGCGTTGTTAAAGAGATTGCAGTGTTGCTATGTGAAATTAAAAGTAATAATAGTCGATTTATAATTATCGATAAATTACATTGTGTATACATTTTTGACTTTACGATGTAAGAAAGCTCTATCTCTTGACGACAGCCATCGACGCTTTATGGTAATGGTAAGCCATGTTTTGTATTGCTACCTTTTAATGTGATTATCTCTTACATAATCGACATAAATTAAATAGTCAGCAAAATTTTGAACAAATATCACTGGTGATCTTGTTACAGGTGCTTTAAAAGTCTACTTCCAAAGTATGCTCCGATGTGGAAAACAACAGAAACCTAACATGGCAATGCAAGGTTTTAGTATTATGCTAGGTTTGTAGGTTTATCTGTTTTGTCCACATGTAATGTCGCCATGCACGTACATTCAGTAAGTTAGATTCCTAATTGACTGTATAACTACATAATGTCTGACTATTACTCTTTTTTTTTTTTTTACCGATGGGAAATCATCGAATGACTTCCCCCGCCCCGGGCGGGGCGGGAGGGAGTGTCAGACTTTTACTGACTAAAACCCATCCATGTTCCTTCTTGTGCCCTTTGCGTTCCGGGGGCGCGGTATCTCTTTCGAACAACCCGCAGCCCCGGCAGGCATCGGCCCTTAGTGGCCCCTTCAATTGTTTGCTGACATCGCTTTGAGGCGCGCGTGGAACACGAACGCGCCGTCGACACGGTCTGTCGTTATCAACGAACGGACGGTGAGCTACCCATTGCTCACCGCCCACAGACCCGCGTCTACGGTGGCCGGGAGTCGTCTCGCGGCTCCCGACGCCCGGAGCGTCTCCCGCGGCGGCTGGGGCGTGAGGTGGTTCTTTCCCTCACGCGGCCCGCCTCCTCCTTCGCTAGCATTACTGCTTCGCAGAAGGAGGCGACTGCATCCCATTCCCTCTCGCTCCGGACCATGGCTTGCACCAGGGCCGAACGCGAGAGTTCGCCGCCGCCGATGGCCGCCACGAGGACGTCGCGGTGCTCCGCCCAAGCGAGGCACACCGCCACGGTATGCTCCACCGTGTCCTCGGGGCGATCCTCGCAGTGATGACACCCGGGCGTTTCCTCCCGCCCGATGATGTGCAGGAACCTCCCTGACTATTACTCTAAGCTTACCATAATAATCAATGTTTTATTAATAATAATGATTTTGATGGTGGTTGATTGGATTAAGTTCAATTCAACATACTAAATACCTACTTCATGTATACTTTTGTGTGGAAATTACTTTTATACTTACGCTTAAAAGATACACCGCATTATTCCACCCTTTACATCAGAAATAGAGAACTTAAAAGCTTTATAAAAATAAAAATAGTAGGATGATCGGTGTCATAATAAAAGTCGAATTTAGTAAGTATAAATTTATTCTAACAATCAATAGTCATAATGGCTGGTATGACTATTGATATAACATCAACAACTATAAATACGCGTTACATCTTTAATACATCAATACGTTACTAACATTTAGAATATTTTTAGCTAAAATTGCTAAACATTGAATGTGTATTGTACCTCATAAATTACATAAGAGGTTTTTAAAAGCGAAAGTATAATGATTTGACAAAATATTTCTAACACTAATAATGTCAATCATAATTTGAAAGAGCGAAAAATTGCTATTACTAACACCAAGAGAATGAATGAAGAGAGATAAAACTCTACACTACACATCAAGTAAGCTGAAGTGTAGCGCCTGTGGAGCGTGTAATATTCCTAAAGTAATGGAAGATCCATTGATATCCAATCATTTACTTCAAAATCTTTGTACAATTCATCAGTCCGCATTGCCCATGACGGAGTGATGAATAGTAATTCTAACATAACTGACAATAAAATATCTGAAACACATAAAAAAAAATGGAGCACATAAACTTTGATTCTACCACAACATTTAGAGATTAAATTGAAGATAAACATGATTATTAGTTAAACTAGAGATAATAATATTATTAGCATTATAGACACAGGCTACAATCAAAATAAATTATGTGGGTACATGAACTTTAAGTTCCAATACATTATTAATTTAGATTCTACATTCGATTACATTACTATTTTATTGTTTCTATTATCTACACAGCATTTCATTTTCCTTATTTCTAGTTAATGGCTATTTTTTAATATTATCGATAAAAGATTTAAGATTTGGTTAACATATTTTGCTACTTTGATAGGTATCGTATGTATTTGCGACAAAATATATTACGCTCAAACTACTAATCGAACTGTCTACAAAATACATGTTATATTTAAAATGATATAGATATTATTTATCACATATTTTATAATCTTATTTTTACTTAAACAGCCACTTATTTCGCTTATAGCTAAAAATAGATAAAGACATCCTACATTATTAATGCTACAATACACGTTTTGAATTTTAAATTTACACATTCATTTTACATTTAATTATTAACTATAGCGGGAAGGTGATACTTAGAATAAATTTTGAATTTATAAGCTCATACACACAAGAATAGTCGATTAGTAAGTTCGGTTACCTTTCCCAGCACTAAGAATGCAATTTTGTCATGATTGCCAGTTTATGAAAATAATTATTATGTTCTGATTTTTTGTATGCCAACATTATAATTAATTACAAACAAGATTTATTTTAAATACGATATCATGAATATAAATTATTCTGTAAAACTAACGTTGAGTTCTCGAAGCGTTCAAGAAGCATTTTCTTTCATAATCATAATTGTTCCAGCGTCAACCTTAGTGCTTGATGGATCTATATCTATACTACAGCTATAAACATCGACGGCTTGCTGAATTGTCGGATAATCTTACAGGCGTGTTATAAGTTACGCGCGAAAACATTAATCTTAATGACTATTATCTAGAACATTTAATTAATACTTTCAGAAATATTAGACGTAAAATATTAGTTTAATATTTGAATCTTACCGAGTATTATGATTATTGTAATGTTGATTATATACGAGTAGGTATCTAACTACTATTGGTAGGTAAATTTAAAAGGATTTTTGCTCAGTGACCTATCAACCAAATTTTATTATTCCTAAACATCAATATATTTAATATCTTGTGATCTAGAAAAAACATTATTTTAGATGATGAGTATCATATTCTTATATTATTAGCCCTTCACTATTTACCCTTTCGACTCCGCCTTCACTGCTTACCACGCAACAACCTTATAACTAACATTGAATTCCAAAAAGTCTTACGTCACTAAACGCTCAAAGTTTGAAAAAGGAACAAGCAAAATTATAGACTCGGGAGAGACTTGCGGAGTAGGTGAACAAATGGAGTGCTAGGGGCTGTCGTCTGGTAGTCCTACGACGCCGACAAGTTTTGTTTTATAGCAGCGTCCAGACTGCGCGACCCACAATGAACAGCTCGTTCACACAGTGAGAAATTAGTGTTGTTAGACGATGTTTCGTGAAGTCTGTACGCTGCTTATCTAATCCGACATGAGAAGTGAACTCTATGATGAAACAGCACTCCTTGTTTCTTCCTCATCGGTGGTACAGTACCCGGCTGTTGATATGTGGCACACGGAGTTTAAAAAAGGTTCACCATCTCTCTTACACTTGTGCCAAAAACTCCATGTGCCTTCTCAACGGCCGCGTGCTGCACATCTAGACGTAGTAGACGTCGAAGGAGAGCTGAGCTCAGACGAGTGCGGGTGGCGGCGCGGGTGTGGGGGAGGCGGGGGCCGCTGGGGAGGTGGGCGTGAGGGCTGCAGAGGCGAGACGCACGCCACCGCTCTCCGACACCACCACGCCGTTGTGCACGGTGCCATTGCCTTCTGTGTCTGCGTATGGAGTTGTCAGCAGACGTAGACGCTGCAAAGAGGTTCATGGTAAAGTGTCCAAAATCTATGAGAACTGCAAGTTTTCGGGTAAAGGTTTGACCAATTCTTTACCCTCACATTGTCTTCAGCTGTCCGTAACAGCTGAAAACATAAGGTGACACGAGGTAACTCAACTATCCTTAATAAAAAGTCAGAAATTTATATCAGGCTACCTAAAAAATAAATAAAGAGCTTCATACCTCAACGAAAGTCCCCTTCGCGGTAAGCAGCTTGTATATCGCCACAGTTGGAATGCACATGACACTGGACCCAGCAATAGCCCAGCCTAGAGCATTAGCCCAAGCAGGGTAGATGTAGTTCTCGTATCGTAGCGGTTCGTAGTCCAGGAGTCCGTAAGCGGTAATGAAGAGGAGGAATGCCGGGGCGGCGAAACGCCAGCAAACGCGCCAGTATAGACCGGGACGGAAACCTATCATGTCGCGGATGTCCTCACAGAAACGCTCCGTACCTGATAAAGTGAAAATATGAATTGAAGAACATGTTTCAAGATCGTATTTGTGAACTGGGATATGTGTGATTGGATTAAGTATGTAATCGTAATCTAAGAGGTCGTGTATTTTTGTCGTTACCTGAAACACTATGAGGTGCAACATTTAAAAAGGGTATTTAATTGCAAAAATTACCTACTAACTACTACTACATTGAATGATTCTCGTGGTACCTACTGGTACGTCGTACGTCGTATAAATATCGCAAGGAACAAAGGACCAAAAAGTATAAGGCGCCAATACAAACTCACCATAAATCCAAGACACAGCAATAGCCTCAAAGAATACAGCAATCAAGATAGAGTACCCCGCAGCATATCTATCAAGCAGTTGGAAGAAGTAGAAGCCTCCCTTGGTGCAGGAAGCCAGGCCGACGAAGAAGTACAGAGTGAAGAGGCACGCCACGAAGATCTCGCGGTGACGACCGATCGGAGGGAACTCGTCACTGAGCGCAGTTATTATTGCCTCGGAACCGCCAAACTGGGTGTGAATCAAAATATGTGAATTGAATAAGAAGATTGATAAAATTAATTTTAATGTTTTAAGTTATTGTAAACATTAAAGGGTAATGGCAATGTGCAAATTAGATTGAGTTAATACTCTGTTTCACCTCTTTCGCGCAAATTTCTATGAATGAATCTTTTTGTTTCTTTGAAAGGTTGTAACTAATTAAACACTAAAACAAACCCTTAGGATTGTAAAATAAAAATAATAAAATTATTCACTTCTTCTGAGTGAACTATTTTAACAACTCTAGTAAACCCTTCCGTGACATAATTATTTAATAATGTATATACCTTACTTATTAGTTACTTATGTATATACACTTAATACTTATACTGGCACGATATTGTGTTATAGAACCACTTACAGAACTATCCAATCCAAGAGTTAGAAGCATCATGAAGAATATCAGAGCCCAAAACGTGGACCCCGGCATAGTCGCAATAGCCGCCGGGTACACCACGAACACAAGACCTGGTCCTTCGGTAGCCACGTCTTGCACGTCCCTCCCTGACGCGTGGGCCATGTATCCGAGCACGCTGAAGATCACGAAGCCAGCAATGAAGGATGTCGCCGAGTTGATCACGCTTGTTAGAATGGCGTCCCTGAGCAACGAATTGAAATTGCGTATAGAAGGACCAGATAATCAGATTATTTGACATTATTGTCATGTTTTCTTTGCAAACACTGTCAAACTGTCGTATATATTGGCCTGTTTAGAGATATCTGGCGATAAAAACATCGGTTCTTTATTATATTGAAATTAACATTGCGAGAGATTTAAAGAAAAAAAATATTTTTACTTTTCTATCTATGACTGTATCTAATATGTACTCACTTGTACACGTTATTGTGATACTTATTGTACGACGCGTAAGCCAACAGCACTCCAAATCCTGGTCCCAAAGAGAAGAACACCTGAGTCGCTGCATCCACCCACACCTTTGATCCGAAACATTTCAAAATCAAATAATTATTCTTACAAACCATACACTAGGATTCAAATATAAATGATTATCATACCTGAGGTTGTGTAATAGCCTCGAAGTTGGGACTGAGGTAATATTGGATACCAGTAGCGGAGCCTGGAAGGGTTATGCCACGAACCAAAAGGATTAAGAGAACTGCGTAGGGAAAGAGAGCCGTGAACCACACCACCTGTACGAAGATAAAGCATTTAATAAGCATCCAAATACCATTGAATCCCAATAAATAGTAATTACAAATATCAATTTAGTATTAATACGCGTTATGTTTGAAGCTTCTAACGAAGAGACCCGCGACGCGCGGCCCAGTACCAGTCGGGACCGCGGATCATTCGTCTAAAATATATTGCAATCCCGGCTCAACCGGCTGTAATACGACATGTTAATTTACAAAATTAAAGGTCAATAAGTTAATCGCAAGATCGGAAAGATCTAAGAAAGAATTGCTCTTACTTTGCCGGAGGTGCTGATGCCTTTCCATAAAGAGAAGTAGCAGATGATGTAGACCGCAAGTAGACAGAGGGCCATGTCCCATTTTATGGCACCTAAGTCATGTAGACCTTCGCTCCCTTGCAGTTCCAAGATGGCACGGCTAGAATAATTTGTGGATTTGAAATAACTGTTAAGGGGTTTGAATTACCTTCATCGTTCCTTTGAAAAACTTACTTGAAGTATTCAGAAGCAGCTGATGTAAATGGTGTTGTTTGAGGGGGAGCGAACATTCCTGAAGAGCTGTTATTACGTACTCTGGTTTTGTTCGAAGCTTCCCAAATTGCTTCAAACTGCAAAGAATTCAATTACTTTTAATCTATTAATACCTATGTTAATACTACATTGGAAAACACTTGTAGTTATGTAAGAAGATATACCGCATAGCCGTTAACTACGCATGATGCCCATCAAACTAAGATACATTGAGCAAAAATATTGGCTGGAAAACGAATTTAAATAATATTAATTAATTTATATTCGTTTTTATAACAAACATTTACATTTTTGTTATGAAACGAGTGCATGCAACACTACAAGGGTATCGGGGGGTATTTGAAGTTTATTAAAAACGTAAAAAGTAGCTGAAAAATTTTCCTTCAGTGTCTCCGTAACCATGAGTTTCCCATACACCTAATGTATTATTTTCTGTCTTTTACTTGAGACTTTAAGAATTTAAACATATTATTTAAAACTTGAAGATCAGTCCGAAACGATAAATAGCCAATGTCTGTGTCCAAATTAAGACTAAAAATATGGTGATATTAATACATAGATTACCTAAGGCAAAAAAACTCACCGGTCGGCAAGCAGGCGTGTTCCATTCATTGTCGCAGTTGGTCCAGGGTAGCATGGTGGTGAAGGAGGCGAAGAAGAACCGCAGCGCCCACGCGATGATCACGTTGTAGTAGAAGTCCACGTAAAATGCTATCAGGACTACCGCGTACCCAATACCTATGATGATAAGGACTTGTGGTTATGGTAAGCGATGGTTATAGGCAGCTAGAGATCAATTTATAAAAATTAAAAAGCATAAATGTGCTCTCACACACAGTACTTAGAAGATGGATATGCGCGACGGTGGGTATTACTATAAAGGGTCTTGAAATAACTTAAATACCTTCACATTATTCTAACCTATGCAAATACTACAGAAATAGGATAAAGGTAACAAATTTAGCTACCTAATATCAAATCCCGTTCAACTGGTAACTAATCTCGACCTACTATTACTAAAGAGCTTTTTACGGACCCAAATTGCTTAAGTCCTAAAAAACCGTTAAGAAACCATTTTTCCAAAACAATGCTCCGCCGCGTGAACGTTCTCAATTCATTCCGTCAAAAAATACTTCCACTCAAGCGGATTTCCAGCACCTTTCCGGACCATTACCAATTTTATTTCTCTTCAAAAATCATATCGTGGCGGCAGCCACTCAGGGCGCGAGACGTGACAATCGCGTGAAATGAAATCAACGGGCATAAGCCGGGCTCGCAAATCTACCGGAGCCTTTTGAGACCGTATGGGACGAGCACTTAAGGGGAGCCCCGGGAATGGTGTCAATTATGGGTGTTAAGTGCGGGGGCGACGTCCGACTAGACCGCGATCTTGTAAATGACGTGTCCCATGTTTTGCATAAAAGTCTTGAAGTCTGGTGGATTGTTTATTGGAGCGTGTGATTTTTGGTCCTTGAGTCCGCGACTTGCGCAGTCTATAGAATGGAGAAATAATTCTTCTTTGTTACATTTTAACTGTAAATGTATTTACGCCATGCAATCTGTAAAGTTAGTGTCGATGGCGCTGAAGTTAACTGCCTGCTCAAAGCCGAAGTTGAATAATGAAGTTGTAACTTACTATTTTACGCTATCGAATACACAGTTTTAATCTGATAAAAGTTATCACATGAACTTGTAGGTCACCACTTTACACTATCGGAAACAGTGAAAATATTAACAACAACTTTATCAAGAGACAAAAAAATACCTACAGATTGTTAAAGTCTTTTTATAATTCGCTCTTAACTTAAATTAAAAGTTACTGTGTATTTCGTAATTAGCGTAATTTTGCATCAATTAAATTAATTTGTAAGCTGTGAACTATTCTGAAATAAATAGATAACTTTGTCAGTGCTACAGAAGCAGCACTAAGTTTTTAACTTTCTTATTAATAAAGGCAATCCAGTTCATAGCTCTTTGCTATTTCCCCATAGCTGCTCTACTAAAGTAGTCAGAAAGTTAAGTGGTAAGCACTATAACTCTTGATCGCCAAATGCGGCTTCCACCATACCGATGACATTAGCCGACGGGACGTGACCGGGCCGCAATAAATCTGGTGTATGAGTCGCACGTGACCCCATAAAACTAAGCCAAGTAAAGAGAAATCGTGCCAATTTAAAACTAAACCCACTTAGACTTAAGTTTTGAATGATTTAACAAGAGTTATGTCCAGTGCTTATCAAATCATAGTTGGTTTTGCAATAGAATAGATAATCAGGAGGATTTTATAAAGATTATTATCAATACTGGGATAAAAGACCATTACTCGACTGCAAGGACCACTTCTAAAATAAAACTGTTACTTACCTTTAAAAAGTGGCACGAGCCTTCCCCAACAGGTTATAGCGCCTTTCCGATGAAATTGCCCCAGCGCCAGTTCCATATAGAATAGTGGGATGCCTCCCACCACCAGCATGATGCAGTACGGCACCAGAAAAGCGCCTAAGCATTGAGAATAAAATATTAAGATTAAGAAAAAAAAGACAAAGTTTTTTAAATGAAATTGAACTGAATTCATGGTAAAAGGTTGTCGTTATAATATCACATACATTTTTTATAGACTAATATTAACTCCTTTGTAACTAAGAGAAAAAAGGACTTGTATTTTTGTATCAAACTGCATCAGCATGCAGAAGCTTCTCATTTATGAAATCTCGTTTCAGTGACAAAAAATATAACTTATGTTTTTACATTGCATAAAGACACATATCTATTATGTACCTATAATAATCTTAACATAATCTCATTAAAAGAGACAAAATGATTACGAAAATCTTAAAGCAAAGATAAGCCCTCTGATATTATTACTCATTCATTGTGAAACATAAAAATATTAACATAAAAAAGCTTTGTATTATCTTACAAATTCCAACTACTTAATATTTCAATAATGTACATTTTTCACTCGATTTCCCCCGAAGAGTTCCATCGCAATCTCGATCTCGCAATACTGTAGCAATAATTTCATATCGGCCCCGAGAGAGAGGGCGACGCAAATTGTCCTGTAATTGGCCTTTTAAGGCTCTCGCATTTGCTTCCAATACGCTTTTATGAAACTTGAGATGTTCAGCGTTCGAGTTCATTTATGTAGATTAATTATTATTATGCGTGTAGGTGTGTTAGTAAGTAATTTAATAAATTAGCGTGTACAAGTAGCGCGACAATATTCTTCTAATCGATAAAATTGGGATATTTTCGTCTACTAGTAAGTCTCGACAGTACATTTTTAGGTTACCAGAAAATAATGCGTAGCCCCAATAATAGAGTTAGTTCTGTCAAAACGAACTAATCACGAATTTCGTGCAATTTTTGTAATTATTTAGTATTGGACGAAGTTAACCCAATTAGTTTTTCAATAAGTAGAGAAGAATATTACATGCATTGAAGTTATCGATCATTTTTATCTATAGCAAGTGGCCTTTTTGGAACATAACATAACATCACGCCTGTAATCCTCAAAGGGTTAGGCAGAGGTGTACCCATTAGTACACCCACATTTCGCCAGTTATGTTTTAGTCCCATGTAATAGGGGGCGAGCCTATTGCCATCAACCGGGCACAAATCCAGACTCCGAGGCTGCTACTGAGAAATCGAAAATTAATTGATTATTGGAATATAGGTAGGCAGTAATGTTCTTAATTAATCTGATGATAAGGTCTTCATTGCCAGAACTTGGCAACTATAATCCTGACTATCCTAAGTAGCCGTGCAAAAGGGTTCCTCGAATCAGTGACTAAAACGAGGTCAGTAAAAGGATGAAATTATAAAGTGTCTGATGCACGTGTGTCGACGAGTTCCAAGTAAACAGTAATGAATAACCAACACAATTGCTAAATGACGAACTTCCGTACACTATAATTGAGTAAGTATGCGCAATGTCCGCGGAACCCACATATTCGAGTTGTTATGTCTTACACGGTTTTAGCAAAAATATACAGAAAATTATTCTATGGTACAAAAGTAACTAGCCACTTCTTATGAAAGTAAGTACTTGTTCTGTACTGACTGACAGTATGTTTAGGTCAGCCATAAACGATAAAGTTCAATTTAACAATTATATTAGCATGGATGGAATAAATTGCCTAATTAGATGCATTTTGGTAATCTACTTAAATATCATGAAGCTGTTTGTTTGAACACGCGCTAATCTTCGAAAGTACTGATCCGATTCTGATAATAATTTGGCTAATACACTGAGTAATATAGGATATTTTTCAATAAAAAATGAAGGAGTCGAAGGCAAAAGCTAATAATAGTAAACAAAGCAAAAATCGCGTTCTTACGATTTTATAATATAGAACGCCGAAAAAAAATCTAGATTTAAGAAAAAAAGTATAAGTAAAGTGAATGTACAGAACAATGTGTCTTTAAACCTCTTTGAGGGGAGGCAGGGAGAAATATAGCAAGGATTTACTTTATTGCCGGATGCAACAGGTCGCGGATAAGAGGGGAATGGAGGACATTCCGACCAAGTTTCTGTAAGTCGACGACGCCGGGAAGTGACTTCGAAGAATCTCCGTGTCTCTTAAGTGAGGGGATAATGGGGCTTTATGGAATAGTGCGGCTTTTCACTATGATAGGGTGATTTAATTTTAACTGTTGCGTTGAGCTGTAGGTTTTATGAAATATTCCTTTGTGTAGCATGTTTTGAGTCTCTTTTGAAATTGATGTGGATTAAAAATCGAGATGTTCGAAATTGTCGACACAGTATTGAAAATAAAATGAATAAATGAAAATGTTTACTACTGAGTAGAATTTGATTTAGTAGAAGTCGAGCTCTTTGTCAAAGAGCTTTTCCGGGAAGTAGAACTTACTACAACCATACCTATTTCTGCCGGAAAGCAACGTTGCTGTATTTCAATGAAAAGGGTAACCTAATGGTGCCGGTTTAATTACATGGCAGGCACGTGAGACATTATTATCAACTGTATTTCTGGGATGGCAACGTAGTTGCGAGGCCTACTGTCTGTAGGCATCGATGCCCACTTAGGCGATTAACACACGGCACCGCGCACCACCGCGGTAGGCGGTGAAGCGGCGATTATCACACGGTACACCTTAAAATCAGGTGACATCCAAAGATATACAAAAAAAGACCTTGAAAAATAATAATAAAATACCGAAACAGTAAAGCTTAATTAATTTCTTCAGTAGGTTCCTCCTACCAACTAACCTATAAATGACCTTTCAAAATCGCTGCAAAAAATTCCTAATCGGCTCAAGATTATTTAATTTAGAGCTACATTTTCTTCGAATCCGTTACCAATGTCGGAGTGGTAATCGAATCGCCTTAGTTCCGAGACAGCCCGGGAGGTCCCCGCGGACCGAAGGCCCAGCCGGATGATTGGGTATTACGAGATTACCGCCGATAGGGCTCCATTAAATCATCCACACCGTAAGGCCGGAATTGTTTCTAACTGAAATGTTTATGGAATTGTGATTTATAGGCAGCTGTGCTTTGATTTTAATTAACAGCGGTTGCTAGTAGCTCTATTGTGTTAGGATCTTGATGATACTTAGTTTACTAGTAGAAAATATTTTATTTTCATCCTTTTGCATTTTTTTCATTTTAAATGGGCGACTGGGTGACCATGCGACACTAGGTATATCGCACACATAGTGTCGCACATACAGTCTAGATCTAGGTTTTCACTTTGAGTACTGAAAACGGAATTGCAGTTTTACGGATACGTGACATATGTTTGATTTTAAAATTGCACTCGAAAGTGCTTTGCATTCAATAAAATTGTTTATTATGAGAGAATTTGATAGACGGGAGTGCAATTTTAAATTAAACCATCTCTATCAAATAGCAAACAAGCCGACGCCAACGGCCCATCTGAAGTTTCTTAGTCACGGCCGCCTATAAGATAGGCAAATACCAAAAGCCTCGCAAGTGCATTAGGTACCTACTGAAATGTCCCATTTACACCAGTCACTATTACTCTTCGTAAAATTATTTTACGGCACAAATATGTCTTCTACGGGTAAGTTTCTCTACGAAGACCTCAGATCCTTCACAAAGAGTTAACGAGGCTGTACATCACAGTAGTACATTCAAATAGAATGGCCGTCTCATAAAATGAGTGGAGTATGACAGATTGATAAAATAGACCATTAAAATAACTGACAGAAAAGGACACTGTGATATTCTATCAAACAGTAATTCTTGTTAAGGTGATGTCTTCAATGTAGACAGAGGCTAACTTTAAAACGTCTTACGCTTTTGCAAGTTATAAGCTCTGTTTTATATTGCGTGTTAATCAAAATTGACATACATGACAAAATGACAGTTTGGCATATGTCACCCGCACCATCCTAGAGCGTGAGGAATATAGTTACCTACGTTTTTATACGAAAACAAGTTTTCGACCCCCACGACCCGTGTACTGTTGTATGCACTCAATATAAAAATCATTATATCGTACTCACCTCGCTGTACACAAAAAATAAAACAATCAACGCAGTTACCAAACTGTCAAAACATCACGAAATAATTACAGCGTCACATTATGAAGGTTGTATAGCCTACGTTAGCAATGATGGATGGCGAGGGTCACATGATGAAGTGGCGCCCCAATCAATTAGTACGGAATCACGGCTATGACCGAACACGGCTATAAATCAGGGGCATTCGGAAGGGTTAGTAATGTCGGCTGAGGTTATCGAAATGTTCTAGGCAAATAATAAGTAGGTCTCTACCTATACATTATTTTATTTTGGAAGTAACGATTGACACTGCGTTTAATTACCTAGTTATATTGCGATTGTCTTGAACTGTGATTCAATTTAGAAATTTTGAAAGCTTTTCGCGGTCAAACTTCAATTTTATTCCACGATCAAATTACTTCTGCTAGGGATAACCGTTTAGTGATCCTCACAATCAAAGTCAATGCATTTATTTGAGTTAACCACTTACAAAGAATTGTCAAGGTGTTGATCATTTAGTTCAAAATTTAAAGAGCAGAACGAGCAAGAAAGTAGCACTTTGTAAAAGATTGTCTAGTTTATTGTTAGAATCTTTCAAAAACCTACAATTTTGGTAAATAGGCACCGGATAAATGAGGGTTTCTTTATGCTGTAAGGAAACTTTAGCTCAAAACGAAAAAAGCATTTGGATTTCTCATATTTTGAAAGTAAAGAGTATTAGGTACTCTTTACTTTCAAAATATGAGAAATCCAACTAATAGACCGAAATGAAAAAATACATTTTGTCTTAACAAGAACACTAAATTATCTTATTATAAGAGGTTGGCAATTTTTGTCAAAAGTTTTTCCGTTTTGAGCCAAGTTTCACTACAGGGAAAGAAATCCTCATAAGACTCGAATACGTACCTAAAATGCTAAGTAGTTTACAAATTCTATACTACGTTAATCAAACAGAAGCGACACGACAGCAGCAACAACATTACATCGGCCATTCTAAATAAATTTCCTGTCGAACGAACGGCTCAAAGACAAAATCACATCTCAACAGTTCACGAGAATTGCCATTTAATTAGATCACGGACAGACGCGGCCCGATCGGCCTTTGCTTCGCCGAGAGATGGAGAATGACCCCCCTCTCCATTAGCTTATTACCCTCCCATTATTACGTTACTAATTTTCCTGCACATCGAAGAGCTAACTAAGTTTTCTCGGCGTAAAGGGCGCGTTTTGATTGTCAATTACTGACTCTTGGACGCCAAAGGACGATCAAAGTAACAGCAACGGATGCAATTAACTATGTGGCTCAAACTTTGTTATGAGCGTAAGCATTTTCCGATTTTCTACATGTTATAAGGTCAGCGTGTCTTTACTTGAAAGTTGTTGTGTTATGTGCACATGCAGGGTAAGTATTTTGCTGTGATCACCACAGGAGTGAATTTAGTTAGATATAGAATAATTATAAAAATCAAATCAAATTCATTTTTTTTCGGGTAACTTGGCCCATGGAAGGCTATTTATAATTGCTTTCTTTAAAAACAGATCTTCAGTTGTCAGGCCCTCACTATGGGGGTAGACGACCAATCAATAGTCATACTTTTTGAGAACCGTCAAAACGCGATTTTCCTATAGATTTTATATGGCATTAGGCTACTGTAACGTTACTTATTTGCCGACTCAATTGGTAAACTATTTATTAATTTCAAAAGCAACTAAATGTTGAAATTTTTTGTAAATAAAAAATGTCTAATGAGTTTTTAGGGTTTAAATAAGGTGTTTTGTCTTACAACTATTTGTTGATTGCGTCAACCCTTTTCTTTATACCTTTTAAATCTGTAGAACATTCTTAAACGAGTCTAAACTACTGAATGCGCCTAATCATTATAAGTAGGTATAAGGTATATAATAGGGTCCTTTAACGTAGTCGTAGATTGCCTGTTATGCCTCGGTACTCTCCAAGGTTTTAAGAACAATATTAAAAATTATTGTATGGGTATCTAAGTAGTTCCTAAGATTCCGGAACAGGCTTAGGCATGATATTTAAACATCACGCGAACAAATCTCATTTAGTAGTTTCCGGGACTTTGACTGTCCATTCTCTAGCTTCAGGCATTTCATTTCCGTTACAGCAAAGACGCGTGGAGTCTCGCGATACTCCGCCATATTGCTGCTTGTCATCTGCAATGTTTTGTCTGAACTGCGTGAAATGGCGACCAACGTAGTCGGAACGTAGTTTACGTAGTCAAATAATGCTGAATTTCTCAGTAGCAGCCTCGGAGTCTGGATTTGTGCCTAGTAGATGGCAATGGACTCGCCCCCTAATACATGGGACTTAAACATAACTGGCAAAATGTAGGTATATTAATGGGTACACCTCTGCCTAACCCTTTGGGAATGACAAGCGTGTTTCTCATGTTATGTTATTTTGAAGCGAAATTACAAACTAAAAGAATACCCAGAAAGTTTTTGGGCTGCTTGACCAGAGTGCGTTTTCCGAGATAGGTACCTGCTTTCGGTGCAAGACTTTTCTATCGTCAATATTGTGCATTACTTACTAGCCGGACATTGTAAAATTTCGATTATACGGGGTGGAACTATTGTAACGCAAAACTTTTACATGATTCTAGAAATCTGAGCACCCAAGGGTTAACATTATTAGTCGGTTATTTGAAAAAAAATACTCTGTTCCATACATTAAGACCGCATAAGAGTTTAAGAGCACTTAAATAAAGAACACCTGATTTCTTTTCTTTATTATCCGACGGTTTTAACCGCTGGGGGAGCGATTTTACTTCTTCCTGAATCTCAAATCGAATGAGATATCTAAAATTGCGTTATGCATAGAGTTAGTATCAACTATAGTGCATATTAAGTGTATAAAGCTATTACATGAGTACTTCACTCGCATACTGCGAATGTGAAGCTTCAATTAGTAAGCCGCAGGTGTAAGCGTAGTGCAGGCCACTCGAGGCGCTGCATGAGGCGAGGCGAGGCACAAGCCGCACAAGGCGTACGATTGTTAACCGCCTATTATGCCTCGAGTGCCCTACAGCCGGTGTTAGCGCGCAATCACACAGTAGTCTTGAATGAATTCACGAATCATTTTCTCATAGGGAATAGAATGTAATATTTCTGGCCTGCTGAGATGCCTGTGTGATTTTTCGTAGAGCAATCAATGGGGAAAAATATATTATCTCTGTTTATCGAATGTGGCACTTGTGTGTTTGGGAATAAAACTAATAACAAAAATAAACTATTGATAACAATTTCTTTTATAAACTTTCTAATCAAGAATACTGAGTTTTTAGCACAATTCGACTGCGATGAACATAATGCGGTTTTAGAGTTATTAGGTATTATTATCTACTCCAACAATTTTTCCGTCAATTCTTAGTTAATTTTGTATGATCTTGGACAAAAAAAGTTAAAATAATTAAAATTAGTAAGTTCTTTCGTTAGCTATAAGTTTCGTTGCTTCACTACACACGGTTACTATCAGGTCGTTCTGGAACCGATAGCCGATCATCAAACTCGGATGAATAAAATAAAACAATTTAATAAAACAGCATTTCAGTACACTTTGACGAGTTTGAGGAACATAAATGTACTGAACAGCTGAATTTTTGTATTGTTACTTTTTGAAAAAAATGGTCCCTATCGTTTCGGGTTTGATGATCGAGTTTATGGCATTTGGTTCCAGAACGACCTAAAAGTAACATTGTATAAAGCATTGTAACCTCTTACAAAAAATAAAATGCATGCATTCCAATAAAACTGCCACTATATTTTTGCAATGCAAAAATGTTTTTTTGTTGTTTTTTGTAATGTTTTTTGTAAGTGGAGTACATAGCTAATTAGCTATTATTTAAACTTCATAAGTTCATTTTCGAACTACCAGTAAACTATCTAAAACCGAAACATATCTTCCAGAATCTGTATGCCGTCAAAGCATTTATGACTTGACGGAAACCGTCGGCGAGACACGAGGCGCACAATTAGCGACGCAAGAGGCACTTAGCGCCATTCAAGGCACAACCGCGCCACTCTACACACCGACACCGCGTGTTCTAGCCCGTCTGGAATGGATCATTAGAATCATTATAGAATGGCTAATTGATGATAGGGTGACCAAAATAACCGGTGTAAAAAGATATTTGGAGAAGCCGAAAGTTACATGACAAGTACCTACTTCTCATCAATGCGATCATATTGCATTTATTGCGTACCGAAATAAATGTTGTTTCCTAGCAATTATTTGGTAAATGTTACTTGGTTTGATAGGTTGAATGCGTACCTACACCTAGTTAACGGCAATGTCATGTGTTACACCATTTTTTTAAGATTTCGTTAATAATAAAGAAATAGGTATTTTAAGTAACATTTCAACACACTTCTAACAATTTTGTTAGTTGTTTAATTATTGTAAAATTCATGAATTTTAATAATACTAGTCAAATTAGTTCTTTTTTCATACTTTTCGCACATTAAATTTCGGTAAAGTATGTTACTTATGTAACCAAACCTAGCTTATAATAAGTTAGCAAAAGCAACGTTTCATTTCGTTCTTATTCAGTCTTATTCTTGCAAGACAGTTGCTTTATCGGCGATCGATTTCAATGATAGTCTTATTTTCAACGTCTCCACCATATCAAAAATAGCCTTTGCCCGTGATTTCTTCGATGTGGAAGTCTAAGCAGGAGGCCTAATTGGCGATTTCAGGATTTTTTGAAATTTCAGGCTTGTTTTAATTGTACGTCCCGGTTTCCCAGTGACGTTATCCTTCACCGATGTCAGTGATGCCCAAGATAAAGTTAAAAAGTACATACGATTTGAAAATGTCATTTAAATAACTGTCTGGTACCTACTGAACCCACAACATCATCAATGAAAGGCGGTGACGCCTTAAGCAATTTGACATCAGGACATAAACTACAAAAACTACTATATGAACTACTTACCTGCCTTTATGAAGTCAAGCAGTCTCCAAATGTTTAGTCAGGGTTGCATTTAGTTATTTTAATATTTATGCGTTGAGGTTAATCAAAGACGTAATTTCTAAGCCCTGGCTGAGGGCCTTTATTTTTAAGGCACCACAAGAAAGTCTGGTTACGCAGCCGACGATCACCTGTGCGCCGTAAACCATACCGAACAAAAAAAAACATGTGCTGTCAAAATGAAGATTTTAAAGTACTCACCGCCGCCATTCTTGTAGCAGAGGTAAGGAAAGCGCCACACGTTGGCGAGGTCGACGGCGAACCCGATGACCGACAGCAGGAAGTCTACCTTCTTGCCCCATGTCTCGCGCTCGCCGACGCCCGGCGTTGGCGTCTTCAGCGCCATCCTACTGCCCGACCACAGGAACCCGCCACACCCTGGGGATGACAACTACTTTTAAAAGGTAATTCTCATTATAAAACATCTATATTTTCTTAAAAGAGTATGTATGGAGTTTCTTCCTCATTCTTCTGCATTCAAAACTACCTTTTGGAATAGGTAATTAGATTTTAATACTAGATATTAATTTATTTATCATTCTTGTGAATGACGTTTCTTGAAATGGAACCGGAATTTCCAGGGATTATCTCATACAAACAAAAATTTACTTTTATGATGATATGATATGATAGATGAAAGGATCAAAAGATCACTAAGGTTGATTTCAGAATAAATACTGCAACAAATCTCAACCAAAATTGTCGACTAATAACCTTTATTTATTACATACTAGCACGTGACTTCGTTCGCATGTTTTTTTTTACGGGTCCCTAATTTTTTGATAATACAATAAAGCCTATAGAACTCAATGATAACGTAGCTTCCAATTTGCGAAAGAATATTCAAAATCGGTTCAGTAGTTTCAGAGATTACCCCTACAAACTTTACCAATAGAAGATATATATTAAAATTAACGGCCATAGTGCATACCGTTTTTTTTAATCATACAACACCAGTTCAACAGAAAACAAATCCTATTTTAAACAACGTACCAACCAAACTACACCACTTGACCTTTTATCCGAGTGTTAATTAACTGGAAGCAGAAATATCGCGAGTGGAGCCGTGGCTCTCCATTACGACACGACATAATGAAGTGACAATGTTATGACGCGGCGCGTGACAGAGGACGGACACTTCACGCTCGCTGACCGCTGACCGGGCGGCTTTAAAACAGGGTTGACGCTACTTTTAATATTGAGAGATTTTGTTGAGATTTTTCGTCGAATTTAGGAACCTCGTTTTGTTGATTGTGATATTTTTGTAGCAGCATAATTGTACCTAACAGTGCGTTAAATTTATAGATACTTAGCCACTTGTGGTTGTGGCTATAAAGCTACTAACAAAATCCTCTTGGTAAATGTTGAAAATAGATTAGAAGAAATATTGCAACAAACAAATGCAACTGGCGAAATGTGGGTGTACTAATAGGTAGGTACCTCTGCCTAACCCTTAATATTATGTTTATGATATGTGAAATATTGCTAGAAATTATCAAAGATTAAGCGGAATATTTGCATTTCTTGGTAGAACTATTCCACAAGTACACTACTCCAAACATATTGTGAACTATTCAAACAATAATTTTAATCGGATGAGCCGTGCTTTCATCAAACAATTTACCAATTATATCCTAAACAAAAACGATAAATTGCTGTACTGCCAACCCTAGTGCAAGCTCTCTATCCGGTATCCGAGTGGCTGTCACGTCCAGCTAGCGGTCCGATTAAACGATGGTCGATTTAGCGACGAAAAATCGTATGTCATCGCTACAGCGCACCACTAGTCGACAAATTGAATTTCGAACACGATGGAAATAGGGAATATTGGAGCTACATCATGTATCTACCATACAACTTTATCAGTACCAAGTTAGTTAATATTTAGATTAAACGTTACTCAATTTTATCAGTGATTAGCGAACCGGGCAGACTTTGTGAGGTTGGAAATTGTCGAACTTTCCGGTGGATTTTCCAAGAAAAATCTGTCATATAAACCTAATTTGGAAAATTACGAACACTACAAAATAAGAATCAGCCGAATCGGTCCAGCCGTTCCAGTGTCCCGTTTAGCGGCACTTTCAACTTTTTTTATTGTTAAAGATATGTTTAAATTTCCAAAAGAAAGAGAATTCTTGGTGTTATTCTTGGTGTTAACTCATAGTAATAATAGACGCAGACTATAAGTACTTTCCATGATACCTACGGATATACGTATGTGCCGCCAATAAATTGCTTTAATTTATTTATTTATTAAAACTTTATGCACATGTAAATTTTTTTTTTAATAATTAAAGTACATTTAGTGTGAATCGGTCTCGCACTCGAAGGGTCCCGTATCATCGTAGAAGATATAAAAGTAATGCCATTTTAGTATCGAGCCAAAAACGCAAAAAAAAGGTATCTTGTATGAAGACGGTTGCAAAAGCAAAACGGATTTTTAACTGAAATGCCATTACAAAACGTTTTTAATACATCTACATAATAATATGTAAATAAACAATAAATTCTGTTCGTTAGTAAGCGCATCACCTAAGAGCTAGACTAATTGTCTATATAAAAAATGTACGTGAACATCTCTATAGATAAAAAAAAAACAGTTGTCCGGAAAATTCGAAAGCTGGAAGTGGTCTTTCCTATGGTTTGGACAGGTCAACGTCCGTCGGGTCGGCATTCAATAAGTTATAATACTATATCTCAAAATGTCTCTGATAATCGATAGCGAGAGACATAGTAATCATTGCAATATCAATAATGGTAATTTAACCTTTTGACCGCTGCAGTCATGTATCTAATGAAAAACTAAAATGTGCGCGACGGTCTCGACTGCATATCTGCATAAAGCCTATAAAACAATTTTTTTATTTTATTTCTTTTGCTAATTAATTAATTAGGCATGTTCCTTGACACATCCTTTTATATTTTAGTAGAACTTCTTCCTATATATTCCATCTAGATTAACATATAAGATGAAAAAAACTAACACCAATTAGCAAGTCTTGAATTCGTGGCGTAGCGCCTGAAGGCATGTTTTTGGTTTTTTGACGTGACGGACTGAAGGTCAAAAGAATAATTCCTCTGCTACAGAAAAAAAACCGCAGGCTCAATTTAGTCCTGCCAGGGTTGAAGATTTTGTTCGAAAGTGATTCCGCGGAACACAAAGGGCATTAGGAGGAACACGGATGGGTTTTAGTCAGTAAGAGTCTGACACCCCCTTCCGCTCCGCCCAGAGCGGAAGAAGTCATTTGATGACTTCCCAGCCTTGAAAAAAAGGCTCAGTTTAGTAACAACGATTCAGATTTATTTAGTTAGGTATTCTAATTCGATTCGTCTGTTCGTTACCCCCGGGAGTCACGCGTTTCTTTAAGTGACCCATATTTCTTTTAGGGTACCGTAGCTAAATAGCAAAAAACGGAACCATTCGTCATGTCTGTCTGTTTGTCCGTCCGTAGGTATGTCACAGCGACTTTTTACCGAAACTATAAGAACTATACTGTTGAAACTTAATAAGTAGAATATAAGTATTCTATGAACCGCATTAAGATTTTTACACAAAAATAGAAAAAAAAAACAATATTTTTTGGGGGTTCCCCATACTTATTTTTAAATAAGTGTATAGGAAGAACATCTCAAAATAAAAAAATAAGCAAAATTAAACATGAGGCCAAAAATTCTGCCTCCTCCGCGTCCGCCTTTGTAAGTACTTTTTAACCGACTTCAAAAAAAGAAGAGGGTTATCAATTCGACTGTATTTTTGTTGCATAAAGTTTAAATACACAAATAAAAATTAAAGTTGATCTAAAAACCCAAAAAAAATGTAAATTTAAGTACATCCATAGTTAGAATAGCGTGGAGCATTATAAAATGTTATTTGCGAAGTAAAACAGATAAAAAGTTGTTTCAAAAGTTCCCCAAGTCCTATCTTTAACGTATAATTCAACTTTACAGCGGGTATTTTTAGACGAACTAATCTTATTTGATTTTCTTAAAAAGTTTTGGAAATAAACTTCCTTACGCGATAGCAAACTTTTCAAGTTCATTCTTAGAACGTAGAGTAGGTAGACGTTCACAAAGAAAGCTTTAAATAGGTACCCGAGTGAAATGAAAACAAAATTTGGAACATAATTAAAGACAATTTTGTTTTAAGTAAACCTCAAAAATATTAGGTCAGAAGTATAAATTATGAGAAATTCGTTATGTGAATACTGGGCTTTTGGCTTATGGCAGGAGGAACCGTGGGGATGTAGGTAGTCGGTATGAGTCCGACATAACCCTCTGTTATCCTCAAACGGCCATCCATGAGGATTTACCCACGAAAAAGAAAAATCAAGTAAAGAAAACTTTTACCATGGATACACTACATGCTATGCTTGTTATGAAAAAGAAATGCTATTCCATAAAAAAGAGCAATATCTACACGGTATATGAAACGGTTTTTTTTTTGTACGCTGGTGGATCCATGACAAAACTTTTCATAACGATTTCCCTTCCTCCCCGAAAAAAAAAGAAAAACCGTTTCTATTTTCAAAATTATTATTTTTTTCTACAGCTACATAAATAAAATAATATAAGGCGTGTTACTCACTTGCGTGTCGGCGGTCGCATTGCCGGCGCCATGTCCGCGCGGCGCCGTGCCTAGGCCAGAGTGACGGGACCGCGCCGCGCTCGACAGCCGCTGGGCGTCAACCAGGACCAAGCCACGCCCAGGAACCCTGCTTAGCATGGAACTGGACTTATTGAGCCTGAAAATAGGACAATGAGATTGGAAGCCTTAGATATTGGGAGATTTATTTAAGTCGTTTTTTTATGTGAAACGTCTCTCAGCGCACTTTGACAGTAAAATCGAACAGTTTGACGTGACGGATAATGGTATAACGCTTTCTAATGCCTGATTTTGGGTTTTTATTCGTTAGAAATTTGAATATTCATTGAAATGTTTGACATGTGCCAACTTTTTTTTCAAGCTTATTATGAAAAACTTTGTTTTCTTTCTGGATATGAGAGGCAGCAAGAAGCTTAAGCAAAATTCTTTTAAAACGCCTCAATTTTCACCATCAAGGCCATCGCTCAATATAACAACACACACGGCTCCGACACAGCAAATAGCCAATCAAGTCAAGACTTTAAATTATGTGCATTAAAATACTTTTTGTAATGATTGGATAAAAAAGGTGACAGCTAGGGGGCGGCTTGTTAACGGTTGGATTTTTAGAGGCGATGTCGGCCGGGCCGTTGTCGTAAGTAATAACCAAACGGTGCTGTTGTACCTACTGATAATGATGGCAACATTATTTAATTTAAATATCCGTCAGTTCTACAGTTACTTTTGTTTGTATTGTACCACCATGATTAGTCTGTACAATAAGACGATAATCATTGGAAATAGTCCTAGCCCAGACATTTCAATCCAATCTTTACTGACTTCCGAAGTCATAATGGGTTCCAAGTTACGAGGATTCCAATTACCCCGTAAATAAGTAGCTAATCGGATAGACGTTTGATATAATATAAAACTTAATGATACTACTATACTTTCTTTATAATGCAAGTAATCAATTAGTCGAGGGCGGGCGGGCCGCCCTACTTAACGGTGGGCGGAGCTTGAAATGCCACGCCCCGCCAGATTACCGCCCACCTGTCTCAATCACGACTTGTCGCTTCACATGAACACTTCTAAGATTCCACTTAAAAATGTTCTGATGTATGTAAGTGTGTGTATAATTTTTGCAAATTGATTTGTTATATGGGAAATGGGCTATGAAAGTTCTCAACCTGTCTATTATTAATAAACCCATCTTAAAACAAGAGCAGTACAGCGGCGAAGGAAAAGCAATGTAGGTACAGCAGTGCACATCTGCCAGTCTAGCCAAATGCAGCTGAATACATGGAGCGACTGCCTGACCTCCACATCCACAACCCAGATAGGTAACATAACACCCCTAAGCAGTGGCGTGCACAGAGTTTTTAGACAGGGCAGGCAGAACAGTTAAAAGCTATTTAAGCTAGGTAGGTATCTTACCAAACATGTACCTATCATGGTTTTGGTTCGTCGTCTTGTCGACTTAAATAATAATGTAGGTAATTGCCACCTTAAATAGCCTAGATTGACTGATTTTGTAGACATATTTTACGGATACCTATATGTTTTGATGTTTCATATTAATTTGAAAATTAAATAATAGCAGTCAAATTAAATAAAATCCGGTGTCATTGACCTTTCACGATCACGTCTTTTTGTCATCGATAGTTTTAAAAACACATACCTATTTTTTTATTTCCTCTATACACACACAGGAACAACATTCACAGTGAATATTATCCATTTTTTCACACTAATAACATCGTTAAATCTTAAATATCTGATAAAAAAGCACGATCACGTCTTTTTGTCACCGATAGTTTTAAAAACGCATATTTTTTATTTCCTCTATACACACACCACATGAACATCTTTTACAGTGAATATTGTCCATTTTTTCACACTAATAACATCGTTAAATCTTAAATATCTGATAACAAAGCTCACGACCAAATCAAAACAAACAAACGACTAATGGCCGCTCAAACTACTTGTTTATAAAATACGACAAAAAAATTGGTGCTTTATTTAGAGAAAGTTGAATGAAATTATGTTACTTTTTAAAATAGTCGCATAATACAGCTAGCTTCCGATCGGAACACTTCGGTAAGTCTCGTGATTCGTCGTGTATCAAGTCATGCAGTGTCTATTTGGTGCGTTTGTGTGCGTTATTTGTGACATGTGTGCCTCGTATCTATACAAACGCACACCCATTTAATCCGTATGACCACGACAGCACACATATACACATTGAGGCACCAATAGTTTGTGTCTATTCCGCGGCAGTCAGCGGCGTTAGCGTAGCGCAATGTGAAATCGCGTCAAATTATACGAACGAGCTGACTATTTTGTATCGATGTTAATGTTATTTATACGACACTCGAAAGATGGCGCTGAATTACGATTTAAGTTTTTTTTGTTTATTGATAAATACTCGTTTATAAAATAATATTATATATCAGAACAACATTATAAATATTTATCTGAGTTACGTAGGGTCGGCAGTGTCTTTCTGCCTCTATGGTATGCACGCCACTGCCCCTAAGTAACACTGGTTGTCTTTCGAGCTTCTAACTTACGGTTATGACTATCAAATATCAACGAATAACAGCCGAGCCAGCTACCAACTTCGTAACTCCGGGCTGCTAGTAAGAAATCCCGGAAGAAAAAAATACCACAAGACCGACGGAATAGTACAGCAGTGCTATTCCGTAAAAAATGTTCCTTGATTAATTAAAGTGAAATGAGTGTTATCTAAGTTGTCACCTCACCTATTACAGACAGCTTACTCAGACAGTCAGCAGGGTGTTACACAAAGGAAAACAAGGAAAACATCGTGTGGAAACTTGGATTTTACTGTTCCACTCAAACCATGTCAGAGGCCCTTGAGGCGGTTAAGAAACTCTGACTCTAGGGTGTATGGGGTCGTAAGACTTTACTGCCCACACTATAAACAAGAAGACAAAGAATCAAAATTATCGTAAGTCCATTACTTAACCTAAACCTCGACAGCGTTTCACTCGACCCTCGACTACTGCCAGTCAGCTGCTACCAGCTTTCCAGTGAATATCGTCGCAAAGAAAAAGCTGAATGCCAATTTGTGGATACCTGTTTAATAGCAAACTCTCCGTTAGCTATACGCTACAAATACAGCACATACTACGTAAAAGGCTATACCTTTTCTTTTACATTTCACCAAATACGTCGGATAATCATGCTCTGTTATTATTCAGGGCAATATGCAATGGTATAAATTGTTTAGTCATAGCGGACTATGACAGCGTAGTTAGACATGGTAATTCAATTTCGAGACGTAGCGGATAGCGAACTACGCAATAACCTACGGCGTAGTACGACACCAGCCTACGGCGTAGAACGCGGTGGAATCATTGCCGAGTCTTAGCGGATTACGCAATAGCCTACGCAGCCAGCGGCCTAGTTCAAAACCAGGTTAACTTGCCTATAGCGGCTATAGCGTAGTAGGACTATGTGAGTCATTGCTGTATTCCCGAGTGGTGGCGAACTACGTAATAGCCTACCAACTTAGCACAATGCACGCTCAATATGTATAACTCTGTAGGTTACGCCGAAGTAAGGATGCGGTGAGACTTCACGAGACAAAGCGAACTACGCTGTAGCATACAGCGTAGCACGAGGCATGATGAAAATACGAGTCATACCTAAGTGGACTACGCTGTAGCAGTGGCGAGGGCTCCATTTACAACTCCACTATTCCATTGTAAAATGGCAGTCCTATTACTATAAACATTATAGGTATTTTAAATACCTACAACATCAAATAAATTCATTATAAAACCAGTGTTGGTAAAGTAACGTTGTAACATAACAACACGCCTGTAATCCCCGAAGGATTAGGCAGAGGTGTAGGTGTAGGTACCCATTACTACACCCACCCTTCGCAAGTTTTGTTTAAGACCCATGTAATAGGAAGCGAGCCTATTGCCATCGACCAGGCACAAATCCAGTACAGTACAGTCGTGTACAGTTAACCAGGAACCTGACTACTCATCATTATGAACAAGTTTTACTATGAGACCAACATTGAAATCGCGAAAGAAAAATTAACTGACCCATTATACATTTCGTAAAGAGATGTGAACGTAAATTGTCGAAACCAATGCGATAGTAGCAGCCTCGGAGTCTGGATTTGTGCCCGGTTGATGGCAATAGGCTCGCCCCCTATTACATGGGACTAAAAACATAACTGGCGAAATGTGGGTGTACTAATGGGTACACCACTGCCTAGCCCTTCGGGGATTACAGGCGTGATGTTATGTCAATGCGATAATGTGTTTAAAATTACTTAACTTTTATACACAAATGTGCATTTTGCCTTTCTTCAAAGTTAAGAATTTATTATTATTTATATCAATGGAGAAAAATAAGGTTTTAATCAGTTTGTAGTGCGAATCTCTAGGTGCTTAAAATTTAAAAATCTTTGTTTATCCAATACTTATTACGTTTTTATGTATGGTGTTTGGAATTTTTATAAATGTAACTAAGTACCTACCTGGCTACTAGGTAGGTACGTTTCGCGACACAAAACAGCGACACATCGTTATAACCGTGGCACATAATTGCAATCGGGCAATCGGGTTTTTTTTTTTTAACTGTGGCAATAGTACCTACCTTTTGGAGACAATTTGGTAAATCCTTATTGGTCTATTTTATTGACCGTCGACAGCATTTATGTCTCTTGTGCTTTTTTCTATCAGAGAGTCGTTAGCGATAGCCTAAATTTGCATTGTCACTGTACGCGGAACAAAATAATTAACTAAGTCCCACTTACCTATAAATATCATTCCAACGACAGTCTGCTTTGCTTGGAAGATCACTGAAGTTTAATCACCGAGTGTAAGTTAACACTATTCGACACTTAGCCCAAGTATGCTGAAAAGTCATAAGTAATTAATATTGTTTGAAATGTTGAATGGAGCTAGATAAAACATTAAAATAATTTTAAAAAACATGTAATGTGTTAAAAATATAATTAGGTAGGTACCTTATATTTTCAGGATTATTTATCTACGAATCATAAGTCGAAAAAGTTGCTCATCAAATTCTGATCCCGTCTTATCGGTGGGTTGTAATATTACAACTAATTACATTTAAAAATCTAACGTAATAAAATTAATAATGATTATCGATAAGGTACAAAAGGATACCTAAAAGTTAAGTTTTAAGTTCCCGCGTCTAATCCAACTTTTTTAAACGAACGCGGTTGTGTTGCCAGCCAATATCTTTTAGTCTGAATCTATATTATTACCAAAAATCGTACAAATTCCCTTTGCAATCAATTATTATCATAGTGATAATAATCTCCAATGCCTAATCACAGAAAACTGGAATCACGTGCAGGGTTGTGCCCTTAAAAATCAAACCTTTAAATACTTTTAAAAACATTATTCGAATAGTTAACAAAGCGAGGGTTACGCAAATACTCGAAACATTAAACATTATTAGCTTAATTCCCAATATTCACAATCAACCCTTAATCATCTGCCCAGATTATATCATAGAACTATTTCCAGCAGAATAGCTCCTAATTCTATTGTACAATCTACCAAATCTACCAATCTAAATTCCAATTCTACCATCTACAGAAGAAATAAGTCATATTACTGTGGCAATATTAATAATTTTAAAAGCTGTCAACTCTCATTTTTCTCATCTTCGTTGATTGGATGTTGCCACCCAGTCATTTTTTATGAACTACCAATCACAAAGCAACAAGCACTCGTAGAAAAGATGTCGTCGCAAGTGTAAAAAGTGTTCGACACTTCAACATTTTCCTATCATTTAGCATACCAAACGCAGTTGCATTCACTTTTAGTAACAATAGCTACATAACTTATTGTGTTCTCCATTATCTTGCTAACTAGTGCTGCAGGTACGACCAAGAATTTTGATTTACTTTCTCTTCTCGTTCCGTAGACCCGTGACAGCTAATCCTTGACCAGTGTTTTTGTATTTGTAAATAAAAACAAAGATGTGGATTATTATTACTTAGTGGTTATTGCTTACGTCGATAAGAAGGAAAAGTGTTACATGTTGACGTAATCACCTTGGGGATTTATTGTTTGTATGTCAGCTGACTATTGAAATGATTACCTACATTGAGTAAGAAAGTAGGTACCTATTGTATCGAGAACTATTGAATGTAGATTTATTTAGTGCTAATTTTTTTGCCTAGTTATGGCTGATGAAATGGATCCTTGCGAGTGCCTGTGGAACCACGAGATGGCGATGCGTCGGTTAATCTCTTTGGTGAGTTATACGCCCTTGGAAGTTGTATGATGAGATCTAATTGGTACAGTGGGTGGACTGCCGTCGTACATACGTAACATCCACGTCTACATTATAGTCGCCAGTAACTCATTTTGTTTCTATGTTTACCAACATTGTTCTCAACATTTTTTCCTTTAAAACTATTTTTTCGTAAATGCTTTGTTGGTAAATATTGATAGATATTGACCCGGATAAATTATTTTACATGTTCATTTTTTGCTTCATATTTTACTGCTTTCATGGCCATCTTGAATGAAATATGTGAATAATTTATCATTGATAGTGATTTACTAATTAATAGAATCAATTTTAATTGAATCATGATAAGCAATGACTGTAAAACAGCAAGTAGATTAAGAGAACAATATTGGAATGTTTACTGTTGCTGATACTTAAAACAAAATTCTTAAGAATCAGATGCTACATAACCGGCTACACTAATAAGGAGCTACACTACCTTATTAGCTATTAGCTAGCTATTAACTAACACACACAAACAAGTCTACACAGCACAGTCAGGGTTACCTAATCACATTGAAGTCTATTTGGCGTAAGTTTACTTTATGGACTACAAAACCAAAAAGCATGCAAAAAGTACTACTTTAATTTTGAGCCTATACATCATCATTTCAGCCAAACATCATCCACTGCTGGAGATAGGCTTCCCCTAAAGATAGCCACAATGACCGGTCCTGCCTATTCATAATCTTATCTTACTAGGAAAGTCTAATAAAATATGTGTGAAACATAAAAAAAGTAGGTACTGTTTTCATATGCATCGTCACAGTGCAGAGGCTGTGTTAATTACTAGCTAGCTATATTTTGATTGCTAGCTGCCATAAGAATTCTGATAAATCTTCAAATACTAAATGAAATGCTTTTAACAGCAACTGGGTCTTTGTTTTTTTAGCCTCATGATTGTTATTATAGATCGTGGAAGACATGTCAGATACATATTGACTAACTACTGCCTACGACTTTGTCTGAGCCAAAGTTGATGTATTATTCAATGGTAACCATACATTTATCCGGAATAAAAAGTCGCTATGTGCTATTTCAGACTATAACCTCTCTCTGTGCCTAGTTACATCCAAATCCGTACAGCTATTCTGGCATGATTGTGTAACATCATGCATTCATCCAAACTTTCACATTTAAAATAGTACAGTAAGATTATATAGTTGAACATTGACACCAAAAGGGTAAAAAAAATAAAGGAAATTCATTCAATTTAAACTGCAGAGTATTCTGTTGAGTTTGTTGATATTATATGCACCTTTATTTACATTAACTATAAATAATAATACATAAGGAAGTTTTTGTTTTGCTCTTGTATTGGGAATGTTATAATACAATACAGATCATTATTATTTGTAACCATAACAAGATAAATACCTATGTTCTATTTTAAAGTGAATATAAGTATTAAGTAAACCATTGTGATTGCCTCCAGCAGGAACTCAGCGCATTAAAATTCTTTATAAAAAAAAATTGAGTAAGAATATTATTGCTCAGTTAGGATAAGGTTAATAGAGAAATATTTTCAAATATATCCACCAATGGGCTGCTTTAATCTACTGCTAGCTTCTGCCCACGACTTTGTCCGTATCAAAGTTAATTTCTCCATATAAACTTTGAGCCCCGTTTTATCCCCTTAGTAAGTTTTGGAAAATCCTTTCTTAGCGAACATCTTCTAACTATAAACCACCTTCATGCCAAATTCCGTCTTCATACATCAAGCGGTTTCCGATATTTCGTGATGTGTGAGTGACTTTTTGTTTTAATATATTTTTACTTTTACATTTATTAAGGCCAAGTACTAAAAAATTGTAGTATAATAAACATAAAACTATTAACATAAAGTATCTACATAATATTCCAAAATAAGTGTACCAATATAATAAATTATGAAGTACAAAAAATTAACTATAAAATATTCATGAACAAATTACTAGAAGCCACAGTGAATGTGTCAGCTGGAGTAAAATTACCCTGTTTTGAAAACAACTTAGTAAGTAGGTATGTACCAAACAAAGAAGAACAAACATCCTTTTTACAGTTGGCATAGACAGAACAGCAATATCCTCAATCAGTTTCCATTGATTTATTGATATTTAACTTAAATTCAATAGAAATAAGAGTTGTAATTGAATGCAAGATGTGAATGGCGCGCGGGATTATATTTTGCACGCAATTTTCAACTCTAATTGTTTCCAGACTATAATCTATCTTTGTTCCAAATTGAATCCAGATCTATTCAGCCGTTCTGGCGTTATTGAGCAACAAAAATTAGTAGTAAGATAAATGGATACTGCTTAATTGTGGCTTTGTTTGATTTGACCCTTAAAGTTTGTATTGTCTTATTGAATGGATGAAAGCAAAGGTTTTGTCACAATGATTCAAAATGAACAAAAAAAACAATTGACTGTGGAGCCAAATACAACAACTAATTACTTCCTGTTGATATGCGAAGTATTAGACGAGATGTTTTTGTTAAAAAACTAAGAAAAAAAGATAACATATTCTTTATTATTTAAGTCATTATCATCTGCCTAGCCTTTTCACAACTACGTTGAGGTCGGCTTCCAGTCTAACCGGATGCAGCTGAATACCAGTATTTTACATGGAGTAATGATTGGACGGTTTTTATTATTTAAGTATTGAAAAAAATACAATCATGTACATAATTTTTTTAAACGTTGCTTCACACTAGGATTTTTTCCTATATCGTGATCGTTTACAAACATAAACTTACATACACAAACAGCCAAAGCCGGAAATCTATTGGCCATACTCTTTTCGTGCGGGAAACGAACTTGCGACACGCTGCGCAGCAGCCAATTGATCAGCCTCTATGCCAACCGTGCCTATTATTATAATTATTTACTAAAATCTATCTAGGTCGTATTTTGAGCTAAAGGAAAGCCATAACATTGTAACTGGTTAGTGTTTGAGCAATTAGCATATAAACTATCATACAATTAGTTTTAACTAGGTCCCTTATCGCGACTAATAAACCTAACATTGGTTACATAGCTGTAATTGAAACGATATTGGTTTTTTTCTCTAGCTTTTGTTGACATTTGAAAACAATTTTTGTAACTAGTAACACTAGAATTTTTCTCTTCCACTTTCTGGTTTTCTGGCTTGCCAGTCAACGGTAGACGAAAAATGATTTATTAATTACTTGCTTTTGACCGCGACTTCGTCCACATATTTATCCTTTATCGACGCAGACGAAGTCGCTGACTAAAAAGTAGCCTGTGTCCTTCTTTGGGGTTCAAACTTAATCCGTACTTAATTTCATCAAAATCGGTTCCGTGGTTTAGTCGTGAAAGCCTAGCAGACAGACTGACAGAGTTACTTTTGCAATTTATAATATTAGTATGAATACCATACAAATTGTTACAATGAGTTTTGTTTGTTACTAGCGAAGGGTTTTTAGTCGAATCCGCAGGATTTTTTAAATTTACGAAAACGTTTTATGGTGTTTGTTTTATGATGGTTGTACTGTAGTTGATTTTCAGCACACAGTCAACTAATACACCAGTTCACTATGCTAGTTCATTTTATTAATTCACGAATGGCTGTTTTCTTCACCACTGTAGTTATTTCGAATTGATAGTGTGAATTTTGAAATATTAGAAAAGCCAAATGATCCTAGATGAAAAACACTTCTTGTGTGTGAACTATAAACATCCGTGTGACCGATGTCGGATATTCTCTTTACGCTCTTAGCTGATGAACATTGTTTACTACTGCAGCAATTCACGACGAAATTGTAGTGAGATTAGAACAATGCACATGTTGCATCTCTGTTGTTCGTATATTGAAAACTAGCTTCTGTTGGCGAGTTCGTCGTTGTTGTTAAGTTTAGGTACCTACTACCATAAAACGCGTGGTTATGAATATTTGTAGTTAAATGATGTTTAACGCAAATTATATTTATATTGTAGTAGAAGATTGGACCAAGGAATCACGTTGTCCCAATAAACTTTGCCCCCTTTTTCTTCCGCCCTGGGTGAGGCGGAAGGGACTGTCAGACTTTTACTGACTAAAAAACCGCCCTGTTCCTTCTGTTGCCCTTTACAAAGCCTTTTTCATGTTTAGATGTCACGCGGCAAGAATAGTGTAGCTTTCTATCAGTGAACTAACTTTTGTAATCAGTTCAGTAATTCCAGAGGTTACCTCTTACAGACGAAACATTCATTATTTTATCTTTTTAGTGCAGATATCCGGTTCAGAGGCCGATAATTCAAGTTAAACGTGTTGAATGACCTAAGCTACGCATGTTTTATGCATAGATCTCCGTCGAGAAGGTTCACGTTATTACATTTTAATCATAGGCTGTACCTAAAGCCATGCTAATGTACGTTTGCCGAACTTTTTTGGAAGGAAGCCTAGAAGTCACACAGTAGGTATCACAAATAACGAAAGAAGTTTTCAGCTATTCCAATTCCAACGTTTTCATCTGTGTATTTACGAAATACGGTGGAAATCGTTGGAAGTACTAGAGACTATATTGTGTGATTCACTACTAGGGCAGATCCAGGGTCATGCACCCGCCCCCCTCGGTTTTCCTTTTAATTAGATTTATTATTGTAATCAAAACGGAGCCTGTCCTGACCAGGCGTTGATTTGAAAGCTGCCCCCTCTAACTTGAGGGCTGGATTCGCCCTTGGTTCACAAACTTTTATATAACTTTTTATTTAACTTTTCCTCCATCAAAATCAAAGAGGTGATTCCCGAATTTGGAACTTTCTGTTAGGTATCTTACGTGCGGTGCTCAGTCATCTTTAGAAACCACTAGTTTAGAGTTTAGGTTTCAAATGGCATCGGTCATTTGAATTTATTATAAATCATAACATAATTATTATTACCTATCTATTATGTATGTATCCACGTATGTACCTATTTGGTCCTTTGTCCAACCACGCTACATAACGTGACTTTTTTGTTCTATTTTTAAAATTATGCAGTTGACGTGTACTGTAACTTCATTATTACGAGCGATATTATCTGGCAATGTTATGATAATGTGTCTGATAAGATGGTGTTGCTTGTAGCGTGTTCTAATTAACAGCACGCGCTAGTAGCTTCTAATGTGTTTAGTCTTAATATATCAGAGATTTGAAGGACCACTGCTGAACATGTGTTTGTTTAAGCTATTAACAACAACTCCTGTTTCTGCACAATAGGAGTATGTATACATTATACATTTTCTAACTAGGACTGAAACTTTTATACCGGTTATTTTTTTAGCGATTTTGTCAACATTTCAACCATATACAGTAAAAACATATCTATACATTTTTTAACTAGAGACTTATCCTTTTTTTTGATTAGTTATTTTTCTCGCTATTTCATCAATATGTCAATTATAAACAGTCCAAACATAGACACATTGTACATGACATCTATACATTTTCTGAAAATTAAAACTAGTCTTTTATCATCATTTTAAACGTCCGTAATTTGTGTTTTGCGGTTGTTTAATATTATTAGCATCTGATCTATACACAAATATTAATTTGTTTCGCAAGCTTAGTGATTCAGTATTCAAATCACTGGATTCGGCATAGACTGGATTTGCGCAGTGCTATGTGCAGTATTTATAGCCTTTTAGTTAGGGAACTGCGAACAATTATTTATTGAGCGATAAAGTAAAGTGCGCAGTAGGTAATCTATGCTATGTAAAAAAATGTATAGTATCCCCATCAAACGCAAATTCTTCGTAGCTAATAATGCGACAGGCATGTTTAGAATATTCGACACGCATATTTTTCCGTGTACATTGTACATTGCATTACGATTCAAATTTGATTGAACAAATATAAATCCCAGAAATATACAATGTACCTATGTGGAATTTGGACGTACCTACTAGAAAAAAAAACACTTCTTTAATTGTTATAGAAACCATTTCTTTCTTTAGATAGGTAGTTACATATACCTAGTAATGAAAATGATTATTTTTGTTGTTATTCCGAATTCCCGCGAAACTCGCGATGGTTTACGTTAATAATAAATTTCAAATACGTAATAATAATATGTAAAAGTTCATATTTTGAAAAGAAGAACCTGCTAATCAATCAATTCATTTTCGAGATTCATTTTAGAAAAGAATTTTCGTTCAAAATTGTTATTTACAGTTACGTTAATGTTAACGGACTTATACATAATGTATTTGAAATCGCCAATCCGCCTTATGTAAGCGTGATAATCAATGCTCTTGCCTTCTCTGTATGAGAAGAGGTCTTTGGCCTGGGCCACTAATAGGTTGGTATTTTTTTATTTATTTAAATGTTAACGGTCATTCATTGAATTCCAAGTCCAGATACGTATATCAACAAATCAATTTATGTATGAACAGTCCATGACACTAACAAAAATAAGAACTTATTTACAAACAAACGCAGGAAATTGATTTTGCCGACATTCGTTCTAAAATAATTAAACGTTTACGTAATGAACAGTATAAAGTAAATTTTAATTACTCCGTTATCAGCCTGTAATTTTGAATATTTCTATTTGATGTTCTGTGATGTAATGCTTAGGTATACATATACCTATGCGTCACTAAACCTGTTGTTTTATTTTTGAACATAGTCAATTTGAAATGAAAAAAGCCTCTGGGCCTGACTCATATAGCGTGACACCTCATAAAATATAACGATGTGAATATTGTGATGCAAATTAGAATATAATACTTTATTTGTATGGTTACAGATTATTGTTGAATCCTTGAACGTTCTGCCTGTAAGGCAGGCAAAATATATTTGATATTTTTTAACATTATTTGAAAGTAACACATTCTAAATAATGAACAATGCAAAAAAAATAGTCACAGAATAATAATATTTACCAATATAAATAGTTTACGGAAATAGGCTTTTCGGCAATAGGTTCGCCTCTTACTACATGGGACTTAAACAGAACTGGCGAAATGTCACACCACCACTACAGCCACCACCACCTCTACCTCTGCTTATCCCTTAGCGGATTACAGGCGTGATATTATGTAGTTTACGAAACTTCTTCAGATTTTTTAGGACAGCCATAAAAAAAGATGTAGTTACCCATTTTCACAAACCATTTCTTTGTACCCAGCTCCGTCAGGGACAGTCGTACTGCACAGACAGCGAATGCCTGGATGCCTTGCCGGGGATGCCGAGGCCCGAGTCTTCAGCGAACAGCTTCATGGTAATGTTCCTCATGATGGCCCTCGCGCTTGCCATGTACGCCATGCGCCCGCGGCGCAATCAGATACAAGACGCTGCAAAGCCTACGCGCAATTCCCAGGTACCTATTTCGGTTTAATTTTGAAATTTGTTTGGTGTATTTAAAAAAAAATTCTCAGCTCTATACAGGCCGACTTTTTGAACTATGAAATGTGAAAAAATAATCGGCAGCTGCATATAATTATTTTGTTTGTGTAGTAAAACAATTGTGTAAGGAAACAGCAGATATTTATTTTTCATATTTCAGAGTTCGTGCCGTTATAAAAATTGTTCATATTTATAAGAACTTTGATCCCCTGAAAGATTTGCAATGATTAAAACTTGTAGCGATATCTATCGCATGGAATGTAAACTACATCTCGGAATCAAAGTTCTTCGCGATAATATAATATGTATAAAAAATACCGACAACAACCGTCGGGCAGTAGCCCTCCAGACACAACATCCAGATCCTCCCTTTTTATTAAAGGATGAGAATCTTTACACCCTGTTTCTCATACCTTTCATGAAATAATTTTGTGTAGGGAAATAATTTAAAAATAAAGAAGCAACACGTTGTTCTAACATTTGCCATAGTTTTGAATAGAAAGACAAGTACATAATACACATGCATTTGATGCTGACTCACGCTTACATCATTTTGTTAACATAAAATGGCACTCATGTATATGATTAAGTATTAACCCCTGCACAAATGTCAATAGATAACGTCACCTTAGACGAAACGTTCTGATGAAATGGAGAGAGTTATCGATAATCTTTTGACTTTACATTTCTCACCTGTCTTTGTTATGCAACAGATGATTTAGGTAATGCAGGTATCTACATAGTTATCAATGATGAATAAAGAATCTACCCCCATAAAGTGCGTCTAAACCAATCATGGTTTGCCCATTTTATGAATAAGTAATTGGAAATAATTATACAAAATACCAGTGTGCGTGTTTGCGCTAGAGGGGCTCAATCTCTCCCCCAAAATGTCATCCCATTCAATTTCTTTTGTATATTACGTTCAAAAGAGCCTTGTAATGGCCTAATTGAAATAAATGATTTTGACGAGCGTTTATACCAAGGTACCAAGTATCCGCTGTAGAGAAACATCGTCCACCGCTCATACATATAAATCTCAACAAGACAGTTCTTAAATGGACCTTGAATGTGCCGTACGCGGCCATTGTTATGCTAAATAAAAGCTATACAGTATCGAGACGAAATGACCAAAATTGCCGACAGCGCAGAACCATTATGTTTTCACCAATTTGTGTTGCGTTTGACAGTATTCGATCTGGGTCATGACAATTTTTTTTAGTTGCTGTTTTACTTATTTATTTTATTGTACGCAGTTAACTATCAAATACATATATTAGGCAAGGTAAATGACAGCGTTTCACACTACAGAGAAGCGGAATAAATAATGGCTATTAAATATTCCTGTTTATTCTAAACTTAGTCAAAGTGAAAACTTTTATTTTAATGAGCCATTAAAGCACTTGAACGTCACAACAGAATTAAAAAAGAATTGTTGCCTTAATATTATAAAGCGGAAGTTTTTTGTTGTTGGTTTGTTTGAACATGCTAATCTTGGGATCTATTCGTCCGCTCCTCAAAAATCAGTCAGTGAAAGGAAGCTAAAAATTCTTTCGCGACGTTATCACGGAGTGCTATGTGCTATTCATTAATAACAAAAACAAATGGAGACTCGTAAAAAAAGACGTGTAGGAAGTCGTGGGTAGTAAACTTATAAACGTTAAATTTTCTTAACGATATAGATCCGGTCCCTGCCTTCGTACCCTACTTATTGTGAAGCTATCTTAATGTTGCTGCTACAAAATTCCAGAAATAAATGCATTAAGATAACCTGAGAACATGAGAATTTAATTGATACCTACAAGTTCCGTTAATTAAACCTGTTTGTTATCAAATACTTTTGAATTTTTCTAGAGTAATGCTAATTTAGGAAGATAACTCCATGGTTATCATTGACTGTGTCAGTTGCCCATGCCTGACACAGTTGAAAAGACTATGTCGCAAGGGCGAATCCAGCTTTCAATAATAATAAATCTAATTTAAAGATAGTAGTAAGCCGGGGGGAGGGGGGGGGTGATAACTCCCATGACCGCGTTTGTGAGATATTGCTGTCAGTTCAGTTCATACACAACAGAAAAAGAAATCCGGGTAACTGTTACTGAACTTTTCTTGGATTTCAAAGAACATTTGATAAAAAAAAAAAAAAAAAAAACAAATTGCTGAATTGGTCCGGTCGTTCTCGAGTTTTCTGCTTAGCAACACATTCAGCCATTCATTTTTTATTTAACACATAGTTAGATATGGAACAGACACATTGATATGATCACGTTTTGGAGTTAGTCCCAAAGTTAAAGTTGATTCATCAGTATTTTAACCAATTAAAAGATTACTGACGAATTAAGTCAGCCTGTATATAATATAATATGTAATATTATTCAACTAAATTAACCGCGGCAGTACTACATTACGATTATGAAATAGCTCCGCCAGGAACTAAACATAGACGATAAGCGACTGATGTTATTGTTTTGGTTCGGTTATTTCAGAATTAATACATACATATTATACACAAATAAATGTATAATCTCGAAGGCCATGCGTGTCTGATCTTTGACCTTAAATTTTGTAAAACTTGATTATTTAAATTCACGCACTAAATCTACTTCTTATAATGTTTAACTGTATTTTTGATGCGAGACATCTTTTGGCGCACTTTAGCAGTAAAAACGACCAGTTTGCCGTGACGACAATTGGTGTGACGCTCTCTCATGCTCTGATGCCTTCTCTACACAACCGCTTACGATTTCTTTGTGTGTGCAGAGTACGCGCGCATTACTTTACACCGTTGCTTCTCTGTATTAGCTGCCTTTTATTATTTTACTCCTATTTTTTATTGGTTTTTATTAATTATCAATTTGAATATTCGCGGAGACGTTTCACGTCCCCCCATTTATGGTCAAATCTAGGCTTGATAACAAATAATCGTGTGATTACTGGCACTCAACGAAAACAGAATAATTACGAAGTATCAAGACTATATTCGTTAATTTTTCCCCAGGACCACGACGGCGCGCCTCCAGCGCCACCTAGAATATAAGACGAGAAGTCCATCGTCAAGGGATCACGCTAACAATGAATTCCAGTAATTGTATTATATAGTAAAATGTACCGCACCGAGTTGTGGACAGCAAGAACGTCATCACAACTGTGTAGATGTATAAGATCTTGTATAGGTATTATGTACTGATAAGGTTATTATAAACGATTGGAAAGTTTCGATAATGATAATAACAATTTAGTTTCGCTGTTGCTGCCTTGCCTTTGAAATTAAATTAAGAATTGAAGGCGTCACGTCACAATAATAATTCTTATGAGCGTTGAATTTTATGACGGTTAAAAATGAATTGGTCCACAGCTTCTTAACTAATTATTGTAAACTTTTTAGGTATATATTTATTGTTTTCTTTTTATTTATCATTTGGTGCTATATTTTTTCATCTACTTATATAAGCCTACAATAGTATGTGAGTCTGTTCTGAATTTCTGAAATGAGTATTTCTTTATTTTTTATAATTTTCCATAATATGCACTTAGCGAATACTTATGCATGTTTTTATTACGACTTGAAAGAATAGCACGGGAGGTATCGTTTAATTTTGTCTAGTGATTTTATACCGACAGATTCAAACTTGCACTTTAATAATATGGGGGACAGTCGGCGCACTCGCAGTTAATAATTCAATGATTACCTATAACTCCAGCTACTGGAGGTAATCGCAAAAAATTATAGCTTTTGTTGGCTTGTCGCGTACATACACAGTAACGTGATATTGGCAAAATTGAGGTGTCAATTCCAAAAAAGCCAATACTGAAGAGTTGAATTTGAAATTGTTGACTCGTATAATAATATTTCTATCAAATTCAGCGTTTCAATACCGCCGTTCATTCCATCACTACATGCGTGACTAACCGTTTTATGTGCGAGAAGAAACCTATTATTATTATAATACTATCTGGTATAAAATGACTTCAAAAATAACAGTATCTCCCATACTAATATAATTAGAATCGCATTAAGTGCAATATAGCTCAAACTAAAAAAGATCTGACTTTATGTAAAGTGTTTATCAACTTTACATTGATCCGTACCTGACGCGATGAAAGACATTAAATCTAGAAAAAAATATTTGTAGTTGCACACTTCTAGCTGCAGTATGCTGCCCGCTATTGTTTTATTGGATCATATAATAACCCTGTAATTGGTTTTGGAATGCCAACAGTTGCGCAGGCCAATTACTAAGCGAAACAAAAAAAAAACTGCTACTTTTTAGCCTGGCCGCACACGGGCCACTGAACACAACCACAAAACGCTGCCACCGTATTTCCTGTAGCGCTCTACATTTTATTTAGACTCGTCGCATATAGTTGTCGTCGGTGGTCGTCACACCGCTTCTACCTTCAGGTGGCGGCGTTTGTGTCTGTCACGTGTGGCCCGTATGCGGTCACGCTTAGGGTTCATTTTACGCGATCGTAATATCTTATACAAATGGGGAAATCAAATTTCTCCACAATCGTGATAAAGCCTACAACGTTGCTCACTTTGCCTTTGATGTAAAGAAGAATTTGCAATTATTTTACTGCTCGAGTTACACATTAAGTGAGATGAGAAAAATAAAATAAATACCATACTGAAGTACCTACATCATATCATATGAACACAAACTTGGAGATTATTTTTCCACATTGCGACTTTTTTATTTTTCGAGTCGAACTAATACATATTCCATTAGTTTTAGTTAATTCCCTTATTACTTGGGTTGGGTATTATTTTCAACCATATTTAATTTTCTGAGTTACATGTATCATAATATGTATTTTTTATTATGACAAAACCGATCGAGATTATATTTATCAAGACAAATAAATATAACTGCAAAACGAATTGTTTTATTTCCTACAATATAAACCACTACCCCAAACACAATTCGAAAGATTTTGAACGGAATTGATAATCCATTCCTCCATATGTTTGAAAAATTCATTATTTCATTTTCGAAGAGAAATGAAAGAACTCAATGAATATTTTTGAATTACATATCAAAATGTAAAATCATTGCCATGTTACGCATTTACGGCCAACGCAGATTGAGTTGCAATAAAATGCTTGAGCAGTCTTTGTTTAATTAATAATAAACTAAAAATTACATAAATATAAAGTTAAAAAAGCGTGCTGTTTTAAACTCATTTTAACCCTAAAAATCCAATTTAATAGTTAATCAATCGAATTGGCAAAAATGAGTCGTCGGTTTACTCTTGCAATACAATATCTACGAGGGATTTGCGTTTTGACGGCTCAGTCAAATACCCAATTGCTAAATAGACCAACAAACTAACTGCAGATCAAACTTGTGAATTCCACTATTGCGCAGTTTTTTTCCAGTAAAACCATAGCACAGATACTGTAAATAAAGTACACACTAATTTAAACTACTACTGTATATTTAATTGATTGAAAAACGAACACTGCTAAATGCAATTCTGTCAACACGAACGTAAAAAGGGTCTAGCTAAAACTTGGTTCAAGGTCCTTTTATATCTACAGACACTGCGTTACAGACACGTACCGTGGCAGACACTGACAGACACCATTTATTTACATCTAACGTGACAGAGGTGTGCCGTGTTAGACATCGTGTCGGTGTCGGTGTCGGAGGCTGCTGTTCTCGTGCTCGCTGTCCCGATACTCTATTCACACTGCCCGGTAAGTACCCACAGACACGTAGACATGAACCGCACAGATAAAATATTATTTCTGGAAATGCTGACTGGGCACGACTAGTCTGTCGGCGTCTGTGCGACCGCATCTAACCGACGATAGATATAAAATACATACACACAATAAAGTATAATATTTTTTTGTCTGGCACAGCATGTGTCTGGCACGCTCGATGTCTGTAGATATAAATAGACTAAACGCACTTACATAATGGACTATGCCAAAACGCACCAGCGACTGGTAACTTGTATTCAAAACATAACTTAATACAATATTGCTTCATCCAAATATGGAGAATTATCCTATTGAGTAGTATAAAAAATACGTTACCTCAATTTACGTTTACTCTAACTTCAATTCCGTACATACACCTTGCATTAAAAAACTTCTATAGTTCTGCCCCATGCAGGGGTATATGGGTATCATGAGTCTTGTATCCTGTCCACTTCACCTTTAACCTTTTTAAGTAATGCACTTATTTTCTTGTACTTTCCTGTAGAATTTGGTAGATTTTCAAAATTGATGATGTCACATATGTCTTTAGCGAATTTGTCGTCTGTGGGTAGTTTGCTGTATGAGGAAGCGATGTTCATGACTGGTGTTCCGTACAGTGTTCCCTTTACGTGGCCAGGTTTTGATTCTGGTGTGCCGAGGACATCAGATACACTGTCTTTTCTTTTACTCTCTTCGTCATTTACTTCTAGAGCGCTTGATGAAGATGATTCTGCTGATTCACTAGGAGTTTCTTCTGTACTCGTGATTTTAATTTGAGCTTTTTCTATATTTGTGGAGTTAGTCGGAGCTTCTTCTTTACTTCTCGCGTCATCTTGAGCTTTTGCTGTACTAGCAGTGTCACCCTGAGGTACTTCTCTACTTCTGGCGTCACTTTGAGGTTTTTCTTTCGTGATTAGCGCATCACTGCTGTCAGGTTTTGTATTTTCAATACTTTCGGTGTCACTTTTAACATTGGCTTCTGTACTGTCTTCTACTACCCCTTCTTCTTTTTCCGTTCTCTGTTTTTCTTCAACATTTTCAGTGTCCATGTTTATGTCATTATCGTCGCTAGTGTTTTCTTCTATATTCTCTTCTGTGCTGTCCAATACACTAATGATTGATGAGTTTAGAGTACAGTCACCTTCTAATGCACTTAATAGTAGTCGTTTCTTTTCTTCTAAATCATCTAAGGATGGACTGCCGATCCCACTACTTTGGGACTTATTCTGAAACATTTTAAGTTTGGTATTGCATGAAATGAGCTTTGTACAATCGAAAACTTAATTTACAGAATACAGATCGATCAACATATAAAACGTTTCGAATATAACTTACATCATCATCGTCAATATGAATAAAATTGGTCATAGGGATGGGTATGTCCCCAATCTTGATCACCTCTAACACTTCGACGTCATCACCCGAACTGTCGGCCTTGAATTCGGCAGGGGCGGGAGGCGGAGGCATCTCTGGCGGCGGCGGGGGCATCTCTAGCGGAGGCGGGGGCGTCTCTAGCGGAGGTGGCGGCAGCACTGGCAGGGGGGGCGCCGGTGGCGGAGCCTCGTCCGGTAGTGGGGGGTTCGATGGGAAATCTGCCACTTCTGGAATTATAAACATTTATATGATGTTTGTATTTTCCAAGAGTATAGAGTTACGCATTTCATACAAACTTTCAAGTCCTTATCCTTCGTAATGGTTGAACAGATTTTAATGAATCATCCTACGCGCAAGCAGGATACATAGGTCTCGGGGAACATTTCCGAAAAATTATACAACATTAAAAGTCGACCGATTTTAAGTTTTCCATAGAACAGAGATTTCTAATGATCTTTTTTAAAATAAAACATTAAAAAATATATATATGGAACTAGTTATTCCAGGTATAAAAGTTTGATGAAATTCATCCATAAACAACTCACCGTCTCCACTATCCAGTTCCATCTCTGCCTGTCCCTCGAGCGTGTTGTTAGCGGAGGCGGACGGGAAGAACGTGAGTTTCTTGCGCTTGTACGCCTTCATCGCGTTCGGTGCGAGGAACTGGAGCATCGACATCTTGCTGTCCTGCTCTGACATTGGAGGAATACCAAACTGTTCGGACTCCTGAAAAAAATATTAGAAATAAGTACATGAAAAATACCTAATTTAAAGGAATGTAAATTCTTAACCATGTTCTCGAACATAACATCACGCCTGTAGTACTCAAAGGGTTAGGCAGAGGTGTAATCATAAGAACACCCACATTTCGCCAGTTATGTTTAAATCCCATGTGCCTATTGCCATCAACCTGCATAAATCCGGACTTCGAGGCTGCTACCAAGACATTTCTGATGGAAATCAATGTGACAAATTGATAATATAATCAAATAAATCGAATCATAAGCTTGGGGTTAGAAAGTTATTGTAAGTTGTACTGCAAATCAAATATTTTGTTATTCAATCTACTAATAATTGAGCAATTTTTTTTTATGGCTGCCTTATTCCTCTCTCGGTCGTAGGGCCCTAGGAGGCCCTTGCCCAGAGTGCCGTATTCTGTTACATACATCATTATTGATCTTACCTCTATGTACCGCGAACTGGCTGGTACATTGAACCCCGGGAAGTCGAGTATCTTTTTGATATCAAACTTGTCTTTGAAACCCGGTTCCCGAACCTCGCCCTCTTCCTCCTCAGGTTCTAATATGGCAGAACCCTGTAAAAAAAATGTATATAACCTTATGTAAAAAAATAAGCTTGTATTATTATGTCTATATTTGCTAAAGAGATAGAGATGTTAAAGAAGCTAGTAGCGGTAAGTATAGATAAAGTACAATAACATGGCGTGCCCCTCCACATATTCAAAACATGTGGAAGTATTTGTGAAAGTATTTACAAGATTCACAACGCATGTGTGCATACTGAGACAGCTCTCGACACAAAAACAAATCAGTGACTAGCAGCATCATTGATTACTCATTATTATTAGTATAGCGCTGCACTGACATACTTTATGAAAATGTCAAGTGCGTTGTCTTGCGCGGTCGGTTAATTAAGATAAATTGATCAACAAACCTGCGGCCTGCTACTGAAGATGAATACTTACAACTACATAGAAACTCTTTCATATGGATATGACTACACACATTGAAATAGTAATATGGAAAGGCACGCCATGTTATAGTAGTTTATCTCTACTAAACATTAAGTTAGTCAAATATATTTACCGTTGAATCAAACATAGTGATGCCAGAGTGAGATATCCTGGCTTCTTCAAGCCATCCAGGCGGGTATCCTAGTAATCGCATACGGTAAATATGCATTGGCAACTCGTTCCTTTTGAGTCCCAAGGCGTGCCGCAATTGTCCAGATATTCTACCAGGTATTAGATGTCCATATTTTTGTTCATCTTCTACATGGTATCGTCTGTAATGGAAATGCTTAAATGTAAATAAAAATCAACCTATTTCCTAGTTATTCTTTTAAGGTATTTTTTATTAGTAAATAATGTTTTGGAATAATTAATATATCTGTTATTTTTAGACGACTGTAATTTGTAAAGTGATTGTTGAATTTGCTGAGATGTTCTTTTTTTATTTTAATGATTTTTTTTGAAGAGTCATTCTTTGAGCAATATGTTTGATAATATTGACGGATTTGTACGGAAGCTGTCGAGTGACTGCTCAATATTTTCTTACACCCTTCTAAATGAAATCTTAAGCAATCTTTCTATTCAGTCTTTTAGCGACTGTATGGATGTTCATTAGGTTTACTGCTAGCATGTTTGAATGGCCTGGAGATGATGGAAAAAAAGCTGTTATTCAAGACCTACCCAACTCTAGCGGAATTCATAGCTTTTCTTTTTTCTGCTATTCTTGCATGGTCTCTCGGTAAGTCACAGTCTCTGAGTTGATGACTTCCGTCGCAGTTGAAGCAGCAAGGCCCTCTTCGTAGCGGTGGAGGAGTTGCTTCCTCATCGGGGGCATTTGATATGAGTGTTGATGCCTGAAATTGACAAGTGGAGGTTAAAAATGATTGTTGTGTTGCTTTTGAGGAAGAATTGTGGTGTATATTAAAGTTACTTTTAATAAAACAAAACATAATCATAAATTACAATACTCAAAACTCTGACAAAAAATAGTCAGCAAAAAAAAAATACTTGCTTTTAAAATATGATGTAATTCTTGTATAAAAATTTTGGTCTTTTTTTTTTAAACAGTTTTTATATTTCTTTACAAAAATAATATGAGATGCTTGTAGACTTCTTTTCTCAGTAAGAGTAAATTAGTTGCAATAAAATAACAAGTAAGTTTTATACCAATAGCAATAATCCATCTTATATCACAATAATTAGTTAGTATAAAAACAGTACTTAAAGATACGGTTTATTCTTCGTTCGTCCCGAAGTTTCGTCCCACATTCCAAAAAATTCTTAGTTCGTCCCATATGACTATTGAAGTGGTGATTCGTCCCAAATTACAAGTACTTTAAAAGTACGGTCAACAAACAAAAAAGATACGTATTTGAAAATTTTACAAATACGTCAAATACAGATAAGTAGTTGTTTTGGGTCTGGCTGTTTGTGTATGTGAATTAATATGTTTGTTTTCCTTTCTATTGAGATCGTTTAGGGGCCTACCTTCTGTTCATTTCTGTCAACCTGGTACTTTAAAAAAAAAAAAAAATTCAATTTCAAAACCTGTATTTTAACCATTATCAAGCTAAGTAGTAAGTCGCTTAAGGATCTAGTTCCAGTTAATTTCTGCATTCCTGGTAGTAAAAAGTACTAACGAAAAGTCGAAAAATTTGTGATTATTACTAACAATCATACATAAAACAAGCATTTTAAAAAACAGCATTCATAAACTAAAAATTTAAGCAACAGTAAACTAAACTAAGAGAAAACAACTGAACTTTAATTTTATTTTTTTTGCAGACTGTACATAAAAGTAAGTTTAGCTTATACAAAAAAAAATATGGGCCGTAGAAGGAATATAAAATAGGACGAAACAAGAATAAAATATTTAAAATTATAATTTGGGACGAAGGAAGCATATTGCTTAGGACGAACCAGGAATTTTTTATGTGGGACGAAACTCAGTGGGCCGAACGAAGAATAAACCAAAGATACATTAAAGCAATAAATGATAAGCTCTATGTAAAATCATGGATGTTTGCAGTTATCCACTTTTCAACCTTACCACCTTAATTATAAGGTTGATAAATGGTCAACCATCATTGGCCTCGGTCGTGTATATTGTATTAACATAAAATACAGTAATTACAAAACTAGCATTAATGAAGTAGTCATAGGTGGAGTGAAGTAGTATTTTCTGTTGAAAATATTTTAAATGATTTTCAAATAACAAAAACATAACAATTATTTTTTACCTGTTGTCACACAGAATATATGTTGTTTAATAATTTGTTAAAAAAAAAGTCTTAATACAATAAGATAGCAATGCTTACCTGACTATATCTAGGTATAATATTGGGCCGGTCCGCACAGGGGTCAGTGTCCACAAAGAACAAATTGCTTTCTTCCTTCTTTTCAACAATTTTCTCTGACAATTTAGTTTCAATTAAATCTTCCGGCCAAATATCAAGTTCAACGTCCGTGTCACTCTCAGATTCCACACTGTCTCCTTCATGAAGTTTGATCAAGTTTAACATAAATGCCTTCACCTGTTCCTTGTAATTGCTAGCCATTTTACTGTCTTTAAATCGCACTGTTACTAAGGGCGTCCTGTTTTCGCATCCTTCTACGCCTAAATCGCTGTTTCCTGGAGAATCTATCACTATATCCTCGTTAAGTATAGTGGTTTTTGAACAATCGCTACCAGTTTTCTTGACGCTGTCAACTTCATCAACTGTTCCTTGAGAGCTAGTATCTTTTTGAGTATTTTCATTAGATAACTCACTTGGCGTTTTCCCTCCATTACTCATCGGCGGTGAAGTTGTGTTATCACCGACGTCCTCGCTTGGCTTATCTATATCAATTACATCTAAACTCTTTTCTACATTACTTTCTTTGCCAGGTGAGGTTGCGTTTGTACTGTTTACCGTCTCCAAACGATTTATTTTGGGTTCTTTAACCTCATCGTCACTGCTGACTACGATGTCCTCATTGTCCAATTCGTAAATAATATCATTCACAGCCGCTTTCCTTTTGGCCATGATGATAAGAATAAGTCATCAAGATGTAGTGCTATCCTAAAAGTGTAGTTTATTATGCTATTCTTTTCATAAATTGGGCAAAATTAGTTGACACAAAAACACAGCACAGCGAAGCGCAGTATTATTTTGACTCTTATTTTTGACTTTGACAAAATTATAATTTTGACAAATACCTAAGTATTTAATTTTTAGAAGTTGCAACCCGATACATCAAAAAATTTAAAGCATTTTCTTTCTTTTCACTTGTTGCAATATGTCACTCTTCACTAGTCTTCACTCACTACTTTTACCTTTACCGATTTCAAATCTAGCTCAAAAGCCTTGCTTTCAAACTCACGTCATATGTTAATTAAAGAAATAGAAAAGAAAATTAAATAAACATTGTTTTGTTAGGTTAGGTGTCGTTCAGCATTATAAAAGTGCTCGTAAGAGATTGAAATGTCGCTTTTATTACGAAAACTAGCACGAAACAATCCAAGAAACATAATCACAGATGCCCAAATACTCGTTATATCATGCCGCAAGTTGAGCATAGTTCCATCCATTTACGGTAAGCCTATTCACGTAACCTTCTTTCATCTACTTAATTTTTTAAATTAATCAAAATCTTACAAACTGATACTGATTTGTTTAATTATCAAATTCTAGATGGAGAACAAGACCCAGGACCAAAGTTCTTTTCATCAAATGTTCAAATTTTATTGAAACGATTGACTCGGCCTGATTTCAATAAAGTATTTCGTAAAAGGACCAACCAAGGGCTGACCATTCTAAAAACACCGACTTACAAATTCTTAACGAACGAAGAGCTTGAAGAGGAAGTTGCTAAAGCCAATGAAAGGGCTGACAGATTACTACAAATGCCTCCTGTTGTAAAGGTAAGATGAATGCTTTAACTTTTGATATTATTTAGGTACTTACATACCATTTAAGAACAAGATTATAAGAAACTCCCAAAAGCCTGTTCTTATGCAGAGATGGTACAAGCATTGATCACTACACTTTCAAACTGATTATTACTATGAGTCCAGGTTTCCTCACAATATTTTCCATTACCAATATCAGTGATGTCCAAGATAAACATAGAAAGTACATATGAATCACGTCATGTGTAGTACTTGCCCAGATTTTAACCCACAACCTCATGTATGCGCGGTGGGTGCCTAAACCATTGGGCCATCATGACATAAAAGTAAAACAAAAGTACAATATAAGGTCTGAAATATTAATTGTTCCACATATTTAGTTGAAGTAGGTATGTAATGTTTTTCCAATGTTTTGCTTATCATTTTCAGATCCAACAACACATAGAAGATATCCTATCCAAAGATCCAGCCCTGGTTGGCTATGATACATCAAAGTTCATATTTACTGACATTACTTTTGGTGTAGCCAATGAACACAGATTTATTGTTGAACGGTAAGATTCTCGATTAATACTATTTTAATAACATAGAAAGGCTGTTTGAATAAGACGAAAGTGATGGTTTTTGAAAGAGAAGAGGATGTATCGGCGTGTGATGTGAAAATAAATGATAAGAGTGTGGAGCAAATGAATGAGTTTGTATACTTGGGTAGTATGTTTACTAGAGATGGAAAGATTGATGCTGATGTGGAAAGGAGAGTAACTGCGGGAAATAAAGTGAACGGTGCTATACATGCGGTTGTGACCAACCAGTCCATGTCAAAAAAGGCTCGAATGGCTGTTCACAACGGTGTGCTGGTGCCTACGCTTATGTATGGAAGTGAATGTTGGGTATGGCAAACGAGGCATGAGAGTAGGATTAATGCTGTGGAAATGCGTTCCTTGCGGAGTATGTGTGGTGTAACATTGAACGATAGAGTGAGGAATGAGGTTATACGGGACCGTTGCGGATTAAAAGAAGATGTAGTGACAAAGATAGAAAAGGGTATGCTTAGATGGTTCGGTCATGTTGAGAGGATGAGTGAAAGACGATTGACAAAAGGTATTTATATGGCAGAGGTGAGTGGCAACGCCGGGAGGGGTCGCCCTAGGAAGACCTACACTGACCTTATTAGTGAGGTCCTGCAGAAAGGTCAGGTGCGGAGTACTCGTAACCGGCGTGCTTGTATGACGAGATGTATGAACGTAGATGAGGCGAAAGGAGTATGTAAGGATCGTAGCAGGTGGCGTTCTATAGTTTCTGCCTACCCCCATGGGAAAAAGGCGTGAGTTTATGTATGTATGTATGTAAAGGCTGTTTGTTTTTTTTTTATTAGTAGTAAGAGGTAAATGTGACTTCTATGTGGACAACTTAATTGATTGAATATAGAAATACACTTTTTTTTTATCATATTCTAATTAAAAAATATATATACATTTTAAAATTGTTTTTATTAACATTTACAGTGACCCTGATGGCTCTCTTCGTAGCTGTGATCATGATGTCCGCAAAAGATTGAACCAGGTAAATTAATTATTTACAAATCATACACAACAGCTTTTGCTAAAACACCTGTAAAGACCTGGGCTAAAACATATTTTTAATTATGAGTATTGTATAAATGGTGCTACTGTTTGTAGTAAAGAAGAAAATCTGGCTATTTTAAAATTAATTGTTCAGAGCAATTTTTAGGGTTTGATGCCCAAGGGGTAAAGCGGAACCCTATTACTAAGACTCTGCTGTCCATCCGTCTCTCAACGGGCTGTATTTCTTGAATTATGATATTTAGACAGTTCAAGCTTTTACAGATTATGTTTTTCTGTTCCCGTTATATCAACTAATAATAAAAAGTAATGTGCACTTACATAACCCTTTATTACTTTCAGGTGTACTTCCCACTCCTCGGTCGTAAACTAAGAGAGCCAGTGATGTTTAGTGACCTGGATAAGTTCAACAGTTTACTGGACAGAGAGCAGTACGAGTTTGTACTGGACCGTGCGTGCGTACAGTACGAACCTGATGAGCCTACGTACCAGAGAGTGACTAGCATTACGTATCAGCATGTTGATAGCAAGAACAAGTATGAGCTTTTGAGGTGAGCCGAAACCACTATCAGCCATTTTAATGCACCTAATTTATGACTCCTATGCATAGTTGATGGGTATTGTGTTTATCTCAGAAATCTTCTATAATGCTATGTCAGGTTTTTTACATCATTTTTAACTTAATAACGGCTGGATTTCAACTGTCATTGGTTTTTTGGATTTGTGTGTAACCCAAATAGCAGAATAACTATTTTAAAAATGGGAGAATTCACGAAAAAATTGCAAACGTTTTTTGATTCTGAGGCAGTACGAAGTACGCCGTGTGAGCTCATAATATTACACTGTATAACAATGATAAATTAATGTATGTACATAGAGGCCATATAATAGATATTAAAAAGTATTAAAAAAAAAATTGTATGAAATTATGAGCTAAGCAGGATTACTGGGCCTCATCATGCAAGTGGGATGTGGTTCATGTGATACAATCACATAACACAACATAACAGAAATTTTAGTCCAGTGATGTGATTGAATGTCAATTAACAACTAGAAATATCTTATTTGTCAGATCTACTCGCCATTTCGGACCACTAGTGTTCTATCTAACATGGCACCAGAGTATGGACAAGTTAATGCTGGAGCTTCTTCAAAACGGTGCCATAAGGGAGGCAGTGCTCCTAACTGCACTGCGACAGGACATACATGGTGATGTGGCTAACGGTGATGTAGCGAGGACAATTGCACAGCAAGTGAGTATGATTTGTGATATTAGTTTAGTTTTGAGCTTCACTACAATGAACATAAGCTATCTAAATCATTATTCAATAGTAATAATAATTGAGAAATACCACATACAAAAGGCGTGTCCGGGGCAACGCCGTTTTAATTAAGATTTTTCGTGTGAAGTACTACAATAATAATTATTGTAGTATGTAGAAATGGCCTAAGAGCACAGATGATGTTTATACAATTTTGCACTTTAAAATATTTTCAATGACATAGTCACACAAAATCCTCTGGTCTCCGCTCATTTCAATTTTAGCAGAACTTCAGGGTAATGTAAAATAACATAAAATATTCTACAGATACTACCAACACCAGTGCAGCTGACGAAACCAGAGACCGTCACTGAACAAGACATCCAGTTGGACAGCAAATGTGTAGAATGTATAGAGAAGTACATCATCAGCAACTCTTCAATGAAGAGCCAGCAGGAGTTGGCTCTGCAAGGATTCAGGGAGCATTACCAACAGCGGATTGAACTCAGCAGAGGCTTGCAGAAGGCACACGGCAAACAATAAAGCATTTATGTAGTGAACTAAATAAGTATGTAATTAAAGGAATAGTTAAGTTTGGATTTGTGTTTTATTGATAAGGATTCAGTTAGGTAGGTAATTTGACGAAGGCACAGCGCAAACCGGCGGCGGGAAGGCCAGGTTAATAATTTTTACTTAATTTTAGTTTAAGAGATCCCCTCAGATGTCTTGAACTAAATTCTAGCATCTAGAAAGAAAATCAACGAAAAATGTATATGACAAATCGTAAAGCTGTTATGAGTTTATGACTGGTAGTTGATATTCAGACATCCTATGACATAAGCTTATGCTATGCGCTTGACATTTTATAAGATTAATTTTTCTTCCGAGAAACCATTTGTATGGCATTTTAGACAAATATTGCTATTCTCGTGAATTGCATTTGGTCTGCAATCAGTAATATCGCTGCGGTCCGTTATTACGGTTGGGTGGCACTGCAGCTGCCGTCTACGATCTTCAGAATCTTAAAAAGTGATGATCCCACAGAGGCATTGTGCGACCAGTGATGGTATCTTTTGTCGGCTGTTAAAAAGTTCACCACCGCATAAGGCCTCATTGATTGAACAAAAAGTTGCTGTGGTCAAAAAAAAATATACTGTCAGTATCATTTTTGTTGACACTTGATCTGTGCGATTACGATTTTTTTTATCATGTTTACTTGGATTTAAGTTTGAAACCATCATGCCATTTTATCACTACCCACGAGGGTTTGTACCTCTCTCGGTAGCGGCCGATAAGAAAGCTAGAAAAAATGGTCTTCGTCACGCCATTTTTACGTCGAGGTTCGACAGATATGTTGGCGAGTGGAAATGTGATTTGAAGGAAGGTAAAAAGGCGTAGAATTTAACCTTCAACATGCAACATAACATCACGGCTGTAATCCCCGAAGCGTTAGGTAGGGCCATTACACCCACATTTCGTCGGATAAGTTAGTCCCATGTCATAGGGGACGAGGGTGAGCCTATTGCCATCAACCGGGCATAAATCCAGACTCCGAGGCTGCTACTGAGAAATTCCTGATGAAAAAATCCAATAACACTGCCCGACCTGGAAATCGAACTCTCATGCTCAGCAGTCGCACTTCGTGGCTAGACCAACGAGGCAGTTATAGTCTAAAATTTCATTTCTGTATTTTTGTCAAATGTCCACAGGAAAAGGAAGATTTCTCACAATCGGCGGAATGTTGTATGAAGGTGATTGGTATAAAGGTTATAGGTATGTGATTAACACATGGTTATAATAACTTCAGATGACCTGTCCAAATTAAAACGCTACGATGTGTAGTTTAACGAATCCCCCCCTTTATCTCCCGAATTTCCCTTTGTTTATGGAGAGAAACGTTGGAATGGGCAAACTGGAATAAATACTTAAGGCGAGGTTACCCTGAGCACCGCAGGCATCCAACGCTTACCGCAGCCCCCGCAAGGACTAGCGGATACGTAATGAATTACGATGATGCGCGATGACACGCGCGCCAAAAGTTGCGAAGTCTAGGTAGTGGTTACAGAGTAGAGCAAAGCAGTAGACCAACTTGAATTGATTAGTATAGGTACGTTTGTATGTATCATTTTTTGTTGTGGTATTATTTTGAAACTATGATATCTCCTAAGATATTAAAGTGTTAATTGAAATCAAATGATGTCAAGGGCAATTTTGTTCAAAATGAAATACTTATGACCATTAACGTATTTATTTAAGGATTAATATAATGTAAAACTACCTTCGCATATATTGCATTATTTTTGAACATACAGAATAATTAAGTTGGAAATATGCTGTTTACAATCTTAAAATGTTTAAAAAAACAACAGGATCCTAGATAAATGCCGTTTGTATCCGACTATCATTATATTAAGTTGGTGATATGTTCGTATTGCAAATAATTTTGGTATTACGTTTGAATGGAGAAATTACTTGGCGCCGGAACCTTAAGCTAAGCTAATGAAAGCTAATATTATTTTTTCTCTAAAAAGCAAAACAATTTTTGTACAAGTAGCTAAAATTCATTGAAGTTTAGTTCTGTTGTTTCGCATGAAACTAGCTCAGTAGAGCCACTTGTAATTTGTTCTTGAGATTTACTTGAACCTGGCTGCATAGGCTTATCATTGACATTTTCTTTGTTTTCTTGCAATATTATATCTCGTAATTTCAGGCAGACATTGCATATAAAAATCTAGAATTTTTTTTCTCTATCTTCATCCGCCAAAATTCGTCATCTCTTGAAATATTTTCTATTAATAGTGGATGATTTTCACCAGACCAAATTCCAAAATACATTGTTTTTTTTCTGTAACATGGAGTTGGCCCTGCACTTGGAAATACCAATTAGGTAGGTACTATTTTTGTTTATAACTCTTATACTTTTTTTATCGAATTTAAATATTTGGATTTTCAAAGTCAAATCATTTATTTAAATTGTGCCAGTGATGTCCAAGATAAACTTTAGAAAGTACATATGAATTGAAAAAGTCACATTGGTACTTGCCCGGGATCACTTATTAAGCATAGTTATTAGTTATCTTCTTGAATTTGACGAGCATGCAAAACTACACCTTGTATAAGAAGTAGCAAGTGCACTAACCACGTGCTTGGCGCACGTGTTTGAGTTTTTAGGTTAGGATTCAAACTTTGTAAATAACAATCAGTATAACAACGACAGTATAAATATGACTCACAGAGATGTGTTCCGTCCGACGGCTCGTGCGCAACTGAGCCGCTCCAACTAGTAGTCGCTGTGTCCCCTTACGGGGGCACGGCAAGCGGGATCGGGGCGAGGCCCCCTGCCCGCGGAAGCTATACCGCGGCCCGTAACTACGGGCCCGTCATTAGATTGCCTTATAGGCACATATGTGTGGATGCTAGGTGTGTCTGGGGGAGCGCCGGCGCGTTGTGCCTTGTCGCACAACGCCGCCTGCTTCACGGCTCTCCGGCGGTCCGCCTCCGCCGGATGAGACCCCCAGTTACCTGGGGGAGGTCCAGCAGAAGGCGACCAGCGACAGGAGAGTCGGCTTTAGTGGCGCGCCCTCAGATGATTTAGAGAGGTCCCCCGCCTTCCCGCTTCCAGGTCTAGCCGGTTACGTTCAGGCAGGGGGACCGGAGTGTGTGTGGGGGCGGTATTGTGTTGTGTGACACCGCCCAGTGGGCACGAGTACAGAGCGCGTCCGCGCCGCGCCTGTATCGCGTGATGACTGCGTAGTGGAGTCTGTGCATGTGTGCTGGTCGGCGCGCGTCGCGCCTATATTAACTTAGAGCGCGGCGCACGTCGGGCGTATGTAGTGCATGTGGAGTGTCACTGAGTGAGAGGGCCGCGTGTAGGTGTATGCGGCCTCCTCGTGAGGTCAAGTCCGGGGGGTGGAGGAGCTTGAGGCCGGCAGCAGGTCGCGCGGCAGAGGACGTCTGACGGGCGGGCGAGTCTGCCAGGGGGCTATCTCGTTGAGATGCGCCCAGGCAGATTTATCCGCACGCGCGAACATGGTGGCCGCCAGGCGGGCGACGAAGTCATCCAGGCTCTCGATTCGCAGGTCGCGTTGTATTACGCGGTTCCTCACGAAGCGCGGGGCGTCGACGATTCTCCGCAGCGCAAGGCTTTGCTGCGCGCGGAGAGGCTTGCGAGATGACTCGCTCGTGAGGGCGAACCAGGCCGGGGCGGCGTACGTCAGCAAGGAGCGGACGTACAGCTTGTACACCCCCAGCTTGGCTCGCAGCGGGAGGCGTGACGAGAGCACTGGATAAAGCTGCGCGCGGGCAGCCCTGCACCTAGCGGAAACTTGCCGGACATGGCTCCTCATACAGAGCCGACGATCGATGGTCACCCCCAAGTATTTCACCTGGGAGGACCACGCGATGTCGACTCCGTGTAGAGTCAGGGGTGGTGGGTAGTGGGCGCATCCGGAGAGGAGCGCCTGCGTCTTACCCACGTTCACCGACAACCGCCATTTCGACAGCCACTCGGGGAGGAGGTCGAGGGCGCGCTGCATTTTGACGGCCGCGTGTCTCGCGTTCAGCGAGGTGGTGATGTACGCGGCGTCGTCAGCATACAGCGCGAGCGTCGAGTCCTTTGTCGTGGGGATGTCGTCGGTGTAACACGAGTAACACAGGGGCGAGAGGCAGCTGCCCTGCGGCACTCCTGCTCTCACCGGGCGCACTAGAGAGCGCGCCGTCGACCACCACCCTGACGGTCCTGTTTGTGAGAAAAGAGGCAACCACGTTAATCACGGGACGGGGCGCGTCCGACAGCGATAGCTTATAGACAAGCCCCGCGTGCCAGACGCGGTCGAACGCCTTTTCCATGTCGAGGAGTACTGCAACTGCGTCCTCCTTCTTGTTCAACGACGATGCTAGCAGGTGCAGTACTCTCGACAGCTGGAGCGTCGTGCTGTGTTCCGAGCGGAACCCGAACTGGTCCGGTCGGAGCTTCACGTGGGGCGTGAGGTGTCGCAGCAGGCGTTTTTCAAACACCTTGGAGATGGTTGGCAGCAGGGTGATCGGCCGATAGCTCTCCGGCTTCAGCACGTTCTTCCCCGCCTTGGGCAGCATTATGACGCGCCCTTCCTTCCAGGGGTTTGGGAAGGCCCCCGTGCGCAGGATCCCCGTGAACAGGCGCGCCAGCGCCGCGACCGTACGGACGCAGCGCTGTGTTGGTGATCGTGAGCCGCTCTGTGGCTGTCGCCTGTATTTATAGACACTAACCACGTGCTTGGCGCACGTGTTTGAGTTTTTAGGTTAGGATTCAAACTTTGTAAATAACAATCAGTATAACAACGACAGTATAAATATGACTCACAGAGATGTGTTCCGTCCGACGGCTCGTGCGCAACTGAGGTGTCGGTAGGCGCGACGAGAGCACCGAGCGCAGTAGGTGGCGGGTGTGCTTGACCCGCGCGACTGTTGCGCTGACGTGCGGGCCCATGGTGAGGCGATGGTCGAGTGTGACCCCCAAGTACTTCGCAGTACTCGTCCACTCGATGTCGCCCGCCATGGATCGGAGGGTGAGTGCGGCTCCGTGCCGTCACTATCATCGCCTGTGCCTTGCCCACGTTCACCTGAGCCGCTCTGTGGCTGTCGCCTGTATTTATAGACACTAACCACGTGCTTGGCGCACGTGTTTGAGTCTTTAGGTTAGGATTCAAACTTTGTAAATAACAATCAGTATAACAACGACAGTATAAATATGACTCACAGAGATGTGTTCCGTCCGACGGCTCGTGCGCAACTGAGCCGCTCTGTGGCTGTCGCCTGTATTTATAGACACTAACCACGTGCTTGGCGCACGTGTTTGAGTTTTTAGGTTAGGATTCAAACTTTGTAAATAACAATCAGTATAACAACGACAGTATAAATATGACTCACAGAGATGTGTTCCGTCCGACGGCTCGTGCGCAACTGAGCCGCTCTGTGGCTGTCGCCTGTATTTATAGACACTAACCACGTGCTTGGCGCACGTGTTTGAGTTTTTAGGTTAGGATTCAAACTTTGTAAATAACAATCAGTATAACAACGACAGTATAAATATGACTCACAGAGATGTGTTCCGTCCGACGGCTCGTGCGCAACTGAGCCGCTCTGTGGCTGTCGCCTGTATTTATAGACACTAACCACGTGCTCGGCGCACGTGTTTGAGTTTTTAGGTTAGGATTCAAACTTTGTAAATAACAATCAGTATAACAACGACAGTATAAATATGACTCACAGAGATGTGTTCCGTCCGACGGCTCGTGCGCAACTGAGCCGCTCTGTGGCTGTCGCCTGTATTTATAGACACTAACCACGTGCTTGGCGCACGTGTTTGAGTTTTTAGGTTAGGATTCAAACTTTGTAAATAACAATCAGTATAACAACGACAGTATAAATATGACTCACAGAGATGTGTTCCGTCCGACGGCTCGTGCGCAACTGAGCCGCTCTGTGGCTGTCGCCTGTATTTATAGACACTAACCACGTGCTTGGCGCACGTGTTTGAGTTTTTAGGAAAGGATTCAAACTTTGTAAATAACAATCAGTATAACAACGACAGGCACATAAGGCACTTTTAATAGTCAAACACAAAAAAACAAAATAGAATTGAATCTAGTTGCCCCTTCCAAAAGGTAGTTTTGTATGGAGAAGAATGGGCAAGAAACTCCATACGTACTCTTTTAAAATCAATGTTTACAACATTTGTTTACAGAATCATACACGACATGGCACGTGAAAGCAATGTATGTAAACAAAAAAGTAATTAATCATAATAATTAAAAGGCACAAATTAAGAATTTAAAAGTTAAAATATGTTCAAATATACATAGTTTTCACGTGTTTACAAATATTGGAACTACAGACGACCACTCATAACATCTCAACCAACATGAAATAGTGTGTGAGTCCGCGCAATCTATAACACACTTCAAAATCAATAATCAAAAATAAAACAAAATTAAGTATTAAGAAAAAAGAAAAACAAAAAAAAAAAAAACAAAAAAATCATTAATAACCAGTTTGATTTTGTCTAGAATGTATCATTGTCCCATGGAGCAGGACCAGCATGTTTCCAAGCATTCTTATCTTGATTGTAATCCTCTAATTTGTAATAATTATGCTTGTTTGCAAAGTGTACTTTTAATGTGTGTCTTAAATTTCCTTTCATTTAATTTTAATATATCAGAAGGAATTTTATTGTAACATTTAACACAGTACCCCATAAAAGATGTATTTACTTTAGACAACCTAAAATATGGTTGAGCTATTTTATCTTTATTTCTAGTATTAATATTATGTCTATCACTTATTTTATTAAAAAGATTTAGATTTTTTCTCACAATATTTTGATAAATAAATTGGCAAGGTACTGTCATAATATTAATCCCTTTAAATAATTCCCTTAGAGATTCGCGACGAGGTAGATTATAAATGGCTCTGACAGCTCTCTTCTGTAAAATAAAAATGGATTCAATGTCAGCAGCCCGACCCCACAGTAGAATGCCATACGACATAATGCTATGAAAGTAACTGAAGTAAGACCAGTCGCGCAGTTTCTATATCTGTCAACTGTCTTATCTTTCTAACAGCATAAGCTGCTGAGCTTAACCGTCCCGCAATTGATGTTATGTGAGGTCCCCATTGTAATTTCTCGTCTAGCGTGATTCCTAGGAAAACCGTTTGATTAATAAATTCCAGTTTTTGTCCATTCAATATGATGTCATATTTGCTACTTCTAACGTTTGGTAAACTGAATCTAATACATTTGGTTTTTTTTTCATTTAATACCAAATTATTTACTGTAAACCAATTTTGAACCTGAAGAATAGAGCTATTTACGTCGTCAAGATTTTGTGACCGCCTGTCTATTTTAAAGATCAATGAGGTGTCATCTGCAAATAACACCATCCTCGGTTGATTTTGTAGTAATTGAGGTAAATCATTTATGTAAACTAGAAATAGAAATGGACCCAATATCGAACCTTGAGGAACGCCCATTGTCATTTCAGACCCCAATGAGTTTACGCCGTTAACATGAACTTTAGCCTGTCTTCCTATCAGGTATGATTTTAATAAAGCAAGAGATGTTTTACTAATACCGTAGTGCTCGAGCTTCAGCAAAAGGGTATCATGGTTAACGCAATCGAACGCCTTTGAGAGGTCGCAAAAGATTCCAATGGCATCTTGTGCTTCCTCCCAGGCGTTAAATATGTTCTTTAGTAGGTTGACACCGGCGTCAGTTGTACAACGCCCTTTGGTGAAACCGTACTGATGTTCATTAAAGATGGAATTTTTATCAAAGTGACGTAACATTTGATTAAGCATTAACTTTTCAAATACCTTACTGAGAACTGGCAGAATCGACACAGGCTTATAATTGTTGGGTACCTTACTCCTTGGTCTATACTGGTGTTAAATATTAAGGCTAAGTAGGGCGCAATAGTTTCGATGATAGCTCTACTAACTTTTACAGACATTCCCCAAAGATCTTCTGTTGATTTAATTTTAAGATCTTTAAAAGTTTTTACGACAGCCAGTGCCTAAGTAACAATCCCCACTGGTGGGGCGAGGTCGGTGGGGATTTCTAGAAAAAACCAATTGAAATTGTGGTCACCCTATAACCTAATTCATACAGCAAAAATAAAACTCGATTTTTAGATACAATAGAGGGTCCTTTTTATTTCTTTCTGATATCGAATTTGTTGCACAATTTTTTTCACAAGAAGTGACGCTTTTGTATTTAACATATCTCTCATATGTTACGCGTAATAACACGAAAACGAAATAAAATTGCGGACCGAGAGCCCGAATTTTAAAATGGTCATAATTATCAAACAACAGGAAGTGGTGTTCTGATCTTGCTTTCACGAATTTACACAATTTATTTAGTAGCTTATAAGATATTAAACAGGAGCTGCAAGTCAATGGTTTCATTATAATTTGCGTAATAAACTTTGACGTTTAAAAGAACTGAGGGCCCATTTTGAACGAAGATATACGAAGTAGGACAGTGTTTTGCGTTAATATCTTGTTTACACAAATTTTGTTTGGCTTTAGCTTAGATTTCGGCATAAACACATTTTCTGTAGTGTGTATAGTTTAGCCGGTATAGGTGGGCCCTCAATCCGCAATGTGCGAACTGAGGGCCCGACTTGACAGTCTATAACTCGCTTATTAGACTTTCACAAAATCCGATTCCAAGTTTCACATTCCTTTGGGAATGTACACTAACTCCTAAGCCCATTTTCAAAGAGTTTTAACAAAGTTTTTTCACACCACACGCACATTATTTTCGTAGGAAATGATCATACTGTGTACACTTCTACACTATGACCACTACCTATTTGACATTTGGAGACAGTAAACCATTATAATAAGTGCGTTCACGGTGGCTTTATGAACGCTGACATAGGGTCTAAATTCAACTGTCTTACATATTTGATGCGGTTGTTAAATCTATTCCGCGAGAAAAATAAACCATTGTAGCTTTTGCGGGCGTGACTTCTTTATTCATATTGACATTAGGTTTAAATTCAACTGTGCTCTCCTACTATTAGTAAAGAGAAATAAATATACAAAGGAGGTTTTAATAATATTGCCAATGCATCCTTACCTTTTTTATTTATTCAGCCTTCAAAGAGCCAGCGATGACAACTTCTATTACTTTTTCTGCCCATTTGTTTACAAAATTATAACCTTATAAAATGAACTACCAGTATATTACAAGAATTTTGAAAATTAAAATATATACAGGTATTATTATTTAAAATTAGGGTTTGCCTCTGTCAGTAATAGAACTTAGCGTGATGTTGGGTTTGCAAAAAAATTGACGTACATCCGACCTCCGACACGGTCCAAGACCGACTAAATGCCAAGGATCGAGTGTATGAAAAGATGAAATCACCTGATTCTGGATTTAGTGGTATGGTTTCTCATCCTTTCACAATAATAAGGCCAAATTGTATCTCATTTTTTATGCTCTTTAAGATGGTATAAGTTTTATTATTCAAAGCCTAGTATAACTCAAATAAAATGGTATCCATACCATGAGTTGGACCTGTTTTTGCGATTTAATTGGATGCAGTAAAGTGCAAGCAATCGTGTATCGAAGAGCTGAAACCTGTAGACCGAAGACTGAAATATGTACTATGTTTTTTTCAAAATTTAAATCACTTTTATTCAGGAATAAAACACAATACAAAATGACGGTTTTGCGTCTTACCTCACCTTAAGTAACCGTCCAGTCACTGGACTATATTGCTCACATTATTCCAGTGGCATTCCAGCGCTGATTTTGACTGCTGGACTGAAATACTGCTGGAATAATACTCCCTCCAACCTTTCCATGCCTTTCGAGCTTTTGCCTACGTGTCATACGGGCTGAAATGTGGGATGACTGCGGACACAGCACCCCTGGCCATCTTTTTTACCGTCTGCAGGGGCTTCTTGGTGCCTTACAAATTAAACAATAGTGCGCCATGATGTACATGTGCTTGTGTTGAACCGGGTCTAAATAGACACCAAACTAATTTAACCATTTTACTTTATCAGACACGGGTTTGGTCTGCTCAGTAAACGTCTGCCGAACGGCACATTTTTCCTTGTGTACCGTGGAGAGTGGTTGCGAGGCAAGGAGGACGGCCCTGGATGGATGTTTTTTGACAATGGAGATGTTTACTTAGGGTTCTTCAAAAGAGGCAGGAAATGCGGCTATGGTCATATGTGGTACGCCGACAAAACATTATATACCGGCTATTGGAAAGATGATTTGAAAGATGGTCTGGGCTTGATGACGCTACGTAAGTTTTGTCAAACTATTATCTATCTACAAAAGTGTGTAATAAGTTTAAACAAGTACATGACACGGCCGGCAGATCATTTGGACGTAAGGTTTTGTTTATCATACGGTAATCGAACATGCAACAAACCGCGGAAGTCAGTTCTTAGAATGCACCAACCAATTGGTACGTCGAAGATATTCCTCTATTGAGGACTCAAATCACTTAATATTGTAGTTTAAGGTACCTACCTAGGTACTATCTAATGACTGTCCCCCAGTCGTATACCTAAGCTTAAATATTCTAGTTCCTAATTTGGAATGAGAAGTCATTTTCCAATCTCGACTGAAGAAGTAGCATATTATTGTATCACTAGAAGTATATTTATACACTATACCGTATTACAACCACGTGCACCGAAGTACTGCGTAGGTAAACGCCGGAAGTAGAACCACATGCGACCTGCAGATGTGCCGGCTAAATAATCTTTAAACCATACCTACCTAGTTCGAAATTGGCTTCTTTTGTTCTATCAACAGAACACTTTATTATAAAGTTCCCACGATAAGAACGATACACACATTGTTCGTAGTACGGTCAACAAAAACATTTGTTCGCAAGCATACATTTTAACGTCTTTGCACTACGCTGACAATAGTATTTACCTACGTGATTAATAACTGAGCGAGAAACAGACGTAGGTGCAAAATACTTGACTAGCTGCCGAAGTTAGGTAAAAACCTATATTTAAAGGCGTATAACTGTCGAGGCTTACCTATGTCCAACGCGGACCACCGGACAGCGCACACGACATAGTTTGTTAATCATTTCTTTTGTTGACCGTACGCGTCCTACTTTAATTCTTGTTTATTTTTTACGTCCTTACTTATGGTACTATCTTGCTGCAAACAGAGAACGGGTGCAGATACGAAGGTCATTGGGAGAAGGGCATCAGAAGTGGCATTGGCCGGTTTTACCATATGAATACTGGCCAGATTCAAGAAGGATGCTGGATAGATAATATTTGTGTCAAGTCTAAGATGTCGGATATGATTATAAGACAGTCCTGCTTGTACCCTACTCCCTATCCGATACCACCGGTTAGTTATACCTCTACATAGAAGGCACACCACGTAGTCAAAGTTACATTGAGAAAAACTATTGTTTAGAAACAGCATTTAATTTTAGTTTCAAGTAAATCAGTGTTTGTGGTAGCGCGCAATATAACGCGCACTCAAAACAATGCGCTTAAATGCATGTAGCATTTCTGAATCGTGGGGATATTTTAAGATATAAGACGATTTTATTTTTAAATATTTTTGAAAAAAAATTGGAACTTCGTCCTTCAATACCCCCATAAACAGAAGGTCCCCGAACAAAAAAGAATGATCGCAATGATTGGAAGGACATATTATTATTATGTGACTTGCGGCTTCTTTATGCGTCTTTTGATACTCGTTATATCATCACCCTATATTATGTAGGTACCTACTTTTTTATCAGCATACAGGGTCAAATTAAATTACTAGCGGAACACGGTAAGTGACGGGCATCGATATCAAATCACGAGTAGGTACAGTAGCGGCTGCACTTTGCAAACGGTTTGGTTATCGCTGTACAAATTGTATTTGCTTGCAATACGAAACATTCGAGGATCATAATAATATCATGTATTTTTAGGCTGTGATAATATGCTGTATCTTTGTGGCATAAAGGCTAGGTTACGCATTTAAAAAAAAAATAAAAAGTAACCTATTTCTCTTTAGTACATAACACCGGCTTTTTTTTTGAAAATGCCGGATACCTATTAACTTGTGATTCTGTTTTTTTGTTTTAAAATGATTTTCATTGCTGTATTTAGGTTAGCTTATAACATTAGATCGTCTTGATTTCTTATGACATAACAAGAAAACTGAATGAATCAGTCTTCTATAGTCAAACCCTTAATGTCGAACCTTCAGGCTTGGTGAGGCGTGGGGTTTGGATAATCCTGTCTTAGTGGACTACTCAAGATAACAATCGGACTTGGCAGAGTTCACACAATTCAAAATAAAATTGCCGCAAACGTTACAGCATTGGAAAAATAAAGCTTAACCGAAAGCCGGACTTTTGCCAAAAACACATAAAAAAATACCTAACCTTGTTAGGCTTTAATCCTGGCAACCCTGACCGTTAGCCGTTACACAGTGACCGAATAGAAAGTAAACAAGCTTTATTATCTAAGCGGTTTGTGTTATGCAAATAGTCGCCAAGCGATTATTATTATGTGACGTCAGCGTGTTGATATTCCAATAAACCAAAGATAATGGTCAACTGAAAAACAAGCTCTATTATGTAAACCTATTTTTAGAGGGTAGAAAACTCCTAACGCATACCACGCCGTACGGGGAGATGACCTGGGTATGTGGGGCTTGCACCTACTAAAAACCTGATGGAAAAGCCCAATAAAACTTTGCCCGACCTGGGAATCGGACCCAGGGATTAAACGCTAAACAATCGCGCATGCGACCACGAGACCAAGAAGGCAGTCAAGTAGGGTAACACCTATAGTTATTATAACAAGTCTATAGGTATAGGTCATAGTACCTACGTAGGTAGGTATTGTTATCAAAACAATGTGTGATCGCAGATTATGTAAGTGCCGTGTATGGACAGGTGTTAATAAATGCGAAGCTTACATACCTAATTAGATAGGTACCTACCTGTGATTTTATCACCTATGCGTGATTTATAAGTTGTCAATAAGGTACCTAGTAGTGGCGAGGACTCCACACAACTCGATTATTACCGTATTTCGTTCGGAAGTTTAGATTTCTGAGCAATGGCTGCCAATATTAGTAGGTACATATTAGTACGTATCTACTATTGCCATACAATAAAGTCCACTGAACTGCACCTGCAGGTGGAAGGAAACTATATTGACTTATAGACTGAACTGTTTATTAGACGTTGACCTCTGAGTTTCTTTCTTTTCATAGTATTCTTTATCTAGTTCAAAAAAGCAGATCAATCAATGAAATTAAATATTATCCAAACATTATCAGGGTTAGTAACTTATTAAAACTTTGTAAATGCAATAATAATAGTAATTTTCCTAACAATTTTGAACACATTGTAATACACGGTGTGCCACGAGTCGATAACATCGCACAAACATTGTGGAGTGCTCGCAAAAAATGGCGCAAGAAAAAACATGGGTCGAAATTCTTTTCATATTATTTTTGTAACAAATTATTCCAGCTTCAAATGTTTTTTTCGTTTTACTGCTTAGGTAGGAGCAAGTATAGGTACTTGCTCTGTACCTACCTAATCCTAGTGCCTAGTGCCAATGATCTAAAGTCTAGGTTCCCGGAGAAAATGGAACACCTGGCACAAAATAAAAGGTTTAAATAGGTACCTAGGTACCTACCAAGTTATTTTGTCTCTGTGAAGAAAAGTGCTTTGGAGAAAAACGGTGCTCAAATTAAAAGTGAGCTACTGTGACGACCGTATCTTACTGAGTTATTCCCAGGTTAATTAACTTAAACAAGATTTATAAGGTTTTACGAGACCGTTGCGGATTAAAAGAGGATGTAGTGGATGCAGTCACTAGCAAGAGTAGCAAGTGACAAACATAGAAAAGGGTATGTGTTGCGTATGGAACACATTTTGATTAGTGTTTCATTTTAACTTGGTGTTTTTAATGTAGATTTTTATTCTCAAATAAATAATACGTCATGAGGCCACGCCGCGGCGATTGTTATGCGCATTTTTCCTAGAAATAAAACGTCGCGTCGTCGCGCTACAACACTCGACGCGAGGGGCATCGTGCTGTCCCTCTCCAACGCACAGACTGTCAAGCATGGTGGCTCTGCTCTAGCGCCGCGGGTCTATTCAGTTCGCCTTCATCCTCCAACTCGTGCGCACACGTCAATGTGCACCGCGAAACCGCGCGATCGTCGCCGCCGCAGGGTCTCGGACGTGTCTCAAAACTTAACTGTCCATTTTATTTAACCAACTAAATCACGCACTGCGCGCTGTGCGCAACATTGAGTGGTCCTTCGAGCCGGATCTCGGATCTCGACCGCGTGTTTTTGGTCGGACTTATGGCGCTGCTCCACACGCCCCCGAAAGGCGTTCGCATTCAAACAAGAAGTCAAACGCTTGCGGAGCAGATGCCCACTAAAAGTGAACAGTTAGTAACAAAATCAGTGAAAGGTGGTTCTACCACGCTTTCATCGGCGGCGGCCCGCAAGAGGCTTGAGTATGAAGCGGCTCTAAAAAGTGCTCAAATTGAGAAGGACTTGATTTCAAAGAAACTAGAAGTCGATTTAGCAGAGTTAGAGGAAGAAGAACGCGGTTCGTTCACGAAAAGTTCGAGAATAATTGAGTCGTGGTTCGACCAACAAGATGGCGTCGCGCCTGTTGTTCAAAAAGATTTTACAGAAAATGTCTGTCCATCGTATTTGATGCCGAATGAATCCCACATCGATCAGCAACAGGACACCAGCGAGCGCCACGCGCCGCGTGGTGATAGCGTGGAACAGTTGGCGGAGGCGTTGCAGCAAGTACTCGCGAGAAGCAAAGGTCCTGATAACAACAAAGAATTCCTCGCGCGCCTCGCGACTTCGAAAGATCTACCGGCTTTCGACGGAGACCCTATGCAGTGGCTACAGTTTAAGGAGTCTTACAAGGAGTCATCACAAGTGTGCAATTATAGCGATACTGAAAATATTTGGCGGTTACGAAAATGCCTACGGGGTGCCGCGAAGGACGCTGTGTCGTCACTTCTTATCGGCAACACAACGCCGCAAACAATTATGGAAACTTTAGAATTACAATTTGGGAGACCCGAGTGCATAATAAATAAAATATATAATCAGCTTAAGAAAATTCACCCACTCCCGCCTGCGTACCACACGGAGATCGTGGACTTCGCTATTAAAGTAAATAATTATGTTACAGCTGTAAAGGCTATTAAATTACAAGAATACCTACAAAGCCCCGAAACGTCGGCAACAGTGCTTTCAAAGTTACCGCCCGCTCTCATTAATAAGTGGGCCGAATATAACTACGAGAAGCGGAATAGTTCTTTTAAACCTAAACTAGAATTACTATCGGAGTTTTTATATAGAGAAGCAACTATCGTCGCAACTTCTGGAGTGAGTTACATACATAGTCAGCACGACTTTAGAAAGAAATACGATCATAATAACATAAAATCTCAATCAGTGTTAGCGTGCACTACTACCCCTGAAAACAAATGTATGTTTTGTCGCGTCTCTCCGTCGCATGCTTTATACAAGTGTATGAAATTCAAACGAGCTATGAGACGTGATCGATGGCAATTTGTGCGTGCTAAACATCTGTGTTACAAATGTTTGAACCCGCGGCATACTGAACCCGCCGCGTGCAGCGCTCCGAACTGCAGCGAGTGTGGACATCCACACCATCATCTCCTCCACTGGACGAAGCCTACCGCGCCTGCGGCGCCGAGAGCGACCGCGCAACCAGAGACGGCGCGCCCAGCAGTGGACGCAACCCGCGTGCCCCTGTCGACGTCGGACGAGTTGCGCCGCGAGGACACCGTTGCCCACGCCCACACCAGTGCGTCCACTAGTGTTAGTGAATCGTCAGTGCCTAAAGTGTTGTTAAAAATAGTGCCGGTTACCGTTCATGGACCTAAAGACAGTATCCACACGCACGCGTTGCTCGACGACGGCGCCACCGTGACGCTGATAGCTGCTGATCTCGCCGATCAGGTGGGACTCCACGGTAAGACAGTCACCATGCGCGCCCGCAGCGCATGGGACTCCGGTGAGCTCGTGTGCCAAACGGAAAACGTAAGTTTTGACATTTCTAATAATACAGGCGATCGTTTTAATTTGTGTGCTCGTAAAATGAAAGAACTTAATTTACCTATTCAGCGTTTATCGTGTATGGACTTTAGTAATTATGCAGAATATATTGACTATGACTTGTGCAAATGTGACGCACAACCTAGACTGTTAATCGGACAGGATAATTATGATCTTATCGCTCCTATTTTGTGTTTAAAAGGTAATAGGAAAAATGAACCTTATGTTACGAAGACACCGCTAGGGTGGTGTGTACACGGTGTTGTAAACAACATTCATATCATGAACATGTCAGCTGATCGTGTTGCTAGTGATAACAGCGCGCAACACTTTCGTGATTCTGAGTTGCACGAGTTTGTTAAAAAATCATTTGCGTTAGAGTCAATAGGTATATCAAAACAACCGCGACAAAATGCGGATGAGTTGCGCGCTATCACCATATTAAATAATACATGTGAGTTAATTGATAACCAATGGTTTGTAGAATTGCCTTGGAAACATGATAATTTTGTTATGCCTGATTCTTATCAAAATGCCTTTAATCGTTTAAAATCAATTGAGAGAAAAATGTCAGTCGACAACACTTACGCGTCGCGCTATCGAGAGCGCATTCAGCATTTATTTTCAAACAATTATGCTAGGAGGCTAAACGAGGGGGAGTCTAGCGACCACGTTTGGTACCTACCGCATTTCGGGGTCGATAACCCCAATAAGAAGAAGTTACGTTTAGTGTTCGATGCGGCTGCGAAAACGCAAGGATATTCTCTTAATGATTTTTTATTGACAGGGCCGGACTTGTTACAGTCTTTATTTGGAATCATGTTTAGATTTAGGGAAAATCGAATCGGAGTCATTGCAGATATTAAAGATATGTTTCTTCGGATAAAAATAAAAGAAAAGGATCAACATTCACTTAGGTTTTTATTTAGAGATGAAACCACTAAGGAAGTTAATAAATATGCTATGACGTCGTTAATATTTGGCGCGAGTTGCTCGCCTTTTATCGCGCAACATATTAAAAATATTAATGCTTTACATTTTAAGGATACCTACCCAATTGCGGTCGACGCTATTTGCAAGCAGCATTATATGGATGACTACATCGATAGTCAACCCGACGTCGAACTTACAAAACAAATAATTAAGGAAGTCTCATTTATTCACCAGCGAGGTGGATTCGAAATACGGAACTGGGCTAGCAACGTACCGGAGGTTCTGGAAAGCGTGCCAAAGGAAGCTTTGAGTGACAGCGTCTGTCGCGCCTTCGATAAAGATCAATCGGAAAGAACGCTCGGTTTGTTGTGGTACCCCGCTGGCGACGAGTTAGGATTTGACTTGTCCTTGAAACGTATACCGGACGATGTTATAAACTTAAAAAGAAGACCAACAAAGCGCGAACTGTTATGTATTGTTATGTCGATATTTGACATACATGGTTACCTAATGCCATTTACAATTAAGGGAAAAATAATAATGCGCGAAACTTGGAAAACAAATATAAATTGGGACGAAGAATTAAATGACGAGTTAAATAATTTATTTAGATGCTGGATAAATCAAGCTAAAGATATAAATAATATTAGAATTCCGCGTTGGTATTTTTGTGATAGTGAAAACACGAGTAGCGAAAACTTAGAACTACACGTGTTTTGCGATGCGTCGCCGAGCGCGTACGCGGCCGTTGCGTACTGGCGCAAGGAAATGAGCAATGGAGATATTATTGTTGCGTTTATCGCTAGTAAGTCTAAAGTTACACCTATAAAATCAGTTTCCGTGCCGCGTTTGGAACTACAGGGTGCGTTATTAGGATGCAAATTAACAAATAATATTAAAAAAGAACATCGTTTAAAACCAAACTCAGTTTATTATTGGACGGATTCAACTACTGTTTTACACTGGATTAGAAACAATTGTAGAACATATAAGGTTTTTATTGCTAATCGTCTAGGAGAAATCGACGAACTCAGCAAGGCTGACGAGTGGCGCTATGTGCCGACTGATGTTAACGTAGCCGATTTAGGAACCAAAAGTACCGACTACGTACTTAGCAGCGTCTCGTCGTGGTTTAGAGGTCCTTCGTTTTTACATCAATCACGATCTTGCTGGCCTCAGGAACCTGAAAATAAAATAAAAATTAATGAAGATATATTAGAAAAGATAAATTTAGTAAATGAACATAATAGTGTAAACAACTTACCTGTACCGGAGCCGACGCGCTTCTCCAGTTGGTTGCGATTGCTTCGATCTACTGGAACTGTCCTGTTGTTTATAGACAAATGTAAGAAGATAAAAACCAGTGGACTTACCGACGAGTTGATGAAACGAGCTGAAACATTGTTACTTCAACACTCGCAAGCCACAGCTTTTCACGGCGACATTATGCTGTTGAAACAAAATAAAGACGTAAAACGCGATAGTAGACTCCGCGCTCTGACGCCCGTGCTAGACGACACTGGACTACTGCGTGTTGGTGGGAGAATTGGAGCAGCTAAAGATGTAGCAATGGACACGAAATCGCCTGTGATCCTGGATGGACATGACCACGTGGCTCGACTTATTGTCAAGTATTATCACATCCGCGCAGGCCACGGATGCAACGAGTTGGTGGTCAATGAACTACGTCAAAAATATTGGTTGTTACGTCTACGTCCTACGGTCCGTACAGTTGCGACGCAGTGCTTGATATGTCGCATCAAGAAAGCTAATCCAAAGCCGCCACGACTTGGTGACTTACCTGAAGGAAGACTCACGCATCACCAAAGACCGTTTACAGTTACTGGAGTAGACTTGTTCGGGCCAATAGAGGTCACAGTTGGAAGATCAAGACCAAAACGTTATGGTGTCTTATTCACATGTCTGACAGTACGTGCTGTGCATATAGAGATCGTGCCGTCTCTCACTGCGGATTCCCTTATAATGGCTTTACGGAGAATGGCTGCACGTAGAGGCTGGCCTAAGAAAATTTATTCCGACAATGGGACCAATATGCGCGGCGCAGAGGTTGAACTGAAGAAAGCCTACGACGCTGTAGACAAAAATACTGTCACGAACGAGGCTCTGAATAATGGTGTTTCCTGGAGCTTTATTCCGCCAGCCAGCCCCCACATGGGAGGATCCTGGGAGCGACTTGTACGCAGTGTTAAGACTGCCCTTAAGGTAGTCCTGAAAGAGAGAGCTCCACACGAAGAGACGCTAGTTACTCTCTTAGCTGAAGTGGAGAATATTATAAATAGCCGACCCCTCGGCCATGTTTCAGTGGACCCTCGAGATGACGAGACTTTAACGCCGAATCATTTCCTTATTGGTTCGTCGTCTAATTTACCCACAGCAGGAGTGTTTACAGATAAAGATTTATGTCTGCGCAAACGATGGCGTATTTCCCAGCGCCTGGCTGACCAATTTTGGGCCAGATGGGTTAAGGAGGTGCTCCCCGATCTAGTGCCGCGTCAAAAGTGGAGAGAAGAGGGCACACAATTGAAGATCGGTGATATGGTAGTGATAGTTGACCCTAACTCCCCTCGTAACTGCTGGCCTAAAGGTATCGTACAATCGGTGTACCCCGGTGCTGACGGACGCGTAAGGGTTGTCGATGTTAGGACTAAAAGCGGGCTACTGAAACGTCCTGCGGCTAGGTTAGCGATATTTTAAATTTTATTTCTTTGTTTTAATTTACGTTATCGTGTTGAGTGTCGTGTCGACACTGAGGGGGAGAATGTTGCGTATGGAACACATTTTGATTAGTGTTTCATTTTAACTTGGTGTTTTTAATGTAGATTTTTATTCTCAAATAAATAATACGTCATGAGGCCACGCCGCGGCGATTGTTATGCGCATTTTTCCTAGAAATAAAACGTCGCGTCGTCGCGCTACAACACTCGACGCGAGGGGCATCGTGCTGTCCCTCTCCAACGCACAGACTGTCAAGCATGGTGGCTCTGCTCTAGCGCCGCGGGTCTATTCAGTTCGCCTTCATCCTCCAACTCGTGCGCACACGTCAATGTGCACCGCGAAACCGCGCGATCGTCGCCGCCGCAGGGTCTCGGACGTGTCTCAAAACTTAACTGTCCATTTTATTTAACCAACTAAATCACGCACTGCGCGCTGTGCGCAACAGTATGCTTAGATGGTTCGGACATGTTGAGAGGCCAAAGTAGAAACATTTATTTCAATTAGACCATTTACAGGCATTTTTGAACTGTCAAGGAGAGGATTAGTAAAAGACTATAAGACGAGAGAAAGTTCAGGTGTACAGTACCTACTCGTAACCGGCTTTTTCAACCGACTTCAAAAAGGAGGAGGTTCTCAATTCGGCGCGTATGCTTCTTTTTTGAATGACGAGATGTATGAACTTGGACGACGCGAAAGGAGTTTGTAAGGATCGTAGCAGGTGGCGTTCTGTGGTTTCTGCAAGTTTCTTTTCTCTTGAATGTTTCTATGAAATACTTTGTGTCGTAAAAGCTGTTAATATACTGACCACTATAAACAGGTCTGTCCACTACTCCGGGGAATACCTCAGCGGAAAGTTAAATTGACTCACCTCCGATTATAATATTTAAATAGTATCTAGTTCAACCAGTGGTCCACGATCCACTGGTGTGCCCTGAAAGCACGAGAAGTGGTCCGCGACGTCATCATATAAATATTAACGAGTTTACGGCGCGTCTTGGGAGGCCATAGCACAAAACTGCTTGCTTATTCTCGATTTTCAAGTTCGACAGCAAATATTGTTGCATTGAAGTAAGGATTCAGCATGTGCCTAAAATATTAAGTATAACTAAGCGCCCATATTTCCTTGTTCCTAAATCAACTGATGAGATCATAGGTAGCAAAATCAAGTTCTGGACAAAAACTTGATTGTTTTGAAGGACAATATATTTATACTTCTACGGATGTATGGCCGATCGATCTGAACAGGAAAGACTTTTATTTTAAACTAGCTTTTGCAAGTGGCTACGTCCATGTGGAGGTCGCAAAACAAATTATTCAATGTAACTTAAATGTCGTCATGTTTTCATGGGACGTTATTGCGACGTCTGTTTCCATATTTATTTATTTTTAATAGTAAATGCTATATGTATTTATGTAGACCGTACGTACATTAAGTACTCGTTTATGCTGATCTTTATCTGATAATCGGTGCCATATTTTATTTAGATAGTAACTTAAATACTTACATAATATTAAATTGTTTTCCAGAATCAGCTATGCAACCCAAGGGCACTTCTGGAGGAAAGCGAGCTATGGATGAAGCAGAAAATAGGAGAAATTGACAAAAACCTCAAATATTGCCTTGACCAAATGTAATAGGTGTTTCACAAGATCATTAAATATAATAACATTGTAAATTATCCTTACAAAATTCTACAGGTTACTTTAAAATGAACATTCTATATACTTAATACTAAAATTTATTATATTAACAGATTTATTAATGTCATTCATTATTATATCACAGTACTTATTGGATTAAGTAATAAATACAGTCAATATCATGTTATTGCCTTACGTTATAGGCTTATAATTATAAATACAGTATGTTAGGTTTTAATTAGGGACATACTTGTAGAGGTCATTGTACCTACTCATCATGTTGAACAACTTTTAATAAGGGACCTTGAAAATGCATAAAAATACCTCTGCTTTTAGATACATTTATGTTTGTTTAAACTCAACAAGATGTGGCAAACAGTCGGTCTTTTCCCCATGTTGAATTTAAGTGAAATTAGCTCGATATGTACTGAAACTAGTACCAGCTATCCCTAGGAATTGACAACGTATTTTCAGAATTGATCCCATAATAGTAAAGTTGCTCGTTTTTATGAGTACCTACTACACTCCCTAAACATACTGTATAAAAGTCGTTTCTAATCAAAATAAGGTACACTGGTTAACCGATTCAATCCTCACCCCCCGTTTTCGAACAAAAAATTAATGTGACAAATTGTCAATCGCGCATAAGTTGCTGTGATTGGTCGACTGAATTATGGACAGCCAATCACATCAGTTTACGGACGTTTGACAATTTGCTACATTAATCTTTCGTTCGAGGCTCGGTTTAATGACTTGACGACTTGTTGGTAATATTTTTTGTGATATGTGTGTAAATATAGGTAGGAATTTATGAGCTCTGATTTAAGGAGACGTAAGACACCACATGCCCATGATTGCCGGTAACATGCCCATGATTGCTGTAATAACCAAATGAGCTATACCTATGGCACAAGGACTACACTGAGACCCTGAGCCATGAGATGGAGAGCTGAAGTGGTGTCAGTCGTTACAGAACACAATTAATGATGATTAGATAAATGCATAATAACATGAAATATGCATGATAAACATCGTGAGAAAATCTCCACATAAAATTAATATAAGTTTAAAATCGCTAGTCTGGCTTGAGTAAGCGTCAATGCTCGTGCCTTCTCTGTATGAGAAGAAGCTTTTGCCCAATAGTGGGGCAGTTTTATTGTCGGTAGCGTAAATATAAATGAATGTTTATACTATTGATCGTCAAGTATTTTGGTAATTAGTAAGAATTTAACAACAGTCTAGTATGATTACATAATGGATTTTGATACATAATTAGCAGAAGTATTACAAAGTTTGTAGAAATATACGAGTCGTGACGCTAGTTATCGCATTTTTTTGTTAAACACGTTTACAGTTTTAATACTTGTTAAACGTGAGGCTTACTAAACGTTTTCCAGTTAAAATTACAAAATAATGTACTTACTAGTTAGGTTATTATTAAGTAAGCATGTTTTTTTTTTTTTTTTTTTTTTTTTTTTTTTTTGTGTTTTGGCGTTGCACTATTCGTGCTTATTGCCACTGACAATATTTTATTTGATATAATAACAAAACGTAAGAATCAAGTCGCGAAACAATAATATACTACAACGGGAAATTTTGGAAAGGAAAGGAGATTAGTTGTAAAATAAATTAATAACTTATAAAAACTTATCATAAGGAAATACAACAAAAGGCCGACTCAATGCGTAAACGGGCATAAACTAAGAACTACGTGGTAAAGAAAATAACTACCTATACAGTTTATAAATTAATGTTTAAATAGATATATCATTATTTACAAGAAAAAGAGCTATGATTTTATAAATATCTACATTAAAATTAAATAAAATACATGAGATAGAAGTGGGGAAAGGGACTCGGAGGGAAATAAGGCTTTGAAAAAGTGAGGAGTGGTCATAAAGAGGGCAGGAAAAAATAAGGTGGTTCAGATCTCCCACTTCAGCGCCACATTCACACGCAGGGCTCTGCACAATGCCAAGCCTGGCAAGATGAGCAGGAGTGCACACGTGACCCAATCGCATACGTATTATTATTGTTGTAATCTTTTTGCTTAGCTTGTACTTGCTAAACCAAGGATTAACAAAAATGGATGGCTGAATTGTACGATAAAATTTCCCTTTCACTGATTGCTCGGACCAAAGCTGACCCCAGGATTCCTGTAGATAAACCCCGGGGAGAGCTACCAGATCTTGGGAGTTATTTTTGTACGGAAAAACGTCTCCACACAATACGGCATCATTAGCCAACTGGTCAGCTCTCTCATTACCCAAAATGCCACAATGCGAAGGTATCCACGCAAAGTGTACTGAATACCCCTTAACAAAACACCTGTATAGGAGTTCACGTGTTTCAAATATAATATAAGAATTATGAGAATAAAAAGGGAATCTGGCCAAAGATTGTAAGGCACTCCTTGCATCAGTCAAAATGAGTGAATTCCTTAAGCCCATCATAAGTATATATTCGACAGCTTTGAAAAGACCGTAACATTCTCCCGTAAATACAGATGATTCAGGCGGGAGCTTTATTTTTTGGACGATATTATATTGGGAGTGGTACCGTAAAACGGGGTGAATAAGGACTCAGGGGTCAATAGGGTCAAATCCAGGAATCTAGTTTCGAAGCCACAAAATAAAAAAACAAGAACTTCCAATTGCTATTTTTTTTTTCTTTTAAAAGTAGACTATATTATCTCCTAACTGGCAACACCGAAGCGTTGTGAAGTTAGTAAAAGGTGTCAAAAATCTTCTTTCAAATAAGACTGTAGATGTGAGGTTGCGGTATTGTCCCTTAAGTTGACCGTTTTTGGAAATACTAGTGTTTTTTTGACAACGTCTGGAGTTAGCCAACGATATAATATCTTTAAGAAGTTACACAAAAAGAGGTAAGTCTAGATTTTACGTAGTTTTTGTTTGAAATCGTTTTCTTTAAGCCTCTGGGATTTTTTATTTTTTTGAGGTGGATAGATACGGTAACGGGGTGACAAAGGACGGCTAAAGTACAAATAGGGTCGCCTATACTTGGTAAATAGGGACATATGAAAGTTGATTAGGGACGGTAAAGTTTGAATAGGGTCAGGGCTGCTACAACATGAATTGAACATTTTATCGTATTAATTTTCAAGATTTCACTTTTTATTAAAATAAGGAATTTTTATTTTATTTATTTTAAACTTATATACAAGCATACGTACAAGGCGAACTAATGAGAAGTAATAAAAGATACATAGGTACGAACTTGTATGATTTAAAAAACAAGCCTACAAACAAATAATAAAAATATGTAGTGTGTTGAACTAACAATATGGGTCTTCGTTGTTTTATGCATTTTAATATTTTACATTTATAGGTTCCTATATTCTTTAAATTACTTTACGCTTTTATTTTCAACTTAAAAAAAAACCTGGAGGTTCTAAATTGGACTGTATGTTTTTTGTTTGGTTTGTATGTGGCGCTATTATTCCGTCATTATTGTGAATTGATTTTGATGTTTTTTTTTTGTATGATAGGATATAACTTCAGAACAGGCCTCATAATTAATTTTATCGAAATTGGTTCATCATTTTTTTTAGAAAATTGACGAAAAAGATAAACATGTACCTATGCACACTTTTACAGAGATTTTATAATATTATAACGCTTAGTAGCTTTCTGCAAGATATCGTAGTCGATCGGTTTTAATGTTTTTAGCGTACAACATTTTGTCTTATGTGATTGTTAAAAATGGGTATGTGGATACCTAATTTCTACAAAATAGATGGGTACTCACCTACTACAGTAAATAAATAGCGACGTAGGTACCTGCCTAACCTTGATTGTTGTTATTTTCAGAAATGCCTCGTGTATATAAACCGGGTGGTACGAAACACTACAAAAAATATGATGAGTTGACTATGCAAGTTGCGCTTAATGAGTATAATAATTCAAATTTATCACTGGGAAATATTAGTGCAAAATATGATATTCCTAAATCGGTCTTACAAAGACACAACACCAGGTTTATGAAAAAGCCAGGAGGTCAACCAGTTTTAACTGCAGAAGCCGAGGAATACATAGTCGAAAATCTGAATCATTGTGCTGAGTGGGGATACCCTCTAGATACTTACGACCTGAGGGTATTGGTTAAAGGTTATTTAGATAGATCTGGCATAAATGAGAAAAGATTTCGAGATAATTTACCTGGTCCAGATTTTGTGAAAAGTTTTTTACAAAGAAAAAAAAACAAAATTTCATTACGAATTAGCCAAAACATAAAACGATGCCGAGCGTCCGTTTCACCGCAAATTATAGAAGAATATTTTATTGAATTGGAGAAATCCTTAGAAGGAGTGCCAATGTGTAACGTTGTTAATTATGATGAAACAAATTTATCGGACGATCCCGGAAGAAGAAAAGTTATAACAAAAAGAGGCGCAAAATACCCGGAGAGAGTCTTAAACCATAGTAAAGCGTCTACATCAATTATGATGGCAGCTTCTGGTGATGGAACTTTACTACCTTGTTATGTCGTCTACAAAGCTAAAAATTTATACGAATCTTGGGTTCAAAATGGGCCGAAAGGTTGCAGGTACAACTGTACTACTTCTGGGTGGTTCGACAGTATCACGTTTGAGGACTGGGTCCGTACTGTCGCGTTGCCATATTTCAATAACAAAGATGGAAAAAAAATACTCATCGGAGATAATCTTTCATCTCACTTGTCTCTAGATTTGATTAATGAATGCAAAGAAGAAAACGTGCATTTTATTTTTCTTCCTCCAAATTCGACACATCTAACGCAACCGTTGGATGTAGCTTTCTTTAGAGCAACAAAAGGTGCCTGGAGGGACATTTTATTTCAGTGGAAAAAAACCGATGGCCGTACTTTATCTACTATTCCTAAAAGTATATTCCCTAGTCTTTTGAAAAAATTATTAGATCGCATGGCAAACCAAATAAAATCAAATATACTCTCAGCATTCATGAAATCTGGCATAAGCCCTTTAAATAAAATTAAAGTTTTGGAAAGATTACCAGGAAACGCCTGTGGTGAACAATCCTTTGATAAAGATGCTCTTGACGAGACAGTAGTAACAATGTTAAAAGAAATGCGATATGGCACTGGAAATAACAAACCTTGCAACAAGAGAAAGAAAATTGAAATAAAACCAGGTCAAAGCGTGTGCACTGATACAGAAGTAATCGTGAGTACTGCTAACAATAGCGACCAGGAAGAAAGTAGCTTTTTGAGCAATGAATCTGATTTGGAAGAAAGCCTACAATTATCGGAGAGAATATCTGCATCCAGTACTAATAGTGAATCTGAATGTCACGAAGACAGTGAAATTCAACCAAAATCTACACTTAAGCAAAATTATAAACCTCAACACAAAATTGCAAAACTGATTCCAGAAGATAGAAAGAGGAAATTCGAAGAAAAAGCTTCTGTGGCAATTACTAACATGACTAAACCTAAATTGAAACCTACCATCGTTTCAAACACTTCAGATCAACCTAACCAAAAACTAGAAAAACAGAAGAACTATGTCAAAAGGGAACAAAACAGAAGAACTTTATCAAAATCAGGGTTTACGGATAAATTTGAAACCGAACCTATAAATAAAAAAGCGAAATCAAATTTGAAAAAGATTGTGACACAAGAAACACATAGAGAAGTTAAACACGGACAACTTTGTAACGAAGCGATTAAACTAAAACAAGAGTCATGTCATATGGTTGAAGATCAGGAAAATCGCAATGACGAGTACATTTTTAAAAAGCCAACGACTCTAAGAGTGTATAAAAAAAATAAAAACGAAGGAATAAATAAGCCAAATCAGGAAACAAAGGGAAAAGAAGTAAGAATGGACACCGATAATAATACAGAAGAAATGACTATTTTTAACGATGTAAGCAACTATGACCTACTAAATGATCTCGACAAATTCGATATTGAAAATATGCCTTTAATTTTCGACAGTGAATTTGATGTCGTAAAAGAAATAGAAGTAGTGACTCCCCAAATAGAAAAAGAATATACAAAAAGAGAAATTATTAACACAAAGGAGAAACTAGATGTTGTAGACATAAGTCTTAAAAATACCACAAGCAATATAAAAGTCACTTCAATTGAAAACTTTAATAACAAAAATGTAATAATAGATTTAAGTCAATACAGGAAGATATCTTTGAGTGATCCACTAAAACCCAAGACAAAAGGGAATAATAAAAAATATTACACCAAAGATGAAGACATATTACGTGATCTCATGGACAGTACCTAAACTTGGATAGGTTCGTAAGAATAATATAAATAGAAATAAATACTCTTTGTTTAAAACTTTAAAGATTAAGAAAGTGTTAATTTTTGAGTTGATTATTTTTATAATACTGATTGTTCCTAATTTTTATTTTTATACGACTGATGGTTCCTAATTTTGTTATTTTTATATGTCTAGATAAAAAATATGTTAAATTGGTTATAAGGATAGGTTTTACTTAGGTACCCAAATTCTACAGGTATAATATAAGGTACCATAATGAAAATTCGTGATTTCTGTCATAAATACCTAGATAACAGACAAATTATTTTTTTATATAGATACCTATACCTAGTTTTTGCTTAAAATGTTGAGTTGATTTTAAAAAAGTGTTAATTTTTGAGATGATTATTTTATAAGGTGGTTCATAATAAAACCTGTTAAGAAAAATATTTATGTTGTTTTAATTCAATAAAAGATTTCGGATTTTTTGTATTATTTTTATTTCCAAAAATTTTAAATTTAATGAAGAAAATTAACCTTTTAGCAGAAGGTACTTAGTTCCTTTTTTAAATAGGAAAGAGACAACCCTACTAGTTTTTCCCAAGTTACCCATTTCTCGTTCCAGGTCACCCCACTTCAAGCATGAATAGGGTCAGCCTATATTTTTGTTAAAATATCTAAATTTTAACTAATTTTGGGGATATTTTTAACATTTACGAAAAGTATTAACTGCCGGAAACCCTAGGAAAGAGTTATCAATATTGCATTCGTCCTACAACATCGATTAATTTCAGTGAGAAGTTCGATTTTGTCCCTATTCACCCCATTTTACGGTATACACCTACTCCCACACATGAGTCTCTTCCATGCTTCGAAGCATCTGTAAACAGGAGCTGACAGCCCTTCCAGTCTCTATCCATAGTGAAGTTGAAGTTAAGGTTATGACATACGTCATCTCGGTAAATGTTAAGGTTATAATGTATATTCGGTGACTTAACTAATGAACTGTAATTACAGTGAAAAATGGGAAGAAATTCAGATTGGTGACAGGGAGCTTCAATTAAATTGTATTTTCTAAAGCTTTTAACTAAACACGGAGTAGCTTTGTGTCTCCAATATGTGGATGAAATTACTTCTTCAGAGAGAATGGAAAGTTTACTTCGCAAAGGATGATATGTAAATTGTAGACAACGAGCCATAAATCTATCAGCCAAAAATTGACGTCGTAAATGAAGTGGAGGGTCTGCACATTCCACCTGCAGACAATTAATAGGGCTGCTTTTCATTGCACCTGAAACTACTCTAAGTGCCTTAGACTGAACACTGTCCAGTTTCTTAAGACCAGCAACATTTGCAGGTTCCAGCAAAAAAGTCCCATAGTCCAATACGCTTCTAATCAAGGAGTTGTACAGTAGTTTTAATGAAAAGGGATGTGCTCCCCACCAAACACCAGCAAGACATCTAATTATGTTGATATTTCGTTCACATTTAGCAGCTATATAATCACAGTGTGGTAATCCAGTAAGATGTGAATCCAAAATAAGGCCTAAAAATTTAACCTGGTTTTTAACAGGTATAGGGATATTATTATAACTTACTTTAACTATAGGAGGCTTACGCATTCTAGTAAACAAGACAATGTTACTTTTATCTATTGACAGGTGTAGACCATTGGTTTCTAGCCAAGTATTCAGTAAACTTAAAGAAGAGGTTAAGGAAGTACAAATATTTGCAACAGAATGACCAGGTAAATAAAGAAGTAAATCATCTGCATATTGAAGGACTTGTACTGACTTATTTAGAGAGGATTCCAAATCATAAGTGTAAATATTGTAGAGAATTGGACTAAGTACAGAACCTTGAGGAAGACCTTTCCATACTAAACGTGTAAATGTATACCCATCAATATGAAGATTTAAAGTTCTCTCTGAAAGCATGTTAATTATGAATTTAGACAGCATTGCTGGAACTTGTAATGAATTCAGCTTTTGTTCTAGGATTGATACCAGGACATTATCATAAGCTGAGCTAATATCCAGGAAGGCAGCAATTACAAAGTTATTAGAAGAGAACGCTAAACGAATATCCGTTGTGAATACACTAAGGCTGTCTATTGTACTTTTACCCTTCCTAAAACCAAACTGTGATGTAGCTATCAAGTTTTTGCTTTCCAAATACCACTCCAAACGATTCTTAATGAGATGTTCAACAATTTTAGCAAGAACTGTAGAAAGTGCAATTGGTCGAAAAGAAGTAACATTAGATGAAGGTTTATTTGGTTTCAGAATGGGAATAATTGTTTGAGACTTCCAACTTGATGGAATGTTGCCAGATATCAAAGCTGTATTGATGAGATTTAAATATATTAAAAGAACAGAGTCAGACAGATTAGCTATAAATGAATATGGTATGCCATCTTCACCAGGAGCTGAATCCTTAACATGTGAAAGGACTCCCTTCAACTCACTTATTGTGAACAGGGAATTCAATTCAGAATTAGGAATAGGAACATAGGGATAGTGCATTAAAGATCTCTGTTCTGGGACTGAAGGAGGAGCTAAATGGTCCATAAACTCATTGGCTAATTCTAATGGAAGTTTAGAGGCTGTTGTGTCACTGAATGCTGACCTGAATCGCCTAATATTTTGCCATACTAGAGATGCGTGAACTTCTGGCGAGATAGATGCACAGAATCTTTGCCAACCTTCAAATTTCTTTTTCCTAAGGAGCTTACGAGTTGTACGCGAAGCTTCTAGGTATATCTCAAAATTGTGACGAGTCATAGTATGACCATAATTTTTTTCTGCTTCTTTTCTTTTTTTAATGGCCTGAGTGCACTCAGCATCCCACCAGGGTGGTGAAGGAATTTTGCCTTTAGCACCATTCTTAATAGGGAAAGTATTATCTGCCACCTCAATCAAAACTCTTGTTAATTGGTTAGATAATAACTGAGGATCATGTAGTTGTAAGGAATTAGTTAAAGCAAGCATTCTTTCTTCTACACAACTTTTGTATGTATCCCAATCTGCATTTTGAAGTCTATACTTTAATCGTGGTGTTGTATTGCAAGCATCTTGTTTTTTATGTGGGAAGGAAATGATTAAAGGGTAATGATCACTACCATAAGAAGATGATAAAGGAGACCAGGATAATGTTGATGCTAACTCAGGTGTGCAGATTGAGAGGTCAGGGGCACTTATTCCCTCATCTGGATTTGTTTGGCGTGTTGGGAGACATGTATTTAAAATACACAAATTATTTAAGTCTACAATTTCCAATAACTTTTCCCCATAGTAATTGGAACTAGAACTACCCCAGGACTGATGTTGTGTATTAAAGTCGCCCATTACCAAAAATGGTTTAGGTAAAACTGAAAAAAGATTACTTATTTCAGAAAGAATATTTACAGTGGGACGAGAATAATATATACATACTAAACAGATTTTATTTACAATAACAGCGACAGCAGATATATCGTCGCTGAGGCTTGGGAGTGGAAAAGATTGAAAAGACAAGTTATTCTTAATTAGTATGGCAACACCGCCATACCCATCGCTTCTGTCTGTTCTTAGACATGCATAGCCAGGAATTCTAAAAGAGAACCCTGGTTTAAGCCATGTCTCACAGAGAGCGACTGCAAAGGGATCGTATTTGTTTAATAAGTAAGACAGATCAGATTTTTTATTCACAATGCTGCGACTGTTCCACTGAACAATCTTGGGTAGATTTGGATCCATTATGATTGAAATTAAATAAGTTAGACAGTGTATCAATTACAGTAGCAACGTTGGACGGTTCAATATTATTATTTTTAGTTAAAGTATTAATCAACATGATTATTAAATTAAAAATTTGACTCTCATTATTATTTGTTGTTCTATTTTGGAATGCAACACCATTCCCTGACACAGAAACTTCATTACCGATTAATGCTTGGTGAGCTGCCCAGTCATACCCCTTAACTGTTTTTGGGGGATCCCGAGGTTTAAGGAATACCGTTTTTTTATGTGAAGAGACAATTGGTGTGTTACGTGATTGGGGCGAAGGTGGTGAAGAGAAAGTATATTTAGTGGTATGTGATGGGGCAGATGTTACCACATCTGCGTACAATTTTGAGATTGGTGGATGTAATTGCGACGCTTCAGCGTATGACACGCAGCTATGGGCCATATAATGCTTAATTGATTTTTGTCTCTCAAATTCTGGGCATTTTTTATTGATGGCGTAATGACTGCCACCGCAATGACAGCATTTACCGTTACTCTCATCTTCAATACTGCAAGTGTCAGCAGAATGCTTCTCACTACACTTGAAGCATTGAGGGTTCGACCTACATTGAACTTTTGTATGTCCAAAACGACAACAATTAAAACATTGAATTGTTGGGAAAGTATACAATTCTACTGGCATGGAATTGTAACAACAAAAAACACGTTTTGGTAAAATTTGTCCGTCAAAGGTGAGCACAACTGTTTGAGATGGTTTCCACACAGGGGTCGGTTCGTGTACTTTATAATTGAGACGCCTTGCTTTAATGACCTTCCCGCACCCAGCAGGGACAGATATGTTTTCCATTATTTCTTCCGGAGACCATTCGGTAGGTACGCCTTTAATAATTCCAATGCGACACACATTAATCGATGGAACGAATGCCTTCAATTTTTCTATGGCCAAACTTGGGTCATTTATAAAAGAGTTAGCATCTACGTAACGGGAGAAACTTAGCGATATTCTATTGCGACCAATGCGTTTTAGAGAACCGTTGATAATGCTGCCGTATCTGCGTTTTTTCAAGAAGTGTCCTAAGCTAATTGGATGTAACGTTTGAGCCGAGTTCTGTGTCTCAAAGATTTTTTGGATGTGTACAACGTAAGGCGACAGGTCTGTGGCTTCGTACAAAGCCCTAGCAACCTGTGGCGCCTTCTGGGGAAGATCTGACTTTTCAGTCTGGGAACCATTCACAGAACGTGGGGTGGTATCTTGGTGAACTAAAACTGAATGTACCGGTATATTTGTTGTTATTTTTGGACTGATTAAAGAGATTTCATTATCACAATGACAATTTGTTTCATTTTGATTTATTGAGCCTGTTGAGTGACCATTTCGCCTTCTTTTATTGCAACTCTTGCATATTTTGCGTGGAGCTCTAGCCCTTTTCCGCTCCGATCTGGTTAAGGACGAATCTGTATCTATACTAGATTCATAAATAGTAATATTATGCCCGACCGAGGGGACTGTGCCCCCCGGATCAGGCGGTTCGATGTCCATTGTGGCCACTGGCCAGAAAAAATAAAATATATAAAAAACTTACCCTAAATTTGAAGAATTATATCTACAAACAATTAAACTAACTAATCTAATGAATATTTACATGAATTTACACAACTTATCTCCTATCGTAAACGTTTTAATATTATTTTAAGAAAACGAAAGAAAAATCACGACCGCCAAATTCGATGATTCCCGCGCTTTTCAGTAAGCATGTTAGCTACATTTGAAAAGCTACAACGCAATTCGGTCTTTGAAATCCGGTTTTTGGAAAGGATTTAAAATTATTTTAGCGGCTTTTTAACTAGTTTTTTTTTTTAAAGATTTTTCAGGAGAACAGTGTTTTTGACCGCTCATGGCCCGGCTGTCATACCGGTATGACAGAACAATAGAAAATCAATTGTGCCTCATTACGTGGGACTTGAGTAATTAAGATCTCTATAGAAAAAAAATAGCTCATACATTTTTTTTAAATGTCTTTTATTCATTTTTTAGACATTTATTTTGGATTAGAAATTTTTCACGAGATATTGTGTGGCGAGAACACTCCTTAATACGTTTTAAAGACAAAGAATTTCACACTTTAAAGGCTTTGCTTTCATATTAAAATTTTATCGGGAATGCGTCTCATGGCCCACATCTGCGGTTGTAACCAAACTCCTTTGACATTTACGCTACATTAGTCCCTTCGATGTGATGCGAAGCCTCGGAGCGATCACGTTTGACTCAAATGTGTAGTCAGGCATAAAAACACATAGAATATATAGGTAAGGTAGGTAACTAGGTAGGTACGTGGAAAATGTCAAGTCAAATGATGTAGCAATGAATCGGTTAACATTTCAAGCATATACCTTTAGTACATTTTAGATGTTTAATTTAGGTGAGTACCTAAAATTGACTAAAATTGTCTCTAGTTAGTGAGCGTTTGAAATTTTACTATCAAAGAGCAAGTATGCTTTATATTACATCATGCTGTATGCTAGAACCATAAGATTATCTAGTCCACAAAGTTTCCAAGTTTTTATATAAGAAAGCAAAGAAAATTATATGAAATAAAGTACCCAGATATAAATTTTTACGTCATAAATTATGATCAATCTTTAGCTATTCAACAAAAAAAGGTAGATTTTAGTAATAATTACGTTCTATATATTATACATAATATAAAAGAGTTGGTTGTCTGATATACAAGCTAAAATTGACACAACTATAGATACATAAACCTACATTATTTTCTACCAATCTACTACAAAAAATATGGTAACACAATTTTTGTTCATTAATATGTGTGTATTCGGAATAATAAATTATTTGAAACATTCATTTAAAAAAGTTGGGTTGGAAATAAGTCTAGAAAACAATATTTAGAAAATGACGAGAATAAAAAGATACAGTTAGGGTCAATCCGCATCACATCGGGGTCAGGGTTTGCCGTCCTTTGGACTATCTGACCTCAGTGTCCCGTTATGGATGGGAAGTGCCCCAGAGCGTACTCTAATGTCTCTGACCCGCAACTATGTGGACAGAGCTTAGGGCGGTTATTGCACAAGTCAAATAGGCTGTGGCAGGGGTTACAAATGACCCTACAACAACCTAGTAATTAAGTAGTCTACCTAATAAGTTACACCTTAAAGGTCAATGCTCAAAATACGATGACGAAAAACCCAGTTGATCAATCAAGACGAAACATATGCCCGATAAACTATAGTGAACACTTAATACTGCATGAAACTAAACTAATGCATTTATCAGGTAGGTTATATTCTGTAGTAGGACTTAAATTAGTAGGTACGTAAGTAGGTAATCAAAATACATGATTGCTTGAATGTTCCTTAAAGTTAAAAAAAAATATTTTAGTAAAAACCATTTACAGGCACTTTTGAATTTTCAAGGAGTCCGTCAGTTAGTTGAAAATAGTTTCTTGCTTACAACATGTTATGCTGATTATTGAAGTATACCTATGTCCTATACCCCAAGGATTTAATCAATCCCATTTATACGGTATTAATTGCGCATTGTATAATCAATTTGCATCCGTTTCGCCTTCATCGATCAACATTGGACTTATAGGCCTTTATTTAAGGTCCGAATTAGATAAAAAATGTTATATGATTGTATTTACAGAGATTCGTTAGTCATATTAAAACTAGTTTTCTATACGTCTGATTTCTACTACCTGTATTTAAATGAGATTTTATACAAAACAAAGACAAAATACCTACATGAGATATATTATTTTTTTACCTATACGCGAAAGTGCTGCCAAAGTAAAAATCATTCCTTTAAAAAAAAAAAATTGGAACACCATGTTTGTGACTTTAATTGACATATTTGGTGTTACGAGAAAATAATGAATCGCGGTAACAAAATGGAAGATGACGATTTTTGGAAGCATCAAGCATCAAAAAAGCTGTCTCTCCATAGTCTTATGTTTTGGCAGGGAGATCTGTGACCCAAGTTATCTTTTTTCGGGCTCGATAAAAGAAACTTAGACACGCTGATACCGCAAAACATCATAAGGTATATAAAACACACAGCTACAGGACTCAAAAATACGTTGTCACGAAAACAAATTCGACAATCTCATTATTGAAATAATTTGGCTTTGTCAATTATTACGCCCTGCAGCGTATCCGAGCAACAATAGCGCTCGTAAGAATATTATCATTGTCACCTGTAAGTTGGCACTCAATAAGTACAATCTTAACAATCTAAGTACATAACTTACCTAAATAATCAATGGTGTACACTCACAAACAAAAGGTAGTTATAATAACATTCCAAAAAGGACATAGGACACACAAGTTGACAATCACACGATGCGACTTTGGTCGAGCAACGTCAAATTATTCATACGACCATCGTGGTCACCCATTTCGATCTGTTCTTTGAGCAATTCAAGTTCCTTAATACCTGTAGCTGTAACTTCGTATTTGTGCCTTGCTAAGGACATGTAGAAATGTATGGCGAACGCTAGGAACACAATCATGACTGGAATGAGTACGACGCAGGCGGACCATGCCGCGGTCGGACTCAGGTCGTAGAACTTGACCCAGCAGAGGATAGCTATTTCTATGAGGAATAGTATGAGACCCAGGAGTGTGGAGAAGGCCCACGCTATCTCTATGTACCAGTGGAGTCGTTCGTGCGGTGATTCGTGGACGAGGGATATGCTGTGAAGGTTACCTACGGCTTCGATGTTCGGCAGGATGCACGTGCTTATCATTAGCGCTAGCATGTGGACAGCCACCAACAGAGTTGTGCACACAGTGAAGGCTACTAGCATTTCGTTAGGCACTTTTGTGTTTTCAGGCGGATTTAGTTGCACCTCCACCATCGCTACCTGTTGACAACGATAACTCGTCACATTTGATATCATAGATAAATTGCTCGCTATCTTAAATAAATAAATAAATAAATAAATAAATAAATAAATAAATAAATAAATAAATAAATATCTTGGGACAACTCACACACGGCTATCTGATCCCAAGCTAAGCAGAGCTTGTGTTATGGTAACCAGACAACTGATATACATACTTATATAATTTATATATACATACATATTATAGATAAATCACACCCAGACACAGAACTAACAATCATGCTCATCACACAAAGTTTGTCCTGGGTGGGAATCGAACCCACGACCTCCGGCTTAGTAGTCAGGGCCACTAACCACTAGACCAACAGGCCCGTCAAATCAATCGTCGTCAATCTTGTCTTGATTTTGAGCAGATATGAAATGAATTCATTATTATAGAACTCCATCGACAATTGGGAACTCAATTTTAAGGATAAGGATTGACGTACCATAGCGAATCCGGAGAGTAGTGCTGATGTTTTGCTGGACGCTTTGAGCTTGGCTCGGCTAAGCTGGAGTTTCCTCCATGATAAGTAGGCTGGCGTATGGAACCCATCGGCCGACTGAATCGGAGTCTCACCCGACATCACGCACTTATGCTGCTGCCAATATTATAATACATTAACATTTAAAACTAAACTGAATATTCCAACACCCTTTTTTATTGTAAGACTGATTTACCCATCGACTGCAGGCGAACATTCGCTAAGCCAAGCTCGAATTGCGGCTGGCTACACAGTTCGTGGTTTCTCCGTAGAAAAACACATACGGTTGAGTGTGCACAGCACTTGCGTTTTTTAGTAAAAATACAACGGGGGCCCGCAGTCAACGGGTTGAACCGTGAAATGAATTTTAAATGGAAAAAAACATGTTTTAGTTAAATGAGCCTTCTATTTCCGACATAAAATGGTGTATGATTAACATGTAAAGAAAAATATCTGAAATATTAAATAATTTTAAATGCCCATAGCCAATAAAATCAGTGGTTGTCTAGAGTCCCGTAACAAGTGTTTTATTTGTTTAAAAATATAAATATAAACACAAATATACAATATAAAACACGACAACTGCACATCAAATAGGTATAATACGTAAATATTTTTAAGACGATTTTAGGTAAACAAGTAAGATTATTTACAAATAAATAGGTATACATTACATGGCACATAAACAACAAAAAATTGGAGGAGTACCTAATTTAATCACGATTTGCGCTAACAAGTGATTACGACATGAAAAAAATAAGGAACAAAAACCGTGAGTATGTACTAGCTATTATAAACAAATGAAGAATATTATTTAAAAAAAATGTAATTGGGTAGGTAGAGGTACTAGTCACCATTAACCGATTCCAAGACACAATTTCTCTAAAAAAACCCACTTTACTTTAGCCCTGAAAATCCGATTCAACAATTAACTGTAAAAAATTTTTTTTAGTTGCTTTGAAATCAATAAATAGTTAGTTAAATGAGTTGGTAAAAAAGTGACGTTACATTTTACTAATGCCATACAAAATCAATGGAGAAATCGCGTTTTGACAGGTCATTAAAAGTATGTCAATTGATTGGTGTAATGGTGTCTAATACCCAATTTAGTGGACTAAGTATTACAAGACTTTTTAGCTTTCAGAAGGACCTTAGGATAAGAGTGAAAGAGATAGAGCTATAAAATGATCACGCCATCTCTTTTACGCACAGGAACAGTGGCTTTGAAACCTCCCTATACGGTCCAAGTGTTATTGCCAATAGGACTTAGGTATGTATGAATCTATTGATGCTATTCCATACGCAATACACTAATATAAAATAACGCCAAACGATTGCAAAGTTGAAGATTGAACTTATAAATGCCTTCCCACTATTGTAATACTAAATCTTGTTAAATGCAGGCACCAAGAAAGCTCTAGAAAGCGTATTACTAGAATAAATACTAAATTCATCTAACAACACAAGCAACCCCTACGGGTCTGCGCCAGCGCACACCAGGCGAAACGCACTTTAATTGACGACACATAACAACCATACAAGCGTTTAAATAAAGTCGAAAATACATGAATTTAACCGCGTGCCCCATTTGCTTTAATTATTTTATGTAGTTAAGACTTTATTTCCACAGTTCCAAGGTTGATATTTCTTTGGCAACACCGCGCCTAGTCAATTTTATGGCTGCCCAAACTTACTACTATGCTATTAGAGTTGTGAAGCAATGACACATTATGCTTTGTCATAAATAGGAAGTCAATTAATGACTGCCGGTACTGACCAGAAAAAAATTGGTCTTTATAAGAGCAATCACATGTTTTTTCAGCCAAATAGCTAAAATTTTTGACATTGCATAGTAATAAGTCTAACTACTAGTGTAATTCAATTAAGATTTTCAAGATTACACAAATGTTAATTTAGAAAGCAGTTCCACCAAGCCCTAATTATAGCTAAGATGTCATCCATATATCACATTGGGCAAATAATACAAAAAAAAGATAGTACTTTAAGGGTTACCAACTGATGAGTTTTTTTTAATTGACAATAATTAATTATGGTATTAGACACCAACAATCAATTGACATACTTTTTATGACCTGTCAAAATGCAATTCTACCATAGATTATATATAGCAAAAGACAACGGACTCAATTTACTAAATATTTATTCATTTCAAAGCAAATAAAAAATCAAGTTTTACAGTTAAATGTAAATTAATCAGGTTTTCAGGGCTAAAGTGTTTCTTTAGAGAAGTTATGCCTTGGAATTAATGGTTAATGATGTCTACTACCAAATTTTGGCAACTGTTGAGATTAAAATAATGATAATCCTAAAAAATCAACCACAAAGTGTGATAGAAAAAAAATCTGTACAGACCAATATATGTCATATATCAACTGATTAAACATTATACTATGTTTATGTTTTGATAAGGCTATATACGGCATGGCATTGAGATAAAAAAGCTGTACAACAAGCGGATGGGCCAATCGTTTCCTGTCCTTGATATTATTGTAAATTTTAATATAATTCGGCAATATTTTGATATACCCTCTGTGTATTTTTCCTGACCTGTCATATTTCGTAAACAAAGAAAGTATGATAAGCATGACTTAGATCAATCACACTGTTTAAGTTAGATAGGAATGTCTAGATCAAGGATGGCAGAATGTAAACTGCGGAAATCACATTGACCTTTTCTTTTATTCTTTATCTTAGTGTATTGATGGCAAATATAGATACTAAATAATATAATTTTTGTTTGGACCAGTATTCAGCTATGACAACACCATCCCCTGATGCAGTCTGCTATTTAAACAAACTGTATTTTTTTTTTGTACAAATTTCAAGTTACATAAGGAGTTTCAAGTGAATTGTATCTACATAGTTTTATTTTTCTTAATTATATCATTAAGGCAAGATTCAAAAATGGCACAGTAAAACCACACGAAATAGTATTATTCAAAAAAATTGCATGTTCACCAATAGAGGTCATCCCTGGTCTAGTTCTTTGTAAAAAACACAAGAACTACAAATTATAGCAAAATTACACTTTAAACACATTCCTTTAGTCAAAATCACCATAACTATTTGTTTACCATTTAGGACAAGTTAGGAAGAATTTAGTGTACCTATACTTAGCATGTTTATATGATATATGGATTTGTCTACAAAACCAATGCATGACGGAAGCCCTGATTTCAATAACAACCATTGTCAACTCACTCTTGTTAGAAAATGATAAGTAGTACAATCGTCTGCTTCAGTGTGCCAGAAAACTGATCAAAATGCTTGCTAAATACCTGTTGTTCACTCCTTTGTGAAACAAAATAAAAAAAAAACAAACAAAATTAATTTTAAACACAATCTTGATTATTGCATGCAATAATATTATATTTAAATATAAACTGATTAAAAAGTTAGCAATAATTGAATAATTGTTAAAATAATGTCTGAAGTAAATAAATTTCGCAGTATACAAATGTCAGACGATAACAACAGAAGTTATTAAAAATATATGCAAAATCAATATAATGTTATGTTATAAATACATAGATTATATAAAAAGTACATAAAGTAGCAAATAAACTATATAAATATTAAGCTGGCGGCTGAATACTGTCATAAATCAAAAATTACAAACAAAAAATTACCCTTCGAATAATTTACATCAACTTATAAACCACAATGTTGAACAAAAAATGTTAACTATCCATCACTTTGCGTATTCAAATCTAAATTATTATTTATCGTTAAAAGACACTATTTTAAATAATAAACAATATTTAAATGCGAATTATTCAAGCATTCTAAACAACGCGCGTGTGAAGTGCACCGATCTGCCGCACGACTGATAGCTTCCAATGAAACAAGTACTAGTAAACAGTAATTATAGTTGTCATTAGGTTGTATGCAAAACAAATGTAGCACTACATGCAACTAAAGTTATATCATACCTTGCTTAACTTTGGACACCAGTTATTAGAGGAACCGTATTGACCACCTGGCAATCCGGAGTGGTAATTATTTCCAGCTGTGCTGGCTGACCAAACCGACATACCTAATTATTTGCACGATAGTCCTTCGAATTCAGTCGACGAGGTCAATCAGGGCCTTATGCCTTTACTCCATGTAAATATCGGATTATATATAAAAACATTACATTTTTTGCCAATTTGAACACAAAAAAATTAAGCTTCAAAGGTACAAAAGACAAGTAATATTTATTTTTGTATTACAAAAAAACTACTACTATTCCATTTCCCTAAAACCGTAAACGTCATTAACAAATGTCAAGAAGTCCAAATTGTCAATGATGACAGCAACCGTCATGTTGTTCCTGCTGTCATTGTCAAAATTCGGCTTATTTCCTAGGGAACGATATTCTCGTAGCGTAGCTTAGAAGTTTTATTTTTATTTTTATGAAATTTGTTGCTCAAAACGCAATCAAATAAACACATTTCTTGAAGATTTATTTATTTTTTAATTCGTTACAATACGTTACACGCGTACATTTATACTTAAAATGTAAAATAACCTATTATATCTAGTATGGACAGTACTCCTACAAAAACGTATAGCTTTGTCTCGCTCTGACACGTGTCAATAGAAGGAAACAGCATCATATAATAGAAAAGATGTTAAAATAACACAGTATGGAACACGCTTGTAGAGATGGAGAAAAAATTGAGTTCATTTTGTAACGGTACTGCGTCTACACGGGAGTGTCCATGAAAAGTCGGGCAAACAGGCTAGCGAGAATGATAAGCAAGTGACAAGTGGACGATTTGTTCGGGTAGTGGATAATGTAGGTCGACTAGTAATTTGTTTTGGCTATTGTGGACTGAGGAATAGGCAGTCAAGTGTCGCGTGTGTATAAAAAATTTATGCTGAACTCAGTATTGTTACCGTTGGTTAAGTGGCTTCCCTCTGTGTCACGATGGCCGAGGCTGCAGGTGCCGCGAGCAGTAATCCCAACGCGGAGATCATTCGAGGCCAGGTGTTTGAAGTAGGGCCCAGATACACTAATCTACAATACATCGGCGAAGGCGCCTATGGCATGGTTGTGTAAGTATGGTTTGAATTATGTTAAAATCATTGAAGCTTGTGGTTATAAAACGTTGAACTTTGTAAAGTATACACCAAGCTACAGTAACTTTTTATGTAATGTTAAAGTAGAGTTTGTTTTGTTTCAATAAAAGTAAACTTTGTAGATTGACTGTAGGTGCAAATTCCTTTAATGTTGTGTGACATAAAACATTAAAGAATTGGTTTGAGCATATTATTTTGTTGTACAATATGTTACTAGAATGGTTTAAAATCTCAGTTTGGATAACTTCTCTGTCACATCAAATTGGTTTAAAGAGTAATTGAAGTTTAAAACTAGGCAACGGACAAACAATGTTTATGTTCAGTGAGAGCCATTCCTAAAACAATTTTTTTATGGATTTTATGTAGAAGCCTTCTTCCAGGCACAGATGTTTTCAGTTTTATTCCTATGTTACTTAATCCAATTGTTTCCATGCAGATAATATATTTCATTATAGCTTTTCCTATTAACTGGGCAGTTTAGTTCTTGTTTTTTATTTTAATAATACAAATAAACCATTATTGACTAACATGAAATCAAATACAAAAACACAAATAAAAATGCTGAATCATGGAACTTAAACATAACTGGCAAAATGTGGGTGTACTAATGGGTACACATCTGTCTAACCCTTCGGGGATTACAGGCGTGATGTTATGTGAAATCAAATATCATTCAATGATTGGAGTGAACATGAAGAATCAGCAGTAAATAATTATTTTGCTTGCATCAAAGTAATTATTGAATGTATTGCCAAAACAACATATTTTTACCGCAGATCTCTGACTAAAATATGCTTTTCTAAGTAGTGTTTTTGTTTTGCCAAGTAGTAGCAATGATGCAATGTTATAAGTGGATGCATTCTGTCAGTTTATCACTTTCAAACATTATCTTCAAGATAATGCATTTGATGCACTTTGTGGGATTCTTGGAATAATTCTAGGCACACCTTTTTAAGTCAAGTGCCACTAGGAAAGATTATAGGTTTTTAGACATGCATTTGCGATCATCAATCACATCATCACTTACTTTAAATGAGATGGCGATCAACACAAGTTTTCAAAAATAATTTTGTACCTATTTGGAACATTTTTTTTTTCTTTTAAAACGAAAAAAAATAAATTTAAATTAAGAATACTGTTATAAAGGCTTAAATAGCGGGAAAAAACCTAAAATAAATATTAGAGGAAATCACATAGGAACTTTGTATCTTATGAGGAAATGTTTATATGAGAACCAGTTTCTACAGATCACATTTGTGACCTATAATTTAGAACTTAATTACGTTAGAAATAATTGACCAAATATTTAAAAAAATGCTGGTGCTGACAGTACAATTTCTAATGATACTCAAACAACACTCATCTTTGCAATCATTTAATTTTCTGAGCAATGCTATGACAAGCATCGTATAACATGAGTCATGCATTCATGGCAAAACAAATGTAGGTACAAAATTTTGTGATGATATGCATGATTTGCTCTAACAAACAAAATTTTACATATTCTAATGGCTTTTTAAATGGCCTGTCTTATCAAGACTCAGAATAGATTGACACCTTTTCATAGATAAACTAGATTTAAGAGGTCTTATTTTGCTAAGATGTAATAGGTTTTAAGGGATTGTTTTTTTTTTTTGTATGGGGCAAGCCCGCCACACTGTTCCCACCCACTGTTTCTGTTTTCTTTGAGGATATCACAATTATTGAGGAAAGTCTTTAATGTATTGGATTTGTCTAGATGGCGCATACATTTGAATGGCAAATATCCTCGTTCTAAGACAATGCGGAAGGTGGAAAATTGGTATTTCGATGCAATTTGAGAGCAGCCTATGCCCGCCGTATTAGAGTTTAGGTTGATCGTGACCTTCTCCCGATGCGGTCATGACCTTGGGATCCCGTCTACACGTGTATCGCAATCCGCAAGGTCACGAAACAAATGGTTGTCGCATGATACATAACTAGGGTTGCCAGTCCTAAATACGGAAAGCCGATCCACCAGCCAATTAAGCCAGACTTTCTGGTAAAAGCCGGATTTAATCTCCGAATTTTAAAATGATATTTTCGATACTTTATTATAAAATCAATTTAACTTGTAATTAATGAAATGCAAAATGCCTCAAAAAGCCGAACTGGCCGGACATCGACTAATTTGGCCGGACAGGCATCCCAAAAGCCTAATCAGCTATATATCCTTAACCATAGGCCGTGTCTAGTTCAGAATTTTGAACTGAAGTTAAAGAAATTATAAGGACCAAATCCAAATAGACAGAACACGTTGCGAGATACCTAATTTCCACAGAGTATTTAACCCTTTACCGCATTGTGGTTCATAAGTGAACCAAACCATATTATCCTTAATATTTTTAAGTTCCAAACTGATTTGCTTGTTTTATGCATACTGTGTCAAATTCGTCCCATACGAGCTTCATTTTATTTATAAAACCGCCATCTATGAGCAAGTTGTGTGAACTACTTTCTTCGTCAAAGTCAGTTAACAAGTACGAACCGGTCCGGAGCAAGTTGTTGATTTTCAAAATTGTATAAAAAATACAAATCTCGGTGATAGTGCTTGAAAATAAATACTACAGGAAAGAAAATAATCTAAATATTGATAATTAGGTAAGTTTTTATTGTTTTATCAAATAATAATTAGTTTTAGGTGGTTCTAACTGAATGGAACAAATTTGGTACAACATGCAGAAATATTCCTTCTTCCTTTGTACCATATTAGTGCCAATATGCACCAATGCTATGTAAAATTGCTTAGCTTGTTTTGTGATGTACCGTCTCATTTTGTTATTTACGTGGTTTTATGCTTATTTAATCGAACATCTATTTACAGGAAATTTGCGATATGGATCCACGTCGATTTTACGGAGGCATTCATACAATTATCCAGGATTTTCCTGTAAATAGTAGTGACGAAGACCTTTCCGAAGATGAACATCGGGTAAGCAGAGCTCATCATTTACCTCCTCGGTATATTTCTGAATCTGACGAATCCAACTCAGAATCGGACGATAATACACCTTTATCACAATTGCCGTCTTCATCAAATAGAAGCGCAAGATATGAAAAACCTCGATGGAGGGACGGATTTCTTGAAAAAGATGAGACCGAAACAACTTTTAGTGGTAATGTAGATTTGCCTGCCGAAATCATGAGCTTAGAAACCCCTATTCAATTTTTTAAGTACTTGTTTACTGACGAAATGTTCCAGCACATTCAGCAAGAATCCATGAGATATGCAATAGAAAAACGTCCAGAAAAGATTTTTTGTACCACAGCAAAAGAAATTGAGCAGTTTGTAGGTATTTGTATTTACATGTCTATTATACAATTGCCATCAACAAGACATTATTGGAATGAAAGCTTGGGACACCCAAAAATAAATAATGTTATGGCATGCAATAGGTTTGAGGAAATAAAAAGATTTATACATTTCAACACAAACTCGACGCTAGTACCCAAAGGTCAACCAGGACACGATCCTCTTCACAAAATACGACCTTTTTTGGAGCAACTCAGACTGAGACTTTTGAGAGTACCTAAAGAAGAATACATGGCCGTAGACGAGCAAATAATACCTACGAAAAGTAGGTCAACTATGCGACAGTATAATCCAAAAAAGCCTCACAAATGGGGGTATAAAAATTTTGTGCTGAGCGGTAGTTCCGGCTTCAGTTACGATTTCGAAATTTATACTGGAGCTCAAGGGCCTGTACAAGTCACCAATTTGCCAAAAATTAGTATTTCTAGTGATGTAGTTGTTCGTCTTGCAAGAACTATTCCCGAAGGAGTCAACTATAAACTGTTTTTTGATAACTGGTACACTTCTCTGCCGTTGCTGACTTATCTTACTAAGAAGGCTATTTTACCGTTAGGCACAATAAAAGCCAATCGTGTTCCGGGGTACAAAGTTCCAGTAGAAAAAGATTTGAAAAAAAAGGGGAGAGGTGCAACTGTTGAGAAACTAACCACTGTAGAAGATATAGATGTTTCTGTGGTAACATGGTATGACAACAGAGTCGTCAACTTGGCTTCGACCTACGTCGGAAGCAAACCATCTTCTGAAGTTCAACGTTATAATAAAAAGGAAAAGACTTACCAAACTATACCATGTCCAAAAGCAGTGATGACTTATAATAGACACATGGGAGGAGTGGATTTGTTAGACGCACTTCTTGGTTATTATAGAATCCAAATTAGATCCAAAAAATTTTATCACCGCATATTCTTCCATATGATAGACATGACTGTAGTCAATGCATGGCTTTTATACAGGCGCAGATTTGAAAATGCTGAGTCGTGGCTTCCTTTAGCCGATTTCAAGTGCGCGGTAGGTGAAGATTTGTGCTATGCCTATAAACCTGCAACGAGTAGTAAACGTGGTCGACCATCTTCCAGCGTCATGGAACAATCCATTCAACAAAAAAAAATGAGAGGGCCCATAGCAATAATGCCATCTCAGGACGTTCGTTTAGATAAGATGGATCATTTGCCTGTCTGGTCCACTAGACAGCGTTGTAAGGTCCCTGAATGCAATGGTAGATCTCACGTGGAGTGCCGAAAATGCAAAGTCAACCTTTGCCTCAACGATAAAAGAAATTGTTTCGAAGTATTCCATACTACATAATTTTTACGATTATATTTTATAAGATTATTTTTATATTGATTTTTGCTCAATGTACCAAATGTGATCCAAAGTAAAAAGTGTTAAACTTAATTTTCTGCTCAATGTACCAAAAATGATCCAAAGTGGAAAAGTGATTATTTTTCTGAAACTATTCAATAAAAAGAAAAATCCTGAAACACGTGTCCATTTATTTAGTGTTTCCTACCATATATATTTTTTTCAAACTTAAAGAAAAAATCATGCAGTAAAGGGTTAAAACAAGGCATCAAAAGCCCACAACAGCGCCGAGCTGTACTACTATAAACACCCAAATTGTGTCACATGCCAAATACAGTCAGTACACCAACCACACAGATAAGGATATAAATAACAAATAGTACTAATCTCTGGTCTCGTTACGACCTTGCATTAGCCCCCTTTGCCTACATAATAAAATGTGTAAACAAGAGCTCAACAGTTTTACACCTTTATGAATCAATATAGGTAAAAATAAAATTATTTGATAAGATTAGTAGGTACCGATGTTTGCATTCCGACTCAATTTATATGATAATGTGTTGGTTCAATTTCAATGATATTTGTCTGTTAATATGTCATTTTCACATCTGTGTTTGTTCTCATGATAAAATTGTTTGATAAAAATATTGAGAACCTACAAAAAGCGATCGACTCTCACAGACTACTATTAAGGTAGACCTCATACTGAATTAATTAATGCAGAATGATTGCGTAAAAACACGCGTAATATCAACAAACCCGCATGAAGGAGGTTTTAAACCGGCGAGGCGAGGCGAGGTATGTATAGGATGGGCTAGAGTTGACATCGCGGTGACCTTTTCACACCGAAAGATATTCTGCGCCATCTCTTACCAGCCAGCGCTGGTGCAAGAAGGTTCGTGCCATATGAATAAATACCTATTTTATTCGTGAAGCATATAGTTCAATGTTGTACGAACAATTATATCAATTCTCGCCCGTCGCTCGTCCTGGCGCATTCAGACCTTTTGCACCCAAAATTGGCGAGACGAAAATTAAAAAAATTGTTCGCGCTACATTATATTCTATATTGCTGCTTGATTAGAGTATTTATTCTAATAGGTAATATTATAAATGTGAAGAGGTTTCGATGTTTGACTATTATAGATAGTAGTTTAACTTACATGCATAACAGAAAGGTAGGTACTATTAACGCGGGCAAAACTACTTACTTATAGGTACTTAAATTTTTGCCCATCCAACGAACTCCTCGCTTCGCCAATGTTAAATCACCTTAATATTGCTAAAAGTACTTACCTCCTTCACGTTTTGCGGCAAATCCCTAAATTCAAAGTACCGTCTGAAATCTAAGGAGTTTTGGAATTTTACCCGCAGAAACGTAAAACTATGTGGAAACATGAAACCGAAAAGCCCAACTTTCGAAACATCTAAAAATTAATTTTGTATCTGTCTACAACATTATTAACCACACTTAGGTGTCTGGAAGTGCGAAATATTATAAAGCGACTAGATAAATACCTAGTCGCTTTATAATATTTTACCGCGGTTTCGTTTGCTTTAATTTACCTACGTCTTTGGTTACCGCGCCTCTCCCGTGTATAAAGGGGCTATAGGTATACACACAGGCCGCCGGCTGTTGCCTGTTGTTGTTTTGCCGGGCGTTTGTGCCGCCGGCATGTGCCGCAGAAACTTGCACAAAGCCGCGGAGCATCATTTCAGTTGTTAGTTGTTCTTAGCGAACTGTCCTTGCAACCTGGTCGGTACAACGCTGGCATACCCGGGCGGCCATGCCGGCGGCTCCTTTGTGCGGCAAAGCGTGCGGCTTTATAAGCCGCCGGGCGCATCGTAGCTTGGCCTTGCTTAACGCAAAAGGATTTTTTTTCAAATCATAATAGTAGTTCCTGTAATTAGCTCGTTTAAACAAACAAAATATAGCATTTGTAATGATAATGCAGCTTATGTGGTGATATAGCCTGATAATAGCTTTTTAAAGGCGAAAGAATTTTAAAAATCGGTTTAGTAGTTTTTGAGCTTATCCATTACTCGCAAACAATTTTTTTTTCTTTATAATATTAGTTTAGAAAGCTCCCTCAGTTCTTACCGTAAAGATACAATAAAATAAACGTTTCCTTAAAGTCTTTTCTAGCTTATCATCTTCAGCAATCTAAGTTCGAAATAGCTCAGGTCTCAAGGTTTCTGTTCCAATTATAGGCGTTCGAAAGGGGTAAGTCGGATGCCGTGAAAAACTAGGTAAATAAGTATTACCTAGACGTTAGCGTTCGTCAGTAGTATCGATCTTCTAGTACTTATTTTCGAATCGACTACAATCACGTTTTTGGTTATCTGGCTTCAAATCACAATTGATGATTTTTAGGGTTCCCGTACCCAGAGAGGGCTAATTGGACCCATTTAACTAATGCTCCGCTTTCTGCATGTTCGTCGCAGTGCTCTTTTGAACCTGAATAGGTAGACACTGAAATGTCGTGATGGCCCAGTGCTTTAGGCTCTCGCCTCTCAGAACGAGACTTTGGGTTCACAAACTGACTCGGAAGTGTACTATGACCACTATAACAAGAAAAATAAAATTAAATAGAGTCAAAGAAATGTGTCTTTTTGTATGGTAGTGTTAAATATTGTAGGATGATACGGAATACTTCTGTGGCCAGATTTTTTTAAGGTTACTCCAGTAACTCAAATGTTATTAAATTAATATGATTATGATTATAAATTAATCATATTAATTAATTAATTAGTAATAACCTTTGTCAAATGATTTGATTGTCTGTCATTTTCTCCGCCAACCAATCACAACATCTAAAGTGATAATTGACATTAAATTAATTATTCGAAGACTTGTTCGGCCTTCCAGATACCAGGAAAATATTCGATTAACGTGTAAACAAATTCATTATTTCAAACATGTGTCTCATTTTTTCCCAACAGCTGGTTACTGGACCGTTTACAATTAGACTAGCGTAACCGAAATAGTTTGTAAGTCGTCCAATTCTCAATTACTTATTTATATGAAAAACTAGCTCATACTCGCGACTCTCTCCGTCTGCTAGGTTTTATTTTTTTTTGCTAGAAGCCGAAGTCATGTTACTCCTTATAACATCAGCGATCTGCCAGTGAAAGACCCGTCTAAATTGGTCTAGCCGTTTCTTAGATTAGCTAGAATTTTTGGTATTGTGTAAGATATATTGAAAACCTGTTATTATGACATTACAAACAGACATTTTAATTTTTTTTTTTATTTGTATAGATAGATGAAGAATTATATCTCTATATGCAGCGGAAAAAATACTATTCTTTATCCTTGATTGTTCAGTTGCCTGGTTGATAGGATTGGGTTTCCCTCGTCCACCATCTCCATCATGAAATCATCGCTATGGTTCATTCCGGTCACGTACTTACTCACTCAGTCCATCACAGATCTCCTAATAACGAATTCTATTGTTTGCAATGGTGATATATTATTATCAAATATGGTCGCGATATTAGCAATCTATGTAGAGCCAGACCAATGAGCCAGACATAACATTCACTTCTATGAAATGAATGAAGGACCTTGAACCTCCTATATTCGAGGTTTTCGTAAAGGCGAGAAGCTGGAAACCTTATTTCATTACAGGTTAAGCATATTTTTCTTTAACACTTTGTAGTTAAAGTTTCTATTTCTATAAAAAGGAAATAACTGGGCCTGTTACCGCACCTATCGGTCACTGACCCCTTTTAACGATTACACGGCCAATACAATAAGTAATTAATGAAGTAGTAAAACTCTTTTGTTTACTGTTGCTAAGTGATTTATTTATTAAATATTCGGGGTGGTTTTAAAAATCTTTTCTGCCTCTAAAACAAAAGGGAATCCTTAGAAACTACGCTATAAAGTTTTCTTAAAGTCTTACAAAGGACCAGAAGTCTTTCAAATGTTTTTCCTTAGAACGGCTTTAAAAGCATTGTTCTTTGCAACCGCCATTCCTGTGGCAATCTTACAGGTTCCATCTACTTGTAAAAAAAATATTTTGGCTTTTGGTTTAAAAAAAAGAAAATCGTTTTCAACAACTCGTGTCTTTTTGTACTTACTTAAAAACCTTTTAGAATAACCAAACTCGTATTGAGGACAAGCGTTTCTTGATAATGAGTCTCTGTAGAATGTCGACGGCCCTTGTCATTAGGTTCTTGTCTTACGCAATTGAGTTGCCTAGCAACAAAGTCGCGTATTGAAAAACATTCAGCCGTTGATAAAGTCGGTCTTTCAGATTCTGCCATAAATTGCTTCAGTCGAGAATCATGTTTAGGTTCGGATTACTTCGCTTTTGTTAAGCGTCTGCTGTTTTAGTTTCTACTCTAATTACAAATTAATATTAGTCGCATTAAACAGGGAACAATACTGATTAAAAAATCAACGATAAGTTTCTTGATAAAAACGAATAATTAGTAAAATAATTGAGTGCATATGTATCTACTGATACTTACAAAATGGTAGACTGTGACTCACGAGTGACGTTATCGTGTCCCTTGCCAAATTTTTGCGGGGGTAATGGTTAAAGTTTTTTCCTACACCAATTACCATAAAGTCAGTTGAAAAAGCTTGCAGTACTAAGCATAACTTATTTAAGTTTAGCTTAGCACAGGAACTTTTTCAAGTTTATGCTTAAAAGAAGAAGAAGAAGAAGCTGAGTTTAACTAAGCTATACTTACTTAGCTATGCTTAACTAAGTGCTAAGCTTCAAGCTTAATAGTAATTTTCTAAGTTGTAGTCAAAAACCTAATTAAAATCGTCTTGTAATGCTCTTCGTACAATTCTGATTAGTCACAGCGGTATAGAAATAAGAACCAAATAGTTCACCGATTCGCAGAAGTTGTGAACAAACTTGGCTCTTCTTATATTATCGCCCACCTTTTGATAGCTCTCGACTGGTAAACAAACTCGTAGCATAACTTACATTACTTTTCTTCCAAACTTCGCCCGTATTTGGGAAACAGTAATTGAGTTGGGTGCACTTTTTAAGAACGAAATATTTACCTTACCTACTTTATTTTTATTTCGTCTATCTTATTCTCGGCAATCCTTTTAAACCTTAGTTTTAGGGTCGTTCACGTTTTTGATCTTTGTATTTGTTAGTTTTTTTTTAACTGAACATAAGTTGATGAATAGATAAATAGCGTTTTCGTTAGATTCCGTTAGGTAGCGAACAGCACAAGAAAAATCAATTCTTGTTGTAATGAATAATGTTGATCGGTTGTTGAACTTTTATTTTTTCCGCAGAGCTCTAATTATTTTTCTAGAATAAAAGTTGCCTTTGTTACTGATTATAACATCAGCTATCCGCCTGTGAAAACTCCGTTAAAATCGGTCCAGCCGTTTCGGGGATTAACCGGAATAAGCAGACAATTTTTTTTTTGTAACTGTTTTCTTAAGTGCCTTGGTAACATACATGATGCATTTAAAAAAAAACCTGTTTCTTTGTGATGTCAAACAGACACTTCAATTTAATTTATTTATATTGACAAAATACTTGAATGGTTGCATTTCGTTGGCGCGTCTCCCATCTCACTGAGCTCACATTAGTGTTATTCCACGACGCTGCTCCTGCCGTTGGCAAGTTTAAAGCCTAGTCCAGTCCCTCATAATGCTAAACGAGGCATGAACTCTTCTAATTAATTTCCCACTTCGCTTGCTCTGGTGTCGTATGATTTAGTCGTAGTGGACTGCTTTGTAATTAGGTATTCGGCCTCACAATGTTTATTTTTCATTAATGTTGTTGGTCAGTTTAATTGAGGATGAAGAGTAACTACGGGGTATCTTGTTCGTTGTCATCCATAGGTATACGCTGTTGAACGAGCAATTTTGGTTCAAATTATGACGTGATTGGCTGTTATTAAAAGTAGTTATAACAAGGGTGGTTGTTAATTTATTATTATCTATAAATTGTACTAGACTTTGTTATTTTATTATTACCTATTTATACGTTTTGTATTTAGGTTAAAAAATTCAGTCTAAAGTATTTATTAGCCTAGTGCGTTTTTGTAATATTATAACAGGTACTTCACAATATTATATAAGAAATTGTAAAATAAATTCTATAACCATGAGTCATAGAGTTGCAGGCAAACAAAACATAAGTACCTTGTAATAAATATGCTTACTGGGTACATTCCAGCAATAATATGCAATTTTATTCATTTGTCTACCTCTTTTATATCTATCTATCTAAATTAAATAAAAATAAATGGCTAAATGTGCAAAACTCGAGAACGGCTGAACCTATTTGGCTGATTCTTATTAATTTTGACGATTTGGCGGATTCTTTTTTGTTGTGTTATTAATTTTGACGATTTGGCTGATTCTTTTTTTGTTGTGTTATTAATTTTGACGATTTGGCTGATTATTTTTTGAGGTGTTATTAATTTTGACGATTTGGCTGATTCTTTTTTTGTTGTTTATTAATTTTCCAGACAATATTTTTTTGGTAAATCCACGAGTAACGTCGGAATTTTATGCTAGTTCGAAGCCGAGATGGTTCGCTAGTTTTTAATATTATCTTGGCGTGTCATGTTTTCCATAACCTATTGTAGCAATTTAAATTTTTTGTTGATAGAAATCAAGCGTGTGTGGGCGTCCCGGAATCCATTTTGTATTGACCTATTGACCATTTATTACATCATAATTTATTGTGGTAGTAATAGAAAGCAGTCTCATGACATACTTACACTTAGTTAATAAAACTAACGTTCTCTTAATGTTCGATTACTTAACGGAAAATGTGACACAGAAATGAAATTGTGAAGAAAAACATAGTTGATTTCTTTTTAAAGAATATTTGAGTTTTACTTGATGTCTGATCGTCAGTACCAAGCTAGTATACCCACGAAAGCTTTTCTTAAAGAACTTCTGGCATAACTTCTGGTTCCGTGGTTTTTATCACAGTTAACGGCAATATACAATCTTGCCAGCACTTGTGATAAAACAAATCTCAGAACAAATAATGGAATTAGTCATCGCAGTTCATAATAACTCAGTTTTACTTTCTCCATATAGGTACCTACTTAATTATGCTATATCTCGACGTTTTAAATTACTAAAGGCCAACTTTATCAAACTTTTATTCTTTGGTATAAGTCCCTGCGAATAGTAAATATTTTTAAAATTTTTTGGGAGTTTTCTCTACAAGAAAATGGACAGATTATGTCATTTTTATTCCACTGGCAAAATTTATAATGAAAAAGACTTATGACTAGATTTAGCAAAAGTATCCTTTGCTCAAATACAGTAAAAAAGGGGGGATAAACAAATAACACCCAATTACAGGCACAGTATGCAACATCAAAGGGACCACAAAATGATTGAACGTTGTTCGAAACATGTACAATTTAATTCTGTTACCGAAATTGTGGCTTGTTAGGTATAGGTGGAAAACGACCACGAATCCGATCCAATAAGGGCTAACGGGGCAGGTAGGGATGCCAACCCTACTATATAATATAGTATTCTACTATATTAGGGGCCCGACTATTATATTTCTGACTAAAGGCTAAACTAATATATATATTTTTTGGTATGGTTAGATTGTTTCGTCATGTTGAGAGAAATGAGTGAAAGATGATTAACAAAAGGTATTTATATGGCAGAGGTGAGTGGCAACGCAGGGAGGGGTCGCCCTAGGAAGACCTACACTGACCTTATTTGTGAAGTTCTTCAGAAAGGTCAGGTGCGGAGTAGGTACTCGTAACCGGCGTGCTTGTATGACGAGATGTATGAACGTAGATGAGGCGAAAGGAGTATGTAAGAATCGTAGCAGGTGGCGTTCTGTAGTTTCTGCCTACTTCCATGGGAAAAAGGTGTGAGTTTATGTAAGTATGTTTCAAACTAAAAGCAATTATATTCATTTTAAACTATTTTTGGATATTATTCCAGTTGTCAAATTGTCAGTACGTTCACTTTTTACCTTCCTATCATTATTTTTTCTTTTTATCGCTGTCTTTTTATTTTTTAGGGGTAATCTTTTTAAAACTACTATTTTTGACAGACAAAGAGTTGGTAACCCTAGGGCCAGGTGAGGGCAAGTACCTAATACTTCGTTTGACCTATCATTTGCCCCAGCTCTTCTCTCGGAAGAGTCTTCGCTCAATATTTCATTAGCCGGCTGGGTCAACCGAATTTTTCTCAGGGATTTGGAAGCTCCATATGAATAAAACATTCTTATAACACAGGGCAGTTAGCTTGGTCTATTTTTTTTTGTCTATAACAGGTTATTGATACATTTTATCGTGTCGTTTGCCTCTGTTCGTTTACTTTTACATTTTAATATAAAAAGTACAGATCTACACTAGCTTTTGCTCGCGACTTCGTTCGTGTGAAAGTCAAGTCATACCATAAAGCATATCCTGTGACACTCTGCTATAGTGTTGCTTTCTATCAGTGAAAGATTATTTTAAATCGGATCACGACTTCTATAGATTACTTATAACGAAAAAAGAAACAAAAATAAACACTCCACCTGTACTAACTTCTGCCGCGACTTCGTCTGCGTCAAAGTTGATGTACTATCCCTCTTGAACCGTACGCTTTTTCGGGATAAAATGTAGTCTTTGTGCAGTTCCAGACTATAGTCTATCTCTGTGCCAAATCTCATCTAGATCCGTTCAGCCGTTAAGGCGTGTAACAAACAAACATCCATCCATCCAACTTTCACATTTAAAATAGTAGTAAGAATAGTAAAGACAAAATTTATGTCAGCGTTTACCTCTATCATTAGAAAGGCTTTAAACTAACTTTTTACAGCGATAGCTATAATAAATTAGTTTTAATTATGCCTACTAAACGTGAATGTCGGCATCCAACGCTCTGCGACAGCTAATGTCCGCTATTCGAACACTGATAGCTGGTTATTAAGTCTATGAAAGGCTTAGCGTCGAGAGAGACCGCCTTTTGTTCTCCATAAAATTGATGTCTGGAATCCAGGCAAGACAACGAAGTTACATTTAATTAATTGTCATCTCATAGATTTCATGGAATGTTATGAATGTATAATAGTAATGACGGCAATGCATTAATAATGTGGTCGTGTTTAGTAACTGGATTTGGTAACAGTTACTGCGTGGGCGCTGACAGTAGTGACAGTATTTAGGGACCGGTGCGCACGGGCACCGTTTACGGAAGTCGCGTCGTCAATGACTCATACTGATTGTACAGACATGACACTAGTTTAGCTGGTTTGAATATTTAGAAGGAACTTGATTATGTAATGATAACATCAGTTATACATTTATACGCTAAGTAGTGGCTATCGATTAATTAATTACCTATTGTTTGAATAATGTAGATGATGACGACAAACTGTTTATAATTATATCTTACAAAACTGTCGGCTGTTTATGTCATTAGAAATGAAATGCTTCAAAATCAATAGCTATTTCTGACGTAAAGTAGCGTTGATATGTTGCCGGTGTAATTGAAGGCACACGAGGCACGGACGGATCATGCGTCATGCGAATACCGGACTCTCACTCATTGTAGCAGGAGGACCCTAGGTTTTTAGTCGGTAAGAGTCATAACCCTCCGTTATCCCCAGACGGAGGTCAGCTATGAGGATTTCCCCAAAAGAAAAAGGCACCTCAACTTCAACTTTGCTTCTGGGATGTCCAGCTGGTATTGCACATATCTAATGGCAACAGTGACCACTTAACATCAGGTGGCTGGTCAGCGAGTTTATCATTGACATCCAATAAAAAGGAATCTGGTTACAACTAGTACCTACCTATAGCTAGTATAACTAAAACTAGACGGATACGTTCGGGTTAGTTTGAATTTTCAAACTTCTCCCTCTGTACTTACCATAAAAGACGTGAGTAGGTTAAACCCACTTTTATTACCTAGACTGAAAACTTAACCGACATATTAAAGGTAGCTAGCTTTTGCCCGCGACTTCGTTCGCGACTGTCGGTTATCGCGGGCGCAGACGGAAGTCGCGAATAAAAAGTAGCATATGTCCTTTCTTGAGGTTTATGGATATAATGACTTATGTTATTTTATACCTCGCATAGAAAAAAGAGTTAGATCTATATTGATAGGCAAGAGGATTTGCACTTTAACCCCAATATTTTCGGTTTATTTCACCATAATAGCTTTTCTCTGCGAATTTTCCTTTATCTCATAACTTCAATTTCGTGTCAATATGTTGTGCGTCTCATTTGGCAGTTACATCATTTATCGCGGATCTTCCGTGCTAGGCGCTATTCAATTTTCCTGTTACGAGTTTGCTGTACGGAATTACGGATGTCAGTTACGTGCTTGAGCCGCGATCGTGTGTGACGGCCATTGTTTACGAATATTGTTGTTCGGTGATTCATTCTTTATTTTTTTCGTCAAGTCTAGTGGCTGGAACGCGGGTGTTTAGTCTGAGTGTGAAGGAAGGAGGGGTTTCCGTATCCCGTGGGAGTTAGATCAATGCGACATTATTATTTTTGTGTTTAACACTCAGTATTTCATCTTATAAACAGACGTACAACTTCAAAAATAACGGTTGTGTTGGTTTCTTTATAAAATGCCGTGACACGTCGAAATTGTCCTCTCTGGGTTCAACCATAATAAAAAAAGATAATACAGGTTAAGTAAGAGTATTAGGTCTTGTATACGAATTCTCACACGTAAAAACAACTTGAGCAAAAAAATAAAAACAGGCAAAAAGAAAAGAAAATAGCAGGTAACCGAGATCATTTTATTCTGTCCCTTTATTAAATAGGGATGTACGTAAACCAATATTAATTTATCATGGAGTATCAAATTATGTCGTTCAAATATGTTGGGACACACGGTGTTTGTGAGTAAAATTACTCGGGTTCACCAACTGGGACCCGACAAGGGTCTGATGCGGGTCTTGCTAACACGGAGATAGTAATACAACATTAATTCATTAATTACCATAAGATTCATCGTAGAGCTTGGTTTATTAAATTATCGTTATAGTTTAGGTTAGTGATGAAATTATAGGTAGGTGATCCAAATTTTGAGGCTCTAGCTTGATTGAAAGACTGTTCGCTACGAATTAATACGCGTGGTTTTTTTCACTCGTGTTAAGTTACGTCTTTAGTTCCTGCTCCGCTTTCTATGGTCGTAGCGTGATGTTATAGCCTATACTATTCCTCATAATATGGCTATCTTACATAAAAATCATTTTCCAATCTGACTGGTAGTTCCAGAGATTAGGGCATTTAAACAAATAAAGTAACAAAAAAAAATTGCTTTATTATATTACTTATATTAGAATAACTATAGAATATAATTTAATATATATGATGATCTATCAGTCAGTTAATTTCCAAGTAGGAAATTATTTTGCTATAGAAGTAGGTTAAGCCTTTTGATGCCTACATACTTCAAACAGAGCAGCCGTCTTAACATTTCAAGCTTCAGAAATAAATTAAAGTCGCAAAGAGCTTAAACTTGAAAATTCAGAACATCTAAAATACTTAGATGTTAAAAGTCTTCCTCTACACCATAAATAAATTAACGTTAACATAAAACAAAATTGTTCCACTCTCGAAAATTCGATACTAAAGGTGTTATAGGCAAATTACTCTGAAAGGGAACTTATAAGTACCATCTTAGACTAATCGTTATTGATAAGATAAGGTAGCTGATAGTGATGACATAGAATATTGAAGCACGTTTAAATTGTATTATGGCGTGTCTGAAACTGCCAGGGGTGTGGCATAGGAAAGTAGAAGTACCTAACTGCCCATTAAGGTTCACGGTGGCTCGGTGGCAAATGCCATATTTTTATGATGCCATTAATAAATATGGGACGAATTTATGGTGTTGCTTGGCAAACAATGAAGGAAAACTGTAACGTTAACAGAAAAGTTCCATAATTCATGTTCATCGTTTTCACATATAGAAGTAGCAACAAGAATATTATAACCAGAAGGTTCTATGTTCTTCTTTATTTGGTTAAAACCTATTTGAAAAGAGTGTCCGTGGAGTTTCATGCTCATTCTTCTCCATAGAGGTCTACCTCCACTTTTGAACGAGCAACTAGCTTCAACTTTCTAACTGACCCGACTCCTAAAAAAATTAAAAGGCTTTAAATAGGTTGTAAACTTGTAACATATATTTATTAGGCTGTAAATGGCCTAATTCAAATAAATGCTTTGACAAAATATAAAAATAAACATCGCGCTGATATAAACATATGACTAGTTGTGTTACAGGAATTTAAGTAGATTAATCTACTTTGTAAAAAAATAAATATTTATTCATCGCAACGATGACACAATATTAAATTATATGGAAAACATATAGATCAAGTTTTCGATAAGGATGAAATCTACACTGTATCGGAAAGGAAAACAAATTTGATATATTTCTACGAATTTCCCAAACACAAGTCACTCAAAGCGAATGCTCAGAAAAAGGGATTATAAGGATATAAAAACCTTATTTCTTTATCGGAAGATTTTGCAAATTATGGAGTGTGTCACAACTTTCTTAAGCACATATTCTTACTAGGTAATATTTTAACAAGAACTCTCATTTGCGTGGTTTCTTAGTTAAACAACTAAGTTTTTGCTAGTTGCAGTCTTGGTTAACGATAATGTGCATAACTTGCGCTCTCTAAGTGTCTGCATAATGCTCAAAGGCTGCCTTGATTGCATTTACATCTTAATATTATCTGAGTTCCTAATGAATGAAACTCTGGGCTGCTGCGGATAATTTCCCAATGAAAACACTTTTTGGTCGACCTGGGAATCAAACCTTGGACACTACGCTCAACAGTCGCGCTAGCGAGCACATGAACAATGGGGCAGTTAAAATATATTATATCTTTAATATGTATAATTATAGGTATATCATTTGGAAAAGTACCATCACACTCGATTTCCTAATAATCCCACAGAGATTGGTTCTGTATCTTAATTAAATTGCGTGTGACAACACAACAGTGTTTCTAATTACCTTTAGAAACCCTCGTACAAATATTTATTTGGGACATAGGGACATACAGTATTTACTTGCGTCGAAAACAAAGAAAAATATAAGAGAAAATGGTGAACAGTAAATTTTCCTTTTCCGTAAAAAACATCTTGTAGTACTAATTTCAGCATTCCGCATCATAGTAATGCAACTTTTTATATGCGGTTGTGTCAATAAAGAAATTAGCTTAGAATAACTGCCATAGAGTCTATGTTTCATTTAAAAACCGCAAATTAAATTTGGTACTGGATTTAAAATGGCGGCTCTGAGCGCGGAAGTTTCTAATTCCGTCGTACAAAGTGCTGCAGCTTAAGTTTTTAAACTGCTCTTGATGTTACATTTTGTTCTTTTGTAAGGTTAGATTTTATGTATTGTAGCTACCCGTTATTTCACGGATAAAAGGGATCACGAACCTTATGTTGTATAGCTTCTACCCGCGACTTCGTCCGCGTCAAAGTTGGTTTGTTCATACAAAATTTGGACCTCTGTTCCATTCCCTTAGGGGGTGAATTTTGGAAAATCCTTTCTTATCGGATGCCTACGTCATACAAACAGCACATCCTCCAAGTTCCAGGTTTCTACGATTAGCGATTCTGGCTGTGCGTTGATACTTGATTCGTTAGTCAGTCAGCCAGTCAGTCAGTCATTCAAGACAAAGCAATTTATATGTCATGTATAGATAATACGAGTACATACAACGTATATATCCGGGACGCTGGGTTAGGACCGTGAAAAGTTTTAATGTAAGGAACAGTCTGTTTCTATGTTAAAAGTTTTACTGTAAAACAAGTAAGGGATCTCTAAAGTTTTACCTATTGAATATGGCAGCAGTCTGTGTTCACATGAAATTGGTATAAAAGTTATGTAAGCAGGTACCTATGTATGAATGGCGTACTTTGGCCTTTTAATCAACGCTAAATGGCGTACAACGTGAACGGAAAATGACACTGAATTGAATGCAGTTTTAAAACCCATTTTTAACGAGTACTGTACCGACAGCTTGTTTCATATAATAGTGTTCTAGTGATTATTTTGATCAATAAGTCATTTATTTCGATGAAATTTTGTAGAGGAAATAAATTAAAAAGTTCTATTTATATTTTTTTTAAGGAAAATACTAAGCTTTTTATTGCATCGTCAAGCAATGTGGATATGTATTCAGAATTCCAGCTCAATCGTACACCGGGAAGTGGGTCAAATTTAACTTGTAATATTTGATTAAGTTTTTATGGCCAATTTCTGGCTTCATCATCAGACCAGCTCTGTGACATCATTATATTGCATTGTCATGCAAATTGTCTATTTACCCAAAATTTCAACTCAATGTAATATCGGGAAGTGGCTCAAATTAAACTTGAGATTTGATTAGCCATAGACACCGGGACAGATGACAGTAAATAAAAGCTTGTAAATGGTACTGATCTTTAAACTTCGTACGAGATTTTTAATTACGTACCATTATGAAATCAATTTAAATCTGTCTGCTACAATATTTAATCGAGTTTAATTATTTATCGACCAAAATTTGACTTTTCTACGTTTGTACGGATCGAGCTGTCAACACTGTTCCTTTAACTAAAAGTAATTAAATAACAATCCACGTTCGCTTTTAACATTTTCGACGTCAAAAGGTTTTCACTCGACTGTTGTTACTATTTTAAAAAGTTGAATAATACATTCTATACTAATGTTATAAAGCTAGAGTTTTTTTTGTTTGTTTGGTTGTTAAAACAGGGTTATTCTCTGGAATTGCCAGTCGGATTGAAAAAAATCTTTTTGCATATGATAGCCAGATTTATGCGGAATAGTAGAGGCTATACAACATCACGCTGCGACCCACGGGAGCAGAGCAGTAACTAAAGACGTAACTTAATATTTGTGAAAAAACCACGTACATAATAGGGTAGTTGACTAAGAAAATATATTTGGTCCATCAGTTAGATTACTAAAAAATATTGTATTCGTATTTTTTCTTTTGTCCGGCAAACAAAAAATTACGAAGATACAGCGCTTGAAAATTTCGTATGACGTCACGCCGTGCTACAAATTTTACCACGTTATTACGTCAAAGCTCCCCACTTCTAAAATTTGTTGTGATATATCTTTGTATTTTTTTTATCTAATTGATAAAACAAAAAATACGTGTTCAATATTATTTAATAATCTTACTGAGGGACTAAATCGAATCGATTTTTTTTACCCAGGCAACATCCCTATTATATGAACTCGCAGGGAGCAACTAGTTTAATAATAATTTCATTAGTAGTATTTCAAATGACTTGGTAATTTGAACAAGGGTAGTTTGTACTTTGTAGATACTAGAACGACACGCATACGCTGTAAATTTTTAATTCAATCGACGTTAAAGCTAAATGATTATTTTTCCTAGTAATTTGTTGTGTCAGTAACTATGTACGATGAGTCATAGTGATAAATGATGCGAACTAACGAAATTGTTTATGTTAATTTTTATTATGCGCATACATACTTGGACGTATGCGAGTACTTGCTTCTGCGCGCGACTTCGTTCACGTCAGAGTTGATATTATCATTATCCCACGGGAACCGTGTGGCTATATGCTATTATTCCATACTACAATCTACATCTGTGCTGAATTTCATTCAGATACGTTGAGCCGTTCTGGCGTGATTTGGTAACAAACATCCATCCACCCAAACTTTCGCATTTATAATAGTAATATTAACACTAGATACATACTATGAATACAATTTTACAACACTGATATGTATGCGAGCGTAGGCACGTGTGAAACGACAGCTAGCTCGTAGCACACTGACTTTATTTGACAAGCGACATGAGAAATAGAGGAGTGATTGCAGCAGCGTTGCTAGACGTCCCGATATTTTACTTGAAATGGAATTTCCCGCTCGGGACGGGCTCCGTCCCATTTTTGTTTTTCGACATGCAGCGTGAATTAAGAGTGTATAAAATTGTAGGACGTGCTCAGGAATTATTATAATTAAAAAATCAGGATCGTAGTTATCAGTGTACCAGGTTTATTTGCCAGTCCTGACATTCAAAAAATGATGGAGGTCAAAAAGTTGAACGCCTGGTAAAAATCTTATAGCTACAACTTAATTAAAATCTATTAATTGCTCCAACATGCCGCCGGCCGTTGAAAGCTTGCCTTTCAACAGCTATCTTCCAACAACGGACAGATCTTGGAGAATGCTCTTCTGACTGTTCCGGTTGAAGTCCTGATATCAGCAACTCGGCTTATGCCGTCTGTACCAGGATGAAGAGCAACAACGCGACCTAACTTCCACTTCAAGGGTGGCTGGTTGTCCTCCTTGATGACAACAAGGGAATCCAGTTTCAGGGTGTCGTTGCCGGTCCGCCATTTGACACGCTGCTGAAGCTCGGTTACATACTCCTTACTCCATCTCGTCCAAAAATGCTGCCGCAGCTGCTCAATACGTTGATGGCGCGTTAAGTGAGGAGTGGAGTGGTCCCGGATGTCCTTTGCAGGCAGAGACGTGATAGGTCGGCCGATCAAAAAATGACCAGGAGTAAGAGGCAACAGGTCTTCTGGGTTCGACGATAGTGGTGTGAGCGGTCGAGAATTTAAAATGCCCTCAATTTGTACCAAAACGGAGTTGAGCTCCTCATATGTTAAATTACAATTGCCCAACACTCGACGCAAATGAAATTTGGTCGACTTGACACCCGCCTCCCAAAGACCACCAAAATGTGGAGCGTAAGCAGGTACAAAGTGGAAGTTCATACCGTCTTGAGCTATACTATCAGTTAAAGAGTCACAGTTGCGTTTCAAAAAATCAGATATTTCATTGTAGGCTCCTACAAATGAAGTTCCGTTGTCGGAGTAAATGTTGAGAGGTTTCCCCCTCCGAGACATGAACCTGCGTAAAGCCTGTAAATAATTGCTGCTCGTCAAGTCACCAACCAACTCTAAATGAATGGCCTTGGTGGTGAAGCACACGAAAATAACTATGTATACCTTCACCAATCTACATCCACGACCTTGACGACTAGCCGCGGTTATAGGGCCTGCGTAGTCAACTCCTACGCTTTGAAAGGGGAAGTCAGCTGGTGAGAGCCTATTCAGTGGGAGATTACCCATTTGAGGAGAAATTGTCTGTGGTTTTAGTCGCTGACACCGTACGCATTGACGATAACAGGCTCTGGCTAAGTTGCGACCGCCGAGTGGCCAGTAGGTCTCTCTTATTGTACTTAATAATAATTGAGGACCTGCATGCATTAACCTAATATGCTCAGATTGAAATAAAAGTTTGACAAAACGATGAGTGGACTGTAATAAAATTGGGTGTTTCTTTGTGTATGAGTAGTCAGAGTTGTGTAACCTACCCCCTATACGAATAATTTTGTTATCATCGAGAAACACATTTAAACTTAATAATCTATTTTTGTGGGGTAAACTTTTATTAGTTATTAATAAATTATGTTCAGGGAAAGATTCCTTTTGTGATTGGATAATAATGAAGTTTAGTGCATCTTGTAATTCCTCAGTACTAAAACAAGATGTATTTTTTGTTGAACGTCCTTTGCAAGTATTAATAAAACGAAAGACATAACAAATGGAACGCTGTAGTCGATTAAAATTGGAGAATCGATTAAACTCGATTATTCCTTTAAATAAATTTTCGTTAGCGTGATGATCTTGGGCTAAATGAACTAAAATATTTGATTTAATGTCTGGTAAGGTTTGTGTATTGATAGCCGTGGGGGGCCAAGTAGTGCTGTCTTGTTTTAAGAAGCATGGACCGAACCACCACAAATCCAGTGATTGCATAGCGGTGGGTTCCACTCCGCGAGTTATTAAATCGGCTGGATTGTCGTGGGTCGACACATGTCTCCAGGTACATGTTCCGGATGTTTCTAACACTTCGGCAACACGGTTCCGAACAAAAGTATTTAATTTTATTGGCAACATTTTCAACCAACCCAACACTATCATGGAGTCGGTCCAGAAAACAATACTAGACGGTTTAACGTTAAGAGAATTAGCAACCTTTTGATATAGACGTACGCCAAGCACAGCAGCACAGAGCTCCAGTCGCGGTATAGTTACTGGTTTAATAGGAGCGACGCGACTTTTGGCTGTAAACAATCGAACCTCGACGTGACCCTGCTCATTAATACTGCGAATGTACAAACAAGCGCCGTATGCTTGCTCCGAAGCGTCGGTGAAAATGTGAAATTCGAAATGTTTGTATGCGTCACAGAGCACGCGACGTGATACCCGTAAATTGTGAATGCAAGGTAATGTTTTGATAATGTTCGCCCATATAGCTGCAATGTCAGGTGATAACTGATCATCCCATTTTAATTTGTCTAGCCAGAGTTTTTGAAGCAACATCTTCATGCTCACGACACACGGTGCTAACAACCCTAAGGGATCGTATATTCGTGCAATTACTGCGAGCATGCCACGCTTAGTATTTTCTATGCAGTCAGGAACTTGTATGGGGAAAATGAGATCATCTGTGTCTGTTTGCCAACTAAGACCCAGTGTTTTACTACAGACGTCTCCTTCCCTGTGGAACTCGAAACAAGACTCGTCAGATGGTTCAGAAATTAAAGTGACCTCGTTCGATTTCCACTTCCTTAACGGCATGCAAGCAGAAGCAAGAGCATCAGTCACCCTATGACGCAACATGAGAGCGTCCTCATACACGTCTTCACCAGTCAACAGGTCATCTACGTAGAAATCATGAAGAATGACTTCAGCGACCCTCTGATCCTGGCATTCCAGACCTATCTGTTTGATGCACCTAGTCGCGAGAAAAGGTGCACTAGCCGTACCGTATGTGACTGTATTTAATTGATACGTTTTAAGTGTGCTAGTAACATCATCACGCCAAATTATTTGCTGCAGGTGCCTATCTGAAGGATCTACAGACACCTGCCTGTACATTTTCTCTACGTCAGCAGAGAGGACGTACTTATGAGTTCTAAACCTAAGAAGGATTGCAGTCAAGTCGTCCTGGACAGTAGGCCCCACCATTTGGATTGCATTTAAAGAAACTCCAGAGGTAGTGGGCGCACTAGCATTAAATACAACACGTAATTTCGTTGTGCTACTACTTTCACGCAGGATTCCGTGATGAGGAATAAAATATGACCGCAAATCTTCATTAATATGACACTCCGACATATGGCCTAAAGAAATATACTCGGTCATGAAGTCCTTGTACATTTTGTCAAGTGGAGGTTGGTTGAGATTTCTGCGCTCGATTGACAGAAAACATCGTTGTGCACGATGATATGACTCACCTAAACTCTCCGGAGATTCCTTCAAAGGTATCTTAACGCTAAAACGGCCATCGGATAAACGCGTCGTGTTTTTTGTAAAGTGTTCTTCACACATATTCTCCTCGGCTGAATAAGTAGATGCATCATGGCTAACTTCTTCGAGCTGCCAGAAACGCGTCAATTGGTTTCGGATGTCATCTAACTCATTCAAACTGGAACAAGTTTCGTAATAATCATTTACGAAATTACATTTGATTGAAGAAAGGTGAGATGACTGAATATTAAAATAATTATAGCCGCCGTTAATTGGGCCACAAACTAGCCAACCTAGTCTAGTTTGATGAAGTGTTGGTTTCCCATCACCTAATAAAATCTTATCAGATCCTAATAAAGTCCAAAATACGTCAGCCCCTATAATAATGTCAATAGAAGCCGGTGTGTGGAAATATGGATCAGCTAAATGAATATTTGAGGGTATATTTACATGTACCTGTCTAGCGGGAATATTATCAGTTATTGTAGGTAAGACAAAACAAGTTATATTATTTGAGTACGATTCGTGTAACGATTTAATGTTCACACGACACATTTTATTAACAAGCGACAGAGAATTATTTACGCCTTGTATAGTTTTTTCTGTGTGTAAATAAGGCAACCTTAACTTATTGTATAAAGTCTCCGTCATTAGACAAGCCGAGCTACCTGAGTCGAGAAGCGCTCGAGCGATGTGTTCTTTATTGTTTACGTCGTAGCACTTAATTAATGCAGTTGACAACAAGATGTCACCCGGGCTAGTCATATGCGAATGTGCGGAAACATTGGCTGAGAGCGCAACGTGATTATTTGTGTCCGTAGTGGATGACGACTCACAGTTAGCCTTATCAGTCGTAACAGCTGATTTGCTCGAAACCGGTTTTGGTTTGTACTCTGCGTTGTGAATAAGCGTGTGGTGTTTGCGCTTGCATATTTTGCACCCCGATTTCTTACAATTACTAGGATAGTGACCGTGACGCAAACAATTGTAACATACCTTATAGCTAGGTAGCAATGACATTCTCTCGTCGACAGTTAGTGCTAGAAACTGTGGGCATGAAGTGAGGTTGTGATCGCCTTTACACTTAGGACAGTTTTGTGATGAGGAACTACTGGACTTGTCTGTCGTAAAAAGGGATTTTAGTTTTGTGTTGTGTTTTATGTTAGTTGTGGAATGACGTGACTTTTCCAGAGTTTCTATCAACTCGGCACGATTCCGTATAAAGTCGATGAACTGATCGAAAGTGATCCTTTTCGATTTATCAATACGCCCTTTGTGTTCCTCCCATGCTCTGAATGTGTTTGTGTCTAATTTTTGTCTAATAATGTAAATTAGTAGTGTGTCCCAATTGTGTACAGGTTCACCCAATGTCTTTAATGCTCTGATATTTTTGTTAATATTATCTACGATCCCTTTCAATGCACTTGAGGACTCCTTTGTGATTGAGTCGATATTGAACAACGTTGTGACGTGATTGTCAATTAATATTCTTTCGTTGTCGAATCGCTCACAAAGAAGTTCCCATGCCATGTTGTAGTTTCGAGCTGAAAACTCGATAGACTGAATGACAATAGCAGCAGATTCTGTTAATGATGACCTCAAATAATGGAACTTATTTACCTCGTCTATATCGTCATTGCCGTGAATGAGACTAGCGAAAGTATCTCGAAATTCGAGCCAGTTATCGTATGAGCCCGTAAATTTAGGTAATTGTATGGTAGGTAACTTGACGAACTGACGCTTACTACTAGTGGTAGACTTTATTTCCTCTTGCTCAGATTTCGTAAACTTATTTAATAGTACTTTAGCTTGAGCCATCAACCCATAGTATTGCGATTCAACTGTAGTTCGTTCGAGTAACTCAGAGTCACCGTCACACATACATTCTAACTTTGATTGAACCTCGTTAAATTCATCATACAAATCATCCAATTTGTTGACTCGCAACTGCAACTCCATTACCTGAGACGGGTTTACCGAAGAATCTTGAATTTTATTTAAATATGTTTCAAATACGGTCAATCTTCCCTTATAACTGCTTCGCTTCTTTTTAAGATCTTTGATATCAGTCATTTTGAAAGAAGGGTGTCGTAGACCTGAAATTATACAGTTACAACGTTAAATATAACGAAACTATATGTTACAAAAATACCTAGCGTAATAAATTATGAAACTAAGCAACAACTGGTTTGAGTTATTAATTGATTATACAATTTTGACCTTTGGACCCTGCAAATTATAAGAACTACCGTAGTTAAGTAGGTAGGTAAGGTTTGACAGAATAATGTAACAAACAAATGATTTACTAATCTATGTTTAAAAGGTTTACAAAGTAAGAAGTAATTGTAAAGGTTAAAATTAAGAATTAATATTATTTGTAAATTAACAATAAATAGCTAACTAATGTAGGTTAACACTAACACTACTGTACTGTATTTTAAGCACTGGTTAACTATATTTTACAAAATAATATAATTCAACCTAAAACTCTGTAAATAAATCCTTGTAAATAAAATTGTATAAACTATGTAAATAATTTGTAAATATGTGTATAAAATAATTATGTTACTAACCTTATTTAAATTCTTATAATCACTACTTATTACCTATATTTTTTTTTTATATTACCTGATTAAATATTTATGAGTGTTGGGTGAATTTAATTAATATTATAATGCGTTGGCTTTAACACTTATAGTTTTATTTCACTCGATCTTCACTTCACTTTTCCTCCAACACGTGTTCGTCACCTCGTTACTCCGGTAATTTTCAATATAATTCCCAAAATAACCAATATTCAGCTTTTTCCACTTTGACTAGTTGTAGATAATCCGATATCCGGTTCGTATGGACCATGTTTAAAATTGTAGGACGTGCTCAGGAATTATTATAATTAAAAAATCAGGATCGTAGTTATCAGTGTACCAGGTTTATTTGCCAGTCCTGACATTCAAAAAATGATGGAGGTCAAAAAGTTGAACGCCTGGTAAAAATCTTATAGCTACAACTTAATTAAAATCTATTAATTGCTCCAACAAAGAGTTTTCATGTGTTAAGTTTTAAATCTTCATAAAAATTAGAAGGAATCTTTATAAGAAGATTTTTTTTTATGTCCTGCTTTTATAAAAATAAATCCCGATTTTTTACTTGAAAGTATTCTTAATCCCGATTTTACCGTGAAAAAATCTAGCAACCGTTGGATTGCAGAACCCTTAAATTCACTAATTATAACATAACATAGGCCTTGTGTACCACACAAAAACAAAAGAAAAATAGCGAATTCTCTTTTAATATTTTCGGATGAGTTTCATAATAGCCGCTACTTTATTATCAAAGTACACATAGAAGTAGCATCAGGAAAAAAGAAAGGACCAAAGATAAACCTTAAAAACTTTTATTAAAATATGTTGCCATAAACCACACATTCCAAGTTTGCTTTTAGATGAGATTATGTGAAAAGTTTTATAAAGAACCCCTTTTTATTACGAACACGTTGAAAGTATTCCTCCCTCCATAAGTCTTTTATGTTATCCTGAAATAAAAATGATCCTAGCGAACAAAAAAACGTAAAAAAACATCGTTCGTCATTGTTATTAAACCGATATGAATAATGGTATAAGGTTCCTAAAGGCCTTTCAAATTGTTAGGTCTAAGGGTGAGCGCAAACAGTCAAAAACCTCGAGCCGTTTTCATTAAATATTTGACAATAATACCAGTACTTTATTGTTGCACAGGGCAACGGCCTCTTCTCGTACAGAGAAGGCAGGTATTGATCACCACGCTTGCGCAAGGCGGTTTGGCGACTTCTTTAAATTATGAAGTCCAGATTTGCCTTTAACGTTTTTCTTTACCGATGTCAATTATATCCAAGATAAACTTACAAAGTAAATATGAATTGTAAAAGTCACATTGGTATTTGCCCGGTATCCAATCCACAACCACATGCCAAGAGGCGGGCGACTTATCCACTGGGAAATTGAAAACTGTGTGCAGTACACATTGCAGACAATTTTCTACTTTATTTTTGTTGATTTTTAGTTTAATATCAAATGAAAACTGCTCTAACATAATGATATAGCTGCTCTGCGCGTAATAGGTAAAACAATATAACTTATGTCAGTAATTCTTTGTTCACAGGTCCGCCCATGACAACATAAAGAAAACAAAAGTGGCGATTAAGAAAATATCACCGTTTGAGCACCAGACATACTGTCAGAGGACACTAAGAGAAATCAAAATCTTAACCCGGTTTAAGCATGAAAACGTAAGCCTATTTTAAATAACATTAATTGTTATATACTTCAAGGAATAAGGCGCTACCCCGACCAAAACCTTGTTTTTAGTCGATATTCAGAGGCCATTATCTCATTAATTAGGGAAATAAGCGACATCTAAAAGCACATTATTAATGTTTGATATCTAATCATTTTTTTTTAATGTGTTAAAAATACATTTAAGACCTCCTTGCAAAATAATGACTAAAATAATTGATTATCTGCTTCTTTTGCTTAATGCAACGTGCTATTAATTTGAGAATTGCACTAACCATTAGATAATTAAAAAATCTAAATAATACACGTTTTATTTTATTTTATTTGAAAAGCCCGCTTTGATTTTTTTATTAATAAAATAAGTAAAAATTTGCGTAAATTCTATGAGAAAGGGTCTTGCGGCTAAGAGGAAAAGAATGCTCAAGGTTATTTGGTCGGGGAAGCGCCTTAATTAGTGTATTTTTTTTCTTAAATAATTTATTCAAGTTAAGAATCGGGACTTTTCAAGGTCAAAAGTTCACAGAAGACGGTCGCTGTTACGCCTACGACTGATCGTTTTGATGTTGTATTTTTAATGGCAAATTATTTTCTAAAAAAATACAACCTTTTTGTGGACATTAAACTTTCGTTAACTTTATTAGCTTTCTACCGATCCGAAATAAAAAAAGATATTTCCATAGCCAATTTTATGACAGGCTGAGCGATTTGTTTCTTCTGCAGGGAGTTGTTTCGAGTCTGGTTGTTTATGTATGTATGTAGGTGGACTTATGACCTGATAAAAGGTCGCAGCTAACCGCTGGATGCGGGCAGCGCAGGATCGGTCATACTGGCTATTTTTAGGGAAGGCCTATGTCCAGCAGTAGAAGTCGTTCGACTTTATGACAATGATAAAGAGTACTCACGATACAAGAGAAATTCCTAGTGTGGAGCAACGCTTTTTTCTAAGATAAAAAGATATTTAACAATGTTTGTTTTCTTTCAGATAATCGACATTCGAGACATTTTAAGGGCTGAAACCATAGACTCAATGAAGGACGTTTACATCGTACAATGTTTAATGGAAACTGACCTTTACAAATTGTTAAAAACACAGGTAATACAAATATATTTACTTAATCAACTATGTTCATGAAAGAGTAATTAATTTAACCAACTTTTGTTTGAAACTCTGTTGAGTAGACCTTGATTAATTACCTTAACACGTCTGATTGAAAGTTTCAATTAATTAGTCCGAAAGAGTTTCCGGTTGGTTCAAAAGAGAATATTGGTCGTTTTGATGGTAAGGCATTTCATTAAAAGATTTTGTTCCAGAAATTAAGCAACGATCACATCTGTTACTTCCTGTATCAAATCCTCCGCGGGTTGAAGTACATACACTCGGCGAATGTACTTCATAGAGATCTGAAGCCTTCCAACTTGCTACTTAACACAACATGTGATTTGAAGGTACGATATAATTAATCTTTCTTTCTTTCTTTATCGTGTGGGCAGTAAGGACCCCACACACCCTAGTGTCAGAGTTTCAAGAGTTTCAAGGGTCTCTGACATGGTTTGAATGAGACAGTAATAGGCTGATATAAGTCCAGGTTTTCTCACGATGTTTTTCTTCACCGATGTCAGTGATGTCCAAGATAAACTTTAGAAAGTATATCTGAATTGAAAACGCCACATTGGTACTTGCCTGGATTTGAACCCACAACGTCATATGAGGGGTGCCTTAACCACTCGGCCATCACGACATTGCATATATATAATTAATACACACTAGATCGGGCCGGGGTGAATGCTTATGCGAATCCCGCACTCCCGAGTAGTCCATGAGGATTTCTACCGCGCACAAAAAATGGTGGTTCCGAAATGGGGAGCGCAGAGACCCGGCAAAGGGGGGTGTGGACCACCAGTGTTTTAAGGACCGTATTTACAAATTACGGGCGTTAAGAGTTGGGCAGCGGGGCGCGGATATTATTTCTTTGTAGAAAAGGGGTGCGTTAAAAATAAGTTATATGACCCCTGCTAATCCTGCTATAGTATAAGTCTGCTCCGAACGGTTTTTGTTAGGATAAAATCCCGTAAATAAAAAAAACAATTTGAATTTAGATTATAAACCATTTATTCAATATTTAGTTTTAATTTATTAATTTGTAATACAATACGTAAAATTGAAAGCTATTAATTCAGTGAATTAGCTTATTAATGCGATCAAATAATATAAAATTTTGAAGCATTACTAATATTCTTATTAATTTAACTTTCAAATTGTAATTTTCTTTAATCAAATATTAATTTCATTTTTTATTAATTCGTAACCTTTAAATAGTAATATTATTATTTTGATTTAAGTATCTGTAATACTTTATTTATGTTTGTGAATCAAATAAAACTTTATGTAAATGCATAGTATAAAGCTGTGCTTTATACAAATCGAAAGTCGACTATTTAATATTCGATTTATCACAACTTGTACCTCCTATCGATATTGATTTAACTTTGTAAGCAACCCATGCAATATACTAAATCGTATTTTTTGGATGTGTCACGTAAACCGTCATGAAAGGAACAGAATAAAGGTTTCTTTTTTATGAGAAAACATTTATTTTGCACTCAAATCGTGGCACACTATACGTAGAGCTATGAATATTAAATCTACTTTTTACATCTTACATGACATGTCATCCGGTTGTTGGCAATAGGCTCGCCCCCTATTACATGGGACTAACAAAACATAACTGGCGAAATGTGGGTGTACTAATAGGTACACCTCTGCCTTACCCTTCGGGGATTACAGGCGTGATTTTATGTTATAACATGTCATCAACCGGGATCAAATCCAGACTCCAAGGCTGCTACTGAGAAATTCCTGATAGAAAAATCCAATAACACTTTGCCCCGAGAATTATTTAGCTGGGAATTGAACCCATAAAAAAATTTTAATCGCTAATTATTTTCAAAATTCGAATCCTTTCTGGAATTCAGCTGAGTAAAATAAACTTAAACTTTTCAACCAGGTTGCATTGGAATACAACCTTCACGGTACTTATACCTACCTAATGTATAGTAACTTCGTTAAGGCCCCTGCCTTATAGACAGTAGCTCTGCTGCGTGCTATGTGACTCACGAATCAACGTAGATACGGATTACTATCTCATTGGCAACTAACTGTTGGAATTGTGCATACATGACTATCAGTCACATAGTGATAATCTCGAGTGCTTAGGATTTGATAGTGAGATTATTAAATCATTTTAGCACCCGAGCCACACTGCGCACTTCGAGATTAATTAAACGAGGCCTGTGTAGTTGAGGCCTAAGCGGTCACTTCATCTCTTAGCTAGTTGTTAAGTTTGTTCTATGCTCAAGAGCTGTTATCACCTAAATTACCGACACTGGACAAAAATTTAAAACATTTGATTGAACTGAGATTTTTTCTCAGACGGTCCGGAGATTATTATTATTACAATAACATACATGCATACATAAACTCACGCCTTTTTCCCTTAGGGGTAGGCAGAAACCACAGGAAACAGAAAAAAAACATGATCCGAAAAAAATTAATACATATTTTTTTAAGTAGCAAACAATTCAAGTTTTTATTGTCGCTGTGTTTTTTCATAAAGTAAAAATAATTGAATGATCTTTATAGAAGACATGTGCTATTTCAACTTAATCTCATTGGGTATATACTACATACTTATTTCGTATTCGAAGACCTTTTTACTTACATAATAACTGCGTAGAATTTTGGTCTTATATTTTCCATCCTAAGAAATATACCGACATTAATTTCAGCTTGTACCAAATTGGTTCTTTTACAAATCTTGTATAAGTCCGAGACTGATTATGATTTATATTTAAGATCTAATGTATACAGAAACTAATGGGAAACCTTAATAAATAAATAAATCTTAAGTAACTATTTTCTATACAGCAGCAACTAATAAAAGCAAAAAATGTCTGACATAATTATATACAATATATACAATTATATTGTACATATCGTACGTTCATCTTATTATGTACTATCTTACGCCCGCGACTTCGTTTGCGTAAATTTCCTTACGGATCTCTATTTTTATTTCCAAATAATACAACCCAGCCTAGGATAACGTAGCTTACCGTGTAACGTAGCGTAGGAGATTATCGCTTACAAACAAAATAAAAAAACAAACACTTCAGCTTTTGGCCGCGACTTCGCTCGCGTAAATGTCGGTTATCGCCGACGCAGACGAAGTCGCGGAATAAAAAGTAGTCTATATGTCTGTAGTTCTTTCTTGGGGTTCAAACTTACCCCATACCAAATTTCATCAAAATCAGTTCAGTAGTTTAGTCGTAACAGCATGCAGCGTAAAAGGTAGACAGATTAACTTTCGCATTTATAATATTAGCATGGATAGTATAGGACCAACAATTCCAAAGTCATAAAAAATGGCAGTAAAGTCATTTTTATGAGGTCCACGAGACCACGATACAAGTTAAATGGAGTAAACAGTGCTTATCCTTTTTATCCCGCGACAGTCCTTATATATCAGTAGGCATACAGGAATAACAAACATACAACAAAGCCTCGGATACTCCATTGTCAGTCACTTGTTCCAACTCAAAGGGAATTGCAAAGCCAAGCGACCACAGAACTGTGGTCGGTATGTATGTAATGATATTATAGTGGTGGATGCAATATGGCGGCGTATTTGTAACCGCTGGGTAGCGAGAGTTGCGCGCCTGCTTTACTTTTTTAACCGACTTCTAAAAAAGGAGGAGGTTCTCAATTCGGATGTTTGTATTTTTTTTTAGGTTTACCCCGTCGCTTGCCAACCGATTTGAAAAATTCTGTTTTGGTTAGAAAGGTTAAATTTTAGTATAGGTTAATGGTAGGTTAGGTTAGGTTTATTAATATAGGTGGGTTATAGTAGTATTTTTACTTTTTAGTGCTATTTGGGTTTTTTGAAGTCGGTTTTTTTTTATAAAGTTCGCGGTGTATAATAATGACTGGAAGGAACCTTGTAGAGAAAACTTTTACTATGAATTCAATGATGGGTATATGAGGGTTGTTTTAACTTTGTATGAAAACAGGCTGTTTATCACAAAACTAAAAAAAAGGCTGACAAAAACTAGTAAAAAAAAACCTCGTTCGAGCCATTTTTTACGTGACTGCCCCAAAAAAAGGAGTGTTATGTGTTCAGGGTTAATGTATGTATGTGAGTTTCTTTATTCCACCATAACTTTTAAACGCCTGAACCGATTTAGATGTATGGGGTATTGTTACAATCCTTGCATCGTTCCGAGTAACATAGGCTAGTAAAAAAAAACTTTAAAACCATCCAATTTCTTTTGATTTGAGACTGCTATCTGTACTAGGAAACCCTATCACACAGATTACCAGGCCCCTCCCCAAAACATATATACTTAACAAAATAACAAGCCTTTTGTAAGAAAATACACAATAGATAAAAAACATGTTATCAATGCACAAAAAACAAAACAAACGTACAAATATTACGAGTAGGTATCTTAAAACGGGGCAAATAGAGAGGGAGGGGTGAATCGGGGCGAAACTTTTAATAGATTCAACGTTAAACGAATATAGTTTGCTTCCAACAAGGATTTTAATTTGTAATTTATAATTCTGTGAAAACAGTAGAGTCCTTTATGTGAACAAACTATATTTTAAATTTCGCCTCTCCATTCAGTTCATTCGAATATTAAGGCTGGTAGAGTCAAAATTAACTTTGGACTGTAAAAACAAAGTTAAATCATTTATTTCAATAAGGCCATTTAAAGGCACTTTTATACGTCATACACAGAAAAAGGATGGAATCTAGTTGTTCCTTTAAAATTGTAGTTTTGTATGGAGAAGAATGGCAAAGAAACTCCATGAAAGTGTAATTAAAAAAAGTATTTACATTCATATCTTGATCTTGAAACCAACATTTACTACTTTATTTTGATAACCTTAAGCCATTGGCCCCTTAAAATTGACCATCCTCGGAAAAAGGAGAATGGGCAAAATTATTCGTGTAAATATTGCACAATCTACGCACTGTTGGTCCTGCGTACGGATGTAAAGCCGGTTGAGAACGTTTTCAATCAAGCGGATAAAAACGGCTCTTTACGCTAACAAGCATTTTTATCCTTTTTAGCCGGCTGGATACGGATATTTTTATTCGTAGAGTATATTTCCTCATTTTACATTGTTATGGATACACCTATTAACAGTGTCTTATTTTCTATGGCCAGGAGCGGGAGGTAGGTTAGGTACCGGGTACCGGGTGCCGGGTGCCGGGTACCGGTTACGTACCTACCTATTTATTTGTAATAGTCAAAATTAAATACCGACATAATATTTTTTTTTGACTGCATATCGAGTCAGCAAGTCATTTTGATATTTATTTATTTTCTGTGCAATTAAGAATTTTTATCGTGTCTTAAATTTCTAGAAAAGTATTTCCAAGCTTGAATAAAAAAAACAACTTCCTGTCTTAGCTCGTCAGATAAATAACCTTTCTTAACCGGCTGCTTTGGATAAATATCAAATAACATCCGCTCTTTACAATTCTAATCCTGTGACGGCTTGACACACCCTGTGCTCTTATAAGTTCTTACTATCGAGCGTATAAGCTAGAAATTTTCACATTCATTCGAGCGAACTTATAGATCGTCGTGATTTTATGATAGTTCTACACGTGCGTACATTCTAGAAATTTACTTTATAAACATATTACGTATATTTACGTTCATTCGAGCGAACGTATAGACCGTCATGACTAAGAACTTGTAGCTCGAAATTGTACAGAGATATTTCGAAATTGAGCTCAGCAATTTTCGATGGTACTTGTTCATCGAACATCAACGTACGTGCAGACTTACCTTAATATTTGCTTTCAGACTGTCACCGATGACTGACTAAGTACGGTCGAACAAGCTATTTGGTTTTCAGACCTTTTACCAGTTTGTTATTTTGTGTTCACGTTTTAAGCTTGTGGTGTCTGATAATCTTGAAATTAGAGTGATAAAAAAGAATTGACACACTTGAAACATTGTTTAAAAAGTTTTAAATTAGTTGCCCGTATACAAAATAACTTGTTCGACTGTACAAATAAATACAACATTATAGACAGTTAACAAGACTGTGTCGTTAGCAAACTAGCAAGTTAAATATTTGCTGTGTACTTCATTATTATCGCACTGAACGCGGACAATCCATTTTCAATATTAAATATAGCTTTGTGTGTTTGTTCGTTTCGTCATAATTGCTAAATTCTAGATCTGATAGTGATGAACAGAGATCTGACTACTTACTTCCTTAACCTTTACTTAAATATACTCTTCCCATTCCGATCTTTAGTGATAAAAGACAATGCTTAAGTTAAACTCAGTCAGAGACAGACACATGCGAAGAGATGGACAGATAATATTAGAAATGTTAGAGGCGCTATCTGGTCAAGGATAGTTATAGATAAAAGGGGCCTATGTGTTACAAGACAAGCTGATCACTAAACCGAGAAACCCAAAGTGTTCGTTTAAATAACTCAGGGGGACTGGTAATTAGTGACCGATGCTTATACACATGATTGTACTTATAATAACAGTCAATTTTCCCAAAGTACCGATTTTTTTAATTTACAAATCGCATGACCTCCCTCACCCTAGTAAAATATTCAGTGACAATAACACACAAGCAACTGTAATTTAATTTAGTTACCCTTTTTTTACAAACAAAGCTATTCAACTTTTTCTGAACTCGAAAAGGGCTGTAGACTTCAGTTCCCGAAATAAACCATTTAACACTGTTCCCACTACGCCAGTAAAGAATTAAGATTAAATTCCTCTGTGCCACTTTCCGGCACCTCTTCAAGTGTCATTACATTCGGTCGTAGTGGCTAAAATGTCTCTTGCCGTCTTCGAATTTACTCCAAGCGGCAACTAGATTGAGAGATTTCATCCAGGAAAACCTTTTTTAAGTACCTACTTAACTCGAAAGTAAATAAGAACGTAAGTAGATTGTGCTCGTTCTGCAATTCCCTTGCCTTGGCAAGATGGCGTGGTTATAATAATTCGTTATCCTAGTAATTTTACTAGCCTATTACTGTCCCGCTGCGACAAAAGCCTCTTCTCATACAGTGAAAGCATAAGCATTGATCACCACGCTTGCTCGAAGTGGATTAGCTTTTATAATTATTACTAGCTTTTGCTTTTGCCCGCGTAAATATCGGTTATCGCGTATGCATACGAAGTCGCTGAATGAAAAGTAGCATTTGTGCTTTCTTGAGGTTCATACTTGTCCCTTACCAAATTTCATTATCATAATTAATACAGAGGTTTAGTCGTGAAAGCTTAACAGACAGACAGCACTTCATGAATCATAATTATTAAGTATGGATTTAGTCTAAGTTTCCTCACAATGTTTTCCTTTACCAATTTCAGTGATGTCCAAGATAACTTTAGAAAGTACCACAACGACAGACAGTATCTTGTGAATAATAATTATTTCAACAATAAAATACTTGTTAACAGATTTGCGACTTCGGACTGGCGCGAGTCGCTGACCCTGACCACGACCACACCGGGTTCCTGACCGAGTACGTCGCCACTCGGTGGTACAGGGCGCCGGAGATCATGCTTAACTCTAAGGTAAGTACGCCACTCGTACTGAAACTTCGATACTTCATTATGACTATCAAATAATCAAAGTCTAAAGTGTTTCTTGCTAACTAATTGTACAATGTCGTGTTCAGTTGGTACTTATTACTTAATGGCCATGTAAGTATTGTAATGTCATCCTAAATAAACATGTATTTTACATTTATTAATTCTAATTATTATATTTATACAATTAAATTGAGAATAGTTAAATGATCATAAGGCATAATCATCGCAACTAACGTTTAGACGTTGTACTTACGTTCGTCAATCGCCTAACGTTAGACAAACGTAAGTACGTCTCACAAGCCATTTGGTATACAGGCAGCTAACTTGCAACTACTTTTAAACAATGTTTCGAGTGTATAAATTCTTTTAAATCACTCTAAATAGGTTTCAAAATTATTAAGTGAACACAAAATAACCACAAATAACAATATAGCAGAAATATAAAAAATATTTTTGTCTGTAAACCAAACAGCTTGTTCGACCGTACAACATCTACTCCTTCATTATTGAAAAGGGACACAATATTTCTTATTATCGTTCAAACGCGGTATTTAAATCTGAAATTTAACCGACAGAAAGATAAATAAATTAACAGTTATTCAGACACACGCCGAATCATTAATATAATCTACAATTTAATCGTTTTCACATCTGGCGTCCAGTGTATACGTATGACGTATTAAAATCATAAAATTTAAGGCTTTAAGAACTTTAAGTAATGAATATGTTCTATTGTATAGTTTCCTGACCAATCGCGGGTACTAAACAAATTTATCCGTTGGTTACTAAGCGTTATATTAACGATGCACGTACGAGTGTGCTCGCATATTGTTTATCATCTATTAAATATAGGTATTTACGAAGATATTGGAAGTAGTTGTACTTCAAATATCTTCGTTATTGAGATCATTTATTTCGAGTAGCTCGAAAATGTATATAAACCAAGTCCTAACGTTTATTTAAATTAAACCATTCATTTTGAATAGCCAAAGAGTTGATCATTTTGTCGAAAAGTTGAAGCTAGTCCGTTCCAACGAGACCTTGACATAAAAGAAGGGACAGGAAACGCGGTGGTTACTCTTTAAAATCAAGTTATTATAATATTCATTAGAAACATAATGCTGTTATGAACCGTAACTAAAAAAAAACAAAAGTAATAATCTTGATCATCTATTCTCTCAATCATTTAAAAAAATTACTTCCCGTGGTAATTTTGATTTGTAGCGCCCGTTCACGAACATGACACCTGGATCAGCATCATTTAGCGTTATTAATATAAACATAGTATTATGCACATTTAATAACATTAAAGGAGACTGGGCAAAATTGGTCCATGAACCAGTAGAGATTTGTACAGTCAGGAAAATAAATGTGTTATCATTTTGACTTCAATTTTAATTTACCGCGTCATTGCCATTACATACGATTGTCAAACATTAAACAGTGACAGTTCTGATTTAGATTTACGAATAATTTAAGTTGATGGTCAATTTGCTATCACTTTTCCTGACTTTACGTATCTACATGCAGATTCAGCCTATGATCCCACAACTGGGATAAAGGCCTATCCTATCTGATGGAGGTAATTAATGTGCCATAATCTGTCTCACGAGTGCAGTGCGGATTGGTGGATGACAAAATGTCTTCGAATTTTTGGTACTAGGATTCTGGATTTCTTACGAAGTTAATCTTAACCTTTTTTGGCAACGATAGTAATGACATAAATTGTTCAAAGTAAAGCCTGACAATTCTTCAGTAGGGGTTGCCAAGCCGTTGCCAAGGGGCCACCAGTCACCACAGCCCTTTAAAAAAGTAACCAAATCTGTATTGGTTCATAGAAAACTTCCCATACAACTTTGCCCAGTGTCCTTTGTTTCACTTGCTAGTTTGTCACAATATTTCAGGACGAAGGAAAAGGTGTATGGGAAAGTAGCGCGTGGCGTTCTGTAGCCTTTGTCAACCACCTTGGGAAAAAAGGCGTGAGTTTATGTTTGTATGTATGTGTTATAGGAAATGAAAACTACTCGTTTTAAGTCCAATCCGTATAGACCTACACTTAAGTTCAAAAAAACTCAGAAACGTTTTTAAATTCAAGCAAACAAACCAGTTACCCTATTGAAATAATATTCCAAGCCATAACAATTGTATAAAAGCTTAAATGGCAGCGACGAAAATAGTAAAATATCCCAAATATAGCACTAGATTTCAATTTATGTTTGCAATATATTGTGCCATTCAGAGCAGTCTTGCTGTTAGCGCCATTTTGATAATACTCCTCTATTTCCGACAACAAAAGCCTACGATCACAGAGGAATCTGAGCTGTCTGCTGTGCCTCCGACCTTTAGAGCTTTTGACAGACTGAACAATAAAACATTGTCTTATTATGAAGGTCCCCTTTCTCTGTTTTCCGTCATTATTCACCGCCATTTTGTGAAGTTCCTTCAAGCGATCTAGCATTCAGAAAAGTAGGGTGCTTTTATGAAAATTAAAATAAAATTTAATTTAATATTAAGTGACTTTCGAAAGTCATCTTTTTGGATTATGTTGTTCTTAATGTTACCGAGAACCACGCAGCAACGCAATGTTGTCTTGAAAAAAATTTCGTGAAAGACATCGAAAACCATGGACTGAATAAATACCTAATACTGAACTAATTTCCGTGCGTTCAGGCGTTTTTGCCATACCTATTACTGCAACAAAATGTAAAAGCTCACATTAAGGAACCATTAATGAATATTAATTGTAATCCATGGTGCTTGGCAATCTGAACGTCCCCCAGTTGTAAACGTTCCTTTGTTCCCGATGGCCTAGTTTTATTCTGTCTCTTGCTTGTTTAGAAATGATGTTTTTTTCCCGTCCGTTGTTCTTTTATTTCCAATTTTGTTGCGGAATCCAAGACAGATAAATAGTTTCACCGGGACTGGTCGCGGTTCATTGTCTTGGCGCTTTTCTGGTGGTCGTCCACTAATTTAATTAGATGCTTATATTGTTGCAATATATATCTATATAAACAAGAGTGAATGGCTTAATGTGTTGCTAAGCGCTAAACTCGAGAACTGCTGGACTGATTTGCCTGATTCTGTTTTTGTTGTGTTCATATTATCCTGGACAAGGTTTGTGAAAGAATATTTGTAGGAAATTAATCGGAAAAGGCTTAAATTTGCACTCGTGCGAAGCCGGGCCGGTTTGCTAGTTAGAGATAATTGTTTAAACAGGTCGTAGACATGTTCAACAAAGTTACGATAGCATTCTAGTCAAAGTGTGATGTCTAACTAATCTGAAGTCGTGAATAAGAGCCCTTTAAAACTGAGAGCTTTTCGTGAAATGAGATCGGTTATCTTACCCGAAGAGACGAGATTGGGGTCCGAAACCCTTACTAACAAATTAAAAACATATTATTGGTACCTTAGTACAGTAACCAGTATAAACATGCTACAATTACTCAACATTCCAAAGCAATTTAAACTTTAGAGCAATTATAGTAATTACAAATTAAAATACGAGGACTTCTGCTCCTGAATGTAACAAAACATCTCGTTTGTGACTAGCAACAACATTGTCATAAATATAAAGGCAAAAGCGTGGATTCACATTTCTAACAAAAGTTTAGCTGAAGCAGACCTGGCTCGAGGCGTAAAATAGAAAATATTATAAGAATATGGACCTAACTACCATCCGTCCCTTCTCTCTGAATAAGACTCTGCAGTATAGAACTTTCTAACAATACGTTATTATTACGAGCCCGTTGTGTCCCACTGCAGGACAAAGGCATCCCTTCCTTCTATCCTTTTTCCTGTTTTCTGCGATAAGAGTTTTATAAATACCTAGCTTCTGCACGCGGTTTTGTCCGGGTGGAAGTCAAATATACCACAAAATATATCCTATGGCACTCCGTGATAATGCATTAAGGAAAGAAGACCATAACTTCCAGATAACAAAAAACAAACTTTACCTCTTTACAATTTTAAATATAGATAAATATATAATACAATTCATTGTCCGTAGGGTTACACTAAATCAATAGACATCTGGTCGGTGGGCTGCATCCTCGCTGAGATGCTGAGCAACCGGCCCATCTTCCCCGGCAAGCATTACCTTGACCAGCTGAACCACATCCTCGGAGTGCTTGGCTCGCCCAGCCAGGAGGACCTCGACTGTATTATCAACGAGAAGGTACGTTAAATCTTAATTATTTATTAGAGTATTTTGTGGGATAATCAACAAGACTTTAGAATTGGCAAGATGTAACGCAAAGTAGCGATAGATGGAAAAAATGGAGGAAGGTCTTTGCCCAGCAGTAGGACAGTATAATGACTCCAATATAAGAAATACTAATGACTGTTGCTGAAATATTACTTCAACTCTTGCAATCCAAAATCTTCGGTGACGAGACAACAGAAAAGTGCTCGGCGAATCTTCGAGAAAGTTAATATCTATCTTTTACCTACCACTTTGTGTATTATTTTATATACACTTTCACCTGTAAACGATTTTTACTGATATTACGTTTCGACATGTATTTTGTGCCCAGTTTGTATCCGCTGGGAATATGATTTCCATATAGACGTTTACTCAATTTACTCACGCCGTCATATACGGAACTTCAAGTAAGAAACGGAAATACGGGGTGTAACAAGACACATAGGGGACTACGCACACTTATTCAGCTCCATTCAGCTTTTGTCCATAGAAAACAACGATTTTGTATCGCATGCGTTCAGACGCGGAAAGCTGAACGGACGCGTACGCGTCTCATACGAAATCTGCGTTTTCTATAGACAAAAGCTGAATGGAGCTGAATACGTGTGCGTAGTCCCTAATACTGCCCATAAAACGAAGTAACTATGACCAAACTTTTTTTTGGTGTGATGAATCAGTTAGTACGCAATTTAACGGACCCAAAACCATTTGCCTATGGGTGCATAATACAGTAAAAGGGTCGTGGGGGTATAAAAGATTATTTAAACTTGTTTTCGCAAATAAATGTTGAAACTTTGACCTTAAATATCTTCGTAACCAGGAGGTACCCAGGTATGGTTCAGCACAAAAAAAATGGTCGCAATGTTGGAAAGAACATAACTTTTGGCTTCGTTAAGCTTCTTTTTGCATTCGTTATTTATGCAGGCGGAGCCGTGGGACAGGGCGAAAATAAATGTAGTTATGTCAATGCCGCAAAGCCGGTGAAATTGGCTCGTGTTAAAACTTTCCGGCTGGTACTGTGTGTTTAGGTTCCTCTTTTGTCGCATGTAAGGTCATGGCTGTACGTGGGTAGGTCTTGCCAATTTCGTCGTAAATAACTTGCTACCGATGCGTAGCCTTCTTGTACATAAAAATAATTTACTGATTCCGAAAAATATTTTCGCAAATTAGGTATATTCTGAAATAACGAGAAGTACATTTCAAAGGAATAATTTCTATTAAATTGAAAACAGGAAAACCCGTAATTCGATCAACCACCTTTTTCGGCGAAATAATAATAAAGACATAAAAAGGCTCATTATAATGGGATTTCAAAAATATTGTATTTTTAACCGACTTCAAAAATGGATGAGGCTCTATTTGCGCATTTATGTTTATATGTAACCCACTGACGACAAATACACTATGACAGATCGTAAGAAAAATTTAGACTGTAGATATAGCTACAAAAACAGAGAAAAGAAAAGCTTTGAGTGTAAATTTAGATAGCTACAAGAAAACAAAGTAAGGCCAAAGATACTGTCAATTGAATTGTGTGAAAGATAACACAGTTGAGATGGCAGCCCGCAGCTGATAGGGATAAGAGAAAGAAACATGCTGCATCAACCCTAAATAAATATAAAGGGAATTGCTCAGTTTGTTAGGGCGATCTGATTAAACGTGCTTTTTTTTTAAAAGACTTAAACAATAAAAACAATACACAAACAAAACGAATAAACAATAACTACTACTACTAGTTAAACAATATTGTTTAGTGGAAATATTTTTAACAGGGCATCTTTTCCACGCTTAGCCGAAAATGGTGATTTCCTTTATGGGTATTTCAAATATTACTTTGGCGGGGCTATTTCGGCTATGAAGCAGTTTGGTAATTTTAACTATGGAGTTTCACATACTAACTTAATTAAACTTTTTACAACAAAATGGTACAAAGCTGAACTTAAAGCCCGTACACGACCGCCAACACCCCTCCCCCCCTTATGCCTGCTTATCAGTAATCTCAGTCTCAATTTGTCATAAATACCTTCTATTTGCCTACGATTTTGACAAGCTGACATGTGACTGTGACTCTAGTCGAGTATTAAACGAGAATTAGCCTTCTTGACACTGAGAGGAGATTGCGTCTTGAATTTGAACGTCATTTAGTTAATAGAATTGGCTTTTAGATCCCAACCCCCACTGTTGAAATTGCGCCGCCCGTTCCCAACTAACATTGAATATGGTCGAGTGAATATTGCACATGAATCGTGCTTTGTTGTTCGTAGGTGGTAACAGTAATATACACACTAGACATAAACATACAGACAAACATCACATCTGTTTTGTTTATAGAGTCCTAGTCAAAACATCAAACAAACTCATGGGTGGGTTGCAATTTACGGTCACACCCTTTGTTTATTCGTAGCGAATAAATACATAGTTGCATTTGGCTAAGTAAAGTTTGCTTCACATAAATAAAAAGACTTGTATGATGAATTGTGTGTGGTGTGATGACTATCGATAAGATAATGTTTATGTAAACACTCGCTCTTTTACATAGGTGGAGTTCGAAACTAACGCCTTTTCAGTCACAACTGAAAAAGTAATAAAAAATTGTCGTGAAGGGGATGAGTAAGGCTATTGAGAAAAGTGTAAGATATTGAATGTGAATGGTTATTATAAAAAGAAGTAGATAAAAAACACCAGAAACCTAAAAAGGAGTTATTGTACTCATCATTATGAACAACTTCTGCTATGGGACCAAACCTGTATTCTTAAAAAAAAAAAAAAACACCTGTTTCATAGGTACATGATGTTTTTATAGCGAACAGCTGTTTTTTAAAGAATAACCCTTTATTGCATTGTCATGCAAATTGATTGCTGAAATCTCAGCACAATCGAACATCGGGAAGTGGCTCAAATTAGACTTACAAGATTTGATTAGACAACGTCAAAGATATATGTATAATAGCCGGGACCAACGGCTTGACAGGCTTTCCGAGCGGTGAAAGAGTCTCGGTGTGTAAAGATAGTCACCTATCCACGGAACAACCCATGCAAGCGCATCTTAACCTGATGGATGGACTCGTACTGCTGTTAGAACTTAGCCATAAGCTCCTCTACTGAGAGTACTACCCGGTCATAGAAAAACAAATAATATTTCGTTTATAATGAAACTAATTTTAAGTCAAACTGTCGTTCCGGACGCCTTCAATATTGCTCTATTACCCTACAGTTTCGGACCGTTTGATAAAATTAACCAGCCAGGATTGGTACCACCTATATTCATGGCTGGTTGAACATATAAACGCATCATACGCTCCAAACGCGTTCCAATTCGCGCTGTTAGCTATTAACCCACAGCTTCGGGGCGTTTGATGCACGATTTTGCCTTCATACGAAATTGATATCCGCATAACCTTAGTTTTTGTTTACTCGTAATCTAAAAAGGGGGTTATTGTACGGTAATAATAAGTTAATTTAAAAAAAAAACAATTTCAATAAATGTTGTTTATTATTATGACCAACTTTTAGTATTCGACAATAACGTTACTCTACCCTACTGACTATTTGTTCGCGATGCGTGCTTATTTATGGGTGTGGGTACATGTAACAGTTCAGGGGTATAAAGGTATTTAAATTTTGTTTGGTTGGAACATTTGAAACTGGTTTTCGTAAAAAACGGAACAAAAAGTTAAAACTTTGACCTTTAATATTCCAGTAACCAGACGTTTCCCAGAAATGGTCTAGGACGAAAAAAATATCGCAATGATAGCTGTAGGCTTCTTTAAGCTGCCCTTTACACCTTTTATGTATTTGTTTCGGAATATCAGTAACATGACAAAAATGTAATTTAAGTTGCATTAGGCTTCCAAACAGATCAATAACGATGACCAGGTTTTGTGTTAATTTATCAATTATCTGTTCGCGTGCTAGTCCTTTAAATATTTAGTCCTTACTAGGTAAGAATAGTGTATTTACCGATGTATTACATTACTTATTCACATTGTCTCCTAGATTCTGTCCGGCACACTCAATAGACCAATCGGAAAACTTTTTGGTCCCTTCCTTGTGGGGTTTTCCTGAATAAGATATGAACTTTGACCATAGATTAAATTCAAAGAACGCAACGAGGTTTCCTAATGGCGGAACGCCCAATTTTGCGACCCTTATTTTTTTTTTTTGCCGAAATACATTTACTTACGTTGGTTTATAAGGAGGTTCGAGATAGGAGTTTGACAGTTCTTTACGTAACGTTAAGGTACATTTTTACTTGCACTGTGCCATTTAGTGTGAATGAAAATGACAGTTCTAAAAAGGTAAAAAAAATGAAATACCGAGAAAGGTTAGCGTATCTCTTACAAACTAACAAATCCAAAATCTTGAACACTAATGAACCGATTTTAGTCAAATTTAGATATGGATACACAAGATTTAGTAAGCAAGTTTCTTTAGACTTGCTTATTTAGCGTACCTATCTGTAAACTCGCTCTTAAAATGTTGTCAACTAGCTCGTTAGTTAGTTGAGAACATTTTAAGATTGAGTTTTAAAGTATATGTAGAGCGATTTTAAGTATTCTGTATGAAAGTTTGGACTTTAAAGTTTATATGAGATATCGTAACCCGTAACCGCACTTAACTTACTTATTGCTATATTTTTTTCCTCCCTCTTTTTGTTTTTAGGAGCTTTTACGCATAGCGTATGTCAGTCCCATCGTATCCTATACAATTGTACTGTCACAAGTCGTGGGCCATGAATTTGAACAAGCCCTTCGCATCGTCGCCATTTGGTTGGGATAGAATTGTATAGAACATGCCTACATTAGTATTGTTCAAATTCAGGGACCTTTCTAGGTTATTTCTTCTGTTGTCTATCTTTTACTGCGTCTGTGTGCATTGGCTTTTTTTACCCCATAAAATTATAGTACTATCCTTCTACAGGCTCGGGGCTACCTGGAATCCCTGCCGTACAAGCCGCGCGTGCCATGGGCAGAGCTGTTCCCAGGCGCAGACGGGCGCGCGCTTGACTTGCTGCATCGCATGCTGACGTTCAACCCGCACAAGCGCATCACCGTCGAGGAGGCGCTCGCGCATCCCTACCTCGAACAGTACTATGATCCTAATGATGAGGTTAGTGATTTATGGTGTATATTGTTATCTGTTTTTGTGTGTTTTGTCTCTGAAATCGCCAACTCATGTTTAACAATAATGGGTGACGAATGGTTCCACTATGTATGAAAAGATGCATTAGCCTTGGAGTAGGACAATTATGGGCTGGTATTATGTTGGTAATTCGATATGTATGATGGTAGGTATATTGCTCAGAAATTACATAAAACATTTTGGAAGTCGGAAAAATAAAGAATTTCAAACCAAACTGATGGTAACATCTCTAATCAACGCCGTCAATTCAAATTTTATTTACAAATGTCTCCATAAAATAAAATGTGTGCTCATTTAATACACTCATGTTTACAGTAAACAAAATAAGTCACACATCGAACATCATTCAAAGACGAAATTCAATTACAGCCCGTGGCGGAGGAGCCGTTCCGATTCGCGATGGAACTCGACGACCTTCCCAAAGAGACACTCAAGAAGTACATCTTTGAGGAGACATTACTATTCAAGAAACTCAACGAAGACGCGTAGACGAGGTACCGGTGCGTCACCACGGCGACCGGCGGGTAAGGAGTTCGTCTCATGCGAGATCTGTACTCCCGGAGTTCCAAAGACGGGCCGCCCCGACACGTCACCACCGCTGCATACATTACATCATCGACATTTCTATCTTATCTTTACAGTGCTTCGCGATTAACCCAGTAACGAATAACTCCTAAGAATATTTGTTGAATGTTGTAACTTTAAGGATAACATAACGTTTAATATTATGGTAACAGGAAAACATGCGGAAAATAGAACTCGCATGCAGATGTGACGCAACCCAGGTCTAATTATGTGGATATAAATGATGTGGTTTAAAGTTATATATTCATCGCCTCGGCCGTAGTCGGTTAACCAAAGGTGAATAGTTAACCAACACGTCATTTTACATTCGTTAGGTATGCGAGTTCATGAACTCGCTCTAGTTTCGGATACTCCGTATTTTTTGTATTATGCTGTATGTTATGTAATTTTAATTATGACTGTTAGACTCAGAGCCAGTTACGAGCAGTTGACAGTTGAGCTTCCTTTTTAAATATTTAACATGTATCCGTAATACGGAATCAAACGTAACTGAAAAAAAGATTTGAACATGGCTTCGTTTCGTGAACGTAATATTTCGTCTGCTACAGCGCTTTTATGACCCATTTTTTCGGTCACTGAACGTGTCTCGACTCTGAGCCTAACTTGAAAAAAGAAACGACAAATCCAAATGTCTGTATTCAAAGTTTGAAACGTGGCTTTCGAAGCGCAGTCTCTACTTTTTATTTCTTAGGAATAGTCGCTTTCAATGGCGATCAATAAAGTATTTTTGTGGCGGTATAAATGCATAATAATATTCTTCTTATTTTAAAGCTGCCAAAATATGTAATAGAATTAATTCTCGCTTCACTATTCAAAGATTATTCGGAAACATGACGTCTGAACGTAGATTTGTGTTCGGAAATATCGTATCGGTATGATTGGTCAGAGCGAGTAGTTGTAATAGGTATATTAATGCGTAGCAAACTTATAGTATAATAGATAGGTCTTTTCTGAAATTTATAAACGTTAAACATACCTAGTCGTACAAGTTGTAAATTGTGATGTTCGATCATTGTGTTGACGGGGATCGATGTCAGGTATTCTGCAGTATTACATGTCGATAGAGTAGCGCCGAGATATCGACGGCACGGGCGATCGGGCTGCACGCTCGCATCGCGACATCTGAGGGAATAGAAATGGATTCAGAATGGCATTCAAAGTTTGTGAAGCGTGTCACTAGACACGTATCGGACTTCTCACAGGAGATGGAAATATAGGGAGTAGAAATTATGTAAATGCTACGCGCGCGTATCAGTGCGAACCGTGCTGGACTGAACAGTGACGCGCGGGGCATAATTTGCTGCATTGCTGGGACGACGCCGCACTGCGCGCACTGACACGCCGCCTCTGACATACTCGTACGGGAATCAAACGTGGACAGCTAGCGGTATCGGACAACCGATGTAAATATTTTTACATTTCGACTTAATGTATTTTAAAGTGTCACCGAGTAATAATTTCATGCACCACGTTATTATTCATCAATTCTAATGTGATTTACTTACGATAAATGTACTTTCTCTTTAGCGTGCGAGGTGTTCGTTGGAAAACTTGCGTGTTTCAATGATTTTGTAATAATAATTATCGTCTTCCTTGTATTTTGCATGTTAGCGCACAAGATAATTTTAGAATAGTTATTCTTCATATCAAATATTTTAAAGAGATGTTTATAGATTTAAATTAAGTTGATGAATGTGCGATTAATGGGGTCGCCGTTTCAAGTTTTTCAACGAACGGGTGCGGGCGACGTTGGACGGCGGCGGACGGCGGCGGGTCGCATCTATTGTTACAACTACATTATTGTCTATAAGATGTTGTTAGGATCGAGCCCAGATAGTGTCGGGTACTGTGCGGTTCTCACTCACTTCGGCCGATTAATCTTCTGTATTAAGACTTGATACTGTTGTTTGTTAAAAGTTTAAAAAAAGAACTTTAGCTGCAAAACATTCGTTATTATATATCTTTATATTACAGTACATAGCATGTATTTCGTTGGACGGAGACTTTTAGATCTCAAGAGTTATCTTGATATGTATTACGTGTTGTATAAATGTGATCGTCATCGCCTTACGCGGTTGTTCCTACATTCAACGGGCATGTTTTAGGTGCATTTAACGCTTAGGTGGTTGCATAACAGGGGAGCACAACCGCACTTGATGTAATCAAAACAGATCGACCAAAAACAACAACGGTTTTGCCGCAAAATTCAATTTGAGCGTGAATTAGTGGAGCGCCGGAGCTCGTCATCGAGAATGTAGCGACAGCCCTGTCTGAATAATGCCGCATTTACATCGACATGATATCGAGTTCTTTTTTTTTTATCTAAAACCAAATTAAGTACCTTGTTTGCGAGGCAATAAGTCTATTTGTACAGTTCTTTTTTCTAATTTCTACATAAGAAACGCTTGGAAATATGTAATATCAACTGTATTTTTAGATCATACGCCAATGATTTGTAAAAAGACAAGCTTATTTATAGTGACTAGTGTTTTAACTAAGTGGAAATCGTCTCACTGACTGTCTAAATAACTTGTTAATGTTTTCATTGTTTAGATTGTATCTGTAAAGTCTAGGAACAAAGGATGGATATTAAATTATTGCGCTTTAGGCAGTTGGTTCGCGGAGAATCCGAAGATACCTATCCCATGGAATCTGATTGCATTACCCTCTAAGGGTAGACGCATATGTGACGGAAGATGCGCTCGCATTGACAGTCGCGTGACGTCAGAACAGTCCAAGATCCGACCTTACACTCATAGTCGATGATGCCACAGATCGATCGGCGATACGACCGACGCATCCTCCGTCGCATGTGCATCCACCCGAACACATCTTCAACCAAAGTCAACTAGTACATTAAAAATCCTCCTTACAATACACACGATATCCGACCCATTGTTTCTAGATAATCTCATGACGCATATTTCAACCATAATTTAATAAACAGCATCAGAAATAAAGCAAGACTACTTGACCACGACGTAATTAATAAGTGTTATTAAAAATGGTTGAAATTATAAAAGCCAATTAAAATTTAAACCTCTTTCGCCACATTAAAAGTTTGTGTAGTTAAAAAATGAAGTTAATATGGAGAATGTATAAATATGTGGAGAAATGGGCCTTTATAATGTCTCCAGAAACACACATGGCTTCCCTTGCTAGTTTTCTAAACAACCTCTAAAAATCATAACATCAGATTACTCATGTATTTATTGTTAAAATATGAGTGTTGCCATATTTTCTTAAGTCATTATGTACAAATTGGATATTGTAAGATCATTTGTTATCTGTCAACAGTTGAATATTACGAAAATAAATCAAATCAAATGAGTTAACTTGTTTAATTTTGTTCCCGAAACTTAGACCTTGTCTGAATAAGACAGGTACGAAAGCTTGTTAATGAAATACAAAATAAACAAGACGGGTTGTTAGTGTTGGTACAAGCTTCGTTCAATGCGCTGAAGACTGGATCAGCGAAGCTTAATGGAGCAAAAATTGCTGTTAGAAGTACTAGGGAATGCTTTCACATTAATTAGAGAGCGATCCGAAGTAGGTACCTACAGCGCCCGGGGAGTACACGGTAGGTAATGAACTCGCAGATATTAACAAGACTTGTACAGTACGGCGTAGTAATTAGAAAGTCTGGCTTTTATTGATAATACACACAATAACAATGGTTAGTTATTATTTGATAGTTACTTTTAAACTACAAAATTGTTTTTCATGGCTCTGGGGGTTTTGGTAATTTAGAAGTTCTCAGTTCTTGAAGTCAGACTATTTGACTGATTCTTGATATTTCTATAGAAGCGGATAGCGGTAGGTTTATGTTTTGGTACTACGTTTGTCAGGGACGATTTTGTAGCCAGGAGAATCGATATAGGTATCTATTATAATTTCCCGTTTTATATCAACAAAATATCACGAATTTCGTTACGTATTAATCTCTATTACAAAGGAGTACTACTCACTCCTCTGAGGATACTTAAATCAGGGATAACGACAGGGTGGTGTCAGGGTTATAGCATGGCAACCCTATCATTAGCATATCTAACGTTCTGCCCATAGACCCTTGGTTGTCAACTCCACGTAAGCACTTACCTAACCATAAATTAGTGGCCACTATGTCCCATTAAAACTCCAATCCATCTCTGTCTATGATATTCAAAAGTTCTGATTCAAGAAAATCCTTAATCGAATTATCAACTTGGTACCGGAGCTTAAACGATTCATAATGGACAAAGTTTTGCTAAACAGTTGCGCCTGTCCCGGGCGTGAATAGGAAGCATTTTAGCGAGTTCTGTTGTTATTTAGGTACAAAGTAGCGCAACATTTCTTAACAATATTTCATTCTGAAACACGCAAAGTACTCGCTGTTTAAATTGTTGGCTCGTGCTTTTCTCTTTGAGACTTAGCGTTTTGTAACAGCTTAGTAAAGTTGAGAGCAAACTGCAAGAGATTTGTAGAAAGAATCCTCTGTAAGGTTGTTTCAATCGTTAGATTTTCATAACGATGTTTGTAGGCCTAGAACGAGTGCGTCAACTTGAAAGTACCTATTCGATTTAGGTCGATTTTGGAATAGAAAATACGATTATCCTATAATTATTTTTTATACTTAGTAATATGGTTTTTCTCAGTAGCAGCCTCGGAGTCTAAGATTTGTGCCCAGGTGATGGCAATAGGCTCACCCCTATTACATGGGACTTAAACATAACTGGTAAAATGTGGGCGTAGTATCATTAGTGAGACACCTCTGGCTAACCCTTCAGGGATTACAGGCGTTGTGTTATGCTATTTGAATGAATTTGTTATGATAAGCACGATTACTATCATACATTCATAATATTATTATAAATGCCGAAGTAACTCGAATCTACCTATTTTTTTTTCCGAAACTGGTAGGTACTTGAAATTTAACGTCGGATCTAATTTCCGTTACGTTAACACCGCCCGACCTTCAGTAGGTACCTACTTAATTCCCGATAGATACATAATCTTCTTCGAGAATTAAGTAGTACCTACAATATAAATGTACCTATACCTAGTAGCTACCAATGTTAACCGATTCATTGCCACCTTCATTTTCACCAACACATTAGCCAGGCCCCATACGATTTGTCTATGACGCGCCAGGTGCGTCGTGGGCCTCTTTAAAGGATGACGCGCCTGGTGCGTCACGGGCCCCTTGTGATGTTTTGTACGTATTTCTCCGTTATCTTGTGTCTGTTTGAGGAGGAAACAGTTGTTTGGTGTTCTTAGATTCGTATTCGTTGATATTACGAAGGAAATATGACGTTTCAAGGTAGGATTTATTGATTTTACTAAAATGCTACAGGGGTAGTAAACATATTGGAAACTTTTGTTGTATAGGTCATTTATTTGTATTGATAAAAGTGTTTTTTGTAGATAATCAGCAAGAAGACAAGATATTTTCTGAATGTAGCCAGGCATTGTTTACTGACGAGTATAAACATTGTGAGCAAGATAATAATAAAGAGAACGAAAGTTTTTCTGAATGTAGTCAATCTATTTTGCAAAATATTTCAAAAAAGGTTAAATTAGCAAGTTCTTCTTATAGTCAAGATAAAAGTTATGAGTATGATACAGACACCAGCATTGAGGAAATCATGGACAAATGGAAATCTTGAGGATTCGCCGCGGGCGCAGCGGCGTGCACTGCCACGCGTCTCTATGAACAACGTCTTATATTGCCATACGTTTGTGTTTACGCGTGCGATGATAAGTGCCGCTTGACGCGCCGCTGCTCCGTAAACAGAAAAATCGTATGACGCGCCGCGTGACGCCACGCTGCACGCGACGCGTGACGCCCCGCGTCTCCGTAAATGAGGCCTTAGTATTATGAAGCAGGTATTTTATAATATTACTACTCCTACCATGGGTAGAAAACTTAAAAGTCTGTTGGGGCAGTATTTCCACTGATTTAATTCAGTTACGCCCCTAATAAGAATACCAAGACGCAATATTTCCGCAGCTCACCTTATTGAAATTCTGTATGTATACATATGTAATATAACTCTATTATAAATTAAGTTTTTATATTGTTACCAAAGGTTTGCTATCCCTGATTGGTAAATTAAATATTAAAACTTAATTGCCAGGCGCACTTACTACTTTAATGTTCAATGTAGGATAAACAATGGTGGTTTTCGTAATCTCATAATTTTTAAGCTTGTTTTAAGTTAATTTAAAAATGACGCACCACGCGCGTCATGGGCCACCCGAGATGTTTACTTATGACGCACCACGCGCGTCATTGGCCATGAATTGGTTAAGTACAGTAAGCGGTCATAAGTGCAGTAGCATGCTAAGGTTTGAATTTGCTGTGAACACGCGGTACAGACCGTACCTACATCTGTGTGTAAAGTGATTATGTATTACCGCAGTCCCTCCAAATAACCTCAGAATTCGCAGACGGCGTCGAAAGGTCGTAAGTTAAAAATGACAGTCAATTGCTTTGTGAGATTGCTACTCCGCTTATGACCGCTATAACTGTACCTAGGTAGAAGATCTTTTATGTAAGCGGTAAAAATATAAAAACCCACGAACAATACCTACGTTTTAAAAAGCCTTTTCCCGCTGCAGTATTACCCAACGTGAAGTGTTTACTCGTATCCAATAGAAAATTTCCACATGAAAATGAAAATGTTACGTGAGGTAAATTCTCCGTGCCGCGCAATGTAATACCGACCGTTGCTCGTTTAAAATAGGACCGTAATTTTAATTTGCGTGTACCTTTTCTTTTTGTTTTAGTAATTAGGATTTTTGGTATGTTTATTGTTTGTGGTGTGTTGTGACTTGTGTCTCAAGATTGCAGGAAAAGGGTTTGAGGTCGGCGAGTACCAGGTACGAGTTTTTATTATTATTATTCTTATGATGGTATATAGATGGAGACCTTCTGTGACATACGGACGTCAACTGCATCAGAAATTATTACTGTTAATTACTCAAGTCCCACATAATGAGACACAATTGATTTTTTATTGTTCTGTCATACCAGTAAGTCAGTCGGGGCTCGACCGGTAACAACCAAGTCGAGCTAAATCTGCACTTTGCTGAAATAATGCGGATTTACAATAACTACATGATGTATTTCAATAGTTAGTATGAAAGAGTAGGAATTGATATAATTATGTCAATTACTAAAAGTTGAAATAGCCGATAGTTTAACAAATACATAATGTAGGGGCATATACTCGTAGATAGACCATTTCCTGGATTAACAGTTTAACACATAACATAACATAACATCACGCCTGTAATCCCCGAAGGGTTAGGCAGAGGTGTACCCATTGGTACACCCACATTTCGCCAGTTATGTTTTTAGTCCCATGTAATAGGGGGCGAGCCTATTGCCATCAACCGGGCACAAATCCAGACTCCGAGGCTGCTACTAAGAAACGCGCTTGCGACCACTAGACCAACGAGGCAGTTAACACATAGGATACTTTTTACTCCGGTATTGTGTTCTCTTAGGATAATACGAGTAGTTCAGCTTACTTTAAGGAAAATTACTTTTTACGCAGGCAGAAGCTAGTTATATAATAATTCGATAACATTTGACATTCTGTATTTTTAGTTATTTTGTGCTTGATACTTGATGCTTGCCATTTTGCTTTTTTGTTCTATCGCCCCCCAGCATGGCGCCCAATCCTTTCTTCCCTTCTCATATTATCTAGGCATCGTGAGACAAAGCGTTGAGGCCACTTGGAAAGACAATACCTCGTGATTAATAGGGTCCCCGATTGTTTCGACTTGTCTATCGCACACTCGGTTGTACATACCTATATTTGTTGTAGCTATGTCTGTTTGTTGGGAGTTGTTATAGGTACTGTAACAACCCAGACCTGGGTTGTTACTTGTACCGGGATATATTTATCAATTTACTTGATTGAAACACTTATTAATCATCCAACTTCGTGTATTCACTTTAAAATAATGTTATTATATTTTATTTCTAATTCTTAGTCTAGGCTTGACAGCCGCTGACACACACGGTCTGCCTCTATTTATTTATTTAAACTTAATGCAACAAATGTTCAAAGGCGGACTTAATGCCTTAATGGCATTCTAAATATAAAAGTCATATTTATCTCACAACAAATAGTTTGCATATGGCTCAACCAGCCAGCCTACGTAAAAAAATAAATGGTGTAGGCATCGCACTAATGTTGGGGCTACATTAGCGGGCTATAGCAAATATTCGTGTTAAAGCGATGTATGTGGCCGGGTAGATCGTTGCAACGCGTAGTATTCGGGCGAAGACGATGTACTATAGGGGCACAACAGAGATCAACACAATCCGGCACGATGAATCTTCACCTACTTACGAATAAGAAGAAGATTAAGCAAATACATACCTGCTAAAACAAAAAAGAAACACTTATTTATAAAAGGTTTGTTTTTTACCCTAGTAACCAAGTAGGTGCCTTCGGTAAATATTGTTTTTAAGAAAATCACTTAGGTACACAATAGAACTTTAGTAGGTTCTCATTTATAAGACAAAGACCCTTCTTTTTTATATCGATAACGGGATTCTACGCTATTTCTTCAATGTTTTTCTCAATTTTTGTTGAGCCGCTATTTGCGTAATTAAATATTTTTTATCAATATTAAAACAACATATTTTCATGTCTTTTCCATTTAATGAAATGATTTTTTTTTCCCACCATTTTCTTTAAACTTTGTTTTTTTATGGCACTTATTTCTGTGGCAGTATTAATTAAATTTTAAACGACTTCATTCTTTATTAATATTTTCCATCTATTTTCTAAACGAGGCACTGTTCTTCTTTGAAAAGTAACATTTTTAAAGAAAGAATGAGATCAAACGGTAACCCGTCTGAGCTGTATAACTTAACCGTTTATCCCTCTTTGCCGAAGTAAATAAAAAAATCTAGATTGGAAATAGTGTTTCGACCAACACTATCAACTTTTCAGCGCAGCAAATATTTCCCGCTACGAGTGTCAATCATAGATTCATGACAGACTGACATTCGATTAGGTGCAAACTTCGCACAAAATATAGATTTTATCGAAGTCGTCGATTTATAAGTATAGGCAGATAAACCTGTTTATAAAACGCCGTATTATCAAGATAATAAAATATCTCTGTAAATATAGCTATTAATCATTTATTTACTAAATGAATTATTAAAAAGAACGCTTTAGTACTGTAGGATTTTCTCCTGAATCGTGGGTTTTCAAACATATAAACTTACATACAAACTGCCAGATCCGAAATAATTATCTGTAAGAGATACAAATAGTTGCTCCGTGCGGGAGTCGAACAGCTGCTGCGTCAACCGTGTCGTCTTATTATATCAATTCATGTTAAATCAATAACTGTGTAAAGACACTCCGTTGTTCGCCGAACTTTTAGTCAGTAAAAGTCTTACACTCCCTTCCGCTCTGCCCAGAGCGGAAAGAGTTATTTGAAGATTTCCCGACATAAAAAAAGTGTTCGCCGAACTTGGATGACACAATGCTATGTGTCTTGATATCCCTCTTTATTCATCTATAAAAATGATTCTAATTTATCATCGTAATCATCATGACACTTGGCACGTCGCCTGTTGCCCGATGCCATCCATCCTCTTGATATACTCTCTAAGTCGCCACTTACGACGCCCGCGAGACGTGATCTGAGTAGCCATATTCCTAACCAAGGCCAGCAAAAATTTATGTGAATTCACGGACATTTATATAGCCCAAAGCAAACATAAATCAGAGCTACGTTTACAAACTCCACAAACCGAAATAATAATTGATATTTGCACTTTGTTCTGTCACAAACAATAACAACACAACATCGTTACCAGCTCCCCAATGGAATGAAACTGGATACAGATTCATGTTTGTTTAAAACCACAATTTCAATATCTGTCGGATATAAATAATCCTCATATTTTCCCTTGCGGGCGAAATAGTTTTCACACTGGGATTGCATTTCCAATATCGACGTAATCCGTAGCAACAGCTACGAGCTACGAGCTACGCGCTCCGTAGCCTCGTAGCTCGGCACAGTAATGCAATCGTTTCGCTCGGCTTGGTGGTCTTGGGAACGCTTCTGGCTTAATTAAAGGCTTCCACGAGTAGTAAATCTAGTGTTACGAGGAAAATATCATGAAATGAGAAATCGCTAATAATCAGGTTTATGGAAAGATTTTATTTTTATCTTTTAATTCTCTTATTTTTTCAAGCTTTGATGGTTTGCTGTACTACCAACCTTAATATGCAAAAACAAACAGTGAAGCCTCTCTTTATTAAATATTCCCTTCATTAATACGAACTCAAAGTAATGCGGTCATGGTCATTGTTTTTCTTTGTTATCTTTTGGCGAAAATGAAATCAGAATTAATTTTTAACGAATTTCTCGACACAGCGTTTAGGTTCACTTTACGGGTTTAATTTCATTAACATTTTGTGAAAAAATATCTCATTTAGTGAGTAATTTGATTGCTTCGGGTAACGCTGGTTTAAATAAGGCCATAATTTTATTATACCCATCTGGCTTGCTATCTTTTTACTCGGGTAAGATTACATCTGTCTAGATGTTCTAGACTAGACAAATTCAAGGCCTAGTTAAGGCGCTCCGCATACAGAGCAACTTTAGTTGACGGAACTGTCAACTTTTTAAAATTTTAGTCTACAACCCCCCCGTTGCAGTTATTACTACATCTACGCAGTTTCATTAAACAAATGAAAATCTTCATTTACAGCTAGTTGCGATATGCCTGTTGCCTCATCTCGGAGATCAAAGTTGTTGAGTTTGCGGAGAGACTAAGATTCTGTGATCACTAAACACAAACATTTGGAGAAAATATTTTGCACATCTATACATAATTAGGTATAATGAATCAGAAGAGTTATTTTTTTGTTTGTTAAAACGCATCAATTTCGGGAACTACCAGCCATATTGGTAAAATTCGCTTAGTATATATGATAGCCAGAATAATGAGGCGTTGTAGGCTATAATTATACAACGCGTCAAAACTAAATATATATGAGTCTTATTGCTTGAATTAAATGGATTTTATTTCATTAACGTTATGCTACGCGAAAAAATCCACGCAAATTAAGTGACGGGCAGAATATAGTAACATAATAGGTTGGGGAAAAAGTCTTTTCGCATTATAGTATGTATGAACTTGTAATAAAATCTCTTTGGCTATATTATAACCTAACCTAATATTATATAACGTAGCAAAAAAAAAACATAAATACATAAATAGCAGCAATATTTCTGATTTTACAACTGTTTTAGCTCATCATAGATAATGTTTTTGCTTATTCTTGTAAGTTATATCGAAGCACGCGTCGCTCGTAAACAAAACCGGTTTTTTTGTTGTTTGTCGCATTTTTATGAATATACATAAAGAAAGTGCTGGCACAAGTTCTTCACTGGAGTTTTACTGACAAAGGTGTTTTCTTTCAAAACGACAAGAATCTTCGTTCCTTTCGGGCATTCCCTGTTATTAGTCTATAGACTAATAACAGGGAATGCCCGAAAAATGCATAAAATCAACAGAAATTACGAATAGTCCTAAATTGTATTCAAAATAAAATATGTATATTTAAATAATAATTGTCTTGTTTTCGCACACACAAATATCTTTAGTATAAACTTTAGTGTTTTCTTGTTTATTTATTTATCTAAACTGTAGTCACAAAAAGTACAAAGGCGTACTTTATTCTTAAGGTCCGCACAATATACGTCAGCGGTTCGGTCACGGACAGCGGCCCGCCATTTGGTGACCCTGCACTATGCGATCTCTCCGCTAATAGCAATCGAATCGAGCATCTCCCATCGCACAGACTATTTCAAGCACGAATTTCAAGTTGTAAAACAAAAGAGTCGAGATCGTGGTGAACTTTTTACGTTGACATGTGGATGGAAATCATAAAATAATATGAGAACTCATTTTGTTATTTTATTTCACGGTTCATGCATGTTTCAATGTAATTGACTAACTGGGCTTTGTGGTACTGTTATGTTTAAGTTATCTTTTACCTTAAAAATATAGCATTTGCATAGTAATGCTTCAACCCTTCTCTCTCTTCTTTTCTATACGAAATTGCTTTTCGGTAAAGGCAATTTGAATCAATTATTTTTTTCTTGGAAGTGCCGTTTAGATGTGCCTTTTAATGATCTAATTGAAAGAAATAATTTGACTTTGACCTCAGATCGTCATTTACCCCAGAGCCCCCCTTATTATGATAATATTAGGGGCGCGTTATCAAAGATTGCAAATACAAAAAAAACATAAAAGTTTATTTTTATTTTTATACCTAAGTATGTTAGGTATCTAAGTATGTAGGTGCGGCGTAAGCGCTTGTATTCTGTAAATAAGGTCATTAACGACATTGATGGTCCACGCCCCCCTTTGCTGATCACTGCGCCCCCTTAAGGTTGCCCGCCCCTTACTTTAAAATCCCCTGATTTATCCGAAAGTCACTCATTACTGTATAACTCTTGAGCATTGTCCTGAATGGTCCTATATTTTAACAGGTTCATCGAACATTTGTAGCCATATAATTCCATTTCATAAACCTGTCTATAGTTTTCATTTGAAACAAGCAAAAACAAGTTTTTAGGCAAAGCCTCAGTTGGGTTCAGGTGAAAGGGTCGAGATAATTTCAACAAAGTAGGTATAAACAAAGCTTCTCACAATCCCAACAAATACCTTCAGGCGGTGTGAATTGTTTTATACAGATGGACTTGTGATCCTGTATTACACCTACAACTTTCTACCTTTTTCAGGATCCGCGGAGGATAAATAACTCCTTTTGAATTGTTTGACAATGGTATTAACAATATGGCAGATGTTCTTCATCTTTACATTTAGGTTGACTCACATTTTTTAAAATATTGAGCACATTATACAGCTCGTATCACTAGCCTTGTTAATATCTTGGATGGTACCGGTGGTTAGTATCGCAAAATGATCTAGCAGATCTGGTCATTAGCAAACTAGTTTTTGCCTACGACTTCGTCCGCGTGAAAGTCGGTCATCACGTACACAGTTTAAATCGAAGGTTCAAAAGTGTATCTAATGTTTTTAATTTTGGTTCAGGCTTAGTCCGTAAGAAATTTTATTGAAATCGGTTCTGTGACTTAGTCGTGAAAGCGTAACAGACAGATATAGTTACTTTCGCATTTATATTATTAGGTTGGATTATACCTAGTTAGGAAATTACAATGAGACACAACCTCCAAGTATAATATATTTCTATCTCTCTGAAAAAAGCAAAAGAACAAAATGATTACCTACTCAGTAAATGGAATATTCTAATCTAAGTTTAAGACACGACATCAAACATATTTACGACTACACACATAAATATATTCTTCAGACCGTCTATAAAATTGTTATGCATGCATATGGTAACAATATTTTATAAGGGGGTCGTAACCGAGCGCTCGATATAGAAGTAGTCTTTTCATATTTTAGTTGATAAGTAATTACATTTTATGATATATAGGTAGATAGGATTAGGACACTGATATCAAAACTTCCTACTAGGTGAGGACTACATACAACTAAAATCATATCAGCAAGGGCGGATCCAGCTTTCAAGCCAGAGGGAGGGGTTGTATGATGAAGGTCTAGTCAAGACAAGCTTCGTTTCGGTTACAATAACAAACCAACAAATCTAATTAAAATTAAATGTAAGCCCAGTGGGGGGGACCCCCATGACCTTCCCCCTGGACCTCCCTTGCCTATCGACTTCCCTACGGAAGTTTGTAAAAACAGCAACGCTGCTGCCTTAAAAGCTGACTCAGTTAGTGATATCTTCTGTCAATAGAATTAAGTAATTTTTGCTCCGGTGTCCCTTTTACGTAAATTAAACCTTTGCCACTGCTGCCTACCTTTAAATTTTAGTTATTTGATGGAAACCCTACTGACCACAATCCTAGATAGTGTCCGTATCCTATCTACAAAATTTCATCGGATTTAATTACTTATGGACCATAACTGCCTCGTTGGTCTAGTGGTCGCAAGCGCGACTGCTGTGCATGAGGTCTTGGGTTCGATTCCCAGGTCGGGCAAAGTGTTATTAGGTTTTTCCATCAGGAATTTCTCAGTAGCAGCCTCGGAGTCTTGATGTGTGCCCGGTTGATGGCAACAGGCTCGCCCCCTATTACATGGGACTAAAAACATAACTGGCGAAATGTGGGTGTACTGATGGGACACCTCTGCCTAACCCTTCGGGGATTACAGGCGTGATGTTTTATGTGGACCATAATATGAAAGGCTGCTCTTGTATGAAGAGCACTATCTGTAGTCTCTAGTTCTCGTCATTTCGCCGCAAAAAGAAACCGTCGACACGACACGTCGCACAGCGTAGCAACAGTGAATTTACGCTACTAAAACCGAGAATTGAAAATAACCGGTAAGAATTTTTCTTAAACCCTGAAACTCCTAGCTGTTTTTCTTTTGTTTGTCAATGCTTTTGTGCTAATTTCCATAGGCAGAGGTGGAACACTTTTTTTTTTTTTAGTTGTTAAAAATCATCAAATGATCCTCCTGCCCTAGGAAGGGACTGTCAGACTTTTACGGACTAAAAAGCCACCCTGTTCCTTCTGTTGGCCTTTACGTTCCGGGGCCACGGTATCCTGTAAAGACGTCCCGCAACCCCGGCAGACGTTGGCCCCGTTGGGGACCAGAGGACACCGCGGTAGTTTTAGCCTGTAAGAGTCCGGCATGCTCCTCCGTCAAAAACTTCCATGGGGAACCAAAATAAAGCTGTTAATACCTATCAAACTCAAAGTCAAATCAATTTTATTTTTTGCAAAAATGCATTTTAATGGTCTACTTGAAAGAAATGTTGAAAAATTGTTTAACATTTCTTTCAAGTAGACCATTAAAATGCATTTTTGAACGTCATTTACAGGAGAAAAGAAAAATTATAATATTGAATCTAGTTGCCCATTCCAATAAGTAGTTTCATATGGAGAAGAACGGGCAAGAAACTCCAAACTTGCTCTATAATCTTCTGAAATATAATCTTGTGAGAACTTGAAAGTTTCTAGCTTGTCGATCACTAAGTTATAATCCAATATGCTTTGTTTGCAAACTTACCTACGAAGGAAGTACGGAAATTTGGGAGGTATTAAGAGTTTTTATGACGCACTCCGGCCAAATTTATACCATGCCACTACGTTCGGGAATAATTAAAGAGAGTTCGGAGAGCCTACGAGTCTTTTTTAATGATTAAAGACTGTTCAATATGTATGCCCTGACCAGGGTTGCTAACACTTTGTCTGTGTTTTAAAATGATTGCCCTAAAAATACAGGGTTATTATACAGCATTAAATTAAAAGCAATAGTACTAAACACATAAACGCATTTACGCACGCATTTTAAACTATAATATAAGGCCATTATTCTGGTATATCAAGTTCCGTTCACTTTAACCATGTAAAATACTGGTACACGGCTGCATCCGGTTAGACTGGAAGCCGACCCCAACATAGTTGGGAAAAGGCTTAGCAGATGATGAGAACGTTCACTTTAACCTACCTACCATTTTTTTTTCATCTTATCGCTATCTACTATACAGTGTCAATGAAAATTTACCCGAAACCTTAAAAGGAGTCATTGTACTTATCATTATGAACAACTTTTACTATGGGACCTACCTTGAAATCATGAAAAAAAACAGCTGTTTCATTCATAATGATCGTGTTGTGTAGCATTTTTGTAGGGAACAGCAGATTTTTTTTTCCAGATTTCAGGGTTGGTCCCATAGTAAAAGTTATTAATAATGATGAGGACAATGACCCCTTTTCAGGTTTCGGGTAAATTTTTATTGACCCTGTATAGTAGATAGCGATAAGATGTAAAAAAAAATAATATGTAGGTTAAAGTGAAGGTACTCATCATCTGCTTAGCTTTTTCTCAACTATCTTGGGATCGGATTCCAGTCTAACCGGATGTAGCCGAGTACCAGTATTTTACATGGTGGTTAAATTGAACGTATTGTTAACTTGATATACCAGAATAATGGCCTTACATTATAGTTTTGCTTTTAAAAAATATAGTAGTTTGGCCTTTCGTCAGAAATATAGTACATAGTCAGGCTTCTAGTCCTCTATCCACTGTTATTTATTAAGTGTGTAGTAGATTTTATAATAATATTAGTATTGTGTTCTAGGTATTGTAATTGGTTTGTAACGGTTTTAATTAACTATAAATAAATAAATAAATAAATTAATAATTAATTCTAATGTAGCAGCATACTATATTATAGGTACATATTATTATTTATTGAATAAAAGGCTAATACGGACCAAATATAAAAATGAACTAATACACTTTCAATACAAAGATACAGTAGGTACAATACAATACAATTACAGATCAAAACAATAGGGTATAGTAGGGTAACCCTAGCTGACTGGCCAATTGGAAGATAACGCTAGGCTAATATATTCCTTTATCAATGTATTCTTTGATGTAGCCCGATAATTGCAATAAGGCCAAAGAGGAAAGTTATATCGGTTGTCCCTCAAACGCGGATCCACTGATGTGTGTAGGAATGTCCACAACCCGATTTTATTACGATATAGAAACGTAAGCTTTAATTTTTGGCATCTAAATAAAATATAATATAACATCAACACATCACGAATCATCACATCAGTAATCGGAATAGGACGACCCAAGCCACTTCCTTGCTCAGTGCCATATGCTGTTCTACATTAATATTATAAAGAGGAAAATATTGTATTTTTGTTTATTTATTTGTTTGTTTGTAATGGATAAACTCAAAAAATACTGGACCGATTTTAAAAATTCTTTCACCATTAGAAAGCTACATTATCTGCGAATAACATAGGCTATATTTTATTTTATTTTTGCGCGGACGAAGTCGCGGGCAAAAACTAGTAGTTAATAATTACATTATCCAACTAAAAAGGTTGATTTGCAATGCACCTGTAATCCCCGACGGGTTAGGCAGAGGTATACCCATTCGTACACCTACAGTACGTCAGTTATATTTAAGTCCCATGTAATAGGAGGCGAGCCGATTGCCATGAACCGGGCACAAAACCAGATCCGAAGCTGCGCTACTGAGAAATTCCTATTGGAAAACCCCTTAACGCTTTTCCCGACCTGGGAATCGTGCCCAAGATCCCGTGCTCAGTAGTCACCCTTTGCGACCACTAGACCAACTAGGCAGTAAAGTAGTAGTAAAATAATACCAGCCTATTTTGACCCACTGCAAGTTAAAGGCTTCTTTTTCATACCTATAAAGGTTCATGAGATACAGCCCATTGACAGACAGACGGACAGCGGAGGCTTAGTAAAAGGGTCCCGTTAGCACCCTTCAGGTACTTACGGAACCCTAAAAACGAGAACTTTAACATTAATGGAAATGTCTGAAAAGTTTCGAATTCTAAGCTAACTAAATCTTTTTCTTTGGCAAGTTGAAGTTTAAATTAAGTACCTGTGTACTTACATAATCTCTTTCATGTTATGTTATGTCTAAATCTCTGAAGTCAGACTATTCAGATTTAATGTTAAGAATCTTGACAGCATACCTACTTATTACATAACATAACATCACGCTTGTAATCCCCGAATGGTTAGGCAGAGGTGTACCCTTTAGTACACCCACATTTTGCGCAGTTATGTTTAAGTCCCATGTAATAGGGGGCGAGCCTATTGCCATCAACCGAGCACTAATCCAGACTCCGAGGCTACTACTGAGAAATTCCTGATGGAAAAACTCAATAACACTTTGCTCGACCTGGGAATCGAACCCAAGACCTCATGCTTAGCAGTCGCGCTTTGCGACCACTAGACCAACGACGCAGTCTATTGAAAAAGTTACCAGAAAAGAAGGAAATTATTCATTGAAAACTCGAGGTATTGTTAATAGCGATTTTATTTTTACAATAAGCGTATTTAATAAATAATGTACATAACACATAACATAACATCACGCCTGTAATCCCCGAAGGGTTAGGCAGAGGTATACCTATTAGTACACCCACATTTCGCCAGTTATGTTTTTAGTCCCATGTAATAGGGGGCGAGCCTATTGCCATCAACCGGGCACAAATCCAGACTCCGATAAATAATGTACCTACCTACCTATTTATGAAATCACAAAGATTTAAGAGTGCGGAAAGGAAAAACCTTTGTTAAAAAGTAAAAAGTGCTCGAAAAAATCTTCAGGAGAAGAATTGGTTCCGTGCTCACGCATTAAACAAAATTAAATTATATTTTTGGACTTCAAAATGATGTTATTATAGGTATTCGTTTTTCGGGAAATATGGAGTAAGCTCATTCATATAACTTCGAAGTACCTACCTGTAAACCAACGTTTAGTTTGTACTAGAGGTAGTACAAACTTAATAAGCAAACTCAGACCATCCCGTTTGTCTGTTTGAAAGCGTTTATCTTGAAAAGTGCTGATTCGAACTTCCATCAGTAGATAGAGTGTTTCACGGAGGTCTATGTGTCTTATAGGTTTAGCTACGCACATAATATATTACGTAATACATTTAATATAAGTCAACAAATAGGAAAGATATCTAGGGTCGTCAGATATAGTTGAAGTTTTCTTAGAAACCGATGGATGTCTTCGATTGATACTTAACTTAATTAATAAATTGTTTAATGGAGCCGATTCTCTTGGTCACAAACTAAACTAAAATTAGACTATTTCCATCTTTTTCTGTCCAATAAAACAAGAAAGAGACTAATGTAAATAAGAGCTGTCAAATTTAGTCAATCTGACACATCCATACAATTATAGTTGACATCTTAAAACGTATGGATTAAAAATACGGAGAAATTCAAGGCAAAACTAGTTTGACATCGCTAACTTAGTTCTTTAATGTCGCCATCCTTTTCGTTCGCTGTATGTTAGTAAGAGATGTCAATTCTCTTAATTAGGTCTAGTTTGTGAACAAGGGAATCGGCACCATTATCTACTTTTTAAATGAAATTACATTTGAAAACATCCATCGATTTCTAAGAAAACTTCAACTAAGTACTCGTATATCTGACGACCTGCATATCGCCAGTTATGTTTAGGTCACATGTAATAGGGGGTGAGCCTATTGCCATCAATCAGGCACTATGTTAGTAACTTACATGACTATTAAAAAAACTGGCCTTAAGCATAACTATTGTTCAAATAGTTACCATATTTGATAACAAACGACCTGTATATTGGAATAGATAATGACCCCAGGGCTATTGAGATTACGAAACCGATACCTAGGGCTATAAATATTCATGATTATGAGGCAAATGCAAACGAAACATCTTAGTGTGAACGTTAGCACAGACTTAGCAGTAATATGCTTAGTATTAGATCCCTTCGAGGGGTAGTAAAAAAAAAATCTTTCTTATTTACTTAGGTTTGCATTTGTGGCCCGACAATGGTGCCGATTCCCTTTGGTCACAAACTAAACTAAAATTAGACTATTTCCATCTTTTTCTGTCCAATAAAATAAGAAAGAGACCAATGTAAATAAGAGCTGTCAAATTTAGTCAATCTGGCACATCCATACAGTTATAGTTGACATCTTAAAACGTATGGATTAAAAATACGGAGAAGTTCAAGGCAAAACTAATATGACATCGCTAACTTAGTTCTTTAATGTCTCGGAATTTCACCGTCCTTTCCTTTCGCTGTCAACAAGGGAATCGGCACCATTATCAAAAAAATTGGAATTTTTGTATAACCACTTACTCTTTTCACCCTGCTAGGGGTTGAATTTAAAATATCCTATTTTAGTGCTTGCCTACGTCATAAAAGGAAGCCGTGTGCAAAGTTTCCCTTTCCTAGTTTCTAGCGCACAGCTGAAACTAAGTCACATCACGAACAAGTCAATCAGTTCTCCTTTTATCCGTTGCGGGCTGTAACGGCCCGCAACTTTGTCCGCGTGGTTTTTTTACTCGCGTTAAGTTACGTCTTTAGCTACTGCTCTGCTCCCATGGGACGTAGCGTGATGTTATATGACCTATACTGTTCCTCATAAATCTGGTTATCAATTACAAAAAGACTTCCAACTCTAATGCTAGTTCCAGAGATAAGTACGTTTAAATAAACAAACTAAACACTCTTTAGCTCTTTTATATAAGTATAGATAATACAATAAAGAACGTCACGAATAGGTTTGAAAATTGAGGTACCTAAAGATAATTATAATTCCGTGCGACATATATTATCTTTTACGCACGCAATCAAGCAAGTTTCAACTGTATTTCTGTGGTGACTTAGTTAGTTATCAATTGATCAATAAAATATACAAAAGCATCGTTTCTTTTTTCAGTAGTTTATCTTGAACACCACTGACATCGGTAAATGTCATGAGGAAACCTGAACTTATACCAGCCTATGACTGACCCACTCAAACCATGTCAGAGGCCCTTGAGGCGGTTTAGAAACTCTGACACTAAAGTGTGTGGGGAGTAAGACCTTACTGCCCACACAATAAAGGAATGGAGGGACTAAAGCATATTGGTGCTGTATTTGTACTGACCATAAAGGGGTCTTCTAACAGTTTCTTCAAGGGTCCGGACACAATCCATATTTTTTATTTAGGTCATTTGTAGCAACCGTGTAGCGCATTACAATGAGAACTTGTAGGTCCACGATTTTTTATCTCGATTATCTCGAGGCTCTTGTTATTCTAACTGTTATTTTGGTATAGCAAGGTCAAAAGGTTGTGTTATTAAGCTTAGATATTGTAGGTACGGTCAGCAAAAAAAGTCGATAAACGTTTCTGATTTCGAAATCCTAATTATTGAGCACAGCTACACTTCTAGAGGAAATACTAAGAGGCTGTAAAGTAAGCATAAAAAAAATGAAAAACAAGAAAATAAAGTTACACAATAAAAAATATTCTAAATGGCAGTGTAGCGCATTATTACCTACATGTTTATTTAGATGATATTTAAAAGTAACAAATGTTTCTGGTTTTTACAGAAGATTTCTCAAAGGAATTATTTCATACAAACTTTGATTGGACAAACAAACACGACACAAAGAAATACTAATATTAAAAAATCCTTCGGCCAACAATGTATACGTTGGTAAAAGCATGGCATTGTTATGGCTAAATCGGTTGAGCCGTTCTCAAATGATGATCTTTCATATATCATTAGTTTCAAGGGTGACTGATTAGGGATCGATATGTATGTATTTAAAAAAAAACATCATGAATCCTACTGACACCCGTCAGACGTCCTATTGACTGCCTCGTTGGTCTAGTGGTCGCAAGCGCGACTTCTGTGCTGGTCTTGGGTTCGATTCCCAGGACGGGCAAAGTGTTATTGGGTTTTTCCATCAGGAATTTCTCAGTAGCAGCCTCGGAGTCTGGATTTGTGCCCGGTTGATGGCAATAGGCTCGCCCCCTATTACATGGGACTAAAAACATAACTGGCGAAATGTGAGTGTACTAATGGGTACACCTCTGCCTAACCCTTCGGGGATTACAGGCGTGATTTTATGGTTGTTATGGAATCCTACTATAAAAAAATTATAAATGTTAAAGTTTGTAAAGATATTTAGATGTTTGTTACTCAATTACGCGTAAACAGATTTCGATGAAAAATGGCACATCGATAGATCATTTCCTGGATTATCACATAGGGTACTTTTTATCCCTTTTATGTGTTTTCTTGGGATAATACTTTAACTTACTTTACGGAAAGTTACTTTTTAAGCGGGCGATGGCGAAAAAAATAGTTGCTTAAAATTGTTTCAGTCTCCTTCTTTTTATCGTGTGGGTAGTAAGACCTTACGACCCTACACACCCTAGTGTCAGAGTTTCTACACCGCCTCAAGGGCCTCTGACATGGTTTGAGTGGAACATTAATTCCAGGTTCCCTCACGATGTTTTCCTTCACCGATGCCAGTGATGTCCAAGATAAACTTAAGAAATTACATATGAATTGAAAAATTCCCATTTTTACTTGCCCGGATTTGAACCCACAACCTTATGCATGAGAGGCGGGCGCCTTAACCACTGGGCCATCACAGCCACATGTTCATTGTTTCAGTAATTACTGCGATAGTTGACATTGTAATCAGTCGTAATGGTTTTAGTTCGCGCGCCTGATTCAGAGTACCGCAGAATTAGATCCCGCAATCGTAATATAAATACTTGGGGACCATTAACCTCTTTTGATGGCCTTTGTTGTGCCTCTAGTGTTCGAATTTTATAGCACTGTTTCTTCGACTACTATTTATTAGTGCGAAATGGTCTGACGGCTCAATTTCAACTAATAAAATTAGAGTGTCCTTGTGGACTTAAATTTCTTTTTATATGTCCTGTGGGTGCGTTTATAAACATACGTACTTTTTCAGGACATTGCTAAACGACTGGTCGACTCTTCACATGACCAGAGGACTGGCCTTTCCTTGGTTTAAAGAATCAGCATTGCCATACACCGTTGCCTTTTTGGCAATTGCCCCATTGACAGCGACGCGGAGTTTTTTTATGGTCTATAAGCTTCCTCCTTCTTTTTTAATACATCGTATATGTATACTTTGAAATTGTATTATTATTTATAACTTTAGTGTTAAGTGTATTATAATGTAAAGTACAGTTTTGATTGTAAGTAAATAAATAACTTATTAGTCATAACATACTGACTGACTGCCTCGTTGGTCTAGTGGTCGCAAGCGCGACTGCTGTGCATGAGGTCTTGGGTTCGATTCCCAGGTCGGGCAAAGTGTTATTGGGTTTTTCCATCAGGAATTTCTCAGTAGCAGCCTCGGAGTCTGGATGTGTGCCCGGTTGATGGCAATAGGCTCGCCCCCTATTACATGGGACTAAAAACATAACTGGCGAAATGTGGGTGTACTAATGGGTACACCTCTGCCTAACCCTTCGGGGATTACAGGCGTGATGTTATGTTAGTCATAACATAAATAAATGAAGCAATGTTACCGTATCCAAACAATCAAACTCGGAACAATTACCTGTTTTTATCCATAAAAATATTTGTTCCGTGCGGAAATCGAACTGCAGCAGCAATCCTCTCAGTTACTACGCCAACCGTGTTATCATTCCATCTTTCAACTTATTAAGAGGAAATCAGAACTTACTTGAATTTGGTACCACGGTTTTGAATTGGTATCGAAATATGAGTTAAAACAAACTCATCTTCGGCAATATGAAAATAAAGCTTTTTAAAACTTTTTCGCCTTTGATATGCCCTGAAATGTTCTTCTGAAAAGAACATTTCAGTAGGTACATACATAGTCACGTCATTTCTCTACGGCCTTCGCAGTAATTAACGCAAGAATCTTTTTGACTTTGTGAAAGGTTTGGCAAAAGAACCTTTTCCGGCCCAAGAACCGTCAGTACCTAACTACCTACATACATGATGTATGACCAATTTTTACTTTTCATGTTAAGGTTTTTAATTAAAAGCTTTCATGCGAATAGGGGGGGGGGGGGCATGTGTAATAAATACACATTACACCTAAGTCTGACCTAGTTCTAGGCCATACATTCCAACCGATTCTTTCTTTTAGAGCCCTAAAAGAAGAAAAGAAAAACTGTTTATTTACGCACAAGTAAAAAATTGTACCTACATAAAAGCAAGTTGGTGCTTGAAACATAAAAAAATAAATATAAATACTTAAGAAATAAGCATGACACGGTCATGACTGCATGACAGACTAAATACATACGATGTTTAAATAAACCTCATAAAACAACAGTTTCTTTTATTTCTTTCTATAATTATGTTCCTTGACTCATCCTAATTTATATAAGTTAAACTTCTTTCTTTATATTTCATCTATAATAAAATAAGATGACAAAAAATAATACCAATTATAAAGTTTCGAATTCGTAGCTTGACGCCGAGGGCGCGTTTTTGCTTTTTTGGCGTGGCGGTCAGGAGGATTAAACTGCAGCGGCCGGCAACCCGCGGCCCGTTGACGTATTGCTTGCGGCTCGTGAATGTTTGTTTAAGTATTACTTGTACGAATTCAATCTATTTTTTAATTTTTTTTAGTAACATTTTTATTTTTTCGATGAGATATGACTGCCTCGTTGGTCTAGTGGTCGCAAGCGCGTCTGCTGTGCATGAGGTCTTGGGTTCGATCCCAGGTCGGGCAAAGTGTTATTGGGTTTTTCCATCAGGAATTTCTCAGTAGCAGCCTTGGAGTCTGGATTTGTGCCCGGTTGATGGCAATAGGCTCGCCCCCTATTACATGGGACTAAAAACATAACTGGCGAAATGTGGGTGTACTAATGGGTACATCTCTGCCTAACCCTTCGGGGATTACAGGCGTGATGTTATGTATATGACCAAATATACGTAGGTATATTGGGCTTTTGGGGTTAAAAACACATTTGCGGCCCGCTTTTAGTTTATTTTTCCACCTTGTGGCCCTTGACTGCCAAAAAGTTGTCGACCCCTGGATTAAAGTATTCTCTCAGCATATTTTTTTCTCTGTTACTTAGTTAGATGGCGCAGAGTAACGGCTATGGGATGTGTCTTTAAAGGTATTAGAAAAAAAAGTGTAAAGTTTCTCATCCTCCATTTAAAAGGGAGGATCCTCCGAACAGACTGGTGTTATGCCTGGCGGGTTACTGCCCGACGGTTGTTGTCGGAATTTTGAATATAAGATCGGGGCAAAGTTTTATTGTTTTATAGGAATTGTCAGTTGTAGTTCGTATTCTATACGATAGACATCGCCACATGTCTTTTCACATCTCAAGGTACCTTTACTATGACTACATATTATAAAACAAAGTCCTCGGCCGCGTCTGTCGGTCTATTCGCGATATACGCAAAAACTACTCAAAGGATTTTCATGCGGTTTTCACCAATAGATAGAATGATTCATAAGGAAGGTTTAGGGATATAATTTTTTTAGAATTTGTTTAAATTGGTTGAAATATTACAATAATTTGGAGGTTTCATCAACGATTGCAACCGTGCAAAGCCGGGGCAGGTCACTAGTCTTACCTAAATGAGTCTCAATTCCGATATAATTGTTACCATTTGACAAAATTTAAAACGTGTATTTTTTAAGACTGGCAGTCTTTAGAAATTCACATTTTAAATTATGTCAGGCAGCCATTTTTATAATTAATTAGCAGTCGTTTGTTTTGTGTTAATAATTTCCCCTGTAGGTCTAGCACGAGCGTGCTAATGTGAAAACATTTCTTTAAGAAGAGTTGTTTGTTATCATGATTACAATCATATGGAAAGTAACGGTCCCTTAACAGTTACCTATATATTTTATCGCAAAAAAAATCTTACTACTTACTTTTATAAAGGCGAAAGTTACACTAAACCACTGAACCGATTTTGACTAAATTTGGTACAGGGTAAGTTTGAACCCCAGGGAATGACATAAACTAAGTACTTTTTATTTATCGACTTCCACTGCGTCCGCGACAACCGACATTTATGCGGACAAAGTCGCGAGCAAACGCTAGTTTGAGATGAAATCGGTCGAATTTACGTTATATTCGCTCTGCTCGCTCGTGCTAGGCTCTCTGATGGTTTACACGTGCCCAATGTTTATAATGAAATACAAAATTGAACACGAAAGATATCTTTGTTACGCTAAATTAACATTGAAACGCGTGGAATGTTCAATTACTTAACTTTGTTTATTTCATTATGTTTTTCCATTTTCTTTGTATGTGATAAAGCCTAAAGTACACAAACGAAAAATGTATGTGACTAAATTGGCAAGTGAGCGTACGCTGCTCTGATTGGTTGCTTGAATTATCAACAACTAATCACATCAGCTTACGCATTTTGACAATAATAATAATAATATCCTCGGAATAATTCTTCGTTCACACACAGAAGTGACTACAGTACCTACTTTTAACCTTTGCATAGTTTTAATTCATTGGTACAGTAAAAAAAAATACCTATTATAAAAAAAAGCTTTAAATTTAAATTATTACAATATTATTACACGACTGCCCCAAAAAAAGGAGTGTTATCTGACATTGTATTGTCACCAGAACTAAAGATGCAAAAGGTCAAAAAATGGTTTGCAAATTTTTAAAGGACAACTTAGGTACTTAGATACATACGATCAGTGCAAGCTTTTGTTACATGACTACCCCAAAAAAAGGAGTGTTATTACACGACTGCCCCAAAAAAAGGAGTGTTATGTGTTCAGGGTTAATGTATATATGTGAGATTCTTTATTCCACCATAACTTTTAAACGCCTGAACCGATTATGTATGGGCTATCGTTACAATCCTTGCATCGTTCCGAGTAACATAGGCTAGTAACATAGGCTTAAAAATAAAAAGAATTCTGAGTGGTCACTTTGAACCGTAAATTAATACCTACCAGTCTCCATTTTTTTTTCGTATACCAGCCTCAATTTTTTTTTTATGAATCTGGTCGTGTCTATGTTTATCGTCTAAAATTTGACAAGTACATTTAAAAAATATATAACACTATAAAAAAAAAACGCCGTAAAAAAAACTGACGAGTAAACAAAGTACAAATATGTGAAATTTTTGCAGTCGTATTTTTGATTTTTTTAAACTATAGTAGCTTGTTTAGCTTGCCCTGTTCGTGTACGTATGTATGTAAGTTGTAGTTTCAAAGTTTGCAAACCATTTTCGACCATTTGTTGGTATCCGATTGAGCTGAAATTTTGCATAAACCTTTAGTTCTGATAACAAAACCATGTCCAATTCTCAAAATTGTAATAATTTTAAATTAAAGCTTGTTTTTAAATATATTTATTTTATTAGTTTATTTCCATCAACTGTTAAAACGCAAATAATCCTCCCCCGTTAAGAATGAAAGCATAGACATTTCAGAACAATTCCAATACTCCACTTTACCTTGTACATTATATCTCTCAGCACTAACTTACGTGTAATTATAACCGTGTTTGGAGTTCCCTTTGAGGCGTTTTCACGTTGTCATGGCAACTAGTTCTTCAATTACTTGCTTCACAGACGGTATTTACATAATCTTCTAGAGAAATTAAGAAAATAGCTGGAAGCTTCTCACTTGGGCATTGAATAATAGATTTATTTGACTTAAGAAGAAAATAAGATAGTTGAACTATGTAAAAACGAGGAGTTCGATGGTATTGATGTAGAGATGAATACCTACCAATATATTAGATCTAAGGTAACTAACATAGCTCTAAAAATGCGAAATTCAAGTGGCAATGGGCAGGGCACAACAGTTAAAAACGCATAACCCACACTATAGTCCACGGAGTAACAAGGAATCTAAAAGAAATAGGGAAACAGACACATACAGATAGGGCAAAAGAAAAGAAGAATGCACCCGAAAGGTCACACCAACCAACCCTGGACAGCATTTAACGTCCAAAGTAGGTGTGTTGTCACCAATCAGATCACAACACACCAAGAGTATCAGCAAGCAAGAAGCATTCATCGCTACAGATAACTAGCACTAGCAAATAATCCAATTGCCATTTTTCTAAATTTCCTCTGCTTGTGCGTGAAAATATCTAAATCTATAAAATGAGACAGAAAATAATGACTTTCCCTCTACGGTTCTTAATACCGATGATCATGGATCCAGGAGGAGCACCAGTAACAATCATATTTGTGGACTTAGGTATATTATGTGTATTTTCCTCCACATGGTAACTGGTTGGTAGGGCTAGGCGCTTCCCATGGGGGCCGTAAGAAGATACTAAAGGATAATAGCATGAAGTTTGATAACAGTATTCACATGATATGGTTATGACTACGGTAATAATAATAGAAAGGGATGTGAAGTAAAAGATTTAAATTACATATATAATAGTTTTTATATCGTACTGTATAAACATTTTTGTAGTAAGTAAGTAGGCAAATAAGAACTTACTTTTTATGAAAGCAGTTAGAAAAATTGTGAGGTTAAACGTAACGTTCAACGTTTATTTTGAAAACTTTTTTCATGTACAAAAAAACTTATTATACTACGTTTTATAGCTCGTTTATTGATGAGGCTTTCAGGCTATATAACATTACACTACGGCCCAAGAGGGTGGAGTAGTAATCAAAGACGTTACCTAACCGTTGGGCATTGCTAGTATAGTATAGGTACAATAAGATGGCAAGTAAATTTTTGAGTTCGAAACACCACTTTAGCATTTAATAGATATCACCCATTTTCACAACTGCCTACTGCAAAGCCTACTGATCTCTCCGCCGATGGCGAAAGAAACCGCAGACAAAACCTAGTCTTTAATAAAAACTTTGTCAAACAGTTCCTCGCTTCAACGCTCCGGGTATTAGCCCGGCGAGCCGGTTGTGTGCTCAGGCCGAAGCGCTCGGATCCTCTGCTACTTTAATTGCCCGAGCCGTGTTTTGTCGTGTGACGTCCCGAGATTTTGTGGGGACTTGCCGGTTATTTTTTGTTGTACTCATAGGGTAAGCCTGAACGTTGTATTCAAGTAGTCGATTTCGACAGGGGAGAGAGAGATAAGGCGAGAGACCAACGGTTTAACATGCTTTCCGAGGCACGGGCGTGATACACCATCAACTTCTAAACTTCGGGCAGTATTGAGAAATTTGTAATGTGTAGGAATTCGCAATTCCGAACAACGCTTTTACGACCACTTGACCAACAGGGCAGGGACACACACAATCTGTACCTACATAATATGTATAGTGGAAAAGGAGTCATGCCATGTTTTTTAGATTTAATGCCGCCTTGTTCTTGTTTTGGGCTTTTGTGAACAACAATTCTTAAGTATCGTGCGTTACTTTGACGTCAATAAACAGTTTTGCTTTCTTTCTTTTATTGTTTCTATCTTTCATATTTTTCATAGGAGAGGATTTTATTTCTGTCGTTCCACAAACATATTGTCAATGCCAAATAGCGACTAAACACAATTTAAGTCCGCCTTTTTGTACTTTCGTTGCATAAAGTTTAAATAAATAAATAAAAATACCCACGTTGTAAGTTAAAGCTTGTACTTAAATTAATCCGTTTCTACACCGGTATTATATGTTTACATTAATAAATTATTCAGTTGATTCCAAATTCGTTTGTTATACCATTTTCGGTTGCGTATTGATCACGAATTGGGAGACAAAGGGATATACATTAATTACCTAGGTACTCTATTCATTAACAACGAAGTGTTTTCCCGAGAAAATCGAGAAAACAGAGTAGGTAGGTACATATTTATTGGTTTTACATTATAATATTATGCACAACACGATCCAATTCAAGTCAATTTAATTCAAAGTAATTATTCTCTCAAGATATAAAACTAAGCTAGCTATAATACACACATTAGAAGACAGGGCACGCTAGGGCCAGTTGGTACTGGCCCTAGCGTGCCCTGCCGCAACCCTGGCATGGTTGCCAAGGTTGCGGGTTCTGTTTGAAAGAGTTACCGCGGCACTGGAACGCAAAGGGTTTTAGGAGGAACACGCATGAGTTTTAGTCAGTAAGAGTCTGGCACTCCCTTCCGCTCCGCCCAGAATGGAAGAAGTCTTTGATGATTTACCATCCTTAAAAATAAATGCCAACACACACATAATGTTAATCCCTATAATTTTACTTACCTAAGAAAGCTACGTTGCTGGCTAAAATGAAGAAAAAAAAACAGTTTTTTTGACAGATTTGTAACTGTACACAAGATAAAGGAAGAGAAGAAATAATAAAATGCTAAGCCTTACTATGCTTAAAAGATTTATTTAACGAAACAGAAAACCAATGCGTTACTAAATACGTAAGCTTCATTTATCAACGGATTGTCTGTAAATCCATTCATCTATATATAAATGGGCCAATCTAAAGCAGCCTTGAAAATGATACCCAATACTTTCCTTAGATTTATCTCCGAGATAGATTTATCTCCGCCCGGCAACGCCAACGGCTTGACTTAAAGTTTTGTAAGATTAGCCCCAGGCCGAAGTCGGCCGAACGTGGATTACACGTATAGTCCATTAAAATGTCAGAATTTCTTTACTTTTCACATCATTTCGGATACCTTTTATAAGTTCGTTTTAGTTAACAAAGTGACTGTGATTTTTTTTTACCTTTTCTCCAATACTCTTAAGTTATTGACGGCTGAATAATAATGACCTACTTACTAACATAAATGTTATAAACCTATGGATTTTATAAATCAATTTATACTAGGCTTTGCCCGTGGTTTAGCACGTTTCTCCTTACTTTTGCCATACAAACTTTGGTCCTCTTTTCGTCCAAAAAAATTCTTTCTTAGCAGACGTCTACTAACTACAAACTACCTCCCTGCATCTTTAAACGTCAAGCGGTTTTACAAAGAAATACTTATCTACCCACATTTTATTTGATAATTTGGGTAGTCTATACACGTTAGTACCTAATACAGTCAGTCACTCCGTGTTATCCGGCTATCGAAGTCGGTTATTGCGCTTGCGCTGATTGTAGATTCTTTATCACACGAAGATGAAGTTCTGTGACAATCCAAAACAATTGGGTATTAGATACCATTAATCGTTAATTCCAAGACATAACATCCGTAAAGAAACACTTTATTTTAGCCTTGAAAACTCGATTAATTTTCTAGTTGTTGTGTAGAAGTTTTTTAGTTGCTTGGAAATTAATAAATTAATAATTAATAAATCAATAATTCAATTGTATTGGCAAAAAAGTGAAGTCACGGTTTACAATTTGCCATAAAAATTACACGGAGAATCGAGTTTTGGCAGATGATCTGTCAAAACTCGATTCTCCGTGTAATTATTAAAAAAGTACGTCAATCGATTTGTAAGGTTTAATACTCTAGTGACTATAGTGAAAGTGTTACGTGTGATGTGAAGTGATACAGGCAGTGACCTCATTTGTGACAAGAACAACATCGTGAGTACCCCTTCATTACTCTTGTTTGTTTTTACACTTACGTCACCCCTAATTTAAAACCCCTAGATAAAGGGATGTAAAAAGTAAATTAACGAAGCAAAATGTTACTCGTTATATAGTATTGTTACAATTATTTTTTATTCTGGATCATACCTGGGAATCTTTTGGTTATGGAGATTTTGAGGGAGATTTTGAACTTTTTTTAATGAAAGTGATGAGAATAAAGAATATCGAAAGAGAATAAGATAAACACAGAGCTTGCTGGTAGCACACTGACACACATCATATATTTTGACAAGTCAGGGTATCATAGATAACAACATAATAGAAAGCAACTATATTGTTTTGCTGGGAGAAAACAGGACAAAACTATTCGATGTAGGAACTTATTCAACTGACTAGCCTTTTTCCTAACTATGTTGAGGTGCTGACCCCCGGGATGCAGCTGAATATTTTACAAGAAGCGAGTGCTTCTCTGACATCGACAACCGAGTTACTGTGTAACACGATAAATACACTTGGCTATCCGATACTCCGGACTAGAACTAAGTATCCTACCCAATACCACTTTTACCCGACCTGGGAATCGAACCGATCTGATCCGATCGAAAATGCTTTCTTATTGTTGGACATCGACAAACAGACATCGTACACACGTTGTGTGCTGATGGGTCAGTTAGTAACGGTTGTCCTTTATATAAATACCAGCACTCCCCTGCGACTTCGTTCGCGTGATGTTTCTTACAGATCCCAATTTTTTTTATCATTAAATATAGCCTATGTCACCCGGGGATAGTGTCGCTTTCCAACCGTGAAAGAATTTTTAAAATCCGTCCAGTAGTTTTAGAGTTTATCCATTAAAAATAAACAAAAATACAAATTTTTCCTCTTTATAATATTAGGGTAGATATCGATAACACTTAACTTTTATATAGATAACAAAAAGTACTAAGCAGTATAGTTCCTCATAGATACATTTAATGAGGATTGACCTTCATTGAGACAGCTCATTGTGTGCCAAGCGTTCCAATATCTGTACGTGGACGGTCCAACAGGAAATTGCCACAGTGGCAAAGCCATTGTTTTTCTTTGACAAGAGAACATTGCCCGTACGTAATCCTTTAATCGCCTTTTACGCAACCTATGGGAGGGGTAGCCGTGGTCTGTGCTACTTATACCTTGCTGTGACGAGACTGGCTTACGTAATACGTGAAGAGAAAATTTTGTGCCTTTTTTTTGGGTTCTACCGTACCTTAAAGTCGTAGTCATTTGTCATTAATTAATATTTTTCGTAGGCTTTTAGACCAGACCAATAATGTGTTTCTACGATTTTAAAAAAACATAACATAGAGCCTGTAATCCCCGAAGGGTTAGGCAGAGGCATACCCACATTTCGCCAGTTATGTTTAAGTCCCATGTAATGGGGGCGAGCCTATTGCCATCAACCGGGCACAAATCCAGACACCGAGGCTGCTACTGAGAAATCCCTGATAGAAAAATTCAATATCACTTTGCTCGACCTGGGAAATTAGCCCAAGACCTCATGCTCAGTAGTCGCACTTTGAAATCATTACGTATTACATAAAGATAAATTGACGTACATATATACACGTTAAGCATATTAATATAACCTTTTCGTAATACAACGTAGCTCAGCGTATGATGCTAATTTCACGAATACTCACGAATATTTACGAACATTCACGAACGCCTAGACACGTTTTGAAATGAGTAAACAGTTGAACAAAAGCGCCTCATTATAAAAATGAACGAGCAGCCATAACTCACAATAAAATGTTTATAAAAAACTCAAACATAATTTCTATCGCAAAACGTTTAGAACGAGGGTCCGTATAAAAACGGCCATCATTTATCTTTTAATTAATCTTTATGTTAATCCCACCGTTTTGTCCTGAACGGGTATTATAAGTATTCTCGTGGTTTCTCAGGAAAATAATTTGTTTTGTTTAGTGGACGACTCATTAGGGTCAGCGGAAACAGAATAGAAATATGCTGGAGAGGATTTTTGTTATAAATTGACTTGCTTTTGCCTGTGTGACTTCGACCATATGGGAGTCAAGTACATAAAACACCGCCTATACTTGGCGTACGTCTAGCTTTAAATCAGTGAAATATTTATCGTAATGGGATCAGTATTTTCAGAGATTACCTCATACAAACAATCTTTACCTCTCTATAATAAAAGTACCTTTTTTTTATTAGCCGTTGCTGTCCCACTCCTGGGTAAAGGCCTCAAAAGTACCTATGGATTATAAACTAAAATACATCATAAGTAAAGTTGAAAATTAAGTGCAAGGTATAATTTCACGTGGCATTTAATACCCTTCACGTTATTACCTAACTGTCGACTCTATTTTAATCGTGTTGACGTTCATTATTAATCGTTCAATTAAAACTGCTATAGCATTCTGCTTTTCTGTCTCCGCTGATCCTTACACTATGTCAACTACTTAATTTTTCGCAAAAGAAAAACAGCATTTGTATATTTATTGCTTTATTCTGCTTGCTGCACGGGGTGGGACATTAGGAATATTTTAACCATGGATTCTGTACGTGATTTTAGAGCCCTAAGAGTTAACAGAACAATGGAGACACAAAATCAATCTGCCAAGCCTACTTTAGCCTTTTCCCAACTATGTTGAGATCGGCTTCCAGTCTAACCGGATGCAGCTGAATTCCAGGATTTTACATGGACCGACTACCTATCTGACCTCCACAACCCAGTTACTGGGTAATACGATACCTCTTGGTAAGACTGGTAACTGTCAAAAATCTACGTATGACAGCCGGGACCAACGGATTTACTGTGCTTTCCGATGCACGGAAAAGTCTCCATATGAAATAATATTATACTCCTATAAAGTACGTTACTTGTTTATCCTAACACCCTGAATATTTTTGAAAAACCATCCTTTCTAAATTCATACCACATTGACATAAAGTAATATCTCGAAGCCAAAGCGATCGTATTCAATATTTACGACATAACGTTCGAGGGACACGATTTGAATATAGAACGTCATATGTTTTTAAAATACATGACCTTTTTTGAACAAAATGTGTTGACAGCGCAATATGCAATTGTTTTGTTAAACCATGCACACAAATTTCGAATTTAAAGTAGTGGCATAAAAACTATTTTCCATTTAAACATTTTTCATTTAGTTTGGGATATTTGATACTGGTGCCGATTCTCTTGGTCACAAACTAAACTAAAATTAGACTATTTCCATCTTTTTCTGTCCAATAAAACAAGAAAGAGACTAATGTAAATAAGAGCTGTTAAATTTAGTCAATCTGACACATCCATACAGTTATAGTTGACATCTTAAAACGTGTGGATTAAAAATACGGAGAAGTTCAAGGCAAAACTAATTTGACATCTCTAACTTAGTTCTTTAATGTCACGGAATGTCACCGTCCTTTCCTTTCGCTGTATGTTAGTAAGAGATGTCAATTCTTTAAATTTAGTCTAGTTTGTGAACAAGGGCATCGGCACCACTGTTTATTATTTGTAGCACATAAAGATGCGAGAAAAAGATTAATTATTTGGAGAAAGGACATTTATGATATAATATAAACCCTGTTAGTTGTAAGCAAGATCATCATTATATCAGCCTATGGTCGTCCACTGCCGAATGTAGGCCTCCCCCAAAGAGCGTCAACCATCCCGGTCTTGGGCAGCTAGCATCCACCCGCTGCCCGCCACCTTCTTTAAATCATCGGTCCACCGTGCAGCAGGGCGATATGCAAGATGATTTAATTTTAATAAAGAATGAATATACAAATAAAATCGGACGTTTCAGGAGGGTGATGTATAGTGGAACATTAAGAGTATACTAATATGTACGTAGATTAGTTGGACAGTCGCTAAATATAAATCGTACAGAATAGAAGCATTTTATTCTTCTTCATTCAATATACAACCACGTCCCTCTGCATAGTTACGGCTAAATGGTAACACAACGAATATGAGAAAGGATATATGGGAAAACAAGCTTCTGTCCGCGGCTTAGTCCAAATGAAAGTCAAGTATATCTACGGGGTCATTACAAATTTACCAGAAACCCGAAAATTGGTCATTGTATTCATCATTATGAACAACTTTTACTATGGGAGCAACACTGAAATCATGAAAAAAGAAATCAGCTGTTCCTTATAAAAATGCTATACAACACGATCGTAATGTATGAAACAGCTGATTTTACTTCATGATTTCAGTATTGTTCCCATAGTAAAAGTTAATAATAATGATGAGTGCATTGACCCCTTTTCAGGATTCTGGTAAATTTTCAAAGACCCTGTATATGACAATCAGCAACAACAGCAGATTTGATTACGCAGATGAAGTCGCGGCCAATACCAATAAATAAATAAATATGAAAATGAAGTACTTGTAAACCATGCTACGCCGTAGAACAGGCGTAGCAGCGTAGCATGGACGGAGCGAGTGCTACAAAAGACGCTACGACTATAAAATATTGACATAGGAAAAATATTTCACCTGAATAAGAAAAGACTTATCTCCGGTTTGCTTGAAAGGATATTTACTTAAGAAGAACCTCAATAAGCTAGGAGATTAGGGTAGACGTGGAATTTATCAGAAAAACGTTTTATTAGAATATTTTCTTGGCACTTTTACTGTGAAATAAATGGAAGTATCTGAAAATGTTTCTACATACGGATCGCTGTTAGCCGCGATTTTCTTCAGATACTAACTTTAATCCCTTGAGTTTGGAAAAAAAACTTTCATAAAATCGTGTCCTTTTAGCTCCTTAAGGGACTTAGTTTCCAATTTTATGCTTACTTCAATTTCTATTATACAAAGTTGAAACGACACATAGGCTTTCCTTTAAACTGCCTATACTAGGTACCATTTTGAAGCATTGCACCAAAAATCAATTAAATAGGAGCAGTAGTTTAGTCGCAAATGATTTTTTTAAGTTTTTGCCCCGTTTAAACACGATGTATCGTTCCTAACAGCTGACTATGTCTATACGCATAGGTCATGCACATACGTTGCCGGTTTAATACCTAGCTATCTAAGGTCAGTTACATTTATTTACAAAAGGTGTTTGCGTTTTCCTCTGATTTGTAAGCTATTTAGTTTGTTTGAAAATTCATTTTTATTTATATTTTATTTTATACCGTATCGAATTAATACTAAACACGTATAGTATACATAACATCACGCCTGTAATCCCCGAAGGGTTAGGCAGAGGTGTACTCATTAGTACACCTACATTTCGCCAGTTACGTTTTAAGTCCCATGTAATAGGGGGCGAGTCTATTGCCATCAACCGGGCACAAATCCAGACTCCGAGGCTGCTACTGAGAAATTCTTGATGGAAAAACCCAATAACACTTTGCCCGACCTGGGAATCGAACCTAAAACCTCATGCACAACAGTCGCGCTTGCGACCACTACACCAACGAGGTAGTCAAGGTATAGTATACGTAGTGTAATTTATTGCCCCTCTGTCATATCCACTCTGTATGTTGTAGCCAATAAACCAAGTTGCTCATTGTCGTAGGCCAAACTTATTTTGTCTACTGCCCACTTTGAGATCAAATTATTTTCAAGCGCCCCCAGTTTTCACCTACTAGATGAAGTTACAAATCGCTCCCCAAGCCTCTACACAACGCTCCGATTTTTTTTCTGGGTGTCTTACCGCCCTCTCTTTAGGCCTGATTATCGCCCACTTTGGAAAAGGGTATCGTAGACGATTGTTGCTACGCCGTAGAAGGCACGTAGCCGCGTAGCACATAGCAAACAATTTTGTTAATCAGTTTTTATTGCCTCGTTGGTCTTATGGTTACAACGCGCCACTGCTGAACATGAGGTCTTGGGTTCAGGTTGAGCAAAAGTGTAATTGGGCTTTTCAATCAGGAATTTGTTAGTAACAGCCTTAGAGTCTGGATTTGTGCCCGGTTGATGGCAATAGGCTCGCTCCCTATTGCTAATAGGTAGGTACACCTCTGCCAAACCCTTTGGGGATTGCAAGCGTGATGTTGCGTCATTTTTTATATATTATTTTCACCCTCGTTAAGTTACATCTTTCGTTACTGCTCCGCTCCCGTAGATAGTAGCGTGATGTTATATAGCCCATACTACATCTCATAAATAAGGCTATCATTCAAAAAAAAATTGCCAATGTGACTGGGAGTTCCAGAGATTAGCACATATAAACAAACAAACAAACAACTCTTCAGTTTTATTTTATTAGTATGGATGTTTACAACCACCTAAGATTAAATCAAAAAGATCCCGTCGTTAAACGTACCAACTTCCCAATAAACCTTTTCGCTCTATAAAATATAATTACGCCATTATAATTGTAATATGAACTGCAAAATGATCCGAAAACTACTTTTCTGGAATTCTCGTTCATTTTCCGCACAGAGTAAAAACACTTGAACTGGTACAACACTAGTTGAAGTGGTACAACACTAATTGGACTGCTCACCAACAATGTTAAGCTCAACTCAGGCACTTGGCGAAATACTGCATTTGTAGGTACAGTCACATGCAAAAACAAGTATACACTTAGTAACGTTACGAAGCTATTTTCTTCGAATAAACTGATTGAAATGTCTTGTTTTTAGGAATATAGTATTTTCCTTGATGCATGCGGTACAAGACATATTGTGATGTTTTTTTGTAGTAATCAAGAGAAATAAAAATAAAACTTTAAAGAAACAAAATTCACGAAAATTCGGATATTGAGTGTTGGGAAACAACTGTGAAAAAATACTGTGTTTAGCACCGCGCAATATATTATGTTTACCAGTATAAAATCTAGATGCCCGTTCTAAAAGAAAGTTAGTACTGTGAGGAAGAATGGGCAAAAAGCTCCATACTTACTCTATTCAAATAAAACAAAAAAAGGCAGAAAGGAGGAACCTCTTATGGCATCAAAAAATTAGTCTGCGTCGCTTTTAACGGGGCAAGTGCCCAAAAGGCTGACAGCATTGTCACGTTGTATGGCAATGCTGATTCTTTGGCCTAAGAAAAGGCCAGCCCTCTGGTCACGTGAAGAGTCGACCAGTTTTATATTATTTTTAATTCAATACTACTATGAACTAGGTCTTATTTCGAAGTTACAACCATTATTTCACAAGAAAATCGTCGTTTTCCATTTTGCTAAGTGTATACTTGTTTTTGCTTGTGACTGTACATGTCAATTTGAAAATAAACCCTGTAACATACATGCTTTAAATGTTATACGGAGATTTATTACATAACATCACGCCTGTAATCCCCGAAGGGTTAGGCAGAGGTGTACCCATTAGAACATTCACATTTCGCCACTTATGATAAGTCCCATGTAATAGGAGACGAGCCTATTGCCATCAAACAGGCACAAATCCAGACTGCGAGGCTGGATTTGTGCCTGGAAAGACCCAATAACACTTTGCTCGACCTCGGAATCGATCCCAAGATCATACTCAGCAGTCGCGTTTTACGACCACTAGACCAACGGGGCAGTACAAAAAGAGAGGGGAGAGAGGAGGGGTAATAAATATAGTTTTTTTTTACAGTACCAAACATCCATCTGTCCATCTTTCCATCCATCCTCACAAACTTTCACATTTCTGGTATTAGTAGGAAACTAATTGAGGTAGAAAATTGACTCGTATCGAATACTTCTTTGCCTTACTTGTAAATGCGTCATGTTCTTGAACGGGTGCTGTCAGTCGGGATTGGTCATCTCTTAACTGCCATTTTATATTTTTTATTCTATAACATAACATAACATCACGACTGTAATCCCCGAAGGGTTAGGCAAAGGTGTACCCATTAGTACACCCACATTTCGCCAGTTATGTTTCAGTCCCATGTAATAGGGGGCGAGCCTATTGCCAACCGGGCACAAATCCAGACTCCAAGGCTGCTACTGAGAAATTCCTGATGGAAAAACCCAATAACACTTTGCCCGACCTGGGAATCGAACCCAAGACCTCATGCACAGCAGTCGCCCTTGCGACCACTAGACCAACGAGGCAGTCAATTTTATTTTATAGTTTTATTTTATATTCATCTTCAATTATCGATAATTGAAGATGAATATAAAATAAAACTATGTCACCTTATAAACCTGGAGGTTTATGTCAATAACTAATTGAAAATTGTGTTCGTGGAGTTTCTTGTTCGTACTTCTCAATAGCAGCCTACCTACATTTAGAACGAGCAACTAGCTTCAACTTTCTGACTAACTTATCGACTCCTTGACAATTCAAAAGTGTCTGTTAATAGCCTTATTGAAATAAATGCTTTGACTTTGTATGACGATTAAAAACTTCCTTTAAATATTTAATGAAAATAAACAATTTGAATTTGAAATAAATCTAGACTAAAAACTTTCCCTTTTAAGTACTAGATTCTAGTTATTATAATAGACAAGAAGAAAGCTTACAAAGCGTACTAGTATGTAAACTTACAAACAAACAATTAATTATTAATAGATAATTTTCCTGCTAAGCCCATGAGCTAATTTCCATCACAGAATAAATTTGTAAAGGTAATAGGTATTTCATGTTAATACGCCATGTTTATTTAATGTGCTTGTATTATATTATAATACTAGCTTATGCCCGCAACTTCGTCCGCGTGAATGTCGGTTTTCTGCGAGGTTTAATTTTTTTCCGTGGAACCCTAATTATTTTCCTGAAATAAAAGTAGCCTAAGTTACCCCTTATTACATCAGCTATCTGCCAGTGAAAGTCCCGTCAAAATCGGTCCAGTCGTTTCGGAAATGAGTCGGAACAAACCGACCGACAAACAGATATTATAAATTGTCAAAAATTAGGAGTTCTGAGACATTTCATTATTTAATTTAAGACAATTTAAGTTCATGAATATTAAAATATGTTTGGATATTTAAATAATATTGTTTGAGTATATTTAAGAGTACCTTTCATCGTTTCATTTACTGAAGAACGAAGACAGGTCTTTCGATCACCATGCTCTTACGCATCAATTATGCCCTGTCACTGGAGTGCGAACTCATCAGTCCACAGCGTCAGTCCGTCGCACCCCAGTTCCCGTCATCCGGCGACCTCTAATCAATTTGATCGGACTGACAGTCGTGATCGATTCAAAATGCCAACTCCCGGATAAAGTTGTCACGTTCGAATGGCAGATCATTTAGCAGCGCGTCGAGACATTCTTGTATAGGCCGAAGTTTAATTTAATACTTAAGTGATTTGAAAATACAGTATTGGAACATTCTCCCCACAAAATACACAGTATTTTTTTTATATTTTGTAAAAAGCAGGAGTTCCCAAACATTTTTCAACCGACTTCAAAAAGGAGGAGGTTCTCAATTCGGCGTGTATGTTTTTTTTTGTTTTGTCTATTTGTTCTACAATCATCAGAATAATCAGAAGAATCAGGCGGAGTAATCTCCGCCTGATTCTTCTGATTATTCTGATGATTCTTTTTTTGTTAGAAAGAGTTTAGTTCCGAATAGGTCCCATAGGAATATTGTCATGATCTGATGATGAACTTTGGAGATATGGAGCGGAACTTCTTATAAAATCACAGCAGAACCGCCGTAACAAGAAAAATTGCTTTGTTTATACGTAAAGTCGATGACTGACTGAAGGAAGTGGGGGGTACGTCAACCTACCACTTTCCAAAATTAAATATATCGTGTGAGGTTTGAAAGGGCTTTATGTAAGGATTTCAAACATTAACACACAAGCACTAAAAAATATTTTTTATTTTATAGTTTTTGAAGGCGGTCATCTTTTTTTGTAAAAAAGCTTTTTATTAGACTACGACTTCTTTTTATATTTATTTGTTTATACGTGTAGGGGATGACTGACTGAAGGAAGTGGGGGACAGGGGTTACGTTGAGGTAAGTAGGGCGGCACTGAAAAGTGAAAAAAAAAAAACTTTTAGTAAAAAGATTTTGCCATTAATTGCCGCAGAGATGAAATTATAAAAAGATTTTGAACGTTTTTAATAACCACATTTGGCCTTCGGATCTCATGAACGTGACATCGTCGCGTCATTTAGATTAGGGCTCCTAAATGAGTCTCTTGTGAGTCAAAGAGTTTGTCAATTTTCTAAATGGTTAGGTTAAACTTTAATTAGGTGCTAAAAGCATGCAAACACTAGCTTTAATAAGGCTTAATTAGTAATCCTTAATACCCACCACAAACTAAGGCCGGCCTCACTTTGGACACATTATCGTACGAATTTGACTCGTGCGAACACGTACGAAAAAGCACGAACGATCTCGCACACTTTCATCTTTCGTCGGATTTGTGCCCGGTTGATAGCAACTGATAACTGGCGAAACGTAGGTGTACTAGGTACACCTCTGCTTAACCCTTGGGGGATTACAGGCTTGATGTTATGTTAAGAACTAATATTCCGCCATGTTCTTTGAGATCCACGTCCGCAAACAACATAACAAGTAATGAAACATCATATACAACGATGCGTATGTCGCAAACACAAGACCAATTATATTTTAACTGAACAGTAACAAGATAATAGGCTTGCCACAAATTACTCGTATCTTCAAAGTTTCCTTAATCTCTTGTTTCGTTACAAACTTAGTAATGTATTTGTTCGGTTCTTGGGTAAGGGGCTGACAGGGAAAAAGTGGGAGCGATATATTTGGATTGTTGCTTTTTTAGGATTCCGTACCTCAATCGGCAAAAACGGAACCTTTATAGCATCACTTTGTTGCTGTCTGTCAAGGCCCTATTTCTCAGGAACACTTGAAGATATCAAGCTGAAATTAATATCAAATTCTTAGGTCTGGTAGACGGGTACCCCTTGAAGCAGTGAAAGAAAATCAAACGGCTAAGTCAACGCAATCTAAAAGAAGGTCATTTATGGCGCTAACTTTGACGCTCGCTAGGCAATCAAAACCTATAGGGTACTTCCTATATACCTCGAACCATGTTTGGCAAGAAGCATTGCCCTGTGGCACAAGTAAAGGAAAAAATCCGAAAACCGTAAAAGTTACATCACGAAATAATTACTTTTTGCGATTATGTGCTTTTTTTGTATTTTGTGTTAAATATTCTACGGTGGTACGAATCCCTTCGCACTCGCACTTGGCCGATTTTAACAAAAATTTACTGCTTTAAACAAAATAATACCGTACACCGCCCGAATCGCCTACGTCACGGGTCACTGGCGTCACGGGCTAGTCTCATCTATAATTTTTGTTCTCACAATTGCAAAAATATCAATCTGCTCGCAGACATTTTGATTAAATTCGAAGCAATATCTCAGTAACTAATTGCTCAATATAATTTACGAGTATATTGCAAAATATTTTAATTGAAATTCAAGCCAAAATAACGAGTTTTAAATTACTTATTACAGTTTTTACAAAGGCGTGTATTCGTCGGAATTCTCTCCCCGAGGGTGGTTTTAATTTCTTTTTTATTTTGTACAGGCCTATGCGATATAAGAGAGAGAAATACGACTTTGTTTTTAATTTGAAATATCTTTTTAATCTTGTATGTCTGCAAATTATATTATATAAAATATTTTTTATCTACGGAGTGTAAAAACTCATCATATACCCGTTTAACTACGCGTATTGCCCATCGATTGCCCAACGAGCTATGGTGAGGACTATGCTCGGAGTCTCTCTACGTGATTGAATCAGAATTGAGGAGATTCGTAGAAGAACCAATGTTGCCCAGCGAATAAGCAAGTTAAAGTGGCAGTGGGCAGGCCACATAGCACGCAGAACTGATGGCCAATGGGGCCGTAAAGTTCTCGAGTTGCGACCACCCAACAAAGGGCATAGACTACTTTTTATTCGACTTCGCCTTTGTCTGCGACGTGATAACCGACATTTATGCAGACAAAGTCGCAGGGAAAAGCTATAATAATGCTTTATTAGGTGCATACAACAGTACTGGTCGTAGGGGTATTTAAAGTTTAGAGATAATTAAAAACTTGTTTTATTAAAAAAAACCTTATTAATAGTAACAGTTGAAGTTAAAATGTTCTCTGATCACTTTTTAGACCCATGTAATCTGCTTATACGAAGAAAATTCAATTTAAATCGATTCATAAAAGTTCGTATGAATGCCGTGGGGCGTAAACACTCTTAAACATCAATTAAAAACTCGTCAATATCATTAAGCGTCAATGTCATCATCACCTAGGTAGGTAGGTACTTTTGTACTTATAAAAGCGAGAGACCCTTGGGGTCATTAATCAAATTGCCGACCGATAGAAAAGCAACGTTGGAAAATAATGTCTTGTTCAGCTGGAAATAATGACTCAACTATTTATTTTAAGATTACGTGTTTATTTACTTAGCTGAGATTTTTTTTAATAGCCCATGATTTAATCCTCTTTAAATTACGTGTTTGGTGACTGCTGTGCGTGTTTGGTCCTGTGTGTCGTAGCGTGATGTTATATAGCCTATAACCTTGCTCGATATATCGGTTATATAAAACAAAATTAATTTTCAATTCGAACCAGTAGTTCCTTAGAGCGCGTTCAAGCAAACAAACATAAGACATGCATAGTTTGTACGATAGGCTTTAAAAGGTAAGCTTTATGTGCTTTCCAAGGCACAGGAGTGTTACACCACCAACATCCAAGTTCCGGGCTACTAAAAATATATTCCTAATGAAAAACTCAATACCAATTTTTGCTAAACCTGGAAATCGAACCCAAGACCCCACGCTCAACGGTCAGGCTTGCAACCACGAGAAAAACGGGGCAGTTTGTATGTACCTAAGTTACATTAGCAATGTCGTTTGTTATCACTTCAGTATAATCCAAAAAAATCAGAAATGTAAGTAGTTACGCGAAAAGGCGACTGGCTGAAAACTCATTATTATTTAATGGATCGTTACGTTATGTAAATTCGATACTGTCTATAAAAAGACATTACGTAATATAAGAGAAAAAAATGCCCAACATTTATTTTGTAGATTGAAGTCGTAAAATTATAAGAATTATTGACAATCATTTTGATTCATTGAATCAAGACGCTATGTTTCCGTTATTAGGGAGAATATTCTTCGTAATCAGTGATTCGATTACGTTAGATTAGGCTATATATAAAGGTATTGGGGAAATATTGCCCCACGATTGTTCAATTATCGGTCTTAAAATAAAGTCATGTTGATTAGGGTACGGTACGATTGTTATTTTTACTTTCAATGTTATAATTGTTTTTTGTTATACTAGCTTAAGCTTGCGACTTTTTTCGCATGAAAATCCTAATATTTTAATTCCTTATAATTCCTTAATTATTTTTCTAATTTTAAAAGTAGCCTATGTTACCTACTTCTTGTAACAGCAGCTCTCTGCCAGTGAAAGTTGCTTCGAAATAGGTCCAGTCGTTTCCGAGATTAGACAGAACAAACATAGCTACATAGAAATCAAAATTTATTTTTTTGGGGTTAGTAAGTACCGCGTCATCTTGATATTTATTTTGTTAAAAAATCTGTTTAATTTTGGCATTACAAACAGACATTTCAATTCTGAACTGTCGTCGGGCAATATTGCCCCGCGTCTGTTCAATTGTCGGTCTGAAAATAAGGTCATATTGTATAGGGAATGTTCGCTATTTTTACTTTCAATATTTTAATTGGTTGCATACATAAGGCTCATTTACATTTAGTACCCGCGTAATGCATAACTTTCAGTAATATTATGTAACGAGGCCAGCAATATTATTCAGTACCAAAACGCTTGGCGTCCCGCGTATATAAATCATCGTGAGCATGATTTAAAGGGTTCCGTAAAATTCGATACAATACTTCAAATGTTTTTGCGACATATTTCCATGCGTAAAAGAAATAACTTTTGTTTTAGAAGTCGACGGCTTCGGTTCAATAACACTGTCCCCATCAGTGCAATCCGTAACGAAAACTTACGTAATACGTGTTTTTGTCTACACTTCTTATTTTAGTCCTAAGGTTAATAATAGGTTCAGGCTATGTAACCTTCTCCTGCGAAGCAGTAATGCTACCGAAGGAGGAGACGGAAAGCGTGAGAGAGAGGATAGCCTCCACCTCATGCCCCAGCCTCCGCGGGAGACGCCCAGGGCATCGGACGTCGCGAGACGACATCCGGCCACCATAGACGCGGTCTTGCGGATGGCGAGTGATAGGTAGCTCGCCGTCCGATCAAGAACCAGGCCCGGGTCGACGACTGCGCGTTTTGTTCCACGCGCGCTTCAAAGAGCTGCCAGCACAGGGACGGGACCCCAGTAGGGCCAAACGCCTTCCGGAGTCGTGGGACGTCTTAACAGGATACCGTGGCCCTAGAACACAAAGGGCAACAGAAGGAACAGGGTGGTTTTTAGTCAGCAAAAGTCTGTCAGTCCCTTCCGCCCCACCCAGGGCGGAAGGATTCACTCCATGATTTTACCATCCCCAAAAAAAAGGTGTTAATAATAAGCCAGCCTTTGTTGAGTAAAACTAAAACTCACAATGAAACTTGAGACGTCGTGCTCGAAATACAGATTCCTCAACCTTCTGGGCAATACGTTATCATCTTAATACAAAGACTCATGAATACAAATTCAAGTACCTAGGTACCATAACTCTTGCGAGTAGTACCTAGTTTATTCTAGTTATTAGCTAGTTACCATAAATATGATATACTGTTTTATTACTTGCAGTTCTAACTTTTATGATACTCGTCCCTATCTAGTAACTGCAAGTCGTATTATCATAAATGCGAAAGTAATTCTGTCAGTCTGTTCGTTTGTTACGCTTTTATGTCTAAAATAATCAACTTTTAATAAAAATTTATACAGAAAACACCGATATCCAAAATTCACGCAGTTGAGGTCGCGTTCAGAAGCTAGTCTACAAAAAAATAAATAAAACTGAAGTGTCTGTTTGTAATGTCAAAATAACAGCTTTTTACAAAATAAATATCTATGAATGTTAACACAATGAAATAGGTTTTTATTTCTGTTTGTTCCGACTAATCTCCGAAACGGCTGGATTGATTTTGACGGGACTTGCACTGTCATATAGCTGATGTTATAAGGAGCAACTGATAATCTGATATTCACGCGAACTAAGCTAGTTTAAAAGTGAAGAAGAAAAGAACAGGATTTCTTTTTTCTTTAATCTATAGTAAAATTGGATTAACTTCTGACTTTATAACTCATTAGTCTTTGTTATATCTCGAAGCACAAATGAAGATAGCAATTACCGGTTATACAATATTCATAGTTTGCGATGCAGCGATGAACTCTGAATACTTAATCTCGTGAGCTCAAAATGTTATATAAAAGCTTGTATGGAATATTAAATCAAGGTTTGAAAAGGTTTTAATAAATTAACTCATGACAACACTCTAGAGACGTACACGTAGAGAATTATTTTAGGTGGCAATAATAAAGATACAGGAATATTTGAATCAATAGAATAGAATATTTGTTTATAATGGATTTTCTGTCAGTGAAAACTTTTAATTTGCCTTCATTTTGTTACTATAATAATCTTACTTTTGTACCTATTTGAGTAGCTAAAAAAACTAAAAAATCCATTAAAAATCGAAAGAGAGAGAGAGGAAAAATAGCCTTGAGAGGACATAATGCTTTTATTTTATGTGACGATTTCTGCTCGTACCATAAGCTTCGTCAAGAAACTTTGTTCTAAAAAAACTAAAATGATAAAATATGCTTTTTTCAAAAATTATCATAATTACGACTTCATCTGGGTCGAGCGGAAGGTATTGACAGACTCTTATTGACTAAAACCCATCCGTGTTCCTCCTATTGCTCTTTGCGTTCAACTAGATTCAATTCGTTTTTCTTTTGTATAATTATGACATTCAAAAGTGCCTTGTAATGGCTTAATTGAAATAAATGATTTGACTTTGACTTTGACTTTGTTTCACGACCACGATGATTCTTTCAAACACATTCCGCAACCCTGGTAGGGGTGTGCTCTTGCTGGGCCAGCAATATCTAAACTACAGCTGATCTTAAGTACCTACCATGTACTGAACTTTTTTCAAAGCTGTTTGGTCTAATGAAAAAGTAAATGTTTTCTGTTAACGTGAACGCTCTGTAGAATTTCTAAAGAAAACCCTGCTTATTTTAATCTTCGATCCCCTTTCAAACATTGTATGTGTACTTTGGTTCGTTTATTTTCTTAATCATGACGGAGTGGAAGCTTTAGAGAGAACAAACGTCGTACTATACGGAGTTCGGAATAAGTTTTTTTACCTCATTTACTAGCTTCGTAACTGTATACTCACTACCTACTTACAGAAAATTAAATAAGAAAAATACTTTGAAATATTATAATAACTGTATAATGATAAAGAAATATATAATAGAGTATACTGTCTTAGTTACTTAGTTTAGTTTATCTTAGACATGTTCATCGACGCGTTAAGCTGTTGGTCCCGGCTGTCAATCGTGGATCTTTGACAGTCGTTACGGGTCGTTAGAAGCCCGAAAGTCTGACAACCAGTCTGACTAAGGGGTATCGTATTGCCCAGTTACTGGGTTGTGGAGGTCAGATAGGCAGCAGCTCCATGTAAAATACTTGTACTCAGCTGCACCCAGTTAGACTGGAAGCTGACCCCAGTCAGTCTAGTTGGGAAAAGGCTAGGCATATATGATGATGACTTACTAACAGTTCGAGTAAGTTTGAAATCGCCAAACCGCCTTGAGCCAGCATGATGATCAATTTTCTAGCCGTTTTTGTTTGAAAAGAGGCCTTTTCTCTGTAGTGGGATAATAATAAGCTATAAATAGTATTAATATTATTATATAATAATAATCACGCACCTAAATGCGTCATCAAACCTATTACTAAAGTTTTGAACTAAAACACGACAGACAAAGCCGACGCAGTGAATGGCGATCAATTTGCCTTTATCTCTACAGTTTATTGCATCAATTCAACCGTGCGAATTGAGATTAAATTGACAAAGCGGTTATCGGTAAATTACTCGAAGCTAAACGCAGGCACTAGCGCTTTTGTTTACTGATATTGATAGTACAAGATACTCTTTAAAAGGAGAATGAGCGTTAGAATCGTGTCCTACCTAACACTATAATGGACGTTAACATTTTTAAATAAGAAATTGGCAGACTGGTTCCACAATTAATTTGTTGTTTCTGTTAAATTGTTGTTGTGTTGTTAATCTATGTATTTTTTTCTCTTTACTTTGTATATTTTGTTTGTATGTATGGTACATATATATGTTTTTATTATTATATTTTATTCTTGGGAATTGTCTGTAGGTATCTGTGCACCTTATATGTTTTGTCTCTGCATTACCCTAAGGTACAAAGTATTTTTCATCCCACCATCTCGGAAAGAGTATTTTTAATCTTCAATATCTGAGTGGAAAAGCCGTTTTTATTCTCTAGAGGATAAAGTAAATTGAATTTAGAACATCGTGTGCACTAAGTTTGTGAATTAAAAAAAACATTAAACCTATTTACTGCTACCTCTATGGTGCCGAATATATCATACAACTTTTTTTTAATTTGTTAAAAACTCAGACTCGGAACCTTCTTGGTGTTCTTTTTTCAATTTGCTTTGTACGCGGTTCTTTACGCGGCATTTTTTCACGTCATTGTTAAACCTTATATTAAAAACAAGAAACTTGAAAACCCTCTCTCTCCAACATTCACGCCAAGGGAATCCGATGAATCGGTACAACTATTAAGTATGACAGATAGTTTACCGAAAAACAGTACACAAGTGACTATCACCAATATTACAGTACCAAACAAAAATATTACACTCAATTTAAATAACTGTAGCAACGTTACTTTAAAATTTTCTTAATTATACCTTAGTATTATTTTGTCATAATTTAAAGATTATTCTGTAATACTTACCTGTCATAATGTAGTAATTAATACCTAAACTGAAATAAAAGTGTACCTATGTTGTGATTGTAAACGTTTTTTTTTTTTGCATTTAGTCATTTCCTCACTGAGGTGGAATGAAAAGTTACGTGTTGCACTCGAGTGCAAAGATTTTTCACCTCGTGCTCTTTTGATTCCCTCGCTAACGCTCAGGATTCTAATTTTGAATCACTCGCTGCGCTCGTGATTCAATTTTAGAATCCTTCGCTTGCTCGGTCATCAAAATTGAACACGCGGTTAAAAAGCAACTTTGCACTCTTGTATAATAAATAACTATTTTTCATGTGCGTAAAGTTAAAATTAATAAATCTTAATATATAAATGCAAAAGGTCATTTAGAACACTCGCTCATCACGAAATATTGAAAACCGCTTGACATTATAAAGATGATTTTTGGCAAGGAGGTAGATTATAGTTAGTAGACGTCCGGTAAGAAAGGATTTTCCAAAATTCACCTCCTTAGAGGATGAAACGGGAGTTCGACATTTACGCGAACACGAAGTCGCGGGCAAAGACTAGTAGAAATATAAATTTACAAAGAAATGGCTTTAAAGATGTCTTTCGTATTACTTTAGAGTTGTTTGGTTATATTTTTCCGAGCCAAAGGCAACGGAACAGCTTCGACAGGGCACACATGTTATAATGCTGTACAAAGTAACCGGCTTTGAACGTCAGAAAATTGAAGTGAACTAAACCGTAGCGAGTGTATTTTTGCACGAACTCATGAGAGGTTTTACGAAACAAACTACTTTAGAGAAAATGAAAATGAAATTTTAGAGAAAATAAAAATGATAAAGTGTTATGCGGCTTCCTGACATGCTCTATTTTCCTAGGCACTAATAATATTACAAAGAGGAAAAATTTGTATTTTTGTATGTTTGTTTGTAGTGGATAAACTCAAAAACTACTGGACCGATTTTGAAAATTCTTTCACAATTATAAAGCTACATTATCTGCGAGTAACATAGGCTATATTTTATTTTATTTTTGCGCGGACAAAGTCGCGGGCAACAGCTAGTCTCCTATTATAAAAAAAAACTTTATAATTTATAGGTATTTAGCTAATAAGTGTAATAGTTATTTGTTATACAAGAGTGCAAAGTGGCTTTTTAACCGCGTGTTCAATTTTGATGACCGAGCAAGCGAAGGATTCTAAAATTGAATCACGAGCGCAGCGAGTGATTCAAAATTAGAATCCTGAGCGTTAGCAAGGGAATCAAAAGAGCACGAGGTGAAAAATCTTTGCACTCGAGTGCAACACGTAACTTTTCATTCCACCTCAGCGAGGAAATGACTAAATGCAAAAAAAAACGTTTACAATCACAAGATAGACTTTAATAAAAAAAACAAATTTAAAAACTTTTATTTCAGTTTAGGTATTAATTTTTGACATTATGACAGGTAAGTATTACAGAATAATCTTTAAATTATAACAAAATAATACTAAGGTATAATTAAGAAAATTTTAAAGTAACGTTGCTACAGTTATTTAAATTGAGTGTCATATTTTTGTTTGGTACTGTAATATTGGTGTTAGTCACTTGTGTACTGTTTTTCGGTAAACTATCTGTCATACATAATAGTTGTACCGATTCATCGGATTCCCTTGAGGTTTAACAATGACGTGAAAAAATGCCGCGTAAAGAACCGCGTACAAAGCAAATTGAAAAAGAACACCAAGAAGGTTCCGAGTCTGAGATTTTAACAAATTAAAAAAAAGTTGTATGATATACTTATTCGGCACCATAGAGGTAGCAGTAAATAGGTTTAATGTTTTTTTTTAATTCACAAACTTAGTGCACACGATGTTCTAAATTCAATTTACTTTATCCTCTAGAGAATAAAAACGGCTTTTCCACTCAGATATTGAAGATTAAAAATACTCTTTCCGAGATGGTGGGATGAAAAAGTTTATTATTCATTATTATTATATAATATAACATAACATAAACATCACCCCTGAAGGGGACAAGCAAATAAAAAAATACAATAAGTACCGTAAAACGGGGTGTATAGAAAGGCAGGGGTGAATCGAAACGAAACTTTAAAAGAGATTTTAATGTTAAAATAATATAGTTTGTTGGCAAAAAAGACTTTCCTTTTTTTTCTGAATTATAATTTACAAATTAGTCTCATTGTTGGCGACCAACTTTATTAGTTTGACTTTAAAATCCCTTTTAAAGTTCCGTCTCGATTCACCCCTGCCTCTCTATTCACCCCGTTTTACTGTAGTCATTAATATTTTAAAATAATTAATTTATAAAAGTTAACTTGTGCAATGATATTGTCACAATAAGTTTTTTATCATATATGAGACATTCACATTATTGGCGTTTCCCCCCAAACTACAATAAAAATGTCGGTTACAGTTAGTATAAAATTAAATCACATTGTCAGGTATACACAGGTATAAAATAATATTCGGAAACGACCGGTCAATAGTTACCGACGACTAATTGACGTCTCACACCCCCTTTCTACCCTGTTAAACTATTCATATTCATGATGGAATTCACGAATTGATATTCTATTAATACTGTAGTTATCAATAACTCGTTATAAACTTTCTAAATTAAGGGCGTTGAATACAATCAGTAGTCGAAGAATGTCTCTAAGATCAGCAGATGGACCTCCTGCCTTAAGACTGCCTTAAGTTTTTCAATATTTTATTTTAATTTTGTTTATTTAATATAATATAATTTAATTAATTTTATAAAGCTTGATTTTATTAATTGCGTATAATTTTGAATTGATTGTTTATTGAAATTTAATGTAACGTTTAACGTATCGTTTAAAATACTGAAGGGGTTATTAATATCTGAAAAGGATATTTAGAATTTTTACGTAAATCAAAATACATTTATTGATTTAATCATAACAATAAGCTTACAGTTTGGACCAAAACGCTTATGTCGTGTCAGTTTTCGGTATACAAGAAGAAGAAATCTAGTATTTAATACCTATGTATACAGCACCCCTTTCAGCCAGGAACGTAATTAGCGCTTAAAATTTATCAAGCTAGTATTTACAATCCCTCGTCAGTCTTGGGATTAGCCGCGGAACTCGTAATTACACCCACGTCAAATGAATCTAGCCATCCATCATGCGGATTATTTGTAAAATGTTGGAGAAGCGAAATTACAAGTTTTCAAATTGCGGATATTTACAAAGTAGTTTTAGAAGTTGGTTTTGAGCTAGCAATAATTATGTATTTCAGTCGTTAGCAGCACTCCCTCCCCCCTCAATCCTCCCCTTTAATCTTATATCAGGTCAGAAAAAAGACCCTAGTAACATATAAGTATAAAATGAATGCAGTACTTTTCTTAAGTAACATAAACATAACATCACGCCTGTAATCCCCGAAGGGTTAGGCAGAGGTGTACCCATTAGTACACCCACATTTCGCCAGTTATGTTTTTAGTCCCATGTAATAGGGGGCGAGCCTATTGCTATTTCTTAAGTAATACAAACATAAACAAAGACATCGCTTTAAAGCACCAGAAATTAAGTAACTAATGTTAAATCTTGAAATCAATAGATAGAGTGATTCGAGAGGAAGGTTTATGTATCTAATATACAATGCACCTGAGTGAAGCTGGGGCGGATTGCTATTATGTATGTATGTATATAATAATGTAATTACATTCACAAAAATAAATTATGGTGCGTCTAAATTCATATACAAAATAGATTCAATATTTTCATGTTGAATAACTTTTTTAAATAACTTAGTATCAGCTTGCCAAGCAATTTTTGTATTCATTATGCCTGTCTGCAAACCATCTTAAACTTTCAGATTTTCTGAATAATAAATACGTATTCTTGTTAGACTAATATTCGTATTCACAGTACTTTAATAAATTCTTTGTTTGCCAGGTAATAACTAGGTACTTTGTGTGTTTATTCTGCTTTGTTTGACGTGTTGATTGTGTGTTGTTTTGCAAAACTGTAAGACAATAGTTTATTAAAGTTTATTGATAGAGAAGAAGATCAACAGAAGCTTTTACCTGGCGCCTCCACCAATTGTAATCACTTCAATATGTGACAGGGGTACTGTTTGTAGATTCTGTTGGTATACAAAACTCCAGCTGAAGCTCTGGGTTACGCAACTTCATATCACATGACGAACGGGACCGAATAATAGGCTAGATGACACCACCAATCAATTGGCGTACTTTTTATAACCTGACAAAACGCGACTCCCATAGATTTTGTATGGCTAAAGACCGCTGTGACGTCATTTTTATGCCGATTCAATTGACTATTTATTAATTTGCAATTATTAAAAATCAAATTTTACAGTTAATTGAAAATTGATCGGATTTTCAGGTATAAAATAAGTTTTTCTTTAATGAATTCTTAATCATGGGATTAATAATAAATGGGGTCAACTACCCAATTGCATAAAAACAAAACCTAATCGTTTATTTCTCTAAATTCAAATCAAAATAATAAAAACAATTCAGCCAGGTTGCCGTGGCATGCAACCTCCACAGTACCCACTGCAATTTAGTTCAAAATCGAAAACTGACCGCACGTAATTGACCGGTGGGAACATGATTGACGGTTTCATTATTATGCATAGGACCGAATCTGTTTCACTTTTGACGTTGGAATGACGCTCGCAACTCCTACGCTTATCGCTGTTAAATTATTGTCATTTTACCCTGATCGAATGCCCAGTGGGCGCGACATCCGAGTGTGTGTCACTAAGCGCACTGTACGCCTACGTTTTGGATCGAGCAAAGGGCCATTGAAGTATTACGTAAGTAGCTAAGTACCAAAGGGAAGTGGGGGGTCTTTGGTTTGCTTACTTTTGCTGACAACGGGGAGATCTTAAATTACTAAAACTCTGCTTACGTAATGGGCCATTGAAGTGGGAGCCATTCAAGTACAGTCAGAAAATTGAGGCTAGGGAGTTTCAATTTTCTGACTGTGACTGTAATACTTCAAAAGTACCTACTGTAAATGATTTAATTGTAATAAATGCTTTGACTTTGACTTAGTAATCCTGAGCATGATTAAGCTGAAGATTTCATTAAATTCTTCCAGTAGATAATTCTTAACGTTGGACTGCTTTAAATATGATTAGTTGATGTTATCATACCTACGGTTAAAGTTACGTGTTAATATGCGTTTTCGGAAATTTTCTTTTAATCATTTATTTTCAGTAGAGTTTGGACTTAAGCTCGGTTTTTGGCAAAGACCTCATCCCCTATTTTTATTTTAACTTAAATATTATAGAAAAATTGCAAGTGATACGTCACTTACAATTTCAACAACATTCTGCTTACCTCTGCTCTTCCCCGTCTGGGAATATAGGAGTGTGATCATTAAAATCAGTCTTTTTTTTCGCCATGGCAGTCCTCATGGACTTCCTCCATCATGGAGGTAACGGAGGGGCATGCGGACTCTTACAGGGTAAAACCACCGAGTGTTCCTTTCTGTCTATGGCCAGGGGTGCAGGATTCGCATAAATATTTACTGCTCCCATTGAAATCAGCCCTGTATTCACGAACAAATAACGAATACGTAGAAATCTCGCGGTAAAATTGAAATCAGCTTCCAGGCTCTAGTTTGCAACGTCGAGCGTATCTCCGACACCCCACAATCAGTGTATTAAGTCAATATGACCTGGATCAGACTGTGTGACATCCAATATTGAATGTCGGTTGTACCTTGCAATATCGCTTCAGTATTCATGTTTACTTCGCTTTTAATATGCAAACCGCAGTACAATTTCTGTATCTTACTACCTACTAATTATAGATGCACAAAAACTAAAATTGTACACAAATGCAAAATAAAAACAAGTTGGTATTAAAACTAAAAAAATAAAAGGAAATAATTACAAATAAGAAATATGTGCCGCTACCGCGCGAAGCGGCTGACGCTCAGCATGGCCCGTGCACGAAGGTACGAAAACCACGGGCACACGGAATGACATATAGACTACTTTTTATTCCGAAAAAAAGAAATAATTCCCTTGAAATAATATATCAACTTTGACGCTGTGGACGTTTCTGGGGCCTCGTTTACAGAGTCCGGATGGAATTAATAAAAGGAAGATTAAAATGAATTTAACCGGAGGTGATAAAATTGTTTATTCAATATTGTTTTTTCAATAACCATCCAAGTGGCTATCTCTCTGTAGAATATTCAACGTTCAAATTCTTTTAAGCCGGAATCTATATACTGTAGGTATATCAGGGGTTTCCAAACTGTGCGTCGCGACCCCCTGGGCCGTCGTAGACTCACGAAGGGCGTCGCGCGATCGTAGGTACAAGTCGCATTATTTGTAGTACATACAACTGTCATACTGTTATATTTTCTAATAGGTAACTAGAATAGTTATACTAGTCTACTACTACTACTACTTATAAAGTAATACCTAATACAGAATTTTAGAGTTTTCTTTAATTAATTATAAATCAAAATGTCTGTTCCAGAAGAACTAAGGTAACCGACATACATAGTTCTCAAAATTACGAAACTCATTTGGCAATGAGCAGGCAACATAGCCCGTAAAGCAGACGGCCGTTGGAGTAGGTCTTCCACGAGGTGGACTGACGACCTGGTGAAGGTCGCGTGAAACCGCTGGATGCGGGCAGTGCAGGACCGGTCATTGTGGTTATCTTTAGAGGGGCCTAAGTCCAGCAGTGTACGTCGTTTGATATGATGATGATAATGAATGTCTGTTAGCGCTACACACAAATTATCTTCATTAAAAAAGGCGTAGCAAAAATAATTACAACAATATATTAAGGGAGTCGCAGTATAAAAAAATTGGGAACCCCTGATCTATATAAAATCTAACATCAAAGCGCTCCTTTGTCCAGTCGAGTCGAAACGTTTTAAGATCACTAAAGAATCGAGTAGGTACTTGAAGGTTTTTGTTACAAAAAAACTTACTTGCTTTGAACTGATCAACGATCACAAAAATCACTCTGGGGAACGGATGAGTAACCTATTGAGCCCCTACTGATGTCGGTTTCACTTACATACTACTACTTATCTGGGAACTGTTATACGTACCCAGATAAAAACTATAGGTATATTTATTTTTACCTAAAACATGTGTCTTTCTATGTGCCAACTTTCTTATCAATAATGTTCAATCCCTTCATTGTTCAAAGCCTTTACCCGACTATGTTAGGGTCGGCCTCCAGTCTAACCGGATGAAGCTGAATACCAGTGTTTTACATGGAGCGACTGCCTATCTGACCTCCACAGCCCAGTATTTGGGTAATACGATTCCCTTTGATAAGACTGATTGTCAGACTTTTGGGCTTCTGAATTATCAGAACCCCAAAAGTCTGACAAGTGAGTGTGTGAGTGTGAGTAGTCTGGCTGTCGTACGGACAGTCATTCATCATCATCATCATCTGCCTAGCCTTTTCCCAACTATGTCGGGGTCGGCTTCCAGTATAACCGGATGCAGCTGAGTACCAGTATTTTTGCATAGAGCGACTGCCTATCTGACCTCCACAACCCAGTAACTGGGTAATACGATACCCCTTATCATCATTAAATGATAACGACTGTCCGTACGACAGAAATATACAGCCGCAATCCACGAATGAAAGCCGGGACCAATGGCTTAACGTTTTATTAGTTAACGTGCTTTTCGAGGCAATGACTGGTAGAGAATGCCTAAGGCATTAAGTCCGCTTTTGTACTTTTTGTTGCATAAAGTTTAAGTAAATAAATCTCGGTGTGTAATATCTTACAAATTCGTTAAGCCGTTAAAGCATGATTGAGCAAGAAACATTGTAACAAACTTACACTTTAAAAGATTAGACTAAGGAAGAATGATTAAATTCAAAGTCAAGTATTTAATTAAACGAAAATTGGGTTAGAAACTAATCTTTTCAATGTTGCTGTGAGCTATTCAATTAAATTGTTCTTTCAGCAGCGTAATGAACAAAATTTTGTTCATTAATGACTTTTTTGTAAGTCTCGTTTACTGGGTATATGCCCAGTCGGCAAATCGTATTGCTAAAAGATGGCCAAATGGTAAAATCGGCTGACTTTTAGCAAAACAACTTGCCGTATGATAAGCCTGTTTCTGAACATAACTAAACTTAGGCATTGAACACAAAGCAAATGTTAGAAACTTTATTTGGTTAGTAAATATTTATGACTAGCGTCTAGTAATATGCGTTAAATTCAGCAAGAACAGACCGGCTTCGCCGTTAAAAAAAAAGCGAGATTTTTATAGTATGTTGCATACAGAGGTAGGTGTTTATGTATATCTACACTAAAATTATAAAGAGGAAAAAATTGTATTTTTGTGTGTTTGTAATGTATAAACACAAAAACGACTGGGCCGATTTTAAAAATTCTTTCACTTTTAGAAAGCTACATCTGCGAGTAACATAGGCTATATTTTATGTTTGCGCGGAAGAAATCACGCCAAAGCTAGTAATTATATATATTTTTTAAGAAGAGACAATAGAAGAAGTGGGCACTCATGAGATAAAGAACACGTACTTAAATGGTTCAGTAGCCTTTGTATCGACCTTTTTATTATTTCTGTCTGAGCGGCTAAGTGGTAACAAAGCGGCCGGCGCTATTGTATTTGCACACTTGGTTAACCTCATAAACAGTTCAACAAAAGTTTTCTTATGTTTCATAAAACCTAGCAATCTACTAGCTCGTACGTTATGTATTAGGTGAAGTGGTTTTTTTCTACCAATCCGCTTTGAGCGCTGTTGCCAAGCGAGGTGGTCAATGCTCGTGCCTTCTCTGTATGACAACAAGCCTTCGCCCTGCAGTGAGAAAATATAATAGGCTGGTAGTATGTTTTTTTTAAAGGCTACTCATTTGTTTTCTTTTTTTTGTGCGTCATGTTCACCCATTATCAAGTTCAAGACGCTGTGATGTCTAAGAATTTAATCATACCCGAATAAAACCCCAGATACTCCAAATTTTTCTTGCAGGTATTTAAATTTTGTATATTTTTATAAATTATGTTATTAGCCGAGTACAATTACTTTTTACCAGGAATAACGTTTATAGTAGACGGATTTTTATTAAACTTTTTTGTGCGGGTTTCTCAGTAATGAAGAATAGAAAGTGAAAAAAAAATGTCGATGGTAACGACTTTTATATTAAAAATGTAGTAACTTTTTCTAAAGTAATTTTTAATTCGACGAATTAATTTAAAGAATTATAATATGACCCTTTTTCAACCAATTGCTGGAATATTGTCGACTCGTGAAGGGCCATCGTAAACGAGAAATAGTGGATTTAAAATACACCCGAACTTTCCCGTTTAGGTAATATAGAGAAAAACCTATATTAAAAGGTTTTAATTCATTTCAATTACAATGCACATTAAAATCACTTTCTTTCTAATATCGACGATCAAGTCTGCGACGGCTACGCTTCGTAGACGTTGGTCGATATTTGCGTAGCCCTCGTAGCGCGTAGCTACGGCGTAGCTCTACTTTTTTTAATTATGTAAGTGCAGATTGTTAACACCAATTTAACGCTTCCATGACGTCAGTGAAAGACGAGATTTAAATAACTCCTGGCGTAAAAGAATTCCCCGTTTATACTCGTTTTATTCCATTTACTTTGTAAACTGAGAGTTCTTTTATGTTAGGCGATATTACGAAATAGTTGCTAGTTTTACTGCTTCGTTGGTCTAGTTGCAAAGCGCGACTGCTGAGCGCTGAGCATGAGGTCTTGGGTCAAAGTGTTATTGGGTTTTTTCATCAGGAATTAGTTGCGGCCTCGGAATCTGGACTTGTGCCCGGTTGATGGCAATAGGCTGGCCCCCTATTACATGAGACTTCGACATAATGACGAAATGTGGCTGTACTAATGAGTACATCTTTGCCTAACTATTCGTGGATTACAGGCGTCATATTATGGTTGCTAGTTCATATTTCGAAGCAAAATGTAAAAGCTACATTGCGCGGCAGAAAATACTTAAAGATCTATTACTTAGTTTGCTTATAGAAGTAATTTAGATAACTGTATTTCAGGCAGTTCAACACAAAACTAGGTAATTTGATTGTGTTTAAACTAAACACAATTATACCTAACTTGGTTTCCAATAATTGTACAACAGTTTAGGCAAATTGGCTCTAATTGGGAAACAATGACGTACCAAATGTGCTCAATTATTATCCTAGTATCTACTGCATTATGTTGTTTATTGATTGTATGCTTCTAATATACTCGTAAGGCCAAAACTAAAAGGTCGATGTAAATTACGACACAATGTACTAAAAATAGGTGCACGTGGTTGCGGCGTAGAACTATGAATTAGTAAATAATTAAATTAAAAATTTAAAAACCACAGTAGGTGGCCATCTAAGAACGATTTCCATCAAATATAGCTAAGAACACTTCCGACTAATTCACCTTTAAAAAAAACAAAATCAAAATCTTTTCATCCGTTTGGGAGGTACGATGCCACAGACACACTTAGGGATGATTCTCATTAGAGCGGGCCGTGCCAGGGCCGTGGCGTGGACGAAGTTCCGAAGTATTGAAGTGCGTCGAGCGGGCCCGGACGGGACACGGATAATGCACTGTGTAATATAAATTGATTCATACAAAATATATGTAACAGATTAAAACCGTGCCCCGTCCGGGCCCCGCCCCGGGCACGGCCCGCTCTAATGAGAATCATCCCTTACTTGTGCTGCATGGCATTGCTTCTTACCTTTCATGATTCTTAGTCGACGGGAAGTTCCCCTATTGGTTTTGATCCTTTAGATTTCGTTGACTTAGAAGTTTGCATTTTTTCACTGCTGCATGGGGTAACAGTGTTTGATACAGACTGAGTATTTGATATTAATTTCAGCTTGATACCTCCACGCGGCCCTGAGAAAAAAGGTCTTGACGGATGGACAGACAGACACAGAAAGTGATCCTATGAGGGTTCCATTTTTGTCAACTAAGGTACCTTAAAAAACAAGTTTTTAATAGTACGTCATAAATTGTTTGCTCCATAAATAGGAAAGAAAAAACATAGACCATTCAACAACTTCTATTTTGAGATACACACACACTGCGCGTGGTCTGACGCGCATTCCACTGGGTATCATCGATTATATTATTTATGTTCACAAATTGTGTTCTATTCATAACTTCTTCAAACATTTATAACTGCCTCGTTAGTCTAGCAGCTGCAAGCGTGACCACTGGACGTCCTGACTTTGGTTCAGCTTAAGTTATTTAAATATTTCCACGTATAAACGTGTAGCTGTGGTAGGAAAAGGGATATGTTGTGAAAGGAGCATTTTGGGAAATGGACGTTTCTAGAAAGGGACATTCTGGGAAATGTACATTATGGGAAAGGGACATTTTGAGAAGAGACTATTTGATACCAAGGTCGACGTACAAAGTCAAAGTCAAATCATTTATTTCAATAAGAACATTTAAAGACACTTTTATAAACGTCATTTACGAGAAACGTAACATAACATCACGCCTGAAATCCCCGATGGGTTAGACAGAGGTGTACCCATTAGTACACCCAAATTTCCCCAGTTATGTTTTTAGTTCTATGTAATAGGGGGCGAGCCTATTGCCATCAACCGGGCACAAATCCAGACTCCGAGGCTGCTACTGAGAAATTCCTGATAGAAAAACCCAATAACACTTTGCCCGACCTGGGAATCGAACCAAAGACCTCATGCACAGCAGTCGCGCTTGCGACCACTAGACCAACGAGGCAGTCACAGGTCGAGGCATTTACGAGAAAGAAAAAGAAAAATCTATAATATTGAATCTTGTTGCCTGTTCGAAAAGGTAGTTTCGTAATGGTGAAAAATGAGCAAGAAACTCCTTACATAATGTCACGCTTGTGATCCCCGAAGTGTTAAGCAGAGGTGTACCCATTAGTACACCTAAATTTCGCCAGTTATTTTTAAGTTCCATGTAATAGGGGGCGGGAGGCCTTACCTACATATTCTTAAAAAAAAAATGTGTTTTACAATAATTTGTATAATTTGTTCGTATCAACACACGACGTACACTGCTTAGGCCTTTTGATACAAGCGTGATTTTATGATATGTATATTTTAATACTAGTTAAGTACCTATTAGCCCAAATACTTACATTCCCAGCTAACACGAACCTCTATATTCCCTAGAGGCTGCTATGGCGCAAGACCTAGTCATATTATCATAACCATTACGTTTATTACGCACACAGAGACAATTAATATAAATGTAGGTAGGTACTAGAGGTACCTAAGTACCTACTTAAATGGAGTAACGAGCGTAATTTTTGTATCACAGTTTTTTAGTCGGAAAATGAGAAAAAAATTGCGTACAAGAAAAATATGGTAGAAAATTTTAGGTATTTACGTAAGATTAGATCGAAACTAGATTCTGAATGTTTTCAAGAATGTGAGTTAGACATGTTAGGTACATATTACGGACTAGCTTCTGCCCGCGATTTCGTTCGCGTCAAAGTTAATATATTATCCCACGGGAACTGTACCTATTTCTGGGTTAAAAATGATAGAGAATTATTAAAAAATATAATTTCAATTAATCGCATCTGCAACATATAGGAACATGGTGTGGAATGATGCATGACATGAAATATATCTAATTAGAAGAAAGATTTATAAGTGACTGCCTCGTTGGTCTAGTGGTGGCAAACCGCGACTGCTGAGCAGGAGGTCTTGGGTTTGATTCCCAAGTCGAGCAAAGTATTATTGGGTTTTTCCATTAGGAATTTCTCAGAACAGCCTCGGAGACTGAATTTGTACTCAATTGGTAACAATAAGCTCGCCCCCTATTACATGGGACTTAAACAAAACTGGCGAAATGTGGCTGTACTAATCGGTAAACGTCTGCCTAACCCTTTGGAAATTACCAGCGGGATGTTATGTATGTATAAGATTAAAAAGTTTTATAAACAAACTGGCAATTCTCTTAAGTGTAACAACAATGGCAAAAACGTTTGATTCGTTTATAATTAATTTGCTTGATGTAACCCCTATTCCCACATATGTATATAACACAGTTATACATAATAAATATACTAAGACAGACCTACGCATCGTTCCAGTAACTCCCTGTCATTTTATTATTCAACGTTGTTTACCAATAAATATTGTATTATTCGGGTGCTCAGAACAAAACCGCACAACATCGGGAAGATTAAATTACATTTCAAATACAGGTTTGCCTTTTCCCATATTGTTTGGTAAACAAAATTATGTTATTGACATCTATTCTATTATACTGTACTAATATTGTAAGCTGTAATTGTTTGTTTGAACACGCATATCTCCGAAATTACTGGGCGATTCTGAAAATTCGTTTCTCTATATTTTATTATCAAAAAAATAAGAGATCAGTCAGAGAATTAAGTCGAAGTTGCGGGCAAAAACTGTCTATATTATTAATATTATAACGCTGAAGAGTTTGTATATTTATTTGAACACACTCACCTCTAAAAATACTGGTCCTATTCTTAATAATCTCTCGCAAATTGGACATTATGTTACATTAAATTTAAATTTACGCGGACGATGTCACTGGCAAAAGCTAGTTTTTTTATTATATATAGGTGTGTATATGCTTCTTTTCTACTTGTTATTTCATTCTTGGACAAAATTAAATAAAACTTCGATAGTTGACTTTGAATTAAAAAGTTTATATTATAATACTTAGGACTTGGACTTATAAAAAAAATTAAACATGAAAATAATGTAGCAAACTTTCAAAATACACTGTGATTTTTAACATTGTGTTACTAACTTAGATCCGTCTCCAACTTAAGATTGCGTAACAAACTCCAAGTCTAGTTAAAGTTACATCATTTCGCTGAAACACAGATAAGTTTTTTTTCTCATAATGATAATATTTGCCTCAACTGCTAAAATTACACGAGTTCACTGGTAATCAATATAAATAAATAAATAAATATCTTGGGACAACTCACACACGGCTATCTGATCCCAAGCTAAGCAGAGCTTGTGTTATGGTAACCAGACAACTGATATACATACTTATAAAATTTATAAATACATACATATTATATACATACATATTATGGTAATGTAACTGTTCTGTGTGGTTCAACAACAAAATATCTTTTTGCAGGTCAAGTATCACAATGAATTATATAGGGTGTTTGGTGCATCGTTTGACAAATTGAATTGGCTGATAGGAAAGATCATTTGCTATCTCTTTAAGCCCGATAATTCATTCTTTGCCACACCGGTTTTTTTTAATACGAAAACTTTACGAGATAATAGTAGCAAGTGATTATGAATTTGATAGAAACATACAACAGAACACATAAAAATTTAAATTAAATTTGAAGACTATACCTACAAATTACTTTTTTTCTAATTTAAACTTAAATGCCGTGTTTTATAATAATATAATTATTTATTATAAATTCAAAAATATCGCCATGTTGGTCTCGTAGTCGCAAGCACAACTGCTGAGAGTGGGATCCGAGGTTCGATTGCCACGTCGGGCTCAGCACAGCAGTCGCGGATTTTAATACAGTTTTCATAAATAGATAAAGCAATTCAAGATTAAGTTTTATACGTATAGTTAGTATCTACATTGCACCTGTGCGGATGCAGGGCGAGTTGCTAGTTATTTATACAACTACATGAATATCACAGTAAAAATAATAAAAACGGTCACGAAGCCTATGACCCCCCCCCCCCTTCCCCCGATCCGCCTTGCTTGCGTCGAAACATCATGAACTACGCCATGCCCTTCTTTATTCAGACTGTCCGTAAACTAACAAAGGAAAGAGAAAGGGAAAACAAAAGTATAATCAGCCATTCTAAAAAGCTGATTCGTATGGAGAAGAACGGGGAAAAAAACTCCAAATTTTTGCTCTTTATAAATAAAAATTACTTGCCCATTTTCGATTGAAACGGGCAACTACTTAACTCGAACTTTCTGACTAACTCACCGACTTCTTGAAAGTTCTGAAGTACCTGATTGATACCTGGTTTAATTTAAATACTTTAGAGGACTTTAATAATAGCGTGCTGACTCTTGTCATATTATGGTAAAACAGTAATTAAAGTCGATGACATTTTATACATACCTACGAAAAGGGTCCATACTTCAAATCCAGACTCCTAGGCTAGCTGCTACTTAGAAATTCCTGATGGGAAAACCCAATAACACTTTTGTCGTATTTATTTATTTTTATTGATATAATGGAAAGATCTGTCTTATTTTTCTCATATTATTACATTTACCATTTTTCATTGTAAGTTCTGCCTGTATTTGAATTTGGTTGCTTAGTTCAACTAAGTAGAGATAAACTACTATAACTTGACGCTCCCCTCCCTATTACCATTTCAATGTGTGTAGTCACACTCCTATGAAAGAGTTTGTATGTAGTGAGTAATCGTCTTCAGTAGCAGGTTAGGATATTTTGTTTGTCAACTAATCATAAATAGCCGACCGCGCAAGACGACACAACTGTCATTTTCATTGAGAATGTCAGTGCAGCTCCATACTAATAATAATGAGTAATTTTTGACGCCGCCAGTCGAGCAACAAATAACTGATTTGATTTTGTTCCGAGAGCCGTCTAAATACGCACACATGCGTTGTGAGTCTTTTTAATACTATAACAAACACTTTCAAACGTTTTGAATTGTGAAAGGGCGCGTCATGTTACTGTAGTTTATCTCTACTCATATGATTGTGACAAAACAATTGCCAACTGCCGTGGAAATCTCATACCTACATAGCATTACAAATGGCTATCGCAATGCGCACTGCATATAACCTATCTTTTGCAAAACTTGCCATAACTTCTCCCTCTGGGGGGACTGGTTTTAAAATGAGTTATTAACTTTAATAAAGACTACCACGAAAGGCTTTTACATTGTAAAATGCGCAAATGACTAAAGGAACTCCTAGGTATAAAGCAAAATAGAGTGCACCTCGTCCGAATGGCATTTTGGAACTTTACTGCTCACATATATTTTACATAGTTTTATTTTATTTTAATAACTTTTGTTAATTGATTATTTTTGATGCACTATGAGGATCCTCATTTCTGTCTTTTTTTTTTTAATTGTTCATTTATTTTATAATTTTATAATTACTCTTAGGTTTTATGTTGAGGTTAATTATTGTATATTGTTTTAAACTAAAGTTATAATAAAATAAACGTTTATCTTTTGTTATGCTTACTAAATAACCTTTTGTAATATATGTCATTGATCAAAGAAAATAAAATACTAATCATGAATGAATCATGCATCATCGGTTGTTTGCATTTTAAAAACATCAAAGTAAAAAATAACTTAGTTTTTGGAGTCGGTGGCATTGGCTCATTTCGTTGTTTTCTATTGCCACTGACTTCCGTAACCAAAATTATTTTTCACTATGTATTTTCCATATTTTTTTGCAAACAAAAATGATTTTCCACAAAAAAAGAGTTGTTCCACAGTAATAATTTTCGCCTAATGTTACTTAGTTTCATGGGCAGTACTTATGAGTAATTTAACAGTTATATGTCTGGTTATACCCCATATAAGTGCAGGAAACTCGCTCAACAAGTATGAATAATAGGTACTTTACAGGAGTTGAGCAACTGAATAGTAGTTTGCAAAGTTAGCCTCATCGTCCGGTGACAATCTAACTTTGATGTGAATTCAACTACACTGTTATAGTTAAACCGCATAACCGAGTCCTCACCTTCGGGGTACAGAGGCGTGGAGGTAGGACGAGAAAGGGGACCAGGTGAGGTGCGGGCGGCGGGCGTTCGTAGCGTGATACACAAGTGGCGAAATGTGCACTGGACAGTTCTTAAGATGTATGACGTCGCAGTTGTATACAAGGTAAAAAAAAATCTGCTGTTCCCTACAAAATTGCTACACGATTCGATCATAATGTATGGAACAACAGATTTTTTTTTTCATGATTTCAAAGCTGGTCCCATATTAAAAGTTGTTCATAATGATGAGTACCTACTATGACCCCTTTTCAGGTTTCGGGTAAATTTTCATTGACCATTTATATATTTATTTTCCGCAAGCAAGTACCCAATTAAGCGGTTTAACTATAGAACTCCTGGGAGAGCTTGTTCACCCCAGGCGTCAAGCAATACCTGTAAACTGCTGTTTCTTGCAGCTACTGAAGCTTGCTGGTAAACTACATTCAACCGTAGGTATTCCACAGGAGATAGGCAGATAGGCATAAAGTGGGTAGGTAAAACTATAGCGACGATAGTTTTTGAAACAGAGCCAATTTGTCAAAAATTAAATTATTAACGCAGATTCATGTATGAACGTGGACGAGGCGGAAGGAGTATACAAGGATCGTAGTCGTAGCAGGTGGCATATTGTAGTTTCTGCCTACCCCCATGACAAAGAGGCGCGAGTTTATAAATGTGTGTAACGCAGATTCAGTTCCTATTTCGGTGAGATTGTGATTTCGATTTTGGGTAAGTACAAATGTGAATTTTTAATTTATAACTTTCGAAATTTTTTTACTTGGACGTCACTGACAGACAAACAGACAGAATGTAAAAGGTACATCTTACATCACTAAAAAATATAAAAAAACCTGATTACATAATGTTAATAATGAATTACCGTTTCTATGTAGTTGGAAACGTATTTTAAATTAAGTAAGTATATTGCAAATAACATAAATGACAGCATATACTTATTTATGTAATAGCATACACTTGATAATACAACTCTCTAATTAATGAACGATAGCGGTTTCACAATAAAATTCCACTGTAGACCACTTTTAATCATTTTAAAAATGAGCGTACTTTACGCGGCGCGCGGGTCGATGGCCGCCAAGCCCTCCCGCGCTCACAACCACGTAATTTTATTTGCATATTACTGCTAATAAAAACCTTAAAACTAGCATTCATGTCATGCTTTTACACAGGTCATTTGTATGTATTCACATGCATTTGAAGACTTATTTCACTAATTAAAACCACTTATCGCAGTGGCAATTAATGTCAAATAAGGGTTCCGTTTTTTCCTTTTGAGGGACGGAACCCTAAAAATGGATGTCAGAAGCATTTTTGACAGAGCCTGAGATTACTAATAGTTAGAAGAATCGCCACCCTAATCTATAACTCTATTCTTCGCTAATATTAGAAAAGAGTTAATACTTCAAGTTCTACGTAATGATGTGACGAAATTGATTTTGTATTGCCTTGAGTGGTAGTTTGTTTGCAAGAGTAGTGTACCCCCCATCCACCATCTCTTAAAACAATATTATTTTAATATTACTTTGCCTTCCGCACTGTTGAATTTCCAACGCTCGGCTCAGTGCCGAGAGTTGAAAATGCAACAGCAGAAATTTCAAAGTAACATTAAAATAACATTGTTTTTAGAGATAGCGGTAGGCGCCGCAAAAAATCTGTCACTGATAGAAAGCTACACTATAATGCTTGGTACTCTAGGCTGTTTGTTTTGTATACTGGTCTACCACACAGACGAAGTCGCGGGAAAAAGCCAGTAAAAAAAAATACTTCATTACGAATTTAGAAACGCTGACATAACACAACAATCAACCTTGAAGCGGAACACATTGTTATTACGTCATCTGTCCGCCATGCGATAAAACCTAATACATGAAGATAAACCCTCAGAATGACCTCGCATAACCCCGACACTTACGACACAATACATAGCTATACAACGTAGGGCTAACATGTATGATAGACGCCAGTTGTCACGCGCCGCATCTCCGTCAACGATGAGTTACGGCATCTCAGCTATTCTGATAACCACCCAGTGTAATGCAGAAGGATTAGTTTTGATAACGTGATTGAAAACCTCCTGATAAGATAAGGGAGTACTAGCTTTAAGTCATTTGTGGTACGCGTTCCTACCCACCAGCTGCAGACCTTCATGAAAGAAGACTTTTGGCCGAAGGGTGTCGTATATCGACGTTGCCGAGGTCGGTTACGCGACACCATGCAGCGCAACACGACGCCGACGCTACGTGTTCAGTTATTTAATAAGACTTTTACAATATGTTTTACTTTATTTTTAAATAAGATTATTTTGTGTATTTTTTCTATGGGCCAAAGTTGCCTGATAATTATTATTAATAATAATTATTATTCAATGCCCTAGGCCCTATTTTGTGTATACTGGTCTTTGTACAATGGCCTAATAAAGAGGTTAAGTGCGGAAATAGCCCAGCTAACCTAACCTAAGGAAGTACTAGCAGTAGTCATAGTGAGAGTACTCTCGGATCTCCCCGTCTGACGCTGCGTTTATACCTAACCTGCCCCGCGGGTCGCCACGCGTGGGAAGCTTTCGGTTTCATTGCTCCACGCTACGCGGAGCGGGACAAAGATCAGTTGTCAGTCAGAATTACTTTTAAAATTGGAATTACGAAGAGAGGAGAGAGAGACAGACCGTGGGTCGACAGCTGTCAAGCCGTACATCATCTGCCTAGCCTTTTCCCAACTATGTTGGGGTCGCGGTTTCCAGCCTAACCGGATGCAGCTAAGTACCAGTATTTTACATGGAGCGACTGCCTATCTGACCTTCACAACCCAGGTACTGAGTAAAACGATACTCCTAGGTAAGACTGACTGTCAAGCCGTATAAATAAAAATAAAAATAAAAATTAAAGTTATTAATTAACGAAGTCTATAAATAATTAGTGTTTCAATCACATAGAAGTTAAAATACGAGTATCCCGGTACAGTAGTGGCTCTCGCCTCGGGGTCGGTGCACTACTGACAATACAGCCGGCTTGGTTGGCTATTGGTGCCGATTCCCTTGTTCACAAAGTAGACTAAATTTAGAGAACTGACATCTCATACTAACATACAGCGAAAGGAAAGGACAGTGGCATTAAAGAACTAAGTTAGCGATGTCAAATTAGTTTTGCCTTTAACTTCTCCGTATTTTTAATCCATACGTTTTAAGATATCAACTATAATTGTATGGATGTGTCAGATTGACTAAATTTGATAGCTCTTATTTACATTAGTCTCTTTCTTGTTTTATGGGACAGAAAAAGATGGAAATAGTCTTATTTTAGTTTAGTTTGTGACCAAGGGAATCGGCACCATTGTCCTTCTGCAAACTTATCGGTGGTACGTTAGAGCTACGCGCTATATACGGAGATGTGGCCGTGTCAGTACACAAACCATTTGACGAGCCTCATTAATATAGAGATGGTTTATCTATGTGTGTAACGGGCATTAAGTTGATTGTGTTTACTGTTTGTTTTTCGTAATTACTTTACGAGTTTTCTGAGATAGATGGTGGGTCTGTCTCTTTATTTGTCTCAGTAATGTTTGGTTTTTAAGTAATTACATTATTGAACTTCTATAAATAAAAATAACAAAGGTCACTCAAAATAAAGTCAAAGTCAAAGCATTTATTTCAATTCGACCATTTACAGGAATTTTGAAATTGTGTAGGAGTCGATCAGTTAGTCAGAAAGTTGAAGCTAGTTGCTCGTTCCAAAACGTTGGTAGGCCTTTATGGGGCAGAATGGGAAAGAAACTCCACGGACACTCTTTTCAATAAGTTTACTACAAAATCCTGGTTTCAATATTCTTATTGCTTCTATATGGAAAAACAAATGTAGATGAAAATAAAACAATAAAAAAAATGGTAAACCATGGCAGTTTACAAATGACGAAACTCATCCGACGCTTGACCACGAACATGACGCGTGGATCAGCACCATTTACTCGTAGCTCAACCAGCTTAAAGGGAACGAAAGAAGACATGATCCAACGCACGCGCGAAACATTTGAATAAGCATGACAAAGCTCAATCGCCATACTCATTACGTCAAACACTTTAATAACTTAATCAATAAATAAATGGACATGGAACTTAATATAATATACATAAATGGCGAAATGTGAGTAGACCTCTATCTAACCCTTTTCGGATTATAGGCGTGATGTTATGTTATGTTTAAATAAATAAATGGCTGCATGGTCACATTTAGAAAGTTGAAATATTTTTTTTTATTAATAAAATCGAGACCGGTTGGTTGGTTAATATTATATCAACGTAGCGCAGTTGTCGGAGCAGCTACGCCACTTCGCTTCACCTACGCCGTAGTACGCCGTCTCGTAGCGCCCGTAGACGTCAAAAGCGGGACGAAAATAAAACAGTATTGAGCGAAATCTTTTTTAAATGCAGCTCGATTCTCCGTTGATAAACTTTGTATGCTTACCGATCAAGTTATTATCATCGTAGCCGCTCGCTTGGCTTCGTGCCAGCCTCTCGAGACAGTTTTTAAACTTCAGCTTAAAAAATCCGATGGCAATCTTTGCATTAAACTTTTTTTTTATCAAGGCTATAAATAATCAAATAACGCCACGCTCGGATGTGTTTTAGGACAAGGTAATTTTAGTATGGCGTCTTTGTATTGTGCAAGATGGGAGGTAAATAGAAAGTGACTGGTTTTAATTATAGGTTCTGAATGGTGTAAAAAGACTTAAAACAAGGCTGAAATTAACACGTTCTTCATGCCCATAACATCAAGCCTATGATCCCCGAACGGTTAGGCAGAGGTGTACCCATAAATACACCCACATTTTGTTAGTTATGTTTAAGCCCCATGTAATAGGGGGCGAGCCTATTACCATCAACCGGGCACAAATCCAGACTTCAAGGCTACTACTGAGAAATTTCTGATGGAAAAACCCAATGGCAATTGACCTGGGAATCAAACCCAAGACCTCATGCTCAGCAGTCACGCTTTGTGACCACTAGACCAACCAAGCAGTCGTCCACCCATCACGTAATATGGCCGTCAACTGTCTTTTAAGATACAAGTATACCCTAGTTTAAGAGACAGGGAATCGTATATTGTCAACAGATGTACCATGTACTTAATTTTGTTCTATCATATAGTATAGTTCATAAACTTGTAAAACTATCTTGCTGTTACTAGTTTAAGTTCTTTTTCGCACCATCTGTACCTTCTTGATCAATAAACAATTATTGTATTATTAATATCGAAAATCGCTTGACGTATGGCAGGGAGGTATATTATAGTTAGTAGACGTCCGTTAAGAACGGATTTTCCGAAATTCGCCCCCTAAAAGGATGAAACGGGATCCGAAATGGACCCGGACGAAGTCGCAGGCAAAAACTAGTATTATTATAGAAGGACAAAGTTCCAACGTTGTAATTAAACTGTAAATAACCGCCACAACCGAGTATATGGTCGCATGCGCCTGTAAGCACAACATTTTACGTGTCTTACATTGTGTGCTACCATAAACAGTGATTTTTCACGTCAAAAATAGTGCTTTCCATACTGTACCTATTATTACTCAGTTTTATTTTTGCTCAATATTACTTAGTTTCATGGGTTGTGCCTTACACCTCGTATTTTCACCATCTATCTATATACATTCAAAAATGAATCGCTCAATGTGTTGCTGAGCGCAAATCTCGAGAACTGCTGAACCGATTTGCCCGGTTCTTATTTGTTTTGTGTTTTGTTTGTTTTGTTTTTTCTAAGTTAAAGCTAAAGGAGTATATAATGATCGTAGCAAGTGGCGTTCTGTGGTTTCTGCCCACCCTCATGGAAAAAAGGCATGACTGTACGTATGTTATGTATGTATAATTATTACAAAATCCACGGGGAATAGTGAGAATTTTACACCTGTACGAAGCCGGGGTAGTACGCTAGTCTTCAAATAAATATTATGCTATTTTAAATGGGTTATAAATAGGTATTTACTCATCTTCCAAGTACTATCTCAGTAACGTACAACATCTATGATTGATTGGGGGATATACCAACAAAAGGAATTCGTTAAGTAAACTAGGCCAGCCGGTTTGGTCTGAATCTAGGTTAATACATCTACGTCTAGTGAATAATTTGTCGTATTATATGATTTACGAGTATATTGCTATTCTTTTTTTACTATTGTAGTGGTCCAAGCTTGTCGACATAAAGTTTACGTGTGACGTGGAAAAAAGATTGGCTGTAGATGTATCGAGACTAGGCTAGGCTCGTAAAGAATTTATAAAAATCTAATTTAAAATAGTGCCGTGAAGTTTCTTGCTCGTTCTTCTCCATAGAGGCCTACCTCCGTTTTGGAACGAGCAACTAGCTTCAACTTTCGGACTAACTGACCAACTCCTTGATAATTCAAAATTTTGAAAGATTGATATTAGAATAATTGGAAGTCCCGCCAACATAGGTACATTACAGGTCATAAGTCGAATAGCAATTTAAAAAAAGCAAAAGATTGATACTTTGGTTAAACTTACGACCTTTCGACGCTTTATACGAATTTTGAGGTGTACGCAGGTACTTTGTTAATACATCATTTATACACACATATGTAGGTACGGTCTGTACCGCGTGATTGTAGCAATTTAAACCTAAGCATGCTACTACACTTATGATCGCTTACTATACATTTGCCAGATATATTTGCCTCCGAGCAGCATTTCTGTTTTCTTGTTTGAAGGGCATGGGCCGATATATCAACAGCGAATACCTTGCCAAGATAGAGAAAAAGTTTTAAATCATTTCAACTTTGTCTCAATTTGGCATGGCATTGGAGACACGTCGCAAATAAAGTCAGCGAGAACTATCTACAATTCCGAATATGATACCGATCGACATCGGCTACGGCGGCAGGCAGGCGGCGTTCTAATGGAGACTAGCCAAGAAGAAGGTATTATAGTGAACTAATGTTTACGCAAGTAACATAGCAGCAACAGCAGGGAGGTCGCGATGATCCATGGTTGCGACCGACTCTCATGCATGAGGTTATGGGTTTGAATCTGGGCAAGTACCAATGTGACTTTTTCAATTCATATTATGTACCTACATAGTTTCTAAAGTTTGTCTTAGATATCACTGACATCGTTCCGTGCCGCAGAAAGCACGTTAAGCCGTCATACGTGGATCTCTGAATGTTTGAGTCGTTACGGGTCGTTAGAACCTTGGAAGTCTGACGTACCAAGGGGAATCGTGTAACCCAATTACTGGGTTGTGGAGGTCAGATAGGCAGTCGCTCCTTTTAAAATACTAGTATTCAGCTGAATCCGGCTAAACTTTAAGCCGACCTCAATATAGTTGGCAAAAGGCTATTCAGATATACATATGTATAGTGTATGCGCAAACATATGTGCACCCCTCTTCTCATTGTCCGATGGGACGGCAATCGGACACGACTGGGGAGAGATCAGGCGCAGGACCAACGGTTCTACGTGCTTTTCGAAGCCCGGGGCATACTGCAAACATCCAAGGCCCGGAAGGCTACTGAGAAAAATAGAAATAACACCTTGAACAAATAAAGATTCAGGTAAAATCATATCCTTCGATTTAGCAATAAATAGACTAGGTAAATATGATCATTTATCACGCGTACTTACCTCGGAGCAACAATAATAATTGATCAATTATGGGTTTATTATTCCCTAGAGAACATTTGTAGATAAATAAGATTAACTAGAGTACAGTCATTAGTACGAATCGACGTTAGTCGTTTATATACGAATGTAAGCGTGGACATTAATAAGAGAACAATATACAGACTGTTAGTGTAAACACCGTTGACACTAAAACCATAGGTACTTGATTTATAAAAAATGTTTATCTGAATTAAAAAAAAATAAACAAAGTTTTCTTTCAAAAATAAAAAAAAAATCTGTCCGACACCGTCCGAAATTCATGGATACTATGCGCCCGAATTACGTAATCACCGCAAAGGGCGTTGACCTGCTGCACTGGCCGTCCGTTATAACTACCTACATAAGTTTTAACTAATTACATCATTGTAATATAGGGTGAAATAATTTTGAGGAAAAATGGAGAGTTTACTTAAAAAAAAAAGATATCTTTTTTCATTGAATTTACGTTCTATTAGTGAAACCAAACCACTGGTTTCAAGGATAACGGTGTTTACACTAACACTCTGTATAATATTAGCCTATTATTGTCCCACTTTAGGACATAGGCCTCTTCTTATACAGTGAAGACACGACCATGTATCATCACGCTGAAAAGAAACATCAATAACTAAGAAGAACAATTCCAGTAAACTGAAATTAGTCAATATTTTTTTAGTGTATAAAATAGTAAATAGTACTATAAAGACTCCGGCTGGTTTATCCATGCCCAACCTAATTTTAATTAGATTTTATTCCTTTGAGATGAACTCTGTTCCAAATTAGAAATAGGCTTAGCAGTCCGCGCGCAGCTGAGCCGCTGACAGACAGTTTTACTTAAAAGAATATTATAATATAATTAACTAACTATAGGAAATGAAAGAAATTGTGTTTCAATCAAGAAGATTAAACCTTGATTACATCTCAGTGGTTACAGTACGCATCATATTACATAAGTTTTATCAATGGGACTTGACACAACCAATCAATTCACATACTTTTTATGAGTTTTCCATACATGATTCTCCCATAGATTTTGTAATAAGGCAATACTAAACTGTAACGGGAACTTTAATAAGTATTTATATGGTAGATGTGAGTGGCAACGCATGGAGGGGGCTACCCTAGGAAGACCTACACTGATCTTATTGGTGCGTGCTTGTGTGATAAGATGCATGAACGTGGACGAGGCGAAAGAAGTAAGTAAGGATCGTAGCAGGTGGCGTTCTGTGATTTCTGCCTACCACAATGGGAAAAAAGCTTGTGTTTTTGTATGTGTAAACTGTAACGTCATTGATTCGCTAGTTCAATTGATTAACTATTTATTGATTTCTAAGCAGCTAAAAATCGAATTAACAGTTAGTTGAAAATAAGTCTGTGTCTAAAGGCTAAAATAAGTGTTTTTTTGGAAAAATCCTGTCTAGCTATTATTGGTTAATTGTGTCGACTACCCAACTATCAAATCAAATAATAAATGTTGCTGATTCAACCATATTATTCAATTATACGAGTAAGATGTCACAGACCTTTATTTGTCTCTAAGCGTATCTTTTCGAGCCAATTTATCGACAGAAATGGGACGCAGGTGGACGAAAATAAATAAAATATCTTACCTCACTTTCTATAACGACGTATTTCTTCCAAGTCAATTGGTTGACAAGGTTGTTCATCCAATAATTTGATCAATTTCACTTCTAAGGAAGCTGGAGAATGATACGGGATTAAAACGAGTTTACGGTATTTCGAGAGGACGCCGCCATTGCTGTAATCTGACGATTAGCACTGGAAATAGAAATAAATTGAAACATTTAAACTTGTAGAAGGTAAAAAACAGCAAACGTAAATACTTAATTGGCTCTTGAAAAATACGAAGAATATTTTATTTCATGATTTTACTAAGTAATCAAATCATAAAAGTTTTAGTTTTGTAGGACTAAGGGTGTTTTTCTTCACCTTTCAATAAGTTCTGATTAAATTACTCGGCAGATTATTTCATGCAAATTCTGTACCTTTTTAAGGTTCCCTATCCAAACCAGACAGAATGAACAGAATGAAACGGGGTCCCAATAAAATAGACCACTTTCATATTTTTTGAATATGCCTTTGATAATTTCCCACTTAGTGCTAGGTTGACAACTCACCTTAATTCGCCGAGCGAGATTCTTTATAGAATAATTCGGTTGATATTGACATGTTATCACAAACTCATTTCGCCTAAATTCAGGTGAGATGACAGCCCTAATCTCACCTCTAGCGCACTTCACCTAATTGCGCCGATTGAGATATTCAAATGATAGGCTCCTTCTTACTGTTAAGCCAGGCTTCCACTGAACGAACGAACTCCATTTAAATCGCAACAGTAAATTTTAAAGAATTGTTTTCACTAAGAAAGGGGAACGGAGGAATTTACTGTTGCGAGTTAAACAGTGGCGATACCCGGTCGAATGCACCCGTAAACAATGGTTTGTGTGTGTTTATATTACAAGCTAGCAAGAAGCTCCTGGCTAAGTAATAACAGCCGCGCGGTAGTTGATCCATTAGGTTAAGCTACGCTTGAAGGGGTTTCTGTGGATGGGTAACCATCTTTACACACCGAGACTCTTCCGTGCTCCGAAAGCATGTTAAGCCGTTGGTCCCGGCTGTCATACATGGATCTTTACCAGTCGTTACGTGTCATCAGAAGCCCGAAAGTCTGACAATCAGTCTTACCAAGGGGTATCACCACCCATATTATTTGTGAGTTTCATATATTTTATTACCAAAAAAGCTACTATTAATAAAATTAAAAAACACGACTGCAAAAATTGCACATATTTGTACTTTGTATATGTAGCGTCAGGGTCCGACATTATTTAAAAAAAACACAAAAGTCTTCGCTCAATCACTTATTTATTTTTAAATAAACGTAATTAATTTCACATTAATTTAATTTAAAATCACTAAATTAATCTACACTGAATATAAAAACTACTCGACAAAAGATTACTTAATGATTACGTAACGTGTGCACTGGGCAGCGGTCGACGAACGACTGACCCGAGTCGCAGTGTGCACTGCCTTATATAACGTTCGGAGTTGAAGTGACGTCGTTCAGTCGCTCGTTCACTGCTTGCCCGTTGCACTCGCAGTTTACAAAATAATGACGGTGGCGCCGTCATATACTCGTCAGTTTTTTTTACGACGTTTTTTATTTACAATCTACTTGTCAAATTCTAGACAGTAAACATAGACACGTCCAGATTCATTAAAAAAAATAATTGAGGCTGGTATTAATTTACGTTTTAAAGAATAATCGGCGGAAACCGTATATTTCCGGGACAAAAAGCCAATGTGCTATTCCAGATTATAATCTATCTTGGTGCCAAACGTTTAGCCGTTCTAGTGCAGTGATGTATGGGGATAGGTACATCTAAATCGGTTCAGGCGTTTAAAAGTTATGGTGGAATAAAAGAACTCACATACATACATACATTAACTCTGAAGATATAACACTCCTTTTTTTGGGGTAGTCAGGTAAATATAGTCTTTTGACGGGAAGAGACTGCATAAATCGGGATGCGTAAGAAAAATCACGCGAACAAAGTCGTGGAGAAAGTCCTACCTACAATCATAACATAACATCACGCCTGTAATCCCCGAAGGGTTAGGCAGATGTGTACCCATTAGTGCACCCACATTTCGCCAGTTATGTTTTTAGACCCATGTAATAGGGGGCGAGCCTATTGCCATCAACCGGGCACAAATCCAGACTCCAAGGCTGCTACTGAGAAATTCTTGATGGAAAAACCCAATAAAATTTTGCCCGACCTGGGAATCGAACCCAAGACCTCATGCACAGCAGTCGCGCTTGCGACCACTAGAGCAACGAGGCAGACAACCTACAATCAATCTAAACTATATAAAGTGCCTAAGTCATTTGAATTCTTGTAAATATAAATACTAAGTTCTGTTAGCTTTGTATTTCAATCTTTACCGTTAAAGCTACTGTGTTGAATACACACAATGTAGTACCTGAGTCGTTTCAGCGCCACATCACCCAAGTACCTTTTAAAGGAGATTTACGAAATAAGTAAAATATTTTATTTACGATCCATCAGAGACTCGCAATTTCAAGCGAAGATTTTCTTTAAGCGGATTTAGAGGCGAACAATTTCGGCTATTCCAATAATCGGTAGTCCTTACGTATTCTGGTATGTGCTAAATCCTAATTTTACTAGAGAGTACTATAAAGGTGAAAAATCCTTCATATATCTTTTTAATAACCTACGAATTTTTTGTTCTTTGAAAAAGTACTGTGTTTTTTTTTTTGTAAACGTACCAACTGGTAGTTCTAGAGATTTATATAGAAGTTTCTATGTTTCTACATTAACATTTATACTTATCTAAACAATCATAATAAAACAGAAGAGATTTTTTTTTATTTGTTTAAACACGCTTATAACTAGTCCAGTCGAATAGGAAAAAAGCTTTTTGTATATGTCGGCGGGTCGCCACAATTCGATAACAAATAAAAACACGTTTCCGGAATAACCTTAAAATCAAATCAGATTTGTTGATAGTAACTAAGTCAAAAATTGTATTTCAAATCATTTAATTATCAAATTAGTAATACTTATAAGAATACAGATTATTTTCAATGTATGTCACGATGGTGAGAAACTACATTTAAAAAATAAAAACACGTGGTCATTATTTTACCACGTGTTAACATTAAAAATAGATTTACGCATGTTAATTGATTTAAAAATGTTATAAAACGTTTGTTTATAAAATAGTAACATTTTATAATGTAAAAACTAATTTTATTGTGCGGAAGTGGGTGTTTTGTTCAAATGAATGACTCACTCAATTCTACTATAAAAAGCCGAGCGCTCGCCGGACTCGGGCATTCTTACTCCAGCCCTCGTAGCGATCGGACCTCCTCGGTAAGTTGAAGAATAAATTACAGAAAGCATTTACTGTGTCTATTTTCATTATCCAAGATGAGCAGCAACCCTGACCAGGATATTAGTGACGTCAGCAATGCTGACGTCACGTTTTTTAAAAACAACCGTGAGGACCCTGCCTCGTCATCAGAAGTGGGATCATAACAAGCTCTGATTCCAACCACTTCCTCTGCAGCTTCGGTTCAACCTATCACGTCTGGAACAGTACAGGGCAGTACCAGGTTGATAAACCCTGCCTCATTGAACGTTTCACACTCGCTAATTGGTGCGAACAACTTCAATGCCATGCAGTCCACCGCGACGGGAATACCCGCAGGCATGACGTATATATACATCAACCGCAATGCCAACTGCTCCGGAAATACCAGCTTTCGCAGGGATGCCATTCACGTCAATGGCATCCACCTCGTACAATCAAGGGAGCCTATATCCTCCAGGGGTACCCATCGCCGCTGGATCGTCCGACACGACGACTGTGCATCCAAATACTCCAACAGTTGGATTTCCGCCCCAGTTTATGATGCAAATGATGGAGATGATGCAGAGAATGTCCGAACGGTTGTATTCTCCTCCAGAACCGCGGATCAGGATCAAAGACATCTATCTACCATCGTTCGATCCGGACAGTCATGTTGGCATCAGGGAATAGTGCCAGCATATTGATAAAGCAGCTGATAACTACATACTAAACGACCTAGACCTACGCACTAAGGTGTGTGGATTACTGAAGGGACGTGCTAAGATGTGGATTGATGATTGGTTGGTGACTACATCCTCATGGGAAGAGTTTCGCGAAAAGTTGATCACCACATTCGAGCCCGAGAATAGATACTCTCGCGATATACTACAGTTCCGGGAGCATGTCTACGACTCAAGCGAGGATATATCTGAATTTTTGTCCCGCGCCTGGGTTCTCTGAAAAAGGATTACAAAAGACAAACTGGATGATGAACTTTCAGTGGAAGCAGTGATGGGATGTATAAATGATGAGCGCCTACGCATTGAGCTGTTGAACGCAAAAGCAAATACGGTTCCAGAACTCATCTCTGTGGCTTCCTCATAACGAAAGAAGCGCCCTCATCAAAATCCTATTACGTTGATGCCAAAACGTGCACGTTTTTCAGATACTGCTCAAACTACAACACGTTGTCAAATATGCAAAAGGACGAATCATAGCACTAACGAGTGTAGGTTCAAGCCTTCGGAATCTACTTCAAATCCGCAGAAGACAAATACTACAGCAGCGGAGACATCTAAAGGTCTGATTACCTGTTCATTCTGCAAGAAAACGGGCCATACTTTCGAAACATGCTACAAGCGTCAAAACGCATTGACATCAAACGTGAACTGAATAACTGGAACCAATCAAGCACCCATTACTGTTACAATTGTTGCAACAACAATACGTGCCATCTTCGATAGTGGAGCAGAGTGTTCATTGATTCGTGAATCAATTGCTGCAAAATTACCGGGCCAGCGACGCTCTGCAGTTAACCACCTCAAGGGGATTGGCAGATTCCCGGTAATTTCATTAGTCGAGATGAAGACTGTCTGCACCATTGACTCCATAAGGATAGAAATACTATTCTTCGTGATTCCTGATCATGAGATGTCAACTGATGTATTAATTGGTATGAATTTGATCCATGGTACCAACTTAAGCATGGTGATAACGACAGATGGAACCAGACTGATGCACCAGCAAATGATTCATCATATAACGACAAAAAGCATCATCTTTGACAAATTAGACTGTGACCTGACGAATCCTGAAGAACTAAACCAGTTACGCACGTTACTAGTCAAATATGATCACCTATTTATCCGAGGATATCCAAAAACGCGCGTTAATACGGGAGAGCTCGAAATAAGACTGAAGAATGCAGACAAATATGTCGAGCGGAGACCTTACCGACTCAGTCCGGTGGAACGAGAAAAGGTTCGGGACATCATCAAGGATTTGTTGGAACACAACATCATACGCGAAAGCAAATCTCCCTACTCAAGTCCTATAATTTTAGTAAAGAAGAAGAATGGAGACGATCGGCTGTGTGGACTACAGGGAGCTCAACGCGAACACATTGCGCGACCATTACCCGGTACCTCTCATCTCTGATCAAATTGATCAATTGGCCAATGGGTATTATTACACCAGCTTTGACATGGCGGCAGGGTTCCATCAAATACCCATCGCAGAAACGTCCATCGAGAAGACCGCGTTTGTAACACCAGACGGCTTGTATGAATACATTACCATGCCGTTCGGATTGAGCAATGCCTGTTCCGTTTATCAGAGGTGCATCAACAGAGCATTGTACCCACTCTTGGGAACAGTTGCACAGGTGTACGTCGATGACGTACTGAGCAAAAGTACAAACTTCAGCGAAGGGCTATCTAACATTGAACGCATTTTAATAGCCTTACAAGAAGCTGGCTTTTCCATTAATGCCGATAAATGTATATATATGTGGGATAATGATTTTGTATCAAGCTTAAGTATGAATGCAGCATAATATTGTCAAAGCGGAACGCAGCGGATGAAAGAGAGGGAAGTATGTGTGTGAGTGTAACAGCGAGATGACGCAGTCTTACGACAGACGTACGGTGTAACGGCGATCTTTTTTCGGGTGTGTCAATAAATAAAAGTTTTTAAAAGTATTTCTCGTTTATTTTGCCATATAATCCCACAAATTTGGGGGCTCGTCCGGGATTGGCAAAATAACGACACGAGTTCGAGTTTAACAAGTGAATAAACAACGGACGACGGAGGCCGGCACGTGGCGTGGTCAACGGCGACGAACGACGAACGGTACCTATTCAAAAAATCAACGGCGGCCGACGATAATTACGACGGTATCGGCGAACGGTGAGCTGACGATAACGGAGATAAAAAACTAATTCGAAAATGACGAAAGACGAATCACGTACGGGCCTAAACTCGATGTTGTACCTAACTTCGGACATAATACCTAAATTCACCGGTCAAGATAAGACGTATCCAGTGGCGCGATGGATACAAGACGTGGAGGAAAATGGAGAAATATGTGGTTGGACACCGTTACAACAGCTGCTGATGGCACGGAGATCCTTATCAGGCACCGCACAGCTTTGGATGCAAGCTGAACGCCCTCACAAGTCATGGGAAGAACTGAAGGCGGCCCTGAGTAAAGAGTTCCCCGACAGCGTCGACATCAAAACAATACACGAGCTTCTGAGCCAACGAAAGAAAAGACGTGACGAGAGTTGTATTGACTACATGTTGGTCATGAAGGAGTTGGGGAAACGGGGTAAGATACCCGATTACGTGGCTATTAAATATATTGTTGATGGCATAGTCGACCGCGAGACTAACAAAATCATGCTATACGGTGTAACGACGTATCCTGATCTGAAAGAAAAATTTAAAATCTACGAGACTGTTAAGGAAAAGATGAAACTGGAACATTCTAGAAGTACCTACAAAAATGAAAAACGCGGCATCATGCGACACGAAAAAACGTTGAAAAGGTGCTATAACTGTGGTGACGGCGATCATGTGTCGGAAGACTGTCCGCAGAAGGCACAAGGTCCAAAGTGCTTTAACTGCAACGAATACGGTCATATTTCACCGAAGTGCCCGCATAAGAAAAATATGGCGGCGGTAGCCGGCCGTAAGGAAGATACGAGCTCATCAAGATGGCGTAGTTCCGGTTCCGGCGATAAGAAAGAAAACAACGGCGCATCGACAAGTGGGAGCGGGAGCGGCGAACGTACGACGACCAAGCAAGCAATGTTCGGTCAATCATCGTTCAACAACGCGGATAATACGTCACACTCACAGAATGACAGTGTCAAGATGACAGATGACGACATAGACAGCAAATGTCAAAGTCAAATTGGATCTGACATTTGCGATGTAAACAAACATTCGCGACGGGAAAAACCTTTAAAAATCGTAGAATTATGTGGAAAAACGACAAGTGCGCTTATTGATTCGGGTAGTGATGTGAACTTAGTATCTTCCGAGTTTTGTGCTAACGTCAGTAAAGTGCTGAACAATAACGTAACACTGTCTGGACTTGGATCCGCTAAAGTGGAGTCATTAGGTCGTCTATCGACAAATGTTGTGATCGACGGTACGAAATACGACGATGTGTCATTCTATGTGGTACCTAAGGACTGTATGCCTTTTGATGTAATCATAGGTCACGAATTTCTTAAGAATGTTATAACGGTTATGAATGGTAGTGCTGTGTGGATGAAACCTGTGGAATGGATGAACGAAATTAATTGTTTTTGTTGCAGTGTTGAGGTTGGCCATGTAAGCAATACTTACCTTAAAGAAGAGGTTGTTCAGATGGTTGAGAGCTATCAACCATGCCAAATTAAAGAAGCTCCTATCCAGTTGAAAATAATTGTGAAAGATGATGTCCCGGTGGTGCAACGTCCACGGCGCATATCACTGAAGGAGCAGGTGGTTGTTGAAGAACAAGTTGCGGAGTGGCTCGAGCAAGGAATTGTACGTGTAAGTTATTCTGAATATGCCAGTCCATTGGTTCTTGTTCGCAAAAGAGACGGTACTACAAGGGTGTGCGTTGACTATAGAAAATTAAATAGTAAAATTGTAAAAGATGAGTTTCCATTGCCCATTATTGAGGATTACATTGACAAGTTGGCTGAGGCAAAAGTATTTAGTGTACTGGATTTAAAAAATGGATTTTTCCATCTGAGTGTCAGCAGTGAGTCGGTAAAATATACTGCATTTGTTACACATCATGGTCAGTTCGAGTTTTTGAAAGCTCCATTTGGCTTGTCTGTTTGCCCTAACTATTTCATGAGATTTGTGACCATAATCTTCAGAGAACTAATATCTAAAGGGATTGTTCTAATATTTGTTGATGATATTCTTATTCCAGCAAAAGATGAACAGGAAGCCGTTGATAGATTAAGGGAAGTTTTAAGAGTGGCGTCTGAATATGGCCTGCAAATAAATTGGAAAAAAGCACAGCTGATATGTCGAAGCATAACCTATTTAGGTCATACGATTGAGAATGGACAAGTAAGGCCTGCCAGTGAAAAGATTGATGCCGTTACAAAGTTTCCAGAACCCAGAACAATTAAGCAATTGCAAAGTTTTATTGGGTTAGCGTCGTATTTTAGGAAGTATGTCCAGAATTTTGCATCAATAGCACAGCCGCTTACAGATTTACTTAAGAAAGATGTCAACTTTGAATTCAATGATGAACAACGGTGTGCATTTAATTGTTTGAAGGAGCGTTTGACTACTAAACCAGTTTTACAAATATTTAATCCAAGATTGGAGACAGAAATGCATACAGACGCATCGCTTCTGGCTTACGCAGCTATACTCATGCAGCGATCTGATGATGACGGTGGACTACATCCAGTATATTTCATGAGTCGTAAAACCAATGATGCGGAAAAAAAGTACACCAGTTATGAACTGGAAAGTCTGGCTATTATTGAAGGGGTAAAGAAATTTAGGCACTACTTATATGGTATAAGATTTAAGATTGTTACTGATTGCCAAGCATTCCAGATGACGCTTAAGAAGAAAGACTTGAGTACAAGGGTTGCAAGATGGGCATTGCTTCTGCAGGAGTTTGACTTTGTGGTTGAACATCGGCCAGGAACGAGGATGAAGCATACTGATGCATTAAGCCGAAACCCATATGTAGCTGTAGTAACGTTGCACGATGAGATCAGAAGAGCACAACAGTTGGATGATGGTCTAAAAGCTATATTACAGATTTTACGGGAGAGAACATACGGTGATTATTATACTGATAATGGATTGCTTTACAAAGGGGTGGAAAAGCACTTAGTGATCCCAAAGTCTATGGAAAATGAAATCATTAAAAGAGCACATGCAAATGGACATTTTTCCAAAAGGAAGATGATTGAATTAATTGGTAAAGACTATTTTATTAAGAACCTTGATAAGAAAATTGAAGAGTTTATTACAAGTTGCATTCCATGTCTATTAGCTACGCGTAAAGAGGGAAAACAAGAAGGATTCCTAACTCCGATTGAAAAGGAAGAGTCACCGCTACATACACTGCATTTGGATCACATTGGTCCAATGACGGAGACGAAGAAGCAGTATAACCATATCCTCACGATTGTTGACGCATTTACGAAGTTCACTTGGATATTTCCCACTAAAAGCACCACAAGTCGAGAAACAATAGAAAAGTTGAAAATTCACCAACAACATTTTGGCAATCCAACCAGATTTATAACTGATCGAGGAACGGCTTATACGAGCACTGAGTTTCAAGAGTATTGTAAAGACGAAAATATACAACACATCAAAATTACGACGGGTGTGCCTCGAGGAAATGGCCAAGTGGAAAGAGTCCATCGCACTATAATCTCTGTACTTACCAAGATGTGCATAGAGAACCCTGCTCTCTGGTATAGGCATGTAAGTAGATTACAGCGTTCTCTAAATAGTACTTTCCAGCGAAGCATAAACACTACACCCTATCAACTATTGATTGGGACAAAGATGAGAATGAAGGAAGACATCGAGATTTATGATTTGCTTTCAGAAGAAGAAAGGGAAAGCTATTCAGAGGAGAGAGAAAAACTTAGAGAGAAAGCTAAAGAGCAAATTCTACAAGTTCAAGAAGAAAATATAAGAAATTTTAATAAGAATAGAAAAGAAAGTATGAAGTACAATGAAGGAGACTTGGTAGCAATAAAACGCACGCAATTCGGCTCGGGAATGAAGCTTAAAGCTAAATATCTTGGCCCCTATCAAGTCGTAAAAGCAAAGAGAAACAACAGGTATGATGTGAAAAAGCTCAACCCGAATACTGAAGGACCTAGCGTAACCTCTAGTTCAGCAGATTACATGAAGGTGTGGCCAGCTGTGAACTCATTAACCTAATAGGTGAGAGTTGCTTGTTAATTTTTTCTTGTTTCAGGTTTGTGTATGAAAGGTTGTGTGCAATGTTTTGTTAAACACTGTGTTTTGTTAGATGTAAGCTTAGTCTATTGTTATTAAGAGTTAAGAGATCTGTATTTGTATCTTTACTGTACCTACTGCAACGATAAATGTCAGTGTGTAAACATTTTTTTAGGAACATTAACAATGTTATGTTGTCTCTTTGAATTATTATTTTATGATGTCCCCTTTAAAATAAAACTGTAACTATGTGATGTTATGCTGTTACTCTGATGTTGTATTAGTGTATTGTTGTATTAGTAGTTCTGTTAAAAATAAGATGAAAGTTAGCGACGTATGTTCGGGTGCATGTCTGAGGACAGACATGAATCAGGATGGCCGACTGTGGGATAATGATTTTGTATCAAGCTTAAGTATGAATGCAGCATAATATTGTCAAAGCGGAACGCAGCGGATGAAAGAGAGGGAAGTATGTGTGTGAGTGTAACAGCGAGATGACGCAGTCTTACGACAGACGTACGGTGTAACGGCGATCTTTTTTCGGGTGTGTCAATAAATAAAAGTTTTTAAAAGTATTTCTCGTTTATTTTGCCATATAATCCCACATATATATATATATATAAACGTGTTTTTTTAAAGGGACCATCGAATATCTAGGCAACGTGGTATCAGACGGCCAAGTACGACCCAGCCCAAGAAAAGTGGAAGCTCTGGTCAAAGCACCAGTGCCGAAAACTGTCAAGCAAGTAAGGCAGTTCAATGGGCTTGCGAGCTATTTCAGGAAGTACATCCCCGACTTTTCACGCATTATGGTACCGCTGTACGAGTTGACCAAACAAGGAGCTAAATGGGAATGGGATGACCGACACGAGGAAGCCAGGACGACGAAAATTCAATGCCTCACCTCGTCTCCAGTGCTGACTCTCTTTCAAGAAGAAGCACCGATACAGTTGTATACAGACGCGAGCAGTCTCGGATTTGGGGCAGTTCTCGTTCAAATTATCGACGGAAGACAACATGCGGTGGCTTTCATGAGCATGAGAACAACTGATACTAAAAGCCGCTATCATTCCTATGAACTAGAAACTTTTGCAGTAGTCCGAGCAATAAAGCACTTTCGTCAGTATCTGTACGGACGAAAATTTACAGTAATAACTGATTGCAATTCGCTAAAGGCATCCAAACACAAGAAAGACTTGTTACCAAGGATTCACCGCTGGTGGGCATTTTTGCAGAACTATGATTTCGAGCTCGAATATCGTAAAGGGAACGGGCTCCAACATGCTGATTTCTTTAGCAGAAATCTCAGTGAACTTACAGTAAATGTCATTGCAAAAGATGTGGAATGGTTGAAAGTCGAACAGCGACGAGATGAAGAACTTCGGCCAATATTGAATAGCCTGATTGACAACAATCTGGTAGAAGGTTTTACCTTGGAAGACGGGGTACTGAAGAAGTATGTATTAGATCCGATTTCCGGCCAACAACTACGAATAGTAGTACCAAAGTCGTTCCAATGGAGTTTAATTATTTCCTTCCACACTACACTCAAGCACCCAGGTTGGGAGAAGACCCTACAGAAAGTTAAAGAAACCTACTGGTTTGATAAGATGAGCACCACAATCCAAAGATACGTCGATAACTGCGTGGTGTGTAGAACGAGTAAAGGCACATCGGGTGCAGCACAGGCACAGCTTCATCCAATTGAAAAGCCAACATGTGCATTTCAAGTGATCCACATGGACATCACAGGTAACTTGGGAACCCAAGAAGACCAACAGTACGTCATTGTAACAGTGGATGCCTTCACAAAATACGTACTCTTATACCATGCTACTGATAAAACCCCACACAGTACGCTTGCCGCCTTAAAACGTACAGTACATTTATTCGGAACACCAGTTCAAATAATTGTGGATGGAGGAAGGGAATTTTTAGCCGAATTCGCACAGTTTTGTGAACGGTTAGCATAGCACCAGGCATCAGCCGAGCGATTGGCCAGGTGGAGAGAGTGATAGCTACATTAAAAAATGCCCTGGTAATGATCAAGAACTACGAGACCGAACAGTGGCACAGCATTCTTGAAGAGCTACAACTAGCGATGAATTGCACAGCACATCGTGTGACAGGAGTAGCACCACTCACGCTCATCATTCAACGAAAGCATTGCGTACCACCAGAACTGCTTAAACTGGTTGACATTGACCACCAGACAGTCGACATAGAAGCGCTGACCAGACAAGTACAGCAACGAATGACTCGAACTGCTGAGTATGACAGACAACGCTTAAACTCTCGCAAGGCTAAAATAAATAATTTTCAACGTGGAGATTATGTCCTGATTAAGAACAATCCACGCAATCAAACGTCACTGGATCTCAAATTCAGTGTGCCCTACGAAATTATCAGGGTACTTGAAAATTACCGCTATATGGTCAAAAAGGTGGTCGGCAGAGGACGCTCTCGAAAAGTTGCTCATGACCAACTTCGGCGTGCGCCACAACCGGGAGACCAAGGTGCCGTGTCGGCGGGAGGAGATCTCGATACACCGCTAAACAACATTACAACCGCTCCCGATCCGGTGCCATCCACATCACAAGCTGGCCAGCCAGTTCAAGTAGCTCACGACGACGAAAACTTATCATCGGATTAAAACCGGTGAGTTAAAAATCATTATTTTCATAATATTTTCAACCCTAATATCTTTAATAACAATCTACGAGAATAAAAGATCTGGAGAGTGATACCTCTGAGCTAAACCATGTGTTACCCTTGAGCTAACTATGGGTCCTTGATGCATCCACTAGTGAACCCTGAGATACCGTTGAAACACCTTGTGGAACCATGGGTAGACACGTATACACCACAGATTCTAAAGTAACAACGCAGGGCACGAGAGACGTCTTTGTGTACTGTGCGTACAACAATAATCATAATAATAATAAGCAACATAGGTTGCTAACGGATACCTAGTTCAAAGGAAAACGTTTTCTTAATTTCAGGCATCTAACCTCACAACGCAGGCAGACGCAGAGCACGCGCCGCCTGTCAGAATGGCCGTGTCGGCGGGTCGCCACAATTCGATAACAAATAAAAACGCGTTTCCGGAATAACCTTAAAATCAAATCAGATTTGTTGATTGTAACTAAGTCAAAAATTGTATTTCAAATCATTTAATTATCAAATTAGTAATACTTATAAGAATACAGATTATTTTCAATGTATGTCACGTTGGTGAGAAACTACATTTCAAAAATAAAAACACGTGGTCATTATTTTACCACGTGTTAACATTAAAAATAGATTTACGCATGTTAATTGATTTAAAAATGTTATAAAACGTTTGTTTATAAAATAGTAACATTTTATAATGTAAAAACTAATTTGATTGTGCGGAAGTGGGTGTTTTGTTCAAATGAATGACACACTCAATTCTACTATAAAAAGCCGAGCGCTCGCCGGACTCGGGCATTCTTACTCCAGCCCTCGTAGCGATCGGACCTCCTCGGTAAGTTGAAGAATAAATTACAGAAAGCATTTACTGTGTTTATTTTCATTATCCAAGATGAGCAGCAACCCTGACCAGGATATTAGTGACGTCAGCAATGCTGACGTCACGTTTTTTTAAAACAACCGCGAGGACCCTGCCTCGTCATATATGATAGCCAGGTTCATGAGGTAATAAAAAAAAAATATATTTATTAGCTAGTTTGTACATAAACACATAAATTTACACAACTATGCTTTACAAACAGTGAAAGTGTTTTCGGTGAACTCTGGCACCCAATGTAAGATTTAACTTGTGTTTAGGGTGCCAGCGTCCTCGCCTGCCAATTGAGCATAAAGTAGCAGTAGTTGTTAAACCAGCACAATATAATATTACGTACTAAAACCAATCATTTATTTCTTACTTAACTATGTTGAATGCTACTTTAATGTTAAAATACCTATGAATAAAACTATGTGTATGGATTATTACGGTAATAAAAGTGTGTATGTGTGTAATTATACCTAATGATAATATGGTAGATTATTGCCTTATTTCAACTAATCTAAGCGATCGATATTTGCAGTAACTCCTCGGTCTTATAATAATTTAGAGTTAGTAGCCACTTTATGATCTGTCTTACATTTACTATGGCACATGGGAGCAATGGTGCAGACTTTATTTATTTTGTTGTAGAGGTGGTTCGACAGTACAGCATAATGCCGCTGAGCGAGAGCCGTTCTACGTCCATGCGTTAAGCATACTTCATAGTGTCTGCGCTTTTTGGTAGCATTTGGCTCATACACCACTGAGGGATGCCTACGCAGAATTGTACCGAGAACAAAGAGCTGTCTCACGGAGAGGACCTGGGTTTCGGTGTATAGTGCCGAGGTGGGACATCGAAAAGGTTTCGATGTTGTCGATCTTGAGGACAGCTCTCTGTACACGTTCCAAAGGGAGGAGGGTTGTCTTGGGGGCTCCACCCCACACAGTGATGCAGTAGTTTATTATGCTTTGGCAAAAGGCATAATAAAAGGTCTTTCTAGTCTTTAGATTAGCAGACTGCCTTAATTTTTAAAAAATAAATATGCATTTGCGGACTCGTGATAAGAGGGTAGTAATTTGAGGTTTCCAGCTTAATCAGCTATCCACATAGACTCCTAGATACTTGACCGACTCAGATCTTGAGAGTTGAGGGCAAGGTATAGTATAGGTAATATAACATCATGCTACGACTCAAGGGAACAGCTCAGTAAACAAAGGAGTAACTTGAATCACGCGGACGAAGTCGCGGGCGGAAGCTACTAATATTATAAAGAATATGTTTGTTTTTTTGCTTATAACAGTTGACCAGGTCCAGACCATAACCAACAAATAAATAAATTAGAAATATTGTATAAATTACAATATTATAACAGTTGTGTTATAAATCACGCTGTGCATGAGGTCTTGGGTTCGATTCCCAGGTCGGGCAATGTGTTATTGGGTTTTCCATCAGAAATTTCTCAGTAGCAGCCCCGGAGTCTGGATTTGTGCCCGTTTGATGGCAATAGGCTCGCCTCCTATTACATGGGACTAAAAACATAACTGGTGAAATGTGGGTGTACTAATGGGTACACCTCTGCCTAACCCTTCGGGGATTACAGGCGTGATGTTAAGTTATGTGTTATAAATCATTTAAGAAATAAAATATTAGGAAAAACTTATGCTTAGGTAAAAGATGGCGAGTAGCAGTCACGATTGTGTTTTTGTTATTTAGACTTCACTAAAAGCCAGAAGAAGAAGTTTCTCAATTCTACCCATATGTTCTATTTTTCTGACCCTATAATCCTCGTAGCTTGTCTGACATAACTCTCTATATTCCCCAGACGTAAGCTAAGCAAAAACATTTCTCCATAGAAAATAAATTAAGAATACTTTATCTTTCTAACATAAAAAATATCCTAGATCTGGGGTTTCCAAATTCTGCGTCGGGTCGCTGCTATCCTGAGGGCGCCGCGCGACGATAGGCTCAGGTCGCTGGCACCCGACGATATTCTCATTGAAATAGTACAATCATTAAACCTACAATTGCTCGTGAATGCTCGTGAACGGGTGCTGTCAGTTGGGAGTGGTCATCTCTTAACTGCTATGGCTTACATCTTTAATTTATATTTAACTTCTGTGTTATATTCATCTTCATTGTGTTCACATGTAGAATCAACAAGAATAAAGTAACCAGGATTTTGTAAAAACCTTATTTAAAAGAGTGCCGTGGAGTTTCTTGCTCGTTCTTCTCCATAGAGGCCTACCTCCGTTTTGGAACGAGCAACTAGCTGCAATTTTCGGACTAACTGACAGACTCCTTGACAATCCAAAAGTGCCTATAAACGGTCTTATTGAAATAAATGTTTTTGACTTTGACTTATAAAAATAGTTGAAATTACCTACAATTTACGGAATTTTCTTATTCGTTTTTAATTTTTTAAGTAAATAAAAATAGTCAGCATGATACACAAATTATTATGGACTGTTGTGACAAGACTTCTACTGTCCCTTCCACTGTCACCATAACAACCGTAATTTCGCCGGTGCGATGCTCTGGCGGGACGAAGATAATACAAAAATAAACGGTATGAGCAATTTAGGGTGGGGGATTTCGTCCCTGGGCCCGGCCCCACTTAATATAATCTTAACCGGTGAAGCCCCGATTGACTTACCGGTAAGTCAGATCAATAGCAAAATGAATTGTATCTCATTACGTGGGATTTGAGTAATAAAGAGCTTCACACAAATATCCAAAAAATTAAGGACCTCGCTAAAAAAATACAACCTGTAAATAGACTTAGTAAAAAAAGATTGGGAACCCCTGTCCCAGATAAATGTAGTGTCGTCATTTACACGTCACGTAGGTACTTAATAAAGTTTTTTTTAACCTCCGAAGGATCCTAACTCCCTAACGATTTTTACCTTCAACCATAAATTCCGAAGCTCGTGACCCCTCACTAGTGTTTTCGGGCCCCTCACATCCCTAGAGATTAAGACATACGTGAGTAACCACACGCACTCAAAAAACACTATGGATTGGATGTTAGGGCTGTCGAGCGTATCAAGATTGATTGCAGGAAGGTACATGAAATTGTAACTATTTCTGGAAACTCTTCAATTATATAAGAAAATACAATATTAATTTATTTGAAATTAATCGGGTTTTCAGAGCGGTTGATGGTGCCTAATACCTCTTCGGATAGATAATATTAATAGACTGCCTCGTTGGTCTAGTAGTCGCAAGCGCGACTGCTGTGCATGAGGTCTTGGGTTCCACCCCAGGTCGGGCAAAGTTTTATTGGGTTTTTCCATCAGGAATTTCTTAGTAGCAGCCTCGGAGTCTGGATTTGTGCCCAGTTGATGGCAATAGGCTCGCCCCCTATTACATGGGACTTAAACATAGGTAACTGGCGAAACGTGGGTGTATCTATTAATGGGTACACCTCTGCCTAACCCTTCGGGGATCACAGGCATGATATTATTACTTATATTGTAAATTTGCAACAGGCTCGCCCCCTGTTACGTAGGACTTAAAACATAGCTGGAAACGAGGGTGTACTAATGGGTACATCTCTGCCTGACCGTCGGGGATTACAGTCATGATGTTATGTAGATATTATGTTATTATTAATAGCGAAAAGTTTCGACCAACACCTTGAGAAACTTTCGCTCAACGGCTGGATCAAGAGTCAGATGCAGAAGGCTGTTGTCTTGGACACGACACGCATAGTGAGGAGGTTCCTCTCTCTGGATCCCTAACCGCCGGTAACTTGGGTTTTGCCACCTCGTTGCGGGCGGAGCACTATTTTATACAAATTTTTTTAACTAGGTATATTACTTGTAATTAATTTAAAAATATAAATATGTAAAAATCAGGTATAATAAAAAAATATGTTATGTTATAGTTAAGTGAATAATTTTGACCTTTTTCTTAATTTTAATGTCTACCCAGACAAAGTGACGGACGGAAGCTAGTTAATCATTAAAGTAACACGACCTCAGTCCACGAGATAAGGTCCAGGATATATGATAAAGGGTGTTTGTAGATCTGTGTAACAGATAATGGTCATTTGTCGCTGTCATACGGTACCGTTATAGGAGACGAGCGAACTGGGAGATGTCGAACCTTTCCCCGCTCCGATTCCCGAACGTGTCGTGACCTAGTTCGGGCACAGTCGGGAACTAATGATGATGGGCACGAATAATAATGGATTATAAGGAAAGCTATTTGTAGAATATATTTTCTTGGCTTGAACTAGAAGTAATCCAATATATTTAAATAAGAATTAGAATAATTGTACATTATTTACAAGCATAATAATAAAAAATTAAAAAAAAACGACCAGAATAAAATAAAATGAGAAACTAAAACTAAATGGCATCAAAAAATTCATCCGCCTCGCTGTCCACTGGCGAAAAAGTCGAATATTCTTAGATAGTTTTCAAAGGTAGATGAACAGAATTCATTATTTGCCTACACCGTTTTTAGAGCCCCCACAGACTTTCTATCGGCCAATAGTTTGGTAGGCTTCTCAATCAGTATGAAAAGGTATGCATACATACGCGCACATTACAGCGATTCAGTATCGGCCGATAAAAATGTTTGTCAACTATCGGCCGACTGTTTCATCAGTCACCAACCAAACTTTTTTTTCATAATAACCTTCTCCTTACAATAACAAACATAACAAAAAAAAAAGAATTAGATAAATTAGTTCAGCCGGTAACGTATGATGCCGTGACCAAGAGAAATATGGATTCATTTTTATTTTATTTGAGATTTGTTTGCTTTTGACAGGAAGACAAGAAGTCATTTGATTATTTCGCACGGATAAGAAAAAAGAACAAATACCCCTATTTATTTATTTATTTAAACTTTATGCAACGAAAGTACAAAGGCGGACTTAATACCTTAGGCATGGACGTCTTAACAGGATACCGTGGCCCCGGAACGTAAAGGGCAACAGAAGGAACAGGGTGGTTTTTTAGTCAGTAAAAGTCTGACAGACTGTCAGACTTTTCTTTTTTTCGAGTCATTTGTTGATTTTTACCAACAAAAAAAAAACGGCATCATCTAACAGTCAACCAAAGGTGGTGAAGATTAATGGTGGTAGGTGCAAATTAAAGTACGAGCGCTAAACAGCAAAATAAATTTGAAAAAAAAAAATGAAACACCCCCCCATTGTTCCCTATCGAGGAACACCAGCGTTAAGTTATGTTACGTTAACCAGCGCAAAGCCTCCACCATCAAACTTATTTTATTCCAACATAAGTCTCAATTTGCAATAATTTTTCCTAATTTTCCCTAGCTCTGGTTTAATGTAAATAAACGTACCTCTATATAACGATAAATTGCTATACGTACGTACATAAGGTACATCGGCGTAGCAACGAAACTTCACAGAATATTACTTACATAACATGTGTGAGCTATTGTGGGTTAAGAAATTACATTGAGGTTATAACTCAGTACATAACTACGAGTAAATTATATTACAATGTTAGCCGATTTTGGAATTAATGGATTCGAGACATGGTAACATTTTGCCTGCAGGCACTTGGCAGTGTAATGCTTCTCAATATAATAAATAATTATTTACAAATAATTTAGTTCTGTGTATCGTATTTTTGTCTCTGAAAAGCTGAGGCGGCAGTCGATTTATCATGTATGAACATGAATATAACGAGATAATTATGTAAGCTACTATATAGGTATATAGTAGTAAAGGTGTTTTGTACATACTACTACATAGAACATAGTCTTTACATTTATTATTGTTAATTATTTATGAGGAGAATATACACAAAATATTATAAAACATTTTTATTTCGTTTCGTCCCCATTCTTCTTCACACAAACTATTTTAAGGAAAATAATTGGATCTAGTTGCCCCTTCAAGTAGATCATCAAAAGTACCTTTCAATGGTCTTATTGAAATACATTATTTGACTTTGACTTTGAAAAGAGACAGACAAAGAAAGGATTGATGGATTATGTCAAAGATTACGCCAGATGCCGACCGCTGGAGATACAATTGTTAAAAAGACGTAGGGGCTGCGTCAGCCCTAAATAAATTGGCATAGGGGAGACAGAGTGATTAATTATATAACATCACGGCTGTAATCCCCGAAGGGTTAGGCAGAGGTGTACCCTTTAGTACACCCACATTTCGCCAGTTATGTTTAAGTCCCTTGTAATAGAGGGCGACCCTATTACCATTAACCGGGCACAAATCCAGACTCCGAGGTTGATACTAAGAAATTCCTGATGGAAAAACCCAATAACACTTTACCCGACCTGGGAATCGAACCCAAGACTTCATGCTCAGCAGTTGCGCTTTGCGACCACTAGACCGACAAGGCAGTCAGTCGAGGGAGAGTGATTAATTATCCAATTAAATACAAAATAATATCGCGCCTGTATTCTCTGTAGGGGGAGAGCAGAGGTGATCTATCTATATGAATAATTCACCCATTTTTCGCGAGTAATGTTTAACAATGCTGTTGTTTGTCATGTTTATTACACAATTATTTTAGTTACAGTTTAACATATTAAATGGATTCAGTTTAACATAAACATCAAATGTTTATATTGAGCCGCCATTTTGTTTATTACGCTACCAGCCCGCAGTTGTTTTCTTAAAACATTAATCTATACCTTAATATAATAAAACTGAAGAGTTTTATTGTTTGTTTGTTTAAACACGATAGTCTCTAGAACTACCAGTCGGATTGGAGAAAATCTTTTTGTGTATAATAGCCAGATCCATTAGTTTATAATTTTATTATTATTCATAGGTTTTATGATTAAGCTAATAATTGTATATACGGTTACTTTTAGGTCGATTTGGAACCGAAAGCCATAAACTCGATCAACAAACTCGAAACGATTGGGACCTTTTTTTTTTCAAAAAGTATCTTTAAAAGAAACCTGCTGTTCAGTACATTTATGTTCGTCTAACTCGTCAAAGTGTACTGAACAGCTGTTTTTTTTTTGTTGTTTTAAAAAAAAATGGTCCCAATGAAGTAAGGGCGCAATTTCACTGGTAGTTAACTCGTTCGGTATACAGCATACAGGGAGTCCCCGCAGGCGAGATAACAACCAATGAAAGTTACAAGTCGATACGTGTTCGTCACACCGCCTGCAAAGATTCCCCGCATGCTTTATACCGACCGTGAAATCGACCAATGAAATTAATCGGTCGATATACAGCTTGCGGGTCGTGAGTCAAATACTTTTTCATTATTTAATTTCACTCTTATGGCGCAATTTCATTGATCATGCATGCGGACCCTATCGACTAATGAAAACAGTTCCCCGAATGCGGCCCCTGTGGCACGCGTGCCAGAAATATTTCGCACCCCGCATGCGGACCCTATCGACTAATGAAAACAGTTCCCCGAATGCGGGCCCTGTGGCACGCGTGCCAGAAATCTCTCGCACCCCGCAAGCGGGCCCTAACGACTAATGAAATTGCGCCATAACCGTGTATAATTTATAATCCATTTATGTGACATAAATATTGAATATAGAGCTATTACACTTGAGCAATAGTATAGGCTATATAACATTACGCTACGATGCACAGGAGCGAAGCAGTAACCAAAGACGTAACTCTAATGAAGAAAACGACGCAGACGATGTCGCAGCCAGAAGCTAGTCAAAGTATAAAGGCTCAGCCGATGGCATTGATTCATTGTCAGTAAGTCTGTGTAGCAGTACATCATGATCAATTTTAATTAAACATCTTTATCATTCCGATCCATTCATTAATAATGGATTGAGACCAACTCGACAGATTTAATAACTTTTCTGTGCTTTGTTTACTTTGTGATTGAGTTTAATTCTGACACGAACCTATCCACAATCACTCAATAATTAAATTACACATCACGCCTGTAATCCCCGAAAGGTAAGGCAGAGGTGTACCGATTAGTGTATTCACATTTCGCCAGTTATGTTTAAGTCCCAGGTGCGAGCCTTTTGCCATCAACCGGGCACTTATCCAGACTCCAAGGCTGCTACTGAGTAATACTTGAATTAGAAACCTAATAACACTTTGCCCGACCTGGGAATCGAACCCAAGTCAGTGAGAGTCAGATCAAAATCGGACTTGATTAAAGATATTTCTGTGAAATCGTTTACACAAAATGACAATGACAATTTATTGGATGATGGACAGTAAATAACAAGGGTTGCTACTAGATTCAAGGAAAATTCCGTTGTGTTTTTCCAAGCTTGTAGTGCCTTTACATTGTGCTGTGGTGCCGTGCAAGATAAAATTTTGCACGATAGCAAGTCAAAGTCAAAATCCAAAAAAAAAAATTTATTTAAATTAGACCATATACAGGCACTTTTGAATTGACATGGAGTAAGTCAGTTAGTCAGGAAGTTGAAGCTAGTTGCTCGTTCCAAAACGTAAGTAGGGCTCTATGGAAAAGAACGAACAAGAAACTCCCCACTTTCTAAAATCGCACTGAAAATCAAACATTTTGTCATTAATTTGGGTGTTAATAATGGGACAGAATAAAATTAATGTTTTTTTTTAGAACAGGGGTCCCGGCCTGCTCTTTCCGACTTTCGTGTGGCCCTGGGCACTTGCCCAGAGTGCCCAATGGAGAAAAGAGCCCCGGTAGGAAATGTACCCGTAAAACGAATAAACTGTACCAATACGTGTGAAAGCTTTCAAACTTCAGATACACACATATACTTCATTTTAGATTCATGTAGATTCTCCAGCAAACAAGGTACAGTCAGCAACAAAAGTCGATTCACAATGTTACTTTTTTATATCATTTATAAACAGACACTAAACACATAATGAACTGTATTTCAGAATGTCAGGCAATAGCTAAGGGTTTATTATATCTAAATTTATATTCATTGCGTTTTACTTTTTATATTGTACTTAATCATTAGAATTAAAAATCATAAATGTTAATCGACTTTTGTTGTTGACTGTACCATGCTAGGCACATCTCATAAGAAAAAACACAATCTACCTTCAGAAATTGAATACTCGAGACTTAATATTATGTAGGTAGGTACATCAAGTTTCAACAAGTATGTAAATACATTCTAAGCTTTACATAATATTACATTATCAGTAATACGGAAAGCTTAATACAATAATATTTTCCTCGAAAGTCAGAATATTATGAAAACACTGTGAAAGCGAAACAGGATGAGTAAATATTTAGACTATGGGGAAATTGAAATATGTAGATGGAAGCTTGTTGTAGAGCAGGGGTGTGCAAAGTGGGGGGAGGGGGGGGGGCGTCACCCGAATGCGCAGGGACCATTTCAAGAGGATTTTTGATATTGTGTGAAATATTTTGTAAAAATATAATAACATCTTACGTGATGCAACGTGATTTTCCTTACGGATCCCTAACTGAAAAACAAATATAATATAGCCTATATCTCCCGGGGATAGTGTAGCTTCCCAACCATGAAATATTTTTTTAAATCGGTTCATAATTTTCGGTGCCTATTCAATGCAAACAAACAATCAAATCTTTCCTTTTATAGTATAGATAATAAATACGCCAGCCTCTTACTGTCCCTCTGCATGGCAAAAGTCTCTTCTCATGCTGAGAAAATATGAGCATTGAAAACTGAACATGTTATTGGAGATATTATTTACTAGTCATTAAGCAGTGTTATAACGGGGAGGGTCAAACTAGTTATAAGATTTTATTAAGTTCCTATAGCCACCTTACGGCTCCATCAGACAGATCAGCAAATTGCACATCGAGGTCATCGATCGCAAACTACCTTTTGGAAGGGTGGAAGGTGCCTTATATTGGCCTAATTGAAATAAATGATTTGACTTTGACTTTGAGCTCAAATTAAACTTGTAAGATTTGATTAGCCACAGACATTGGGACAGGTGACAGTAAATAAAAGCTTGTAAAAAGGTACCTAATTTGAAGTTACGCAGCTAGAGGTACCGTGTGAACAATACACACGCATAGGACGAGCGTTTAAGTGAACATTCTGCCTTTCGGCCCAAAACTCTGTTGCCATTAGAAGGGGGAAGGGGGGCGTTACGGGGGGTTATCCGTCCTTCGAAGAACTAGAGATGGGAAATCTGGACCAAAAAATAAGCCGGTATTGTTGAGTAAGCCATTTGAACGTATAAAGGTGTGTGCATTTAAAGATGGGTCGTACCTATCTACACTAATATCATATTGAGGAAAAAATTGTATTTTTGTTTGTTTGTTTGTATGTAATGGATAAACTCAAAAACTACTGGACCGATTTTAAAAATTCTTTCACCATTAGAAAGCTATATTATCTGCGAGTTACATAGGCTATATTTTATTTTAAAGCTAGTATAGGTATAAATGTATACCGCTGATCCATAAAAATGTGCAAAATGTATGGAAGAGCCGATTTCTATTATACCTAACCGAAGATAAATGTAAACGTTGTAAGAGTTTGCTTGTAACTCCATACAAACGTATTCCCGGATTTTCATCCTGGATTTATTATATACATTACCTGTAATCCCCTAAGGGATAGGCAGAGGTGTACCCATTAGTACACCCACATATCGCCAGTTATGTTTTATAATATTTTAACCGCATATAGATATAAATCGTGGCGATTCCGTTTTTTCCATCAACTAATTTTCATAGAAGTTATGACCAACCAAATATCAATAATACATTTCAAACGGCCCCAAATAATCTAGTAATATTAAATATGACCGGAAAAAACGGAAGAGAAAGACGATCGACAAAAGGTATTTATATGGCAGTGGTGAGTGGTAACGCCGGGAGGGGTCGCCCTAGGAAGACCTACACTGACATTATTGGTGAGGACCTTCAGAAAGGTCAGGTGCGGAGTACTCGTAACCGGCGTGCTTGTATGACGAGATTAGGGTTCATGATTTCTCGAGCTTTTCAATTTCTCGGGTCTCGAGAATTCTCGAGGCTAATTTCTCGAGTCTTCTCGGGTTGTCGAGAAATTTACATTCACGTACGTTTTCTCATATTATTTGGTTCCAATAACGTCAACAAATTCAGTGGTTTTTCTCTCAAATAAAAGTATCAAATTAATCATAAAACTTTTATTGATTATATTCAAAAATATTAATCTTAATAAGCTAATTAACTTTTTTTAAAAAAATACAGAAATAATATTATTTAAACTTATAATTATAATGACAGCACCATTTTTGGCTGGTTATTTAGAACTTATAAACAAAAATAGCTTCTATTAAACTAAACAAAAAATCAACGTGAAAGAAAACGTTAATATCTTAACTCATACTTAAATTACAATCACAGCACCAACTGAAAACACCTGTTTAATTTCGATTTATCGCGTAATCTGTGAAACACTCACTACGTAAAATATACTTGGCAAAAGTCGAAACACGAATGAACGTGTAAAAATGACGCCGCAGAGCGCTTGCAGCGAGTTCAAAGGGTGCCGTTGTGCTTTGGCCCACGCCGCCAGCGCTTGCAGCGAGTTCAAAGGGTGCCGTTGTGCTCTGGCCCACGCCGCCACGCAACACAGCAAACGGCGATTTAATTTCTACATAGAAACATGATTTCTCGAGTTCTCGACTTTTCTCGAGTTTGATTTCCCGGGAACAAAGCCCAACGATTTCCCGGGAATTCTCGAGCCGAGAATTCCCGGGAATGAACCCTAGACGAGATGTATAAACGTAGATGAGGCGAAAGGAGTTGATCGTAGCAGGTGGCATTCTGTAGTGTCTGCCTACCCCCATGGGAAAAAGGCGTGAGTTTATGTATGTATGTAAAACGAAACGGTCAGGATAGTCTGTATTTTGCCGACTGGTTAGTGAATACATTTTTGAAAACGTTAAAGCCCAAGACACAGAGCGCGGGAGCAGGACGGGAGTGGGACGTGATCGGGACGGGCGCGTGTCGGGTCGTGCTTGTATGTTTTAGTTTTGAGGGGTTAAAAATGAGGAATACAATACATCGATTTTGTTGATTTTTGTTGGCAGAAATCGTCTTCTCCTGCGGTTGTACCTTTTCCGGTACCTCGATACGGGCGTTACAATACATGTTGTTGAATAGCTACCTTTTTCAAGTCACTTGCGAGTGTCATTTCCTCTTAACGCTTCGGTGTCAAGAATCACGTACCTATTGAATTCATGGTAAAAGTTTCCATTACATCAATGCCCTTTCCACCCACATGTAAAAATACGCCAAGCAAATCATTTATGCTTATAAAAATAGAATAATCTTCTATAAATAAAATAAATAAATTCTCTAGACATGTTTAATAAATAAATTCTTTTACTGAATAGAATTTATTTATGCCAATGTGAAGTAACATTTACAAAAGGCGTCCTACACTTGAGCGGAGGTTAGGTCCTATTATGCTTTATGAATGATACCTATGATAATATTGTTAGACTCATATATTATAATAAATGTAATGATATGATGATAAATAGTGTTTGATCTTTGGAAGAAATTATATCTACTTATACACCGTTAACGATATATTACAGTAAAATGTAGAAAAAAAATTAAAGAAATATTTTAAAGCGGCAATATCTTTCATTAACAGTATTATACAGAGATTTAAAATACATGTATATTTTTGTATATGACTAGTTATTGCCCGCGGCTTCGCTCGCGTTCAATTTGGGTAATTTACTTTTCTTCTAGGTTTCTCCTAAGTTTTTCCTTGCAATCTTTACCCCGTTTCGTCCACTTAGGGGGTGAATTTAAAAAATCCTTTCTTATCGAATGTCTACGACATACAAAGAACACACTCTCCAAGTTTCAGGTCTCTACGATCTGCGGTTTAGGCTGTACGTTGATCCGTCAGTCAGTCATTCAAGACAAAGCACTTTATATCTTTTCTTAATATTATAAAGTGGAAAGATTTGATTGTTTGTTTGTTTGCATTGAATAGGCTCCGAAACTACTGAACCGATTAGAAAAAATCTTTCACCGTTGCGGGCTACACATCTCCGGGTAGACTATATTTTATTATAAAAAAATAGGGATCCGTATCTAAGAAACATCACGCAAACGAAGTCGCAGGAAGAGTGCTAGTGTATATAGATAACCAGATTCATAAAGAATAGTATAAGTTATATAACATCACACTACGACCCACAGGGCCGGAGCAGTAACCAAGACATAATTTAACGCCGGTAAAAAATTCACGCAGACGAAATCGCGGGCAGAAGCTAGTTTATAATATAGTAAGATACCTACTGTCATTAACACATAATCAGCTCAGCTTTCTACATAAACAGTCGTTAATCCTGCTCGCAAACGCAATTATTCTCACCGAATACAATTTCAGACTAACCCAAGCTTTATGTGTATATCTCTATTAAATTGGACGGCCATGTATGTATTCAATTTCGGGCTATTCAATTTACTTTTGATTATTTTCTTTGTATATGTTTATTTGTACAAATTGGTTTATAAAGCCTTCAATATATTGCTGGGAAAATGGTACGTGTTTACTGTTAATAATTTGACTATTTAATGAGACTGTGAATTTAAATGTGTATGATATGTTAAGGTGGTTGTACACAGGCGCGGAGAGAAGTGGATAAGATGGGCGAGAATTGGCTAGTCACACTATTAACCTAGACACAATATTTCCAAGACACTACTTAAAAAAAAGCTATTTATTTTGACCCTGAAAATGTGATTAATTTTCAATTAACAGTAAAATTAGATTTCTAGTTGCTATAAAATCGTCAATACTCAATCAATTGAGTTTGCAAAAAAGTGATTGCCATACAGAATCCAAGAGGAAATCGCGTTTTGACGGCTTTAAAAAGTATGTCTATTGATTGGTGGTATCAAATACCAAATTGTTTAAATAATTCATACTCTATGCAGCAATTTAGTTCAATATTGTACAAACAAATATTTCAATTTACGTTTCGCCAATATTTGGTGTAAAAGGTCTGGATGCGTATAGATGTAAGAGGCGAGAATAAAAATAATCATTCGTGCAACATTGAACTATATTGCTACAAGAAGAGAGTAGGTATTTATTACTTTGAAAAATGGATACACAAATAAGTGCCAGCGCTAGTCGGCGCTCCGTACACCTTTCCGTGTTTCGCTTCCGGTGGGTCAGCGTAATTTCAACTCTCGCCCATCTAATCCACTCCGTCCTCGCCGCCCGCCGCCGGTGGGAAACCACCTTTACGCACAATTTGTACCGCAGCATAATAAATGAACTTCTAAAATATTCATTATTCATTCCTACAACTAAGTATACATATTTTTTAATTAGCATATTTTACAAAATTATAATTACTAAATGTTCAATTAACTCTTGGTATTTTTTTAATATTAAGAATGAAAATAAATAATAGGATAATAGTTTATTCTACGCTTTAACGCGCTTTATAAAAACACTAGCTACTACCCGCGACTTCAACCGCGTGATTTTATCCGTGTTAAGTTATATCTTTGGTTACTGCTCCGCTCGCGTAGGTTGTAACGTGATATTATATAGCCTATTCATGATAAATCTGACAATCCTAGATGTCATGCCATGTTATCTCTTCACCACCTTTGGTTGACTGTTAGAGAATGCCTAAGGCATTGTCCGCCTTTGTAAATTTGTTGCATAAAGTTTAAATAAATAAATAAATAGATAAAAATATTTTTCAATCCGACTGGCAGTTCCAGAGATTAGCGCATTTTAACAAACATACAAACATAAAATCTCTTAAGCTTTATTATACTCTTAATTATTTGATAACACTCCTTTTGAGAACCGCCACATATGCGTAAATAGCACATAATGTAAAAACATGGCCCTTGTATAATAAACTATATTGCTACTGTAATATGGTGCAAAATAAATTGTTACTCTATTAGGTAGTAACAGTACTTCAAACTGCTGAAATAAAACAGGAACACAAATTAAAAATTCTCTCGCAGTTCCAGCTATTTTCAGAACTGTCCTTTCCGCCATTATAGACTGAGAACCCAGTGTCGCGAGACTTACGTCATTTGAAAATGGCAAAATTTTTGTGGTTAGATAGAAGCATAATTCGTTATGTAGTATCGGCAGTTGCTTGCTTCAATGGTGACTTTACACATTATTAGGTACGGTGAAATTTTACTTTAACCAGGATTTTGTAAAAACCAAATTTAAAAGAGTGCCGTGGAGTTTCTTGCTCGTTCTTCTCCGTAGAGTCCTACCTCCATTTTGGAACGAGCAACTAGCCTCAATTTTCGGACTAACTGACCGACTCCTTGACAATTCAAAAGTGCCTGTAAACGGTCTAATTGAAATAAATGTTATTGATTTTGACTTTGACTAATCTTTTGAACGACGCCCATCAAACTAAGAAGTATTTGGAAAAATTATTGCTGGGAAACAACATTTAATGTTGGTGTGAAAACATGGTTCTTAAATAACGTTACGAAAGTTAGAACTTTGACATTCAAAATCTCCGTAACCAGAAGATTCTTTGGTCCAGAACAAGAAATTGATCGCAATAATGTGAAGAACTTGTACAAAACTTCGTTAAGTGTCTTTTTTCACGCCCATTATTTGAAATTGGTACCTACAATGTTTTACAAAATATTTTTAAAAGCCTTTATACGTTTTCATCACTTCAGCCAGAGACTTCAAAAGTCAGGGGGCTTAGACAAAGTAACATCGCTTCGTCGATTGACCACGTGACTTAACGCGGCTTATGTCAATCCCAAACAGGGACGGGGCCCCCAACGGGGCCAACGCCTGCCGGGGTTGCGGGACGTCTTAACAGGATACCGTGGCCCTGGAACGTAAAGGGCAACAGAAGGAACAGGGTGGTTTTTTAGTCAGTAAAAGTCTGACAGTCCCTTCCGCCACACCCAGGGCGGAAGGAGTCATTTGACGATTTTTACCACCTCAAAAAAAAAAAAAAAAATGTCAATCCCAAACATTTTAGTCTTTCATGTGGTCATCGCTTCGTCGATTGACCACGTGACTTAACGCAGCTTATGTCAATCCCAAACATTTTAGTCTTTCATGTGGTCATCGCTTCGTCGATTGACCACGTGACTTAACGCGGCTTACGTCAATCCCAAACATTTTAGTCTTTCATGTGGTCATCGCTTCGTCGATTGACCACGTGACTTAACGCGGCTTATGTCAATCCCAAACATTTTAGTCTTTCATGTGGTCATCGCTTCGTCGATTGACCACGTGACTTAACGCGGCTTATGTCAATCCCATACATTTTAGTCTTTTCTAACTTCGTTATCGTTTTGCAATTGTTACTTTGTCTAAGCCCCCTGAACTTTAAAGCATCTGGCTGCAGTTAAGGTCCACGGAAATTGTCTGGCAATCATGTATGTACGTTGGACACCGCACTCGAGCCTGGGATTCTGGACCATGACGCACAGCCTTTGACAATCAATTTTCGCTGACCGGAGCGGCTGAACTGCCATGGAGTGACGTCTAAATTGTCCGCGTTATGTATGTCCGCTCCCAGTAACAGAGCAGTACAAATGGCGAACGACTGACGGAGTACGAATTAGCAAGTCAAATGCTTTGTCCGCGCACCGCAATGAATAGACGATGAGACGACAAATAATGTCGTAAAACGCTCGTATATTTTCATGGTCCGCTTGAATCTGTGCCGTTATTGTAATTCATGACGTTCTAGTTTCATTACGTAACACTACACAGCAGAAGGTTTCTACCACAATCTTGTGTGTTCATTTTGTCGTTTCTCTCAATCATTTTAGTAGAGTCATAACATTATCATAACATCACGCCTGTAATCCTCGGAGAGTTAGGCAAAGGTATAGTATACCTACCCATTAGTACACCCACATTTCGCCAGTTGTGTTTAAGTTTCATGTTTTAGACTCACCCAGACTTCAAGGCTGCTACTGAGAAATTCCTGATGGAAAAACCCAATAACACTTTGCCCGACTTGAGAATAGAACCCAAGACCTCATGCAAGTTGAAGGTCACTTGCACGTCAAAATTCAAGACATTAACAGCTGACCTGCTCACTTCACCCAAATTCACAAAACTAGATTTTTACAGAATACACCGCCTCATCGTTTCCGTGCCTCTGAAAGCACGTTAAGCCGTTGGTCCCGGCTGTCGTACGTGGATCTTTTGCAGTTCTTACGTGTCATCAAAGCCCAAAAGTCTAACAACAAGTCTTACCAAGGGGTATCATGTTACCCAGTTACTGGGTTGTGAAGGTCAGGGGGCCTACCGCCATCTCTTAAAACAATATTACTTTAATATTACTTTGTAATTTCTGTTATTGGATTTTACCTCTCAGAGCTAAGCTGTAATATTGATATAGGGGTAGGCCCCCAGATTAGCAGTCGCACCATGTAAAATGCTAATAGTTGGGAAAAGGCTAGGCAGATTGATTGACAGTTCGTTTATGTTTAGTTTATTATAAAAGCAATGTGACAGAAAACATCTGTGAGGTTTATTACTGACAGTTTTGTCAAAAATAATCAAACAATTTTCGAGGTCGACTATATGTATTACATGGCACATGGAATCATACGGAGCTTTCCCCCAATACTATAAAATAATTCTCTTTATTCGCAAATCTACCATAGTAATAAATATTTTATTATATGAATCATCCAATAACTCTACTCCTTCAATTCAAAAGAACACTACTATGTCAAGCAAGAGCTATGAAGGCTTACCAAAGTCAAGTTTTATGAGAAAAGGAGCTAGTATTAATATTGCCAAATCTTTTATGTCACAGCCGAAAAAGAGCTCGAGGCTTTCAATGCGAAAATTAATAAGAGAGATATTAAAATTCGATCCACGGATTTCTTTATAAAAACGTAACTTACTGCCCTGTTGGTCTGACAGTGTCGGGTCCTGGGTTCGAGCCCCAATTCGGGCAAAAGTGTTATTGGGTTTTCCATTACGAATTTCTCAGTAGCAGGTCGACGGAAAGCACGAAAGCACGTAAGCCTGATCTCTCCCCGATCGTGACGGATTGACGTCCCATCGGAATATTATAAGAGTGATCGAAGAGGGAGTGCATCTGTGTTTAATTACCTATATCACTATAATATAATCTATACATATAATAAAATCGTAGAGACGTCAAAACTGTACATTAAATATTTTTGAAAAAGAGTTAATGTTATGAGGTCGGGGAGTGATTCTGATGCCGAAAATATTTTTTTTAGAATTTTTGTCTGTTTGTCTGGTTGTCTGTATGTTAGTTAGAGCATCACACGAATACTGCCGGATAGATTCTGTTGAAATTTTGTATAAATATTCCACATTTTCCAAATTAGAACATAGGCTATAAATTATCACGCTATTGGCTTTGGGGGGTGAGCTATGTTGCATTATGTTCATATTTTTATGCAAATCTCAGTGACAAAATGTTACAATATTTTAAATAGGTGCAGACTGAAGTTCTAAACTAATTATTATCACGCTATATCTGCAAGGAGCTAAGTAGTGAATTACGGAAAACTAGAACGGCTATTTGAAGACATTTGTCATCGAAGCAAATTGCTTAACGGTTCTACGACCGCCTTGCGAAACTGTTGGCGGAAGTTCGGTCCTCAGAGTCAGCTTTTCTTTTTGTGTTTTTTTCTAATATTGTTTTGAATGTTGTTTGATTATTTGTGAGATTTCCTAACAAAAAAATAAAAAATAAAAGCAGGAGTGCATGTTTCTACTACAACTTTGATTTATTAACGTATTTTTAAATGTTAATGTAGAAAATAATATCTATACATAGTTACACAACACATAAATCAGCAGCTTTAGAACTTTTGCCTGTTTGCACGACTGCAAAGCATGAGGTCTTGGGTTCGATTCCCAGGTCGGGCAAAGTGTTATTGGATTTTTCCAACAGAAATTTCATAATAGCAACCTCGGAGTCTGGATTTGTGCCCGGTTGATGGCAATAGGCTCGCCCTATATTACATGGGATTAAACATAACTAATGTGTGTAGGTAAGGGGTATCGCATTATGGCTATTATTCTTAATCATTTTACTGCTGGATTGCTATAAAACGATACCAACGTTACATACAATACTACAGTTAGGTATTAGTTATAATTTATTCTCTGAAATCAAAATCATTACGCTATAACTACAAGGAGCTACTCAACACTCAACAAGTGACGGGCAGCCTATCTGCAAACATTTTAAGTATACAATATTTTATTACCTGGGCTTAGCTAAGCCAATCATAGCACAACAATACTGCCAAGTATACTACTGGAGTACCAGCGGACGATAAATTAGCAAGGATTGGCGAGTGTTATTTTTTACGGAGTAGTAATTACTATTCCTTTCGTTGCGCTTCCGAATTATTTCATAAAAAGATCTTAGTGTACGATGAGTGATTAGGTACTAAAAAGAATACTTCTATTTCAATGGCTAAATTAAAAGAATACTTCTATTTCAATGGCTAAATAGAAAGAATTTGGCAACAACCGGAAGTGCACCAAAATCAATTAAAAAATCTGTTGCAGTAATTCTCCTGTCGGAGAATGTCTCGCAGACTTCAAGCTTTCTGGGTACTTGATTTGATGAAGCGACTGTGATCGCAGGAAGAGTTTTTTTTTGTAGGCACCGTAAATAGTATTCATAACATTCATATTCCCCACGCTTTAAAATCAATTTCTAAATGACATTACATTTTTTAGGTTACTTATTACCGCGGCTGTGCTGCAAGACATGAATTTTTCCATCTTTACAATAGATTCGCCAACAGGACACTTAGTATTTCGTGGCGAGGAAGTTACGTAGAGTATTAGAAGATGCCTAAGTACCCTGATGTTATATTGGACAGAGCACTAACTTTTTATATACCTACATTGCCACAACACCAATCAAAAAATCATCTGCTACGACACCTTATTTCTACCAACTAGGGAGCAGCACCCGATGTTTTTCGCATAACTGTTACGTCTTTATGCTCCTTCTGCTGGTGAATTTGCGTGTTCAGTGTGTCATTGAACAAAAAGCAATATCATCCTTAACGAGACGTGTAAAATTATATCGAGGCTGCCTGAAACTGACTGCTCAATAAGCTTTTCCCATAGGCTGGAATTGCACCACCTTTCATTCGAAGGTTAGATACCTTGCACACAGGCCATACAGGACCAGGTCGAGACCCACCATCACACAACTTCCACCAAACATGGCACTCTGTTGAGATCTTTAGTGGCCTATATGGAAAGCGCTTAATGGATTGCGCACTCATGTAAGCCGCTGCAAACGTAACCTAGCCAAATGAGGAGTTATAGATGCCGCAGATACTCAGGGCAAGTGTGGTGTTCCTTTTATATGATGGCCCACTTACTACAGCGCCTGTGGAACACTTGGGCACAACTGGGCCAGAAAAGTATTGCAGTTACACCATACAATATTTAACACAACAGAAAAAAAGGTTAATAATAATCGCATAAAAAGTAATTATTATGTCTACATTGCATTGCTTCTTGCCTTTCATGATTCTAAGTCAACGGGAAGTTTCCTTTATATTTGGTTTTGATTCCCTAGCGAGCGTCAAAATATGCGCTATAAACGTCCTTATCTTTAGTTTGCGTATATAATAATAAAATTTTTTCACGGCTGCAGACCAAAGTTTTTTTTTTGGGTATTGATAATCATCATATGAGTCCTTCTGCTCTGGGTGGGGCGGAAGGGACTGTCAGACTTTTACTGACTAAAAAACCACCCTGTTTCTTCTGTTGCCCTTTGCGTTCCGGGGCCACGGTATCCTGTTAAGACTTCCCGCGACTCAGGCAGGCGTTTGGCCCTGTCGGGGCCCTGTCCCTGTGCTGACAGCTCTTTTGTGCTGCCAGCTAATTTGAAACGCGCGTGGAACAAAACGCGCTGTTGAGCTGGGCCTGGTCCTTGATTGGACGACGAGCTACCCATCACTCGCCGTCCGTAAGCCTGCGCCTACGGTAGCTGGATGACGTCTCGCAACATCCGATGCCCTGGGGGTCTCCCGCGGTGGCTGGGGCGTGAGGTGGAGGATGTCCTCTCTTCACGTGTTTCGCCTCCTTCTTCGTTAGCATTACTGCTTCGCAGAAGAAGGTTACTGCTTCCCATTCCCTCTCGCTCCGGAGCATGGCCTGAACCAGGGCCCGGACGCGAGAGGACATGGCGGTGCTCTGTCCAGGCGGGGTAGATCTACACCGTATGCTCTGCCGTGTCTTCCAGGCGGTCTACACAGTGGTGACACCCGGGCGTTTCCTTCCGCTGAATCCAACATAGGAACCTCCCGAAACAATCGCGTCCGGTGAGGACCTGCGTCAAGCGAAACGCGAGGACGCCGTGGCGCACCTCCAGCCACTCCTCAAAGAGGGGTCTTACCGCCGCGAGTGCGGCGTGCCCGAGACCTGAGTATTTCATTTTAATTTAAGCTTGATACCTCCACGCGTTCCTTAGGAAAGAGTCTTTACAGACAAACAGACGGACAACAAAGTGATTCTATAAGGGTTCCGTATTTGCCGACTGAGGTACGGAACCCTAAAAAAGATAATATTTAAAATCATCGATAAATCGTGATTTAAAACGGTTAAACTTTGCTTAGACTTCAAATAAGTCTATGTTTACAGGGTTTTGCTCATACTTTCTATCAAAAACACGAAAGTCAGATTCTGATTTCAGTTGCTCTATCGAATCCAATATCTAAATAATCGAAGCTACAATGTGAGGTACAGTATTAAACCAGTAGTGTATTAAACTTGCGTTTCAATGGTTTGGGATCGAAAAATAAGTCAATTTTGATACCACTTCATAATATTTTGGAAAGAGGTAATCTAAATATACCTTAAATAAATATACAAAAGCGAAAGTTCACTCGCTCATCACGAAATCTCGGAAATTTCGCAGGGAGGTAGTTTATGTTAGTTAGTAGACGTCCGCTAAGTAACGATTTTTCAAAATATATTACCCATTTCCCAAAGAGTAGGTATGAAATGGCGGTCCAAAGTTTGTGTGGAGTTATCAACTTTGACGCGGACGAAGTCGCGGGCAGAAGCTAGTATACCTATATTATCCGGCGTATTTGGTTAGTCTGCACCAAAATTCGGCCAAGAGGATATTTTAAAAAAATATTTTTCGCTAATTTGATCAGATGGCGTCGCAAATATCGTCAAAATAAATTTCACGGCAGCTACATATAAAAAATTACTCTCGGCCTCGTTTGAAACTCACCTCATACAGTATTCACTACCCTGAAAAATAAAATCGAATTGCGAAATTCAACACACTGTTTTTTTTTTAAATCTCTTTCTACGCGTGCTATAGAGACAGAACGAGCAGGTTTTTTGTTTTTTTTTTTTTATTTTATGTTTTATCTGACAGTATAAAAAAATACGTTGTAACATGTTTTTGTAAGTGTTTAATTACTCGTTCGGGCTCGGCTTTAACGTTTTGGGCACAACCAATAGGTTTAAGTATCATAAAAATTGTTTTTTTTATTAATTGTAACATTAACTGCCTCGTTGGTCTAGTGGTCGCAAGCCCGACTGATGTGCTTGAGGTGTTGGGTTCCATTCACAGGTCGGGCAAAGTGTTATTGGGTTTTTCCATCAGGAATTTCTCAGTAGCAGCCTCGGAGTCTGGATTTGTGCCCGGTTGATGGCAATAGGCTCGCCCCCTATTACATGGGACTAAAACATAACTAGCAAAATGTGGGTGTATTAATGAATTCACCTCTGCCTAACCCTTCGAGGATTACAGGCGTGATGTTGTGTATGTTATGTGAAACATTAATTTTGTTTAAGACCAAACCAGCGTAACTTTGAATTTATTATTTTGAATCGCGTAATTTACATTTAACTGAAACTGTGATTGTCACCGTGTGGTACAAAGGACTTTTGTATGAAAAGACTTACAGCGTAAATTACGCGACACATCATTTACAAAATTACTTTTGTTTTACAGAATTATTTACATAGAACTATTCGCTTCACCTAACTAAAATATGGTACTAAAAAAATACCTATACAATTTAATGCTTCCATGTTCTTTATTAAATAAGAAATTACGACAAATACCTAGTTTTCAATTTATATTATTATAATAGATTTTCGTCAACTACATAACTAATTAAAGTATTTTAGTTTGACGAAGGTTTAGCGAAGTATTGTGCCACTAGTGAGCTCGCCGCAACCCTTCCACGCCGCGCGTAAGTGTGTCAAGTCAGTCATTCATCATTCTCTTTTCACTCCATTTATTGTTCTCTATTATACTCATGCGACTTTTTGGGGTTAAATATTTGATTTCTTTTATAGGCGACCGTGTCGTATATGTAGGTTGAGGGTCGGTTTAAAAAAGCGATGCGGTGCGGTGCCACAACGTAGCGCACTTCTGAGCTTTGGGGGACGTTGCAAAGCCTACCGAGTATCCAGTGTAAAATCTTATTTAGACGGTGCGAGAAATGTCATGCAAGTTGCGTTGCGTTTCCGTCGATGATCTATCACTTATGATAGCTTAGCAGCGCGACCCCGCAATGTACCTCAACTCGTACTATATTTCTCGCATCGTCTAGATTAGCGGTTTTCAAATATTTTTGGTGACAGAACCCTTTTGGAAAGCGAAATTCTTGAAGGAACCTTACAATAAAATAATTGTTTTAAAAAATGTATTCTTTATTAATCTAAATATGGATCTAAGTACACACAGTAAAGTGACGACTAAGTTCGGCTGCGCCTCGTGATACGCTCGCGTCAAAACGTTTGACCAGAGAGAGGAGTTTTGATTTTTTTTTTTCTGAATTCTTGCAGAACCCCTACAGGGTATTGCGGCACCCTAGGGTTTCACGGAACACACTTAGAGAATGGCTGGTCTAGATAAAGCTACAGTCTTTAAGTAGTCGATCGCATTTTGTGACATCGTTTATGCTCCAACTCAATTGATGAACTATTAATTATTGATTTCAAAGCAACTCAAAATCTTACAGGGTTTTCAAGTCTTTCAATAAAACAGGTTTTTTAAGACGTTTTGTCTTGGAATTATTAGTTAGTTATATCAACTACCATAGTAATTATGCCTGCTCGCATTGAGAAAATTGACGAAAAGTTACGCTCCAAGCAGCCGACATTTTACGAGTCACAATCAAACTTAGAAGTTTTATAATTGGTAAGTACCTATAGAAGTAAAAAAGGAAGTTAAACTTTATTAATTTGGAATCTTAATTATTAAAAGTTTGATTGTTCAGTTGCTTAACTTTAATTTGTTGAAAGAGTAGAATTTTAATTTCCTTAATTAAATGTAAGTAGAAGTACTGTCAATACCAATGTTGCCGGTCGAAAAAAATAATAAAACCGGCCAAGTGCGAGTCGGACTCTCATACAAAGGATCCCGTACCACTTACAATATTTAAACAAAAAAAAAACGTTTCTTTATTTTGTTTACTCAGTCTGAAAATGTTTATTACGGTTCAAAAGATACAGCAGAAGGACGGACAGATAACAGAGCCTTAGTAAAAGGGTCCCGTTGATTTGGGGACGTAACCCTAAAAAAGCCCGAAGAATAAAAAAAACAGAAGTCTGTTAGCTGCCAGCGCAGCCCACCAGCTGTCATCTTTTTATCTTGTCATTTTAAAATTTACTTTAAGGCGCACGACCTAAATCCCTTACTTGAATGGCAAAAATTATTTATTGTGGTGTCTAACTGGTGTTGTTTTAGTGAGTGGTGACGTAAGCATAATACCATAAATGCAATCAATTTTTGAAATTGGAAGCAAACGTTTTGCACGTAATATTTATTTGATTTGAAGGCTGTTCGTATTAAATTAAACCAAAACGCGCATAGACGTTCGAAATCCGAAAATGTACTCGATTCTTACACGTTCGAAATTCTACTTGATTGCTCGTACTACAGGCATAAAGGTGTAATTATTCACTATAACGTCCCTGAAAAACCTTTAAACCCATTTTCAAAAACCTTTTGAGCCATCTGTCTCATTAATAAGCTACGCGTGCTCATTTAGAGATTTAATAGAGAATTTTATATTAGACACTTGTAAAGCTTTATTGTGATGTTATTAAACAGCTTAGTCTATCAAAAATAAGCCATCTTACAATCTGGCAATAATTCAATTAATTACGTCAAACTAACTTAATATGCCAAATGTAAAATGAAAGAAAATTTTAAGTTATATAAAGGTAGGTACATTTCGTAAACAAATATATTACAAAACTGAGGAATAAATTCAAGGTAATAATTGAATGTACACACAGTCAGCAACAAAAGTCGATTAACATTTATGATTTTTAAATTCTAATTATTAAATACAATATTAAAAGTAAAACGCAATAAAATTAAGATATAATAAACACTTAGCCTTATATATTCTGAAAGTCAGAACATTATGTGTTTAATGTCTATTAAAATGATATAAAAAAATGACATTGTTAATCAACTTTTGTTGTGTACCTGTACAAAAAATGTTACCTTTATAATACATTTTTATTTTTTATAAGCATTAAGCCCCATTGCTTACCTATGTTTCTTTTCTTTGCATTAAGCAAGACGTGTGGTGATCAATGCACATGCCTTCTCTGTATAGGAAAACAGCTTTGCAGTAGGACAATATTAGGTTCTTTTTATTTTTTTTACATAACAAAACATAACTGGCGAAATGTGGGTGTACTAATGGGTACACCTCTGCCTAACCCTTCGGAGATTACAGGCGTGATGTTATGATCTTATGTTATAATTCTTATTATTATTCTGTACCAGATAAAACAGTACATTCAAAACTTAAAAAGTATGTAATTATTTTGAGTAGGTAATAATCTTTAATATTGTTGTTTTACAGTAGCACAATAATTAATAAACATAAAATAAAATATAATTAGGTATATTCTAATAACAATAAAATATTTTTTTAAATTATCGTGAATCTTTCTATACATTTCTCTCTAGTAATGTAATTAGTTTTATGATTTTTGTTTAAATAGTAGATACCTATGAGAACAAGACAGAGAAGAGACAATTTAAGAACACTGAGATTAATTTAGTTATTCTAAATAAATTATGTAGATATACTGTTCTTTGTATTTCAATTTACTCGTAATGATTTTTCTGAATCTTTTAGACCAAATTTTACCTTAATTTTAAACAAACATTCAGAGAAGCGCGTGTATCTAAGTAGACTTATGTTTTTAAATACCTAGATAAAATGCTATAGGTACCTATTTACATACATAATAACAAAACTAAGTTTGATTTCTGCAAATTTAAGTTTTTCACCCTCGTGTTTCAGGAGCGGTACTGACTTTGACTGCCTCGTTGGTCTAGTGGTCGCAAAGCGCGACGGCTGAGCATGACGTCTTGGGTTCGATTTCCAGGTCGGCGAAAGTGTTGTTGGGTTTCTCCATCAGGAATTTCTCAGTAGCAGCCTCGAGGTCTGGATTTCTGACCAGTTGATGGCAATAGGCTCGCCCCCTTTAACATGGGACTTAAACATAACTGGCGAAATTTGGGTGTAGGTACTAATAGACACACCTCTGCCTAACCCTTCGGGGATTACAGGCGTGTTGTTATGTGCGTTATGTCTTTCAGGAAATTGTCTTAAATGGCTTGTCTTCTACTCGACCGCGAACTCATAACAAACTCATTCCAATCTCCCTGAAGGTCATATAAGCCTCCTGTTCTTACCTAGAACCAGGGATGTTATGGAGCTCCGTAACCGTAACTGAAAATATCGAATATCCGAAATAAAAATATATCCGTAGACGTATCCGTTTCAAAACTTTCGGATAGTTTCGTATAAGGGCGAAGTCTAAATAAAACGACATGTTTCGACACATTTTTGTTTCACCGCTCGCGCGCCACGTAAATCTTGCTCTAAATAATTACTTGCGTATATGACTGATTATAATACCAAATGATAACCTAAACTAGATAAAATTTATTAAATCTAATATTCGTAATCCGAAACTATCCGAAACTAACGGTTAATCCGAAATAATTACATATCCGTAACCGAAATTATCCGAAACTAACGGATAATCCGAAATAATTACATATCCGAAGCCGATATAATTTTATTCTTTTATCCATATACAGATTATTTTATCGTATCTAGATCCGAAATATCATATCCATAACATCTCTGCCTAGAACCCTCGGGCCACAAACCCCGACATCTTCAACTCGTCGGTTGTTTTCATAAGTACAACGAAATTAATTAAGAACAATATTCGTATTTTCCGTTGAAACTGATATCTCTAAGAACTTAATGGGTTCGTATCTGTTTTGTTATTCTTGCAAGTTGAATTCCAAGAAATAATAGTATCTAGGTATATGTTTTATCTTTATCCTCTAACACGTTTATTTACTAGGTTTTTTTTAAGGCCTTAATCTTATTATTATCTAGAGTGAACCGGCTTCTTCTGGTCAATCTTACTCCATCGTAGACCTTGACCCTGTCACCTCTGACCTAGACTAGAGTCAAGAGCAAACCTATATTTAAAAAAAAGTCCCGGCTGTACTGGAGTGGCCAACTTTCGGGTGCAGTCAGATACTTTAGTAGTTTTTGTAAAAATAAGTCAAATGTCTAAGAAGACATCGTAATGCGCGGACCCCTAATGATTTTTTTCTAAACAGGCCTAGGTTACTTAATTATCCTTATTACCAATTAGATCCTTAATTATTAGCTATCTGTCAGTAAAAGTCTCATCAAAATCGGTCCATCCGTTTTGGAGATTAGCAGGAAAAAACAGACATAAAAAATACGGTTTTCTCGTGTAAATACCGCGTGTAAGTATGTAAATTCTAAGATAACCAACATTTTTGCGGACGAAGTCGCGGTCAATAACTATAGCACGAGTATAAATTAAATATGAATTCCTCGCTGACGTTGTCGCATTTAGAAGCTAGTGTTTAATAAACTCCCAACTAATTAAAATGGTTTTACTTAGTTCAAAAGTTCAAACATTCATTGTTTACCCATTTCGCCCGTAGCGTTCGTTCGTTGTACACAATTGCGTTGCTTGCACGCTTGTAGCTCGGTATTATGTTCTAGTTTATTTGAGATTTTGTTACGTTTACTGCTAAATCTAAATAGGTATATGAAAGCGAAAGGTCACTCACTCATTACAAAATATCGAAAACCGCTTGGCGTACGTCCGCTGAGAACGGATTTTCAAATATTCACCCCCTAAACCCCCGGTCCATAGTTTGTATGGAGAAACAAGATTAGATCGCCAATAATCGACATTTACGCGGACGAAGGCATGGGCAGAAGCTAGCGTTGTATTTGTATATCTCTTTTAGGTACGACCTTGTAATACTTCAACATCTTTGTGTTATTGGGTTTTTCCATCAGGAATTTCTCAGTAGCAGCCTCGGAGTCTGGATTTGTGCCCGGTTGATGGCAATAGGCTTGCCCCCTATTACATGGGACTAAAAACATAACTGGCGAAATGTGCGTGTACTAATGGGTACAGCCTAACCCTAACCCTTCGGGGATTACAGGGGTGATGTTATGTATGTATGTAATGTTTAACGTTGTTTTATAATTAGCCTTTTGTTCTCCCACTGCAAGGTTTTCTTATAACCTTCGATAAATTTTAATGAGTCTAAAATCATGTCCTGAATGTATTTTTACAGGCACAGGTCCAAGTAAGAAAAAGTAAAATATGTATAAAACACTATACATGCCTGCCTTGTTGGTCTAATGGTCGCGACTGTTGAGCATGAGGTCTTGGATGCGATTCCCAGGTCGGGCAAAATGATATTGGGTTTTCCATCAGGAATTTCTCAGTAGCAGCCTAGGAGTCTGGTGCCCGGTAGATGGCAATAGACTTGCTCCTATTACATGGGACTTAAACGTAACTGGCGTCCTGGTGAATTGGTGGTATACACTCACGAGCACAAGTATACAGTTAGCAAAATTCAAAAGCGATTTTGTTGTGAAATAATTGGTTGCAATTTTGTTAAAAGACCTATTTCCTTGTAGTATTGAATTCAAAATACTATCTATATTCCTAAAAACAAGACATGTACTGGTTTTTGCTCGTGACTGTACTAATGACCATAGGTACATCTCAGCCTATCCCTTCAGGGATTACAGGATTGATATTATGTAACACAATACATCAACCCCTACCAACAACTACAACTAAGCGAGCAAAGTAAACGTACCGTGAAATTGTTCGAAATTCTAACAAGTTTACGGATATTTGAAATACTAGTTTTGCACACAATATTTATTTAATTTGTGCACGTTTTGACGTGGGCGCACGCTGAAGCCTGATTTAGACGATGCGAGAAATATCGCGCAATTTGTCGTACATTGCGGGACCGCGCGGCTGTCGTATCAAAAGTGACTGATCATCAACGGAAATGTAACACAACTTGCACGAAATTTCTCGCACCGTATAAATCAGCTTTGAGTCAATTTCATCAAACTTTTATACCTCCGAAGATTTTGATAGCTTTTCCATGTCTGTCATCCTGTGATGTCGACATGATATGATGTCAACGTGGCAGAAACTCAGTCCGTATCTGTCGGACGTGAATTCTATTCAAAGGATAAAAAGATTTGTAATACGTACCGTAAAACGGGGTGAATAGATAAGCAGGGTTGAATCTGAACGAAACTTAAAAAGGGATTCTAATACATAAATAAACTCACGCCTTTTTACCATGGGGGTAAGCAGAAACTACAGAACGCAATCCTTACTATGTAAGGATCGTAGCAGGGATTTTTAATGTTGAAATAATACAGTTTGTTCGCATAAAGGACTCTACTTTTTTTAACTGAATTATAATTTACAAATTTGTGTCCTTGAACAAAAAATCTTTAAACCTGTTTTTGAATTTCGTACTGTATTTCGACAAAAATAAAGTTTTTAATACAAATATTGGCTCATGGTTTAAACTCGGTCTTAACATGAACCTAGTCTTTTAATAAGGTATTAATCCATTTAAAATGTTCGTCTAAATTCACCCCTGCCTCTCTATTCATCCCGTTTTATCGATATTATGAAAGTTCAGAGAAATTAACCCAAGTTGAAGATTTCCAATACACGATACTATGCCATTGTACGACCGCGTACTGTTCTGCTAACAGTACAGTCAGCGACAAAAGTCGTTCACTACTATTGCTTTTACATACATCAAACATAACATCACAGCTGTAACCCTCAAAGGGTTGAGCAGAGCTGTACCCTTTAGTAGGTACACATTTCGCTAATTATGTTTTAAGCCCCATACATATAATTGGGGGCGAGCCTATTGCCACCAAAAATCCAGATTCCGAGGCTGCTTTAGAGAAAATTTTGATGGAAAAATCCAATAACACTTTGCCCGACCAGGGAATCGAACCCAAGACCTCATGCTCAGCAGTCGCGGTTTGCGACCACTATATCAACGAGGCAATCCAAACTTACTATACATTTATAATAAAACTACATGATCCACTAACCTAAAAAATGCTACCTACATTAAATTGTACATGCGACAAACACACAATATTCGGTTAGTAACATAATATGGGCGGAGGGCGTGCCATTCAAAACATCTTCAACACACACTTTTTGAATGGCAATCTCTCCACTCCCAGCAGCTGTCCGCTGCTGGGTTTGGCAAATGGTTCTAGGGGGTAGCGCAGGTCGCGATGATCCCCTAAAACAAGGCCAGTGGACTATCCTTCACGAGGTTGCTGCCCGTTTCTTGACCAAGTGCCCTATGCAATTGGTACAACCAAAACCTCTGGCCGTCTCCCCCCAAACTCCCACCCACAATCCTATCCTTTATTCTCCTCACCAATCCCGCATAGCCGAACCGTGGCGGCGCATAACCACACCCAGGCCCGCATAGCCTTGAGGCACTAAATCCCCCCAAAAAGATTGCACCACACCTCTCAAGGGCGAATAGTGTGTGGTATTCATCCTCAGCCCGAATAAAAAACATGTCAGCACAGGGTAAAAATTTACTACCCCAGGAGGGTACCACTACCACCAGTAGTGGAGAATCCCTCACCGAGCCTAGCTCGGTCTGCCCCTCGTATTCTGGGGGGGGCAACTTGTGCCCTAGACCAGGCTCCAGCTTGGACCTGTCCGGCTTAGTGGAGGCCATACCCACTGTTAACTTCGAGGTAGTTAACATAAACAAAACCTCAAACTGGACCGTAGTCGCTCACAAGCGCCCTTGCAAAAGGGAATCCGCTGCGGAACCCACTTCGGGGCCGAAAGGCAAACCGGAACGCAGTCGCCTTAACCGGCGCGCGAGAAGGGAAGCTCTCCGGCCCTGTTCCAGCACGACAGGCACCGCAGCAGCGGAAACGCAGCGCGAGCCCGAGCCGTCCACCTCTACGGAGAAGGACGCGACGAAGGTACTGTCGGTAAAACCCATACCACCACCACCACCTCCTCCTAAACCCAACCGGCCAAGGCAGAGACGGAAGCCGCGGGGAAATCGTGGTCAGCGGACTGCTGCGGAGGTTCCCACTCCTCCTGAAAAGGAGCAGCCTGGCACTGGGATTGGCCCGAAAGGGCGCGCTTCCTCGAAGCGCTCTCGTATGAACGAGACCCAGTCTCCCAGGGGGGATACCAAACGCGCGAAAACTGACGCGAAGCCAAAGCGGGCGGTGAGCTACGCAGACGCGACCTTGTCGCATCTGAAAGTAGCGGTCATCACCGTCCCGCCGAGGGACCTAACATTGGCGCAGGCAGAGCAGCTGCGGGAGACTATCGACGATAGTATCCTGAAGGCTGTGCTGTCTCCACCGTCTCCAGGTGCGCAAGCTCCATCTTTCCGCGGACGTCCTTTCCTTTTGGATGGTGTCCTTGCGATGTGGTGTGAGAACGCGTACGCAGTTGGCTGGTTGGAGAGGGCGGTCAAAAACATGCCATCACCAATCCCAGACACCACCCTGGCTGTTGTAAAACAGTCAGAGCTAAAAAAGAGGATCAAGGCAGGGCTCCTCATACACACCCGGATCACCGAAGCCGCCACGCTGCAGAGAGTCCTGTGTGCCCAGAACCCGTGGTACAAGGTGGACTCTTGGCAGTGCTACGACATGTCGGTGAACGACAAACCACAGGAACCCGGTTGCAGTGAGAAGGTGGTTCACCTACTCCTGGGGATCCCTGAGGACCAAAAGCAGACCATACTGGACCGCGACCGCCGGGTAGCCCATATGTCCGGAAGCGGATACATCCGCTTCTTCACACCTGAGGAACCGACGGTAGCCGACCAACCATGTGTGGCGCACGGTACAGCAGCCTCCATCCCACAGCAGTCCAGCCCAGCTACTGGACTGGGTCTGTGTGCAAAGGAGGCAAGCATGCCGGCGAAGATTGAGGGAGTTACCAGCGACGAAGATGACGTCCTGCGTAGCCCGTAACTCCCACAACATCAGCGTCATACAAACAAACCTCCAGCACAAACAAACAGCGGCGGCCACTCTACGCAGAGTGCTGGAGGTAGACACCAAGACGGTCGCCCTGATCCAAGAACCCTGGATCAGAAACAACAGAATTTGCGGTCTGAATAACATCGGCGGTAAGTTACTTTTAAACACTACCGTTGATAAACCAAGGACATGTATCTTCATGCCAAATACCATCTCAACCACCACGCTTAACCAATTCTGTTCTAGAGACCTCACTGCAGTGAAAATACTCACGGAAAATAAAACTACCCTAGTTCTAGCCTCGGTGTACATGCCGAGTGAAGGTGAAGTTCCTCCCAAAGAACTAGCCGACCTGGTGCAACACTGCGAGACACTAAACTGGGAACTGATCATCTCCGCAGACTGCAATGCGCATCACCCGCTGTGGGGAAGTAAGGACACAAACAAAAGGGGTGAGTTACTTACCGAATATCTATTTCAAACAAACCTGAACATCATAAACAGAGGCACGGAACCGACCTTTGTAAGCTCCAGGTATCAAACTATAATTGACATCACTTTGGCAACCCACGCGGCGGCCAACCTCATAGAGGGATGGCATGTATCAAACGAGCCATCTTTTGCCGATCACCGTCGCGTGTGCTTCCAAATTAATTACAAGCCAACAGACCCTGTTCCATATCGTAATCCCCGCAAAACAGATATAACAAGGTACAAAAACTACTTAACCAAAACACTAGGTGACGTACAACCAACTGACGCGACACTTAGCACAGACAACATCGAATCAAACACACAATTCCTCACCTCAACGCTTGTAAAAAGCTATGAATTGGCGTGTCCTCTTGTAACTCCCAAACGTCTGGAGAAAAGTTCCTGGTGGGGACCAGAACTTGAACGACTGCGGAAGAGACTAAGGACACTTTTTAACCGAGCAAAAAATACCCGGAATGTTGAGGACTGGGATAAATACAAAACAGCACAAAAACACTACAAGAAAAGAATCAGATTCCGAAGAATGGAAGCCTGGCACAATTTCTGTAGCAGCATAAATTCTACTAACCAAGCCGCAAAAATAAAGAAAATTCTGGCAAAGGGAGACCTCAACCTAATGGGGTCACTCAAGAAGGAAGACGGCACTTACACAGTCTCAGACGAAGAAACCAGTGCAGTACTACTGGAAACCCACTTCCCTGGGTGTCGGGTAACGCCAGACCAGCGATGGCATGACGAGTACTACACCACACCAACAATCCAAGAATGGGAAACTGCCGAAAAGATAGTAACTGCGGAAAGGATCGAATGGGCCCTAAAAAGCTTCAATCCGTTCAAATCCCCAGGACTGGATGGAATATTTCCAGCACTACTACAATGGCACTCTCACCAAATAATCAAATTTTTACTACCAATCTACAGGGCCTGCTTAGCGTTTAAATACGTACCCAAAGCATGGAGGGAAGCGAAAGTAATATTTCTACCAAAACCAGGTAAAGATGATTACACCCACGCCAAATCCTTCAGGCCCATAAGTCTAACATCCTTCCTTCTGAAAACGTTGGAAAGACTTGTAGATAGACATCTCAGGGATGGAGCTTTAAAGGACAACCCGCTACACCCTCAACAGCATGCCTACAGAAAGGGCAGATCAACAGAGTCGGCTCTACACGCGGTAGTGTATAAAATAGAGTCGGCCATCTCAAATAAAATATCAACACTTGCGGCCTTCATAGACATAGAAGGAGCTTTTGACAAAACTATGCACAACAGCATCAACCACGCTCTTAAAAAATTCAGAGTGGAACCAGTTGTGAGAAACTGGATCACTGAACTAATAAGTAAAAGGGCGGTCCAGATAGAGGTGAACACTACCACAAGAGCGGAGGTAGTCAGAGGATGCCCACAAGGGGGAGTCCTATCACCTCTATTATGGAACATAGTAGCAGACAGCCTCTTAAAACGGCTAAATGAAAGAGGATACACTACTATTGGTTATGCAGATGACCTAACAATTCTGATAAACGGGAATGCAGAAAATGTGTTATGCAAAGTAATGCGTTCTGCCCTTCAGATTGTAGAAGAATGGTGTGACGAACAACAACTGTCAGTAAACCCGAAAAAGACAGAACTCATCCTTTTCACCAACAAAAGGAAGTTACCAGAACTACAGTTACCAAAATTATTCAACACCAAACTCTCCCTATCGACGCAAGTAAAGTATCTGGGTGTCATACTTGACAGTAAGTTGAACTGGGCGAGTCATATCGACGCAAAAACAAAGAGGGCCTGTATAGCTTTTGGTCAGTGCAGAAGACTTGTTGGTAAAAAATGGGGTCTTAACCCAAAGATTACTCTTTGGCTGTACACATCAGTTATCAGACCCTCTCTGACCTACGGATCAGTTGTGTGGTGGCCCAGAACACAACTGACCACAGTAAAAACAAAACTCCAAAGTCTGCAACGCTTAGCGAGCGTAGCAGCCACCGGATGTATGAAAACCACTCCATCAGCCGCCTTAGAGTACCTCCTAAACTTGAGACCTCTAGATCTCATCATACAGGAAGAGGCCAAGATAGCCGCCTTAAGACTAAGGTCGCACGGACTGTGGAAATTAAACGCAGACACAACACACTCCAAAGTTCTGCAAGGGGTCCAAAAGGAAATACCACTCCTTGAGGCACCCATGGACAGAACTTCATGTCACCACATCTTTGATCGAAGATATGATATCCAACTTAAGGCGGAAGCCGAAGACTACTCTGGCATCAATGAAGTTCGGATATACACAGACGGGTCCAAAACCAAATATGGTACTGGAGCTGGCGTCTTCTCAAACGACCTAAACATCAAAATGTCAACAACTTTAGGTAAACTTAACACGATCTTCCAAGCAGAATGCATTGGCATCACCAGAGCGGCTCAAGCAGTTGCAGCCAGAGACGTCAGAGATCTCAACATTAAAATTATCTCAGACAGTGCATCGGTGCTTCAAGCGCTACAAAACAACACTATAAACTCTGCCCTCGTTTTGGAATGTCATAATACACTCCAACACATTGCGAATACAAACAAGGTAACCCTGCAATGGATAAAAGGGCACAGTAACTCACTGGGTAACGATGCAGCCGATGAATTGGCTAAAAGAGGTATGAAGACAACAGTATACGGCCCGGAACCGCTGCTTCCCATACCTCAAGCCCAAATAAAATCATGGCTACGTAAGAAAACCGAGGAAACACACCATACGGAATGGAGAAACAGTGTAACCTGCAGGCAAACAAAGAATGCAGTTCCGGAAGCATCAAAAAGACTTGCCCGCAGCCTTATTAGATTGAAACGGGACGAAATTCGGAAGATCATAGGCATCATAACCGGCCACTGTCCCCTAAACAAACACCTATTCACCATAGGTGTGACAGACAGCCCTGTGTGCAGAGGATGCATGGAGGCGGAAGAAACACCACAGCACGTGCTCTTGGAGTGCAGAAGCGTGGCAGATCAACGGGCACGGACTCTCCAATCGCCGGCATCGCTCCCCGAAGCCTGCAATAGTCTGAAAAGACTGCTGGCATTCTGGGAGGATCTGGGATGGTTGGAGTAACTCCTCAAGGATATCCTTTTCATACGTACAATGGCCCAATAAAGAGGCTAAGTGCGGAAACAGCCCAGCTAACCTAACCTAACCTAACCTAGTAACATAATATATCATAGAACCAGTCTTTATAGAACAGACGGACAGACCGTCGTCCGGCGACGTCCGGTTTCATCCGGTGCTTGTCGGACACGGGTGTCCCAACTCGTGAAATATACACTGCTGGAAATGCGCTTCCTATGACGATACAAAAGGAATCATTTATTTGATGTTGACTTTATCTTGTTTAGAAATGTTTATAAACAGGGCGTTTGGTAATTCGATACGATCCCTGAAGTCCCAAGGTCATGATTTCATGAAATATCAGTACTATGTTTCATTTATTTATTTTATAAAATTTAGTTTGGTTAAATTAAACTTTGAAAGAAACTCAATTTTTCAACCATCAAAATTCACAAAAACGGGGCCCCTCGTGATGTATCCAGGGCCCCAATAGGTTGAAGCCGGCCCTGCACTTTTGCTAGAATCACCTTTATATAACGACATGAAATGCATTATACACGTTAGCCACTACAAAGTTCAGACAATTTACTTTGTTCTACGTAACCAGGTTACATGATAGAAACTAACTACAGCCGCAACTACGTAGTTCTTCAAGTCTTGTGTCTTGAGAATTCAAAGCAAGAAGTTTAAAGCGTGCTTGGGATGAGAATGTAGTTACAACTGCAAAAGAAAAATAATAGTTTCGAACTGCAATTTTAGATCTAGCGATGCAGCTGACTGGGTCCCTTAAACCGTTTTTAAATTGTTTAGAACTAGGCAACCGCCCCAGCTTCGCAAGGGTGAGTTTCTGACTTATCCGGTGGTTTTTTTTTACATCCGTCAGAGATAAATATTCTATATTTTCCTTAGAAAAAGAAGTTGGCAAACCTTCGACGTCTCAACTTTTTATTTAATTTATGTAGGTACAGTCAACAAAAGAGATCGGTGTGCAGGGTCGTTAGACATAGTTGAAGTTATCTTAGAAACTGATGGATGTTATCGATTGAAACTTAACTTATTAATAAACTGATTATTATCTACTTTTAAGATTAAATTACATTTGAAAACATCCATTGGTTTAGAAAACTTCAACCATATCTAGCGACCTTGAATACCTATCGTTTTTGTTGACTGTGCGTTCGTGTTATCTTTCGATATACTTATATCAAAAGCTAGCCGCAAACTGCGACAACCCTTTCGCCACCCCTATCGGTTTTAGCACTCACAGCTTTTACATATATTGCGCCCACAGGGTGCCCTAACAATAAAGGATTTAAGGCCGTATGCGATAGTAAAAAGAAAACGGATAAAACTCTTTTATAATAATATTCCTCTTACAATCAATTTGTTTTGAAGCGAACCCTTTTTGTAAAAAGGTATCTTATTAGGCATTCTAATGAAATAACATGAGATTTGCATAAAACATGGTACAGTATATATCTACCCTTGTACTTACCTATCCTGTATGTTTTAAACCGACTTCAAATAAAAGAGGAGGTTAATTTTTTTTTGTTTTCGATTCTTAATCACGTGTCGGATCGGGATCTCGGAGTTTGGATTTATGCCCGGTCGATGGCAACAGGCTCGCCCCCTATAACAAGGGATTTAAACATAACTGTCGAAATTTGGATGTACTGTGAGGTACATCTCTTAGAGGATTAAAGGCGCGATGTTCTGATTTTTAATCAGTCCAAGGTTGCAGTTTTTACGTACCTATTATTCTGGATCACTGTAATCCGACAGGACCTAATAAAAAAGAAATGTCACTAATGAGATGAAAACGTTGTCTTCTTTGTTTCTGTTATTGGATACGGTAACCTATTATTTATAGACACATAATATACACCTACTTTGTAACATTTTCAGTAGGTTGCAAACGTCAACTGTTGTTACCCCCTACAGTTAGAAAATTGCCGTGCTTGGTAGGAGGGCGGCAGCCAGTAAGGGTCCCGTATGGACGACGACGGAGGGGCCTCCGTCACACCCACGACGGAGGAAGTTCATGAGGATTTCCAACGAGCAAAAAAAAATGTAGGTACAGTGTAGCCTCTGGCTGATTTAACCATATTCAACCTTATTTGATTATTGATTACTTTATACCTAAGAAATGCACTCTGATCTAAATTAGGCAGACTTGACCATCCGCGTAAAAATATAATATCTAAGATTCATTCAATTAATGAAATAATAATCAAAAGAGTGATACAATCGTGGATATTGTATATCCCGGTACAGAAACCTCGTCCGGAGGTCTGGTTTTTCTTATAGTGAATTTTCCAAAACGAAACAAGCATTATAAACAAAAACAACAAAATTAAACTGTTAACTTTAAGTAGGTACGTAAATTAGATCCGACATCAAGAATGTTTTAATCGACAATTCTCTAGAGTCAAAAGAAAGGCAGGTACGGGCTTAAAACAGCAATTATAAAGTACGACGTCCAGTGTCCCCATAATTGAAGGAGACTGTGACAACTTAAAGTCATTAGTTGGGTCGTACTCGCGAGAAATAGCATTCATTACATCTTAATAAATAAAAATGTAACCGTAATTTCAAGTTTCTATAGACTATTATCGAATGACAAAGTTATAAAGGAATTAATATTAAATATAGCTAAAAAATATCTACAGAGATAATCTTCTTTATCGTGTAGGCAGTAAGCTCTTACGACCCCACACACCCTAGTGTCAGAGTATCTAAACCACCTCAAGGGCCTCTGACATGGTTTGAGTGGGACAGCAATAGGTATAAGTCCAGGTTTCCTCTCGATGGTTTCCTGCACGATGATGTCTAAGATAAACTTTAAAAAGTACATTTGAATTGAAAAAGTAACAGACAAACAAACACAGATAATAAAGAAGAATTAATAAAAAAGAAGAAGTCGACTGCTGAGCATGAGATTAACAGACATTTACGCGGACGAATTCGAAACAAAAGCTAGTTGGAAAATATAATTAGAACGTCTCCTTCAGTGTATCCTAATCTCAAGATCAAATCCTCCCACAATGCGGTGTTGTGTCGACTCATAATACTCGTATGTCTGCCAGCACCAGCTACACTTTACGATTCTCGAGAGGCCGAAGGCTGAGTGACTCGAGCCGTCCTATCCTGATTAAGTTGACTTTTGGCTTTCAGAAATGTAGATAGAAACAGAGGTACCTACTCTGTAGGGAGTCGGTAAGTCGGTAGGTAATGATATAACTAAGCTTTGTGAATTACGTTTTTCAGTCACGTTATTTATGCTGCATTCCTTTTTAAACTTACTTCTGCCCGCGACTTCACCCGTGTCATAGTTGATTTCTTTATACAAACTTTGTATCCCCGTTTTATCCCCTAACGGGATGAATTTTGTCATAGAAAGAACACACCCTCCAAGTTTCTGGTCTGTCTTTGGGCTGTGCGCTTGATCCGTCAGTCAGTTATTCCGGACAAAACATTTTGCATTTTCTATGTATATATTATACAGAAGAAGATAAGAATATATAGCGCCGTGGTTTCGTGCCATCGTGTGTGGGCCACGGCATTATACTGAGCGTCAGCCGTTTCGCGAGGTAGTGGCGCAAATTACCGTTCAGGACACAATTTTTTTTTTCTATTATGTATTTTGTGCCCGGTTGATGGTAATAGGCTCGCCCCCTATTACATGGGACTAAAAACATAACTGGCGAAATGTGGGTGTGCTAATGGGTACACCTCTGCCTAACCCTTCGGGGATTACAGGCGTGATGTTATGTTTTTAGTTTATATTTATATTGTATAGGTATTATTTGTATATTATTGTGTATTGTGCGTCACTTTTACGTGAATAAAACGTTTTTCTTTCTTTCTTTCTTTAACATAAGAGAATAAACGTTTCGTATTATATCAATTTTATATCGGTGTAATAAACGCAATAGGCTGGCTATGAAACTCATAACGGTTTTGTTTTAGATACATTTGACCTTTAAGAGATACTTACTTGTCTAGATTGCATGTTTTAGAACTGGTGTTATTTCTTTTTTTACCATTATTGCTCTCCTATAACTTAAGGTTAGCAAGCTCCGAAATTACCGCAAATAATAAAAACTTTAAATCGTGTGCGTTAAAATCACTTTTATATCATGATCTTTTTGCCCTTGTCCCATGTTACTTGGGGTTGGTGCAACACGTGTCCTTCCTTCATTCCAACCTGTCAGTCATCATGCTATTACTGACTCCCTTTTCTTGCATATTATTCTGCACACAATCCATCCATCTTTTCATTGGCCTTCCTTTTTCTCTCAATCCATTCTACATTCATATTCAGCAGCTAACAGGTGGATTTTTCATGGCTATTTTAACCGGACTGTTGCCGTGTCGGAACGTTGCTATTACAATGAGCGATTACCTATTACCTACTCTTCTTCCTTTTCATTATTCATTCTTCTTCTCGGAATCTGGATTTGCTCAAATGATGGCAATAGGCTCGCCCCCTATTAAATGCGACTTAAATATAACTGGTGAAATATGATTGTTGGTACTATTAGGTGACACCTCTGCCTAACCCTTCGGTGCTTACAGGCGTGATGTTATGTATGTATAAAAATAAATAAACCTACATGAGTGGAGTGAACAACTTTTATTTCATTTGCTCATTAGCACGAGTTTTACGAGTGTTTGCCCAAGGAGGACAGCGGAACACATGGGGAGGTCGGGCGTCCCGTGACGTCAGCGACCGTGACCTGTTCTGCCCGTTCCTACCCCCAACCCAGACCAATACACGAGCATGTTATAAGTCTACCAGTGTGATTCATCTTTTATATAAATAATTGAAATTGAAGTGTGTGTTTGTTATGTCAAACAGCAGCCTTTTCTTAAATGCATGCAAATTATTTTTTTTTAAACTTGTCTGTCTCAGCTAATTTTCGAAGTTGCTAGACTAGACTGCTAGGTTTTAATTAGAAATAAACTCGTAATAAGTAGCTTGTAAGAAGTAATTTATGGTACTATTCTTTTCGAAAAAATAAATTATGGTTCCGCACAAAAAACAAACCACGCAGAATTCCCACATTTACGCGGCGGAAATCGCAAACGTTAAGCTAAATAATATAGTAATATTGTAAACAAAAGATAGGGTTTTTTCAATAGTCAAATTTTTAAGCAAACCCACATTTTATATCAACAATTAGTTCCTTAGTAGCCAACCTAACCCACCAGAGTATCAATACCTAATCGTCATCAACGATTCAAACGAGCCGCGATTGTGATAATTATGTGTGTTCTCACTTCGTAACGAATACCTATTACGTAGTTAAATAATCGATTGCAAGTCACTTTAACAAGCAGTAGGGGAGATGGATGTAGCCTCCTCAACGTGTAAGTAGGTCAAGGATAGTCGGTACTGACATTGTAGACATTTTACAATTATAGTACCTACTCGTATTTCTCTCATAAACCAGAAAACTGTTGTTACAATAGTGATTAAATAAGGGCTTTGGAAAACTCTTTTTATTGGTTTGTGCCAATAACGATTTTATTGGTGTAGTAGGTACCGTTCTATTTACAAGCTGTTATTTACTTTCACCTGTCCCGATGTCTAATGTCCGATGTCCGATGTTCGATTGCGCTGAAATTTTGTGTAAATGTGCAGTTTGCATGACAATGCAATATATCACAGAGCTGATCTGATGATGAAACCGGAAAGTGCCCACCTAATCTTTCTTCTTTTCTTCTTATATTTAATCAAATCTTCATACAATTTGACCCACTTTTCGGTTTGATTGAGCTAGAATTTTGATTACTTAAGCACATTGCATGACAATGCAATATAAAAGATTGTTTTATGAAAGTTATCAAATAGAACATGTATTATATATGCTGTTTTCTTACGTCATTCGATTGCACATAAGAAGAAGGGTTCCCCTTCTACCAAGGTCAGAGACATAGTCGATCTGTCACTTTAAAAGTACCTATACCTAGGTACACATTTTACCAGCACCGGTATCCCCCAAAGGGGTTGATAGATATCGCAGTTTCATCAATGCTGTTTTCCCCACGCAAGATATTTTTCTTCAGAAAGGTCAACTCGTGCTTCAGATCACTAGACTAACGACTCTAACAAGTAACAAGGTAGTTGTGAATGTAGGATATTCTCAGGTTTATAAACGACGGCATTTGCACATTTCTCTTTAACGATATATTTTTATATTATATACAGTGTACTTATTTGAACTTACTCATCATTATGAACAACTTTCACTATGGGACCAACCCTGAAATTTTGAAAAAAAAAACATCTGATCCATACATTACGATCTTGTTATGTAGCATTTTTGTAGGGAACAGCTGTTTTTTGTTTTCATGATTTCGGTGTTGGTCCCATAGTAAAAGTTGTTCATAATGATGAGTACAATGACCCCTTTTAAGGTTTCGGGTATCTTTTCAATTACCCTGTATATCCGCATTATATACCTTCAACACCAAAATATCCTTTACCCCCAACGCAAAAACGACGGGGTGTTATAATTTTGACGTGTCTGGGTCTGTCTGTGACATCGTAGCTGCTCTCCGGAACTGATGAACCGATTTTGATTTTGTTTGAAACGTGAATTCGTCGGGACTGTTCTTAGTTATTTTTTTTTTTTCAGAGTAGCCCTCGTTATCAAATTTTATTTTAATTTTATTTTTTGTAGTTTTAATCTTATTTTACTTCTATCATAAATGCGAAAATTTGCTTACCTAGATATTAATTGTTACTCAATCACACTAGAACGGCTAAACGTTAGGCACAAAGATAGATTATAGTAAATATATAAAATATACGGAAATATACGATTTTCGTGGGATAACAATCCTTGATCCTTGACAATTCAAAAGTGCCTGTAAATGGTCTAATTGAAATAAATGTTTTGACTTTGACTTTGATATTAGGTACATCAACTTTAACGCGAACAAAACTGTAGGCAGAAGCAAGTTTTTCTATATCTTTTGTTAAGTCACAACGTGTTTCTACATTCGTCAACACATCATTATACCTTTTTGTTGTAAAATCACTCCTATTACAACCGCATAAGATGCCACAGTGTTTAACTTTACACGCTGTCGTCCGTACATATAAATCTGTTAGGGAAATGCGAAAGAATAGTTTTATTTCCAATCTGAAAATCGAGCGGAATCGGATACTTATTTGTTAGCAACAGCACTTACGATTTCAACCTTTACTGAGTTTAAATGTACGAGTTATCATCAGGAACACGAACAGAGCCGTCCTGATTTACTGTCTGTCCTTTAATTTCTAATAATATTATGTTTTATATTTTAAAATATTCATTAATGTAATTTTATATTAATTCTGATATCTTTTATTTCGTATAAGTATTCTATTATAGTATTTTTAAAGTTATCATTTAAAATGAATTCAAAAGCTGTGAATTCCCAATCTGAACGAGGAAAGACTAGTTCTAAAACAGTAACTGAAGATTTTGAAATTAGTTTGATGGACTTACACAAAAAATTCAACAGTCCCGTTCCTGTAATTGTTTTTACAGAATATCCACAGAATGGTGAGATATGCTTACACGTTTTGAAACTATCAACGTTACCATAGGAACTTAGTTTATTTTAGTTTTCTGGGCCATTTCACACTTAGCCTCTTGATTGGATATTGTGCGTGTCTCTTTATGTAGTCTTACTCCAACCAGTCCGATTGGCCATTTCAGACTTACATTAATTATAAGTCCAGGTGTCCCTTTATTTATTCTTTCACCGACGTCTGTGATGTCTAAGATAAAACTTAAAAACTACATAATATGAAATTGAAAAACCCACACCCACATTTCGCAAGTTATGTTATGTTGTGTGTTTTGTTTGTAATGTGGGTGTACTAATGGGTACACCTCTGCCTAACCCTTCGGGGATTACAGACGTGATGTTATGTATGTGAAATTGAAAAAGTAACATTGGTAATTGCCCGTACCCGGTTGCGAATCCACAACCTCTTGCATAAGAGGCGGGCGCTGTAACCACTGAGCCATCACGATATTCTTACTTATTGCGCTTAAATTCCAGTGCTGTTAATCGTGATCGTGTCTAACATGTTCTCCTGCCTCTACAATTTAGAGTTGTGTTTATACTTGCCTTCTCTGTATGAGAAGAGGCCTTTGCCCTGTATTGGGATAGTGTAGGCTGGTATTAATATTTATTTATTTATACTTGACCTGCCCAGTGAGTCGCCACGCGTGGGAAAGCTACCAGTATCATACCTACATGTAGCAGGTTGCTCCACGCCACGCGGGGCAGGACAAATGTGATCAGTCCTATACTAAATGTATAAAACTATAGCTATCGCACGCCTGGCGACACGTGGGGCAGGTTAAGTATAACAAAACACATAAACATAACATCACGCCTGTAATCCCCGAAGGGTTAGGCAGAGGCGTACCCATTAGTACACCCACATTTCGCCAATTATGTTTTAGTCCCATGTAATAGGGGGCGGGCCTATTGCCATCAACCGGGCACAAATTCTGACTCCGAGGCTGCTACTGAGAAATTCCTGATGGAAAAACCCAATAACACATTGCCCGACCTGGGCAAAGTAAAACGCAACCTAATTCTTGTTTTCTTTTTCTAGGAAACACGAGTCAGGTGCCACGAGGACTTCCAACAAAACACAAACAAGTTAGTGTTGCTCGTTTTGCTACAGTCATCTCAACCTCATGCTCAGAGTCAACCATCGCTGTCAAAGATGAAGGAGTCACTGACGACATCACTTTACCAATAACGGCTATTTATGACACACAACATAATCTTTTAGCAATACTGATTGTTAATTTTCAAGAGGAAATCGTGCCGAGAGAAACGATACAGCTTTTAGCATTAATTCTACCTAAGTACCAACAACTAACTAAGTTTACAATAAAAAATTGCCGCATCGATCAGTACGTCGTCCACGAGCTTGGTAAAATGTTTCCATGTACCAAAATCACTGATGTATGCTTAGACGATTGTCCACTAAAACAAGCTGATTATGAGGAACTTTTAAAAAACGCAACGAATCTTAAAAGTTTATCGCTTTGCAGATGTAAGATAGACAATGCTGTATGTGAACGAATAGCTTCAACTTTACACTATCCAGAATCTGCAGAAAAAAGTCTAATTACTTTAAATCTAACGTCTAATTCCATAGGGGACGAGGGAGCCAAATACTTCGCGAACGCTCTCCGGAGTAATAGACATTTGAGGTATTTGAATTTAGCTGATAACCTAATCACCGACGAAGGTGCGAGCCTTATATTCAACACGTTGATAGAATTCCCCTTAACTTACGACGAAAACGTCAACAGACGACGCCGATTCATGGTTTACTTGAGAAAGAAAAACGAAATATACCAGGAGTGTTTGAGTAAATGTACACCTCTCAAATCATCAGCAAGAAGTATTCTTTCGAATGCTAATAAAATACTAACAAATGATAAAATAGAAGTACTGCTACCACCCAAAAGAGTTTCTCAAGAAAAACATAAATTGACTAGAAGAGATAGTGTCAACAGCACTGCGAGTACTCCGAGTGAAGATTTCTCACCTAATAAGGCAGAATTAAAAGCCAGAGACTTAGTTGGCCCGTTCGTAGACCCATTTTGTTTTAAAAGTTTAAGAAATAAAGACTACCCACGCTGTATCGGGAACTTCGTGCTGTGCTATCTGAACTTAGCGTACAATGACTTATCATACATGAGTGTTAATAAGTTACTGTCAGTAGTTGAATATCAGAAGGTTCACTGCAGCCCCAGTGCATGTGGTCTCATGAGAGTAATTTTGAATGGCAATTATTTACCTTTGGAGTGTTCAAAGATGAGGAATATAGAGAAAATGCTGAACCAACACGTGGAATCTTTCAAAAGCAAAAAATCAAGAACATAAGGGTCTGTTTGATGGTCTGACCAGAAAATTCAGTCGCTCTTTTCATTTGGTGCCGGTCTGCTGCAGCGCCGGAGCAAATTGAAGTGTCCGACTGCTGACGGACGATTATTTTTCATACAATTGACGCATCGAGTGCGCCCTACGACTTCCGTACCGCACACACGACGGCAGGACAACAAACGTTGTGTGTAATCATTTGATAATGAACTAAAAGAATACAGAAAAAGAGTTGAAAATTCCTTAATCATCTGAAGGATCCCGACTATATGTTGCACGCAATTTTGGATCTCTATAAGCTTTGTATTTACTTCTTTATCAACTGCTCTAACAGCACACCCTTACAAGGCCAGTTACTTCAAACACAACTACAAAACTCACTTGACTGCCTCGTTGGTCTAGTGGTCGCAAGCGCGACTGCTGTGCATGAGGTCTTGGGTTCGATTCCCAGGTCGGGCAAAGTGTTATTGGGTTTTTCCATTAGGAATTTCTCAGTAGCAGCCTCGGAGTCTGGATTTGTGCCCGGTTGATGGCAATAGGCTCGCCCCCTATTACATGGGACTAAAAACATAACTGGCGAAATGTGGGTGTACTAATGGGTACACCTCTGCCTAACCCTTCGGGGATTACAGGCGTGATGTTATGTATGTATGTATGTACAACTACAAAAGAGGCCACATTAAAAAGCTTTATGATTTCAATTATTGCTTGTTTAATCTAAAACTAATACTTCACTAATTAATTACAATAAAACTATGACTAAGCCAAGCCTTCTCTTTTCTTCCATTCACTTTTCATTTGTGCCATCTTTTTCTTTTTATATTCAGTTTTTCTGTATTTATTATTATCTAGTCGTTTTTTCTGAGCTGTAACGCTGTCTTCTCCGTTCAGCTCCTCGTCTAACTTCGCAATTAACATCTCACGAGCTTTCTTTCTATTTTCGTCCTGACATCTACTTATGTGGCATTTTATGACTGTACCTGTAAAGAGTAAAAAACACATTACGGTAATGTAATAAATGATTTAAAAAAAAATATATCTTTTTATTTTTTGTTTCCCTCTCTGGGATTATCACCTGGATTGTGGGTGTGTTGATGAACATATAAATTCACATAGGTACACAAACTAACAGCTAACTCTCTAACTAACTCTTTTCTTGTGGAAATGTTTGGAGCATGGATGGCCTATAACTGTTAGAAGATGTTTTGTGGCTAAGCATTTATAATTATAGCAGTTGACATATTTATAAATATAGAAATAAATACAATTCCGCTTTCCACTTTTTTTTGCATTTTTGTCCATCTCATCAGGGTCACTAATTAAAAGGTTTGAGGAACAAGGGGAAGTTTTCTCATCCTACATTGAATACAGAGGATTCTACAACCAGGCTGGTGTTGTGTTTGATAAGCGACTACCTGATGTTTGTTGCCAGGTTTAGTGTATACAAGGCAGTTAATGTTGCATATTTTTTTTTAATAACGATGTAACATTCCTCAGATGTAGTTAGTAAGTGGTATAATAAATGCCACCAGAAAATAAATGAGAACTTTATTACCTGTAGGAACATGTGTAAGTACTACACAATTTGAATTTTTGTTGACAGCTGATCCTCCAGGCCCACTGCCCCTTATAAACTGTTCCGTCAAGTCACTCTCGTTGATCTTAGGCACTTTGGAAAAATCTATAGTGTGTTTCAGTGCAACACAAATGCGGGACAATACCCCAGCACGTGGATGGCATAGCCGGTTGAGCAGCATTCTATACAACAGTACTGCGCCTCAGCAGTGCTTCTCCTTTCTGAAATTATTAAGTCAATTATGTAGGTACAATCTTTAAAATTGAATATACACTCTGTATATTAGGTATGTGTATTAACTCCGCCTTTGTACTTTTGTTGCCTATAGTTTAAATAAATAAATATGGATGGAAATCTTAAAATACTGACACACTGAGAGTTGGGGACACCAGCCAGTTATTCTATACCATAAGGATTTACCAGCCCATGGACCAAGCCATGGGCTGGTAAATCCATGGGCCATGAACTCCATGGCAGACTTTTATCAAAATCATGGACCATGGTTTTAATAAGAGTCTCCAACTTAGTTAATTCAGCACACAGCTGCAGGAAATTTTAAATTAATTATGGTAGTTTCCTACTCATTCATTCTGCATTTTCTAATTATATCTCGAACATCAATTGGCATCAGTGAAGAAAGAAATCACGAAGAAACATGAACCTGTATTGATCAGAAATTTTGACCATGAGATGATAAATTAATAATTTAATTACCCTATTGAATAGCTAGCCTGCTTACTTTAAGGAGTTCGGATAGCAAGACGTCGCAACAAGTGAGATTATTTTGATGATTTATTTGACATTGTTTTAAGGTCAAAGTCAAGATCGGGTAAAATCTTACTGTTCCGTTTGGGGATAAAAAGTTCTAAAAAAAATAACAACACGTATACATAGTAAGTTTTGACTAAAATAATAATTAATTTAATATAATACAGTTATTTGTAAATATAATAATATTCCTGGTTACCTGGTAAGCAAACGTAATATCTTTTTCTTTAGTTAATGTTTTGTTATTTCTAAATTCGGTGGCAACTCTGCGCCTAAAATACGCTGGATCAGTCAATGTCAGCGATTTTGAATATAACATGAGATGTTTATAAAGTTTCAGAATTTCTGTTCTTGTAACTGGCATGTTAGATAATTATAAGATAAACTCTGGCTGCAAAACAGTTCTCATTTATGAATTAAATTTAATATTGTACCAAATAAATGAAACAAAATCATAGGTAACCTATAACTTCCTAGCTTCCAAAAAAAAATCAATGTTGACAGTTGACATTTATGCGTTATGTGAATTTACAGATAGTTTAGGCTCTGGGCCTTTAAGGTGCTACACACGTATCTGCGAATAAAATAACTCGATCATTTTAAAAGTTTGTTACCGACTATACAAGACGGCGATGTTACCGATACGCACGGGCGTTTGTGTAGCGATGTGTTAAACTCACAGTACTTACACACTCAGTACACAAATAATATACTGTCCGGTGTCTTGAGATCAATAGCATAATTATACCTTAAAAGTGTTGTTGGATTGGTCAGGGAAGTACCTATTATTATTATTTAACCTTCCGTTTTTATTCTTACCAACATACCTATCGAATCGACATAAATAGTAGGGTCTCCATGTTGTATATAACTCTACTCTCTGGTGCCCTATGCTTGGAAATCCCCGAAACCGTCATCAAAATTTTGACATCAAAAGCTAGAGATGGGATGACAAAAAAGATAAGATAAACGAGTGATATCATTTTACTATCGAACCGAAATTATTAAAATTTGCAGATGATTAAATTGAATGAAAAAATGTATAATTAACAAAAAATAATTCAATATACCAAATATATATCACAAATTTCTACACAAATTCTTGATCATAACAAATTCAGTGTAATGAAAATAATAGAAAAACCACTGTTTATAATTAAGTAAGCATAAAACAATATTTTGAGATAATAACTAAAGCATCTTCACAAATGTTAGAATAATAGTGAATTAGTGAGTCACAGTCACTACACTTTTATTGCAGGGTCCACAAAAATAACATCATCATAAATTAACAGCAATTTAAGTGCCTTATTATACATCGCAAAATGCAATGAAAGGGGAATCGAATAATAATTGAATTGAAACTAATGTAATACTTACATTCTAGTAGTTCTAGTCTAGACAACATAATCTTCAACCAAATATCAAACATGATTGATGTACAATAAAATGTGAACTCGATTTCAACAATCGATACCGATTAATAATTGCAACTTTGCAACACTATTATTTGGATTTGGATTGCTGGACAGAAAAAAGAACCGAGCGCGAGCGCAGAGTTAGAGTAAATATCAGTGATGCAATGAATCACAAATAACAGAATCAGAACAATACAATCTTTAAACTGAAGTTTTTGTTTAGCTTTACTGTGATCTGTGTAACAGTTTGAAACTAAAAATGATGCAGCCAGACTCACAAACGCAAGATGTAAGTGTAGAAAATATCATCGGGAACAGCGACTTTATGAACTTTGATATGATGTCAGAAATTGAGAAAGAGCTGCTTGACAATCCTTACGACATGATATCCCTTGTGTTTCTGCTGTACGAAGTACCAGATACTGCACTGCAGCGTTTGATTGTGTTCCAGCGTGTTTCCAATGACGTCTCCGCTTACACGAACCTTAACATGTTACACGAATGGTTTCGACATGCTAAGCAGAACCCCAACTGGAAAAACGAATTCGTGGAGGCTCTTCTCATCTGCCAACTTTACAGCATAGTCAGAAAGCTAGGGTTTAATGTACCATCGGCACGCAGGTATTATCAGACTGACTCTACAACTGTTAAAATGTTTGTAAACCCTATGAAAAAAGCCTTGTATAAATTGTGTGAGAGTATTAACTCTGACAATCTTTTGAAGTTGAAAAAAGCTCTCCTGACTTATAATATTGATACAACAGAATATGACTCCTGCGAACTAGTTTTCTTGAAGCTCATGTGTGACAAATTCATTAAAATTAACCAATACCAGTATAATAAGAAGGTGTTGGGATTTGAAGTGGAGGTTGACAAACTCATGAAAATTGTGGAGAACCTACCAGGACTAAGGAAATTGGTTTTAGAAATAGATATGTTGCAACAGTCAATGAATGCTGATCGTAAACCAGTGGTATCGGTTACTGTGAGTACTCCCTCTGTTCATTTGAAAGTGGATGAATCAAAACAAGGTCAAGCTGATGATGTATACGATCAGAATATGGATTTTGACGATATATATAAAATGCTTGGTGAACTGCAGTTAGATGAAATTTCACATCAAAATTTAAAAACAGACCGTAAGCAACTGGATAATAATACCTATGAAATTAAGAGTAACAAAAAGGTTGGAACTTGTGTCATAATAAACCAAGAGAATTTTTACCCATCAAAGAATAGTATAGAGCTACCTGGGCAAAATGTTGCATTGGATAAGCGTGTAGGGTCTGACAAAGACCAAATGGTTTTAGAAAAGACTATGAGAGCATTAAACTTTACAGTGATCAGTGCTACTGATTTAGACCACAAAGCAATGATCAACTTTATTATAGATGTGGTAAAAAAAAAAGTAAGTAAAGATGACAGTATTTTCATGTTGTGTATACTGTCTCACGGAATAAAAGGCCAAGTGTATGCAGCTGATTCTGTGAAAGTAAAAATAGATGATATTCAAAATCTGCTGGACTCTGATGCTGCAGTGAACATACACGACATACCCAAGCTGCTGATAGTTCAAGCTTGCCAGGTTAATGAAGAGCCTCATCCAGTTCTAGTTGCGGACAGCCCAAAGGATGGTCTCAATTTAAAGAAAACTAATTTCCTCATCTACTATGCAACGGCGCCAGATTTAGAAGCATACAGAAATGAGAAAAGAGGATCAATATTCATACAGATTTTATGTAGAACGATCCGCAAGTACGTTAATGTTGAGCATGTATTTGATATCTTCACTCGTGTTACGGATGATGTAACTTTACTTTGCGCAAAAGCAGGGTGTGCACAAGTACCAATATTTCAATCGACATTGCGAAAGAAGCTTTATTTACAAATGCCTCAGTAAATGACATGACTTTTGTTTTAGTTTTATTTCTATATTTATTTGGGAATGAAAGAAAAACAATTGTAGTGGCCACTGGGGCCGAAATACTTTAAAAAGAGAAAAGATTATAACTATTGATATGAAATGAAAGAAAAGGATTTTTATAAGCCTGCATGGAAAATTTATTTTATGATCAAGAAAGATGCAATATTGTGATATAGGTACAGGATTGTGATAAGTAAATAAACAATAATGTATTTAGTTATATTGAGAAATTTTATATTTGTTAATATGTAAACTATAGTTTTTTTTTTAGTATTTTGAGATATCAACGTGCAATTTACATTGGATCAATTTTTTCTAAATAGACTATTAAACATTTTTACATAATTTAACTGTACTTGTTTTTCTTGTTATATGTTATTATTCTACATTTACAATACTACTTTTGCTTGAAGAATTTGATAAGACATGACAATATTAATCTATTCTATCCATTTATAGAATATAAAGTACCTTATCAAGTACCTCAAAGAACATTATCTATACTAAGAAATAATGATGGTCAAGCTGCACTTTACACAATAAAATGCTATAAATACAAAATACTAAACAAATCAAAAACACAGGTAAGTTATCTGTGATCTAGGCAATATTTTCTATGTTAATGGCAACATCTGTTTTAGTGTAATCCAACACAGCCGCTTCTAACTTCTGTCTCTCTTCATCCGTTTTTAGTTTAGACCACATTGAATCTAAATAAGTTCTCTGATGCTTTTGTATAAACTTAAAACTATGTTTTAATGTGGCACCAACATGTAGTGTATTTAGCTTAACATCTAGTTTACCTATCTTAGTAATAAAAGGTAGACTACTAGTTACAAATCTATGTGGCCCATGTCTAGACCTTATAATAGCTATTCTGGTATTCTCATTACAATATTTTGTTAAAAATCCATTTGTTACTGCAGCAACACCAAAGTCTCCATGCAACAGCTGAATTTTACTGAGTAGGGTGTCGTGGAATATTTTTGGCTTCAAGTGTAATGGTTTATCATCTGACACTAACGGACAGATTATTTCAACAGTAATGTATCTGAAAGACAAACAATATCACATATTGAATGATATTATAACATAAAAAAATAATATTGCATGTTTTCAAGAGAATTAGGTTAGCTTAATTTTCCTGCCAGTTGTCTCTTATATTCATATAAAGTAACCGGCAATTTAGTATTTACTACTTTGAAGTCTCACTGATCTTCAAAATAATCCATCAGCATCTGTTTGGTTCCATCCACATTCATAAACAAAACTTTATTCAATAAACAACAATCCATCACGGCATTTACTATTATCTCTCACACTAAATTGAACTGGATCTCCCTACATTAAATAATGACGTACCTACCTGTTTTTGAACCGAACCATTGCTGTTTGCTATACGAAAATTGTCCCAATGTTTGATAAAGATCAGAAATGGGCTTGCTTGAACGAAAGCCAAAACAAACCGCGGCTGCATGCAAATGCAAACAAATTGACCATCTTTGTCATTGTCATGGTTGTCATGTCAACTTCAACTGACACATAGGTACAACAATAATAAATAACATACAACAATTTTATTGTACCTACTTTCATGCGTTTCGTAAAAGAAACATAATTTTCCCAAATTCACGTTAGTGTTAATAAAAAAAAAAGGGGTTAATAAAGACCACCGAATGCTGAATATTATTCAGAAAATTTTAATAATCAATATTATTAAAATTTGGTGATAAATATAGCAAACTAAAATATAAAACTATTTCTACTCCGAAGCAAACGGACAGGAGTTCTCAAAAGAAAAAAAAAATTGACAGCTATCATTGTGTCAAAGTATTTAGACTCTTTAGAGCGGTAAAATTGAAAATCCGTCCGTGAATGTAGTTTTAAATTCATCTAATATCATGATTTATTTATTTAGCTCTTAATCCGGAAATTGTAATCTCTAGCTATATTTTAATTGATAAGCATTTTTTTTATAATGTTCCTGTAATTCAAAGAAAATTATAGTATTTTTATTCGTGTTGACACTGTCGTGCTAACTAGTTTACATAAAATGATAGCTATACAGTTAGAAAAGTTCAAGGGACAGCAAGGTTATCTCATGAGGCTTGGTTGTATTACTTGATATCTACATACAACGTCAAGGCCATTTTATCAATTTGCTGTTGTCGCCACAGCGTTGCCGTTAACGTTCACTTTGTTATTCTAAGCATTGTCTGACAATAAGGTGATTTTTTACTTATAATCTGTGTGTTTTTTTAGTTTATCTCTGTCTCTGTACCCAGTGCACCTATTTACAAGTCTTAAGCACATAATTACTTTATATTTTTTCAATTTTCCTACTGTTATTTTTTTCGTTATTACAGGTACAAATGAGTAAAGAAGTTTATTTCATTGGTGTGGATGTGGGCTCAGGCAGCGTACGAGCAGCCTTGGTTGATGATAAAGGTCATGTCCTAAACGCATCTGTTAGGGAGATTCAGACATGGAAACCTAAAGTTGATTATTATGAACAGTCTTCTAATAACATTTGGGAATGCTGTGTATTTGTCATTAAGGTAAGGTAAAACTTATGTCTCTTGCAAACATTAAAACTCAATTGACTATCACATTATCTTGTATTATAAATAATTGTTCTGTATGTCTTTTTGTCACTTAACACCTCCTAAATGGCTGCACCAATTTCGGAGAAATTTTGTGTAAATATGTCAATGGGTTCCTGGATGGTTTGAAGACACTGCTGTGGAACCAATTAGGTGGAGTTGCGAGCCAATGTCCTGACAGGACAACGTCTGTTCAGTCTGCTAGTTATTTATAATTCTAATATAGAAGAATCTTTTTTTTTTAACACTTTGATTAAATATTTAAAACTTCTTTAATTACTTGAGTCCTACATAATGAGACACAATTGAATTTCTATTGTTGTGACTTACCGGGTAAGTCAGCCGGGGCTTGAGCGGTTATTAGATACTGCACATTTATAAATAAATTGTTTCCAAAAAGTTTGCATTACTTTTCAGAATGTAGTTGCAAATATTAACCCTGCAAATATTAAAGGCATTGGATTTGATGCTACATGTTCTTTAGTGGCTTTAGACAAACATGGAAAGCCTCTATCTGTCAGCACAAACAACAATGAACAAAATATAATAATGTGGATGGACCACCGAGCGCAGGCTGAGGCGGACTTGATAAACAAAACTAACCATGACATACTCAAATACGTTGGTGGTAAAGTTAGTCTCGAAATGGAAATGCCAAAACTACTCTGGTTAAAAAAACATCTTCCTAATAAATGGAACGAGTTTGGATACTTCTTTGATCTACCAGATTTCTTAACATGGACGGCAACGGGTTCTACAAGTCGTTCACTATGCTCATTAGTTTGCAAATGGAATTATGAATGCTCTATCGATGGAAGACAGGGTTGGAACACCAGTTTCCTAAGTGACATAGGTTTAGAAGACCTGGCCAGAGATAACTTTAAGAAAATTGGCAATAAGGTCTTAATGCCCGGAGAGTTTTGTGGCGGTTTAACAGCTGAAGTTGCAAATACCTTAGGCCTGAGACCGGGTACTCCGGTAGCCACTTCCATCATTGATGCCCATGCTGGAGGTCTGGGCATGATAGGAACACATGGTGAAGGAATAGATAAAGAAATGTCTTCCCGTCTTTCATTAATCTGTGGTACTTCTACCTGTCATATGGCTGTTAATAGAAAAGCTGTCTTAGTACAAGGTGTGTGGGGACCATATTACAGTGCAATGGTTCCAAGCATGTGGTTGAACGAGGCTGGACAAAGTGCATCGGGGATGTTATTAGATCACATAATATCAAGTCATCCGGCTGGTGCTGAACTTTTGAAAGTAATGTCTTCTGGCAGGTAAGTTATAACTGATTTAGAAAAGTATGGCGCACGTCGAAAACTTGTCGGACGGCACGGTTGGCGCAGTGACTGACATAGTTGGTTGCTGCGCTACGTGTCGCGGGTTCGATTTCCGCATGGCACAAATATTTGAATCGTCTACAGGTAGTTGTTCCGGGTCTGACTGTGTGTATGTGAGTTTACGAGTATATGTTTGTCAACGCACCCACTGTACAGAAGAAATTTAATTTTAAAGTTTTAAAACTATAAAAAAATGTTTTGAATTTTTTTTTTTAAACTAATACATCAATTTAGCAATGTTTAAATTTCAGTGTCCGTACCCACTTAAGGGGTTTATTAACAAAAATAGCGAAGCAAGAAGGATACAATGACGTATGTTATTTGACAAGGGATGTTCACGTCTGGCCTGACTTTCATGGTAATCGCTCGCCGTTGGCTGACCCATCAATGCGAGGCATGATCTGTGGGCTATCGATAAACAATAGTGAAGCTAATCTGGCCCTGCTTTACCTGGCCACATTGCAAGCTCTGTCGGTAAGTGATTTACCTAAATGCATTTTAAATGCAGAGGCGGATTAAATGTTGAAATCAGAGCGTCATAGACAAGTTTCTCGTAGGCGCTATAATAACTTTCGCCCCTTTTGAAAATAACTAATTTACTGACGCAATTAATTTTAAGCTATATATAACATAAACAATAAAAAAAAATCAGCTGTTTAATACACTTTGACGAGTTAGGCGAACATAAATGTACTGAACAGCTGATTTTTTTTATTGTTACTTTTTGAAAAAAATGGTCCCAATCGTTTTGGGTTTGATGATCGAGTTTATGGCTTTCGGTTCCAGGACGACCTAAAAGTAACCGTGTCCCGTAAAACGGGGTGTATAGAAAGGCAGGGGTGAATCGAAACGAAACTTTAAAAGAGATTTTAATGTTAAAAGACTCTCCTTTTTTTTCTGAATTATAATTTACAAATTAGTCTCATTGTTGGCGACCAACTTATTAGTTTGACTTTAAAATCCCTTTTAAAGTTCCGTCTCGATTCACCCCGTTTTACTGTATATATTTTTTCTTCTTATTGTATGTCCGCCCGCGCGCCCCTTAGTACCCTCGCGCCCCTTATTACCCTCGCGCCCCTAGGCACATGCCTAGTTTGCCTTAAGGGTAATCCACTTCTACATTTATGATATTGATAGAGTGCATAAACACCCTACACCTTTTCACCCCTGTTAAACTACGTCTTTGGTTATTGCCCCGCTTAAAGATAGAAGATGAAATGAATGAAAACTCATTTATACTACTCGATGTAATTTGTAACAATACCTACGAGTAACAAAGGAATTATAATCAAACAGATTGCAATAACATCATAAACTCAGATAAACCCCATATCTTTAGTACTAACCTTGGTGTCTACTATACCTATATGAAAGTAGAAGTTACATAAACATGAACACGCCCTTTACCAATGTGGGTAGGTAGAAACTAAAGAACGCCATCTAATAGAAAATGATTTATTTAAAAAAAAAATTGAAATCTCTGTTTCTTTATATATATCATGTATCAAAATCAGTTCATTCATATGATTTATAATTTATTGTTTCAGTATGGCACCCGACACATCATAGAAGCTCTGGTTCTGGCAGGGTACGAGCCTTTCAAATCGTTGTTGGTTTGTGGCGGGATCACGAAGGATCCGCTGTTCGTCCAAATACAAGCTGATGCTGTGGGCCTGCCCATTTTAAAGCCTCATGAAAAAGACTCTGTGTTAGTCGGTTCTGCTATATTAGGAGCTTGTGCTTCGCAGTACTTCAACAGTGTACAGGATGCTATAGAAAATATGGGTGGAACTGCGGACGTGATTCCTCCTAATATGACCACTAAATCGTATCATGATAAGAAATATCGAGTTTTTCTGAGAATGTTTCAAGACCAGTTGAAATATAAAACTGTTATGAGTTCTAATCTTTAGTTTCTCGTTTTTTTAGAATCGTATTTCGGATTTCAGGGTGTTCTTATGTAGTAAGATGATGTTTTTTTTCCAATTTATATAGTCTATTGATATAAGTATAATAAACAAGTATCAATAAGTAAACATATTTTTTTATTTTACGTCGTGCTATTTTTCAGGCTATATAGTAAATAGGTAGATAGATATGGTCTTCAACGAAAGTACTTCGTATTTTTTTTGCAATAAACGTAAGAAAATGTGTTTTTCACTACCCTTGCTCTTTCACCTTAAAAAATCTAGATGGCGCTTCGCTTTAAATGGATACGGCAAATAATCCGCAAGAGGGCTCTATAGTAGTAAGTTGCTAAAAGCTCCTTGGTAGGACTGTGGTAGGAATTCGTTAAGACAGTTAAAATACTTGAAAGAGTTTTAAAATTATAACTGTATCCGCACGTTGCTGCTAGGACTGGGACATAGGCTACTGGTTTCCTTTCTACAGAATAAGAGACCCGTGCAAAAAGGGCCCAGCGTGCGCCCTTATCATACATTTCAACTTTAGTCGACTATCCAGGATAATCGACAAAAGTTGAAATAAATAAATAATTATATATTCTTCCGTTACATTTGTTTTTATTATTACCCATATCGCATTACAGTCTTTTAAAAGATAAAAATAACTTTTATCGAATACAAATCTACTAATATAATATCCGCATTATTGATTGCACGTGCAACATCACTAGTGCCTACTCGGACGAGGACGTGCGAGACGAGTAGGTTGGCAATATTTCGGGTGGAGCTTGGCGTTTTTAGTTTGTTTTCTTCTGTTTTTCGTTAGCAAAATGATATTTAATATAGATTATTGTAGAAATAAGATTTCTCAGCCTCAGTACTTGAATTAAAACAACGAAACAAGAGTGTCAATATTGACAAGCAGGTATGTATATAATTCAACCAAAGTAAAAAGAATGCAGTTCCCACTTATTTACCATCATATAACCTCTTTCTAATTTGACCGGGTTATATTGATCAATAGTTTTCGTAATAACTAATTTTTTGAGTTTTGTGGATTTCACTTTTCCTATGTTTTAGGTCAAAATGTCTAAGCGTACGGCAGACGACGGAGGCAATGGCAGTAGCCAGCCACCGATCAAAAAAGTCCATTTTGAGCCCCATCTTATCGGCCCTGTGTCCACTTTGGAGGAAATGGACATAAAAGTTCTTCAGTTTCAGAATAAAAAGTTGGCCCAGGTACTTAATGAAGAGTATTAATGCATGTTTTATTACATAAATGACTGCTAGGTGTGTTGATTTATAGTTTAAATGCATGAGAAACATGTCATGATCAGCTGTTTATCAACACCTAATTACATAGCATTTATGCTTAATGACAACAATGTTAATATGATATTTTTATGTTCTGGAGTACTGAAGAGTTTTCAGCTTATCTGTTGTAAATTTATCCTTGGTATGATAGCGTAACAATCATAATAGACCATTGTTAGATTTCTTTTGTGTTTATAGTTCATGGTTAAAACATGACTTGGGGAGAAAATTGTCTCATAGTAAGAATGATATTCTAGTAGATGACATAATATATGCTATGAACAATCATTTTGTTATTTAAACAATGTTATTATAGAAATCGTTTAAACTTCCTGAAGTATATTGTCATAACAGATGAAAATGTTCCTTAGAACATGTAAACATTTCAATATTGTTCTTTTTCTTTTCCAATCTTTTAATTTTTTATATTAAATAGTTTATATCAGTCCATTTTTGAGATTTATTTCATTGGATAGGTTATATGGTTCCATTTATTTGGCATTTAACTCGTATCAAATGTCAGTAAGAATATTATTTTTATAGAGTATATGAAAGTGCATTTTATTGATTAGATTTTGAATACACTTTTTCTTATCTTTTATTTAACTATAAAACAATTTACAGGCCTTTTAACTAAGCTGCCTTATTCCAAAAAGCTTAGAATTACACACACTTAAATTTTTCTTAACAGCCACATAATAATTTTTGAATGGAGTTTTCAAAATCTCACACAGCACAAATCACATTTAACAATATAAGATTTGAATGTGTACTTGAAGAAATGACTGCCAGAAGACACTGAAGAGTCAAACTCTGGATTGAGAATAATTTATTGAGGTTATATAGCCTTGTTACCCTGTAATTAGATATAACTGTAATTAAGCATGCACATTAGCGATTGGTTCCGGTTGTCATATAATTATGGTCATTGAAAGCCCAAAAGTCTGACAACCAGCCTTGCCAAGGGGTGTCATATTACTCAGTTACTGAGTTGTGGAGGTCAGATAGGCTGTCGTTCTATGTAAAATACATGGTATTCAGCTGCATTCGGTTGATTGTAAGTAGACTGTAATTGGCAGTCCTGGCTGATGGCATTTTCCATTCCTTCTAATACTCTCGACTAAGTCATTAAGTAATAGGTTTATTTACTTCATAGACAATTATTTCTGTCAAAACTAACATATCAAAATGGATTCTTTCAGAGAATAGAACAACGCCATAGATGTGAGGCAGAACTGCGTGCCAGGATTGAACAGCTTGAAAAGAGGCAGACACAAGATGATGCAGTGTTGTGTGTTGTCAATCGTTACTGGAATCTACTCAACGAGGATATCAGAGTACTTCTGCAACGTTTTGATGCAGAGACTGCAGATGAGTCGGAGAATAAAAGTAAGTTGTTTAATAGCTCTTGCTAAGGGCACTTTCAATTTATGCATTTAGTGCTAGAGCTGTTTGGGTATCATACTGCATGTGGACCTTTGTAGTTTTTTATCGTACTGTTGACAAGTAAAAAAGTCTTGTGACATCCGTTTTGGTGCAATGGCAGGACGAAAACCGTAACATGTCAACTGTATGAAAACTAACACCCCTGTGCATCGTAAAGCATGTAATGCCATTGATCTTGCACCAAATTTCTTGCCCTTTGTGGCCAATAATAATTCTATCCGATTATGAGAATGAGGGAGAAGGCAGTGCACCTTTGTTTGTTTGCATACACTTCTTCGCTATCCCTGGGTACTCGGCCAGGTAATCTCAATGTAGAGATTGGCTACGGTAACTCATATTCAGTCAGGAGAATATCATAAATATTAATTTAATTGACATACTGGATTATAGTCAAGCTGTTTATTACCTGATTGTCAAACACTGCTCAAGGTATATTGAGCAATTTGTCTCATGTTTTCAAGGAGACCAGTGTGAGAATACCTGTAAATGACGAATTGTTTGTTTCTAAAACTAGGTGAAGGTCATTGTAAAGTGTCCACTACTGCATTGTTAGGAAATATTTGACAATTAATTAATTTATTTATTTAATTAAGGAACACAAAACAATTAATTTATTTTACCTTTACCTTACTTTACCTTTATTTAAAGTTATTAGTGCCTGTTAAATAATTAGACCTCTTCTATAATACTGTTGGATTTTCAGCAAGTCAAGTTCTCATGACACAGTGCAAACCTTCAAACAACAATCAATTAATGTTTTTTGAGTTCAAGTAGTTGTGCCAACATTTCTTGGGCCTGTGTGGACTGAACATAGGTACTGTATGTTAGTGGCCTACTGACTCTGGGTTCCAGGACTCGAGTCGCAAACCTTCATAACTGAGTCTATTCCTTTTTAAAGACTAAAAAGCCTCGAGTCCTTTCATCACTGCTACTAAGCTACGGTTCCTGTATCGACCTGTTGGCAGGGCTAAGTGTTATTGAGAATTTCTAATTCCAAAAACTTACCCTCAGATGAAAACGAAGCAACAACTTCGTTCCTTATGCAGCTGTCCACCTGGGATAAAGAGGAATTGGACGCTCAGCTCGCGAACCGGGTACAAGTGAGCAAGCGGGCGGTCGCGAAGGTGTTGCAAGCGTTCGACCGGCTGCAGCAGAGGAACGATAAGATCTGGCGAGCCATCAAGGGCGAGAGTGAGGGTAAGCTTTATGGTTAGTTAAGTTTTTACAATCTTTTTCCAAAAAAGTCTGCTGATCCATAGATTTTGTTGAATAGTGCGAACACTAATGTATGGATTAACAGATTTTTTTTCTTAATTTCTATTCCAATAGTAAAAGGTGTTCTAATGATGATTACAATGACCCCTTTTCAGGTTTATGGTAAACTAAAACAAAGCTTAGAATTATTTAACATTATTTGTATCAGAAAGGGAAATGTGTCTTCTATCAAAACCCTATTTTAAAACTTGCCTATTAGGGTATAATTTCGAAGCAGCGTCTTTTTTTCATTCCAACCCAAACAAAACCGTGAGATCATGTTGCCTTGCTAGATGAAGATGATGAGAATTGAGTCTTACAATGTCATTTTAAGGTTACATATTGTTTGCAAGTTTCCAACATATGAAACAATAGTTAGAAATTCTTACTCATAAAAGTATCCTATTTGTAATATCTTTCAGAAGCTGCCCCCGCCCCAATATTGGATGACGTGATCCGTGCGACAAACGAGGAGGTGACGGTAGAGAACCGGCGGCTCCAAGCGTTGTGCACTACCCTGCACGAGAGCCATCATGCCATGACCCTGAGGGTGGCACAGCTGCAGGACGCCGTCAACAGCCGGGACACGGAGAACGCTGAACTCAAGAACCAGATAGATGATCTCCAGTATGAGTTGATGAAGGTATTTTGGGCTTGTTTCTATAGAGATCATTCTCCCACTTAAAACTAATAGGGCCAGACCGTCATGATTTTAGATTTTGAACTCTACAGTATATACAAATAACGCCTGTAAAGATCCCAGTTTATGGTCTCAGGCAACAGAAAAAATATATATTTGTAATGTTCCTACTGTTGGGGTTCCACAAACTTCTGTAGGAGTAGTGCCTTTAGTCCATCACACGGATTTAGTGTGGATTTTAGATTGTCACAAGTGACGATTTTTTTCAGTCGCTTTTAAAGAAGAAAGAAGACAATTAAGAAAGAAGTTGCTTTCCTGCTAAATCGACCCAATTCGTAATAGCTCAATTTTTACGCCTAACTAATTTAATAGGCCAAATGTGTTACAATACTATCCAGCAGTAACAGTTCAATGTATGTCCAAAACTTATGTCTAGATAGGTTTAAAATAAATCAACGTCTAAAATTCTAAAAATTAGGAGACATTTTGGCGTATGTTGGTTCATTTTTAGGACAAGCCCTTTCTTCTGAATTTTTGAGTTTATTTTTGAGCATTACTAAAATGCAAATAAATAAAATGAATGTGAAAAATAGGAAAATATTCTTTTTTCCGCATTTATTTACACATAATACAACTTACACCCACAGGTGCGATCCCGTAACGATAAGTTGGAAAATCATCTCGCGGAAGCCATAGAAAAGCTTAAGAGTTACCATCAATCCGGTGCTACTACAGTACCCACGGTGCCCACTTCTGGGGCGAGTTCCACCCCACACACGACGGCCGCGGCTGCCAAGCTCGAGGATGTGGCGGCCGAGCTTGAGGAGCAAAGGGAACTGGCCAACAACCGGTTAGCCGAACTCGACCGACTGCACCGACAACACCGGGACACGCTCAAGGAAGTGGAGAAGTTGAAGATGGATGTGAGTGAGCTTATTGTCTTTAGATTATAAATTATGAGTTTTCTTTTCATTTAATATGGTGGAGATTTTAATAACACATATGTTAGTGATTTTAAAACAAGTGTATTCTTAAAACTTTTAACGAGTAACCCCAGTAATAACCCCTTCTCAAAATCCAACCGTTAGCTACCATAGTGCCGCCTGCGAGCTGTCACCTTTTTATCTTATCATTATAAAAAAAAATTGGACTTTAAATCGTGTATTTCATTAAAGTCCTATATTTTGAAAGCAGGAATATTCGCTCGCGACGCACCAGTAGCTGTACGTTGACTGTACTAATATTCATGTATTCATATGTATTATTATTCATTATTATCAACAGATCCGTCAGCTGCCAGAATCAGTGATCGTAGAGACAACGGAGTACAAGTGTCTGCAGAGTCAGTTCTCAGTGCTTTACAACGAGTCGATGCAGATGAAGACGGCGCTCGACGAGACGCGGCTACAGCTGCAGAATGCCAAGAACTTGCACATGAGACAGATTGAGATGATGGAGGTGGGTTGAAACCTTTTATTTGTTAGTCCAGTTTCTTAAATGAAGATTCTGAAAGAATTTTCTTTGCGTAACTCACACAGAATGACCTTTGTAGCGACATCTATCTCACAGGATGTGAAATACAACTGACAATTCCTACATCGCATAATCAAATAACGGCGCAACGTTAGCATGTATACAAAATCCCAACAACAACCGTCGGGCAGTAGCCCACCAGATAACACCCGTCTGGTCAAAGAATCCTCCCTTTTTCAAGCAAGAATGAGAAACTTTACGCATTGTTTTTCATACCTCTAAACCTTCATTTATATTCCCTTCTTCTATATACATACATTACAATAGAATAAATAGATGGACGCCGTCGGGGATTATATAAAAATTTAATTTAATTTATTTGTACACTTTTAATTGACATAATTCAATACCATCTCAAATTCTAATTTCAGAGTGAAGAACTATCAAGACAAAAGACACTCAGAGCCGAAATGATTCAGTTAGAAGACGTGTTAGGGCAACTTCGGAAAGAATATGAGATGCTACGCATAGAGTTCGAGCAAAACCTCGCAGCGAACGAACAGACGGGGCCCATTAACAGGGAGATGAGGCATCTCATCACGTCGCTGCAGAATCATAACCAACAGTTGAAGGGGGAGGTGCATCGGTATAAGAGGAAGTATAAGGATACTAGTCAAGAGTTGAATAAGGTACGTATTTATATATATCATCTGAAAGACTCCAGCTCTGCCAAAAACGGGTAACCAGAATTGTAAAAAGTGAAATAAATTAATTAAAAAACCAAACATAAAACAAACCCACCGAAAATCTTAATATATTTCGCGTCGCGTTATTTGTCCGGGACAAATCCCGAAACTACTCAACCATTTTTTATGAAATATGGCTTACTGTGTGTAATTTGGTCAAACTTAAAAGATAGGATAATTTTATCTCGATTATTGACCTCAATATATTTCTATCGCAATTTTGAGCCACAGTAACGCGTGGCCGATCGGCTATATCTCTATAATTCTGTTAACAAAGCAATCTAATAATCACATCTGATAGTAAGAAATAGTTCAATGTGCAATCTGAACTCGCCTGCACACAGTTCGAACGTAATTTATTTTTAGTATCAACAAAAAATGTTAGTACTGATGAGTTTGTAATCATTAAACCTATTTTCTTTAATTATTCTAATAATTGAAAGATAATTTGAAGGTGTGTGTTTCTTGTTCAGGTACGTAAGGAGTTGGAGGAAGCGGGGAGTCGCGTGTCGCTGGGTGGAGACGCAGCAGATGAGAAGCCACACGCGCTCAAGAAAGAGGAACCCGACCCTGAGGTACGCGGTGACTATCACTACTTAAAAATAATGAACGAAAATATGGTACAGAAGGACCAAAAAATTATGAATATCCTACTTCTGTACTTATTTATTTTGTGGTAGTAATGTGTTTTGGTGTGACCCCTTAGGGCGAGGAGGGCGGTAGCGGCGCGGTGACATCAGGGGGCGCCGGGGGCGCGGGCGGGGGCGCAGGGGTCGCGGGCAAGGAGCACGCGCGCGCCAAGCTGCAGGAGCAGGAGCAAACCATCAAGGAGCTCAAGCAACAACTCAAGTTTGTGCAAACACACCTATTTACTACGAAACCGAAGGGGGGATTAAAGCTTTGGTTTCATAAGAAAGCCGTGCCGTCATATAACAGCCGAATATAACGGTATGTGTGTGACTTTACTATGTCAGAAAGCCGGGTGGGGCAGAGTGGGGTGGAAGTTGACTAGTAATCTATAGAATGTTCTATATCAATCTATCTTGGTCATATTACAGCTGATTCATTATGTTTTGTTTGTGGTAATAAATAAAGTCCCCGTTACGAAAAGCTATAAATTATATAATTAAAGAACTTCTGCTAAGTTACGTAGCGATAATTCAATTGACAAGAAATAATCCCAAATTCATTCAACTCAAAGTAACATACGTGTTATATGAAACCAACGAGCAATTTCACTTGGTCGGGTTATGTTAAATATTATGCCGTCTAATGTTTTGTGGTACTGGAACGCGTCTAACACAATCAATTTGCCTTTTCCCTACTATGTTGGGGTCAGCTTCCAGTGTAACCGGATGCGACTGAATACCGATGTAACCGGATGCAACTGAATACCAATATTTTACACGGAGCGACTGCCTATCTGACCTCCACAACCCAGTAACTGGGTAATACAAAAAACACTCACTCGCTCACTGGGACGCGTTTGACACACGGAACGTAAACATAAGCCGTCATTTTGAAGTATTCATTAAAAGAAAAAAAAAATACCTTGATTTTTCTTTTTTGCAAATATTAATAAATAGTATAACGCCAACAGAAAGGCAGTGAACGAGCAGAAGGAACTGAAACTGTTACTGGACATGTACAAGGGTGTCAGTAAGGAGCAGAGGGACAAGGTGCAGCTGATGGCCGCGGAGCGCAAGGCGAGGCAGGAGCTCGAGGACCACCGGCAGAAGGCCAAGATGGCACAGGTAGGCAACTGCGGCCAAGTACTTTCAGGGGAAATATCTTGTGATATTAATCCCCGTTTTCTAAAGAATAGAGAGATGAGGACATCGAGGAGGCTTTTTCACAATAATAGTAATTTTGTAATGCTGAGTTTTTGTTGACGTGCTTATATCCGGAACTACTGGATAGAAAGCGTTATCAATGAGTGCGTTTTTATTTTATACAATAACTTCGAATGTATGACTGACTGACACCGATTGTCCTCTTTGTTCCGTTTTAGAATAGTGAACTACATTTTTTAACGTTTTAACCATGCTAATTATAAAGAGAAAAATGAAGAAGAATGCAAGAAGCATGCAATTTTTAACTCTTTTCTAAAGCATTTTAGTCCATTATCAACTAATCAATTAAATCTGTTCGTGCATATGCTCCTCAGAATGGAAAAATCTCCCTTCACACAACTAACAACAATTTCTATCATACAGGAAAGCAAGCGCGAGCGTCGCCTAGCAGACGAGGATGCTCTCCGGAAGATCAAACAGCTGGAGGAGCAGAAGTACGAGCTTCAGAAGCAGTTATCGTGCGCGCGACCCAACGCTGACCCACTGCACGCCTTCTCGCGACCCTTCGCCGGATCACCGGTATGATATTAACAGCTTGTAGCCTTAGGCATGATATGCTTGCAGCCGAATTCTTAAACGCAAACAAAACTAATAGAAACAATAGACTAGGATAGTAAACAAAATAACCAATTAATTCAAGAAACAAACCTCTAGAAAAACACTTTCTGAAAATAAAGATAGTTTTATTAAAATATGGAAAATAATTTTATTTCTCATTAATCAGTCAGTTAGTCATTTTGTAAATCTTAGAGAAATAAATGATATTTTAAACTTTAAAAAACCCCTGCCAGGGTTGCGATTTTTTCGAAAGAGTCACCACGGCCCTGAAACGTATAAGGGCATTAGAAGGAACTCGGTAAGGTTTTAGTCAGCAAGAGTCTGACACCCCCTTCTAGCTCCGCCTAGGGCGGAAGATGGTTTGAGAATTTCCCATCCAAAAAAAATTAACTCTAAAAATCCGACAAATTAACAGTTAATTGTAAAATTAGATTTTTTAATTGTTTTGAAGCAAATAAATAGTAGTTGAGTTGACTCATAAGTGACTTCATTATGCTAATTGGCACACAAAATCTAGGGGGAATCCCCTTTTTGACATATAAAAAATAAGTCAATTGATACAAATTCTCAAAAAAATAAATTATATAACCTAATTGAATGAGTGATTTATTTCTACTTCTCCCTTTATTGATTGTGTGGCATGGAACTTTAAAATGTCTTGAAGTTTTTGTCGTTTGAGAATTCGGTGGCTAGGCCCGTATTCACGTGAATAACTCTCATTTGAAGATTTCTATTAAAATACTGCTGATAATTTATGTTGACCTATGTTTTAAATTCTGACATAGTTCACAATGTTCACATAAAGAAATCTATCAACAAAATATCAACTAAAACATGGTATGGTTGGCAACAAAATAATTTGCGAGTAGGGGTCGTAACTCTTAAATATTAGTGGTTTATTAATGCGGGCCTAGTCAATAAGAGCAGTAGAAAAAAAAGGATAAATCTAAATACAGTTGCAGTAACTTGGCGAGGTTTTGGCATAGTGAGGGTAAGATTGCTCATGTACAGTCAACAAAACGGATAGGTATACGGGGTCATCAGATATAGTTAAAGTTTTCTTAGAAACCCATGGATCTATTTAATTTAAACTTAATTTAATTGATGAACTGTATATTGGTGCCGATTCCCTTTGTTCACAAACTAGACTAAATTTAGAGAATTGACATCTCTTGCTAACATACAGCGTAAGGAAAGGACGGTGACATTCAAGAATTAAGTTAGCGATGTCAAATTAGTTTTGCCTTGAACTTCTCCGTATTTTTAATCCATACGTTTTAGTTGTCAACTATAATTGTATGGATGTGTCAGATTTACTAAATTTGACAGCTCTTATTTACATTAGCCTCTTTCTTGTTTTATTGGACAGAAAAAGATGGAAATAGTCTAATTTTAGTTTAGTTTGTGACCAAGAGAATCGGCACCAATATCTATTTTTCAAATTAAATTACATTTGAAAACATCCATCAGTTTTTAAGAAAACTCCAACTATATCTAATAATCCCGCATACCTATCTCATTTGTTGACTATACATGCGCAAACTTACCCTCACTACGCCTAAACCGTGACATGCCGACAATCATACTAATACTGTATTGTATAGTATAGCGGGCTGGTGTATGCATCTCCACGTCTTGCTTGCTTGCTGCACTTTACCAGATAATAATATCAAGTGACATTTGATTCTGAAAGCAGATTTTATTGTCTTGGTTTGTCATTTAGAAACTGGCTGCAGATATCATAAGAAGCCTTGTAAGCCCAGTGGCTTATAATGCTTCTTATAATACCTACATGATACAATTATGCACTAACTCGAAATGTTTCTAAAGTCGGTTATTTAATGTCATGTCAACTTAATAATTAACTTCATACATACTTTCGCATACGTTCTTTCCGTGCCTCGGAAAGCACGTTAAACCGTTGGTCCCGGCTGTCATTCGTGGATCTTTGACAGTCATTACGAATCGTCAGAAGCTTGAGAGTCTGACAACCAGTCTTACCTAGGGGTATCGTGTTACCCAGTTACTGGGTTGTGGAGGTCAGATAGGCAGTCGCTCTATGTAAAATACTGGTATTCAGCTGCATCCGGTGAGAAGCCGACCCCAACATAGTTGGGAAAAGGCTAGGCAGATGATGATACTTTCGCATACATAAGACTTGATAGCAGGTATGGTGTAAGCTCACACTGAGACGTTGCGCAACCCGATGCTACTAGCGACACACTATCGAATTTATAAGCGTGACAGCGTGTCAAAGTTCGCTAAGACAGTGAATTATATACCTTATTGTGTGGTAAATAAGTTCGTTATTATGTCGCTGGCGTGCAGCGCCTTAATGTGAACTGACCCTGTCTGATAAGGCTTTCCGAAGCTGACGGTAACCAATAACAGATAAATATTAGTATGTATGTATGTTTATATTATTAAGAAATGTATTGATATAATTGTCCTTTTTGTTTTTGTTTGAATAAAAAGGATAGTCCTGTGTCAACGGCTTAAGGCAGTGCTGCCTTAGCACTGCTTTAAGCCGATTTTAAACGGCTCGTCGTTTTATCATAATATGTTGGTGTAACAAGTTTAATTTTTATTATACAAACAGACCACGTGGGACTTTATCGTGCACATATTGTGTTTTACTTCGTGAAACACACTATGTGCACGATACTTTCGCGTTCACGTTCACTATAACAGCTATCGACACTGTGTCGTCCGGGTGTATAAAAAATGTCCTAAACAAATCCACAGTCAACCGTGTCATGGTAAAATCGTCTTTATTCCGTTCCATTAAGGCCGAATTTTACAACTCAAGTGTTCCTACTGACTTGCGTTTCACCAACATACGATAACACGACAAGCCGTGCACTAAGAGCCCCCGCAGACTGCAGACTTTTAATCGGCCGATGATTTGGGCTGCTAGTGCGCACACCGAGTCAACCAATCAGTTTGGTTGGTGAATACTGATTAAACAGTCGGCCGATAGTTGGGCAAACTCTTTTATCGGCCGATACTGAATCGCTGTAATGTGCGCATAAGCATACCTCTTCATACTGATTAAGAAGCCGACCAAACTATCGGCCGATAGAAAGTCAGCAGTCTGCGAGGGCTCTAATTGTTTGTTTCTCTCCTTTCTCCCTTCTAGGTCTTGCCAATTCAGGAATTAAATAACTAAAAGGGCGGAATAATAAAAAAATAAAGTATTTTTCCACTGCACAGGAGGAGGAAGCTCTCCTCAATGAGATGGAGGTGACGGGGCAAGCGTTTGAGGATATGCAGGAGCAGAACTCGAGGCTGATACAGCAGCTGAGGGAGAAGGATGACGCCAACTTCAAGCTCATGTCGGAGCGGATCAAGGCCAACTCGCTGCACAAACTGCTGAGGGAAGAGAAGCAGCTGTTGCAGGAACAGGTACCTTTGTTATAGCCTACTTAAATATGTATGTTACCTACTTCAATATGTAAAGGTTTCAGATATGGACCTGTTGTTGTACCCCTACTTGGCATTATAACAGTATTTTCAAAGTAAAAAAAAAAGTGAGTTCAATAACATAAATGCACTTTTTTTTTTGTTAGACAATTCTGACGCACATTAAAAAAAAATGTCAGACAATTAAATTAACGGCCATAATTCGTCTCTATGTATAAACATTAGAAATTGTGTAATTAGTACAATAACTTCGATTTACATGGAGGGACGCGTAATTTTAGCATAAAAGATTTCTTCTCGACTCTGAATATAGCACATAGACCTTGGGCTTGTCGGTCATAACAGAGTTTCTTAGCCAATTTTCAAGATAAAACATTTGTATTTTGTTGTCAGGTATTAACGCGCGACCAGCAGATAGAATCTATGGGCGCGGTGGCGCGGCGCCTGGAGGAGAAGGAACGTCTGCTGCAGGCCACGCTGTCCGCCGTCGAGAAGGAGCTGCTGCTGCGCCAGCAAGCCATGGAGATGCACAAGAGGAAGGCCATCGAGTCTGCGCAGTCGGCGGCTGACCTCAAGCTGCATTTAGGTAAATTATAATAATATTTGCCTCGTTGATCTTGTGATTGCAAAGCGCTACTGCTGAGCATGAGGTCTTGGTTTCGATTCCCAGGTCGGACAAAGTGTTATGGGATTTTTCCATCAGGAATTTCTTTGTAGCAATCTCGGAGTCTGGATTTGTGCCCGGTTGATGGCAATAGGCTCGCCCCGTATAACATGGGACTTAACAAACTTTTGAAATGTGGGTGTACTAATGGGTACACCTCTTGGGGAAAACAGGTGTAATGTTGTTATAATATTAGCCTTATATTGTCTCATCGGAATATGAGAGTCAGGAAGTAGGCACTTGCCAGCGGTCTGTCTGCTACTGTTGTGCACGTTTGTTTGAGCACACACTTGTGCACTATGATATATATCTCTGGCGTACCTCTGGTTTTTATTGAGATCCATGGAGATTAATGGAATTTAAATATTTGTGTATTTTAATATAAGTTGTCTGTATTACTTGCAGAAAAATATCACGCGCAAATGAAGGAGGCACAGCAAGTGGTGGCGGAGAAGACGAGCGCGTTGGAAGCGGAAGCGTACAAAACAAAAAGACTACATGTAAGTACATATTATTATTATGGGGTTAGTTCCATAAAAAAAGTCAAATCAACTTCCAAAATTAAACCTGTGGTACATAAAAAGGAAATGGTCAAGTGTGATTCTGGCTCGCACGTGAAGGGTTCATCCAGCCAAAAACTAAAAAAGGTCTATTGTATCGGGGCACCCTTTAATTTAGCTTTTTATTATTTTTTTTGTATAGCTGCAATAGAAATACATATTCTGTGAAAATTTCAGCTCTCTAACTATTATGGTTCATGAGATACACCCCACTGACGGACAGCGGAGGCTTAGTAATAGGGTCCCCTTAGCACCCTTCGGGTACGGAACCCTGAAGATAATACATTTATCGTGAAACCTTTCATAAATAAATAAACTATAGACAAATAAAATAATACAAATTAAGCAACATTACTTTTCCTCAACAGGAGGAGTTAGCGATACTCCGTCGCAAGGCGGAGCGCATGAAGAAGATGGAGCAAGCAGGCAGCAGCATGGACGAGGTGCTGCTCGAGGAGATCAGGGAGTACAAGGAGACGCTCACCTGCCCGTCCTGCAAGGTAGGCATTCATCACTGACTCTCGTTGAATCCTGTTATTTGTCTATTGAATTTTCAATATTACTTCCCATTTTCTTTTTGCTTTTGTGTTTTGAAATTGAAAAAAAATTCAATTAGAGGCATTTTTGACAGTCTGTTGTCTCGACTGTTTATCAAAGTTGCCTCTAATTTTCTACTAAAACGGTGATTTAGGTATGCCCGTTTTCTAATCTGAGTTTGCAAAATTATCCGCTTATTTCCGAAATTTCTGTGACATTGGTTATCTCTGAGATAATATTGCGACTGATTTATAATTAGTAGAGTTGGTCTTCTGACACCATAGTAACGTCAAGTTTCGATTGATTTATTCAGCCTATCAGCTCATACGGTTTTTAATTGAAATCATTGCAAGGCACTTGGAATTGTTGTTGTTTTTTTGTACTGAACCCATCTTGTCTCTTGCAGGTGAAACGCAAAGACGCCGTGCTAACGAAGTGCTTCCACGTGTTCTGCTGGGACTGCCTGCGCACGCGCTACGAGACGCGCCAGCGCAAGTGTCCCAAGTGCAACGCCGCCTTCGGGGCCAACGACTACCACCGCCTGTACCTGTCCACCTAGAGCCCTCACCGACAGGTTACTCTATCGGTCGAACTAGATCTTTATTGTTATTATTCTCATCACATAGGCTACTGTGTAACAGTCGGCCTCAACTTAGATAAACGTGCAATTGTACCTAGCCAAAGGAGATTGGTGAATCGGAAGTAGAATCGTAGACTCACGGCTCGTGAGTGCTAGTAGTTCAAGATGAACCTTGTGTATTGCAGCGTATGGTTGCGAATTAGTAAGCGAAGCAGCGGATCAGTCATGTTATGACTTGGAGAAAGTTTTCGGGATCTCTGTAATTTAAGAACTAACGGATTTAGATCTAACACTTGCTACACTTTGCGTTTGTGTTCGAACTTACTTGATACTGGTTGATTTCTTGGCTCCACGTGATGTTAAAATAATTATTATATTAGACAATTGAAAAAACTTCTATTTAACATGTTATATTTTAATAGTTAAAGTATCACGAATACAGTATAAATATTATATTAACTGATAGTGTACAGTATATTTATATTGTGTAGTCGTTGATTGGATAAATATATATTTATATTGAATTGCATAATTTATATTATACAATGTTCAGATTGACGTAACAATGATGACTTATTCTAAAGCGTAGATCTAAATCGAAGTTTTATTCTGTTGCGGGTAAAAGGCGTCTCTTGACATAGGATGATGGAAATGTTGATGGATGATCTCAGGACTACCTCCGATGATTACTTTACACGGTGTTGTAGCAAAGTATGGCAAGTATTAGATAAGAGCAGTATTGAACAAAACGAATGTTCACATTGAACAGGGTTGTGAGAGATGTTCTGTGAGTGTGGCGAGTTTGTCGTGTCGACACAGATTGAGCGCATTGTTGACGTGATAAGGTTCATTTTACCATGTTCATATAGTCGCAAATGCATGGATTTTTAATAAGTAAAAAAACGCGCGTAAACAAGTATGTTCGCGCGTATGTATGTCAGTTAGTAGAATATATAAATATGGCTGCTCGCGCATGTTTACCAATCGCATCTACCGCACGTATACGCGATTGTTATTCCAACATGTGTCGCCATGATGCGCATTTACGAACAAGCCAAAATGAACTTTAGCGCGTCAAACATACACCCAACATTTAGATTGACGATGCTCAATGATGTTGATGTAATTCTTTGAATATTTATTCATCATTGAGCGTTAAAAGAGAAAGGACAGTGTGTAGGGAAGGACAGCATATTCTGAGGTCTTTGTAAAGGTTGACGGCAGTTTAGTAGAGCAAGCAACACAAAAAGTTGCTGCCACATAATTGGGTAGTTAAAACCACTAAACAATTGACATAATATAATACTATTTATGAACTATCAAAATTCGATTCCTCGATAGATTTTGAATATAGAAACTTTGACGACACTTACTTGCAACACAAACAAAAATGATAGGAAACAGTAAACTTAAAATGAGGTTTTTCGAGTTAACTGTGGTTTTTTTTAGAGAAGTTGTGTCTTGGAATCATGTCAACTCCCCAATTATGATTGTTTGTATCATATTTCTATATGTGCGGCTCATGAGTTAAAATACTATGTATTGCAATTAAATATTGCTGAAAAACTCGCCGTCTGCGAAGGCCAGGCAATGGATAGTCAATATTTTCAAAAAAATATAAGACGAGAGGATTTCGTCTGTTTTATGTGACTAATTTGCAATAACTTACTCATATGATAACAAAACTTGATAGCAATAAAATGGTTAACGAAACAATGACGGAAGCTTTTGAAAATATTATTAATATAAAAAAAAAATATTCAAATGCACGTCAATTAAATGTTAAATGTTCATTCCTTGTCTATACATGTTATTTTTGTATTAAAAATAGCTTTCCATGTTAAATATGAATTACATTGCGTAATGTATCTTAAGAATTTAAATTTGCATTTCGCGCTCTTATGTATATTGGATACATAATTCTATTGATGTTGTATGTTAAGGATAATATCATGAAATCGAACAAGTGGATATAGTTTATATATCTATATTTAGTAATTAATAAATATACTTATTGTTAAACAAATTCTTGAGGTTAGTGTGAATGTGACGATAGTGCGAGATGACTTATTTGTACTGTAGTTAGGAAAATAGAATGTAGCTTACAGCCCACTGACTGATATATTTGTATATTTTAAGTTTAAACATTTTGATCGGGCTTGCACTCCTGCTTTACTAAGCCGTCGATACAAAAGCCAAATAACGTCAGCTTGAAATTTTTTAAATGAACTAAACAGTCTAAATTCTGTTAGGTTAATTACGACTAAGAAGGTTTTTGTTTATTAAATAACATTTTCCCTAAGGTAACTAGAAAATAAATAATATAATTTAAAAAAAATGTCGTTCGGACGCGCGTGGACTTAAATGAATAATGTAATGGGTTAATTATAATAAAATTTTTAATTTACTGTTGTAAAGTTTATCGCTGGGGAACAATTTATTTGACAGTATTGAATGAATTAATCAATAGAGAATCGCTTTATCTATGTGTTAGTCTTCGTGTTAAGTTTCTACAACTATGCAATAATTACCGAAGTTCTAGTATCTGCACGCGATTTTCTGTTATTCTGTTCCTACCTATAGTTAGAGGCATCTCTGTTATAGTGTTAAAATATAACTATAATGTATTAACTGCAATTGTTTAGGCCCCTCGCCCACGGCGACTTTTTGTAGCGATGCTGTCGCGCGTCCGCATCGATACAGTCGCGAAGCGGTCGCTTGCTGTGTGCCCTCGCCCACAGTAGTAGCCATGATGTTGCGCGTTTACGAAGTGCGCGACAGCATCGCCACTAAAAGTCGCCGTGGGCGAGGAGCCTTACTCTTCCATGCAGGCTACTGTTGAATACTTGGGCATTGTAGCAATGATACTATTATTACATGTAGGTATATCTTGACTGATCAATGTTATTGTGCGCGTAGCAGTTGAATTACTTCTAGTAATGTTACATTAAATACTTTCTACTTCACTCGTTGGCCGAAGCGCGGCTGGCTACACAGTTGGCTCCCTTTCACTTGCACACATCCACGACACGGTCGCCGTGCCGTGTAAAATAGTATAGTACGGCCGAACGTATCTTGGCGGTCTAAAGATAGCTGTTTGGCTGCGCAATAGATCTTATAGAAACGAAATAGTTTACTGCGCAGCAATTGACTAACTTCAGGGCCGCCAAGATACGTCGGCCGTTTTGTAATGTATGAGCTACAATAGGAGCTTTCATATGGCACGGCGACCGGAAAGGTTGAAAAGGGTTTTGTGTGGTCGCCGTAGAAAAACACACACGGTTGCGTGTGCGTCGCACTTGCGTTGTTTAGTAGAAACACAACGTGTGTGTTTTCGCGCATTCAACGGGTCAATTCGTCACAACAGTAACTTGTCAGTGTGTATATTTTGAATTGTTTCAGTAACTAATAACTTTTATATAATTTCAATATCTATAAATCAAACAAAACAGTAATAAAACTACTGTAATTTTAAAAAATCAGGTAGATACACAACTGTTTTGGCGGAATTCATTGTAAAGTTGGCTGTAAAAACATAATTTTAATTATTTAATGTTCAGTGGAAATATAACTATTTAAAATGTAACATTAATGGACTACGTCGAATAAATGTCTCAACAAACAATGCATGTATTTTCTTTTCAGATACTTACCTTTGGTTTTCACTTTAGACCAGCGGACGCATGCGGCCCGCGTACGTCTTGCATGCGGCTAGCTATAAAGCCCAAACATATAAACATAACGTAAGTATTACGTGTACCTACAAATTCAATCCGTATGTAGGTATGTTTAAAAAAAATTAGTAACATTTTTATTTTTTTCGATGGATTATGACCATTTATACGTAGGTATATTGGGCTTCTAGGGTTAATATTACAATTGCGGCCCTCCTTTAGTTTTTTTTGACACCTTGTGGCCCTTGCCTGCCAAAAGGTTGCCGACCCCTGCTTTAGATGAAGATGAACAGTAGGATTTCAGTGAAACTATAAATAAAACTGCAGTATGACGCTCAATATATTTTATTAATATTTACATACTCTATATGTAATGTATTTACAACGCACAATTTTCACGATTTATTTCAAAATAAATTCAAGTTCACCTATGATATATTCCACTGACTTGGGCAGTTGGGTGTTGGAATAAGTTCTGCATTGATAAATTTGTTAAGTATATACCTAATGATTACGTATCATTAGCACCTGAAGCAAGCGACGTGGATGGACGAAGCGACTCTATTGATTTTGTACTATTTACAAAAAGCGTTTGCATATTTTTATTTTTCCAGTAAATGAATTTTACGCAATAAAAAGTCATCATTTATCTAAAACAATATGTTAACACTCATTTAAGCAAACTTCAACACGACCGTCAACGATTCGTTCAACGTAAATACAATATCAGTCTCATTTTGTTACAATTTTGTCTAACTTTTGTAACGCGTTTTGATTTTATAATCTGTGTACACAGCGTACTATACTAGTCATTGATTGTGATATGGTTGCCTTAATTTACAACAATAAAAAGAGGCAACGCAATATTTGTAGGTATATTATCATAAAATGGATTTAATCGAACTTTTCTATATTCAATTTACAAGACAATAGATTTCTGATTATAATTTAAATGTAAATCGAATTAAAATATCGAATATTATTGACTAGATCAGAAAAATAAATATTGTGATATATTTGTGTACCATCCATTTTATTTACATTTTTTATTTTAATGTGTTAATAAAATATGGTTTTTGTGATGACGGCTGGCTACGTCAGCTTATTTAATATTATGTCGTAGCGTTATAAGACTTAAACAGCATTCTTCGATTTATGTAATGCTGTAAAAGTATTGTGTGCATTAAGTAACGTTTACAGAGGTGGGAGAATCGAATGTGAACTAGTTTAAACTCGACATTTGTGACGTAACAATATGGTTTTGCTTAGGCGAATAAAAGTAGATTTAGACCCAAGATCAGCACTACGATACACTACAAGAGCTAACACTAATGGCACTTAAATACTTTAGTCATGGTGAGGGCAACTGATGACGTCAGTATTCCGGACGAGATGTATGTAATAGCTGAGTGCAATTAGCTTTTTACACTGAAAAAGAATTTTTATGGGACAATTTTTTTGTTGTGTCCCTAGAAATAAGGAGTTTTTTTTTAAACTCTAACGGCTTCTTTATTGTTTGCAACACAACAAATATGTCTTGTGACTATAAACTTCCTTTCACTTAGGATGTATTTTCGTAGTCTTAATTGCATTCAGCTATATAATACAACGATAAATTCGCTTACAGTGCAGCATGTAAAGAAATGCTCTAACATAATACTTAAATAATACAGACAAAAACATTAGAAAAGTTACAACTTATAAAATAGTACATTTTATTCAAAATAATAGGTACAATACAACTGCAATGATTGAAGAATTGAGACGTTACGTTAAATGCAAAAAGGAATGAAAATGTTAATACTTAGTCTAAGAATTGTACAGAAACAAAAAGCAAATAGGTTTCATTATGACACTACATTGTTCTATCGTCAAAAACATGATCATTGCATTGTTTGCGGAATTACAACTCTCTGAAGACTCACGCTTTCCTTGCGTATTGAGATCCATCGAACATGATTACTACTTCAAGTAACAATTTTAGTTTAACATTCTTACTATCGTTGTCGTAGACAAGGATAAAAGATAGGTATGCAGGCAGTGTTATGTAGCAGGGCTAGCCAACTTGATCAGACCCAAGATCGACATCCGACGAAACCCTGTACGATGTACATTTACATACTTCTTAAGATTTTAAACGAAACAGTATACAATTATGTAGTAATTTTTAATTTATTAAGGGATAATTTTTCAATTGTCAGAAAACTCGCTAAATATGGCGATTTGACAGGTTTTGTATAGAAAATATGTCAAACTGTTTATATTTGTTCTTCGGATAAAAGTTATCTGACTATTGAAAAATCAGGAAAAACATAAATCTGAAAAATATTCTTAGTAGCAGGCTGCTATACGTATTTATATTTTTTGCCATGCAGCGGTCGACAGGATTAATAGTCGGACCCGTTGGCCATTCCTGTTATATAGCGTATATTATGTTCGTGTGTACTACACAAGTAGACAATGCCTAGGCTATTTGAACCAGCAATTTTGCTGTCTGCATACTTATCAATTTTATGGTCATAAACGTTTCCACACCCAGACGCTTACTATCTGGGTGTGGAACGCACGGCAACATCAAACATTCTACGGCAAAAAAAATTTTCGCCCATTCTTTACCTAGTTTTACAACGTTCTATATGCACGTCGGTCCTTTTATTCTAGTCATAGACGCAGGACGGATGACGTACTTCCGCGGAGGGCAAACGTAAGCTCCACAATACGATATAACAATTCAAGAACACTAGTCTTTTTACTATCCTTAGCTACAATAATTATGACAAAAATGGAAGTATTATCAGGGTTCACGAGGAATATCCCGGTGAGTGCAGCTCGACAGCTGCGATTAAGTAGATCAACTAATATAGAGGACTAAGCTCAAGTCAAGAGTCGGCGCAAACGCAACCCGTTTTAAATGATCGGTTAAGCTACATAAGTAGGAAAATCAATTAAGTAGGTGTTGTAATAGCCGGCTTTGGTTGTCGTGGGATTGAGCAATGTGAAGCTATCGGCGGCTAGCGCGTTACGCCGTGCTCTGCAGCGGCGGTGGCGCCAGGGGCGTGGCGGGGGGCGCCGGGCCTGCGGGGGGAGAGGGGGGCGCGGCGAGGGCGAAGGCCAGCCGCTCCAGGCGCGCGCGCAGCTGCGCCAGGCGCGCCCAGCGAGCTGGCGCCCCGCCCAGAGCGGACAGTGCGGCGTCCAGTGACACGTACAACGCACGGCGTTCGCTCTCGCTGCACGCTGACAACTCCTGTGGGATATAACGATATTTTGTAGAGCAATTTGAAAATCGAAACACGAAATAAGTACCTAATAGGTAAGTATAATCCTTCACTTTTTTTTCTTATTCTGAAATTTCAAATTTCGAATTCTACTAAACGGAATACACATACCTCCTCGACAGCTTCTATATCATCTTCCTCACCGGCTTGTGCCAGTTGCTTCTTGAGCGTCTACAAAACAACATCAATAATTATTCATACTAATATAACTCCAAAGCATTCGTCAACTTTCGAGACAGATGCGGTTATAAAACGTGGAACAGAGATGACAACACAAAAATCCTATACAAAATATTCACTGTCCTGCTCACACGTTTTGAACCGTGACTGTCACAAACGAATTCAATCAACAAATTCGCGCATTTTCGCGCCAAATATGTGTAAATCTTCATCACCATTTTCCCCTTTACGTAAAAATATGTATTTTTAGCAAGTTCTATATACAGGTCTGCCGGTGTCTATATACAGGGTGTGCTCGGTCTCGTTGCGTCAACGTTGCGGCAAGCTATGTAGAATGAATGGAGTCAATACGTTCTCTCCTCTCACATTATGTTGAATGTATGTTTGGTGTAATCGTGGCGAATGAATATTATAACAGAACAAATGAATATATAAATACATGCGAGCCAATATAGCCTACAATACTTAGCATTTAAGGTTTAGAATTAAAAATTTAAGGCAAAAATGAGTGTAAAAAACACATAAAAAAGCCGAAACATGTTTTTCCCGTTACTGTTTATAATTTTTGTTCTGGGAACCTTCTGGTTCCGGAGATATTGCAAAGTGCAATTTTTTTTTTATTAATATCAATAGACATTTTTAGATAGGCAACAAAACTGTTTACATACTAAAACAGCTAGACTCGAAACAAGTATCTGTAGGTCATACAAATATTTGTTCTGTGCGGGAATCAAACCCGCGATACGCAGCGCAGCAGCCAATCACAGTCATTGCGCCAACCGTCACTTTAAATACCCCCACGACTACGAAATTGTGCTACCATAAACAGAGATTTATCACACCAAAAATAAAAGAATTTTACTAGCAATAAATTTTGCTCACTGTCAGTTTGATGGTATTCAAATACTGGTATTCAGCTGCATCCGGTTAGACTGGAAGCCGACCCCAACATAGTTGGGAAAAGGCTAGGTAGATGATGATGTCACTTAGTGTGAAGTGGGCAGAATCCATAGTTAACGGCTAAGCAGTGTCTTTCTACACTCCATATAATGTTATTTAATAGTTTCACGACATAATCTGTGCATACAGTAATTTTAAAAATACCGTATTTTGTATGTAGGCTATATTAATGATAGTGTTACATAAATTTAATATGATAGTAGAGTATCTGGTCGTTAGCACATCGAGTTCTAGAAAGTTCGGCAAAAGCGACACTGTCCAACATATCTTTGTCTCTTTCTAAGGCTCGATATGTACTGTCAGTAGTTTAGGGAGAGAACATAAGACGCGCTGTGCTATCTACAAGGTGGAAATTTGCACTCTCGTCAAATCCAAGGAAAACTATGCCAGAGATTCTCAATATTAATTTATGAAAAAAATGTAGGTGTTCGAATTCAAACTAGTCATCTTTCCGCTGGGTTTAGGCAGGCGGGGCGATGAACCCGCACGCACACAGTGATAGTCGCGCGACACTGCCTACTACGCACGCGCGATTCTGTTCTTTACAAGAGGTGTATCCTAAAATAAAATACTGTTCAACATTAGTATAACTAAAGAACAAATATACAAAAAAAAAACATACGCGTCGAATTGAGAACCTCCTCCTTTTTGAAGTCGGTTGAAAACAAGTAAGTGTCGTAATTTCAATTAATTATTTATATCTTTTTATGATAACTTCCTGAAATTTGACGAAGGCTGCAAATCCACTTTGTATAAGCCGTGAAGGAGGCGTTCAGCGTAGACAAGTATAAATGTATTAACCTTGGCGCTTTATTCTTGACTCGAGATCGCCAAGCAGGGCCTGAATGGTGTAAATACCTGTTTCATATTAAACCAGTTAACGGTACTAACAATATTAAGGGTTGTTCAAGAGGAGGGTACCTATGTTCAGTTTTGTACCTATTTTGTATAAACATACATACATACTTTTGGGACTTAAAAACATAACTGGCGAAATGTGGGTGTACTAATGGGTACACCTCTGCCTAACCCTTCGGGGATTACAGGCGTGATGTTATGATACATACATACAACATATATGTATAGACTTAAAATAAAAATAATAAATAATTAAAGAATACAACTTTCTATTTTTAATGAAAAATATACTTAATTAATAAATATTATACAATATTTAAAGTCAATTACATGTGCTTATTACGTTTGTAATCATAGCGTGCGCGTTAAATAGAAACAAATTAAAAATGGCGGCGCCTATCGTGTCCTCTCACTCGCTCGCTATACTGTGCGAATAAAATGGCATGACTTTACTTGCTCACCAAGAAGTTTCTTTGTGAATTTACTTTGTTTAAATTCTACATAATGTTTTTAACTAAATTGTTTTAAAGTAACTATAAAATAACTTTCAATAAAATCTGAAGACTGATATACAATTCGCGGCTCTGCTATCTTGCATCCTTTTTAGCATTCATCCCAAATCTCTTTGAACAAAACGCATAAAGAGGACCTGCCATTTCAAATCCTATATATTTTAAAGTGTAGTTCAACAGGTGGGTCAAGAATCTGATGCAGGTGGATATAGACACGCATTGCAACCACCGCCAACTTGTGTCTTACCACCTCGCTGCGAGAGAAGTTCTATTTATACTCTATACAGGGTCATTGAAAATATACCCGAAACCTTAAAAGGGGTCATTGTACTCATCATTATGAACAACTTTTACTATGGGACCAACCTGAAACCATGAAATAAAAATCAGCTGTTCCATACATTATGATCATATGATGTTTTTTTTCTGATTTCAAGTATGGTCCCGTAGTAAAAGTTGTTCATAATGATGAGTACTGTAGAGACCCTGGCTGGTTGAGCCATATACAAACTATTTAATATGAGATAAATATAACTTTGATTTTAAGAATAGAGACAGACTGCGTGTCAGCGGCTGCCAAGCCTAGACATAGATTTAGTATTAATAAATATAATTTAATTAAAAGTAAATACACGAAGTTGGATGAACAATAAGAGTTTCAATAATATTATATATTATATCCCGGTACCAGGTCACGCCAAGTGACTACAGTACAATGACCTCTTTTCAGGTTTCGGGTAAATTTTCAATTACCCTGTATAGTGTGAAAGTTTATATATTATCCCACGGGCACCGTTCATTTTTTGGTGATTAAAAGTAGCCTGTTCCTACCCCCTATGTACTGTCTATCTCAGGGCAAATTCCATCCAGATCCGTTAGCCGTTCTGGCGCGATTGAGTAACAAACATTCATCAATACTTTCGCATTTATAACGGTAGCAAGATAAAAAAAAAATGTAATTCCTTTTTTAAATTTAAATAAAGAATACTGAGAAAAAAGTTTTATAATTAAATGAGATGGTATACTCACTTCCACAGACTGCCTGTACTGTTCCATCATGTTCTTACTGGCGTCCAACTCGGCTAGCTTTTTCACGACTACGTCAGCTACATTCTTTTCGGTCATGTCAATTTTGTCTCTGGAATAGCGATACGGGGGTTTGATGTGAACGATGCATGGTACTTTCAATACTAATAATAGTATACAATGACATGCTTTTAAGTTATTTTTTTGACACTAATTAGTTAATTAATGTTGAGTGAGGACGACCCATTAAAAATACACTAATTAGCTATTTATAATAAAGATTGATGTTCTATAGTTTATGTTAGAGATGTTACGGAGATTTGATTCCGAATCCGGTGAGTCGGATTTTCCGATTGAAATTACACTTCTGATCTGAAAATAAAATCGGAGGAATAATATTTGTGTTTGTATTATTTTATTAGATTGTCTTTAAAATAAATCACTTTTCTGCCCTCGGCTTTACCTCCAACTTTGATTCGGGATCCAATTCCAGTACCGGGCCCGGTTTCAAACCCGATTCCGGACAGATTCCTGTTGCGATTCCGATAAATCTTAAAAATTCCGATTCCGTCTTCGGTTCCGGTAAACCCACCTCCATTATATCCCTAGTCTATATTGCCTACTACTTACTTTAGCGCGGCAGCCAGCCTGGTTGAATCCGGGTCCCCTCTAGCGGCAGCGAGCGCCGCAGCAAGTCGCAGCGCATGCAGCAGTCTCGTGAGCCTCGCGTCAAGCGCTAGAGCGCGCTGCAGCAAGCCGCCGCGCTCGCCCTCCAGCGCTGCATCGCACGCATCCGCTTCTGCTTCAGAGCGCTGCCTCTGAGCGATGGCCGCGGATAACGTGCGGAGAGACTCGCGTTCTGATACTGATGCTGATTCGCCATCTGTGGATTATTTTACATTTGTAGTACAGTAAAACGGGATGAATAGAGAGGCAGGGGTGAATCGAGACGGAACTTTAAAAGGGATTTTTAAGTCAAACTAATGAAGTTGGTCGCCAACAATGAGACTAATTTGTAAATTATAATTCAGAAAAAAAATTAGAGTCTTTTTTGCCAACAAACTATATTATTTTAACATCTCTTTTAAAATCTCTTTTAAAGTTTCGTTTCGATTCACCCCTGCCTTTCTATACACCCCGTTTTACGGTAGTCGCAGATTACGAGTATGCGTTTTGTTACTTAGTTTCTATTAACTTTGGTTTAAGGTTCAAATTGGGAAGATAGGTGATTGTAGATCTATACTGTTGTTTTTAAATTTTTTAATGGTTATTGGCACACATCCACAATTTTTTTTTAAAAAAATACTAAGTACCGTAAAATAATTAAGAATAACAATCACGCTAGTTATACCTTTCTCATCCACATAGAAGTCTCGCTCTGGTGATAATTCATCTCCACTCCATGCGCCTGCGCCTTCTGCACCAGACCACCATTCCTCTGCGCATTCTAAACAAAAAAGAAATATTATTATTATTAATTCATATGCTTCCAAATGAATTTGGCATTATTGAGATACATAAAAAGTTTGATCAAGAATATTTTAGGTAATAAAACGTGCGAGTGGGACATTCAATTTTTAGTCTCGTGTCATCTTGCTCCCTCTTTTTACAAGTTTTTATTTAGCTTGCACTGTTCGTATGTAAGTACATGTATGTATGTAAGTTGTCTTTTCAAAATGTATGCCCGTGGTTGCCAAGGATGATGGCAAAAAAAGTTGATCTTGTTACCTGGATCAGTGACTAGACAGGGCTCTGTCTCAGAATCCAACAGGTCAGCAGAGTTGTCGTTGTCATCAGAAACGTGCGATCGGTCGTCGTCCTTCAGAGCGGGGGCGCCGGGGCCTGCGGGCGTGGCGGGGGTGGCGGGGTTAGGAGGCGGGGGCACAGAGCGCAGCGCACGCGCCACGTTGGCGAGCAGGCCGGCGCCCGCCACCTCCTCCTCAGGGGACAGAGCCTCGCCACTGTCGCTGCGGCTGAAAGCGTTACAATATAGTTACTTTCTAGCAGTAGGAACATTGTTAACGTCCTTCATTGTACCATACCTGTACAACTGAGATCTTAAGGGATCTAGGATTTTTTCTCATTTATCCAGTTATCTAGAGGTTTCTCACAGTATCTAGGGCCCACTTTATTAAGTTACACTGTATAATATGCATTACCTGTAGAGCTCGTTATGGTACACGGTGGGCTCCAGGTCGCAGGGCAGGCGGTAGGCCACGTGCACGGCGCGCGTGAGGCGCGCCAGGCGCTGCGCCAGCGCGTCCAGCGCGCACAGTGCGCGCGCGCCGCCCCGCCCGCGTGCGCATGCTGCCAGTGTCTCCTGGCGCCGCTGCTCGCACATGCGCACTAGCTGGCGACACTCCGCGCGCCTAGCAACAAAATTACTTTGATTACAATCACAAGCAAGACAAATCAAAAGCAAGTCACTTACAGCCAAATTCTTTCTAAGTCTTATGCTATCTCTGTCACTTTATGTTGTATTGTAGCGACAGAGACACATTTAATAGTATTGTAAAGTCAAGTCTTTTGATAATTCGGAAGTTAGTGAGTCGGTCAGAATTTCATTTAAACATAGATTACACGACAGCTTTATTTTATTTTTATTTTTTTTATATTCGGAATACTTACAACTAAAAACAAAATATAGATGAACAGTTTACAAAGATTATTAGATACTTATAACAACGTGAGTGATAAGGTACCTCCTCTCGAGGTCAACGTTGACCCTGGCCAGCTCGGTCTCGGCGTCCCGCAGCGAGTCGCTGAGCGCGCCGGTCTCTGCGGCGAGGAAGTCCTGCATCTCGGCCGCCTCGCGCTCCGCCTCGCACAGCCGCGCCTCCGCCACGCGCGCTGACTCGCGGGCGCTGCACGACTCCTGGAGACAACGTACTAGCGTGTTACGACTAATATTCTTATTGAGGCTAACTTACAAAGTGAATTATACTCTAAACAATTATTAAATTGAGTGCGATTGAACATATCCAGTTGTGGATTGTCTCCATTCTTGATTGATAATGGTGCCGATTCTCTTGTTCGCAAACTAGATTAAATTTAGAGAATTGACATCTCTTACTAACACACAGCGTAAGGAAAGGACGGTGTCATTAAAGAACTAAGTTAGCGATGTCAAATTAGTTTTGCCTTGAACTTTTCCGTATTTTTAATCCATAAGTTTTAAGATGTCAACTATAATTGTATGGATGTGTCAGATTGACTAAATTTGACAGCTCTTATTTACATTAGTCTCTTTCTTGTTTTAATGGACAGAAAAATATGGATATAGTCTAATTTTAGTTTAGTTTGTGACCAAGGGAATCGGCACCAATGATGAAGAAAATAAAAATATTGGAGATATTCTGTTATAAAAATATAATACATTTTAAATTTTAATTTTCTAATATGTTATAGCATGACTGCCTCTTTGGTCTAGTAGTCACAAAGTGCGACTGCTGAGCATAAGGTGTTGGATTCGATTCCCAGGTCGGAATAAGTATATTAAGTTTTTACCATCAGGAATTTCTCAGTAGCAGCATCGGAGTCTGGATTTCTTTTTTTTTTTTGGGGTGGACATTAGCTAGTTTTTATGTTAAATTGTACTTACAATGTACAGCTTGTTGCATTGTTCCCGCAACGCGTCTATCTCTGCGCGTTGCTTGGTAGCTAACTCCCCGGCTGAGCGAAGTTGTTCCTCCAACGCGCGCAAGCAGCCGTCAGCACCAGCGCCGGCGCCTGTGGAAAACTCCGCATTATTGACGGCTTCGCTCACGTAGACCTTAGTGTAACGGAAATAAGTATTGAATACTATGTCATCACAATTCTCCGAGTGAACCTAGTCGCGCTGAGTCTTAAAGCAATTCCGTGGTATACTAGCCATCTTTCCGGTAGGTTTAGGCAGGCTGGGCGATGTACCCGTACGCACACAGTGATATCATAGTCTCGCGACACTGCCTACCGCAGCCTTTCCCAAAGTGGGCAATGCAGGCCTAAGGGGGGGCGGTAAGAGACCTAGAAAAAAATCAGGGAGTTATAAAGAGGAGTTTTTGGGGAGCGTTTGTAAACTACTACGTGGATTTTAAGAAAGTGAAAAAATGGGGGCGCTATAAAATAATTTATTCTCAAAGTTGGCAGTAGACAAAATAATTTTGGGAACCCCTGGCCTACAGCATACGCATCGAGGAAATTTATTCTGTTCATAACTAATGTTTTTTATTACGACCTCCTGAATTTTGACGAGGGTTAAAAACCGTACATTGTATATTGTTTACACAGGTGGCGCCATTTTGATAACCGTTATCGATATACTTCAATAAGACATATAATAAGCTGTTATTTCCTTTAAACATTTATGTTTATAATTGTATCTACACCTGATTACGATAAGACGTAGCAATAAGGATACCTACGTACCTTGATAACCTTAAAATTCCGACAAAATTTAAGCACAAAATTGCTTTTAAAAGGCTGTTTACAAAAGTAATTATTATTTTCTGATTTCTGCACTCCGAGAATCGCCATGACATATAAAGAGGTCGCATTGGTAATTAGCGCGAGAATTGAACCGGAATTGAACGAAGCCAGAAGTTTTATACTTTTATAGTGAGGTTTGTGACCCCTGCGCTGTGACCTTATTTAACTAAGGTCGCCAAATGTTTGCGGATCGTGTGTTCGAAATTCAAACGTCCGAACGAATTTGAATGAATGAGGTCGGATTTCGCTCATCGTGAACACGCATGTAAAATCTATTTCTGGCTGTAGTTACAACTGGCATATGGCTAGTTCGCTGTTGATATGAGATTAGCACCAAAAAGTTTGGCCGGCTTTGTCCATGGTAGTGTTTCCTTTTTTAAAAAGCGTCAGCGATTCTTATCTTTAACTAGCAATATCTTGCGATTTTATCCGCGTTAAGTTACGTCTTTGATTACTGCTCTGGTCCCGTGTGACATAGCGTAATTTTATGTAGTCTAAAACCTTCCTCGATAAAACCCCTAAAGATTTTTTTCTAATCAGACCAGCAAACAAACTTCTTCTCTATAATATTAACAAGAACTAAAGAATGTCTTGTTGTGAACTGTTAAAAACAAAAATTTACTACAGCTTACTTACTTACAACTTTACTTCACCTTTTTACTTATAATGATGAGTTTCGGTTCACTTGCAATTTGCACCATAATTTAATGTTTGTGTATTAATTAGTGATCTAACTCACCAGCACCGGCAAGGTCCAGCAGCCGCTGCGAGTTTCGGTCCAGCTCGGCGATGGCTGCCAGCCGCGCGGCGCGCTCCGCCGCCAGCTGCGCCTCGGCCCGCTGGCGCCGCTCCCGCTCCTCGGCGGCCGCGGCCAGAGCGTTGGCCAGCCGAGTAGCCTCCGCGTCCCGCGCGCTCGCCTGCACGCCACGGTGACACCGAGTCACTTCCACGCGACTGGAACGAACATAGCTCATTAATGCTACTTGGAACAAGCTTAAGTCTTAAAATTTAAAAGTAAAACACCGTTTAATTACGTCGTATAGCTTTGCACTGGAATTACATTAAAAAGTAAGTATTTCATAATAAAATGAGGTAATGCGTCCGCCCGAAGTTACGGGACGTGAGCAACAATCATTTAGATCGTTTTGCGAAACGAAATCATTATGTTTTATGAATGGTAGACAAGTGACTTACCTGTCAATGTTTGGCACAATCCCCGCCAGTGCCGACTCGATGTCGGTGCCGAGCAGCACTGTCTGCGAGGTCTTTTCTGCGTAGATGCGTACTCGCGTCTTGATGGTGGAGCGAGAGGAAGTGGAGCGGGTGACGGTAGGACGTCGCGAGGAGGGCGGTGTGCCCTCGTGTTTTGGAGAACCTTCTGGCTCTGCATCACGTCTCCTACGAGGTAGCGTCGCATACTTGTCGGCAGCCACCCGTGTCGCGGTCGTGTCCGCCACAGTAGTCAGCCGCGGTCCATTCGCCGGCCATCGCTTCTCCTCACTCGGCGAGTTCGGCGTCCGGCACCGAGCTGTCGAGGTCTTGGTAGGCTTCGCGCGCAGCGCGGGACTCTCGCGAACGAGATTTGGCAGGTCGGCTGTAGGCCGGATGCGCGGTTTCGGCGTGAGCGGTCGAGGCTTTTCTGGAGGAGTCGGTTTCTCTCGACTCCTAGCACGTTCACGGGTGGCCAGGTTGGGGCCGCGCGGCGCCGTTACGGGTCGCGGGGCTACCGAGCCGACAGGTGAGCTGCGTTTCGGCTCAGTGACGTTGACATTGACGCGACGTCGAGGACGCGGCGGTGCGCCAGCAAGTGACGAGCTCTCAGAACCGCAGCCGGAGCCACATGACACTACACTGGAGGCACACGATCTGGACCCACCGCCGCTGCTGAGGGCACGGCCGCAGCCCTCTACTCCGCTGTCACTGCCCGCTGCACCAAGAGCAAGTTCATCTCCTGCTGGCAAGCTATCTAGGTCACCTAGCGACCTTGCGTCGTCGTTTGGTTCGGTGGGCTCATGCTCAACAAAAGGCTCCTTAACCAATGGTGCTGGGCAATTAGTTTCCGCATTCACAGTTTCAAGAATAACGGCACTCTCTTCTTTTTTATGTTCACTCTCTTTTTCGTCATTACAATTACTCTTATCGTCACTTACGTCTTTTATATCTACATTTATAACACTAGTAGCGAGGTTCTCTCCTTCGGGCTTTGTCTCTGTGTTAGGAACATCTTCATTAGGCTGTACGTCGACTGTGGGCGGGCCGGCCTCGCCGGGGCAGGCTGTGCTCTCCTCGTCCATGGCAAGTTAATATCACATGTTCTGTAACAAAACAAACGAGGTCCGTTGAGTAATGAATGTTAGTTAGCGAAGTGATCGGCGCGCAGTAATCAGTTCGCTGCAGCGGTATTGTGGGCTCGGCGTCCATTGTGCGCCGGCCCTTGGGCACGGCTGCATTGGCGCTATCTCGAGGGAGCTCATTGCTATTGTTCCGGGTGTCGCCTATTCAAGTGCTGTCTATGCTAAAATAACTGTTAAATTAACAATCCTATAAATATATTTTATAGTATCAACAGATATTATAATATTGTTGCTATTAAATGAGTATTATGATGCAAAACTTTTACATAAACAACAGTTTACGTATATGACAAGGTTCACGGCTTCGACACAGGTTTATGGCTTCACTTTGCGTTTGCGTCCGTAAAAATACTTGTCCGACTACGTTTCATACTTGTACTGGTACAAGGCATTCAACTACATAAAAGCCGAGAAGTGGTCGCGGCAAAAAGCTAGGTATCAGAATATCAAATGGTGAAACGACCAACAATGAGCAAAACCTATCGACGTATTGTGTAGGAACGTTGCGGAGTAGAGAATAGTTCTCATAGGAGGCCTCCAGTCGGCCTCGCCTATTCATACTTATCTGCCGTTTTGCGTCAGAGTTACAGAAAGAAAAATTTTCCCATGTTTTAACATTATACCTCAATATTCATGACAAAAACCAGTAAAATTAATTTATCGATAGATTGACTTCGTGGAAATCGTCAATAACAGTAACGTCTAGTACAAAAATATCTTACTTTATTGTAACTAGGTACTTGAAACGTCTACCGATTACCATGACGTGATTGCTCACATTCAAACATGAGTAGAAACAAAAGAATAATAATAATGTATTGAAGAAATGTTAGCCACTTGGGGCTTGATATGTTATCGGCTGTAGATTTATCAAGAATGCAACATAGGTAGGAACTATATGAATATGAAGGACTATATGAATAGGAAGGAAAGTAGGAACTTGAAACAAGTACAACTTGACTCATTTAAGACACCAGATCATTTCAAATCGGATCTGTTTACGATTATGTTTACCTTTATGATTCAAGTTAATTTTAAGCTTATTTTCGATAAAACGATTCAACCCAGAACATCTCAATAGTTGTTATATCTAACTAATTCAATATCTATATATTTTACATAATATCCAGCAATGTACAAAGGAAACTTATTATCCGAAATCATTAGAATTACTTCGAAATTGAAAGTAAGTAATTTTGGCTTGGGTTAGTTCCTTTGGCAGAAGTAAACCCGTTTGTACTTGAACAAAACAATCACAATACAATTCACTACCATTCAGCTGTTACAAAATGTTTAAACCATGCTGTTCAACGTCAACATCCTATAGAACCATTCCATTCTATCCCTACCTATAACGTATTGATACGTGAAACCAAATGGGGATACGGGAACAGGGTCATTGTACTGCGATTTGCTGGGGGGGCATCAAGGCGTACTATTCAAACACTGAGCGGAGCCTATGGGCACCTATACAACGTGTTCACTATTCAATTTGTCACGGTAATCATGTACGCGACGCGCCGTCTACGCAGACACCGATAAACGTTAATATATGTACGCTAAGGTTTATTTTTATACTGACGATACATACAACAGACTTGTTGCTGGCCATTAATTAATCTAGAAAGGCCACGGCGAAGGTCTAAAGTCGTTGCCTCGCGTTAGAAAAAAAAAGCGTCGGCTGCAGCATAAACAGATGACTAATGAAATGCGCATGAATAAAATAGCTCTTATGCTAAGTACTTATGTTAAGTTAATTGCAGATACAATAACGATAAAAATGCAGACAATAGATAGGCATTCATTAAAATTGCCATCGTCAGTTTCCACTTGAGCGACTTTCTTGTAGATCACGTTTAAAATACAAATAAGGTATCTATTGCTTTACTTGATATTCTAGAGAGGGCTGATTGCGCCATGCCAGAAACGGAGCACGTAGACATCGCGTTTTTTCTTTGAGAAAACATTGGATTTCTTTTTGAGTCAAAGGTAAAAGTACTCTTTATAACCACTCCAATACTCCATCAAAGTTTTACGATACGAAGATTATGATTCATTATTATTTTATTTGATGCACTATTGGGCCGTAAATTACCAAGATAGAATGATGTATTATAAAAATGAAAAATAATCTTTACGACTTTGGTATGATGGGATACTATTATTCCAAGTCCTTTATGGGGGTTTCAATTTCTCTTCTATTCTTGTACTGTACCTTTTTATGGTACAATCCAAACAAACAGAAACTTTAGGCTTATATATTGGTGGGGAAATCTTTACAGATTACATTCTGCATCATAAATTCCAAAAGTTATTGCCGAGTCGATTTGAATTTGTTCTCTAGCCGTTCTTTTCCCAAAATTATGAGAATTCGTATATTTTCCGACTCGAAACTAACGGTTATCGTGAGAGCGTCAAGTCCACATATGAACATAACCTTTAGAGTGGAGTGCCATAATAAAATTTGACGATCCTACCGTACTAAATGTCCGTTATCGTCTCCGTCAAGAGTTGTCTCAGACACGAAATGGCACATCAACAGATACATCTCGATTTCCAATATACATATTTCACTTATGATCCTAAGCGAGAGTTTCAGGTATTTGGCTAGATTCCATCTCTAGGCGTCAGTACCCCGACACAGTCCATTTAATGTACCTAACTTAAATCTGGGTTAATGCACGCAATTTGTAAACGCGCTCAATCCAACTGCCTACAAATGTACAATCAGCAATATAATTATTTTGAATGCAAATAAGTATAAAAATGTTGTATAGCCACGTTGCATGAGAACAGTTCTGGCCACAATTAAATAACCATGCGTGTTTAACTTCGTCGTCGAACCTTCAAACGAAATGTTAAATATAAATCTTTTTCTGTTCGCTGAACAGTTTACTTTAACTCAAGTAAATATTTAGTCCAAAACAAATGTTTAAAAATACATCAAAGTTCCAGTTTTGGGTATGGTTTGTAAATAATGCTGGCGTAGTTCCTTTGCGAGCAATATCTTATTCAGATGTGGCAGAAGGCAGAATTATGGACGAATAAAAAATAAAGAACATTTCAATCAAAGGCGGCATCGTTTACACTTGGGGAATATTTTTTGCAAGGCAATCATTTACACAGTTCCATTTATCAAAAACTCGTTTGACAATGCTACCTTAAAGGAAAGAAGACATTCCCATTTATGATATTCAAATTATGATAATCTCAGTCACACAACAGATTTGCATAACAACAGTGTATTATATGTAAAATGTTTTATGTGCAGAAGTTTTCTAGCGGGATAAGCTCTCAAAGAATCATGCCAAAGAGCAACATGAGACCACAGACATGTGGTTTTAAAACAGCATTTTGTAAAAATACGTGAAACAGCGTTTGATATTTCTCTGTCGACCTTTACTTACGGTTTACATGGGACGTGACACAGCTTCATTGTATGCTATTCTTTTATTTCCAAATCGGTGTAAAGGTACTTTTGCCTTCCACTTCGTTTTTTGAAATTTCATCATCATATCAGCCAAACGACGTCCACTGCTGGACATAGGCCTCCCCCAAAGATGGCCAGAATTTCTGCTGTGAATTTCTTATGGACCCAATTTGTTTTTTTTTTTTTACCAAGGTAATTATACTCCATACTATAGAAATCGGGCTTTTTACTAGCGAAAGAATTTTTAATATCAGACCAGCAAAACCGGATACTATATTGGTATAGATAGAGAAACCAAATAGCTGGAAATATAGGTAAACAAGGTCGCTGGTAGTCTCCTAGGGAGGCTGAATAAACAGCATGTCTGTCGCTGATATATTGACAAGCTCTTCTCCGACAGAGCTGTATACCTGGTAAACATTTTCCCATTGATTGGCACTACAATAATCACATACTGTCGTCATCAATCATGTCACGTTATTCAACGGAGGTTCTCACTAACTTAACATAAAAAGCCATGCAGTGCTTAACATCGGCAGAACATCTAGGCAACACGTACTGAATAAATATAGTAGTCTGTGAATAAAAGAATAATAGAATTTATCAACTGCTTAATACCCTTAGCGAGTCGCAAAAAATAACTAAAGGATGTAGGTATATAGCTGCACTAGATGCTAGATATTAAATGGCCTCGACCACTATAAACTCAACGCAGAGCGATTAAAATTTACAAGTGCTCCGAATGCGGTTTAATTAGTGTTTTCGTTAAAAAAAACTTGTGCCAAAGCACGCAACACAGCTAAACTAAACCTTCGGAAACCATAAATGTAATTTGGTTTATAAATAAGCGCGACTGCTGAGCATGAAGTCTTGGGTTAAATTCGCAAGTCGGGCAGTGTTATTGGGTTTTTCCATTAGCCTTGGAGTCAGGATTTGTGCCCGGTTGAAGGCAATAGGCTCGCCCCCTCTTACATGGGACTGGCGAAATGTGGGTGAAGTAAATATAATGGGTTCACCTCTGTCTAATCCTTCGGGGATTACAGGCGTGATGTTGTTATGTGCTCTCTATAAATATACAAAACATCAAGCAAATGGAAGTGGTGTAACAAACAGTTTTTCTGAAACGTATATTATAATTAACTAACGTAGATAAATGATAGGTTAGCGTGTGTTTTGAATAAAAACAGAATGTTCACGACAAAATGAGAGCAACAAATCATTCTAACAACATAGCACAGACCTTGCAACACCGTCGGTGTAAAAAAAGAACTTGTAAAACTTGATTGCAATGGCTAAGTCCGTCATTTCTCGATTTGAATCACAGATACCTGTCATAGACCTCAATAAAAACGGGGTTTTTTAAAGAAAAAGTTTAATGTCAGGTTTAACTTTGTTTTAAAACACATTATTAGTTTCGTAGCACGTATCGAAGCGCGCCTATAAATGGCGAGGGTATACCTGCTATATTATGTCAGATTTAAAGTAACGAAGAAAATGTCGCCCACGTTCTCAACTCCGTCTAACTTAATACTATTAAACTGGTCATGTAATTCCTCACTATGCCTTTACATAATCGAATGGTGATCACAGACGTAACATCCTAGAATAAAAATACTTTTTCTTACATCAAATTGCACCAGGAGACTATAAAACGGCGGCCATTTTATAATCGTGCAATTGGCACGTCCTTCCGTGTCATAGGTGGACCAGGCAAGGTCGTTACTCCGGCTTTGACGCGGACGCGTGATTTGGCAAAGTTTTTATTAACCATGGACCGGTGCCGCCAAATTAAGCGATGCCACATCATCGCGAAATATAGACTCCCAATTCTTCGCTTAAAAATTGACAATTTTTACTGATATTAAGTTGGTTGAAAACATGATTGACATAAGCAATTTGGCTGTCTTTTCAGTTCACAAAAAGCTTTTAAAGATAACCTAAAAGCGCTTTAAGTTTTTCCCTTTTAAGAAAATATTAATCTTGGATATTATTAAGTCGGATATTAATTTTAAAACATCTTTATCATCGCTAAACGATGCTTTTGTCATCAACTTCGTTTGTTCCCTCAAAAAATGGTTAAATTCAAATTGCTTGTCGAAAAGTGGGCTTACGGAAGCGAGCCTATCCAACGACTGATAGTCCATTTTATTAACAGCGTCTGTTGCCACGCATAAAATTATTATGTCGACCATAACAGGACTTGGGGCTTGGCCCACGTCCCCTAGGGCTCGGCACATTTACAGCTAATGTCTTGTCGTTCATCGCCATCACTGAAACACGGATACGTTTTAATGTACGTTTTATGAGCTGATGTTAAACAGATATGTTTAAGTTTAAAGCCCAACCCAAAAGCTTCACAATCGATTTATCTTTTGTCTGACGATATTTCTTCGAATCAATCTGAAAATAAATTGGAAAGTGGGAGTGAAGATTTCACTGAAACAATTTTTATTGGTGACTAAGAAGATAGGAATTTGATTTCATACTTAGTCCTTGGATTCAAGAAGGTCCTTTGTAATCAATAGCATAGCCTCAGGTAGACGAAGTAGACGAACATTAATTGCTAACTTGTTACATTTATGTTTATCGCATTACTCTACCTCGGGTATTAAAACATAAAACATGGGTCGATGGCGGTAACCCTTTCGTTTTGCCATTAGCGGATCAGACAGGGAGGGACCGGAAACGCAGGGCTAGGTTTAAACGCCAGGCTACTCCCATTACATGAGTAAAATACCTGAGTGAATGGAAAAAAATGAACAGTTACAAATTGTTGTTTATGTAACACGATTTTGACTGTCATTGACTTTTTTATCTTGTTGCTTGTTCATAAAAAGTTGATTTCACACCCTCCTCAATGTCATTTTTGTCAGTCTGTAGGAAACTTCTTCATTAACAGAAATACATACTATTTTTCCGGGCTTTCTGCCTATTGTCAGGTTCAGCTTTCCAGGGAGCTGCCCAAGCAATACCGGACTTGCTGCCTTGTCTTTGGTATAGCGAGTTTCTGGTTTTAGGCAGAACGAGTGTCGCCTAACTTTCACGACAACCAGAGAAGACGGGTTTGATCAGTATGGTGAAAACGTTTTTATTGATTTCCGGAAAAAACAAATTGTTTATTCACTTTTTGGATGGGGCCTTTCAGGATTCGAAGATAAAGGTGAAATGATTGTAAAATTTCTGCTTGAAGCCCAATCAGTGTTAAGAGCAAGGTGCCAAACATTATCACATCAATTCCATGCTGTCGTGAAAACCTTTTAAACTTAGTGACAATCACAAACAAAGCTGATAGCTTGACGTACAATCCTGAAAGGAATTGAGTTGAACTTCATTTATTTCTTTATTCATACACATTATTAAGATGATTTTGTGAGAGTAGGCAATGGTTACGAACAGCAAAGGACAGAAAGAAATGGATCGAGAGTCTTACTCCCTTTGTCGACGAAAGACAAGCTGCTATGAGGGGATACTAACCAATTGCCAGGTACTTACATGATTTAGTTTAAGGTAATAAGTTGTTTCTTTCTTTATATGTATGTGTCACCAAATTGCAATAACCTTTGCTGTCAACTTCTTAGCGACATCGACACCGCTCCAAAATACTGTTAGTTTAAAAATAGAACCCATAGCTGAACATTGACCCCTAAAATACAGGTCCAGGCCTAGTGTGGGGGTTAGGATCAAAGTGGCAATACGTTCGTGTGCTATTTTATTATGACTGGCTTGTAACATGTGTCAAATCAATATTTTTCTATTTTGTAAAAATTAAAAGCAAAAAAGGGCTTATTTTATTTTTATTCCATAACAGTTTACTAGTGTTGCACCTAAGTGCTTGTGACGTCACCAAATTGTTTTACTTTTACATTAACATATCAAGTACAGATTCATTAATGTTAACGTTATCAAAATTATTATGGAAGCCATTTTTATCGTAGATTATAGTAATATACATCGCGTGATACGGCATGTTATTGATAACCATTATTAAATTGTTTGTTTCAAATATAAATACTTAGTTGTTGTATACATTTTTGGCAACACACGCAAGTTTTGTGCTTTGTTTATTTAGTAAATTGGCTTCTGACAGTTGCCCCACATAATTCTCAATTTCGTCCTACTCAGTCGACCCCCTGTCTGCCCTATAGTACGACCCGTGCCATTTAACGACCCCTATGGCTTTGTTATAGAATCAGATTTAGCCCCTATAAATATTACTTTTGACTGCCTCATTGGTTTAGTGGTCGCAAAGCGCGACTGCTGAGCTTTAGGTCTTGGGTTTGATTTCCAGGTCGGGCAAAGTGTTATTGGGTTTTTCCATCAGGAATTTCTTAGTAGCAGCCTTGGAGTCTGGAGTTGTGAACAGCTAACGGCAATAGGCTCGCTTCCTATTACATGGGACTAAAATAATAGGCGAAATGTGGGTGTACTAATAGGTACACCTCTGCCTAACCCTTCGGGGTACAAGCGTGATATTATGTTATGTTACAATCCTAGTAATGAAATTGACTCGTTTGATTTTGCAAGTCTACTAAACTCATTGGAAGATGACATTTAAATACTAAATTTGAGGTAATCATTTGTAATAAAATAACATGTAAAATAATCTAAATAGCAGAATTAATTATTAGTTAACGTGTTTCAATTTCAATCTTATTACTATGTAGCATAAAGTAGAGTTTTGAATGTGTTAGAGAGGAAAGTCTTAATTAAGCTTAAATAATGGAGTTTAAATGAATCAGTCTGGCTGTCGACTACGTTGCTCAGAAAAACAACAAACACGTGGTTGCAGAAGATGAATAAGCAACATCCAATATTTTATTCAGGAAAAGCTCTTTGTTTCATTAAGCATCTTTCATGGTCAGATTAAAAATTGATTTTTTATTTGAATTGCGCTCTTCTAAAGTAAAATTGAAAAGACTTGTAACATAGGTAAAATGTATAGAGTTCCGTAAGAAAATCCACGTGGACGAAGTCGCGGGCAAAACCTAGTATTAAATAAGCAAGCCAAATAGTCATAAGTTAGCAAACAGCGACTATTTTAAGTCACAGACATGTTTATTGCAAAACCGTTTCAAAAACGATCGTAATTGAAAAAAAAAAAAACTTAAAAGTTTAAACTATTTTGAAAAAAGAATATCTTAAAAGAAGTCGCAGTCACGGCTATAGGAACACTAACCATAAACAAAGTACAGAATTGCATAAAGTCTATGACAAAGACAAGGTGAAGGCTGTATGTCGGTGAAATCATGGCGTGGCAAGTTTAAATATTTGTTTAATCGCGAAACAACGTGCATGTTGTCTTAGCCAACAATTTAACTGTTCCTATAAACACTGATTCCCCTAAGTTCGCCACCCTCCCTTTATGACTACACACTGCGAATGCTAAATTGCTTACTTACATTGATTTTTGGGGAAATTGGTGGTTTAAGTCAAAACTTTTACACGACTGCTATATAGCGATGCATTAAGCAGATATAAGCAACGCTTTGCCCGCGATTACGTCTGTTTGAATGTCGGTTTTCGCGGACGGTGGTGAAGTCGAGAAATAAAAAGTAGCCTATATCCTTTCTTGGGGTTCAAACTTACCTAGTACCAAATTTCATGAGAATTGTTTCAGTGGTTTAGTCGTGCAAGCGTTACAGACAGACAGTTATTTTCGCATTTTTATAATAAATATAGATATAAAAGCGTATATATGTTCACGACGCTTGTACCAAAGTACTTACCTATCTGTATAGTTATTGCGAAATATCATACTTTTGTCAGTAGCAGCGTTATCCTTAAGCGCAGTGAGTAGAAAACATGTGACCGTAATGAAATTGAATAATAATAATAAAAAAAAACATGTCGACATTACAAAAATAAAAAAAAACAATCGTTTTTCGCATGAATACCAGGTAAATGGTAGCAGGTGTTCTCAACTTAGGACCAGAAAAATAATAATGTCTAAAATTATTGTGTTTACAAAGTCACTTATACACAAATGTCATGTTGTGTGACCTTGAAACTTTTATGAATATGTATTTATTTAAATTAAATGGTCCGACATTGATAAACGCATTTTATCTGATAACATCAAATTCGATGTCATATTTTAAAAAAGTTATTGAATGAAAAAGAAGAGCTAACTACATAACTTATGGATTCGGATAGGTTCATATTTGTATATAAAATTAATGTTATTGCTACTGAAATAGTCAAATTTTATTATCAAAGAAAGTAAATTCCAAGTTTTGACAATTTAGGAAAACTAACTTCAACCATAACTTACCTGAAAGTTTATAGAACAGAAACAGTCTAGTCCAGACTATCAGCTACACTATCAAGCCAAACAGTCTTAAACAAACAAACAACGTCACAACAGTTCCACAGTAAAGTTTCAAGTGTTCAACTGAAAGCTAGTTCCGAGGAAAATCTTATCGTAAACACGTCAATATCCGAGACGGGCGCGGATGGAACTACCAAATAAACGGGCGAGCAATGCCGACGACAGGAGGGGGCGCGCCGCGCGTCACCACATGGAGCCGATGTTAAAAACCCAACAATACACATGTGCCTTTCTCCATGACCATTTTTTAACAAGCAGACGGCAGACATAACATGGCATCATTATAATTGCACGCCCCACACTAGATTATAAGCCTTGCAGCTGTGGACGATTCAAATAAAAACAAGTGTTCGCATCAAGATAGCAAGGAATGACGAAGTAGACGATGCTTGAATCCCACATTAATCGATGTAGATAAAACCGTGCAGCTTTCCAAGCAACGTTTCAAGAGAAGCGATTAACTTTTGTGACATTTTAATGTCAGGATGAATATTAAGTAAAAGAGCTAGCGACAGGGCTTAAAGAGTACATACGAGTCAGGAAAACAGTAATAAAGTTTTTTTAATGAACAAACAGGTTTTACAAAAAAGGTAAAGGCTTTTCTTTAGGCATGAAGTTTTCTGTAGAAGACTTGGAGTCTTCTATAAAACACTCAACGTCAAAAAAAATAGCACCTCCCAAAAATTTTGGTTAGTCTCACAACTGTACCTACATTTATTTCAATTTAAATTAGTATTAATATAGTCATTTAACTGCCTTTAAATAAACTCCCATTCCAATTTAAGAAACAATAAGGGTCACAAGGGCTAAAAGAGGTAGGTATAAAAGTATTGTTAAATGTAGATTTTGAGACATTTTCAAACATAACTTAGTTAATGTAATATTTCTGAAAGTTAGGGTTAATAATCTTTTTTACCTTATCAGTTAATATGTATTTTTAATGTATTATATACTAAACAAAATAAATATTATGATTAACAATACGCAACGCTTTGACTGATACCTAATATTTCCCTTAATGGTGGTGTGAAACATAAATAAAAGTGGTTAAAAAGAATTCTTGCAACAAAAGCTGTGATTTCTATAACGCCGCGTGTTTTTGTGAGGAAAATCCCTCATTGATCATTTCAGACCCTTCTAACATCTAAATTTCTTTTTATATTCAAAAACTTGTAAGATCCTAATTTTGTTCAAGTCATTACGTAAAGAGTAATTCTATTGAAGTCGTTATGATCTTAAATTGGCAATCTGATGTGCTTGGACGATTCAATTGCGTGCACCGTGCAGCACAATGAGCAAGGATTGATCGGATACGCAGAACGATCTCTGTCTGCAGATGCAACAACAGATTTGCCGCTAGCTTTATATGCATGTAATATTTGCAAACATTTGCATGATGATCTTGAAACAAATAAACTTAATGATGATGTAAACGAGTTAAGCATTAAGCGATCCAAAATAAGTTTAATCAACGTTTACATTTGAGTAATGCGGATTAGGTCTTTTTGTACGAAAATCAGGAAGAAATATAAATAGATCCAAAAGTAATATTTCCAATGAAATCTTTATTAAAAGGTAACTGGCTGTCTGATCTATCAACACACAGCTGAAACCACTGTAAGAATTTGGCATGAAGATAGTTATGATGATTTTCTAAAATTCATCCCCTCAGGGGATGACCTGGGGGTCCAATTTTGACGCAGACGAAGTCACGGGCAAAAGCTAGTATGATATAAATGTTCTGTATACCTGACATTTTTCATAGAGTTGTCTATGAAAAATGTCAGGTATACAGAACATTAATTACGATGAAAGTGAGGCATCAATTTGTACTTGTACATAAATACAAACAAAAGCATTATGCTAAATCCGAGCGTGGGAATAAACCACATTATAACTGAGACTATACTTATACAGTGAATCGTTTGAATGTCTAAATAAGCTAAAGAGGCTTTTAGAAAGTCGGATAGTTTTCCATAATGTGTGAAACTCACGTTGTGGCTACAATTGACAGAATCATAGAGAGCAACTACACTAAGACAAGTCTTAAAAATAATGAATATAGCAAGCTGACTAAGATTTCAAGACTTTCTTGTATCTAACTGCAAACGTCAATACATTGAGACAACAAAAGGCCACTTCTAGTAATTAAAAACGTTCATAATCTCGCAAGACGCAATCTCATCTCAGCGACAATCAATGTTAAGAAATGCATAGAAATTAGAGGCATTTGCAGATTGTGACTAAGATTATATTGCGATCGTTCCGAAAAGTCAGTAGAATAATTGCCCCTAAGGTTTCCATTTGAAATTCACTTAGTAGAATAGAGCTGTTAACTAAAATCGGCGTTAAAAACAGGTCCATTAAGTTGTTCAGACAGCAATATCCTGTCCAGTCGAACCTGTGCAAATAACGTTAGCCGCCGGTAATTTAATTTTCCTTGCCTATCGCAGCCATCAAGGGCTGCTATGACGCGATTGAATTTCGATTTTGCTTACCTTTGAGCTTATTGATCTCGTTAATGAGCGGGAAATCAAATCGCCGCGGTGTTAGAAGGCAGCTGTGTCGGTTTGAAATCAATCACAAATTGCTTTCCAATCACTTGCAAACGTGATTGGAAAAATTGTAACATTTCTCGAACATTATGTGCCGAACTTGTGACGCAATGTCGTAAAGTTACCTTCAAACTTAAAAACTTCATAAAAGTTCTAAATGGAGTAAAATACGTAACTATTTAACGATACAAGAATGAGCTCTCAGTACGCCACTTAACGCAGTTTCATTGGCAGTTTTATTGGCAATCTGGGTCATAGCGTTTACACGAAACGCTATTTATCAAAGCTGATAATTTCCTTTGAAGTCTTCAAGTGTTTGCTGGGAGTGATCGATGCCCTTGACCGGTGTGCCGGCCATATGGCGTGTGCGCTTTGATTCTCGACTGGTGAGACGAGTGCCGTAGATGGCAAGCTACTCGTGATCATCCAGTACGACCTTGCTTGCACGTGAGATGTCAAACCGGACCCGAAATAGGGTCAGGTGCTGATGAGAGTTTTATAGTGCAATCAAAAACGGCATGAGAAAACTTTGGCCCAACACGTCCATAAATTATAAGATCAATAAAAATAGGAATGGTAATATTCGAGATGCAAATAAATTCTTCGCATCGCTGTCAAAAGCTTCAATGCTAAAACTAATTGATGATACAGCATAATAAATTCTGCAACTACAGAACAGAATCTCTTAAGACCGGTTCAAGAAGATACGAGACTTTTTACAAGCTAGGTTCACAGGAAAAAAAATAGAACCATAGAGTAAAGAACTAAAGAAGCATATGAGCATTCTTAATCGTGACGCAATAGAGACGAATTTGATACCAGTTATTACAAAAGCTAATTAACAGCCTCACCTTATATAACGGTGAGCATCTGTGTTAATAGAACGTTTTGTATTATAAATACTAAGAATTTTACACAAATTCCATCTACCAAGAATAGTGTTAGATACATTAATTTGTATCAACATCAACCACGTATTATTTATAATTAACTTGCATCAAAGTTGACCTTATTAGGTATGATCGTAAGTCTTAAGAACGCATTGACCTCTACGGTGGGGTTCAATTCAAGTATCTCAACTGTAATTTAATATTTTAATGTTGTTTGTGATTTTATTTATTTTATTTCAGTTCAGACCAGTAATAAATCTGTCTTTATGCTCTTACTCATGTCTCTCGACCAGAAAATTGAACGTATTTCTTTTATAAGTCGCCCAAAACGTTACAGACTCTAAAAAAAAGCATAATAGATTTCAAATATTGAGTCTGGTTTCATATGGAGTTTTAATAGACACAAACTCGTTAGCACTGTAATGCAATTCGTTACAGAACAAATCCACAATGAGTCACCGCTTGGCGCTTGGCTCCATGCAAGCGGAACGAGTGCGTCGATTCGCGAACGAACTCGAGACAAACAGTTCACGCGACATTCAGACGTTGCCGTTGGTCCAGTTGCAGGCCTGCATCCGTGTCATTGTGTGAAGTGACCTGGGCATCGCCTGCAATCAGATCCTCGAAGCACGGCGCGGAACCGAGCTACACGGGTATCGAGTTCAATCGTCTATTGATTTATACGCCAGATTGTTGGTCACTTCACACGGGAATGCCATGGTGTACGGCAATAAAGGAAAATTACTTTATGCACTTCAAAATTTATAGGCAGTAACGGTATTCTTGTATGATTGCATGCTTCGAATCTACAATACGTTTGTAATTGTTAAATTTCTAGTTAACAAACATCTTAAAGGAAATTAGAATGAGACTTTCAACGAACTAGGTCGATGAGGGGCAAGGTTACACGTTACGACTTACTTTTCAAGTTGAAGAATGTTGGATGAAAAATTTTGAATGCATGAACTTCTATGAATAAAACAGTCACGGTCCAGCGAGTGCTTGTTACTGTTGTCAGGTTGCCAACAACACCAATAGGAGATAACCTAAATTATTCCTATCGGCTCTTGCCTCTTATAGCATTTCCGATCAGCTTGCGACAAAATTTCAATAATTAAGGCGACCTTTTAAGAGCTATCTAACGTCAAGCTGTAAGGATAATAATTGTAGCATTTTATTTTTTTCTCGGTGGCTGCTGACCTTAAATGTCACTGGATTCAATTAACTAAGACATCCTTCTAATTAATGTGTTTGTAAAAAGATCGCTAATTAAGATCAGCAATGGTTTACGTAACCACCCTTTTCCAAGGGGCTTAGTAAACTCAAGAGCTCTCAACTACGTCAGGCCTCTTGCGTGAAGAAGCCTTCTGTATGCGACTTTGTATAAACAACGTCTTAATAATACTGTAACTTCACAAACAATTCTATTGAAATTACCCCAAGCCCTGACTTTGAAACTCTAAAATTTAGCTTACAAAGCCTTGGAAACTTTGGGGTCTAATGAAAAATCATTTATTTATTTCCGACAAACGAATAAAATAGCTTTCCTATAAAAGTTAAACTGAATTTCAAAACAGAATGCCTATTCAATAAATAAGAATAAATACGAAAGACTCGTTAACATAAACAAAGAAATCTAATTGGCAATGTTAGTTTTAATTGATGTGAAATGTAGCAGAACGAAGTAATTTCTAAGCGCTTTATTTCTCCACGAGTACTGAATGGAAATTTTAGTTTTATAAGCAAAACGTACGTTCCAAAAGGAGAAGGACTTATAGGAACGGCTGAATCTAATTATATCCGCCGTCTCGTCGCGTGCCTAGCGTTCCAATCCTGAAGACACTTGTAAGTATGTTAAAATATATCTACGAAACGTCTGCGAGATGAGAATAAGAACTTTTCTATGTAGCACTAATTTTAAAGATGTAAAAAGTCCGCATTGCCGTCGGAGGAATCCGGTTTCCTAACAGCACTTTACTTTAATTCCGGTAGATATATACCTACTCTTTCAAATCCTCTTCATTTCAGTATTACATTCTCTCAGGGATAAAAGGCAGATTATCAACGATTTATCACTCCGTGTGATTTGTAGGAGTCAGCTTAGAAAGACTGGTTGCTGTTCCTCCTAGGCATAGCTTTACGATCCATTGCCATTTTGTGCACTATTGCAATTTTACACTCAACGCGTTTCATTATTACTTTATGATTACGATGCCTCAAGCTATTTTAACGGTCACCTGTTGGAATTTGTGCTGTAAAAGGAAAAAAGCAATGTAAATCCCACATGTTCGACATTCTTGTAGTGAAGCGCTTATAAGGACGTAGCCAAAACAAATTGCCGTACCAGCTCCATCTTGGCGCTGTCTCTTCACTTTAGTAGGACAAGCAAGTCCGGGAACTAATAAAACATGAACATTTGGGAACGTCGGATACGACGTGGATTAGTGTTCCACCGATATTTCATTTCGGCATGTTTGGACTGGACTTTAAAAAGGCGAAGCTCTAACATGTTGGATGTGGCTGCACTTCCGCATGCCGCTCTATATTGAAAAGCGTCGTGTTATGAGATGATTTACAACTGACTTTAATTTTTCAACTAACCATTTGCCATAACGTTGAATGGGCTTAATATATTAGTAGTAGAACAGCCGTGAAAATTCGTAGCTGGAGTTCATTGAGCAGGTCATTAATTTAGTCCATGTCGTGATATGCTTGATTAATTAACCCCATTATAATTAGTCACCAGGTTAAATACCGGAGAAATGTAAAGAAACCTAATTAGTTCCATAAATGTAGCAAATATCTGAGAAATCTGTCAACTACCAATTTCAGTACTCCTATCAACACAAATATATTGATTCACCATCTGTCAACCATAAAGCAACCTTAAAAAAACCAGGCCTACATGTGAAATAACCAGAACATTTCACATCTGGTAGTTTGGAGACCTATTATAAAGATGACAGGATAAGATAGTAAAGTTGCTGGTAATGGGATAATCGTCGGTGCCCAGTGACGGTCGGGTGAAGGCCGGTCTCCCGAGCCATGGTACATAAATACACTCGGTGCGATACACTAAAGGTTCATATGAATTAGAGTGTAATGTTTAAAGAACACTAAAAAAAAACTCTCTCGTGGTAACAGCCATGCTGTTTGCCACGTGAATTGATAACAGTGTGTTTTTGTTTTCCTCTTTCCTTGAATGGTATTTTACTCTTATCCATTATCAGCTTAGCCTTCAACTCGCTAGGTTTGGTCAAGTTTCTAACTTATTGCAGTTGAATCTTAACACTGATCGTATCTTGATACAACTTACCAGTATCTTAACTATAACAACAAGATAACATAAGTACAAGCGAGACGATGCTCCAACTCTGTCCGTTGAAACACACAAAGGCAAACTACATGTTCCGCTTTGTAAAGTAACATAAGAACAGAGCTACGCTACTACAGTCCGCAAGCACCCTAATGCGCATGATTCGCTAAATAACCGACTTCCGTTAGCGCCAGGCCAACCAGCAGCCGGTACCGACCACACGCGAATATCTATTCATTATGAGCACTTAGCTGATATTATACGCAGAGAGAGCGTAAATCACCACGTGCAAGCAATTGTTTACTATCAGCTTTATATACTGTTTGTGTTTATATACAGACTCAGCCCTCTGATACATTTGTTCTTGCCAAGACGGCAGAAGAAATTACCGCTGATGAATAGCACTGCGGGCTATGGTTAAAAAGACCTTCTTCAAGATAAATCTGACCTGCTTACCAAGATATAGCTTCGCCAGTGAAGACCACTCCATAGTTTACTCCTCCACCTGAATGAACCGTTCAATAACCGTTGCTCTAATCATTAAACGTTAATGAGCTAAATATAAAACGATGACGTAAACGTTCAATAACAGGAAAGTCAAATTGCTACATTAAATAATAATGTTAATATAACATACATTTGTAATCAATACGCGACCGAACGTTTCGTTTTATTCGAAATAATGAATGCCGGAGCTACTAAAAATGTTTTATAATTAAAACCGAGGATCGCTGTTTCACGAGTCTTTAAAAATATAGATAATGAAGGAACACGTTATTAATTATTTACTTAACCGTTCAAGTAATATTAGGATTGCAATGCAGACAGGCAACTTTCAGAAATATTTTCTCGACACTTTTGTATTCCATACAAGCTCTAACTTTCCACACGTTTCCAACAAAACAAATCAATTGCAACAGAATTTCTAACATAGACTACCGCCAAATTCCGCTAGATCTTATGCAATTATTTGTGAGAAAGAAACGATAAAATATATATTTTAATTAGATGTAGGTTAGAGCTATGTATTACAAATTGTTGGTCTCTGAACACGCAACTAACACAATAAACAATTTATTGTATTACGTTATTTAGTCAGTAGCGTCAACTTCTAGATGAAACTCAGTTGCTACAAAATTCTCTCCACTGAAAAGATTTTTTCCCGGAATAATGAGACTTACAAAAAAAAGTTAATGACACCATCCTAGCAAAGTCCATAATATACTAATAAATCCGAAATGAAATTCACCAAATCAGGCCAAAATGAAGCACACGCAAGCTCAGCTAACAAACATAATTAATAAACACACGGAGGGAAAAAACTCATTTGACGCCACCAAAATAGATGGTAAGCAGCTGTGTCAAGAGCACGTGTTTTTTGTACACAACCAGGGCATCACACGTGTGACCCCGTACAAAACATTAACGAGAAAACCGGCAGTCTTGTTGAGAGGCAATGCTAACAAATATTTGAGAAAACAGAAACCCTCTTTGGGTTATAGACATAGGGGCTTAGGATTTGATGTGTAAAGCAAAATAGTTGGCAGTTGAAAAGGGTAACGTTTGGAAATTTTGGGCTACTTTTTAACTAAATCGGACCGCAGTTGACAACTCGCTGAAAGTTCGCAACTCTATGCCAATTTAAGAAAAGAACTGTCAAGTAGAACTTGCAATGTTATATTCACTCTGGAAGCTTTCAAGTCCTCAACTACGATTTATAAACTATCTAGCTCTAACTAAAGCTCTACCAGTTAAACTTTTGTCTTTTATACCAAAAGTTTCTATGCTGTACGGGATTTTAAGTGTAATTTTATGCACAACGCACACGTGACCCTAGCAAAAACGTGAATAAGACAACCGTATACCGAAGACCCAAGTTTTATTATAATGTACCGTTATAAAACGTACTTTGTAAAATCCCAAAGCTACATAATGTATAAGCTGAAGGCTTAGTTATAGACCCTGCTACAAAGGCAGGGTAATGCTCGACATGAACTACGAGAAATATAGTTCCATTTATCACGCTAAGCAGAGCAAATTGTCTGATTTCTGCCCATTTATTTTATCTGGCTATGCGAGCATTTGCCTTGCATTTTAGTTGCCTATTCTACATTGGATTATGAATGAAACATTATTTGGCCGTCTACTACTCGAGTACTGCCATCGTTAATAGTAATGATGCAACTGTTCCTTCAGCAATCAATACCCGAAATAGAATATCTGACACGTGAATCACTCTGCCTGTTCGAATAAGGTGCTAGAGAACTGTTTATGGCAAGGACTCTTCCTCCAAGTTCGTTGCTCCTTTGTTTTGCATTGTACCGCGACCGAGTCTGCATATTGATCAACGATTCTTATATTCTTTTCTTTCTGCAGGGTTCCGACGATTGCAGCATGCCGCATTCGGTTACATAATTGTTTTTTCACTGATTTCTTTCAACCGAATGTTTAAGCGATCATAACCATGTAATGTCCCGTTATTACTGACCATCCAAGTGCAATACTGTAAGTGCTTTTTGCTCTACACAAATTTCAGTTAGGCACGAAGTTTATTTACTCTAAATTGCCATCGGTCACCTAAGCTCGTTAAATGTTACATCACAAACGATCACAGTGATTGGCGGTTACGAGGACTGCATACAATGGAAGTGCCAAAGGCGCAAAATAGTCGACTACATCCGGGAAAGTGAGGCCGGCGGGGAAACGATTCAATTGGCCTGGCGCAAACGTCTTTATCACTTGCAACAACCAAAAAACAATTGATAATGGCCAAATTGGATTAGCGTCGTGGTTCATTTAACACGCACATTCCACCTAAGTAGCTGTCTTTATACATCGGAGCAACGAACCGAAAATAAACTTAGCAGACTCATAAATATCAACCATGAATGCCGACCTGTGCTTTTGTTATGGAATAAAGGTTACCTAAAATGGATGTTCCCATGAGATTCGACGCTAAAGGTCGCGTAACAATAACCTATTGGGGTAACACAACTTTTGCAAAAGCTACAGTCGCGACGGTGATACTGAGTGTGTCGCGCGATAATCACATGGTGGTAATCAAAGAAGGAAGAAGCCAAAAATACTCTTTATCTATAAAGCATACGGACACCACACAAATTACACACGCCCAAGATCGACAGTTACCACTAACGTTTTACGACCCGACTCCTATTACTAGACGATAAGACGATAAACATGTCTGTGCGTCTGGAAAACAAGATGCTGCACAGAAATACACGCCTGAATACAAACAAAGTTGCCTTCGACCTGGCTTTGAAACCGTGGTTGAACCAAAAATAAAATTGATGCAACAATATAGACCCTATCTGACATCATCGGAACTGGCACCATTCCAGTGCAAGTAGGAAAACGATACACTATTCATCAAACAAGCACTTAGTAGATGATGCAAATATGTTTTTTTTTTGTATACTGAGAAAATGTAAACGGAGGCAACGTTCATTATTATAATGAATATTGCAGCAACTCTCACAGACAGAGTTCAGACAATGAGGCGGGCGGACAAAAGAATAATGGTTTAACTTATATATCATGCACGTCTCAATAAATTAGCGTCAAACTAAGCAAAAGGTAGGCAAGACGAGTGCTCTGTAAATAAGTGCATTGATTACACAGTTCTCAAATAAAAACTTTTAAGAGAGAACACTCACTTCACATAGATAGAAACATTTCGGCAGCTTTCTCTCTAGATAAAGAAAGATCGTTCGAAAATTATAGACATCTTCTATTTCAAAATGAAATCTCTTGACAAGGCGTTCTCAAGATTCTAAGGAAGATAATTTTCAGCGTGACATTTAAAAATATGGCATTGAGCGAAGTGTGGCTGTTGACGAGGCTCGTAAGTGTAGAACAAGCTTCAGACTCTCCGGCGTCGTCTGTGTTACCCTAGTCGCGACACCACTTCAATAGAAAATAGGCCACAGAACGGCGAGAACACTTCGCTACGGGAAATTGTGTGGAAAAAGCTTGCGGAAACCCACGATGGTAACAAATGAGGAATTTTTTAGCATCGATCTTCTGTATCTACGAATGTTTGCATCATAAACTTCAAAGCAAACGGCTCTTTCGAATTGCGTGAAGGTTTTACAGATTTATATCCAATTAAAGTTTTAACAATACGCCACATAGTCCGAGTACTTAGCAAAAAAATAACAGATCTATATCTAGACTCGCTGGAGGCAAAGAGAATGGCGTCATCAGTCAATGTGGTTTTTGAAACGTACTCTGTTTATGGTAGATAGATCACATTGACGATAGTTCCATTGATTTTATCGGAACCTAATTCTGTGTTAATAAGTATTATTTTAGCGGTAAAAACATCTATACCGAATAACACCAACATCTATGCGGATATAACACTGAAGCGTATTTTTTGTTAGTTCGTTTAAACGCGCTAATGTTTAGAACTGGCATTACTAGAAGTAGGCTTCGAAAAAATATTTTTGTAGGTATATGACAGCCATATTCATGAGAAATACTATATAGGCTATAAAACATCACGCTACGACCCACGGAACCAGAGCAGTAGTCGAAGTCGAAGACGTAACATAACGCGGACGAAGTCGCAGGCAAAAGCTAGTCTTCTAATAACATTTGATTGGTGCAAGGTTTATGGTCGAACGAAAACAAGTCCCTTAGATCTAAACTCCTAATCAAAGCTAAGTCTTACAAGGTCGTCGCTCTAAAAACGATCTAACGGGTTCGACGCCCGATCTGTGTTGAGTTTATTCATTTACAAACTTCTTACGTGCTGCAAAAATAAACAAGTCTGTACTCGGCACTAACATTTTGTACCTGTGAATATTTCTGACTAACGATTTAGATGCAAAAAATGTCTTTCGAAGTGAGAAATAAATGGGAATTTCCTTCCAACAGGCTATAGTTTTTTTGGATGAGTGAGTCTTACGATTTTAAAATTGATAATAGAAGAAAACCGAAAACCGTTTAAAGTGCAATACCTCATTGTGGTATAATGGATGTAACTCTTGAAGGTATACATAATATGTATATATCCAAGTATAGAAAAAAATTGTGCAGCAGATGCATGCTTCCATTATGTTTGTAATTATTTCGATCCGGTTTCGTCAACAAAACACTCACTTTCGAACCGGTCTCAAAACTGGCGCCGCACGTCGCCTTGCGCCGGGTATGCCAACCATTAGACATTGCAAACCTATTATATTTTGTATATCTAATCACGAACATACAGCAAACAAATACCTATTAAATACAAGGAAAATAGACTCCATATCCGCAAAAGCCAAACACACAGACTAATAATAAGAACGCTGAAAACATAAATAAACTACAAACAAGTACTTACATGACATCAAAAAAGAAAACAACGAATGTTCAGTCCAAAATCCGGTTTGCACTTCATAAATAAAGTCACAGCGTAACAAAAACAAGCTGATCAAGTCCTTTAGAACATGAAGTGAACAGCGGAAAAAACTATAAACATTAGGTAAAGTATAAACCACAACGCACGCGTCCAGCGCTGACGCGAGGGTGAACGTGACTGCATGGTAACTGCTGAACTAGCGATGCAACCAAAAGAGAATTAGACTGCAACCACGGACTTAGACGGAGATTTTTAATCAAACACATTTGCTTTATTGTAGGCTGAATGGAAAATAATATACTAAACGAAAATGAGAGCAAAAGCAAAAATTTTTTTGGAAGATCATGAACAACAAGACAACAACAGATAATAATTCATGGCCTAAAGATAATTATATGTACAATACTGATACGTTATCAAAGTCCCATAGAATAATAAGGGACAGCGAAAGGGAATAAGCTCAAGCTTCAAGCTAATTTCAACCGGACGTTTGACGGACCATATCTAGATTGAACGTCGGTTCACATGTACACTGATAAACTTGGCCATTTATTTTGTTTCCTTTTCATATTAAATTGTTATTACAAACACGAAGTTGAATACTCTTTGTAGGAGAATCTACAATTGCTTGCAATTTTGTAAAAGAAATTCTCAAATTACTTAATTGCAGTGAATTGCGCCTGGTGACTGCGGCAGGAACCAATCGTGATCTTTCGTAAAGCTTGCTCTGGTTTCCTTTTGTTACAGTCACTATATTGGAAAGTGCCAAACCTGATCTTATCCAAGCTTTCAACGAGCTTTTATGTTCGTTTTGTTACATAAAATTATATTTAATAAAAACATTCCAGGGGCAAAAACTTCTATTTGCGATCGGCGCGTCTGACAAGCACTTAAAAAATTAATTGCCTCGCAACAACTAGCTAGTTTTTATCGATGATGTTATATTTCAGTATAGACAAGTGATTGCATACAATCTTGAAAAACAAACATGTTCAAACATTAATAATATTAAAGCTTTAGCAACTTTATTTGGAACAGGGAAACATAAAACAGACAGAAACAAAAATATAAAATGAATAAGGATAGTGAGTAACTGACGCCGAGGAACACGTGGCACATGACAGGAAATTGCTAAGGCGTTAGCGCAAGTAAATGGGCGCATTGTGAGAATGTGACGAATTCGCGCCACATTGGATGCAAATGCAATTTGATATTACTCTACAGACTCTATAATACAGACTCAGATCTATATGTAATTGTAAATCTCACGTAATATAACTTGTAACGCAACGCAACGTGACTGAACGTTAGACCTATATTCGGCACATTAAGGCAAAGTTTACACGGAGTTTGCGCAATTCCGGGGAAACTAAGAATAGCTCAGAACCCGGAAACAGGAGGAAAGGAAACATGGAAATGTTGGGAAATCATTACATTTTGCCAGTTTCACGCCTACTGGCTTCGTCGTGAGAAATGTTCGGGAATTGAGATATAATATATTTTGAGTGACATTTTCGGGTGGCGCCGGCGGTCGAGTGACCCAGATCTGAGGTCTGCGGCGGAGCCTGCGTACGCCGCATTGAGAGGTCACTGCGTTGCACGCAGCACAGTCCGTGACACCAAAATAACGCGTTACTTGTACATATCGACACAACGAACATGTATACCTAGGTAGTTGAACAAGGCAATGTCGTAAATGAGCTAGTAGAGCATGTAACTGATTTTTTTCATCCAATAAAGATAACGTAAAAAGTAATAGCGATTGCTAAAAGGTAACTTTCATACATAATCCAATACATGAATTCCCATAGCAAACTGTCGACTTTTTCAATATTACGTGAACACGTACAAAAGGTACGCAGACAATTGATAATTCTCACGAGGGATAAAAAATCAATTTTTAGCCATTATATGCCCTGTTACACAGTTACCATTGTGTAGGTGAAAGTTCATAAAAAAAAGATCTTGTTCCGCAACCGCATATGAATCGTGTTACACCCAATTACATAGAGCTCCATCTATAATTCTAGTTGAGATTAAATCTCTTCGTTACATTGGATATTAATAAATAGCTTCAGTATTACATCCGTATCAGTTAATTAAAAATAAACAATAACGAATGTTATTAATCTTTTATTTAATATCGTCTTTGGTGATTGTATATTCGAAACTATCAAAAAAATATCCTATTAACACGTTCGAGTGCTATTCAAATATGGCTACAGATTTTAGCAGCGAGTCATCACAAAATGTATCACTCGTAGCTTTCACTGATGCAATTTAATGCGCAATCAACGCGGGTGCAGATTGTGGGGCAATTAGCCAGTGCGGATGTACTCGTACGTACGTGTTTATGGCATACGCATCTTCCTGCCATCAAGGAAACGTTTCGGCTGTTGATCGAACTACCCGCCACATGGCGCAACTATTTATTTTTCATTACCAAAATATATTTATCGTGATGGCCTAGTCGTTATAGCACTCTCTACATATGGCTGCAAGTTTGATGCCGAGCAATTAGTCAAGTACCTATGTGACTTTTTCAATTTACATATATGTCATTTATAAGTTTATCTTCGACATTTGAACTGAACTTATAAATGAATATACTTAAGTCTGAAGTCGACAATTTATTCGCCTTGAGAAAGCGTGGTGATAAATGCTCATGCCTTCTATGTATGGGAAGAGCCTTTGCTCTTCAATGGGACTTATTAGGATGGTACTTTTAACCAAAATAGGACGCAAACTTATATAAATATTCGATAATGTAGCAAACGTTGCGGTTATTGAAATAATATTTAACTGTTTTCCAACTTAGGGCGGTCTGTAAAGTTCAAACGTTTCTCTTTTTTTTTCTAGAAATTGTTCTATTTGATTGAACTTCAGCACAGCTTTGTTCATTCAGTTATTTTGTTTTAGTTGGCAAAACTTTGCTTTTGATAACAGAAGTTGTTGTTATCACAGTCCATCGAGTCTAGTCTCTATCTAATCTATCTAAAGCAAAGTCTGTAACTTCAGTTAAACTTCATCAACTAGTTAAATGGAAAGTTCTTCGTCGAATTAAACACGCATACTGTCAATGTTACCAGTCTTTCTGCCGTGGAAACTTATCGACAGTGGCGAAAGCGATTAGTGGTCTTTACGTAGTTTTTCCCACAAGAAACAAAAGAATACTTTCTTTTATTTTTTAAGTACCACTTGGCCAAAAAGTTAGAGAGAATTTCTTGCTTGTTTCCCTACTCAGGAATACGATGTAGCAATCTTTGCTGTTGCTGGAATATTAATCAGCTTGTTGAGTTAGGCATCACCTGCAGGTTCTCTAACAAGATTAAACTTCAAACCCAGTGAGAACAGTCGTATCGTCGGAAAGATCTCCGGCAATATTCAGAGCACCAATTCTCTAGGTAATATTATATCTATGTAATTTATGCCACGTCTAGCCTATGTTCAGCAATATAAATGCCTGTGAACAGAAGGCCAATTTCAGTAATTTAAAACGTTCGAGAATCCAGTTATGTTGTAATCTCATCTCACCACAGTCAATGTCAAAAATTTAGGAAAATTTCTGGTATTTTTGACAGTATAAGACTGAAATTAGAATGTAAACATTGTTAGAAATACGGGAATTGTATAGCAGGTATATTTCAGCAGTGCCTTGTAAATTCAGAGTACTGTTGTAGTTTAAATTTACAAGCCTCTACTCGAGAATTTCATTAGTCTAGGTCTGGTATTCATGAATACAGTACCAAATGTATGTTGAGGTACAATTTCGAGAGCTATTTCTAACCCAGATCATCCAATAATTCTGATACATCTTTCAAATACATTGTTGTCGTATCCTTTACAGTCGCAATAACCTTGATAAATATCAAAAACTAAACAAATTAAAGTTGAATGGACTGTGTCAACACTCAACATACTTTTTCACGCCTCTTTATTTCGTGATTGGTTGTTGATTAGCACGCGCAGTTGAAAACTAATGTGTATATGTGATAGTCATCTTCTTGGAACTAAACATAAAGTGTGAATACGACAAGATAAATTATCTTTACCGGACATTTTATTATTGAAGAAATAATAGCAAGTATCGCGGAATTGGGTACCTAAATGACACTTCCCAATCAATTGACATACTTTTTATGAGCTGTCAAAGAGCAATTCCTCCATAGATTTTGTATGGCAACAGTAAAGTGACTTCACTTATTTGCTAACTAAATTGAGTAACCATTTATTGAATTTAAAGCAACTAAAAATCTACTGTTACTGTTATTTGAAAATGAATGGGTATTCAGGGCTAAAATAAACTGCTTTTTAAAAAAGGTTTTTCTTAAAATTATTGCCTAATGGTGTCAACTACCCACTTTGATGTCTTTTTAACGAGATCGGGACGAGAAAATATTCATTCGTGCAATGCTCTAGGGGTAGCGATCGATAGCATCCTAAATTGCAATTATTTGGTGCAGTGAATACGAATTGCTCTGGTAAAGCATGTAGTTTTTTATGCATACTACTACAATTATTGATTAAGAAATATCTTACGTTGAAGTTTAAAATGGCGTTAACTACATTATGAGATGGAGATGAAAATGGTCTGAAATTATATGGTGTTAATTCTTCATGTTTCAATGACTTCAGAAACCCTATATTAAGCACAGATGATGATAAGAAGTGATAATTTAAAGCCTCCTTTCTCGTTCTAAGGTACAGAACCCTAAAAAAGTGTGAAAGTATCCCCTCTATCGCTTGTCAACTGCACCAATATTTCAGGAAGACTGTCGTAGAAAGTGCTAGAGTGTCAAAAGACTGCTAATTATAACCGAGCCGCCCACGTTCCGCACATACCTGCTGCTCCAGCCGACAGACATACAACAAAACAACTCGGATCTATTCACGTCAGATAAACTTTCAAATCAAGCGAGCTGCAAATGAACCATTAATCTTACAGCCTCTTGAGAGCCGATAGATCGTAGGAAGAGTGTTTTAAATCAATTGTCAAGAGCCACTATTAATACTAATCAGTATTTAGGCATCGTTTATTCGTATATTAAATAGTCTCATAAGCTTTATGATTACTGGTTTGTTAAATTGCACATTTGAATTTTGGACTAACCAGACTGGAAACGCTCCAGTGCGAGACGATGTCTCATTTACAACAGTGCCCATAGTGTTACTACACCTGCACTGTAGAGGACATTTAAAACCTCACTGATGCCGCGATAAACGTGGCCCATATACACTAACAAAAAAACAGGATCAACTTAACCATCAGGTTGAAATTAATGCTCGCGCTAATTTGGTTAAAATAGATCTAGAGGTTGAATTAACCCGAATAATGCCTGATCAATTTTTGATCCCTGATTGCTTTCGCTGTTCTGGTGTCACTTCCTTTGAAGATACGAATAGTAACTCCAATCTAAACATTGCAATGTATGATTTATGAACATTCGATACATTTGTGTTCGACAAACGAATGCATGACGTGTGTCCGTTGGGATTAATCCGATTTAAGTCGATGCAATGTTATTGACGTGTTCGATTTATTCGAGTCCATGTTTCTATTTTCAGAAACATCGGATTGTACCAAGGCTATCACGATTATCAACACGTTAGGTTTATCGAAGATTGATATTTAATTAAGCATTACTTAAGTATTAATACGTGATTGGGAAGTTATAATATCTAGCATGTTTTGCAACTTGTGTATTTTGCTTATCGGTGTATCGTACGTGTTCCTAAGAGAAATAGATGTCAGGTTTTCCTTATAGACGATGTAGTAAACTTTTCAAGGTCATATTTACGATATTATGTGTTTAATATCTCGTTTAAAAAAAACGGGAATATTTGATACTGTTGGAGTTCAGTTAATAACTTGGCGTCTGGGTTGGGATTAGCAGAGTGAAGCGGCAACGTAGGCGTCAGAGGGTTGAATATGTTTAAAGTTTGACACAAGGCTTACATTTTTAAGTTTTAAATAGGGCTGCCATCACCTAAATTGCTGACGCCGGACCAAAACTTCAAAAACCCCGAACATTTGGGTTAAATTGAGTTTTTATTCCGGATATTCCAGAAAAAATATTTATGCAATTAAAATTTAATAATCAAACTTCAGATCATTTTTAAGTACGGATTGGTTTCGTTTATCGCTTATCTTTCAATTAATTAGGATTCCCCTGACACTAAAAGTGTCCACTTTTTGTCACCGGACGCCCTCTAAATTAGGACAAATCCTGGGAAACCCGTACGGATGGCAACTCTAATTTTAAACATTATGTAGTCAAATCAATGTTACCTACAATGAACAAAAAAAGCTGCTGTCATTTAGGAAACAGAAGAGAATAATACAGATATGGTCGTGGTCATTAGAACTAAGTTAATAAGGGCCACCACCGATCATACAGGTATACAAATAATTTCTATCAATAATTCATAAATCTAGCTGAATCTTGGTTGCCAATATTTTGAAAGACACCCACATTGGTAACACCTACTAACTTGAAAGGATCCTGGCAATTCAGAACAAAAAGTTTTTACATAAAGATTTCTCAACACCAGAAAAGAATGTAAAAAGTAAACGTGAAACAGTTTGATCGAATATAAAGTAGACCATTGTGAGAATGGGCTTTATTCGCAAAAAGGCGAAGTAAAGTTTCTGAGACATAATAAATTTGATTTGTCATGAAACTCACTGATGACTGGAAGACACGAAATGTCTGTTCAGACTACCGTGTTTGGAAGTAGCGTGACTGTCTGACTCCACATTTCAGTTCAAGGTCGAGAAAATACACCATATCCATATCATTCATAATCTATTCCTACCGATTTATCAGTGTGGCAATCTGAACACACATTATCCCCGCAAAATGGAGTCTGAAACCAGTTGATATAAGAAGCCTTATTCGTTTTGTCGAAAGGAACACAGTCACAGATAATATCAATATCGTGATTTAAACTTGTGCTCATGTAGAAAGTGCGTCCGTCGTTAAGACGCCTTTTAGGAGTCGAGCCACTCAGTAAACAATCACAGCTCACCCACGTCCGAGAACCGCCTGAGTTGTAATCAAGCCTAATTTAGGAACAATAGAACATTTTCTACAGTTATTTAGATAAACAAGATTTTAATAGTCTTCTTAAAGAGTTGGCATTTTTGTGTCGCAGTAATGGATTAGAAGTGATTTTCGCGTTGACCGAGTGCTTTGAACTTCGTCATAGTTTTTTCTTCTCTAGCCCACGCATTCTCTCTGCTGTGCAAAGCCTCGCCCAAGTACACCCCGGATCGGAAGAACGGCGGGCTTTTTCGGGCGGAGGAACTCATTTCCCGCGCCACCTCGTACTGTCAGATATACAATTCCTCTTTGGTCTAGAATGCGGCGTCCATGACTGGCAACCTCTAAATTGGCTGCGCTTCGTCAACGTGCAAACGTGTCGAATGGCGAAAGGTTAGATGAAAACGTGAACCACTGACGTCAGATATGCCTTGTTTCAAAGGGGTCTTTAAAACCAGCGAAACGTGAGTTGTTCGTTGTTCTTGCTGTTTAAAACGCGGGCCGTGTTATTGCCCATCTGAAATTGAAACAAGCACCTGAACAAGAAACTGGTTCTTACGCCAACATTGTCATTTGGAGCTTCTGCAACGCATTGCACAAGCAATGGTAATCGTACTTTGAGTGCACAAACTTGTAAGTACCAAAATATTTTGCTAGCAAATTGCGTTACATTGTTAATGGCTGCACCGTGTCACGTAACATCTAGCATCTCACCGCTAATGCTGCATGTAATTGCGTGGAGGTGACACACAGATCTACATCTCTCTTGCGACACCTTCATGTCGAAACATCAAATTATAATAATACGATTGTGTGTATCAACATTTGATTCAGTAAGAGAAATTTGTCGTGTACAAGTTATGGAAGCAAAGACGAAGCTTTTACTATGTTGATAGGAACATAAATCTGGAAATATCGCGCTTTCTCAAAGTAGGTAAATGATCCTAGTATTTGCCAATGGGTTCATTCAAAGCTTTTGGGAGTGTGTGACAAAGTATGTTAACAGCTCTGGTGACCCATTTCGCATGTCTTAACTGTACTAATGCAAATACAGTTAAGAAATCCAAATCCTCTAACTAGTTAGTCATTTCTATCACTTTAAATAATTATGGAAACCAGTAAAACCGGTACAGTACAATTTACAGTTACTATGATCCATTGACAAAGAGGGCATTTAGAGATTAGTCATTAATAGATGTAAAGATTTAAGCGACGAAATTAAATCTTCTATGTCGCGTGTAACTGTAGAAGCAGACCTTGACAATAAATTATTGCAAACTGCCGATGACTGGCTGATGAGAAAACAAAAGAATCGCAACCAAAACAGTCATGGATGACCAGCGCAGTGATTAGAACAACGTTGAGAAAATAACACTTACTAAATGCGACCTAGATACTCATTGGGAAATTGGACTTTTTGGAATATTTATTTTGATAAAAATAGAATGGTCTACAGACAGTAGCGGCTGCCGTACTACCCATGATCGTTTAAGTAGACGATTATCGTCATATTAAGATGGACAACAGCAAAGCAGCCACTCGAGCTCTAGTAATAGTTTCCTGGCGATTTATCAATTAGCTTTGAATCAAGATAATTTTGATACCTCGGACTTTATAAATTTATGTATTACCATAACTTCTACCTTGACTTGACCAGGTAGATCTTTGATCTTTTTGAGTTTAGAAACTGCAAAATTTATGATAACATTATCCACGAAAGATGGATGGATATGCTCTGGAACACATTGACATTAATCAGTTAAGCATATCCAGTACATCAAAGAATAATTATTTTACGATTTATATTATATTGCCCGAGGTTTAACTAACTACGAAGTGTCCTAGTGGGGATTACCAAGTAATATGCGGTTCGCGAGAACGAAAGACAGATGCGGATAATTAACTGCGAGACTGCGACCATTCAAAAGATACAAAAGAAGAACGTCTTCTGAGAACACTCGATAAATCACAATGACATGTACGTATGCTATGTGCCGTGCTTGCTCCTTGCATTCCTATAATACGCTGCTTTACGATAGCGTCCTGGTTTGTTAAATACGATTTTCTCAGAGATCCTAACTTAAATACACAAGGAAGCGCAATAAAAGTCATTTATATGTAACTCGTAAATGGCTTATTTTCGAATAGCTGTGAGCTAAATATCTATATGTATGTAAAGTATAAGTTTTAGCTGTTAATAGCTCAATTAGTAGCGTAAGTTCGGGCTGGGACGGCTCACATTTCAGCACGACCGTTATGGACGAAATACGTTAATATTGACGCCGAAAATACGCGTGTTGCGTCACTACACTAACTATTGCCCTTAATCACGCAAGCCACGCGGAAACCACACATGAAATATCTACATATACCAACTTATCATTTCAGAAACTCGCTCGGTAATAGTAGTTCGCATTGTTTTTATTACTTCCCAGTTAGTACAGATGGTAATGGGAGCACATTTGTGGAGATCTGATAAAGTTGCTTTATTCTCCTTGTGTATCTTTCTGGTTTGTGTAACATAATTTTATTGTAACTTCTGGGTTTGTCCATGAGTATAAAAGTGCGTTGAAAAGTGTACTTCGATGTTCTAATTGAAATGAGGATGTGTTTTCTATAAGTACCTATCGTCAATATTGCGTAGAGCATAGGTAATGCTTATGTATAAAGAAGTAGATAAAAAGGACTGCGAAACAAAAGAAGTCCATCCTAGATTTTTTCGCGGCTAGGTAATTGAAACTTATAATATTTCGCCCGTTATTAACTGTCTCACTGTAGTAAATTAGGTATCTACATCTAGCTATATAAATAATAAGTGTCAGGGCCCATATATTAGTCACGCGCATGTATACTAGCTGAAGCTGAACATTGCTTGTTTGTTTATTTGTTTAAAAGCGCTAATCACCGGAACTACTGGTCAGATTCTGAAAATTCTTTCGTGAATACGAAGCTACGTTATCCCTGACAGTTATAGGCAATATTTTAACCTAAAAAAAAGAAGTTTACTAAGTAATTCACGTGGTCGAAGTCGCAGGAAAAAGTAAGTATATTAAAGTGGTATAATTATACCAGAGTTATCAACACATGAGAATGTGGTTAACCCTAAACTGGTAAATTATTTACTTCTAAGTACCTAGAATAAAATGACGACATAGTGATCATTTTCAGTTGTGTTAACACTAACACTTCTCCATAATTTATTGTACAAGTATAGGTAGGTACCAGCTATGTACCTTAAACATAGTATATTTTGTGTAGTTATGAGTTGTTCATTAAAAACTTGACTGGACAAAAATGGACACAATAAAAGAGACTTAATATGGACTAAATAAAGCACAATTTCCTTAACAGTTTGTGTGAAAAATTCAACAGAATGGAACATTATATTCAATGATATTTTTTTGTTGCTTTAAATTCATAAACATTATGTATTTTTATTAAACACCTATGCATGTTCTAGACACTACCAAATCTAAACAAAAAACTGGATAAAAAACATCCTCCATTTTAGGTATAGGTTTAAAAGCATTGTGTTTATTTTTATTGCTTAACTCTCCATCACTATTGTTGTTTAATTTACGACAAAGTGAAGCAATTGATGTTCAGGAGAACTGCAATTACATTGTTACCAACAAATTATAGGTAATAACAATAAATACTGAACAACTCATGTTAATTGCTTAAATATAGGTATTATAATGGTAATTATTATTGCTGATATTGAGTCATAACTACTAAAATTAAATGAAGGTCATAATAAATTATTTAATTATTGTTTATTTATATGTAGTTAAGCCTTTTTAAATCTTTTGTCTCTGGTTGATAGCAATGGTTTAAGGGACTAAACCCTAATGTAGGTGTACTATAATAGGTAGGTACATCTCTTTAAATGGTGTAACTGATCTAATCTAAATAAAAACATGTAATGAGTTCAAGTTAATTGTGCACAGGTAAGGTTTAAAATTTATAACTTATTGTAGGGTAAGTAGCCCCCCCCCCTCATAATTAGTTTACAAAAAAAGTTGTCCCTAAATTCAAAACTTAAAAAAAAAAAAAGGTTTATTTGACACAGGCCATGTACAAAAAAAATAATAATAAAAATAAAATATATGGAAACAACAAGATTGTGATAAATATAAACAAATATTGTCAAATCAACATTGCACTATGTTTAAAATTGTATTGTGTAAAAAAGTATATTTAGTATGACATAAAAACTATTACACCAGAACAAAAAATATTAATTAAAATTTTATCTCTAAGATAAAAAGTAAAATAGCCAACTAGCAGCGGTATTGATTTTTAACAGAGGACAACAGTACCTAACTACAAAAAAACATAACACTACAACTTTTTAAATGAAATTGAATTCCAATTTTAAAGGATCTTGTCCGTAGCGGTTATTTATTGCTATAAACAATAATGTTCACAAAAATTCTTTGAAGTTTTGTGTACTCAACATCGACTCCAAATGAATGTCGAAATTCTGGAATTCCGTACCAAAAAATCCGATTATGCTGACAGAAAATGTTAATAAAATTAAACAATACTCACATAGCACAAGCAGAATTCCAAATGCATCACTTTGGTTGAAAAGTTTTTAAATTCCGATTGTAATTAACACAAATAATAGGAAAAATAAATCACACAGCGTGTGTAAATGTAAAAACTTAAATTCCAAGCAACTTGACACTTACTTTTGACATGACAAAACAGTTAGGCCCGCACAAATAGTGTTGCGCCTTGCGAACTAATCAGCTCAAATCGATTATTCAGCTATCATTATAATTTTATTCAATAATCACTAGAAAATAAGAAAATATTATTGAAGTGAAAACTTCTTTAGCGGCGTTGAGCACTTTTTCTGTAATGGGTATAACATCTTAAACTCGCGTCAGGACAAGTGACCTGATCGAAAAAGCGTAAGACGGATGGAGAGTAGACAGCTATCCCCTCTCTACGGCGCGGCGAAAATGTATGCCTGGGCCTACTGTTTCGTTTAGGCAGCGCAGGGCGCTTGCGCGAATGTTCGTGTATAACTTTTTAATGTAAAATAATTGTAATAGTTTTAAAGTGTTAAATTTTTAATGTAATATAAATTGTCATGTTTGTGTACGATAGCGCAATAAATGAATATTGTATTCTAACACATAAATGATAGTACTTTTATACTGATAAAGCAATTGTTGCAAAATTATTCCATAACCATTCCAAAATATCAAACATGCTCAACGTTAATAATCAAGTTTTCACTTCTGCCGGCACTCCCGGAGTGCAACCCGTCTTTTTTTTTCAATGAAAACTATTTTTAACCAACCTATCAACCATTGTGAATTGTTAATTACTTAATTAGTAGTGCACTGTATTGTAAAGTACTTACAAAAAAAACTTTTTGTTTTAAAGTGCAAATCCATGATGTTTTAACTGCCTACGAAACTTCAAAAAGCCATATTTTTTGTATTAAATACATGCATAACATAACATCACGCCTGTAATCCCTGAAGGGTTATGCAGAGGTGTACCCATTAGTACACCCAGTGGCGTAGCGTGGTTCTTCGCCGCCCGGGGCCAGCCGGCATTTTGCCGCCCCCCCTCCCCCCCAGGTTGTTACTGTAATTATTACTTTAAAGTTTAAATATTTTATTCAATGACCCTAAGTTCATCATTAAAATTGAAAGTCAAGATAAATATTACCACTGCTTCGGAAGGAACATACATGTATGGGAAGAAATGGGGGCTCACCGCTGATAGGAGACTACGAAGGGTCAGTCAGTCTATCTCATAGTACGAGATAGACTGACTGATTGTCTTCACATTCAGGGTCTGATCTAGTTATTTATAGCCGCTCCGGGCAAAAGTAATATTCGCCGTCCTTTACATTAATAGGTACCATAATTATTATATAAGCTTGCTATGCCAAAGATGGGATATATGTGATATTGTTTCAATTGTATAATATTCACATACGTTAGTCTACTACGGCTTCTGGACAAGTATACAAAAAATCATGAGAGTGTGTTGGACTTTGTGCAACCGCCCAGCACCCTTAATTTTGCCGCCCCTAATTTTTTTTTCTACTTTGGGCATTTTCCCGGCTGGACCGGGCCCTGTTCACAATCACTAAAAATTTCAACAATCTCCTCCCAATTCAATTTTTTTTAATATTTGTTTTTATAATCAGGACTTTCCATGTTCCATATCTATTTGGAAGATATGGATTTTATCGATAAATAAGTCTGAATCGAAGTACTCGATCTCCATTTTGGCGAAAATTCATCAACTTAACACGAAAGCGCGCGATCAAATGTACCCACGGCAAAATGGTGGCGCATACTTTTAGAGTACCGCGTATCAGACGCTCGCGCAACGCGCCTTCGACCGAAAAGATTATTAATACGATTGAGAGTATTATTTTTTATTTCCAATTAAAAAAATCGTGGCACTTGCCGCCCCCTTTCATATGCCGCCCGGGGCAATGGCCCCTCCGGCACCCCCCAAGCTACGCCACTGAGTACATTTCGCCAGTTATGTTTTTTTTGTCCCATGTAATAGGGGGCGAGCCCATTGCCAACAACCGGGCACAAATCCAGACTCCGAGGCTGCTACTGAGAAATTCCTGACTGCCTCGTTGATCTAGTGGTCGCAAGCGCGACTGCTGTGCATGAGGTCTTGGGTTCGATTCCCGGGTCGGGCAAAGTGTTATTGGGTTTGTATTAAATCAACACATTAAAATGAGGGCTTGCTTTTGAATAAATATTTTCCAAATTAGAAGATATTTTTCATATTTGATTTCAAGTAGTAGATTAGTTGATTCAGAAAATATTTTGTTGTTTGCACTAACAGCAAAATAGTTTAATGGTAGAAAGGTAAAATGAAATCATGTTTTTTATTTTATTTTCGTCGCAGAATATTTATTTTTTATTTATTTTCGTAGAGAACATGGTTGATAATGACAGGGTTTTAAGAAAAAAGAAATAAGAACGAATTTCGTTGACTTTGCCAGAAATTAAGATTTAGACATATTGAAAAAAAAATTGACAATGACATTGACAATTTGACAATTGACATGTGTTTGTTGATTTCGTTCTTTCGTCGTTTGAGAAAGTGTTGAGTGAAAATCAGTTTCTGAAAGAATATTTTTTATTGCTTTGAAAAAGAAGGTGAATACCATACTATACCATTGATTGATTCATGTTGAACGGTAATTAACGTAAATTTTAGTTACATAAAGTTATAAAACTTGAATCTCATTTTAGTCAAATGAAAAACGTTTTGTTTTACAGATGCAAGTTAATTAAACATTCTAATAAAACAACACAATGATGGAAGCAGACTCCACTACATTCGACAGCAGTATTAAGACTGAAGTCACTGAGCCAACTCTACCATTTAACACATTACCCAAGTAAGATATCTTCTAATACTTCTAGTCGTGGATATATTGCTACTATAACTTCAGTACTTTCAATTTTCATGCCACTGTATCCAGCTAAAGATTTCAAGTATCAAGCTTCATGTGTATTCAATAACCATCCACTGACATATGTTACTTTACATTTACGAGAATTTTCTTACAGATCCCAATTTTTCTAAGCCTGCTACCTTAACCTAGACACACTACAGCATGGCTTAATACTCTGTTAGAATGCAATGTTGTTAAAAACTCAGTTTTGCAGACACCAAACTTACGAGAGCTGTAAATTTATTTACACATACACATAGGTATAGCCTATAGCAGTGAAGGTTAACAAAGCTTTCAAATACTGAAAGAATTTTCAGAATCAGACCAGTTCCAAAGATAAACACATCCAAAAAAAAGACAAACTCTTCATTGTATGTAATAGTATAGATTTTGTGCCCTAATTCAGCCGTAAAATTTCATTGGCTCATTATAAGAAAGTTCTTTTTCCATTTCCAGTAATCTGCAACTGTACAAGGAGTTAACAACCAGTAATGGTGACCAGAGATTGGAATGTCAACTGGTGGAGAGGCTGCAAACATTTGGACTTTTGCCTAAAACATTGAAGTGTCCCACAGACAAGCCTGAATGCAAAGTTGTTTGTAGAACTGCTAGAGTTGTAGACAGGTAAGCTATGTTTGATAAAGAATGACTGCCCATTAGAGAATGCCATTAGAGAAGCCCTTTAGAGAAGTTTAAATAAATAAATATTATTACTATACCCATGTAACCTTGGATTATAGTATAGTGTTAGGATAGTATAACCTTGGATTCTGAATGGATATGGTTGAATCACTTGTGAAATTGTAACTGGATAAAAAACAGAAATTTTCTGGGCTAGTTTGTAGCATTCTTTGGGTGATGCTCTAGACCAGGGGTGGCCAACCAGTAGATCCTAATAGACTGATTGATCACAACTTGAGTCCAGGTGATCGCTACTACTATACTAATATAAATAGTTACAAAGAATAATCTCAATTTTGTTGTGTATCCTCTTAATTAATTAAAAAATACTTGGTATTTACTACCATTTAATGGAGTCAATGAAGCAGAATATGTTTAAAATAATTATAAATATGTAAAATATATATATATGAAGTAGAATTGATTGTGTAATTAATTGGTAGATTACTCAGAATCTGATCAGCAAACAGTAGATCTTGGGTCAAATTAAGTTAATCACCCCTACAAAAACCCCCTGAAATACAACAAGATCCTTCACAGCATAACCACATTTCATTTGTTTTACTTTCAGAATGCAATGGATATGTGAGGGATGCAGCAAGAGGCAGCCGATTAGGACCGACTCCTTCTTCTTCCGCCTGCAGTGTTCCATACTGCAGACTGTGCAGATCATACTGGCGTGGAGTGAAGATGCTGACATTGATGTTGCTGCGGCACATTTCGGTATTTGTTGAACTATTTAAAACTAAATAAAAAAGGTTCAAACTTTTATAAAAAACAAAAAAAAAACTAATATTTCTGTTAAATTTTTCATGCAATCTATTACAAGTCTGAGGTAAGCTGTTTCATATGTATGTAATAGGACTGTTAAATGTGTCGTAGTTTTTGTACAGTAGCAGTTTTGTGCTTATAATTTAATTTCTAAGTTATTTACCCTTTTTTAAGATGGATGTTTGTAATTATTTTGCTAGTTCTATAATTTTGTAATACAAAAATTAAATAACTTTAAAGCCAAACCTTAACATGATCTCATCTGATTTCAGGCATAAAACCAAAAGTAGCCACCTTAATCTTCGACCGCCTCGACGAGCTAGCGGTAAAGGAACAAAACAAAATCAAGCTTGGAGGCGAAAACAGTGTGGTACTAGCAGAGATGTACCCGGACTGTGTGAACAGATTGTCCCCTGATACTACCGACCAGCCACATGTGCATAGGATATTGATGCTTGCGGATACTAAAGTAAGTCACAGTTTTCTCTACAAAATCTATACCAATATCATAAAACTGTAGAGTTTGTTTGTCTGAGAGACTCTTCGGATGTACTAGTCCGATGTCCAAAGTTCTTTCGCTGATGGTAAGCTACGTTATCCCTGAGTGTTTATCTAGATCAAAAAGATCAGCTACCGTAAGAACATAAATGTGGACAAAAACTGGTAGGTTATAATTAAAAAGCCAGTGCCAAACAATTGAGCATAGGCTAGGTTATAAGTAGCTTTGTATGAGACCAAAGAGGGTTTATTTAGAGAAAAAAAAAAGAAAAGTTTTTGTAATTCTATATTTAAAACCTGTTTATCTTTTGCTTACAGCATATTCCTACGTGTTACTGGCTGCATGTTATGAAAGATGACAACAAAAAGACTACTAGTGGCACCCCTGATACTCAGGTACTTATGTGATATTATATTATTTATAACTAGTAGAGTGGTTGGCTGGCTGTGTATGTACCCTACATACACAGCCAGCCAACCAAGGGGTATCATATTACTAGTTACTGGGTTGTGGTCTGATAGGCAGTCGCTCTATATAAAATACTGGTATTCAGCTGTATCCGGTTAGACTGGAAGCCGACCCCAACATGATTAGGAAAATGCTAGGCAGATGATGATGAGAGAGGGTACACATATCAATAAACTAATCTTAGTTTGTGGTTTGGCTAAACATTATAACTACCACATATTACTTCAACAGTTTCGTTCGTCTCGTCGCAAGCGCGACTATTCAGCGTGGGGTTCTGGGTTCCATCAGCCGGGCAAAAGTGTTATTGGGTTTTTCCATTAAGAATTTCTCACCCCTGTGCCTCGGAAAACACGTAAAGGCTCAAAATCTCTTCCCAGTCGTGTCGGATTGGATTATGAGATTGAGGGAAGAGAGAGTGCACCTGAGTTACCACACACTTGAGATTGGCAGCCGTGATCGAAATTGGTCTCGAGAATATTATTAATAATATCCAAATAATAATTAATAAAGAGTATAATTTAATTATAATGTTACAAAAACTCATCCAAACGTTTGTTACAGGCCATGACATCAGAAGTAGAAGAAGTAGTGCGCAAAGTAGTGTTACCAAACTCCTTGGTAGTGACGGGGAACAATGTGCCTGTTATTGAAGGCTCGTCCTCGATACAGCAACTGTTGCAGCACTGTGATGCGGATATGCAACACTTTTGTAAGTAGATACTGTATGACAATTTTAAATCTCATAATCAATTCGGTTCTGTGGTCTTTAAATAGTTAGCGTTAAAATAGTTTTTATAAATAACAAGATCAATAAAAAATAAATAATTAAAAAAATTAACGATGACTGCTATGTGAAAATACTGATCTAAAAAGCAATGAAACAAGATTCACTCACTGACCGTTCATTGCAGTCAGGGGACTACTGCTCTGTCGAATACCTTCATAGCTTAGAAGTCCCCCGACTGCAATGAAAATTTCAGTTCAGTAGATCAAGTGGTTTTCGATTTTTTATGTTTGGTCAGTGAGGGCTGGCGGGTGGCATGCATTTGTTGGTGGTTGCATTCTCAATACAACCTTTGATAACCTTGTATTGTCTGACCATAAGTAAAATACGCGCCAGGACGTGGAGTTGCGGACACCAGAGGATTTCGTCCGTACCTTAAAAGTTAGCCGCGACTTACGGACGAAGTCACGGATTTTTTTTATTTTTTTTTTATTCCAACTTTATGTTCGACTTTTCTAAAAATACAATTCTTATGTATAACCGTCCCTTTACGTGAATAAACAGTTTTTCTTTTTTTTCTTTCATTCTTTCAATATATTTTGTGACCGTTCCCCAGTGAGTACCCGCGTGTGGCGCCAGGCGGTCACAGTGAGCTGCGCGGCGCGCTCGGTGTGCCGGGCGGGCGCGGCGGCCGGCAGCTGCGCGGGCGCAGTGCAGCGCTACCTCAGCACTGCGCTGTACAGGGTGCGGCACGACGACGGCTTCTTTGGCCACGTGCTCAGTACCGTCGCCGCTGACTATACTGATAAGTGCGATAGCTAACATCTATGATATCATCTGGTATCGTTTTTTTTATTGTTAACCTGCTCCCTTATGACCTAACAGACTCGGAATAACGGTTATTTTCATTATGACCAAAACGATATCCATTAAATTATAAGTGCTTTCGAGTAGTCGAACTTTTGGAACCTATAAAGCAATTGTGACGCAATTAGTGGCTGCGTGACGCGGGTTAGATTCCACATTTGTATGGATTACAGGTAGTGGTTCCGGGTCTGGTTGTTTATGTATGTGAGTTTATTGTTTCTAGAGTGCGACAATGTATTTTAAGAATTAAATAAAAAATTTATAATGTGCACAATGCATTGTCAAAATGAAATTTCAATAGGGTGCTGGATTTTCTAAATATGTGAAGTGATTACTTAAACTGAATTAATATTCAATTTTAGTAATCAAGTAACACAAAAAGTGCCAATAAAAGGCCAAAATGTTCAAGTATATGTATAAGGGGGGAGTGGGGAGTTGTGTGCTGTGCTCACCCCAGAATGTTGGATTCGAAATTCTAGGATGGACACCTAAGAAACTTCACACAAAATGTTATCTCAGGGGTTAAGGCCACCCCCTAAAATATAACCCTAGGTACGCCAATGAGTCGTAAGCATGCAAAGATACAGCACATTTGAAATACGAATTAATTATGTGTGTTAAATAGACATAAGGAGTGTTCTGATATTTCCCTGTTATACAATTATTGTTATAAGTTACATATAGTTAAGTTATCTTACTTTATCAAATAATGCTGTTTGCCAGTTGTTAATCTCTGAAGTGATGAAGTACATAGCCTGGGGGCAATTCTACTAACCTTGGAAAATATTCAGATACAAATCTTACTCTATCTGACAAAAATACCTCTTATTACCAACGTTTATGATATAGATTTTCTTTGAGATTAGATTGCGACTACATTTTGAGCGTTATTAATTAAAAGACAATTCTAGTACCTAATTAATAACGTTCAAAATCAGATTGCCATTCAAAATCAGAGGGCTACTGTTGTCTAATTTCAATTGTTACTTCTAATTCGGACTTCAGACCTTCAATTTTTATATGTTATTTACTGTTACTGTTTTTCTCAGTTGTGTAGATACCTACTTTTGTTAACGTGTTGCGCAGTTGCGTCAATGTGTTGTGCGCCTGCGCACAACTTTAAGTCTCTCACTGTTTTATTATATCTAACAAACTCATTATATTTTAAAATTACCTATTGTACTCACGTTAAGATATTAAAATTAGTTTTAGGTATCTTTAAAAATATTGGAAGAAAAAATGTGACAAATTGTCAAGTACGCAAGCTGCTGTGAAAGTATGACTGAATTATCATACACACTCGCGTGATTTTTCTCACGGATCCCTAATTTTTAGATAGTTAAATATACCCTATAGCACTCAGTGATAAACTGATAACGTAGCTTCCAATTTGCGAAAGAATTATCAAAATCGATTCAGTAGATCCAGAGATTACTACCTATAACCTCACAAAATTTACCTCTTTATTATATTAGTACCTTTAAAACATCTTATGCGCTTGACAGTCTATCACAGTAATTTTTCTCTCAAGAAACCTTTAGTTAGCCTAAGATTCAGAAACTGAACTCTTCGTCTCTGAATCTCAGCCTTAGTGCCTTTATATAGTACTGTCTTCCTAAGTAAGTGCCTTACGGTTGGATAGTGTTACTTTAAGATTGTTTTTGTTACTTTTTTATTATCTCCGAAACTTAAACCTGTCACAATATTCATTAAAAATGTCGTGAACGTACTTGATATTATGTTTGTGATCGTGATTGTATCCACAAAGCCCGCGTATGCTAACTTGGGTTATCTTAACTTCGAGTTTGTTGCTAACACGGGCTTATTTGCATGCCATATTTGTAATTAAAATTAGAATTTCTCAGTAGCAGCCTCAGAGTCTGGATTTGTGCCCGGTTGATGGCAATAGGCTTGCCCCCTATTACATGGGATTTAAACATTGTGTACACCTCTGCCTAACCCTTCGGGGATTACAGGCATTATTTTATGTTAGTTGTAATTAAACCTAGTGGACGTACGCGGCTTCTGCGATCTCCGACTGGAGTGGTAGCAACTAATTGTAGCAATAAATCGTTACCTACGTGTGTAATTGCTAGTGTCTAAATGAAGCAGTGAAGTCTGAAATAAAGTTGTTTTTACCCTGGAATGTTGTTTTGTTTCTTCTATTATCATGAACATGGTCTAAAGAGTGAAAAATATTTCTCGCATTGCTTCTTACTAGGTTCGAACCCCTAACCTCGACCTGAGAAGCAGATCTTTTATTCAATCGCTGGATTATGGGCTAATGGGCGTAAATTCTCGTTCCCACCTAGACCTAAGTTGACCTTTAGGGATTCCGTCTACATCAGACTATCTATAAATTTTGTCAAAGCGAAATGGATCATATGAATTCCAATACACCAACCCAGGCGTCCGACAAAAAGTTGGGCCTACGAAACTATGAAACTACTAAACGGTCCCTATAATCGGTTCTACAAAAAGTCTGACGCGGGCGGAGTCTCATTAACCTATATAGTTTGAATTTGATGAGCTCGGCGTCTACTTTGGTACATAGTCGGATGTTTGCTGTGGTCGTGAAAGAAGAAAAAGAAAGAACGTGTGTGTTTTCCCGCAGTCAACGGGGTGGCCATTCATTTTATACGGAAACTAAGACTTACGTTCATAAGTAATATAATATAGTATCTTTAGAAATTAATAGCAGCCGTACGGTAATACTTAAACCCGTGCTAATCCGATGGGGGCTTAATAAGTAAACAAGCGGATTGGCGACTCTTCTGTAGTACCGTTGTTCTGCATAGCAACGGTGTAAAAAAAGCTTTGCACTTTCCTGTACCTAACTACTTTAAAACCAGTTTCGAAATTGGTTTCAGATGCCTATCATAACCCAAATTCAAAAAGCTTTAGTGCGGCTGATAGGTAGATCTAGATACTAGACCATTCCAACATTTTCACTGCACCGGGGGTTCATTCGATTTTGAAATACAATTCAAGTCCAAAGTCAAAGTCAAATCATTTATTCAAATTAGGCCACTATAAGGAACTTTTGAATGTCATTACATGAAAAAAAAAATTTAATCTAGTTGCCTCTTCCAAAAGGTAGTTTTGTATGGAGAAGAATGGGCAAGAAACTCCATACGTACTCTTTTAAAATAAACGTTTTACAATATTATTATTTGTACACAGAGTCATACGTAATTACATCCCTCGTCCTTTTTTTTTATTACGCCCTTTTTCTAATTTAGGTTATCGTAATGAATATCATGATTAAATCAGCCAGACTCTTGAATAAGTACATAAACCTAATAAACGACACAAAAAAACAGCTTTACTCATACAAACTCCTGTTATAGAGCAATTTTATGGCAAGACGTTAAAATCGGTACAAAAAAAAAATTTAGTGTCTGTGATGTCAAAATAACAGCTTAATGTTTACAATACTTTTTTTAAAATTTTGTCTCTGTCTGTAGTTTTGTTCCGACTAATCTCCTAAACGGCAGGACCGATTTTTAGGGAACTTTATCTGGTAGATAGCTAATGTTATAAGGAGTGACCTAGAATAATTTTATCTTACAAAATAAATTAGGGTTTCGCGTAAAAAAAAAAGCCGCGGTTAACCGACATTGGCGCGAACGAAGCCACGGGCATAACCTAGTATAAAATAAAACTAGGTGTGGTAGAAAGTACACCAGACCTGTTTGTGAGGAGCTAACAGTTTCTAGCTCTTGTCTAGAAAACTGGCGTGTCGTTAAAAGTGTGTTAAGTATACTTATCGATATATTAATTACTGTAAACTGACTGTGTTTAAAATATTTCTAGCCGTAATTACGTAAAAGTACTTTTAGAGAATCAACAAAACAGTTTACTGCAGCAAAGTACAAAGTCAAATTATTTATTTAGATGCACTTTTGAACGTCATAATTATACAAGAATAAAATAATAGTTTCGAAAAATATGAGAAAATCTCTATACCTATACATAGTTACATACCTACTCTTTTAAAATCAATCTTGAATGTCAGATTTAATTAAAAGTTGGTATAAATAAACTGACTGAATAATTTTACTTATTTCTTTACTTAAAATAACAAATTCAAACTTAAGACTGCTGAGCATGAGGTTTTGGGTTCGATTCTCATGCCAGGCAAAGTGTTATTGGGTTTTTCCATCACGAATTCCTCAGTAGCAGCCTCGAAGTCTGAATTCGTGCCCAGTTGATGGCAATAGGCTCGCCCCCTAAGCTGTTACATGGGACTTAAACATAACTGGCGAAATGTAAGCATTCTATTGGGTACACCCGAAGGGTTTGACAGATCATACCCTTCGGGGATTACAAGCGTGATGTTATGTCAAACTTTTGTGTTGGCGCATTTGTGTTGTAGGCATGCCCACCGTGCCCACAACGGTGGCACCCGCGCTTGGTAACAGTCCCGTTCAAAACAGCTTCTTTGCCCCCAAACAATTAGCCCAGTAAAGGGCAAATAAAATAAAATGTAACCGATTTACCGTTTATCGTCGGCGATGCGGTGGTGCAAGTAGGTGGTAGATACAGTTAGTTGAAAGCTGTCCGCGGCCCATCAACGACAGGTTGGTCCACCGTACTCGATCTGTGCCACCGAATGTCCATTAACTTATTTTTAATTGATATTAACTGAACAGTTTTATGGTGCGGAAATGTTTGGTTAAAGCTCGCCGGCTGTTTGCAATGAAACTTGGCAATGCTTTGCTTGATTCTCAGTTGCTTAGCTTTAGAGATTTTTATGTCTATTTGCCCGAAATTGAAGGATGATAGTCAAACCGTTGTTTATACAATGTCATGAAGGAATTGTCGTGATAGGCCAATGGTTACGGCAACCGCCTCTTACGAGGTTCTGGGTTCGCAACCGGGCACGGGCAAGTACAAATGAGACTTTTCCAATTCATATATACTTTCTAAGTTATCTTGGACTTCACTGACATCGGTGAAAAACATCTTGGGAAAACCTGAACTTATAGCTAATATAAGTTAGAAATCGCCAATCCACCTTGAGCAAGCGTGGTGCCTTCTTCGTATTAGAAGAGGCCTTTGCCCTGTAGTGGGACACTAAAAGGATTATTTATTTAGATATTATGTGGTAGTTACTATTTGAGAACGACCGTCATAAATATTTATTACGTTCGCCCTAAGAAAGATGTACGTACAAAAATTCTATTAAAATGTCTAATTCTATTACAGCAAAATATTCTTTTCATAAAAATAAAATGTACATAATAACAACTTAAATAACTTATTTATGCTAGTAACAATTTCATCGTTTTAAGCAATTAATTTGCTTGTGCCAAGATCCTTCGCAGGTGCCGCCCAAGAAATTTGACAAACAAGATATATTTTCTTAAAATAAATTAAAAATAGCAAATTTAAAGTAAATATAAAAGAGATCATCTCAGTGACTAAACATGCGATTTGTTTGTTTGAGTTACTTAGTTTAGTTTCGCACCTTGCATACAAAGTGATGAATCAGCTAGTGTTGCCTACTTAACTTTGAAACACATGTTTATTTTTTAAAGAGTTATTTACAGTTTTATAGCATGTTTGGTGGCACATGAGTAAGGTTTAAACTGCTGGTACAATTAATGTAGGTACAAAACTTGTTGATGTACACATCTTTCTGAAGGCGACTGTACCAGTACCTAATGTACCTTTTTCGCAAATCTATTATAAATTATGTTAATTGTTATTCGTTCATTTTTGTTTATCTTAGGTATGTTGAAGTAGTAGTAGTAGTAGTAGTATTTAAATATCATAGTATTTTTTTTATTCTAAATATCTGCTCATGAATTAGGTACCTATTATGATAAATGCGCTATCGCTACATGTCGAGGCAAAAACTAGTTGTCTATCACCAAAAATAACTTGATGTCATTTCTTTTAGCCGTTGTATTCGATAGCAGAGGTTACCGGGTTAATGGGTTGAGTCGACGGCCTCATAAGATATCTTCAATACCTACTGTTCTAAAAATATAATGTAAACACAACAAATTTTCTGAATAATCAGGATTATAATATATTTAAGGATTCTCACCTATTGGGGTTGATTGGAGTTAGTTGTAAAATAATGTTCATGTTAACATAACGGATGATATCTGTGTATACCTGTATTTATTACACAATTCTGTTGTGTTAATACCAGTTTAACTACGTCGGGTCGAGCGGTTAGTCGGAGCCGCGTCTGGCTGTACCGCTATCTGGGCAAATAAATAAAAGATGCAGCGGAGAATGGATACATAGCGGGTCCCACAGCCGCAACCGTAGTTCAGTGCGCCCACAGACACCTTCCGCGATGGTCAACTACAGACGAGTGGTATGCGAGGTGGCGCTGATGGCCGCGCTGGTGGCGCTGGCGGGCGCCGCGCCTACGCCCAATTGCGCCATGAAACACTATGACCAGCGGCAAAATGGTACGGAGAACTACAGACTGAACATCGACGGTGTGGTGATTGCGGTGGCTCCCGCTGAGACCTTACTGTCCGCCCTTGGGGACATGGACGACCTTATGGATCTCGCCCTGGAAGAGTACAACGAGTACAAGCCCAAGCCTCCTCAGGGCTCGTCGTCCCCTTCGCCGGCGATTCAAGTGATTTCTCTGCCGGTGCCAGAGGTGAAGCCTCAGGAAGCGAAGCCGCAAGAAGAGAAGCCTGCTGAAAATAAGCCTGTTGAGGAAAAGCCTGCCGAAGAGAAACCGGTGGTGGTGAAGCCTGAGGAACCAGCGAAGCCCGCCGAGCCGGCCTCCCCGCTGAGTGACGTCAGCATGGGCAACGAGCTGAAAATCCAAAAGAAAGACGCGTCGTTGAGGAAACAGGAGAAGGCACAAAGGTAAAAACGAAAATACATCATATTTAATCCTAATGTTCCTCCCTAAGCACTTTCCTTGTGAAGATACTTCTGTGGAATTCACACAATCTAAAAAACTTAGTGTATCTATTTACGAAACTGAACTTTTCCTCAAAGCCTAGTTACAAAAGCTCTTAAAAACCATAGGTAATTTCATTAGTTGTGCATGATTCTTTTAACGTTTGCGGGAAAGCATAAAACTGATCCGTTCTCTTTTTCTTTTTATATTTCCAGATAATCGTGAAAATGTAGCAGGTAAAAGTCTCTTCCATTATTTAGCTCATTTGGAATCATGCAAAACTATTCATTAGCTTTAAGAACTAAACAACTAATTATAATTTCATAGAAGTCAATCAGGGGAACGTTTTAAGGAATTTCATGGGAAGTGTGTTAACTAAATGTTAAAAAGTCATTATAACGTAGGTATATCATCAGCGTATTTTTAATTTGTATATTTTTACTTATTTGTTTATTTGTTTCACAGACTGAAGCATCGCTTGGCAAGTTTCCTGGCGCCACTGCTGCGAAAAGCCCGCCATCATTAAAAACAAAAGAAGAAAAATGTGATCAATTAACATAACTAATCGATGGTTTTGTGGACAAATTCCCGGTTTCTATATCGAATCGTTTTCTTTACTAATAGTTGATCAATTAATGCGAGCTTTGCTTTTAATTTGTAAGAGCTACGTTCGTTATTAACTACTGGTAGATTATAGGAATCGGGCGTAAAAACTTATACAATTAAATAGTTAATTTATTATTTATTGTACTGACCATATTATTATGCGAAGACAACATAGCCATGGAAAGATGCATTTATTTTAGTTTTTAAGTTTAATATAATATAAGTACGTAAGTATGTACATTGTTTCGTTGAAAATAAATAATAATTCTTATTGAAAAATACCTAAACCCTTTGTCTCTTTGTTTTCTATAAGCGCATCATAAATATATTGAGCCAAATCCAACAGATTTAGTTGTTTTGTCAGATATAGTTGAAGTTTTCTTAGAAACCGATGGATGTTTTCAAATGTAATTTAATAATAATAAGTAAATAATAAACAGTTCATTAATTAAGTTAAGTTTCAATTGAAGACATCGCTTTTTAAGAAAACTTAAACTATATCTGAAGACCCTGAAAACCTGTCTCTTTTGACCGTCAGTTGATATTAATTCAATTAATCATAATTTAACCTATATAACACATACATAGGACTATATTAATTTAAACTCTATCCCTTAAACTAGGTTTGGCCTGTATCTTAAGAAATACGGTAAAAAATTGTAAATAAAATAAAGCCTGGTTTATGGCGGTCATACAAATATCGATTCTATGGAATCAAATCTAAGCTTTTTTAAGACGAGGCGAAAAACTTTCCATCGCACATTTTCATAAAAATGTAGCACGCGGCCATTTGTGCCGGAGAAGTTTTGTAATGTCCTAGGAAAAAGTTGTTATGGTTTTTAATCGTTTTAACTTTCCAAAGGTAGAGCTATGCTCAGAGGTGTTTCTTGGGTGATGCAAGTAGGGCACAAACCCCGGGTGCCTACCGAAGGGGGGCACAAAAATCACTAATGATTATAATTAACAATGAAAATACACTGCAATTAACCATTTCATGCAGTATGAATAAAATGACTTTATGAAAATTGATGACTATTTTATTTAAGTTTAACTGTCTCGTTGGTCTAGTGGTCGCAAAGCGCGACTGCTGAGCATGAAGCCTTGAAATGAATTTTTCCATCAGGAATTTCTCAGTAGGAGTCTGGATTTGTGCCCGGTTGATGGCAATAGGCTCGCCCCCTGTTACATGGGACTTAAACATAACTGGCGAAATGTGGATGACTTTGGATACACCTCTCCCTAACCCTTTGGGGATTACAGGTGTGTCCATTGAGCAATAAAATAATTATTGGAAAATGCGTCCTAACGGCTACATGCTGTGTATTTTTACACCCCCTAGGTTTTTATGCATTAATATGATACCAGTAATCAGCAATTGAACTCTGAACCTAAGCGATGCATCATCTGGAATTTCTAAGAAGCATTACAATAGAGCATTTACTAGAGTTACAGTATCTTATCAAGTTCGATGAGTGTACTAAAATATTCATATTGATTGCAAATTAATAACTTACTTGAAATATTTTTTATAGCTGAACTGTTCCTGTATTTATAGATAGTTTTTTCGGGTCTGGCTGTGTATGGCTGTGTGTATGTGAGTTTAAATGTAAACGCACCAACGATACAGGAGACGTGTAACGTTTTTTAAAAAAGGAAAGAAGTAATTGTACTTACTCCAATAAAAAAATAAAATGTAGGTATATTAATCCCTATATTCCTACCTAACTTTTACAGTCTAACGTCTATCAGATTTTGACCGATTTCAGACATTTAAATAATGATATAGATGAATATTTGTTTTCCTCTTCGTCTTAACGGTAAAGGAATTGATGTCAAGTGACAGAAGTCTGTTATTAATACTACTGGTCAAACTTCCAATCTATAGTCAATCTAAGTCAGATTTTTTTATGTTTGATGTCAGATTATCTAAAAATCAATGTATTCATATGAACCAAAAGAACAACAACCAATCATTAATGTTCATACATTTTCGTAGAAATAGGTAGCCAGTCTAAAATTTTCTCCCGGTGAATAGTAGAAGTCCCCCAAGCAAAGTAGGTAACGAGGTTGGTAAGTAGGTAAGTAGCTGCCCCAGCAGATAGGATGGCAGACAGCTCACTTCAAGCTCACTGGAACCTAAATTCACCGTAAGAAATTTTTACTAAATAGCGGGACGTCTTAACAGGATACCGTGGCCCCTAAAGGCAACAGAAGCAACAGGGTGGTTTTTCAGTAAAAGTCTGACAGGCCCTTCCGCCCCGCCCAGAGCAGAAGGATCATTCATTTGATGATTTTTACAACCTAAAAAAAATTAGACCCGCTTATCTCTTGTTTGTTAAAAAAGCTCACGAGTTCACTGAACGAAAGTTGCTTTTAAGGACTTGCATTATAAGGTCCTTCAGATCTTACTAGTCTCAAATGATACCTAACCGTCCATCTCAAGGTGTGCGTGCGTCACTCGCTCTATAGATGGAAATAACAATGTTAAACTACTGCTAAAGAAAGGTTAGAAAAATAATAAACAAGACGTTTTGAGAAAACCACATCATTGTGAAGAAAATAACGGGGCCCAGCCAAAGGACTCAAATATTTCCGTCCTACGTGGTTTGATTATCGTCTAGCTATTGGTGTTCTGCGCAGTTGAAGAATTATCCTATCTGTACATCGAGTGTGCCGGCGAAACTCGGTTATCGTATCGATGACCCGCGGTCACTGTCACACGCGAGCCAAGCCCTGCGGCTCCACAGCCCGCTACGACACGACATTCACTACTTTCCTGTTTGTTTTGACGGATCTATCCATCACTTTCAGCTAATGTAGGACGCGAAGCTTCACGAAAGTCCTACTGAGATTTCATTATTTGACCGTGTTTTAAATATCGAAATTAGACATTCACTATTTCTGGAAAAATAAAACAGCATCATGCAACAGCAACAATAGCAAAGGACATTATCAGAATAATGGAACCCTTCGTATGAACTATGAAGTTTGCAAAATTTATAGCTCGTTGTGGTCATTAAATTCTAAATTAATAATTAACACTTGTCACTTAGGCATCATCCGACGAATTAAGACCATACAGTATTCAAGTCGTGTTAACCGTTACAGTGTGCTCGTTTCGAGCGTCAGACTGGTTCGCGGGTGGCTGGTAAAAGCGGCGCGGGAGCATGCGGCGCGCAGTCAGCGCATGTGAGATCTGCCGCGCGCACGCACCATGCTTCTACTAGCACTTTCTTGTATACTCGCGACCGCGGCCGCCGCGCCCTCGCCGCGTGTCTTCTACGACCAGAGCCAGTCAGGTGAGCTCAACGTGCAAGCCGACGTGCAGAATGTGGTGTTCCTCGTCGCCATCCCCAAGAAGTTACCGCTCAGTATCTTCGACATGTTCTCCAAGAGCCACAAGCCGCTAGACAGGGACCATGACATTCAGGAGCGATCTGATATTCGTGTGATGGAGGCCTTCGTTGAGCCAAATACGCCGTACCAAGTTGAGATCGGCGCAGGAGACAGATCTGCGAGCGACGGGCGCGCCGTCGAGGTAGTGATTGCGGGTCGGCGCCGGCTCGAGTCCGACTCAGATGAACAGGACGAGTTTAAGCTGCTAGGTGCAACGGAGAACTGTGGCCCGGAGCGCATGCGAGACCCTGTGACCCTCATGTGCAAGGAACTCACTCCGGCGGAACCAACCGCTGCGACGGAACTCGAAACGAATGAGAAGGAGGATAAAGTAGAACCAGAACAGACTCCTGAAGTTGTTATAGTTACGTCATAGTTCCAGATCTCTGTGTTTAAATACTTATCTTATAGTTAATTTATATCCAAATATGTTCGCCATGTAATTTATTTATTCTTAATTAAGTAAACATCTGAAAATTTTTGATAAGCCTTTTCTTTGTGTTTGACGACTACTTGTAAATGACTCACTCAGAGATGCAGCTTCTGTTTTCAAATTCTAACATTGAATGAATGGACGCAGACACAACAATATTATCATAACTTGATGATTTCTATTTCTTTTAATATTTCTTAAGACTAAAGTCAAGGCACTTCTTTCATCTATTTATTTACAATAATTCTTAACACACCTTATTAACTGCTGTTATCAAATTAGTTAGTGTTTGCTTTCACAATGTCTTCGTAAGCTGACCGATAAGAATGCACCGAATACTTGTAATACCTATTTGATCTAATTAATATTTCAGAACAGCTCAAGACATTTTTGTATCTTCTTCTTAAAATATACATAAGTAGATCATTTTTGTAAGTAGGACTCTTATTGGGGTTGGCTCTATAGATACACCAGGAGCCGGGGGTGTGTCTGTAGGTAACTCAAATGTGCACTGCCAAGGGTATATTTCTAACGCACGTTAAACCTGCACTGATATTGACGATTATTATTTTTTGAGTTCCGCACCTGACAGGTGCCAACGGGATCCTATTACTAAGCCTCCGCTGTCTGTCGTCTGTCAGTACATATACTATGGCCGCTAAAACAACAATAACGTTTTATACAAGCAACATGTTTTTTTTTTTTCTTGTAGTGTTAAGTACTATACGATGGTACCTACGGAACCCTTTGTCCGACTCGAGCTTCGCCGGTTTTCTAAATAAGTGACTGAAGAGGAATTAAAGTATCTTTGTGTGTTATTTGTAGTTGATCCCGTTTATAGTGAGGTCATTAGTGTAGATCTTTAGAGAAACTTTAGAGATATTTTAAATATTTGGGTACCTACTTTCTCAAAAAGTTGCAAATGCAAACCAAAATCGATTTCCAAAACAGTTGCACATTTTACATTAGGTTATAAGTAGATAATTTCTTAGGTTAGGTTATTAATGATGGGGCTGACATGCCTAAAAAGGATAAAAAGTCCCTAAAAAAAGTAGATAATTTATATTATGTGTACTTATATCGGCTTGTGAACTTGCGAAATACTTTAAAAGTAAGTTTTAGGGGTCATATTTTTTATTAATTCCACAAAAATGGAATACCTACTAAGACACTTTATTTTTGATTAACCACTCAAGGCCCAGCTGTCATACCAGTATGACAAAACTTGGGACTAAAAGTAATAAAAGAGAAAGGAGGAAGCTAAAGAGCTTCAAAAAACTCGTACGCATCCCTGTCAATAGGACAAGTGCTCAAAAGGCTTACAAGTGTTGCCACTTTATATGGCAATGCAGATAATTTGACTTAAGAAAAGATCCCTTTGATTACGTGAAGAGTCGACCGGTACCATCATCATTAATTGAGTTGTAATTAGTATTACCTTATTAAACTCTATAAGGTTTAAAGATGGGCAAACAACATTAGCGGCTTGTAATTATAGATCTTTGGGTGACATACTCTACATGGCCATAAACGTTCAAGTAAATGACACTGGCATAAAATCTAACGATGTTTTAGAGAGCACGATTATTTATGATCATCGGTGATGATAATAAAGCCTTGAAGAGGCATTCACAGACTGTACTAGTAAATTCAAGTACTTGAAGCATTAGGTTTATTATGTGTAAAGGGACACCTAACGAACCCGTCAACTTCATTTAAAGCTTAAGTAACATTACCCAAAAAAATTTTTGCTGGTTTTTATTTATAAAAAAAATAACTCTATAAGGTTCTCGTTCTAACTTGTGCAAATTATTGTGCTTATGGGTGGGTGTAAACAACAGTTACGGGTAAAGAGGCTGTGGGGAAATGTAAAGATTTATTAGTTAGAAAAAATATGTTTTCGTAAAAAAACGTGACAAAAATGTGGAATTTTGGCGATCAATATCTTTGTCACCTGAAGATTTCCAGGTATGGCCCAGATCAAAAAAATTAAAGCAATGATTAGAAGTGTATTTTTACCACCCAATATAGCTAGATGCATCTTATGGGTCTTATGATACGTTCCTCAAACTGACCCAGAAGGGAATGAGGCACAAATAAAACAATGAGCTCTCACTAATATATAATATAATTGTGTGTAAAGAGCTTCCAATTATGAGAAAGAGTTCAAAGAAACGGTTTTAAAAAGTTGCTTTTATATTTTCGTGGATAGTAAAAGTTTATAACAAAAGAACAGTATTTTAACCTAAATGCATATATAAGTAATGTAATATTCCGAAAATTACTTCTTATCTAAAACAAGCTGTCTCACGCGATTTCACCCGTGTTTATTTGAGAAAAAAACTACTCCATTTTTGATTACCATATAAAAATTTAAAGTGAGTCAACCATAAGGCTTTTATTTAGACTTTTAAAGGGATACAATTCCTTTATAGATCCATGATTTTTGCGGAAACGGAAAAAAGCTCTAAAGGAAAAACTAAATCATTTTTGCAACATTGTTCATTGATGCTCTGCTCCTATTGATCGTAGCGTGATGTTATATAGGCTATAGCCTTCCTCGATAAATGGACTATCCAACACAAATAGTTTCAGTATGAACCAGTACTTCTTGAAATTAGTGCGTTCAACCAACCAAACAAACTCTTTAGCCTTATAAAATTAAGTATAGAAATTTTATTCTTTCGGCTGAATGATTTATGAGCAAAATATTTTAGTTTTTCAGCTCTACTGAAAACATCGCAGAGCTTTTAGCTATATTTTATTTAAAACTTTTTCTGTGAAATTATTCTCTACGCCATGTCGATTTGAAGTCAGCTAACCTTAAGCCTAATTAAACAAGTTTCCGTTAAAATCGAGAGGTTTCTTAGAAAACCGGACATCGTATATCTTTTTAGTAGGTAAGTACTCGTATCCGGCGATTTGATTAGATTGCTGTTTCATTACAAATCAGTAGCGATTCATATTTTTACCCTTGCCTAATCTTACTCTAGACCTTCGAAGTCCGAATCAGAACCTTGGTAGCCACCGAGAAGAATGTTCGCCTTATGTATTAACTGAGAACTAGCCACAGGTAATGTCAAAAGAACAGCTGTTTATTAAATGCAAATAATATGAATTTTTATTAATGCCAAAATAGATACCAAAAGACTATTTCTTTTTTATGTTGTCAGACTGTCTATTTGTTCCGGCTAATCTCTTAAAAGGCTGTACTGTTTTCGACGGGACACTGGCAGATCTTGAAGGAGCTATTTAGGTTAAGTACTTTTATTTTAAAATAAAAATAATAAAATTTCCGTACAAAACAATGAAAACCCCACAGATAAATAAGGTGATGTAGTAAAACTACGATGACAATTATAATAAGCTCTGGTTTGCTGGTTTAAAAATAAGAAAACATAATTAGCCATTGTTGTTGCAGAACAATCAGATAACATTATAAAAAGTTAGCGGTTCGATGCGCTGTCGTGTCCAGAATTTTCAAATTTGCATCTTCTGTGTTGGGATTGAAAGTTTAATAACGTAAATTACTTCAAAGTTTTATAGGGTTTAACCAACTGTATCTGTATTAATCTACTAGAGATGTATGAGATACGGTTACCTACCGAACAGTTTAATTAAGTAACATGTAACAGATAGATAGATTTAGATAGTTAGTTTTTTTTTCTTATTTTAATTCCCAATTTGGTTTTCATGTAGTTTAGTTATTTGTTCTTATATATTTTTATAATATGTTGTACTCTAAAAACTTGAATTATGTAAGTGCTGTGCACACCTGCAAGTGACTAATTCACTCTAGCATTTAAGTTTAATTGTTACAGTACCCCAAACAATGTATTAGTGAATAAGTCGTTGGAGTGCCATAATCAAATAAATAAACCGAATTTCATGCCATTCAAATTATGAACATAAAAACGATTTATTTTACGATCAATGTGTGGGATATGCTTGCAAATAAAACATTAGAATAAGTATTATTTTTAGTGTGATCTGCTTTACTAAGAGTCAACCAACATAGCCCCAGGGTATGCAACATTGTATTAACAATGAACCGAACCGAACCGAATGTGCCGACCTTCATTGAAAATAACCCTGAAATATCTGCCTCTTTTATATTCGTTATTTAAATACTTGGCAGACCTTAAAAGCCTCTATTTAAATATTGGTACCTCTGCAGGTTCGACTTGGACTCGTGAACTAGTTTGGATCGTGGCCAACGATTGGAACTTCGCCAAGTCTGAGGCTGTCCTTCTGTTTGGAAGGTTCATGTTTCTGGAGTAAGTATGTAGGTAAATATTTGTATCAAGTCTAGCGCTTTTATTATATAAACATTCGAGGCGCCAGTAGAATTATTAAGCCTAGAAAAGAACCTTGTTTAAAGTCACTTAAAGTTGTCTTAGCGTAGACAATTATTTAACATAAAAATAGCAAATTATATTTTTCTTAAAAATTTACTATGAAATACTCAAAACTGGATGACCTTCAAACTGACTTTTAAAACAGTGTTTATTTTTTATTTTACCGTATTTTTTTAGCTGTTGAGCGATAGTTTCTCAAGGTGTTGGTCGAAACATTTCACTAATTAAAATGTTATTTTTATTATTTATTGTCAAGCAACTAAGGCAACATAGAATAAAATATAGAAAATAATCTTACAAAATAATAAGTAAAACTTACATACATACCTATTATATTAAAAAACAAAATAATTAAATTTAAGTAGGTACCAGCAACGTTTAAAGCGCTGTTATTGTTATTTCAAGCTTTAATTTAAACTCATCATTCTTTTATTCTTTAATGGATCCATTTTTAAAATTTCTCACGCTCATACACCCGTTGATGAGGCACAAAGTGTTGAGCGAGGCCGCGGATTCGGCGAAGATCAAATATCTTGAGACTTCCAGGGACACAGAGGCTATCTCAGGCGAAATCCAATATGATTATACCAATATAATTGAAACCTTCCTGATACTACCAAAGTGGTAGACCTATGTAGCGTACCTTAAGGATGTGGGTGTCCTATTTCTACATGAACAGATTGTACAGGCTACCATGAAGACTTCAGATCATTCTGGAACTTCTTCATCAGTAACTCGAGTAAGAATCGTATCAAAACTACTACAGAACGTTATAGCAAATGTTGCAGATCTACAAATTGTTATCTTAGTAAATTAATAGGCCTGTGTTTATTTCTTCTGACGTCTTTACTGAGCATTCAAATGTTAATTTATCTTTTAATTTAAGTACTTAATAAATGATTTTTATTGACATATAAAAAATAATGTTATTTTTGTTTAATAATATACCTAAGTTAGGTACCTATAATACCCGCGACTTTGTCCGCGTTATAATGACTGTTATCTGTGAGGTTTAAGATCCCTTATTGATTTAAATAAAATTGGTTACTCCTTTACAGTTCCGGTAGAGTCCGTCCAAGTTCCGTCACAATCGGTTTAGTCGTTAACTAGCCGCCTAGCCGGAACAAACACACGGACAATGTATTGCTGAACCTAGGTACAACAATGTATTTTGCTTCTTATTAAACTTGGTTTTAAAGCTTAGCTTTATTTTTTTTAATTTACTGGACGCCATATTCGACAACATAAAAGAAGCTTTGGAGGTGACATCCAAACATGTTATTTCTCTATTAAGAAGATATGTCAAAGGTACCGTTATGTTTGCATAAAACATGAGATAAACAGAATAAAGTTTAGTCGTCTAACAAGATGCAAACGTTACCTGGCATTTCGTGAATATCTTTAACAACCGAGGTAGAAAGATTCCATAACTCTGAACATTCTTTCTTTATCTTAGAACCAACCTGTATCTCATATATTTAAAAAGTAAAATACAGATATTTTGTACCTATTAACAATAGCTCCAGAGACCAGAATATGTAACCTTGAGGCTTTTCATATGATTTTATTATTCTGTCTACTAAAATAATATTAACACACATCTATTAAAAAACGTAAAAAATCCGCCAGTTTTACCTATAAGAAATAATGAGACCTAACAATAATCCTACTAATATTATAAATGCGAAAGTTTGTGAAGATGTATGGATGTTCCTTATTCTTTCACGCAAAAACTACTGAACGGATCTGGATTAATGGAATTTGGCACACATATACCTAGGTTATTGTCTGAAATAGCACATAGGCAATTTTGGTATCCCGGAAAAATGTGCGGATTCCGTGGGATAATATATCAACTTTGACGCGGACGAAGTCGCGGGCACAAGCTAACTAGGTCTTGAGCGCTGTTATTATTAGTAGTCGTTTATGTACATTCAACTTACCCCTATCCTGTTCGGTAAATAATAAAAAAACGAATGGTAAATAATGGAACACAATCGTTTACGTTTTCCTTTTGATTTCAAAGAGATTGAGCTAGAAGAGAAAGCTGAAAATGAAAGGTTGTTCAACTGTGAGTAGCCATCTACTATAAGTTTTATGTTCATTATTAAATCGACGTTGATCGATGTGCAAGGCCGATATTGCAGACACACTACAGCATGCATGTGAGACGTATAAAGCTAGCTGTACATATAATAATGACTCGGGTGATTAACCTCCTCTAAAGTTTTCAAGTCATTAAAATTTAATAAAAATCTTTTACAGAAAAAATCTAAGTCCGGCCCTGGTTTTTGTTATTGATCTACCCCCAATAATAGATTTTCGTCTTCACGCATGAAGCTTACTGCTACACAAGTACCTGCATTGTCTTATACCTTTATCATGGTGTCTTTCTTTTACTATTTTAAATGTTATACTAGCTCTGCACACGAATTTCATCAATATATTATGTGAAATTTTAATAATGAGAAATATGTTAACTTAACATAACATAACATCACGCCTGTAATACACGAAGAGTTAGGCAGAGGTGTACCCATTAGTACACCCACATTTCGCCAGTTATGTTTTTAGTCCCATGTAATAGGGGGCGAGCCTATTGCCATCAACCGGGCACAAATCCATACTCCGAGGCTGCTACTGAGAAATTCCTGATGGAAAAACCCAATAACATTTTGCCCGACCTGGGAATCGAACCCAAGACATCATGCACAGCAGTCGCGCTTGCGACTACTAGACCAACGAGGCAGTCCCAAATATGTTAACGTTTTTTTTTTAAATTAAAATGCCAGTCTGGTCTTACACATTTCCATTTGACGGCGATGCGGAAGAATTTCCATGTAGTTATAGTTTCTTTTATGTTTGTACTCTGATTGTTTTTTTTAATTAAAAATTAATTAATATACTACCTACATAATATATTATATTGCAAAAATAAATATAAAAGAAAAATAAGGTAAAGTCGTTAGAAAGTGATGCGCGTACATACATTTTGTCGATTCATTTATGAAGATCGAAGATTTAGATAACTTATTTGACATTGGATTTTTTTTTATTGGTTTGTGAGTATTATGTATTTATTGCTGCAGAAGCAGTGTCCTTGTTGATAATACCTATCTAATTATTATTAAAAAAGAGATTATTCTATGCAACATAGGTATAATAAAGCTGCAAACTCACTGATGATTAAAGTGAGTCGTTGATGATATTTTTTATCCTGATATTGTGTTCTTCGACAGGTACAACCTAGGCTCAGGGGGCCTACCGCACGTCCGTCGCCCTCCATTCATCCGGACCCGAGGTGGCGGCGCGTAGTGTTCCACGCGCGCCCTCACCAGGGCGGTGGATATCCAAGAGCATTTTCCACCCCGGCAACAAAAAAAAAGGGGGCCTACCGCCATCTCTTAAAACAATAGTATTTTAATATTACTTTGTAATTTCTGTTATTGGATTTTTAACTCTTAGCGCTGAGCCGAGCGTTGAAAATCCAACAGTACGGAAGGCAAAGTAATTTCATAGTAATATCCTTATAAGAGATGGTGGTAGCCCCCCAGGAGCTAGTATGGCTGCAAGCAAATAATTTTAATTATGAAACGGCGTTAGCTGTCCCAATCACGCATACTTAGATGTTGTCTCCTGGAGTTGTGTTAATAAAATCTACAAAAATGATTCTACCATTTATTTAACAATTTTTTATCTACATGTTTTAACTCCATTTACTACTGTTGATAAGATATTATTTAATACGTTGCTAAGTGATATGTGTAGGAGAAATAAAAATCAGGCGTTCTACAAAAGGAAAATAAATTGCAAAATAATCAAGGACGGATCCAGCTTTCAGTCTATTATTAGTCTACTACGGTCTAGGATTTGACTGTAACACCTATTGTAACTATGGTTGCTGAACTTTAAAGTATTGTACGTCATTCGGGTAAACGTACTTTATACTTAATATGGGCAATAAAATAAAATATGTGGCAATAAACTACATGAAAATACTTTATTTTACCTATTTCGACAGTTTTTTAATTGTTTAAAAAAAATACAGTAATATAAGCGACTTTTTGTGTGTAAGCGGACGGATTGCCTCGATAAAAGATGCATACATAATAGGTAATACTTTATTTTACTTGTTGTACTTTATTTTTTTCCCTTGGAAGGAAAATACCCCTGCCGTATTTGCTGTAAAAAAAGTGGCAACCTGAATTTGTAACCTATGCTCCAAAATTGTTTTTTAAGATGTACCTCTATATCCTATTTTGGCACTGTAAGGAATGCAATGATAACAGGATGTAGGTATCTAGGTTATGAATACATGATAATAATAATTAACACCAATAGTACCTGTGTACAGTCTAACAAGCTATTTAGTTTACGGACAATAATAATATTACAACGCAATAATTATCTTTCAGCTAAATTGCCATTCATTATTATTTTGCATTCACTTTTTAAGCTTGAGGTGTCTTATAATTTTGAAACATATCTACCTACTCGTATTTCCCTAAATATGGGGTTGAGAGAGCCCCCGACAATCAAACAACATTGACCTGTAAAAGAATTGACACACTCGAAACTGTTTAAAAGTAGTTGCAAGTTAGCTGCCTGTATACCAAATGGCTTGGTCGACTGTACCGACAAGTTTATTGTGTTTACTTATTAGATCATGTCTCTTATTTGAACTGTAAGTGAAAAATATTTGCAATATGACAATAAACGCTAGATGCAATGTCATGCCAGTTTACTAGGTTTACTCCATGGTTTTACCCGCGTTAAGTTACGACTATGGCCACTACTCTGCTCTCGTGGGTAGTAGCTCGATGTTATTAGCCCTCCTCCTCTTCAATAAAGATACCTCTTACCCTCTTAAATAGGACCTCTTGGTGCTATTCTTTAGACATGCCCGATAAACGGGCAAAATTTAAACATTTTTTTACCCGACTACGGCAAAGCCAAAAGGAGGGTTATGATTTTGACCGATATGTACCTATGTATGTTTGTTTGTTCCCTCATAACTTCTACACTACTTATCATAACATGACAAATGAGATGTGTGCCACCTAGCCAATAAAGATTGTGTAAAACAACCGCAGGTGGCACACGACCACGGCTATTATTTAAAAAATTCTGTCAAATGAATATTGTTCTTGTTTTATAGTTTTCAGTGCGTTTCAAATGACTCCTTCCGCCCTGGGTGGGGCGGAAGGGACTGTCAGACTTTTACTGACTAAAAAACCACCCTGTTCCTTCTGTTGCCCTTTACGTTCCGGGGCCACGGTATCCTGTTAAGACGTCCCGCAACCCCGGCAGGCGTTGGCCCCGTTGGGGGCCCCGTCCCTGTGCTGACAGCTCTTTGAGGCGCGCGCGAACAGAACGCGCCGTCGACCCGGGCCTGGTCCTTGATCGGACGGCGAGCTACCCATTACTCGCCGTCCGCAAGCCCGCGCCTACGGTGGCCGGATGTCGCCTCGCGACGTCCGACGCCCTGGGCGTCTCCCGCGGCGGCTGGGGCGTGAGGTGGTTCTCTCCCTCACGCGGCCCGCCTCCTCCTTCGCTAGCATTACAGCTTCGCAGAAGGAGGTGACTGCATCCCATTCCCTCTCGCCCCGGAGCATGGCCTGAACCAGGTCCGGACGCGAGAGGTCGCCGCCGCCTATCGCCTCCGTGAGGACACGGCGGTGCTCTGCCCAAGCGGGGCAGTCCTGCACCGTATGCTCCACCGTGTCCTCCGGGCGATCCACACAGTGGTGACACCCGGGCGTTTCCTCCCGCCCTATCCGACACAGGAACCTCCCGAAACAACCGTGTCCGGTGAGGACCTGCGTCAGGCGGTAGGTGAGGACGCCGTAGCGCCTCTCCAGCCACTCCTCAAAGAGGGGTCTTATAGCCGCGATTGCGGCGTGCCCGAACTTGGGTTGCGACAGTCGCATCTCCCATTCCGCCATGAGATCGCACCGGAGCTCACTCCGTAGTGCCGCGATTTGCCGCGGCAGCGGGGTTTCGCCCCGGCGCTGCGCGTCCACACGCCACTCGTAGACGCGCTGGAGGACTGTTGCCTCCAGATCCCACGGCGGCAATCCGGCAAGGAGGCTGGGCAAGTACCCATAAGTCTTAAATTGCCAATTCGCTTTGAGCAAGCGTGGTGATCAATACTCGTTTCTGTGTATGAGAAGGTCATTGACCTGCAATAGGACAATAATAGACTGTGTTATTATAATTGATAATGAACTAGACAAAACAGAAAAACATTTTGAAATTGCGCATTTGCGTAAATATGCCACGCAGAATTATATTTTCACAATTATTACACAATTTTCCAATACATGGTGCATTTTTGTGTGCTTTTTAATATTGGACGAACACTGGAGCATAATGCTGCCTCGTTTGAGCTGACAGTCTCCAGTATAAAAAGTTAAACAGTTATTTATTCATAAAAAACACACACAATTTAAAAGCGACCGCCTCGGCTTCGCACGGGTGCAAATTCCGATATTTCTAGTGAATCTTTACAATTACAAACAACAACGAAAAAAAAAAAACAGGCAAAACTGGGGCATGGCCCCTTCTCTTTCGGGGAAGCCGACTTTTGGTTTTTCAGGAAACATCACATGTTTTACAGTTATTTTCGAATATTGTAGATACACGATAAAAAGTTATACATTTTTTAAATGACACTGAATATAAAATATTGTAATGGCTACCGAATTAATAACAATCATAGGTCATTGACTGGCTGTTTAAACTCGCGATTATCGGTCGCTCGCCTCATTCTGACCCTGGCGAATATGAATCGGCGACAACTATCTTAAGGCAGTTATATACTTAAAAATAAACGTATTTACTTACAACATTATATTGATTTTACTACGAACAGATGGAAGTCACATCGACAGTGAATTATTGACATGAAAAATTGTTTTTTAATAATAAAGCCCCACGTAATGAGACACAATTGATTTTCAATTTTTCTGTCATATCGGTATGACGGCCGGGCCTTGAGCGGTAAAACACAATAAATTCCATACATGAGCGCAATTTCAAGGAGTTCAAAATGTATGTAACAGCATTTTTTTTTAACTAGGAAAAATGTTATCTTTCCTGGCTCTAGAATCATTATATTGAATCCAACGTACCTTATAGCCTAGGTAGCGCGTCAATAGCCCTTCCATTCTACCTTGTAATTTCAGCAGGAAATAGGCCTGCTGTGGTCGTAAACGTACCTAAGTCAGTCAGGAATTTCATTCTTACATGCAAAAGCTCTTGAAAATCATTCATCACTTGCTAATTGCCGTAGATATAGTAACGTTTTCTAATATTCAAGTCGAGAATCATTCAATCACAGACTAACCCACAGCTTTTTAAACGTTCTATGGGCTAACCAATGAGGCTGACGATAGCTTGGATTTCTATTTATTCTAAAATGTCTGAAAACTTATTGAAGTACTAGCTTAGCCTGCGACTTTGTCCGTGTGATTGTCAGCTGCTATCACAAGATTTTTTTTTGCGTGGAAGCTTTTTTTTTTCTAGCATACATTTAGCCTAAGTAATTCCATAAAACATTAGATATCTACCAGTGAAAGTTCCGTTAAAATCGGTCCAGCTGTTTAGGAGATTATCTGAAATAAACAGACAGACAAATGCCTAAAAAATATATATTTGTAAAAGTATAACTCGTAAACAGTCGTATGCGTTTAGTGGTAAGATGTTATTTCGACATTACTAACAGACACTTCATTTTATTTATTTGTATATGTATACATAATATGTGTGTATAACTGCCTTAATATGAACTCTCTAATTATTTAAGTCCTCAACCAAGTGTGTTCATAATATTATTATGATAATCAATGTCTATATATTATTTTACAGTGTCATCCTTGTTATTAGAAGTTGGTACTCGACACTGGCGGTCATAGTGTAGTTTCACGCATTTTATTTTTTTCTGATTCTTTTACTATTTGAATTATTATTGTACTTGAACATTATAGTATTTTTAAAAGGTTTTATCAAGGAAAATATTTATCAATAAGAGTTAGAATAGTACGTTTCAAAGGTAAGTGCTATTAGTTGTATACACGTTTAATTTTGTTCACTTTTAAGGCTACTCACACACACTTAGGGTGTACCTACTTCATTTTATTATGGCAGTTAAGATTAAATCCATCGCGAAAATAATGCTATGTAATTAATTACGTTGATTGCATAATTATTATACAACGTGCATAAACGTCGAGGTGTAAAGTTGTAACCATTGCATACACAAGTATTGACGTATTGACATTTCATATTATCTTTGCTTGTATAAAAAGCAGAGCGTCATTAATCGTCATTTATTTTGCATGAGATAAAAGTGCGCTGCGCAACAAACATTTGAATACCCTTATTCCCCCTAAAAGAAAGTGTATACGAGGCAAAAACAGTATTGTTCCAGAAATGGCGGTACAAAACGGTGGTTCACGGTTCCCTTATAAATTTGAGGAGCTTAAACCTGAAGAGAAGGAGGAACTGGCAAGGTTGTATGCATGTAAGTTTAAAAGTTTCTCTTATTATTATTAGATCTTGTTATAGTATTTGTGTAACAGATAATACCTAAGTACCGTATTTTATCTACTCAGAAATATAATTCTAAATAGGTTTTCTAATTAGGTAAGTAGGTACGTGGATATAAGAAATGAAGTTAAATATTTGGTACTCCAAGAAATAGGTGCTCAAATTCAGAAATCGAAGGGTTTGGTCTTGTTTGTTGTCTTGTATTAATAAAAAGACGAAACTAAAGATATTTTTAACGTTGTAGTTTGTGACCGTAGCTGTGTTTTTTTATTATCGTCAAACTTAAGTAGTTAGGTACACGTTATTTGCACGATTTACCGGTCTACAATAGATGATATCCCTACATAATATTAATAAATGGCGTGTGACTGTGGCTTTACAAATATTATTCTTTAATAAGACAGTTTGTGATTTATAAAATTAGGTTTTAACACATAGAGTTACCAACTTAAAGTCTTGTTAGAAGATAGCTTTTTGGTGCACATTTAGGCGTTTACTATGTTTCTTTTTTAACAATGGCGATTCAAACAATTCTTTCATACGTAACCGTTTAACGTTTTGGTTAAAAAAGTTACTTATTCAGACTGAAAGTTTAAATTGGTACTGACCTTGTTAAGTGGTACTTATTGTGCAAATCTACGGAAATTCCCCATTCTGGTATCTGAGATATGGGTAGACATTGACGTGAACAATGTGTTGATGTGCGATTACTGATTAGATATTAGTATTAAAATATTGGAATTATACTTAGTACATGCATTGAAATATTATTACACATTTATATCTTTATTTTTATATTTTTAAATAACGTTGTGCAACACTAAGAATGTCTCCTGTGTCGTGGATGCGTTTACAAACATACAACACTCTCATACATAAACAGCCAGCTATGCCCGAAACACATAAATGTATTATTATGTAGACCATACAAATATTTGTTCCGTCCGGGAACAATTTTTTTAGATCTCAGTCTATGAGAAGTGACTTTAAATACCCGTAAATAAAGCAGAAAAGTCCAAATTAAATCATCATTTGCCTCATAATCTGTCTAGCTGGATGCAGTTGAATAGCAGTATTTTTCATAGAGCAATTGTCTATCTGACCTCCACAACCAAGTAACTGGGCAGTACGATATCCCTTGGTAAGACTAGTTGTCCAAAAAGTCCAAATTAAATACGACTAGAATGTTCAGTCACACTCCGAAGATAAATAGCACTTACCTACTTACAACGGTTTTTGTTTTCGCTTTAGCCGAACCAGACTTCGTGAGTATTGGACCTAAGAAGTACAAATTCCTCCGCCCGTACTGCGAAGATGCTGAGAATGTGTACAACATGAAGGTGCGACCCAGCGATATCTTCGTGGCCACATACCAACGAGCAGGTCTGACATTTTTCCATGAAGTGATTTTGAAAAGCGATTTATTTTCTCTAGGATGTAGGGGCGAATCCAGCTTTTAAGAAAGGGGGATGTCATTTAAGCAATGTCTAGTCTGGACAGGCTCCTTTCGCTTTCATTAATTAATTGATAGTACTTACCTACTTTTTGAGCTAGCCGCTATATAGGTTGCAACCTGATCGTCGACATCTACCACTAGTACCCGTCATTCAGAGCACGAGGGCACCTCGGCGGCTTTTGCCGGTTGCTTTGAGATATCCTACGAAGCTCGTCGTATAGTTTGTGGACAGATTCATAAATAGGTATATTTATTTTATACAGGTACTTATATTGTTCTCATAGCAGGCCTATCCCGCAGGTACCACGTGGACTCAGGAGTTAGTTTGGCTACTAGCAAACGATTTTGATTACGAAACAGCAGCAAAGATTCCGCTTTGTGAGAGATACCCTTTCTTAGAGTAAGTAAATAAAATACTTACCTTAAAAATATTCTAAACTACCTACCTACAATAAAATGTATCAACAATTGGTAAACGAAATGGTTGCGTAAATTATTATAAAGTCAAAGTCAATTAGACCAAGGCACTTTTGAATGTCATATAAAAGAAAAATAATTTAATCTAGTTGCCTCTTCTAAAAGGTAGTTTCTTATGGAGAAGTTTGGGCAAGAAACTCCACACTCACTCGTTTAAAATAAAATAATCGTAAAATTACCCATTTCACAGGCTATTCATGTTTTTCAACAAGCAATGGCAAGAAAGTTTACTGGAGAGGACAGAGGACAAAACAAAGGCTCTAGCTCTGATTGAAAAAATAGCTAAACCTGTAACGGGAAGACTGTCGGCCGCTACATCTCCTCGCTTCATAAAGACGCACCTGCCCATGTGCCTGCTGCCCCCCAACCTCCTGAACACTGCGAAGGTGGTGTATGTGGCGAGGGACCCCAGGGATGTGGCAGTCTCCTGCTACCATCACTCCAAGTTGTTCCAAGTGCTAGACTTTCCTAGCCCCTTCAAAGACTTCTGGAATCTATTTATAAGGGGACTGTGTGAGTAAACCCTTCGAAAGTACATGTACAGTCAGCAAAACAGATAGGTATGCAGGGTCGTCTGATATAGTTGAAGTTTTCAAAGAAGCCGATAGCTTTTTTCGAATGTAATTGAATTTAAAACGTAGTTAAGTTTCAGTCAGACATCCATCGGTTTCTATGAAAACTTCAACTATATCTGACGACACTGCATACCTATCTGTTTTGCTGTGTGTTCATTTTGAATCGTATTGCAGCATTTTCGTAATAGATTGGCAAGGTTTTTGTTAATGTTTCAGTTACAGAACAACCATTTTTTGACCATGTGAAAGAAGCTTGGGAATGCAGACATCATCCGAACATGCTGTTCTTATTCTATGAAGAACTTACACAGGTATAACGAAACATTTCAATGCTACTCATCACAGAGATAACAGGAATGGTGCTGAAGGAAATTCGTAAAAAAACACGCCGTTTCTTTAATTTCAGGACCTACCAGCGGTTATCCGTCGCGTTGCAGACTTCCTCGGCAAACATCCTACAGATGAACAGATATCGCGACTCTGCGATCATCTCAGCTTCGAAAACTTTAAGAAAAACGATTCTGTTAACTTTGAAGAACTGAGGGAATATGGTGTACTTTCTCCTGAAGAAGTGTTTATTAGAAAAGGTTTATTGTTAATTTTTTAGCACAAAATATTTGGTGATTTTACCAATTGTTTTAAAAATAATGGGCTTGAACTAAGGACTTGAAAAAGACTCAGTATGTCCTCGTCCTCTCGAAGTAATCCTATAAAAGAGTCATAGGTAGGCTTGTGTTTCGACAACCTGTTGAAAGAGAAATGTTATTTATCTCAAAAGAGTGTAACAGACCTAGGTATTCCCTTCCAACCTTCTAGCATAAAAGAAACTTGATATCAGATGATGAAGTCATACATTTCTATTATCAGGTAAAGCAGGCGGTTGGCGCAGTTACTTCGACGAGGAGATGACGCAACAGGCTGAGCGATGGATTGCCGAAAACCTGCAAGATACTGACCTGCGCTTTCCTAGTGTATAATTATTGTTATGTATTCTTTAATTTAGTCATGTATGTACATGTGTGTAAGCTGTGGTTACTTGTAATTGTACAAGTTGAAATTTTGTATACGATCATATTAATTAATCATGGTTTGTACCTATACCTCAAATAAATTAAAAAAAAAAAAAACAAATAAATAAATAATTGAAAGAGATATAGTTTTCCTATAGACTACCATTTTGTTTTATCGTATATAAATCCCCATATTATCGGAGGACCTGGATTCAATAGCCAGGTCAGGCAAAGTATTAAACTGTTGTGTTTTTCGATTTGAGGAATTTGTCCCTAACAGCTATGGATGTGATTCTATATGGGACATACATACTCTCACGCCTTTTCACATGGGTACCCCCATGTGAAAAGGCGTCAGAAACCATAGAACGCCACCCGCTACGATCCTTACACACTCCTTTCGCCTCATCATACCCATCAATTCATACAAGAATGCCGGTTACGAGTACCTACTGCGCGTACATGGGATTAATAACTAAATCAGAATCGGGTCGAAAGACGTACAAAAACGGTCTGCTGGTTAACGTTGAGGGTACCCAGTAGGTGGATTCTTACTGATCGGCTGGCTTGAGTCTTGAAGTAGCCAGGATATCATCAGCTACAACAATACACAGTTCTTTATTGTTATCGTAAATTATGATTACTTGTTTGCGATTGCGATATATACTATTATCAAAAGACATTTGCAGGAGGTATATCGCATAGATAAGTTTAAAATACATATTTGAAAATCGGGTATTAATAATAGTCCCATCGTTTATTTCATATTGTAAGGTTGTGTTGTGTTAAGTAACGATGGCACAAAAAGATTTGCCGTTCCCTTTCGAATGGAAGGAGCTGAAGCCTGAAGAGGAAGCATTGGTTAAAAAAACATTCGGTCGTGAGTGATCTGTGTTTGTCCTCATTAAAGTCATCAGCCGAACGACGTCCATTGCTGGTCATAGGCCTCCCGAAAAGATGGCCACGATGACCGGTCCTGCGCTGCCCTTATCCAGCGGTTTTCCGCTACCTTGAATAAAAGATCATTGTAACCGAATTTTGAACCGCCACCGTATTTTATTTAATCCTCTTGTTGCCAGTGACAAAGTTGAAGTGTCTGTGACACTGGTCAATAAACACTTGTCGGTTGTTAGAAAATTAGATAGTAATCCTCAAACAGTGACGATAAGCCAAACTAGATGATCTGTCGTAGCTTATAAATAGGAAATAGCTCTCAACAATGAACATAAAAATAAAGCAGTCGCAAACACAAGAGTTACGACTGTAACTCTGTAACTGACTGAACTGACAGAGTACCTACCTAAATTTTTTAATTGACTATTTACATATTTTTCAAAAGTATTATCCCACGGAAACATAAAAACTGGATAAAAATACTATGTCAATACCTACATTTTTGTACGAATGCAGTTGCATAAATGCAGATAATTTCTTTTAGCTGTTAAAGCGTGAAAGAGTAACGAACATCTATCCATTCATTCATCCTCGCAATTAACTTTGATGACTACTTTTAACAAAATGTGTCTTCCTCCAGACATGCCTGCAAACTACATCCGCTTGGGTCCTAAAGGCTACATAGTCTTCAAACCGTACAAGAAAGATGCTGCGAACATCTACAACATGCCCTTAAGACCAAGTGACGTGTTCGTTGCCACTTACCAGAGATCTGGTGAGTATTATTAATATTATGAAAGGTTGTGAAAATGTCGAACCGAATTTATCGGCCGGTTTATGTGTATTGACCTTGTGTTGACATTGCAATAATTAGGACCTTTTCTACAACCTCTCAGTAGACTTTAAAAATGGAACAGACTTCAATGAAATGATCGGATAAAAAAATAATTTAAACTCTTTGGTAGGTGTCAGAACAGGCCCTTAGTTCAATTGTAACGGGTTTTTAAATTAAAAAAATATGACCTCACTACTCGATTATCCGTTTGTTAGTCCGTTCATCAGTCACGTGTCCCTCTTGCCGTACAAAAGGCGTTTTCTGGCACATATTCTGAACTCATTTATTTCTTACATCGCTTTTCTCAGGAACTACATGGACACAAGAATTAGTTTGGCTGATTGTAAATGATTTGGATTACGAAAAAGCAGCAGCGACACCCGTCACTGAACGATACCCTTTCTTGGAGTGAGTATACATGACTGTTGAATTTGACATGACTTCTTTAATTTAATATTCCAGATCAATCCATACTAATATTATAAATGCGAAAGTGTGTCTGTCTGTTACCTCTTCACGCTTAAACCGCTGAACCGATTTAGGTAAAATTTTGTATATAGAGATAGTTTAAGACCCGGGGAAGGACATAGAATAGTTTTTATCCCGGAAATCACCCCCTAAGGCGGTGAAAAGGGGGGTGGAAGTTTAGATTCAAGTACGATATAAACAAGCTTCACACGGACGTAGTCGCGGGCAAAAGCTAGTTTTAATATAAAATTATGTCGCCGACAATCTTCACCCTAACCCTTAATATAAACCGGTAATCAGAATGTGTCACCTCTATAAGGACTTTCTGCCACAAAATAGTAATTCCAAAAGACTAAATCAATTATTAAACCCCATTAAACATAAAAATTACATTACAGCGGCTTCATGTTCTATGAAGAGGACACAAAAGAAGAATACATAGACGTAATCGCAAAAGCAGACGAATCCTTTGATAGAGAGAAGTTTTCGGAATTGATGACTTTCTTGTCAAAGCCAGTGACTCCGATGCTGGCTGCGGCTCCATTGACTTCGACACGCTTCATCAAGACACACTTACCTATGTCCCTGCTACCCCCCAAACTCTTGGATACAGCGAAGGTGGTGTACGTGGCTCGGGACCCCAGGGACGTAGCTGTATCCTGCTTCCATCATTATAAATTGTTCAAGATGACGCGCGACTGCACTTTCGAAGAGTTCTGGAACGTATTCCACAGGGATCTATGTAAGAAGGGACAACTTATGCTGTAAACAATATTCTGTTCTCTTTCCACATTGAGCTCCAAGGGCGTCGATTTTTAATTGGAAATGTGATATGCTAGCTTTTTTTTGGTTTAATGTTCCAAACACAATTTACATTAAATAAACAATAATATAATGAAGAAGATGGCGGAACGGCTTAGATGAATTTCTTAGGAGTTAGCGAGATGAGGTCATCCTGGAGAGTGGAAGGAATGGTGGAAGAAAAGGGCAAGAAAAAAAACGGGTTTTTCTTTTTCTTTCTTCCCGTGACCAAAGGGCTGGTTTTTACCTTGGCCAGAGGTTAGCATTGCCATTCAACGTGGCAATGCGGCCAGTCTTTTGGGCACATTTCCAGTGGACAGCGATGCGGATGAATTATTTGATGCCATTTAATTTTAGTTTCTCTTTTTTTTTATTCGGGTTGTTATTTATTTTGTTTTTCTTAATTTAAAAATCAATTGACGTTTTCTTCTTGCATTCGTGCTAGACCCTATGAGTCGTAGACTTAGTCCACCTTCATTTAATTAAATTATGTAATGTTATAACTCAACGTACTGTAATAACGTTTATTGGTTCACAGTCTCATTGACGCCATTTTTCGAGCACGTCAAAGAAGCTTGGGAGAAACGACATGACCCGAATATGCTGTTCTTGTTCTACGAAGAACTAATACAGGTATACAAGTATTATTGTTTCCACAAACTAAAGCTGAGCCATGAGACGATTAGATCTTGGATAACACTATGTCATGTTGGAAAACACTCACGTAGGTACCTGTGTTGGTTGCGTCAAGTGCACTATCATTAGATAATTGGTGGAAGTATTTAAAGGTCATACGAAAACTTTAAGCATGGATTCAGAATTTTAACCAAGGCGACTGCTGAGTATAAAGTGGATCGAATCCCAGGTCGGGCAAAGTGTTATTGGATTTTTCCATTAGGATTTTCTAAATATTCCTTAGAGTCTGGATTTGTGCTTGGTTGATAGATGGCTCGCCCCACATCAACATAACTGGCGAAATGTGGGTGTACTAATGGGTACACCTCTGCCTAATCCTTCGGGGATTATAGGCATAATGTTATGTTATGATGAAACCCAATGACCAAAGGCATAACTTTATTTATTTTTTTATTTATTTAAACTTTATGCAACAAAAAAGTACAAAGGCGGACTTAATGCCTTAGGCACCGCCTAAAGCCATGCCTTTGGCTAACTTTCCGTCGGTTATTAAAATAAAATCAGCTGTTTCGTTCAGAAGTGGGACAAAATATATGTAATAGTTGTTTTGTTTTAGTTGGTTTCTAGAATGTTTTGTACTGAATTGAGGTAAAAGTTTTTCTTACGATGTGAAAAAGTGCATAGTTACTATTTGCACGTTGTGTGTGCGGCCATAAAGATTAATGAATAGATAAATCCTCGCTTTGTGATAATTTGAGCTGTTTGATTGTAAGATAGGTACTTGACTTTGGAAAAAAACAAATTTGTATCTATACATCTTACATTGCAATCTAACTAAAGATACTATATAATAAACCTTTAAAGAGGCAAAGTTTATCTGTTATTACTTTTGTTCTTGTGAGTGACCTTTCGCTTTAAATATATTTAGATTTAATGAGTATTCAATTAAGTATATTTCAGGATTTACCGGCGTCCGTTCGGCGTGTCGCAGATTTCTTCGGCAAGCAGTTGACTGATGAACAGATGAATCGCCTCTGCAACCACTTAAGCTTCGAAAACTTTAAGAATAATAAGTCAGTGAACTATGAACATTTGAGGGACACAGGATTTCTTGCTAAGGGTGAAACTTTTATTAGGAAAGGTTAGTCATTTTTCCACTTAATCATTATTTCTTGGTAATTTTCCAAGGTATACGTTAAAACCGTTTAGGTAGGTACGTCTAAACCTTTGCAATGATAATTTAATAAGTCCTTTTCAACCGACTTCAAATTAGAGGAAGTTCTCAATACGGCGCGTAAGGTTTTTTTTTAATTAGGTACTTTAGTTTTGGAAGTCTGTGGCAATACCTACATAACAAAAAACAAAACCAAAGCCTCCGACTTCCAAAGCTAGAGTTATTTTTTATTTTGAAGTTTTTGAAGGCGATTGTCTTTTTTTGGAAAAAGCTTTTTTTTTATTGAAGTTAAGTCTAGTTCTAATCAGCATTGCCAGACAACGTGCCAATGCTGCTATCCTTTTGAGTACTTTTCTCATTGACAGTCAAAATCAAAACATTACCAATTACAAATTGTACATATTTACTTCTATATAGTTTTATAATACTTATAATAGTTTTGTAGAAGGTGTTTAATGATAGATTTAAGTCTAGTTCTCTATTTTCAGGTAAATCCGGCGGTTGGCGTGCATACTTCGACGAGGAGCTGACGCAACAAGCTGACCGGTGGATCGAAGACAACCTGCGAAATACTGATTTGCGATTCCCACATATAAAACATTAACAGCTTTTATTATAAAATATGTTTGTACATATATTACAATATATTGTAAATTAAAATACCTATATAATGGCGTGGGCTAATATTTATTAGTAAAAGAAACAATAGTCATGAAAACACGAATGTAATTAATGACAGAACAACTTATGCGAAACACTGTTATTAAATTACATCATAAAATACACGGGAGCGAACGAGAGCCGCGGGAAGAACAAAATATCAACCGTCCGCCTTGAAGCGGGTACGCGCAACTGTTGCAGCAGCGCGCGGGGCGCGGGAGGTGACACGTATGCATAGCGCATGTGCGCGACTATATCTGACATACAACCCTACGGCTGCGCGCGTTACGTCCGACACCTAACCCTGCGGCCGCGCGGGTGTTACACCTATTATGTTATTGGAAAAATATAACTAAGTTTAGTTAAATTTTTTAATATCTACAATGCGAACGAGGAGTTTGTGTAAATTAATAAATACTTCCAATAAATTCGGTCAAAGCAAATCATTTATTTTAGTTAGACCTTTAAAGTACACCTTTGAAGTTTGAACGCCTTATAGGTAAAAGAAAAAAAAATTGAATTAAATCGAAAAGGTATTTTCTTATGGAGAAAAATGAGGAAGAAACTCCATACTTACTGTTATAAATAAATAACGCTAACGATTTGAATTGAAGAAAATAAGTTTTTCAATAAGAAATGGCAAGAAACTTTTACTGGAAAAGCCAGAGGACAAAAAAAAGGCTTTAGCTCTGATTGAAAAAAAAACCTACCTCCATTATTTTCATGTATTTATTTGTGTCTATGTTTCTTCGATAATACGTAAGCTGTGGTTAAGTGTAATTGAGTGTGCATTATAAAAAAAATTAACTTGTACAGTTTATATTTTGTAGCCGATAATTTTAAGGAATCATTGTTCGTTTACTTACTACAAATAAAAAATAAATTACGTGCAATGTTTCAAATAATAAAATAACTATAATGAAGTGTTCCTATTAAGATTTTTATTTTATCGTGTGGACTCATGTTATACCTTGGTTGGAGGTCCTGGAATTGATACCCGAGCCAGGCAAAGTACTGTTGAGTTTTTTTATTTTAAATTAGGAATTTGTCCGTAGTTGCTATGGATATGTGCCGGTAAATGGCAATTGGCTTGCCCTCTATCCTATTAAATCGGTTTAAAATAACTTAATCAGAATCGGGTCAAAACAAGTGCGAAAAATTAGTGATACTACTGACTGGCTGGCATGGCCCGTGCGCATTTGAAGTAGGCAGAAATTCAGCTAGAACATTACATAGTTCTTTATTGTAATCATAAATCGAGATTACTTACTTGTTTGCTATTACGATATCTACTATTATCAATAGATATTTGCGTGTGGTATATCGCATAGATAAGTTTAAAACACATATTGTAAATCAGATATTAATAATAGTCCCATCATATATTTCAAATTGTAAGGTTGTGTTGTGTTCAGTAACGATGGCACAAAAAGATTTGCCGTTCCCTTTCGAATGGAAGGAGCTGAAGCCTGAAGAGCAAGCATTGGTTAAAAAAACATTCGGTCGTGAGTGATCTGTGTTTTTATACCTAAAGGCCTCCCCTATAGATAGCACCGTGAAAGGTTCTGCGCTGCCCTCATGGAGCCGTTTCCCGCGACCTTGAATGAAAGATGATTGAAACCAAATTTTGAACCGTCTGTTTGCATTATGCATTAAAATATCAAGATTCTTTGTAATTCCGTGTAACTGTGACGATAACTTTTAACAAAATGTGTCTTCCTACAGACATGCCTGCAAACTACCTACATCCGCTTGGGTCCTAAAGGTTACATAGTCTTCAAACCGTACAAGAAAGATGCTGCGAATATCTACAACATGTCCTTAAGACCAAGTGACGTGTTTGTTGCCAGTTATCAGAGATCCGGTGAGTTATTGCCTAGGTTGCGATAGACATTAGTGGGTCGACACATTCGGTTTGGCATTTTCGATACAAATTTTTCAAACGTTGTATTGAGTATTGAACCGAATTTGCCGAACACATTATAGGTGTTGTAATTGTGACCATTTAAATTGTATTAATAAGGACCTGTTTACAAAAATTGAACTGAATTTGGTGAAATGATCTAACAGACAAGTAATTTAATAAAGCTTTTGGATGGTGAAAGTGAAACAGCTCTTATTTGCCTAATATTTAAGAATTATATCTCCTTACTAGAATGTTCACTTGTAATATCAGTCAATTTCCGTAGCTCTTGTCGTACAAAAGACATTCTCTCGTGACACTGAACTCATTTGTTTCTTACATCGCTTTTTTCAGGAACTACATGGACACAAGAATTAGTATGGCTGATTGTAAATGATTTTAATTACGAAAAAGCGGCAGCGATACCTCTTACTCACCGATACCCTTTCTTGGAGTGAGTATTCAAACCTATTATGATTATTGATTGAGTTTTTAACTCAATAAAACTGCTCTTTATTATATACCGCCCTAGATTTTTCCAGCGCCACAAATCTTTACCTTAATAGTTTTTTACTGAATGTTGTGTTGTTGTATGTGTTTTTTACTAACGAATGAATCGCTTAAAAAACAAACTTCTCCCACAAAATAGTAATGTTCCCAGTTCCCACGATCAAAAACAAAGGTGAAAAGATTATAATGTAAAAATGGTTAAAAATTGCTCCGCAATAAGTAGGTATCCAGTTTGCATTTAGTTGATTTAGTTTAGTTACTTTATGAAAAATGGCTACCTATAAAATAACATAACATAACATCACGCCTGTTATCCCCGAATGGTTAGGCAGAGGTGTACTCATAAGTACACCCACATTTCGCCAGTTATGTTTTTTTTTACCGTTTTTGTTTTTTGTTTTGCTACCTAGATAAATTTACTTTATTATTAACTTTTCTAATGGCGTTGTTTATTTTTTTCCCCATATTTGTAATAGGCATGTTTAAGTGTGTACTACTGTATACCTTACCTATACCATTTTAGAAACACAGTTTTAAACTGAACTTTAATACTCTATGTTACCCAAGTCTGTATGCATGTGTGTATTGACTGTTTTCTGTTTTGTATCCCCTAAATAAATAAATTAACCTTAATAATTAACCTTGCAAAAACGCATCAAATATCAGACATTAAACTTAAAAATTATATTGCAGCGGCTTCATGTTCTTTGACGAGGAGATGAAGGACGAATACATAGACGTAATCGCGAAAACAGAAGAAAACTTTGATAGAGAGAAGTTTTCGGAATTGATGAGTTTCTTGTCAAAGCCAGTGACTCCGATGCTGGCTGCGGCTCCATTGACGGCGACACGCTTCATCAAGACACACTTACCTATGTCCCTGCTACCCCCCAAACTCCTGGATACAGCAAAAGTGGTGTACGTGGCGCGAGACCCCAGGGACGTAGCTGTATCCTGCTACCACCATTCAAAATTGTTTAAAATGTCGGGCAACTGCACCTTCAGAGAGTTTTGGAACCTCTTCCACAGAGATCTATGTAAGAGGAGAAAACTTATGCTGTAAACAAAATTCTGTTTGTTTTCTACAATGATGTCCTGAGGCCCTGGTACGAACGCATAGATTTTCGAAAATCGACTGAATTTAGTAACCATTACTCCTCGCGCTCGTGCCAGAGCCTTTCTTGTCTACGGTGATGGTAGCCCATCTCAAGCACTAACCCCCCCCCCCCCCAAAGCAACTGTGAGAAATCTTAAAGTAAAGTAGATATTATTTTAATTAAACTTTTTTGCACCAAAATTATCAAAAAAATGTGGGCTTTTAGTGTTTACTTTGCTAAAAAACCTATCTTCAGCGCGGCCCCAAACGACAATCCTGGATCCGCCTCTGGATGGTAGAGTAAATTAATGAAAAACTCAATGTTCTGTAATAACGTGTAGGTATTGGTTCACAGTTTCATTGACGCCATATTTCGAGCACGTCAAAGAAGCTTGGGAGAAGAGAAACGACCCGAATATGTTGTTCTTGTTCTACGAAGAACTATCACAGGTAGGTATACTATTTTTATAGTTTCCACAAAGTTAAGCTGAGCCTTAAGACGATTAGATCTAGGATGATATTATTTATCATTAAGGTAGTCACGTAAGTACCTGCATTGGCTGCGTCAAATGTAAAATCAGCAGATAACGAATGAAACAGACGAAATGCGGAACATCGTAACGAAAGCTATTACAATTGAGTCAGAAAAATCTGATTTTGCATATAAAAGTAACCAACTGACCATACAAACATTTCCATACCCATACATCATCGATACCATCCAAAACATGCTCCATACATACGCACCCTACCATACTCCAAACCCTCCATACCTAATCCATATTTTTGCTATTTTTGTCTGATTATGTTTTAATTTCAACTTCAAATTCAAAATCATTTATTTACTCATAATGGATAGGTAATACATAAAATTGTTAAAACTAGAGCATAGAAACCTTACGAAGATTTTCATCGCTTGGGGGTCTTGAAACAAGGGTAAAAGTTTCCGTTACGTGTGTCATAATTTCTATACAGGATCATTTAAAATTTGATTATTACAAAAATCAAAAATGCAACTTAACAAGATCGTAATGCATGGATCAGCTGTTTTTTTTTTCATGATTTTAGGGTTGGTCCCATTATCCCATAGTAAAAGTTGTTCATAATCATGATTACAATGACCCCTTTTTAGATTTCAGGCAAATTCTCAATTATCCAACCCGTATTAAGAAATGCATAGTCACTATTTGCACATTGTGTATATGGCAATAAGATTAATAAATAGCGTAAATCCTCACTCTCTGATAATTTGAGCCGTTTGATTGTGAGATACCTACCTACTTGACTTTGGAAAAACACCAATTCTTATCTGCACATCTTACATTGCAATCTACACTACATAATAAAGAGGTAAAGTTTATTTATTTCTATCTTTTGCCCACGACTTCGTCCGCGTGGATTTTTTCACACGCATTCTCCATACCGACTTTGGATCCCCGTTTCATCAGGTGGTGAATTTTGGAAAATCTGTTCTAAGCGCACGTCTACTGACTAAAACTACCTTCATGTCCAATCACACCTAAGTATAGGTGAGATTGGACATGAGGTTTCGATATTTCATGATGAATAGCATTAATTTATATTTCAGGATTTGCGAGCGTCTGTTCGGCGTGTCGCAGAATTCTTCGGCAAGCAGCTGACTGATGATCAAATGAATCGTCTGTGCGACCACTTGAGCATCGAAAACTTTAAGAATAATAAGTCGGTGAACTATGAAGATATGAGGGAGATTGGAGTTCTTGCTAAAGGCGAAACTTTTATAAGGAAAGGTTGGTCATTTTTCCTTCAGTAAGCTGCTACTGCCACATATTTATTTTAAAAGAATAATTGTGGAGGGTTTGCCCATTCTTCTACATACAAAACTACCTTTTGGAAGGGGCAACGAGATTATATTTTTTTTTTTTGTTATGTTTGTTTGTGGAGATGACGCTCTACCGCAGCGACTTATTTACTGTACGGTGTACTTAATTGAAATAAATGATAAGACTTCAACTGTTGTTCGGCCAAAATATTAACAGCGTTTACCTTTATAATGATAATTTAATTGGTCGTATTTTGATTGATGTTGAGCTTTTAATTCTCAGGTAAAACCGGTGGCTGGCGCGCATACTTTGACGAAGAGATGACCCAACAAGCTAACCGGTGGATCGAAGACAACCTGCTAGATACTGATCTGCGATTCCCACATATAAAACATTAAATTATTGTATTGTATTATTATTGCCTTATTTCAAAATAAACATATTTATACATGTACTATAAAGTATTTCAATTAAAATATTTTTTACTAAAATGGTTAAAGAACCCTCAACCCTTAAACCTCTGCACTTCTCTATTCCTTGCATGACTGACCAGCTTCTTGAATATACGCATGTCTTTCTAATTGAGAGATTTTTAAAACTATCTTAATATCTTAGAGGTAAATCTGCATCTACTTACACTAATACAAAAAAAAATAAGAAAAATTAGAAAAAAGATTATAAGAAAGAAATATTTGAATTTTTGTATGTTTGCAACGAATTATTTCAAAAACAACTGGACCGATTTCAAAAATTCTTTCGCCATTAGAATGCTACATTATCCTTGAGTAATAAAGGCTACATTTATTTATTAATAGAAAAATAGCCATAAAATGTCTTTCATCGCATACGCTGTAGAAACTATTGATGATATACCAAAAAAAAACTACATTATTAAAGAACATTCTCAATATCTGCAAAAGAAAACTTCGCGATTAGTTATATCACTATAATAACTTTTACAGATGTCAAAAGTTGATAAAAATGCGGCCCAAAATCGGACCATGTTTTCCTTAAAACATGGTCTGATTTTATCGACTTGTTATCAACCTTATCCAAATAAAAGTATAATTTCATATTTTGTCAATACTTGTATAATTATTATCATCGAATTATTATCAATATGTTTTTTTGTAATTAAACCTTTATAAAATTACATATTAAATAAACAGATTATCACCGGTTTAAAAATAATAATAATAATAATAAGGAAAACCACAGTGCAAAAAATAACAGATTTAATCAAGTAGAATTTTTTATTTATTTTTTATTTTTGGCCTGTTCACCCCTTTAAAATCTCCCCTTTTTTCAGTTCTTGGTAGCCGGGTACTTAGTAAAAAAAATAGTTTGACAAGACAAAACAACTAATGAAAAGTACCTATATGTTGAGACATAGGTCTACCTACAATTTAGTCAAAGTGGAAAACTCTGAGGGCCACCTCTCAAGGAAGTAGCCGTTTCATTCCAAATGTTTCAATACAATCGAAAATGACGCGTGTGCCGATCTAGCACCTTGATATGCATATTAAAACGTAACCGGCTGCACTTGAAAGCCAGTTGTACGTTTACAAGCAAACAAAGTCTTAAGGGCAAACAGTGTGGAACTGCTTTACCAAGTTAATTTGACCTTAAGCAGTTGCCATTGATTCGAATCTCGCAGTACTGTGCCCACGGTCGCAAGCGCAGCTTGTGTACACTCACTTTATCGTGTTATTTGGAACAGCACAACCATTTTAATCCGCGTAAATAAATATTTCGTGTTTTGTAACATTGTAAAAGACATCGTAGTTTGATTGATCAATCGTTAGTGGTAAAAATGAATTCGGAAAACCAGTTTCCTTTGGAGATTGAAGATGTGGAGCCAGGATTGACGAAAACATTGTTGGAATATTTTACTGGTAAGCTAATTTGCATGGAAGAATTTCTTTTTCGTACCTACGGTCTACTTATATAAATGAGACCATGACTGTGTTAGTTACAGTTAGTCATAGTGGGCAACTCAGAAATACAATAATATGTAGATTATAGTTACCTCCAATTATTGTATTTATGATTATATATAACTAGTTTTGTATAAAACACGGTGTTATTTACTCATTATTTTGGGTTTCAACAATGTTTATCAACACTATTATACCTCATTACCAGAAGTGTAATGACCGGGAGTACGCGACGCCCTTAGATCAGAGTTAGTTAATTAGTATCATTAGTGATGATGTGTTGCATTTGGAACTTTGTTCCGACTACTATAAAGTTCTTAATACAAAAACTGACTTTCGAACATAATCTAAGATGTTAATTTTATATTATAAGCTTTATTTGCGGCGTAATAAAGTTCAAAATACAAATTTTGGTTCAAAAGTTCAAGCTTAGACTAGACTTTAGTTAGAATTTGTTTAGTAAATGCCGGTAAGAATTCCACAGGGAGTTTGCCTTGGCCCCTTTCAAAAACTTCATTATTTGTCTAAAACAAGCTAGACTTGACTGAATTAAAAGCAAGGTATTTTATACATGTCGAATTTAACTTTTAGAAAATAAAAGTGACTGAATGGATTCATAAACGATTATTTGTTTATTTATTTAGATAGGTACCTATAAAATTTATAGGTACCTATCTAAATAAATAAACAAATAATCGTTTATGAATCCAATGACGCTGTAAGTGACAGTAGGTACGTCATAATACTTACTAAGAATTGAGTAGGTAGGTGCTTATTTTATCAGTTCATTGACTTTTGATACATTTAGTAAAGTAGGTCAATAGAACATTGGACATTTTAGTTAGCTGTAGGTATAACCGTCTCTCGTTCGTTATGAATGAGTTTTAAATTCACACAGAAGAAAGTAATGCTACAAAAATAAAGCAAGAAATATCTAGGTCAGTTTCTAAATGAATAGGTTAGATATTAAAAAAAAAAAAAAACATTTAAAATAGGTAAATGAATAAAATAAATAAAGTCGCGGAATCAATAACCGAGAGCAGACGATGAGGTTATTTTGGTCAAAACGAGCCAATCCACAATCTTTCAGGTAGGAATTATGGCAAACTAATTTAATACCTAGTTCAAAGCTTTTACTCGGTAGGTATGGTCTACTGAATTTCATTCAAACTTTCAAGTCCTTATTTTTTTAATAAATGAACGGATCTTAACGAAACTACATAAACATAGGACTAAAAATTTATCAGAGAACATTTTCGAAAAATTGTGTTACTGTGCCTACTGCTAAATTCCACCGATTTTAAGTTTTCCATAGAGAATAGAGATTTTCAACAACTTTTTTTTAATTAAGACATTTTGAAAATGATCCATGAATTAATTCCAACATGCTCATTATTGAGCACAGTTCATTGCAATACCTGGTCTATTGGTATATAAAATAAATACAATTTATTCGTAAAACTAAATTATACACGTCTATAAATTGCGGAAACTGACTGCAAGGTCTACCAACCAAATTGGTTTCCCCGACGTAGGTAATATTTTCATTCGCAGGTGATTGTATCAAGGTTCAACAATAGAACCAATCAATAATTTGTTTTTATCTTTTTATTATCGATCAATATAGAATCAATTAAGTTTTTAATCAATAATTACTTTAATAAAATGCATAAAGCAATTATGTGATTCAATGTTTATGATAACAGAAGAAGAATTTATGTCTTAAATGTATAAGTTATATATATCCGTTTCAAGTTGTTTTTTTGAATCATTTACATGGCTAGCACTTAGCAGTGGCACAGCTTACCCTAAACAGGCCCTGTTTCAAAATTTGTTTGGTTAGGTAGAAGCCCCCCCGGCTTCTACCTAACCATAAGACCAAATGAACGATAAAGATTTTTCATAAAAGAAGCAAAAACATTTTTATACCCGCTTACCCTGAAAAACCGGAACCCTGAAAAAAAAAACCTATTTTTGATGAATTTTTGCTCACACGGGTTCTCGGCCCCTTTAGCTGGAGGGGGGATCTTTGATAATTTTGATGTGGCGTTAGCTACGCCTCTAGTACTTACAGTATCCTCTCATATGTTGCTAAAATGTGTGTTTCTTTTCTCAATCCAGGAGAAATGACTGGGTTCGTCCGCGTCGGCCCAAAGAAATATTTCTTCCCACAAAAGTACAAGGAAGAAGCTGCGAAAATCTACAACATGCCGCTGAGATCAACTGATGTTTTTGTTACTAGTTATCCACGATCTGGTAAGATTTTGAATGTTTTTTTTTTGTTTTTGCTGTAGCTGTTTTTTATTTTCTTTTAGCGGCCACTCGGTTGGTCACCATCGTCTATGGTCATCATGCGAATCTTTGATACAACCAGTAAAGATATATTGCCGTTCCCGCGTCATCTGTTGTGATTGGGAAATTTCCCTTCGAGAAATCCGGGATAGACACAATGTCTTGAGTGACTTTTGCACGCTACCTGGCAGCACCGGTCTATACCTACCAATTTAGCACACAGCTATTAGAATTAACTCATATTCTATTCACATTCTGTTTCAGGAACTACATGGACGCAAGAGTTGGTTTGGATGGTAGCAAATGATTTGGATTACGAAAAATCGAATGCTATCCCACTTACTGAACGTTACCCCTTTTTAGAGTAAGTTAAGACCAGTTCCCAACTAAAGTACCTGTCATTATCAGTGACCATAAAGGACGATTTAGTGATAATAATAGAGATAAGTAGGCTGCCAAAGTGCTAAATATTACACCTATAGTACCGTAAAACGCTGCAACTTTGCCAACTATGCGCAAATTTGCCTATTTCGTTTCAAATTATAATACCTCCCGTTTGCTTACTTTTCTCTCGTTTTCAACCATTTGGTAGGAACTATTTGTAAATAGGGCAACATATTTTTCTATTTTTATAATGATAGCTCCATTGATAATCTGTCAGTTGGTCGGCAAACACCGTTGCGAGTGAGTGGATTTTTTTGGCCTCCTACAACTTTCAACATTTTGGCTATAGTAACGGTGTTTCAGGGATGGAATAACATTCCAAGTTAAGAAAATATTGTCTTTTTTCCTAATCATTTGATATTTTAATGAAAAGGCACAGATTTCATGAAAATAACTTAGAAGGCAATGTTGCGCGCAGTTTTGAAAACTTGTGTGACACAACTTTGCCTAGGTCTAGGGTTGGCACTAAACTGATTTTATAAATAACACATTTTAATACGATTTAAATTGTGTCTTTATATTCTCACTGATGTGCAAAAGCGTCTCCGACGTTCAAACAGAATATAAATCATAAATAATTTAAGAGGCTGACGTTGTTGATTTTTGATAAAGCAATTTTAGGTACATAGGAAACATGACAGTAGGTAAGGTACATTCTTAGTGTACCTACTTACAGGTCGGACCGCTTTGTTAAAAGTGGAGCGAAGCTAAATATTTTTAGATTACTTGGTAAAAAGCTCGCCCCTTATTACTTTACGTTAAATTAATTCGCGAAACTTCACTATGTACCGTGTTTTTTTTTTATAAATTTTCCCTACCTTGATAAACTCAATACATATAACTGTAACATGTTACTAAACGTATCTAAATAACTGATGGAACTAAACATTTTAAAAAGTAACTAAAATCAATATTGAACACGTTTAACCAGCTGTAAACTTTTTTTTTTATTTTTTGTTTTATTTTATTTGAAAATTGTTTAAAGATTAAACCATACTCGAACATACTCAAATATGTTCTGATAAAAAGTATGTTAAAAAAATATTTTTTGATACTTATTAGTAGTTGTGAGACATTACTATCAGAAACCATAACGATTGTGATTTTTGCTGCAAAGTAGCACTCATTATTTTTTTTATAAGGATTAAAAATGTAAAAGTCATCTGTATTTTTTTTGGGTCAACCCTAGAGTCGAAAGACATTTTGTATGGAAAGTTTGTGGTGCCTGCTACAACTTTGCCCATTAGCTGTAATAAAAATAATAACATCAATATTGCATTTATTTAATCGCCGGGTAAAATCACGGTGTCTCATGCACACGAAAAAAAAATACTGGAACGATGAGCTTAATATATATTAAGTTATCCTTCTAGGCAAAGTTGCGTCTTTCACATACAACTTTGCCTACGTCTTTAAGTGCTTGTAATTCATAAGAACAGCATGAATTATAAAGTTTTGGGTTCTACCTGGCAAGATATAAGGTCTAACTTCCATCTAAAACTCACTTGAAGTCATAATAATAAATAGATTCAAAGATACAAGCAAAAAACGTCAAAATCCAGGCAAAGTTGCAGCTTTCTACGGTACCTACTGAAAATTATACCTACTTGAATACCTCTTGCTATCTTTCTGGTTATGTTTTGACTCTTACTATGTAAAGTAAACCGTAAATTCCGTAATGTACCTAACCAGCAACCAGCCTACCTGGTATTTTAACAGCGGACATTGTTAACGCTTTCACTTTATAAATCAAGCCTGCGTAATGCTTGGTCGAAGAATAAAGAAAACCGTTCTATTATGGCTTTATAAATAGGTTCTACGTATTATAAAGTAAAAATAAACATATTATTCAATCGTTCATAAGAACTATGATTGCAAATCGACGCCTACTAAACTATTTTGGTACCTAATTAAAATGCGTCACAAAAATTAGTACATAACTTCATAATATTTTCAGATTTTGTATATGCGTGCATCCTGAAAACAAGAAGAAGTTCATAGAAGAGAATAGTCATAGCAAAGAGAACCTGGAGTTATTAGAAATCGTCTGTCAGTCAGGCACAGAACAGCTTGCTGCGATGCCATCTCCGAGGTTCATCAAGTCTCACATGCCATTATCTCTATTGCCCCCCACGTTGCTCGATACCGCGAAAATGGTGTATGTAGCCCGGGACCCAAGGGATGTAGTCGTGTCGTTCTACCATCTTAACAGACTCATGAGAACGCAAGGGTACACAGGAGACTTCAAAACTTATTGGAACTTCTTTATAAAGGACTTGCGTGAGTTCGTGTTTCATTATGGTTCTAATTAATAAATAGCGATTTTGAAATGCTAAGAGTCGTGTAGCGTAGATTAATTTCCTGCTACAAGGAACTAGTTAAGTAATTAAGTGAATAACTATCAATATTGTTCACATCCGTAATTTAAAATTAATAATTATGCGGTCATTATATCGCAGCTGCAGAATGGTATTGTTAGACTGGAGATTTACGACAGAAAATTTCGCGCATGTGTCTTGGCGCGTAAAGGGACTCGCGCAAATGTCTGGCGCGGAAATGTCTTTCGCGCATCTGTCCTGATACCCAATAAAAATACTGTTGGTGCAGCTGTGATCGATGCTACAGATGGACAAAAATATTTATTATTTACCTCTGCCTACTTTCCCCAATTCATATAATATTCCGTCCTGTTGTAGACCACTGGACACCATTCTTTGAACATCTAAAGGAAGCTTGGGAGAAGAGAGACCACCCCAACATGCTGTTCTTATTCTACGAAGAGCTTTCCAAGGTTAGTTGCACTACATTTCTGTAAATACAGACGTAAATGATGCTAAGGCAATGGCGGAATTGGCGGAAATTTCAAATGATTTACAAAAATGTGTTAGATTAGATTGCCGCAAGGCGCAAGTGGTAGCAATTGCTGTTGCTGGGTTTGCCAGACGGTTCTAAAAGGTATAGTTGTCAGCAATTTGGCACGTAATACCTCGGACACCAGAATTAAATGTTGAGCCCGCCTTACAAAATGGAATAGGATAAATGGAACAGGGCGATGATGATATATCTTAATTTCGTTTCATCAGGATAATAGAACGCCACTATATTTTTTGTCGTTGTCACCGCTGTGCTAATAATCGCATTGACAATACAATATAGCTTCTTTTGTTTACTTCATCAGCCTGTCTTCAATATTCCCTCCCTCTCTATCCAGTAACCATATAAATTGTTTTTTTGTCATTGTTATTTCTTAGGACCTGCCGACCTCCGTGCGCCGTGTAGCCAAGTTCTTCGACAAAGACTACACAGACGAACAGATAGATCGTTTGTGTGACCATCTCAACATCGACAACTTTAAAAATAACAAGTCTGTCAACTATGACGTCATGAAAGTACTCGGTATTCAGATACCCGGCGAACAAGCTTTTATCAGAAAAGGTATGAACTTGAATCGCCTTGATGAAAACTTGTTTTTTTTTGGATGAAAATTTATGGAAATTGACATTTTCCTTAATTATGATATGGAAAGTTTGTTACAGTCGTGAATTATACTTGATTGGTTATTAGGTTTTTCTTTTGACTAATATATTTTTCGCATTATCAGGCAAGGCAGGCGGATGGCGCGATCATTTCGACGAGGAAATGACGCAGCAGGCTGAGCGGTGGATAGAGGACAACCTGCGCGACACTGACCTGCGCTTCCCAAACATGAAACTATAAATTAAGTATTAGCTTAGAAAGAAAAGAACATAAAAGGGTGATAAACATTTATTTCAGTAATATACTATGTTCCAGTTTTCTTTGTAACACCATATTTTAAGTATACAGATATTGAAAATTTCATATGAAAGCACTAGCAATAAGTAAACAATGCTATTTATTCCAATTGTGTTTCAATATCATTCACTGTGTCCGGTAATAAAAAATTTACTCATAAATAAAACAATGTCTCAGTCCTTCCTCACATTTTATTTAAATAATACGGTTATACAAAGAAAATAAATTAAAAGCCAGATTTAATCAATCATTCGTTGGTAATATAAAATTCTAAAACAGACTTATAATCATTATAATGGATAATAACCGTTTAAAGCCGGAGCGAAGCGAGCGTCCGCGTACGTGCGGGCACTCGCTCCGCTCCGCGTACAACGAATCGGCAACGTACACGTCTATAAAAAGCGACTCTATAATATAAAATTGGGAGCAGACTCCCGCACCTAACGACTCGCCGCCACGAACGACGTTAAAACTATCATACACTTATAGAAAATCACAAAATTCAAGCGGAAATAATAGGAATCGTTTTGTTGTATGTGTTGCCTACGCGATGACGTCAGGCAGCAGCGCGTTGTCTGCGGCGGGCGGGCTCGGCGGCGGCTTGCTCAGCGCCGCGTCGCCGTTGGACAGCCCGTTCGACACCACCTCCTTCTTGACTCCGTCTGTTGTTCTCTTGGTGACGGCCTTCTTCAGGCCTGTGTTACCCGACTGAAATGGACAACGATCGATGTATAGTAGGGCTGACACGCAGTAGTTTTAAACGGCATAAAAACGTCACAAAAGTTCTAAGATACATTAAAAATATTTTTTCGTCATATTTGATTAGTGATTTTAGTTATAAAGCTCACCTTTGGTAGTGCGGTCCTGGGTGGCGCGGCCTTGGCTGTGATGCGTTTGTTAGCGAGGTCCTTGCTTTGCTTGTCCAGAGGAGCGCGTGGCGCCGGCTTCGGTGCGCTTGGCCTGCGGAGGATACAAACAGTTACTCTCAAATCGCAAAAAAACTCTGACTCGTTATAATAAAATGAACAGCTTGCATGGCTCACCTAGCAGGGGGTGCGGCAGCCGCGGGCGGCGCGCGGGGCGTGGGGCGGGGCGCGGGCCGCGTGATGGGCGCAGGTCGCGGCGCGGGTTTCGCAGCTGGTTTCGCATCCTTTGCGTCACCGTTCGGGATCGGTTTTCTGTCGGTAGGTTTCGGCTGCGGCCTCGCAGATAGCGCGGGGCGCGGGGCTGTAGCGCGCGGCACGGCAGGTTTAGCGGCCGCGTCAGGCTTGGCAGCGGCGGGGCGAGTGGACGGCGCCGCGGGGCGGGGCGCTGGCCGGGCTGCCGGTGCCGCACGCGTCGTCGTGCTGATCGTGCGCGCGGCCGAGGGCGCCGGCTTAGGAGCCGCGGGCTTTGTTAGTGAAGAGCGCGTGGGAACGGGCGCCTTCGCCGGCGTGGGGGCTTTAGTGGCCGCAGGGGTGGTGCGCGCCCCGGGCGTGGCGGTGCGGGCGCTAGGCGTTGCAGGCTTGCTGGCCGGAGTGGCAGGCTTGGCTCCCAACGAAGTCTTGGCCGCCGAGGGAACCTTGGTTGCGGACGAGGGCGCCTTGCCGGTGGGCGTGCGTGCGGCGGGCGCAGTGCCGGGCCTCTTGATGGGCGCCGGAGTGGTGGCAGTCGGCGTGCGCGCGGGTGTTGCAGATTTAGGAGCGGACCGCGGCGTACGCGAGTCTGACTTGGCGGTCGGGGTCGTAGGGGACTTCTTGGCGGTCGGCTTAGCCTTGACCGCAGCCACGCCGGCGGCGGCCGCCGCACCTACAGCGGCGACGGCGGCGGCGGCGGCCGCGAGCTCGGCGCCGCGGGACGCGCTGTCGGCGGCCATGGGCGTGTCGCTGAGCGGCGCGGCGTCGAGCGCGGGCGCGGGCGGCTCCACGGCGGGCGTGGGCGGCGGGGTGGCCGCGGCCGGCGGCTGGACGGCCTCTTCGAGCTGAATTTCACTGGTGACGGGCACGCAGATTTCTTGAGCTCTAGACTCGGGAATGCCAATGTCAACGTCGGTGATGAGTTCGAGGCGCGAGTGTGGCGCAGGCTCATCGGGCAGGAGGTCGGGTGCGGGGGCGGAGGGCGCGGGCTGGGAGGGCGAGGCGAGGCGCGCTTCGGCGGACGGCAGCGGAGACGCGCACTCGGGCGTGGCGGCGCGCAGCTCGGCGGGCGCGGGCGACAGCGACACGACGGGCTCCAGGGGAGCGGGAGACTCCACGCGCGCAGGGGACTCCACGGGCAGCGGCGACTCACGCGGGAGCGGCACGTCCGCCGGCAGCGGGGACGCGGCGACAGGCGCGGGGGACGGGGACGGCGCAGGAGAGGGCGCGGCATCGGCGACGGTCTCGAACGCTTCAGTGTGGAGCGACTGGAGTGGCTCCGCGATGGTCGGTAGAGGAGATTCACTCGGCAGTGGGGATTCACTGGGTAGCACAGACTCGCTCGGCAGCAAGGATTCACTAAGTAACAAGGGCTCACTGGGTAATGGAGATTTGCTCGGTAGTGGCGATTCTCGCAACAGCTCAGACTCAGTAGGCAATGGTGAGTACGCAGGTAGCGGCGAGTGCGCAGGCAGTGGGGACTCGGTCGGCTGCAGGCTTTCGGCAGGCACCGGAGAATCTCTTAGCGCTTCGCAATCGATCGGTAGTGGAGACGCCTTTGGTGGAATGGTTTCTTTCGGTAATGGAGATGGAGAATCTCCTGGCATCGGAGACTCGCTCACTTGTACAGTCTCGGCCTGCAACAGTGTATCCTCCGGTAGAGGGGATTCTGTTGGCAGGGACAGCTCCGCTGGCAGAGGAGAGTCACGTAGTAGCGGCTCCTCTACCGGTAAATGCGATTCGTTCGGAATCGGAGACTCACTTGGGAAGGGGGACTCCGTCGGCAACGGGGACTCACTGGGAAGAAGTGTTTCGGCTGGAAGAGGCGACTTGGACGGTAGAGGCGATTCTGCTGCCAGCTCGTCTTCAACAGCGTTGGAAGCTAGTTGTGATGTAAGGTGTTCATTGTCGAGCTTAATTTCAGGTGCTTCAATTGCTGTTTCTATTTCAGAAATAATTTGTTCGACATTTTCAGTTTCTTCGCTGATTTTAATTGGAGTTATAATTTCAGGTTCAATTGAAACTGTTACAGTCACACGTTCACACGCTGCTGTTTGTGGAATGTCTGCATGTTCCACTGCAACAAAATCATCAATATCTGTAACTGGTTCAGGTGATTTTGATTCTTCAGGTTTTGAGTCCCCGAGTGGTGCAGGAGATACTGGAAGCTGTTCAGTAGAATGTGCATGTTGGATATCTGTAGGTACAGGAGAGGCCACTTGCTCCGATTCGAGCAAATGGTGAGATTCTACTTGATCATCATCCTTTATGTCATCAATGCCTAACTGTGGTTCTGTTTCAACACAAGGTGAATCATCAAGTTTAATTTCCATTTCAACGTCTTGTGATGTTTCATCTTGAGGTGTGAAAGGTCTGATATCTTTCTCACTCTCAGAGGGGTCTTGAGTCTCATCATTTGTAAATCCTAATTCTGAACTCTTGCCATCAGGTATTTCAGGTATTTGTTCAAAGAGTAACTTGTGAGATTCGGGAGTGTCAGTTTGCAACACTGTTTCTTGATTGATGTTGCTCGATTCAAATTCAATATTTGAATAACTTTCAATATTGTTAGAGCTAGTGACATTGTAATCTGCGAAATTGTTTCCCTGATCAAAGTTACCGATGTTTTGTGGGACACCAGGCCTGTCTTCAAACCTCATAATGTCATTGTTTGGTTCCAGAATATCTCTTTCTAGTTCAGACAAATCTGTGTGTTGGTCTGGGGAGATGTTTTCTTTATCATTTTCATAGACACCATTTGGCTGTATATCTTCATCATCACTGTCAGGTAAGGGTTGGACAGCATTGAGATCAACATGTGATTCATTTTTGGAGAGTCTCTCACAAGTGTCATCATCTTTTTCTTGATAGAAACTCATACTCATTGGATCCCTCTCTTTATTTTTCAGCCTTTCAAATAGTTCCTCGTTACCTTCAACGGCAAAAGGATTGGTTTCTGTGTGTGTCTGGAATACCTGAAAATAAAACACTTTTTTTATACTAACTGCTCATTACTTATATTCCTACTGTCTATAACTAAGCTGAACTAAAGTTAAACAAAAACATAAGCATTTCTAAAAGGATTATGGTTTAGTATTTAGTTTCAGAATTTATTTTCTAAAATGCAGTTTTTCTGTAATAATGGACTTATACCTCCTGCTACCTATTTACAAAAGATATTGCTTACAATTCTTATGCTTGCATAAAAGACTAGTATTAATTTTACAAAACATGCTATGGTGGACCCCAAAATGGTTATAAGGCCAGGAGGATTATTGTACATGAAAGTCCATTCATCCAGAAAAAGCAGGCTACACTCATATTACATAAAATTATTCACCTATCTCATGCTCCAGGGTTTAGGCTACAATACACGAAAAAAGAAAGCAAAACAATTCTGTGACTAACCTGAATATTACAAAAGTCAGTAGTGTCTTTCTGTATTCTCTCAAAGTCTTGTATGAGACCACTATCCTTGACTTTATCAGGTTCAATGCCAACATTGAATCCAAAGCCCAAACTGTCCATGTTACACTTATCATTTCCATTCAAGTGTTCTTTAACGGCTTCGTCTAGTGATACATTCTGTAAACAAACATTATTTTATGAATCATCACCACATCATTATAGCTTGTTAAATAGAAAACTTTCTATGTTTGTGTCTGCAATTTAGTAATTTATGTTCTGTAATCATTTCCCTTAGTGAAATTGTGAGCTTGTCCATCCCTAGCATTGTGGATGACAACTCACTTCACCTATATTTACTCAAACAAAACATATTTTCACAGAATACTACTGTTCATGCACATTGTTTGCGTTTTCCTCTCCCACACAAGTACCTTCTTAAAGGGCAAACCAATGAATAGAGACAAAAACATTCCATAAACCTCTCCGTTATTTGAATATATTGTAAATCTACAAGTTTTTGGAAAGATCATTAAAAAAAAAAGGAAAACTACAACCTAATTACTTTAAATAATAATTCTATTCTGAACTTGTTTTCAAACAAAATTAATAATATACTGAAGTTATGGGACAAACAGCTGCTGTAGTAAACAATTTCTATCACAAATTACATATCTATTTACCATACAATTTTATGAAATCTAAAATTAAACTTTACCATAGCATAAACAATCTTATTTAGTCACCTTTATATTACTGACTGGCTACATAAATAGCTTGTTTGAACATTTTGAGGAAAAACTTACATTAATTATAACAAAGTTCATCTATCTGTATAAATACTGCACCAGTTCCCATGGTTCTCATGTTTCAGTACTAATGAGACTACTTCAGCGCACATTATATCTGAACATTAATTGGAAGCATGTAAACAAAGACCATGAATTCTCAGCAAACAAACTGCTAATTGAATTCTGTTTTGGCTATTCTCCTTGCAATTCTTTTAACTTGGGTGAGTAACATTTTTGTGGAGCATTTCTTGATAAGTCTACATAATTTTGTTCTACAAAAGGTTATTACACTCCTGTCAAATAATCTATAGTTACTAATAGCCCACAATTCCGCATAAATGCGATAATACAACAGTTGATAAGAAATACATAAAATTTAACTAAAGCAAGTCATTATTACAAACAGGAAATTCTAGTCTATGTTATGGTAATAAAAGTGGTGTATTCTTATGACTCTGAGACTTGTATTCAGCAAGCAAGGGACCAAGGGAGTCTCTGTGTTCATAAAATAATGTAAGCTAAGTAATAGTCACACATACATACAATCATTTCCCAAATTAATCAGACATGCCTTTTTCCCACACTCTCACTTGACTATGTTTTTAGGCAATTACAAAACTTTCTCTTTTGTTATGTTAATTTTAAAGTCACATTGCACTTTGATTGACAATGTGACGGAGCAGATTTAAGGACCCATGTCCTTAAATCTGCGAAGGTTAAAATGGAAAATAATGTACTAGGATACTTACATGATGGCCATTAAGCTGATCACAGTTATCCAAGTCTAATAATTCAGCTGGTCTCACTACAGCTCCTGTGTCGAACTGTGCCTCATCCGGGAGCTCAATGTCATCCATTGGCAATGGCTTGCGAGGTGACTCTGCGAGCAGGACGTCTGCACCAGCCACACTCCCAGGGATGAACACCGGGGCATCAGGGTTGAGTGGTGAACTATTCATGTCTACTGAGCTGCTTTCCCAAGCCGACTGGAACATGTTACAAACACATTAATATTGGTAATAGTCTTCTTACATTATCATAACCTACAATATTTCTACTAGCTAATTTAGTCACCACCTGCAATACACTGAATCATGATTTGAAGGTCAACTTGAATAATGTATCACTTTAGCAAAGCTACGAAAGTCAATGGATTATAAATGTATGATAAACATACTCTAAGTCTATAAACTACATGTAGGAAGTTAATAAGAAGGAACTTTATTTTCTTACATTTAATAACTGTCAATGTTTCATTTGTTTCGGAATGCAGACGTTTGTTCTTTCACTGTAAATATGTACATACATCGTGGTCTAGAGTAAAAACATGCATTGATCGATTGTAGTGTCGTAATACGTTTAAATGAACTCACATTATCCTGGCAGGGTGTCTCGGAGCGCGGCTGCTCGTCGGGCTCCTCGCTAGGGTGTTCCTCACGCTCGCCCTCGCCTTTGAAGTAGTTCCACTCGTCTTCGGAGTCTTCGCCGCTCTCAGCTACATTATCCGCCACAGAACCGTCAACGTGGCCCTCCTCCACTGTGCACAACACCAAGAACACACTGTATTTATGATATTTACAACACTACAATAGGTACCCGCTGAACACCTGGCGACACGCAACATTCACCCATCCTCTCGCAATCCATGATATCAACAGGTGACACACCCTTGATTGAAAAAATCTCATTCGTTCGATTGGAGACAAAAACATCAGCTTTTGAGCTAGCGACAATAAATCATGAACGCCGGTGTTGTTTACGAGCGGCGTGCTAGCAACGATATTATACCGGTCGCGATTTCAAACTCGCGAGACATTCGCGGACGCCATTTCGAGAACAACCAGCGGATAGCCGGAGACACGCCCGAGATCGAATTTGGACAGTGTCGAGAACATGTGAGTGAACCTCCGGGAATCCTGCGCTCACCGACGACTGAGGGATGCGCCTTTGGGCGAACCGTTCTATTTCCAGAACACCGCTCCGCATGAATCAACACAGAAATAACCTTTCACAAACTGTTCGGTATGTGAAAATAATCAACAACATTCGCTAAAAACCACATACCGTGAACGGTAATTTCACTGCACAGATTATTATCTTCCCTGGCGGTGTAATATTCGAGCCGTAAAAATATAGACAAAGCCCCGATTACAATAGCAGCGACTTTCGAGAGTAGCACAGATCCGTTGGACGTTCAATGAGCGACTGCGAGAGGGACGAGGCGAGCGAGCGGGACGGCAGCGGCCCGAGGGCGAAGGGGCTGCGGCGCGCGGGGCGCCCGCTTGCACCCGATAGGGATGCCGTGTCATTTTATAATAATTCCCATTTTATTATTATTATCCTTGACATTATAATTAGGTATGTAACCTACCCAGCCTTACTTTTGTAAATATTTAATAATATTAGTGCCGTCATAAGCTGTCCGTAAGTTCTAATTTGTATTAGTCTGATAATAAAAACATTCATAAGTTGTGGGCGTGTTATTATTTAATACAAGGAACTGTCAAAAGGTTTTAACAAAGTAGTTTTGTAAGTACCTTTTGAGTTAATTGATTTTATTGTAAATAGAAAAATTTGAGAATGCGTTACACTTCTAACGATAAACAAAGTCTTAGTGTTTATTTTGTAATGCGTGGGTAAACGCTTACAGTAACTTAGTTATGTATTGAAAACTAGGTATTCTTTATAAAAGCCTACCCTATAGACTATTTTGGTTTTATATTGGCATTCGTAGGCGTAGGTACCCAAAAGTTAACAGGCGGTATTGTATTTGAGTCTTTTTTGGCTATTTTAATACGAAAGATGCTTTTTCACGATTTTTTTAAAATTGGATGTTGGATGTACCTATTTTGTTAACATACAAAAGATATTTTCGATGCTCATACGAATCATTCCAAACAAAAACACTTATTTAAAACTTTCAAGTTCCAAATCGTTCCCAATCTAAAAATGAGTAATCGATTCATCTGCATACAATCACGTCTAGAAAATGATTACTGACAGTTCTACATTTACAAACGCGGCGCAGCACGGATGTGGGTGAATGTGTGTAACAATCAATAAAGCGTGACACACACGATTCTTACTTTTTCTTTTGCTCTTATTGAAATGTGGCTCAGTCATCATGAGTGTGAGGAGTATGAGGCTCGAGATTAGCTGTCCATAACGGCTATAAGTAACGCATTTCTAATTAACTTTGTAAGGTCGTAAACACATTTATTACAAAAGACAGCGAAAAGACATGTTAAGAAATTTTTGCAGATACATTAGATATTTATTTTTAGTACCTATAGTTTCAACTATTAATAGCAGCACAATTCTTAGATTATTAATCAAATATCTGTTATACATTTGTACTCGCTTGTAATGTTTAAGAAAAAATAAACCTGTTATTAGGCTAAAATAATAAACAAACTGTTTGTCATCCCGCACAATCTCGCGTAGTATGAGTCAGTCGAGTCATGCATGAGGAAGTGGGTTATTATGAAACGTAGGCCATCCGACTAGGCGGCTACCTGTCATTCGTCCAGAGTCATGATCTCTAACCTGACACGTTCCGTCGCGGCTTCAACTGTGAATGATGCCAAAATTAAGTATCGCTGTCGACATGGCTTCAAATTCGGGGAAACATTTTGAAACGAACGAAGGGTTTTGCAGGAAGGTCGACAGTACGCCCGTGACCGTCCCGGAATTAGGTCAGATGAGATAGGGGCCGAGGATACTGCAGTGATATTCGCCAAATTGGGGAGTTGGTTATTTTTTACACTTTCTACTGTGTTGTCTGCGTTAACAGTCACACAGAAATATCACAAACATCATCCAGATCTTCGCGGAAAACGAACCCGCGACTTATTGCGCAGAAGCTAATCGTTCGGCTATTGCGCCAACCGTGTCGACTGTGCGTAGATTGAAAGATACGTAACGATCGCACGCAGGAGTAGAAAAAGGACACTCACAAAATATTCAGGTTGTACTCATGATTATTCATATCTTCTATTCAGTAAATGACTTATTTTACTGTCAACAAACAGTTGAGCAACTATAGAGATTCTCTCCTTAGGAATACGTCAGAGTCAACTGTTTTACTTTTCTTCAGTACACTACCACATTAGCGTTTTTTATTTATTTGGATGGCTTGAAATCGTCTTATGAAGAAACCACCGAAAAGTATCTAGCACTTCAAAACCAGAACCAGACAACACAGAATAGTTTAATGGTATGACATGTCATCGTTATGGACTGTTAAAGACTTAACGGTAAACTCACCAGCATGTGCAGGTGGGGTGGGTGGTTGTGGTTCTTGATTCCTCGCTTCCGCGTCTACGTCATCAGCATCAATATCGACGGCAGTTTCGGGCCCGAGGTCTTCGCTGTCGCTGTCCGAGTTGTCCACGCCGTTGTCTGCGGCTTCGGCCTCGGCTTCAGCTTCCGCGCATTCCTCGGCCTCGGCGTCGGCGGCGGCCGCGGCTGCGTCCACCTGCCGCCGGCACGCCTCTGTCTCGATGGTGAACGGCGGAGCGTTCATCATCGCGTTGTCCAGCCTAAAGGTATTGTATTAAGTTTTAGTTTGAAGGATAATTTATCAAAATACTTGTTCGACAACCAGCAGGTATTAAAAACCAAATGTGGATGACATTAGAGCTCAAAACAATATACGAGTATCGACCTATCTTATTAAGCCAGTATTTGTAGATAAGGACTAAATACATCTAAGAAATACTTAAACCCCTCTTTCCCAGAATTACAATCTGGGATTCTTATAATCGGCTTTATTAACTAATCCTTAAGCTTATATACCTTGGTTCTTTCATGAAAGTATGTCAAAATTTAAATACCTCACTTTGCCTTTCTGTCAAATTTTTAAAAAAGTGATAGGTATAAACTTTCATTTTCAAGACTCGTGCTACAAGATAGACTAACCCAATCCAAGGTCGCCTGGTTCAAGATAATGTCATTCGTAACCGTACGACTACGTTTTTATATGAGCTCCGTATGTATGAATTACCTGTAACCGGTTAACTGCCAAATATCTGTTTGACTAGTTTAAAAAATATATATACAGGCAGGAGACTTCCAATGTAGACGTTATTAGCTAATTTGTTGACACTGTAGATGCCTGCACCCAACATAATATGACATCATAAAATGATAGCGTGGACTAAAAATAGGGATTATTAATATCCGCCCGTGACATGTGGTATGGTAATGCCATTAGCAACACATTATAAAAGTTCTAAAACCAGGTACCTATTGTCTACAGTCAGTATTAATATCGTTTATGTCTTTCGAACTGCGAGTGCGCAACTAAAATAGTTACGGGCTATGGATATGAGAAGAGAACACTTTCGAAGCATTGCTTTGACGTTCTATTATTACAGCAAAATATGACCCTGACGGAATTCTTTGAGTCAGTGTAAGAAAATTCTTACTAGTCTTATATAAAGAAATCATGTGGATATAATTTTTTTGATTATTTATCAGAAGGCATTCCGCAAACGTTTGTTGGTGTATTACTCAAACACTAAGTGAATAAGAGAAAGGTAAATCGATAAAGTTATAAGAACACACATAAAATCTACTCATCTTCTTAATAATTATAATTATCTATTGTCTCGAGAATTTTAATGCCAGACTTAGGGTTTAGGAGGTTCAATAAACTTGGTAACAGCGAAAGTGGAATATAAATATTCAGCATATTGGTATAATGTAGCTCACCCAAGATCCATGGGCGGGCGGTTATCTGCGGCAATGTCACGCGGGTCCTTCAAGAACACCACGATTATGGAGATATTGTCGGCGGAGCCCTGCCGCTTGGCCTGCAGGATCAGACGCTTCGTCACCGCCTTCAAGTCATCTGCACAAAACAAAACACCTCATAAAGATATTTTATAAAAACTATGTTTCAATTTTGGTGCAACATAAAGCATATATCTTGAAAGAAAAACAAGGACCAATTAAATTCTTATTAGGCATAGTTTCCACCACAAAGAACACATTAACGACAACGACCGACAGAATTTCTTAATAGTGTTATTATCCTTAAAATATCTATGTGTCATCTAGCACAAAGCTTAAAGTGTTGCGAAGTCTATTATGTCTGCAATTTGTTGCGGCACAATGGTGAATAGCTCCGACGGATATGGAGTAACCATGTTTATGTTTCGATTTGCCACAGCGCTGGCTGTATGTGAGGATGTCCTTGTTCTGTCTCAAGCCTGCTGCGAGTGAGTCACTGCCTCACTGGCCAGTGCACCGCTATTGTGCCCCATAACACCAACAGTACGTGATAGGCCTTCGATGTTATGAAAGCCGCCGCGCCATTCCTTTTATTTTGCATTGAGACGTACGTTAGAATAATTCGGTTGACCTTGTTTCAACCAAGTTACGTATACTGTCAACCCTTAATAGTTTCATTAGAATACGAGTGATAAATAGTGTACATTATGTTAAATTCTCAGGAGAACACTGTCACCGTCGTCGTCGCGTCGGCACGTTAATAGAAAACATTTTTTGTAGGTCATTTTAGAACACCAGACAGACATTGCGCTATGTCTGCGAATATATTACGGGCTCCACCTTATTTTAAGCTACATTTGGGTCGTTATGTTTTATAGTAGTTATTGAAGCGATGTTATCATGATAGGCACACATAATTAAATTAGTTTACACGGGTTATGTCTTTTTTCTATGGAAGGTACGTAACTCGACCAGTAGGCGCGCCCTGCCGCAGGGAGTGTCTCACTGGAATTTTTAAAACATGTACTTATGCCAGTATTTCGTGCAGTGATGTGCTTCAAGCGCCCGTTAGCTCGTCGTCTAAGCGCACGCCTTGACTTTGCTCGCTATTTCGGGGCGCGGTCGTCGCCGCCGCCCTTGCTTTTTACCCTGTTTGGTCTGGCTCGAAGCCAACCGCGCCCCGTCTACTCTTATTTCGATCTAAGTCCGTAGAATGTTGTTAATATGATTTATAGATCCAAATTAAATTTAGATGCTTCATGAGCTTTTTTAGGCTAATAAAATTTCCTCAACCTGTGTTGTTTTTTAATGGATGGGTTTCAGAACTTCGCATTTGTCCCAAGTTATAAAAAGGAGGTCCTGTACTGTACAATATTTGAGGAATGAATTTTTCTTATGGTGCGCGGAAGCGGTAAATGTTTATTAGTTAGGTGTATCATGACGATCGTGGCGCAAGTAGCTCGCAGCGGTCGAGGTGATCATTGCGGCGATTACTGCCGCCGGGTAACGGTGGTGTGGATGGAATGCACGTCGTCGGCCATTGTTCCCTACACTACAACTCGAAGCAAAAACCGATCACGGCCCATCGACGCATACTAAGCCCCGCGACCGCGAACCACCTGCCGCTGAAGTTATCGAGGAATTCCTATAATTATTGCAGCCGTTATTGATAATGTTTAGCTGTAGTTGCAAGCTGGTTTGTGGGATTAGGACTCAACAATTATTGAAGCCTGCAATGTATTGTGTTTGCACGACAGTAATATTTGCGAAGCTGGATTCTCATGCATATTAATGGTATCACGATGTAGATAGATAATTGTAGTAGGTCGGAAATCAAATGTAGAGAGCACAGAGAGCAGACGGTGAGGTGGGTGGTCGGGGGGGAGGGATCAAGTGCAATTTTCCAGCAAGGCTCGGCGCAGCGTGCAAAGCCGGCCGGCAGACGGCAAAGATTATTTCCATGTCCGCTGGCTACACAATAAATGTAGCCTCTATTATGACTACGACCCAGTTAAAAACAGTTATTATTGGTACATACCTGCTCATTGAAAACTAAATTACTATTCCAGGTTCCGGATTGCAAATCTAAATATCTATGGTAGACCTTAATGACCCTACTAGCTGGCGCAATGCTTCAGTACAAGTAAAACAATGCAATGTTTCGTTTTCGGAACTGAAGTAAAATACTCGTTTACAATCACGACAAACAAGTCTGCATTAAAAATTACAAAAAGAAAAAAAAAAACAACAAAAGTGTACAAAACATGAATAAAAACTTGAAATGTCATTATTTATTCAATTTAAAAACCCAAAAGATTTAAACACTTAGCTGAATATAAAATAAATTTCAGCAGCGTACAGCGTAGTATTTTTTATTCTATGATGCACTAAAAGCTTCGCCCGCATTTTAATAATACAGCTGAACTATGTATATACAGGTTAAGGCAAACAAAAAAAAGCCGGTATCCCTTTCATGGGGAGAGACTGCATAAAATTTATTCCAGCTCTCAATTTTTACAACGAAGCTTTAGAAAGTAATCTGCATTCAACTATAGATACGAGAATGCAATTACTTTTGTGTAAGAATGCCATTTATCAGAAAGCCATATAACATATGTTTCAATATATCAATGATGCATTTGATAAAAAACGATTAATGTTCAAAGAATATGAAACATCATAATAATAATCATTCATTCTAAGAAAGATATCAATTTAAAGAATGATGCATTGCGATTGGACATAGGACACAGGATTTCTTATCACAGAGCTGATTCCAAGAAGATATAGAAATAAATAAGATCGCTCTGTGGTATGAGGAATACGAGAAGCACGTGCGGAATGTGAGTGCATTGTGCAATGTACGAGCGGGAATCAAACCCTGGCGTCTGCGGTCTAACTGTACCGAGAGCGATACGCGTTACATCACTACTATTTATAATATTATACATTGCAAACCACTTTAGATAATTCATGTGAAGATATCAGCGGCTCTGCTACTCACAGGCTGCTTATGCTCCAATACGCAGCGTCAGACCCACTCCCGCTGAAGTGTTAATTAAACGTATACGTAAATAAGCTTGTCGAGTGTTAGAGAAGCGAGGGGAGGATGGTGGCTGTTATTTACACAAGCATGATGGTCGGAAAACAAACTTGACAGGACTACTTAGAGACGAACGACTTTGGAAATACACAATCTGTATAATCGGCTCTGTTGCCTGAGACGGCGCGACATACGACAAACATCAAACGTCTATGCCGTTAAAAGCTTTTGATAGAGCGTCGATACAATAAACGACACATTATGAGGACCATCAACCAGCCATTTTGTTCTCAAGATCAGAGCACAAAATAAATAAAATATTTTTTCTTCATGGACGATTTATAAGTGCTTAAACGTTCTGAGACGTAATAATTAATATGCAATGATTTATGGCATACATAATTAAAGCCACCTCTTTGCTAATCAATGAATTAATCGCGATTATAGAAACCTCTCTAATTGTTAGTGCGCACAGCCAAGCGTAATGAAATTGAGTGGGAACTTTCGTGCACGCTCAACGTTCATCAGTTGGCCGGTAATTGGTTTACAGGCATGCTTCGCGAAGAGTTATATGGAGGTATACGTGGCCGCGCCACCGGGGATCCTTCTAATTAACGCTCGCAGCAACCGATCCGAATGCTCTCGTAATTGGAAGGCCACTGAGCTGTCCATGTCGCCACTCTCTTGCCACTTTCATGTAATCTCCCGTCGCGTTAACCACTTATAGGTTTTTCAACACTTTTGTTAACTAAATCAAATTTAAATTCAATTCTTATGAGAATAGGCTCACGACTAAAATACTATCATAGATTAGCGATCTCATCTCATCCGAAAGTTCTCCCAGTTTCATTTCACGTGATTCTGAGAACCCTTTGAAAAGTGACGATGAAAGGAGAAAGAATATGCCATTAAAATAACATTAGCACGTATTAGACAGTGATGTAAGCCGGATGAAGAGATTGATAGACACACAAATATTTAACTTTGCACGGTTTAAACAAATAGTTTGACATTTATTTACAACTGTCCTGTCCGAACATAGGCTTAGAGCACCACATATTGTGTCCAATTAAAGATATTCTATTCAAAGACGCTGCTTAAAATCAAAGCTTTTTAGGGAACAAAGTAAGCAACCCTACATTACGAAGATGCAAGGATGCAACATTTGCAAGCACTTCCAGGCATCCTGCCCACATGTGGCGTAATTTCACTAATCGCACAGAGGAAATGTGGATCAGAGGGCTGCGTTCAAACACAAAGCGACCTAAATATTAAACCAGTGCGGTGCATGTGAAGTAGGTACCTAACGTGTAAGATGAGAATCGTGTCAATTGCTGAATTTGCTGAACACAATGTCCCGGGCCCAGGAAGCTGTTTACATTGTTAGGGCCTGCAAAAATGACGCATGTTCGAAATACGGGAACTGTAATAAATCCCATATTACATTATGTACTCGCGTAGACGTTTACCATGTAACAGGACCATCGATCGTGTATAATTCCCGGACAAATTATGTTATGAGCTGTTTTCCGAGTTATTCCACAGTTTAGCATTTAGAGCACTGCGCAGGCGACTGGTCCAGGCTGTTGAACGACAAATCACGCCTGCGTATCGCATTTTATGCAAGTTTCGATCCCACGCAACAAGTACCACGTGTCGCCCTCGATATAGCCCCGTGTTGTCCTATTCAAACGCTCAATTTAATTAGTCACTGCAAGTATTTATGTAGATTACCTATCGTAGGTATGAGCTATTTCAGGAAATGAGGTTAATCAAAACATAAATAGTGATAAGCAGGTAAAATTTATCGGGAAACTTCAAGGGAAAATGCGCAATTATTTATCAGTTGTTTTTAATCATGTTATAGGCAGGCACCTATACTATAGATATATTTGTTTTCACCTTGTAGCGGTAAAAAAAGCGGCAACGCAATAGCGAAAGCGGCAAATCTAATTAGTTTTATGTAATTAAACGAGCATTGTCGTTATCTGATAACGCTGCCTCCGCATCTTTATTCCCATTCAGGTTAATAACCAGATAAAATAATAGCAGCTCTACATCGTCCACGTTCTGCCACTCGCCAAGTGTCAATGCACTCGCTACGGACATATACTGGGGCATTTTGTATACCTACTGTGTACTTTACAGCAATTTCACATCCACCTGTACAGAAATTGTTTAGTATAATGTCACCGCCTTATGACTTTTTGTGGCTGTTCTACATCTTACCTACTTAATATTAAGTTAGGGTTGACTTCTCGTTAACCAGGTGCGGCAGCTGACTGTTAGATGAATGGAGCGACCTTCGCATATAATTACAAAGGGGTACAAAAGGTCCAACTCAGACACACTTACGAACTAGGTACAAGCCGGAAGTTTCACCTGATGACGACTTAAAGTCAGTGATGTAAGACACCAAGAGGAATTTTGGAAAAATCTTAATATTTTTCCATATGGGTGAAATTAAAGGTTTCCGGAAAAACGTTTTGCCATAAGGCCCCAACCTCCCTCAAGTTTTAGTGATTAAGATAACAGTTCTTACAGAGATTTGTAGTGCTCACGTACTAGCAATAGCACGGCTTGGATTACTGAAAAGTGCACGAATCTCTAATCACGAATCGATGCGACCGGCCACTGACCTTTTAGATATCCTTCAAAGTAATAAAATATGAAATACTTTTCATTTATTATTCTGAACGTTTTGGTGATAACAGAAACCAACATATCACTGATGTTGATAACGTGAAATCATTATGATATTGGCGCTGCACCTTTTTGTTTTGATAAGTTTTTATCGCCTTCTACGGAATAACAATAAGTTATAAAGAAAATCTTTTCCAAATTAGGTTACCAAACCATAAACTTTCACCAACGGGTGTTTTTATTAAGTTCATTACTTCGAGCGAGGTGACAGGTGGCGTGTAGACACAGCTGCTACGGTCCGTATTCACATTAATTAAATCCATAATCAAAATACGGAAAAAAATATGTAAAATAAATCCACAAGCATCTGTATGTGCTTTTACAGAATAAAAACTTTTAAAGAATTTATCTCCACAATGTGCACGAGCAATCTTAAATGAATGCTTAGTTGTACGAGAAGATAATTCGTTTGGACGGTTTACCACCGAGGTCATCTGTGTTTGTCGTGTATGATTCATCCATGTGAACGCGATAAGTCATATTCAGTTATCCGTCCAATTTAGGCCCATTTCGAATATACAATTACTTCGATGTACAGCGAAAGTAGCGGCTCCTAAATGTAGCTTATTTAACAGATGAACGCTACAAAAAGAAAGCAGCCCAGTTTACCCGATACGTACATATTACGTATATTGATAAAGAACGTACCTACAGTTCAATAAACGCTACGAGCGGTCAGTCCGGTAGGTGCTAATGCAAAATTCTTGTAGCGCGGCAAATATTTGTGAGGGCGTAGAAAACCAGCAGGGATGAGGTGTGGACGAGGCGAGGCGGGGACCGCCAGGGTTGACAATTCAATCGTGACATGTACTATTTTCGCCGCGACACGATATTTCACTCTCCTGACCAATCCGCAAATATTTACCCAACATTCGCAAATGTTTTGAAGGTAAGCTTTTATAAATAACCATAGCTAAAAATGATTATGAGCTTTGTTAAAATTATACGGTAGTATGTAACGCCCTATAACACTTCGTTCCTGTCGACCAATGAACTGTTTCCAAATGCAGATGTGCAAAACGTGTCAAATTGACAGCCCTATCAGTAATTGCATTACCAATATCGGCAAAATGCGCCGGGCGGACGGCGCACTGCGCGTCTCTTCATCTGCCCGGCCTAGCTTCGACGCAATCATTGCAATTTCCGAATCCTGCATACACTCCGGTTATCGAATTATCTCGACCAAATTGCAGGCTACTCCCCAACCCTGATTACAATTAAAGATCCTATAAAGATAAATAGAAACGCCAAATTGGAAAAAGTACAGTGCACCCATATTGAGCTCCACGGGTGGTTTATCAAAATCGATGAATTGTCTCTCCCTTTGATCGCATCTCTGAATTAATTGCCAGTAAGCTTGATTAAACCTAACAAATTGTGTTCAAAAGTATCAGTACGTATCTACCAAGCTACGTTATTAATATTGTACCAAGAAAGAAACCAGAATAGTTTCGCCGGAGAGGGTTTTCCATCGAAATTACTTTGATGATGTACAAAGAACACTCATAAGACGTAAACAAACAGTGTCTAGAAATAAACCGATTATAGACGCATCGTTAAAGTCAACTCACGACCTATGACTGCGAATTCGCGTACCTACCTGCAGCGCTATTCTGTATAAATCTTCGTCGATGACTTAACGGTAGAGTGAGCTTCAGGTGAGTTGTCAATCTTTAGCGCCGCGCCAGGTGGCATGACAGCTCACCCTAAGCTCACTTTATTTAAATTCACCGAGACAGATTTTTCAGAATAGCACTGCTGTACCTGTTCCTGTCTTTACATTGTACTACGACAGTCTATTTTATTATAACGGTTTGATTATGTATTCGTAACAAGATTGGCCAATATTCCTAGATATCGCCCACGACGTATTAGCACACAAACTGAAGTATATCAGCGCCGACAGCTGGGTAAACATTACGTTCGCAATGTGTACTAAAATCATAGTTATTTTGAGTAGGGTTTTAATTTGTAAGCAGATGTATTTATCAGGAAAACACAAGTTATAAAAGCTAATACAGCAATTATTTTTGATCATGATAGCGATAATTTATAATTACCGTCTTCAAATTGCAATCTTGCAACCTTGCAGGAGGAACACCGGCCGTCGGTTGTTGACCTGTTCGGTTAAAAATACCCGCGTCTCCCTCCCACGCCGGGTCAAGGGTATGACGCTATTTTATGCTGCATGCTTCTTAACTTCTTACCCGGTTCGCGGCGGTCATTAAAACCATGGATTTTAGCCGTGGCGAACTTAACTTCGTCTATTAACAAATTAAGATGTGCTACCAAATCAATTATTCACTTTACGAGTTTGTCAAGCTTTAAGAAAGACATATTTCATTCTCGTCTGGTAATTTTATGGGTAATTCAATCTCCAAAAGCTAGCCTTTAGAATTGGATCTATCTAGTATCAGTAACGTAATCAATTCGTCATTTCCATGGCGATCCAAACCGTTCAGGGATTTTGATACACTCACTGTATTCGTTATTTACTAATTTGGTATATTGCTGTGTGTGCTGGCGAAATCTTTCTGTTACAGGCGGCAACCTATGTTTTTGAAATACATAGAACTTGATAGCACCAAATATATCTTTAGAGGCCGCATAAGTGCCTAGAGATCTACCTAGCGATAGTGCTAAGTTCTGTCTATTTGCCCTATAAGGTTAAAAGAGCGTGAAGACGAGCGGTAAGTAAGTAAAATAAAATTAATTACACATAAACATTAATTCTTGGCCCGGGAGTTTAAATGTTAAGATCTACTCACGAATGGAGGAAAGTTATCATTTCGTGGATCTGCGAGACTCTTCATCACGACACAAATCGTGAGAGAAAGACGCGAGCCACCAGATAAACAAACAGCACTGTTTGCTGAATGAAAGTAAAGCAATCAATTCAATCAAGAGAAATAATCGTTTTGGAAACAATAGGATTATTTTTGGGAAGAAAATGTGTTGGCACCGTTGGCACGGATTGAAAATCTGTCAATGAGTGCAGTTACAAGCGATAGGTGTAGGTTTCTAATGGTTGACAATGACAAGCAAGCGATGCTTTCTCGTAGACGGAGTGCGTCGGTGGGCGCCCGCCTGCGCCTCCTTTACATACAATCATACAATGCAAGCGCCCCACAGCCTAGCGCCGCACAATGCCCTGTGGCAGCCCACATTGCGATTGTCTGACTCACTGCGGCGCCGCGACGCATACGGGCTTGTTTACACTCAATAAGATTAATAACACACTCAAAAGTCGCTCCGTGAGGGATTACAAACATTAATTTGGCGAAAGCCATTGCAAAATCGACGCGAGAGTTTACGACCAGACGAATGACAGGCAAGAATTAAATTGTACGTTTCGATATTTCAGCAATGCCATCAATATCGGAAAGTGTGTTTGTGAAATGCATTTTTATTTACGAAACATATCTGCATGTGTCCCAATCTCAGCGAAAACCTCAAAATCTGTATATTTCACAATTTAATTTTATTGTTTCCAAATACGTACTAGACAATTTTCCACGCTTGAATTTTGCACGGTTTGAAAAAATAAAAGATCTGAAATAAATAAGGCATGGTTCGACCTGTTGATATCCGTGGGTCGATCCTAAAAAAGTCTTTTACGAATGCTGTCTTTTGCAACCCTTACCTATGAAGAAGACTAGATGTATTTATCTAAATCTATGTCTTAATTTACCACAAACAACAACTACTTCACGGCCCAGTGAAGCATGCTTGTAGCTTGTACATTAAATGAGCCGCAACGGAATTAGGTATCCACATATTCACACATAAAGGTAATGTAAGTTGTTGAGTAAGTTACTCAACAAAACGCTTTTGCCTAAAGAAATATTACGCAGTCGGGTGGTGAATCACCGCCAAGCTGTAATTGCTAGCACAAAAACGAGGTTCGATAACAATAAGTTATCGTTTCGGGCAATTAATTCTACTATTCAATTTAGAAATATCCGTCCTGATTGATTATGTGTTTGTTTCGGAACTTCTAAGGAGAAGTGTTTACAACAAAAATCTTAAGTAGGAACCTACATTACGGAACAATATTTAATTAAGCTACTGCGACTTCGCCCGGCATTTTTTTATCTAAAATAAAAGCATCAGCTATCTGCCGGCGAAGTTTCCGTCCTAATCGGTCTAGCCGTTTCGAAGATACGCCGGAAAACTAGACAGACTGACAATTTCATTAAAAATGGAAATGTTTTTTTTTAATTTTATCAATTTTAAAATGTTAATTTACTAAAAAGCTGTTATGAATACATTACAAACAGTATGTATAGATCACTGATTAAACTGGCTAAAATGAACATAGCTGATGTAATGGGCAACAAAAAAGGAAGTATCTAGGCAGTCGTATTTAGATGTTGCAATATAAAATGGTTGATTGTAAAGTTGCCAGCGGAAACTGCAAGCCGGCCAAGGTGTTGTCGCCAGTATCCTGTCTGACGGGGCACGTACACTCGCAAATTGTATGAAACAACATTATACATGCTATACCGCCACCTCAAGCGCGAAGATTTTGCTAAAAATAAACGTTTGTAGAGCTTAATACCGTATGGTTGCCACGCGTCGGGATAAAGACGGACATAGACTTTCGGCTTTTCTTACGCTTTTTCATTCAGTTCAGAAGTTCAAGTTGGTTTCACGATGAGGTTTCGAAAAAATTTAATACCAGACATAACATAACATCACGCCTGTTATTACCGAACGGGCGAGCCGATTGCAATCAACTAGGCACGAATCCAGACTCCAGCCAGATCTGGGAATCCAACCCAAACTGAGAGCAACCCTCATACTACTAGACCAACGAGGGTTTCAAATAAGGCAGTTTATACATTAATGTTATGATTTTGAAATGCAGACAGAGTTTGGATTTTATTTGCCCATTTAATGTCTTTGAAAGTTAAGTACACTGAAAGCTTTCTACATTTAGTAAAGTAATCAGTTAAACTGTTCTGTACAACCACAATAGTTAATTCTAATTAGTACTTATTTTAAATTACTGGTGTAATAGACGCGTTGATTCCTGTAATTACAGGTCATAAATCAAATCATTTCTAATGAGCATTATGAAAAATGTTTCCGGTTTAACAATAAGTACTAGGAGTACATGCGCGGGTAGGATGTTAACAGTAGATGTTCGGCCTAATCAATCACAACTGCTCATAAACGGGCGGTGAACATGGGGTTCCTTCATTCACACACCGTTACAAAGAATGGTTATGTGGAGGGATATTGCCATTATCACTTGCTGAGTTGGTGGCGGGATGTTAATGGTATCCGCTTGAGAGGTGCTACATATATAGGTGAACATTTATCATGTCGTGTAAGTAGCTAGTCGCTTCTAGTGCGTTTAATTTTTCTATCTTCAGTAATGCAAAATCAGAAATCATTTCTGCAACTGGCAAATCTTTTTAAATTCTGACACCACGTAAATCTATTTGGGGATTAAAATAAGACGTCAAAACGTAAGCGTAGCTTTATGCAACAAAAAGTACAAAGGCGGACTTAATGCCAGGCATCTCTACCAGTTAAGGTTAGTTACAAATTTTAACTAAATATTAATAATCTTTTAAGTAATAGATCCAATTTAATTGTACATAAATTATAAAATGGTACTGTAATGGTATCTATTTAAAATTATGTACTTTTTTCGCTCTTCTGCAAAGTTGCTACTTTTGACTTAGGTGGTGTTAGAACTAAAGTGACGCAATGCAAACAAGCATTTGTTATGTCCACATAATTCATGGTGATTTGTAGAAACAGAATTAAATTAAGACATTATTAAGATGAACAAATCCTGATCAAAACAAACGAAGAGTAAAGATTCAGTCAATAACTTACAAACATGGTGAGAATCAAACTAGACGGCCTTTTAAGAGCATCAGTATTACGTTGCCATATATTGTAATTAAGTCGTTAACCCATACTTGTATCGAATAACGTAATTACGAAGCGTGATGTAATAATAGTCTACATAGCACAATGATCGAAACCAACCGTGGGAATTCATGGAATGTTTTGATAACATTGACCGCGTCGAGTCAACTCGAAACTGGTAAGTTATAACAAGGCTAGGGACAAATAAAAGTGGGAAGATTGACACAGGTAAAGGTAAATATATAGGAAAAAGATCCTTGTATGTGGGCTAGATTCCTAATTTACGCAGAAAACACAACCATCTTGGAAATGACGGGTGCGCTCGTAATCAGCGTTCTAGCATGACCAGATGCATGAACGTGGACGAGGCGAAAGGAGTATTGTTAGAACCATAGCAGGTGGCGTTCTGTGGTTTTGCCTACCCCCACGGGAAAAAGGCGTAAGTATATGTATGTACTAGCTTTTGCCCGCGACGTCATCCGCGTAAATGATGGACCCCCGTTACTTTCCCTTAGAAATTTTAACTTTATACGTCAAACTGTTTTCTATATTTCGTGATGAGTGAGGGATTGAGTGACTATCGCTTTTATATATTTTAAAGATGTATGTATGTAGCACAACTATGAAATGCAAATAGATGTGTACGTTGATTACTTACGCCTTATCCCAGGTTTAATGTGGGTTTACCTCGTTATCACTTCAGTAATATTCTTTAAAATCTGCATCAATACATGTTTTGCGTGATACACGAACGCATGCAGCAAACTGCGTGCGGAAGGCCGAGGCCGAGAGAAATCGATTGTAATATTACAATAGATCAATGGGGTCAAATTAAATGGAAAATATTATCATAATAATAATCATCCATGTGTATTCTTTTCCAAGTGTTATCGAGGTGGTTTTCAATAACTGTGAATGTTGAATACCATCTCCAACGCAAATCAATATGGTGCAAGTTCAATGGACTGAAAATAAAAAAACAGCCAAGTGTGTGTCGGACTTGCACACGAAGGGTTTCGTGTCACCGTACAATATTTAAGACTACATTAAAAAAACACACATTCTTTGTACAGTACCCGTACCCTTTAATTTTTAAGTTCATTTAATTTTTATTATTTTTTGTTACAGAGACTTTAATAATGCACACTCTCTGAAAATTGGAACTCTCTACTTACGACGGTTCATGAGATACAGCAAGCTGATAGACAGACAGACGCACAGCGGAGGCTTAATAATAGAGCCCCGTTAGCACCCTCTGGGTAAGGAACCTTAATAAGTTTTGACAACAAAATGATTTTGATACTTCGATAAATCGATTAGTCATTTCTTTCAAAGTTGTTATTTGTCATTCTCCGAATAGTAACAGTCTACTGGACACGAGAATTCAATGTTTACCGCAAATAAAACAATAGTGTACTAAGTGGAACGTAACCATTCACCTAGTGAACGTATTTTAGTTGCAAATACCTTTTTCAATCGTCCTACAACAACAAGGTCATAAGTAGAACTTAGTTTCAAGTTTCTAATACATAATTCAATTGTGACTTTGTGACCCACGAAGTTCAGACGAAGATCAGACGAAAGTCAAGTGAATTTTAACAATTGCCAAATTACTTAAGACTTTGTTAAGTAAATAACGACTTGACTTAAGATCTCTTAGCCAAATTATATAATTCTTTTGAGAAATAAATTGTTAATACTTTGAAAATTCAAACATTTAATGAAAACATTAATGTATGAATGAATAAATAAATGAACATGAATCTTAAAAGTAATCAATTTAAGTTATTCAGTCACTCATAGAGAGTTCACGCATATCAGCTCTGTAAGCCGTTCGTAATAACGTCGACCATGCCAGCTCTAACCCTCTGAAAAGGCTATAATTAAAGCTTCTGTTACCAAGCACGTCCAGTTTGATTAGAAGTTACTAAGTTGTCAGTGATGCTATTATCTAGCGAGTGGGCACTTTAGCGATCCTGCAGATCCAGTTCCAACATTAAAAATAAACTCAAGCATCAAGATTTACTAAGCCAAGTAATCTAGGTAAAGCTAAAAGCTCCGCCAATGGATTTCGATTCGCTTATCTCGGTACACACCTAATTGGGAATAAACTACGTAGGAAAACACAAAATAGACATTCAACCAGCACTTGATTTATTAGTCTAATGTAAAAGTATAATTTCGTGTCTGAATTAATAAGTCATTTATAAATTGGGACTAAATTGAAGTTAAATACTCCGAATTGCTGCCCAGTCCCGCCTAGTAATAAATATTTAACATTAGGAAAACGATATATTTTCTCTTTGTTAAAATTTTTTACCACAGGGAATTGCATGATGCGGCTTAATAAAATGTGATTGAAAGTTAAATAGAAATGGAAGCAAAAGTGTAAGCGGACACGGGTCGTAACGATTAAATTACAAAAGAAAGTCTCTCGTCACACCTCATACTGACAGAAATAATCTAGTTGCAACTGTTGCAAGATTGGATGCGTTCAATATTAAAAGCCGGTTTTAAATAAAATTGTGGCGTCGTCTCCAGCAGCGAAGTGCATTGGTAATGCACTGACAGAATTATCGAAGTGTTCGCAGTGTGGGGAGGCGGTTATTTCTGTACATTTCGCGAGAATTGTCGTTAACATCCAAGATATTATGGCCGGCATAACTTGTGAAACATCGGCCAGGCTACGGACAACGGGCAACGCTCCAAATGGATCCTAAGTTACTATTTGAATTGAATATACCTACACCTCTAGACACGATTGTGAAGAATATATTACACGTTTTCGTCTAAAATGCAAAGAAATCTAAAATTTCCGTGCACATAACAAAACCAAATAAAAACCTAGCTGCACTTAAAATACAAAATGACATACACCAGTGTTGAACACTTCAAAGCAAAGTTTTACTGCTTACTTTGAACGTTTCAAATAGATGTCATAAACATTTGATGGCGAGCTATAGCTTTTAGTCCTTTTATCAAAAAAATACCAGACATCCTGCGATTTACAAGAAATTGAGGATGCTTAAGGAAAGTGTCACCTTTTTCAGGCAAAAACAGGCTTTTTATAGCGATATGAGTATATCTCACGCAAACCGGTCTTAAAAAGTTTTTGCCAAAAGTAGATAAAGATTTGCATCACCGATAATTTCGTCTTTATCGTCACATAAATCAAGGACAAGTTATTGCAATTACAACGGACTGTCAAGCCGTGCTGCACTGGTGGTAAGTACATTACGAAACCTGCACGCAACGCTGTGCCAACAAAAACTTTCTGCCGAAAGCCAACCAACTGGTACTGTTCAATCTGAGAAATCATGTCCTTCTAAGGAACTCAGAGACATACAAGTACTTCTTGGGAGCATTTGTGCGAGAAAGTATTCGGTACAATTGAAATATGTATACGAATCGTTGAAAGTACCTATAGGTAATGATATATTTATATAGTCGTGTAACGTAAGGAGGAGGAGGGCGACGCAAATGGAGCGTGCCTCGATGCTCGCTTCCACTCGCATATAAACACGTGGAATGCAAAAAGACCACAAGAATCACGGAAGAATGCGTCGCCGCTCTGATGACGACGCTTGTTCTATGCAGATACCAGAACAAACTAAATTTGAATTCACTCATCCGCGAGTATGCATTCACACTTGCCTGTTATTAGAATTTGATCATATTTCTCTCAAGAATAGGATGATCCCGGGTCATCGATATTTAGGTTCGTTGTATTTCTATTTATTCCATTAACTGTGGTCAAGCCCTTCCCACAATTAAATACGATAGTTAAGCGCGTGGTGATGTCATGGATTAATTAAAGGAATTTTACAATGTGACAGCGACACCCGAGAGGGCTCGCCTCGACATGTAAAAATGTAGGCGCACGTTAATTGCTAACCACCGGTTTGTCGCCATCATGGACAGACCAGAGCTGCCTTTAACATCGTGAGAATGTTAGCTCATGCCGTTTTTTTATAGTCCAAGTAATTGTAAATAAGGATGAATGAAAGAGGTACAGTAAAGTTAAGATGTTAATGAGCGTAAGAACGAAATAGAACTGTATTTAGAGCGATTAGGACTTGAGAAGCAATACAGGATATAGTCAAACATTTTTCGCACTGGAAAAATATTGGCTTTAAAACTTCCCTGTACGAGTCCAGCCAGTAGCTACATGTATTTTTCGTTAGACATAATTAAATATTTCTTCGAAAACTAGCTACGTAGTTACTGAAACATTAACAGACAAGTTTTCCTGTAAAAGAAGTCGGACCATTAAAGCGTGTGTACTTGGTGTTGTTTACACCCACAGAGCAATGACGTGTTGAACTAAAAACTGTAATAATATGTTAGAACTGAATATGCTGTATGAATCATAATATAGTAATAAATACTACCAGCCTATTAATGTGCTACTATAGGGCAGGGGGCCCCTTCTCATACAGAGAAGACACGAGCACTGATCAACACATTTACTTAAGGTGGATTAGCGATTTCGAACTTACTCGCATGAATCATATATTAACATACCTACATGATTGATCAGAGGTATTTAGTTCAGCGTTATTAATTTACCAACAAAAACTTCGACTTCCTCCGTTCAGGCCTTACGAATCGATTCGGCGAATTCTGTTAATTTTCTAGTATAATGAATATAAAAACATTCTACTGTCCAAATTAGTCTTGTTTATTTAGTTCCATGAAAAATCATCCAGTTTACTGGCCTAAAGTTCCGAATGAATCACTAAAGCACGCGACTCTATTTCTTAACTCGGCCCAACTACCCAACTGAATGATGCATTGTTCTCGCTAAATTATTGAGGATAACACATGCGTTATTTTTAGCACCCCAAGAAATAGTCAGCGTCGAATTTGATTCACCGAATAAGTAGATGTACACAGTATGAAGATAACAACTTACAGAAGAAATATCGGTATATCTTTTATTCATATTATTGTAGCGAGTATGACTACTGAATTAACATATTTTGGACTTGGAGAGCCATTGGAAAGTATAGTAGGTATAGTGAATACTGAAAATGACTCAGCGAGGGTTACGTGTCGGGTCAGGAGGATGGCGAATATGTGGGCGTGGAGCTAACTTGTAACAGAACCTGTTTGGGTCATGCAACTCATGCGCTTCTATATAAATCCCTGAGCTTTTCTGCAATCGACTAAAGTAGGCATAAATGTATAAACTGAGACTGGAAGGTGGCCTTCGGCTATTTATATCTCCTTTAACATTCCTTTTTCTTTGATAATAAAAAACAAATCACACGTCAAACGTTAATAAAGCGGGCGTACAACCAACAATGATTACACCGACGTTACCGTTATATTAACAAGAACAGATAAGAAGATATTAAACTATAAAATAGAAATTGGAAAATTACACGTTACCAGTGTTGCCTATAAAACTTAATAAATAAAGGATCATTGCGGCCATTTCATAGAAGGGGATAAGAAATCAATGATTAGCAAAGCTTCATAATATAAATATTGCTTGTTAGAGTGCTTCGAGCTTGTAATATAAACTAACGTAATGTAATAATGAGTGTTGCCATCAATCATGTCCTCGAGCATTATAGCGATATAGAGATTAGCGTAACATAGGCAGAGGTAGATGGAAAATTATTTAGAGCCCGAACTAGCGATAAATCTTCGACACATAATTAGCAACATGATTTTCTTGTTCGACACAGTCATCTCACTAGCGAGTTATCACCCATTCACCACAACAAGCTCGCCAAAGATCGGATAATAATTAACGGCGAGCTTTCAAAGTGGAGTGCAGTAAGATATTCAGGCAGCCTACATGCCGGTTTTATCCCGAGAGTGTCGCGTGGGAGGACAGCGTGAGTTATCCTGCAGACTCGCAGTAACTAGCCACACGATAACACTGCCGATACCACTCCTTAAACATATATATTACGATTAAACTACTACTTAAAACCCCGCCTTTATTAACGCTCATAATGAAAGCCATTCTGTATATTGTCAAAAATGTTCGAGTTGAATAACTACACCGATCGTGGGCCGAATGTAGGAGTTCAAAATTAATGCTGAAATCAAGTTCCGTTTCGTTAAGCAGAGAACGTTATTTAGTAGTCCATTGTTTTTCGAAAAAGCTTCATTGTTCTGTGTCGAAATAGCAATCAAGTGAGATACAAGTTTCTGATTACGTTGCATCGATACTAGCACAATGTAATTAATTTTTATTTTGTGAAACTTGTAAGGTGACGCAAAATAATGCAGTCAAAAAGCTGTTAGATACATCAGACATAATTGCACATAATTTAGACATCTGCGCCAAAAGTGACTAAAGTCAACCGAATCCGGTAGTTTCTAATGGCGACTAATATTTACTGGCAATTTGATACTGCTTACGTTAATACCATTAACAGTAGGTAAGACTAATCTCGTAAGACTATAAGTGCAGAAACGAGTAAGCTGGACCTTGAAATGAGGACAGGCAACACCACGCAAGACCACATTACACTACAGCTAACCAATAACAAGTATAATGTTGATTCGTACATAGGCAAGTTAACATTATTCTAGGATTGGTATTCAGGGCGCATCTTACGACGTGTAAATACCAACACATTATTAAACTAAGTTCCAAATACGCCACACATTCCGGCGTACATCCACTCCGGTCAACGACTCCGATGAAATCGGATGCAAGTGTTTCGCATCTTATTACAATAACATAACATGTTACAAATACAATTTATACCGAATGAAAGGAAAACGTAGGTCAATCGGCTGTTACAAATCAAATATATCGACTTCTTGAGTGGTTGTGGAAAGCTGTACTTAGACAGTATTGCTAATGCAATCTTTAATGCATCACGTTTCTCTGCGCGGACCCATAGTTGACGCACAGAGCAGAAAAGTACGTTATGTAGCAAATGTGTATGATTTTACGTGGGTTTCATTGCAAATTAAATAGTGGCGGTGAAGCATTCTGGGACCACGTAGTAGAAAGTAGGAAAAGGGGCAAGAGGGCAAAATGTAAACAAACCTGACGTCATTCGGCTGATTCATCCAATGCTTGTAGAATTTGAGAATTTCCAAACGCGTGGAGAAATCCTCAGTCAATATGTACGGATCAATAAAGTTGGAAGATACCCAAAGTCAACTGAATATAAGAGCATAAGGGTACCAGTTTTTACAACACTCCAAAACAAGATCGTGACGGCATTTACTGCAGCGAGTGTAGGTCCTTTCACAGAGGCGCGTGACATTTAAAGCTCCCCGTGACATGATTCACGATTTCGTCTCTTAGTTACTAAATAGAGCTTTAAATACGTTGCTATTTAGCTGTGCTTGTAAGCAAGCACTTGTTTCTTCAGCCTAATGTCTAACTGGACGCCCATGGCAAAGGATACTTATGGGCATAATAAGAAAGTAATTGTATTATGTCATTGTCAACTAACTAAATAGTTGTGAGTTTGCGTATGTTCACATACGGATCATGTTAACAAAATAATCATTACTGGTGCCTATTGCTTTAATTCATTATTATTTAGCCTTGTAAACAAGAAATCATTATCTCCAGTAAGAAAAACAGAAAACCTAGTTTTCACGGAATTCGCGGTTAGTCAGTCGTACGGATAATAAACTTTTTATATTACTTCTTACAATACTAACCGACCTCATTAGTTGATAGAAAAAGGTTTTCCTTTATTGGTCGATCTAGACGTGCAACACTGCATCGAAGCGACAATTGGGGAATGACCTTCAATTGTTGCCAATAGATTTGGATAATCGTCCGTAGTGTCGGTGGTGGCGGACACCGGTGCCGGCTGAGGTGGCAAAAACAAGTGGAACGTTCCAGATTATCCTAGCTAGACACAATACATAGAGGACGGTAGTGTCAATCGTCATATATCTGGTAAGAATTATACCCAGGCCAGGGAACAAATATTTTCAACGTAGTAACAATACCCATTATTGATATTTTTTCTATGGTGAGTGAGTGACGATTGGCACGTGACTACTCCTCGTAGACGGCGCGATGCTGGTTGCTCCACATGCTGTCGTAATTGCAGCCATTAAGATGAGTCACGCTTAGCGACGCGCCTGAGCTCCGCCTATTTTATCAAACGCGATCGTTAGATTGACGCCTCTCTGCACACTTCTTTCACTGTTCTTTGTAACATCTAAATAGCTATTCATTTGATTTGAAAGAGATTGCAAATTGGAGCTTAATTGGTAATGAGTTTTTAGTTTTCGTCTTACAAGAAACGTTTCGTGCCCGTTGCCTTGCCATAGGCAGTTTTGACCTTGACAGGTGGTGGATAGCGGGCCACTGGGCAGTGTGCAGAGTTGCTGCAGCCGCAGAGAAAGCGTCGGTCGTTGTCGTTTCCGCGCGAAGGCCTCCGGTAATGGCGAGTCGAAGCCACGCTCCCCACGGATGACGTCAGCGCGACTAATTAGCAGGCAAGCGCACGCCACACGCTCATCCAGCAGTGCTTTGCGCAGCTCGCAGGAAATCGCCGCTTACATCATCTTGCTACGTGACCCGCCCGATATTCTATTGTCTATCTATTAGGTATACCAAAATAAGTAGTGCTATACTATATTGTTCCATAAAAGATATTTTTATTACCTACTCACGGTTTTTTTGTTAATCCAAATCAATTTTTTGACGAGTAATGGATGTGCACGAAATGTGTAAGACTAGGTAGATTTCTTCTATTACATTTTACTGGTAGCACACAAGAATATTCTGAATAAATAACCATTAAATTCCATAGCAAAAGGAAGGCTGAAAACAAACGGCGACCAGTCGTCGCGACGCTCGGCGCCTCGCACTCCGACGCTTTCAGTGCAAAGACGCGTGGATTTGTAATTTATTATTTTGATCAATTTCTGTTCTCGGTGAATGGCACATGAAAACTGAAAAGCGTTTTACACAGTACGAAAGCTTTAGTTCTCTGTTTAGCTTTCCAAAAAAGGTAAAGACACGCTTGAAACATTCAGTCTTGAGCCTGATTGCTGTCTCAGGTTTACATGAGAAAAGCGTCAACATTCAGACAGCAAGTTCAACACACACAAGATCTACAAGAACGCCTTCTGATAATAAAACTGAGTTAAATAACAACACATCTAAGCACATTCCGATATCAACGTGTCAACGAGTGCTAATCTCGATCCTTACGCTACGCCACAAATTGGCTTTAGTGGACACACGTAGACTTTGTGGGCGTTCTGTGTTCCGTCAAGGGGATACTGAGGCATCAATCACCCTCTACTCTTTTGAAGTGCGCCCCACGCCCGAATCGTTATTGACCAACGTAGCTACTATCAATCTTGTCACTTCTCCTCTTTCTAATAACATCTCGAGTGACAGACAAATGAAATCAGGCTGAACTGTTCCGGCAAACCGTTTATTAGAAAGCTATGTTTACTTCTAACTACTGACAGGACCTTATACGTTTCCTAAACCGAACTTGTACATAATAGATGCTGACATTTCCTATGGAGAGGTGCAAAGCGCCGATAAAACTGAGCGTGAAGGAACTCTTCTAAATATGGCGCGTTTATAAATAGCTCGTGACGAGCTCCAGAATGGAGATTTTGAGCGAAATAAGCCGGCAGGCGTACAGTGCGAGAGAAGCAAAATAAAATATCGCGTGACATATGACAGCGCACTAATTTAAGTCCCCGGACCGGCGTAGGGCCAGTAAATCAAGCCGCTCCCGTGCACGAAATGTAAATATGGGTATGAACGAGCACGCCCCACATGCAACAACACCTTGGATCGCGTTAATAAACCCGACACATGAATATTAATATTCACAATTTTGCTGTCACGTATCACCATTAGGACCAAAGTTAAGCACAAAATCGTAGCGCTATAGCTTCGTTAAGAAATACAAGGTGCACTTTATCACTAGCTGCATTATATCTTGCACGAAGTCCGCTTGACATTACCGGATAAACAGTTTCAAAATAGACTACTAAAGAGTACCTACACCAAAGAGAAGGCGATGTTTTTTGTAGCTTTTCTTACATGTTGTATCTTTACTACACAATAAAATAAGCAGATAGCAGAAAACTGTTTCAAATGAAGCTATTAAGATTTTATTTTACTTATTAATTAATTGCAACATACTGCTTTATCTTTCGCTTCTATTTCTTCCGGATTTCTAAGTTAAGTGTTTTTAACATGTACACTACGGATTACATAACTGTTACGGAACAGTACGGTCTACGGATAAATAAAGCGTGGCATAGAAGGGCGGTGAGTAGTAGCACGCCACGAACGAGCCACGTGTAGAACGCACGACTATTTTTAAGGAATGTAACACTTTTGTATAACTATAGATTACACGCCTTAAATCGGAAACAGTTTTACTTTCCCGAGACACGCTTTTGTGTTGACTCTGCTGTAAGCTTCGTGAAAAAAAAAACAAGCGAGACGGTAATGGCGTTCTTAAAATATGGTGTTGTGATAGCAGTTGATGGCAGTTCGGGTGTTTTTATTTTTATGTCTTCCATCTTTCTTGATCAAGCCCAGCAAAATTGTCATGTAATGGAAAATACGTTTATAACTAACCTTAGCTAATTTGAGCTTGTTGATTTATTTTTATTCTATCATTTCAATGCAAATACAAGCATTTCATGATGTTCTAACACTACAAACCGCTAAAAACGTCTGGTATGATTGTAAGATATAAAATTTTGGTAATTTGCATAAAATTATTCTTAATTACAAGATCACGTTTTAGCATGTTCATGTGTAGTAAAACCGCAAAAAAAAGAATGTACAAATAGAGTTAATTTATATCGAGTTAGCCTGGAGTCGCAGTCACGACTCGCCTATACCAGACACCATTACTCACACGCGTATACAGTCTGATCGCGACCGGGATAAAGAAAACTACTACATAGAATATAAATAACATGGCTGACAGTTATTACAAATGTAATAATAAAGATAAACACTTCGCATTGGAAGTGGAGAATCAAAGTGCAGTGTGTGTAAACCAAAATTCACATAATTACTGCGGAAATATTGTTATTCCGTCTAAACGATTTTTGAGTGCAAATGCTGCAATTACACTAGTCTCTTTGAGTTACTATAAGTACGTAATAGTAGTAGCTGTGCAGGTAGTTGCCGGTAGCAATTAAAACTGTGATCCACTTCAGTACACTAATGAGCGGCCCAGTCAGCCTCCCCTCGCGATGTCGAAGCTGACTCGGCGCCGTTTGTTAGCTATAAAGCCAATTAATGTAAACGTTAGCACCGCCAGTTTGCTTTCCACTTACTTTTACGAATAGTCGCTAGAAAGCTTGTCATTTTGTTTATTGTTTATCGTTGACTAAGACATAGAGGAAAGCCGCACTCGCGTGCCAGCCCACTGCGACGTGTGCTATTGACTCGAGTAATATGATCCTCTTGACTATAACAATATTTTCACAGCGCACAACCTATTTGTTTGACAAACACTTTAGTAGTCGCTGTGTATTATCTTGTTTGCTTGTATTTCTGTAACTTAAAGTCGAATAAAGTGCAGTTCTACTTTAACGTCTTAATCGGTGGAAATAGTAGTGCGCGCCGCCGCGACGCCGGGGGGACATTTCCTCACGTAGCGAGTCTATAGCCAGCCTATATTCAGGGAATGGTGGCTACGTGCATGCACTATTTAATATGCACCCATCACCAATGGCTAGTCTACTTACAGTCTACTGATGGAATAAATTCGATAAAGTAATATCGAGCCAATTTTTCAATGGAGATTTGACAGCTTTTATCGAAAATAATTATGCCAAACTGTCATAAAATTATTCTACGGATAAAAGTTATTTGACAAATCTGACGTAAATAAACAAAACATTGTGCCACATTGTAAGGAAATAAAAGCTATTTCTGACAAAGCTTTTAAATTATGTTGGCTAACGTGACTGCAACATTCCGCCTACGCAATGAAGCAAACAATGATTTTCAAGGACATGTAAGTAACGATTACTTTATTGATATTATTTTTGTTTTTATACACTTCTATCAAAGCTTAACCATAAAAAACTGCCGTATTAAGTTCCCGGCATGGTTAAAGTTAACTATTTGGTTATCGTACTTCCTATAGACACATTAAGATGAGTTCAAATCTGCGGCGTTTTCCAAGACATTCAGAGAGATCTTATCATTTTCATAGCAGTTTCTGAGTAACATACGAGAAAGTTAGTTACGAAGAACTATGTACGGTGAAATGACAAAAACGAAAGCATCTAATTATACTACATACTCTCTATTATGTATAATCTTTAAAGAGTATGCATAAAGGTGGTAGAAATTAGTATGATGGGTGGAGATCACTTTGCGTGACGCTTGATACAGAACATTGTAAAAGCGGTAAAAGTGCGAGCCATATTGCAGTTTATATCACATTTACATAAAGACTAAATTACTTTACAGTAGTTTATTGTAGACCGCTGTATCAACCTGGATGTTACGTGGATGAGAAATTAAGATCAGTGAGATAGTTAGACGCTATTAAACAATACATAGAAATATCCAATCAATTATAATTACGCTGTTGTTTTTAATTAACAAGACTAGCATAATAGTATTTATAAGCTGAATAAGAACAAGAAGTCTCGGCATAGTGATGATGCTTTCTAGAGTCAATTTTACAAACATGGGGAAGTGTTAAAAGTATTCGTTTGCAATTTCTTTCATGCAAGGGAAGAAGGGATACGATTTTCGCACTTATTAACGACAATAGTACTCCCACGAGAAATTCCCGGATTCAGGTGGGGTGGCGAAATGCAGGGGTCGCGATATTACACCACCATTACAAAAACGTGTATTCTAGGTAATTCCATAAACTGCAGTAAAAATCGATCGCGGTGATAACTGTTCCCCGTATTAATACGGGTATCAGTTGCAATGAGGTGTTTGATATCGCAGGCAATTGCTTGATAACGGTAAGAGTTATTGCTGAAATTAATCCGCTATGAAAATTGTGGACATATTGTAAAAGTTATTTATTTTCTATTTTACTAAGTACTGCCTGCGACTTTGTCCGTGTGGAAGTCACGTATATTATAAAACATACACGTTGGAAGCGGAACTGTACTTTCAGAGACCCTTACAAACAAACAATTTTACCTCTTTATAATATCAGTTTATACTTATCGAAAATCTATTTATTTCCGCAGGCGAGAGTTATTTCTGATCATCTAGAAATACATAGGTGCCTTCTATTCAAGTCATGTTATTTCATTGCATAGTGGAAATAATAGCACTGTTCTAATTTGCTTAAAATTGCAACAGTCTAGTGTCATTAAGTACGTAAGTACTAACTTTAATGTTCATAAAAAATAACTTGAAAAGGCCCCAGCCGGTGACATGATGTGAAATCCAGATACTAGATAATACGTGCCTCGGTGAATGACGAGGCAAGCTTGCAAAACGAAACATTCAAATATTAAAGGCAGACTTAAAATAAAATTCAAAAATATTTTCAGTGCAAGTTGCCCCAGGTCGGCTCTGCGTCCACCAGGTCGTATAATGCAATAAGTTATTCATGATTGTAGGTAGTGTGGCTGGTAGTGTGTAGGCGCGGTGCGCTGCGCTCGAGGGTTGAAGCGGGTCAACGGCCGCGGCGAGACGTGACGTCACCCGCCCTACAGCTGTCTATGACGTCACCCCGCCGCCCTGCGCGCAGTCACAACAAACCAAAGCGTGTTCTAGTCCCTAAACTTATGATTCAATCTCGCATCGGCTAACAATGTGGTTACCACATGTCCTCGTGTATGATATTAAAATTCGATATCGTGTGGTTACTTAGTCACATGACGTAAACGAACACTTGTGCCTCGATGAGAACTTTATTACATACAATTTGGGAAACTGATGAAACACATAGGTACCTACCTAACGACGGTGCTTTTTGGCACTTCGATTAGGCTGCCACATGTATTTTGATAGTTAGACCTACTCCACTTCAGGTTAAGTTGCAATTATTAACTAAAAAGAGTCAATTTAAACAACGGCACCTGTTCAAACAACCTTGCTTTGCTACAACTAATTTCTTTTGTTGTCATTTATTTACTAAAGTAAAACGCAGTACAATACTTTAACACTGCGTAAGTGATTAATTGACCGCATTGGCAAGACGAAACGCATTAAATGGAGATCAACAGCCATAGAAAGTACCGTAGCGGTGCCTAGCGGGATTGCCGTGATTTCTCATCATAACTGGCGAGAGCCGCCGTCTCACCCGCGGCCGGTAACACCGAATTGTGCTCTCGAATGGAGAATATTTCACGTGCAACTGTATCTAATGACGGTACGAATACGAACGGTAATAGTCTGGGAATCCGGCCCACAAACAAAGTATTTAACATGCAGATACTAGATTATAACGAACAGATAGCCTAAACAATGACGGTACAGGCCAAACAGCACTAGTATGCAAATGGTACAGAACAATGTTTAGATATTGCAAAAACCCTCTCACTCGGTGAATCGTTCACATGATCGCACTGTAGTTTCCCAGAGGTCCCTATTAAAGATTTGAATCAGCTCAGTTCTCGCACACAGTATGATTCATGGCTGCTGTTTTTGTAATAGCGCCGAATACCTACTGTGTACGATGAGCCATCCTGAATACCATATTGCGCGGCTGTGCCCCACAAAAAATAATACACAAAAGATATAATAACTCTCATAATCTGACAGATTCGGGTTCATATTATTTTGCATTTAAAGCTTTAAGAGGGATACAGATTATCTTTATACATTTGTGTACAATTTAAATGGGATTTAAATAAATCGAAACCTATCGATAGATTTCAAATAGAAGTTTTATGTGGACTATTCAGCAAATTTAGAGAAACGCTTGCGGATGATTGCAAGTCAGTGTGAAGTGCTAGGTACAATGACAGACACGTTTCGGACTCTACCGGGAGGCATTAGTTAGCGCCGATCGATCAGGTGGACTGCATTACGACAGCTCAATAGGACATACATCTGTCTCGTGCAGTCTGGCCGGCCGCAATGGGGCCGATTGCACCAATACCGATATATAGCTAGAAAGCCACATGTCACCACAAATGGTTCAACCCATTGCATCATCAGAATATCACTTTATGTTTAGGCCACTAAACTAAACCATTGGAAAATGGTTTAGTTCTTGGAAGGTACTTTTCAAAATTATTACCTTAGAATTTATTAAAATCATCCTTATAAAGTAGATATATTGCTAGATAAGACACGACTGAACGTCAAAAAAAATTTTTGTTTTTCTCGCTTTCTACGTACATTTTACACAAGTTTATGACATTGATTGTCACCGATTTAAGATTGCGACTAGATTTTAAACGTTTTAAATTACTGGAATTGGTATTCTGATCTCATTACTTACAATGTTTTTAAGTGAGTGGGAAATGCTGACAAGTCAAATCTTGTTTTCCCCGGCGTCAACTGTCGTGAACTCTTAAATATTTGGCATTTGCCCCATCTTGAAGATAACATTCTTTGTCATCAATTATTACTAGAGATGGGTTTTTGCCTGGGCATTTACGGACGTATTGAGTAAATGCCCAATAAACGTCCATTTACGCCCAATAAATGTCCAAAAACCGGGCATTTATTTTAATTGTAAAATATCATAAATTATTACATCATAATAAGTTCAAATAACTTTAAAGTGTTTTATTTTTATAAAATAAAACTATACTTAATTCCAAATTTAAATACCTAGTTTTGTAGACACATACCTATTTCTTATGCTCACCTAGATGTGGATACCAATTTTGTGTTCCAATTTAAAAAATAAAAATATTTTGATTACCACCAGCTTGCACCACCAGCTTTAGAAGGTAAATATGTAATTAAGTTTACATAGTACCTAAACACACTAAGACGTGGACACGTGTAGTGAAAAAAATATAATTTCCAAATTTCTCTCCAAACAAGACAGGAGACAGAACAAAGGCCAGTAGGCACAAAGGGATGTTTGTAACTAGGAGAAGCATTACTATTAGGCGAATTATTAATAAATTAATGGGTCCTAATGTGAGCTGTTACTTTTGATTCCAGTAATAGGTAGGTACAGTAAAACGGGGTGAATAGAGAGGCAGGGGTGAATCGAGACGGAACTTTAAAAGAGATTTTAAAGTCAAACTAATAAAGTTGGTCGCCAACAATAAGACTAATTTGTAAATTATAATTCAGAAAAAAAAGGAAAGTCTTTTTTGCCAACAAACTATATTATTTTAACATTAAAATCTCTTTTAAAGTTTCGTTTCGATTCACCCCTGCCTTTCTATACACCCCGTTTTACGGTATGGCATAAACGCTTGAACGCACAGAAATTAGTTCTAGTTTCTACAAGGTCCGCATAATAATCAACACCGGATGTAACCTGTACACTATCTAGCATAATATTGCGTTCGTTCTGCCAAAGAATACACTCCCATAAGATGTGATGAGCAGATTGTTCATATTCACAGTCGGATGTAGAACATTGACACAAAGGAGAAGCAACAAGCTTGAAAGAAAATAATTTAATCTTAAAGTTGCCATGACCTGTGAGAAATTGGGCAACACAGTGGCCCACCTCCAGCCATGCTCTGGCCAGCCGCTCACAAACTGATGAAAAGAACTGAGGAAGGCCCTTGATAGAATAAAGAAAGAAAAGAAATAATCTGGAGATCTTAGCTCGGTCACGTTGTGTTAGAAAGTTTGCGTCCATGGTCTCTCGCGTGGAATAGTACATTGCAGCACGTCGCTGCACCTTGAGATCGACTGGAAGTACACCTGCAAGTACTGGTAGGGCTTCAGTACTGACGGTCCTATACGCTTTATTTACTTTAAAATATTAAAGCTAACCGTTGACTTTGAAGCAATTTACGTCGTACCGCCCCTATGGTGGCCCTATCGGCCCAAACAAGTGCACCGTGCTCCGGTGCGATCTCATGGCGGAATGGGAGATGCGACTGTCGCAACCCAAGTTCGGGCACGCCGCAATCGCGGCAGACCCCTCTTTGAGGAGTGGCTGGAGAGGCGCTACGGCGTACCACCTGCCGTCTGATGCAGGTCCTCACCGGACACGGTTGTTTTGGGAGGTTCCTGTGTCGGATAGGGCGGGAGGGAACGCCCGGGTGTCACCACTGTGTGGATCGCCCGGAGGACACGGTGGAGCATACGGTGAAGGACTGCCCCGCTTGGGCAGAGCACCGCCGTGTCCTCACGGAGGCGATAGGCGGCGGCGACCTCTCACGTCCGGACCTGGTTCAGGCCATGCTCCGGGGCGAGAGGGAATGGGATGCAGTCACCTCCTTCTGCGAAGCGAAGGAGGAGGCGGGCCGCGTGAGGGAGAGAACCACCTCACGCTCCAGCCGCCGCGGGAGACGCCCAGGGCGTCGGACGTCGCGAGGCGACATCCGGCCACCGTAGGCGCGGGCTTGCGGACGGCAAGTAATGGGTAGCTCGCCGTCCGATCTAGGACCAAGCCCGGGTCGACGGCGCGTTCTGTTCGCGCGCGCCTTAAAGAGCTGTAAGCACAGGGACGGGGCCCCCAACGGGGCCAGCGCCTGCCGGGGTTGCGGGACGTCTTAACAGGATACCGTGGACCCAGAACGTAAAGGGCAACAGAAGGAACAGGGTGGTTTTTAGTCAGTAAAAGTCTGACAATCCCTTCCGCCCCACCCAGGGCGGAAGTAGTCATTTGATGATTTCTACCACCTAAAAATAAAAAGATAAGATCGCGTCGCCCGCTGTTTTACACGCTTCTATAATCATTCAATTTGAAATTATCTTCACCCGATGATTTGTCAAGTGGTAGTCTCTTGATAACATTTATGAACACGTCAGTGGATGGTAAATCTGACGCTGGTGATTCAGGAGGCACAGCAGCCCACACTCTGATCTGCTGGTGGTAATCGTTATCGTTGACCGCTGAATCATCGAGTATATGAGTATTAAATAGAACCTTTTTGGTCAATACAATTGTTTTTAATATTATACTTAACTAGCAGACCCGTGCCCACTTCGTTGGGCGGTAACCATTTAAACTTGTGATGAAATTATGAGTGTGGTTCGGTTAGTACTGAGTGCTATTATTTATTTCCTGCCTAAAGACGCTGCGCACGTTCAGCGCCAGATTCCCAAGCACGGGCCTGCGATGTTCTCGCGCTCTGGCTAGCGAGCCTCTGCGAGCGCTCAGCGCTAGACTCCCTATTCTTTGTTGCAGAGACATGCTGCCTTAAATCATTGAGACGCTGCGCATGTTCAGCGCTAGATTCCCGAGCACGGGCCTGCGATGTTCTCTTTGGTTAGTAAGCCGCTGTGAACGCTCGAAGCTAGATTCCCCAGAGCGTGCTTGCGAAATATTTTCTCTATTCCTCAAGAGGCGCTGATGCTTTTCAAGAGCAGACTCTTCCGTACGGCGTACTCGAGCTGCTCTGGGATGTCTGACGGGAAAGCTGTGATTTCCTTTTAGGCATGTGTCCTTACAAAGCATGTTCTAATGTGGTTCGGCATTTTGCGATTTAGTAATTTTATATTATCTTCGAAACTATTTAACCAATTCACATACTGTTTTGGGCAAATCGTATCTCTATGATGTTCTTGTGATGATAATAATATTTTTTTCGATAAGGTTTAATATTTTGTTGTTTAAAAAATCGTCCAAAGGTGAGTACATCGAAAAATACTTTTTTTAACACATAAAAGCTACTTTAACTGCTAAAATATAAAAGATAGAAATATGGTGTCGCGGACTTTTTTGTAGAACTATTAAAGGCGGACCAGGTTGCCATACATTGTTTTCAATTATATACAACCGTTAAGGCAGCGCATGCAAAAAACTTAGTTGTAAGAGCTATTTTTTTCCACCTGGCTAGACAAAAATTGAGATAGTTCAGCTATTATGCATGATATCTTTATAATTTATAGCCTATAGCACTCACGAATAATGTAGCTTTATACCAGTGAAACAATTTAAAATCGGTTCATTACTTCCGGAGATTACCCCCTACAAACAAACTTACAAACAAATGTTACCTCTTTATAATATTAATTATTATTAATTATTATAGTATAGATAATATCATATTTATCTTATATTAATCTTACCACTACTTAATGAAAAAGTCTTAATAACTATGAAATTTAACTAATTATAGTTTCCGCCCTGTTTTTGGGCATTTAAAAGGACGTCAATTCGTTTTTGCCCTATTTGCCTAGTTTATGCCCTTTTTGCCCAGTTGGGTTTAAACCCACTGCCCATCTCTAATTATTACTTATCTAAATTGGCGTTATTCTAAAATTATCACCGGAGGTCGGGGTTACTTTTGTTAATGAATTGAATATGAATCATACGACATGTCGTACATGAATGCTTTTTAGAGGTGATAGGTGCCTAAATGGAAGACGATACCGAGCGAACGCATGAGATTATTATTACATGAGAGCAAGTTAAAACAATTTTATTATTTAGAATATCTTACTCGATGTTAATTCGTTTGATGGATACGTATTAAGCCGCTATGTGATGGGTCTTTCAACACCCCGTTTAATTAAAATTACATACAATACATAATGTACATCAGAATCAGGTTGCATGTGCAAAGTTGTTACGTGTTGGTGAATTGTTGTTGCTCGTAACGGCTCCAATCCTTCCGCTAGCCGGCTATGCATGTTTACGGCACGACTTTATAATTAGAAACTTTTACTATGCAAAAACAGAAGCAGAATTCCAGATGACGCGATTTTTGTCGCGAGACATTTTATTGTTAAGTACACAAACATAATTAAGCACGCGATTCGCAAGCCGCTCGGTGTATGTACGTGACTCTCTTTTATAAGATTTCTTTACGTTCAGAGATAAACTATTCTTGAAACTTTATTAATAAACTGGTGATTAAGAGGGTTGGCAGTCGGAATTTGAAAATACTGCAAAATTGTGCAGAATTAGAATCAGTTCAGGTATTAATTGTGGAGCAGAATCACGCTGAACGAGCGCGAAATAGCATTAAGTCCGTCGTGCAATAATCCCATTTCCACGGTAGGTTCGTAGACCTCCGGCGTGCGGCGGCGGTGCTGCGGCCGGCGCGGTCCGGACGGCCGGCCATCATGTCCGTGCTACTTGCTACCCACTTGGCGCTTGCGTGCTCGCGCCTCCGCCCAACGGGAATTGCATTAATTAATCTAATCGAAAACTAACCATTCACTGCGATCGTTTGTTATGGCACCGTTGACTACCTACCATCTTACTCTTAGGGATTAGTTTAATTAATTAGTCATACCGACTTATGCCGCTCGTACCGCTATGAGTAGACGCTGTCACGCAAAGCTTTAACCCCCACTCGTTGCTTGGTCATACGTGATTTTAATTGATTTTTTCACAGGTACTTGAGTGAACACGCATACATATAAAAAGAGATGTACCTACATACTTTATAGTAGCTCTCTTTGTCTTCGGATCTGAAAATTATTTTCACAATATTCTCATCATCATGTATTTTCATCACATCTTCATTGTCTACATGACCGAAAAAATTATGTTCAGATTTGGATAAAGTTATTTTTTATTAATTAAAAAAACTGAATACTTCCAATTACTAAGTATAATCCGTAAAACGGCAGTCAAACTTACTAAGAGTCAACCCTTACACTGCAGACGTGCTAAGAATTGCTACAATCAACAACACCAATCACTGAAAATGTTAGTTGAAAAAAAAGCACCCCGAAGAGGTTATGTGAAAAGCCGGCCGGCCGGCGGCGCTAGACACCGGCGGAGGGCGTGCGGGGCGTGAGGGGCGCGGCGCGCGGTTGTGATAGCTGTCTAGTGGCTAGACTCACATGTGTCAGCACAGGGGTGCGAGCGCCGCTGGTCCTGGGCGGGCGGAGTCACTAAACTGAACGTCACGGAGGCTCGCAAAGCGTGCGGTATCGCGGTGGCCGTTCGCGCGGCCGGTGTCTCGGGGACTGGCGAGTGGTGCCGCGCGAGCCCGGTGCAGCGCCCCAGCGCACCCCGCCGCCCCCCCGACGCCCGCGCATTGCGCCCTCCAGATGCTACCGCCTGTCACCGTTCACAGAAACCTCCAGAATCCTCTGCTTGCAAGTCTCATTTATCTGGAGTGCACGATTCAGTAATGTCAAAAAATTCACAATTGTTCGAAAATTGCTCAATGTGCACTACAAATTAAATAGATTTTTCGATTTAAACAACCGAGCCAATGAATATGATTCAAACGTATTCAGTTATTCACACATACATTTAATACTCAAAATACAAGTGTATATTTACAAGACGTTGACAGATAGTATAGCTAACATCGGCGATGGAAGATGGCGACCATCAGCCGACGACCCCGGCGGCCACGCTCCGCCGCGCTTTGCGCCGCGCCGGCTCGCCGAAACTTCGCACTTCACTTTTCTACAAGGAACAGTTCAAAGGCGCAAGCCGTGAAATTACCGCAAAACTGACGTAACTACAGTCGTCCGTCACTTCACTCTAGAGAAACAATTGTAAAAACACAAATACAGACAAACAGATTGTCTGCATTTTGATTAGTAATTGAATCTAGGTGTGTGCAAAGCAAATATTATAAAGAGAGCTGATTTAACAACACTTTCGTCAGATCTATAAAGAGTCCAATGGATCAATATAATATTCGTTCAATTTCACTTGGTATCTCTTTTAATGTATACTATAGAATTTAATAATAAATCTATAACATCCTCATCACATTTTCAAAATTGTATAGACAATAGTAGCGAGCGTTTTCCTTGTCAACAAAAACTCTAACGTAACCAACAATATATTATAATCTGATAATTATCGAATCTTCACATGTAAGAATGTTTTCTAAGCGCTTGCACATAATTACAGATCCAGTAAGAACGACGAACGACTCGACTTCATAGACTAAAAGCGCCATTAAAGGAAAATCCTCACTCAAATCAAAGAAAGATCCAAACTGAAGAATTTAATATTAATTGCAACTTATCCTGCACCCATAACCCGACATCCAAAATCCAATCTTGATCAGCAACATCTAACTGCAAAATAGTTGCGAATGTACAAGTGCCGTGTAAAACTTGCATTAAATTACCTCGCAGTCTACTCTCATGGAACAATTAGCCTTTCTAAAGCCTTGCTTTCGCCGAATCAAAGAATATAAATGCAAGCAGTTAGTTGCACAAGCATAAAATTTCGTTTTGTTATGGATGATTTGACATAAGCTGGATTTTGATTTCAGATCAGTTAGCCTTTTAGCATACGAAATGCGATCCATGTCCATTTGATAGTCGGTTATTGAACGATGTTGGATATTAAGCATTCGTGGATTAACCAATCTGGTAAACAATGGAGACATTACGAGGTGGCCGAATAAGGTGAGGTTTCATCCACATCGGGTCGTGCTGAATTCCGAATGAGGCGGTGATGCTCGCGGCGCAGTCGACTCCACGCCTCATAAATGTCTAGTTGGAGCTATTATAAAGTCGACATGACTCATGCTTGCTCCAATCAAACAATATTCTGCCATCCATCAATAGAATCGGGGAGCGACTAAGTTTCTTCCAAGCCTTTGAATGCACTGCGCACGACTACCTCAGGAAACATGCTTCCAAATCAATAACTTATTGTCGATTAATATGAAGTAAAATATCAAATTGGACTGAAAGCTATTCAATCAATACTAGGTACTTGTCTTTATGATAACATTTCTGTACAGTTAGTTGAGCGGATGTCACGGCGTCTTTATTTAGTGGCGATAGCCTCAGTCGCCAATTATGGGACATTACTCATGCGTGTGTTATTTATTAATAAGTGTAAGTATTAACAACTTCGGCAGCATACGATAACTTTCAACTATTATAAGTTTCATAGGCCGTCAGTCTCCTGAACGATGACTTTTACATCTGCAATAATTTGGAGGCCGATCGTTCAAAAATTGTTAGGTCATTCAACTGACGTTCGCAAAAACAACAGTCTATTGTGGAAGTGCGTCGCACGAACCGTGTCGCGGTGGCATGCGCACACATGCTGCTGGCAGAGCCGGCCAAAAACGATCATAAAGTAGAAACTAAACGTTTCAGGTAAACAGGCGATTTTTTTTAATTTTGTACGAAAAATCGTATTGGAAAGCCTCTGATTTTCCAGAGACTTACCTGCGGAAATCAGGAGGACTGCGTTCCAAATTCAACAAACCGCAAACGGGTTTCACGAAAGGTTCGGTTGTCAGATTACGCCGTCTGGATACTGGCATGGCAGCACAATAGCGAAGAGCAAACATGGATCAAACAGAGCTCGACAAACACAGACTGTTCAGCAAACTAGTACCATTGCATGCAAATTTTTATTCGACAAAAAGCCTGCGATGCGAATTTGAAAATGAAAAAGTCCACCTTATATGGCGGCATACTTTAATTAACAGCAGATTATCCTGTGAATGGAGCGACAAGTTAAGGCGTAAGACCGGCAGTGTATAATCTACTTTTGTGTTTACTTTTGACGTTAAGCCATGGCATGTATGATGCGTACGTATGTGTTCTGCTTGACAGATTACGCTGAGAAAATTATAATGGCTAGCGCAGATAGAGCCCCAATATGTTCAGGTATTAATTGATACCCTTACACGTTATTATTTTAGTAATCAACATGCGAATTAAACGCATATTATGAACCATTTAAAAATAGATTTTTCTACTCTCTAAAAAAGTGCGCAGTTTAACCTAAAAGGGTCATGCAGGCATATCACTAGGCACCTAAAACGTTTCACCTCTTGATGAAATTATTATGAAACATTTTTAAAATGAGTCTTCACCGTCAATTATTTTATTATTATTAATCAAATTAATTTAAATGAGCATAGAGACCAACAGAAGGACTTACAATAAACTCAATTCTTTCAACTCAGATATTGATATTTGAATGCCAAATAATTTATTTTATTCAAACCATATATTTAAAATTAAAACACATGTTTTATGAAACACACACACATTAAGTTCAAATATTTATCTTTTTCCGTTACCTAATTCACTTAATTACTTCAGCACATAAATTCATCGAAAACAATTAAGCACAGTAAAATGACGTAAGTTAACGAATGCAGCCGAGCTATGCTGGGTGTGGGCGCAATGCATTCTGCAGCATTGTTCATGTGTGAACTCAATTAGATAGTTTCGCTCTTCGTGACAGACTTACATGTCGTCAACAACGATAGCAGGACTAATTGGCGGAGAAGAAACCTCGTGACAGCACGATGGAGACTGGTCAGTTGAGCTGCGCAGACGCCTCTGTAACCACGCCCACTTTCTCCCTTGCAACATGTAAACTGAGCTTACATTACGTTTCAACACATTACATGTCGTTAACCTCTATACAAATCAGTGTTTACATTACCAACGTACCTCTACTTAAAACATCAACTGAGTGCTAATCAACACTTCACAGAGCTGCATGTATACTGCAGATAATAAATAGGTAGTCGTCGTTAGCCATCATAAAATATAATGTAAGCTCCTACGATTTAGTGGTTTCCATTTGCAATATTGTAGAATACATGTCTAATGATCTAATATACGGAAGCTAGTAAAACGTGGCCATTAATAACTGAGTGGTTAATCTCAAATCTATAACAAATAATTATCGCGTTTTGCTGGATTCAACTCACGGCGTTGACTCGCGTTTAAAAAGTGGCTGTGCGACCAAATGCTTAGTCACTTACTGACCAATGTAATAATAAGAATAACTGATGTTTGTTCTACAAAGCTGTGATAATGAACATTCAACAATAAATAAGGGATATGATACAAAGAACATATGGCGTGGCATTAGGGTCAAACCACCTGACAACGGAGCAGGCAAGCCCGAAGGGACTTGGCCGGATAAAACGATCGTATAACCGGAGTAGACAGGTCGCGGCCCGGCCGGTATCTGATCCGCAATTCCATTACATAATTTATGGAGGGATTCGTCGTCCTCTGGTCCACCAGCAAATGTATACCTCACCACAGTACTCTGTTTTCATACGAATCTGTTCCTGACAATAAGGTTATATCTCGGAATAATTCATGAGCTATTCGTGCGAAACGAGCTGTGTGGCTAACTAAAGAACAGGCAATAAATAAGAAATTCAGACAAATCATAGGCAAACTGAAACTAAAAGCAACTGAAATAGATCTACTCTCAAAACAAACTCCACACGTATGTTGACACAATGTTGCTAAGGTCAACGGCTGACATGTCGCGGATAAAGTGGTTGTAACATATTATGATCACAAACGCCTATCATAATGTGCAATCTTGTTGTCACTGATATCGTTAGTGATATGAAACAGCGAGCGACTACGCCACCCACGTGGCCCGGAACTCCGGAATGAGACGCTGTACATTTTGGCCGCGATCCAACAGACAATTTACGACGAAGTAAAATTAAAATGTGCAATGTTTCCATATAACGCGTCATCGACCACTATGTACGTCGCCGTGATGATTCTACACTTTTATTTAAATTCTGAATACGACTTAAGCCCACGGATTCACATAGCCCGCATAAATTGCGCCTCTGTAATCCCCCGTTATTCGATTGAAAGGATTACGGTGTTCTTTATCAGCCCTCGGAAGGGGACCGGTTGTAATGACAAAAAGAGACAAATTGAGGAAGTCAGCCCTCGCTTCTTTCACAAGAAATGAATGTTTTAATTTCAACTGGAGCTATGCTATTTTGAACCGCTGACGGATTAATAGGTCAGCAATATGACACAATGGGATCGAAAAAGATCATAAAGCAGGTATTTGGAATGAAAATTCTAACTGGAATATCTATTGCAAACAAAAATAGCTTCATGGAGGAAAAATCTTTATGATTATTGGATTTGTATTCATCAAGTTTTCTATTGTCATTATTCGAATAGATGAACATACAAATAGGAAAACTAATAAATTGCCCTAACTTTCCGCGCTTTGTGTAGCAGATACAAAAGCATGTATGTATTCAAACTTTATCAAGAGTCTCTTAATGTATTCTAAATACATTTGTAATTCTAAGATCGCAAGTGTAGTGTGTAGTACTGCGGTGAGTGCTAGGGGTTGCACAATAAAAGTGCGGATGTCAAAGAGACGGCGGGCGGGTGTAACGAGCGAGCCCTCCTCGTGAACAAACTCTGCACTTTTATTGCGGACTCACCCCTCATGCAGCGAGACCACTCGACTGCGAAATACATAATCATTACAGATAAAGGATCCCTTCGACAATATTGTGGCAAGTGCACTGAATTATTAAAAAAATGTTTTAATATGGTGATGGATTGCGTCAGATCACATTTTTATACATGTTCAAAACAAATCCATAACTCTATCATTACCTATCGATTGAATTTTACCGTGGAAACATTATCTATGAAATCGTACATTGAACAGTCCGTATCTTAAAAATAGTGTTACGAAGTTATAAAAAAACTGTTTTTACTCAATGATTCTTCTAGGCATTTCTTTTTACAAATAATTACGCCATCGTCGCCTGTTCAAACTACTTTCTATAAACTGTCTATCCCAGACTGAGTTTATCCAATGTTTCTCTATCTATTTTTAGTTTTGAATACTAAAAATAATCGAATGGTAGGTGTGATGATGAGCAGGCCATTAGTGAAGCGAGGCATGCGCCGGTCACCGTCCGTCGTGTTTACAATGCAAATCATCGAGCGTCGTCGCCTGCGCACCTCGCTCGCGCAACTCGCATCCAATCGGCCGACATGTCATGTGGAGCGAAACTACCCACTATACTTTCGTAGGGAACAAACGTACAAAATATACACTTTCGACTGTACACGCAAAGAAAGTATAATGAAATACGTTTAATTAAGAAATTAACTCATCCAAGGGCTTTCTAGTTTTACTAATTTCATAGCAACATTCAACAATATGACCGAATGACGCGATTAAATTTGCATTTCGCTGTTGAAGATTACTCTAAGACCCCGTAGACTTATATAAAAGTAACGTAGCTTCATGATTTTTTCCAAATCATTTTTGCTTTTCAGGGAATTATATTCATTTTCACGATGCATTCTACCGAGGATACAGAAAAGGGCCGCTCTTGTGTACAATCTCTAGCCGTACGATGCTAATGAGCTCGCAATAGTCCACGGCTTGTTTAGCAACTAGGGCTCACTCTCATTAATCAATACACATTCTCTTTTAAACGCTACGTTTATTTAGCAATTTCTTTTGGTAATTCCAAACAATTTTATACGTCAGAGAGCTGCAGTAATTGTCTAAGAGCACAATTATCTTTATTAAGTGTATTTAGGCCGGCAGTTCCTGTAATAGCCTTAACGATTCATGTCTCTTAAAATATTATAGAACGTGTGAATGACACATCAACGACTTGAGCCGTAAAACGGTAGGTAATGGCGGTAACACGGGCAGAGCACTTCAACGTTCGGTAGAGTGGAGATAATTGATAATAGGAGAGACGTTTCGAATTCGATTAACACATGACCGAACTCAAAAAAGAACTATTTTACAATAAGCATACATTTATAGATCACATTCAACCTCATAATGGCGCTCTATAATAATGTGTAGTATAGGGTTCAGTGTCAATGCGGATACAATCAGCTAAGTGACAAATTGCCGCTGGCATATTTACAAAGCAACAATTCAACCCCTTCCCTTGATTTGCTACTATAAAATTATGAAATACTCCGAATATTTAGCAGCAAAATCATTTTGTGTGTTTCCAATGATGTTATCTCAGAATTGTCGTCGACTGCATTTGAGATTTTGTGCTGTCTGAACCGATAGCCTGTATTATTTTAGTGTTTCGTCTTGGTAAGCCTTATTGGCAATATCCAAAGAGCAGATCTTGCATCGTTTTCAAAAAAATAATGACCAGACAAACGCTTTACCGAGACTTGCCATCAGTACGGGATTCCCTACCTACTAGTTTAGAGAGCGTCCGAGGAGCGTCCGGGCGGGGTTTCATTTTTGCAGTCCGGAGTTTAAAAGTAATTGATTATTTAAAAAGAAGTGTTTTTTTTACAGGGTTATTAAAAAAAGACACTGTTATCATGGTCTACTTTTAAGGTCCAAAATCCGAGGCTTTCATGCTTCCTGTCCTAGTTGGAAGATTTTAAAGAAGGCAAACCCTAATACTTTATCCTTAGTGCATCACTAAAACACACTGCAACTGTAGCCAATGTCATATTGAAACGAGACATCCGACTCGTATCATATTCCTAACAAGATAATGAATGAAAGTTGGCAGATAACGAAGATTTGTCCAACAGTGTCAAGGTCACCGCGTGTTGGACTGTGGTGCCAACTAATACACAAAACACTGCGTCCACGCATTCGTGATTTATAAGAGCACATAATTTTGTTTAGTTTGGAAATTCAAGACATTTTCAACATTCTTGAGGCCGCGGACGTGGTTGAGAGTGAATGAATGTAAATAAGCGGGTTTTTTTTTTTCTTTCTTTACTCTAAGGTTTTTCAAAAACTGACTTTGTACAGGACAATAAGTAAAGTTAAATCAGCAACATGCAACAAGAAGTGACCTAGACTTAGTGAATCCCTCGGCAACACCAAACGTGATAGCATTTCCACAGTTTTCTAAGCTATTCAATTAGTTTACAGTACAACTAAAGGTAGGAGCGCACTGGTGCGTGCTTGTCCACCCAGCGTTCAATTCGTTCGTTCGTTCAAGCAATCGTTTATCGCTCTATCAACATCTACACACAATGTTATCGCGCAGGGATCGACGCCAGACCGCGGGCCGTCAACACAACTGCACACGATTTGCACCTAATTTAAGATGCATTATCAACACAACTATTTAAACAACCATTTGACAACACAGCGTCATATGATAAGCTCATAACTTCATACGACCCCGCTAATAGCTAATGTCAACATAAATTCTCTTACATGACAGCCGACTATTAAGTTTCCATGCGAATAGTATTGCAAGCGCAGAAAGTGTTACAAGAGGACTTACATCTGACCAATGACACAAAAAGCCTACTTCAATGGACATAAGGGTCAAATGTAAGCCTTAAAGTTTTGCAATAAGAGCTAAATTAAAATGACCATAACATAGAGGGTCTTAATCCAAAGCTCCGGGGTGTATTAGTGACGAGTGGCCTCCCCTATTTGAATACGCCGCTCGCGACAGTTTAAACATTTAAATCGCTTAATCCAATGAGACGGGTCTGCTGCCCACCGAAGCGTAAAACTGAAAGAACACGAAAGGATTTGACGCAAACGTACAATTTGCAGGAATTAAATTATTTGTCACTACGCTTGAAAGTTAATCACAACGAGAAAAGATTACATATTAGTGTGAACTATTTCCTGTCCGATTCTATGTTCTCTTATAATTTTAAAGCAAATGGAACATGCATTTCGAAAAGTAATAATTAGAAAGGCTTCGTATCGATGTCGGAGGATGGCGGGGGCGCGGCCGGGCAGGGCTGCAACAGGGGGCAAAACAAAGTATCCAATTTCTCCACTTCCCCACTTCCGACGCAATTACGACACAATATTGTGGGGCTGTGGCGGCGCGGCCTGACCGCAGCCCGACTGAAATCTAGGCACCGCAGCAATCTCGTTACGGAACATAAAATACACTCTTATTGTTCGACCGGTTTTTTCGCAAGACCTATTCAAACAAAGAAACTTGTGCGAGTACCTAAGTACCGGGTCTACAGGTGTTTGTTTTACGTTTGAATACACCTGAACTGTAATGAACGCTAAACATTTATCTTCATAATTTGACAACAAAAAAGAAGAAACGTTTTTTAAACAATAAACTGTAAGCTCTTGAGCATTTACAAAGGTAACCAACATAACATTTCTCGGGGACTTTCTCCTGTTTCCTTTTTTGACAGTGAAGTATGGTTGTTCTCTTAGGTACCTCATTTTCTACCAAAAACAATCTCTAAGAGGATTTAACTTTCCAAATAACTGTATTGTTCAATGAAATATCCTGTTAACTAGACTATTGGATTAATTAAGATATTGGTCGAGTACAAAGCCAATGGAAGCCCTGACAGTTGGTTGGTTTGAGGGGATCCCTCCGACATTAAATGCGATGATAACATAATGCGTTGACAGGTCGGATTGTTACATTATGGAGCATTATTGCACCCTATTTTTCCACAAAGCTGACAGCGGCATACAGTGAATACTATTGTTAATTTTCTTTCAGGTCAGTTACTTACGAGATCTAAGATTTATTCAAAGGACATTGTAAATCACAAATTTGGTCAAAAAAACTTTAAACCATCTCTATATTTCTTTTACAATTAAAATGAAGTTCAACTAGCCCAGCTAGTTGAACTTTTTTATAAAGCAACCCTGGCCAAAGAAAAATACAATGCACCAGCGAGTATAATTTAAAGAGTGAGGAATCTCACTCGACAATTTGAACTGAAAACACACCTTTTCCCCTTTTGTCACATTTATTAAAAGAAATCCCACACAAACCCTATTTTGTTCAACAGTGGCACAATACAAACTCTCATATCTACAAACAAAGGAAAATTCTTTTGAACAACGAGAAAGCTCTTATCGCTGTAAGCGTCGCGTTAAAGACACTTCACAGAGATTTGAGGGCGCAAAAGTTATTGTTCTAACCATAATACTTAGACCCTCCCGTGCCCTGACTACGAGCTTCATCGAGCGGGAGAAACAAGAGACACGGGGGGATAATATGTGTCAAAGATCTTTGCTGAATGTCCCAACGAGGGCACTCGGTTCACGAGCGCACGCGTCATAATCATGTGACCCTTTGTGACAACATAATCACACTTGATTCGTGCCAACTGATGCCGTCAGCCAAACCATTTGTTACCTGATCTGTTGTCATTATGAAACGAAAATCAATACAACACATTAGGCAGTTTTCAACGAGTTATTGTCTGTAAATAGCTGAAGCGAATCGTACGTGCCTACCAATACGTATTCATAATTCACTTGAAAACCTTGCAGGTTGCTTGTTTTGACGGCTAATTGTCATTTTATCCTGTCTAGTGAGTCGCAGTGACTCACGTGTTGTGTAAGCATGAGGCTGAAGGTCGGCGGCGCGATTGATAGATAGCAAGAACCGCAGAAACGTAAACGTAAACGTAATTAATATTGCACACGTAAATGCATACACACAACGCTTGCCAAATAGTACAACCAATGTAAAATTAAAGTAAAGATAAAATCGGTGCAGCCATGTATATAAATGGTGTCGTTAGTCGGGAATTGCACAATATTAGACATTATGCTTTTGCTTATGTTTCAAATAGGGTAATTAACATTGACTTTACAAACATAAAAGACAGAAATACACTTATTCGACATTTAGAAGGTGTCTGCTGATCAAAGCACTGCAAAAAATTCCATATAGTATTTCACCATTCACTACCACTTACCAGGATCAGCGGCCAGTTGCCTGTACACTGCTAGCGCAACGTCGTCTTCACTGACGAAGTCCCACAGCCCATCACAGGCCACAACTACGAAGTCTTCGTCACCATCTAATTCCACCGTCGCGATCTCCGGCCGCGCCGTCACGTACGGCTTGTATTGTGCGTCACCTAGGCAAGTAGAAAAAATAGTTTGTTTATTGTGTAATGGAATTTTGATTGAACGGAAATTAGTTTAAGAACTTTATAAGGTTTGATGGGTTTATTTCTGAAAAGCAGTTCACGTGACGACTTAGGTTTTATTTCGGAAGTCTCTATGAGGCAAAAAACAACCTTTTTACAGAACATATTGGTGCTAAACTGCCACCATTTCAAATGCTGTATGCTTTTCCGGTAATTTTCTGAAAGTAAATCTGTAATTTATTGGTTTATATAGAAGTTAATTCTACTTTCATACAAGTTCAACGCGACTACAGTAAAGTGTAACGAAACTACTTGACAATGGTAACTAAAGTAACAATAACGCTATAAAACTGTCAAAAAAAGAATTAATAAATAGAATATAATTATTTTTGAGCCTTTTAAGTTGAACTAGGGCAGGTCCCTACCTACCCTAGTTAAACATAAAAGGCTTAAAAGGGCCGCATTTGGTAAACAATTGTAATAATGATTTTCATCTAAAAACTTCGGTTTAATAATGGGTACCGAAAACTAGGGCAACTTTGTACAATGTTATACTGTACTTATTTCATAAAATATAGGTATACAACGGCAATATGGAAGAGCAATATGCGCATCTAATACAAGTCAATCCGTATAAAACTAATCTTGCGTGAAAATCTGAGGATAGCTTTGAAAACCTCGGTGAGAAGGGAGATAGAGTAAACGTTTCGGAGCCTAATCTCCCATGGAACGCGAAATCGATGAGTTTTATCCCGATACGTGGGGATATGGGGCTCGGGCCGAGCTGTGAAGAAAATGTCAACATTATTATGTTACTATGCCGTCGTCGCCCTTTAGTGTCCTTGCTAGGGATGGGAATATCGATATTTGTCGATAATTTCCGTAAATGTACAAAGGGTAAGGTTTCTTAGAAATCTCAATGTACTAAATTGAACTCTCTTTGATAAATGCGAATGTGAAGTATGTATTGGTAATAAGGATTACTAATATACCACTTAGTATTTACTTCATTTCATTTTATAATCTATAAATTAAATTATGTTTTAATTGCTTCAAAATTATTGTGAATTAAAATATTAATTCTAATAAAAATGTCGTCTAAAATATCATCCTGTTGCTCCAGAAAGCAATAACATTTTTGTAATTGCATCATTCGACTGTTTTTTTTTTCATACATCGATAATCGACATTGCACATCCTTGGAGTCCTGTGCATCCCTATGGCAGTGCGTGTCCGAGGTGATCGATATAGCGGTATAGTGCAGTGGGGTCTGGGGTTGTTCAGAAGGGAGTGCCTCACGCGAGGGTGTGTAGCCGACTGCGCGACACCGCGGCGCCACCACCGCTCAGACATTCATACTATTGTTATAAAAAAGGCTGAGGTAAAAAGCCAACAGATTAAAAAAAAGCAATCCAATCTTTCAAGTTGGAAAATACGAGAGAGGTTTTATTTGAAGTGAAATCTATGACTGAAATTATGTCATAATAAATTAAGACCTGGGGTGGCAATTAGACCTCAGAAATAATACTAAAAACTAGAGTCACATAAAGCATAAAATAAAATAGCAATTTATTGTTAACTTAATGTTATTTTTTTTTAGTACTAGAATACTAACCTGTCTAAATTAGTAAAGAATTATGGTATTCTTTTTCATATCCGAATTTTCTTTTTTCACGAGTTATATGCTAGAGCACATGATTGTAATTGAAAGAGGAAAATCCGGGTATGAATTTTTGATTACTTTTGTTTACTATGTTGACCAACAAGACATTTCAAGTATTCATACCACACTCGTTGCCAATGGTATCCTGACAATTATATTCAAATATGACGTACGTGACATTGATATTATTTCATGAATCATAATTTATTAAGTATTGTTCCTTTCAGTACTTGTTTAGATGACATTTTATTGTTCTCGATTATTTCTCTGTGTGTTCAAGGTCAACCATAAGGCCAAAGCTTTCGATAACTACTTACTTAGGTCATGATTGTATTGCAAGCGCTATAGAGATTACTCTCTGATTATCCATACTAATATTATGAATGAGAAAGTTACTCTGTCTGTTAAGCTCTTACGACTAGACCACTGAAACCGATTTTGCTAAAATTTAAGTAGGTACGGGATAAGTTTTGAACCCCAAGAAAAGACATAGGCTAGTTTTAATTCTGCGACTCCGTCTGCGATAACCGACATTTATTCATACTCAATTTTTTTTTATTGCATACCATAAATAATGTGTATAAAGATGTTACATTACGCGGGCGAAGTCGTGGGCAAAAACTACTACATATTATATCTTATTTAATATCATGATAATTAGTCACTGTCTAATAGTACTACCTAACATATTGTTTGACCTAGATCAATGGACAAACAGAATGACAATACAATAGAATTTTATTACGACCAATAAATCATAAGGTTTAGCTTTGATATATTGCTCGCTACGGTAGCGTAGAAATAGATTAACACTTGTCAAAACTGCTAATAAATAATACTTCAGACTTATTCTTTGAAAATACTAATTGACAAAAGGAAACGCGGAACGGAATGTTAGAATTATATAAGGGTTTCCTGGACTCACTGTTCCACTCAAAACCATGTCAGAGACCCTTGAGGCGGTCTGACAGTAGGGTGTGTGGGGTCGTAAGACCTCACTGCCCACACGATAACGAAGATGAAGGGTTTCATCAAAATTTTGCGTAAAAAATATTGGACCAGCATTATTATAACTACATAAATACTTATTTCAAGTCGATAATTCAAATAGTTTTGAAATAAGCGGCTATGACAGGAAAACGTGGACACAGACAAAGTGGCACGACTAGGGTATCTTCCTCATAATAAAATTTTGGTACGCAACACTAATAAGGCTTGCCCTAAATTACTCTAAAACGTAGACATTTCATACGGTTATCAACAAAATGGCAATATGAATACAGAAGTAATGCCATACTTGGTAAAGCATCACCCTCCTCATTACAATTCAAAAGAGCCTTGGTTGAAATTAGGTGCTCAACATTACCTCACAGCCAACCCTAACGTGTTAACAACAAACCAACTTCATTGTCAAACAGAACCGCCAAAAATTAACACGAACCCGTCTATTCATCGCAATCGGTAGCACCATTAGCGTTGTTTTACCGAATAAAGGCACAGCCCATCTGCGGGGTGCCGTATTAACAGCTTAATGATCGGCACACGCTCGCATCCCGGCCGCGTGAGAAATGGCCCGCACCCGCCCGCCGATAACAATAAAACGACCTATTAACCTTCCACTTTTACGCCTACGAGGGAGCTGAAAACCCTTTCAATGTTATCATGTTTATTTTAAACTTTTAATATTAAAATGGTTTTGTTATTTGTTAATGACTGTGTGACTTGCAGTGAATGGTGATTTTTAGACATAACATCCCAAAATTAACCTAACCTAAGTATGTGAAGCAGTTCGGAGGTGTTCTCTTCATAGGAATAAACTACATATCTATTTTTCTGTATACTTTTTTTTGGTGGGTTTTGTTATTTAATTCTTGCCCTTAGCTTTGACAGCCAAAAACAGAAGAATATTGAGAGGGGTTTTTGTTTAGCAATGGACTGTAAATATAAGCTTACTTGATAGATTGATTGATTAGCAATACATAATTACATAAATAAACTTACGTCTTCGTCTAAACATAACTGGCGAAATGTGGGTGTACTAATGGGTACACCTCTGCCTAACCCTTCGGGAATTGCAGGCGTGATGTTTATATGTGTGACTTACGTCTTTTTCAGTCTTTTTTACGTCTTTTTATAGGTACAGTCAGCAAAAAAAATAGGGTCGTCAGTTATAGTTGAAGTTTTCAAAAAACCGATAGATTTTTTCGACGGAATTTAATTTAAAACGTAGATAATGAACAGTTAATTAATTAAGTTTCAGTCAAAGACATCCATCGGTTTCTAAAAAAACTTCATGCTTAAAGAAACAAGAAACTATCCTACACAATATGCCCAATGTGCAATTTTTAATGCTCACATTGCCCACATATACAAGCGTCCCTATTATAATACCTACCTATTTCATATTATTTTATACTACCAGGTAAACATACGAACAAAAGTTCCCACGAACCGTCCATTTCATATCTACATACCTTGATATTTAACTACCATTCCGCTTAATCGTCCCTAACAACTATCGCGAAATGATACACACCTTCTGCAAATAAATTTTAATTTCCTTCGCCGACCTCCATGAGAAAAATCACATGATTAAAATAATGAAAAGTCTGCCAATTAAACAAGCTCGGTAATCATACACTTGGTAGTTTGCGTCAACGCTAGGTACACCATGTTTCTTGTTAAAAAGGACGATGGAAACATGGCCGGTAGTACGGCATTGTAAAACTTTATGGTGACTGTAAAAGTTAAATACGCGCCGCGCTCTCGTGAAACTGTCGTTCGGAACGTAGCACGCCGTTTTTACAACGTATTACAACGTAAAAATACGCATTTTGTTCGCTTGTTTAAAGTAACAACATGTGAGTGGATTGTGGGGATAAAGAAGTTTTTTTTCGAGTAAGGCTTGCATTTTTGTACTCTATAGCGCCTGACAGAAAACTACAATGTTGTGGCGCGTGGTGTAAACTGGTGTAAGCTTGCAGTAACCAAAATAAATAATATATTTATTAACATAGATTTATGAATCTAGCAAAGAAACAATAATAAAAGGCAGAATACGCCCCCAAAAGGAGAAAGAGGGGCATACAGAACGCCCACATTTCACCAGTTATTATTTTAAATTCAAGACACAATTTTTTTTCCAGATCTTATGCCAAAATATCTGATTCCCTTAGGATCCTACCCAAGTAGGGGTAGTGAGTACACAGAATTTAAAAATAGAAGAAGAAAAAAGATTCTATATTTTTCATTTAAATTAAATTTAAATATGGAATAAGAACAGCACTTACCGATAGCTCTGGAGACAGCCAGTTGTCCGTTAACCCGCCATGTTCCCCAGTACATGACTGTGCCTCCCGAAGACTCTATTCTGTCTCTTTCGTCCTGCAAAACATAGACTATTATAATATTCGTCTTAACAGTGGTTTACCAGGAAAGAGACTTTTATCATTCTTTTCTTTTTCTTATCCTACTTCTATACATTGCTGGCTGTCTGTGGTCAATCTTCCAGAATCGAGTTCATCTCGTCATCTCTTTGTGTGTCTGCCACGCTGCCGTTCAGGACCCTCAGTGTAGTTGTTTAACGCCCCTAAATAATATCAGTATCTCAATTCTCCGTGGTCTTTGACTGTTGTTCGAGTTTTATTTTTCTTTTAAAGACCCCCGCACTCAGCATTTCTTCTGTGTTATGAAACGCAATCATGATGCAAGAGAACTGCTGAGTGCGGAGTTGCAAACATAATGAACGCACATTTTGGACGTTAACTATCAGCTTCTCCGACATACGACAGCTATAATCAAAACCATATGCTATAAAATGTTTGTCGTCTTATAACTTATTATTAACATATGTTTTCTATCCATTTTTACTGCCTATGAACTGATTACCAGTTACAATTATAAGTTTTTCGCACCTTGGCGATACAACACAGTAATGCGAATATCGAGGTGAAAGAAAATGGCGGCAAAGAGAAATGTGATTACATTAAAATATTATTGCAAATGGCAACAAACCAACAATTCTTATTATTGTTTGTACATTCACAACCTGCCAACAGTGCGTGAGTCTCTCGCAGTTAGATTGTCTTGTTGATCATACAACAATGTATGTTTGGATGAAATTGTTTATCTCTACATAGTAAAACAAAGTCGCCTCCCGCCGTCTGTACGCTTAGATCTTTTAAACTACGCAACGGATTTTAATGCCGTTTCCATCATTAGAGTACAGTGATTTGAGGGAAAAGTTTATACATATAGTTAGATATTCTACATTGCACCCGTGCGATGCCGGGGCATGTCGCTAGTGTACATCTCATGTATGATTAAGTATATCGTCTATTATAGTATTTGTATGTCGTGGTCGAAGCAAATCAGAGTATGTGGGGAGTACGAGAAAACTGTTGTTAGTTTCAGTATATTATGCATATCTGATTATGAACCACATCTTGCACTGACTGACTAGGTATATACAAAGCACTTTAATTATAAATATTATAATATTATAGGGCCTGTGTGCCGTTGCAGTAAGGCTTGTTTTCGTAGTCCAAGTATTACTGTTGACGTGCGGTTAATCGTACCTTTAGAAGGTCGCAGACACTTGCTGGATGCGAGAGGCGCATGATAGCTAATAGTGGTGATGCTCGAGGCTAGGCTATATCCTACATTTCGGGGGGATGTTAATGATGACAGCATAAACAGTGTGTTACCTGTCGACCAGGCTTGTGCGGCCGCACGAGCTGCATGAGGCGCATGCGCTTGGCGAGCAGCGCCAGCGAGTCCCCCGCCCACGCCGCCAGCAGCCGGCGCCCGCGCACCGCGACTGCTACCGCTGTGCTGCCGCCGCATGCACGCTGCAAGGGAAACAAAATGTTGGAATATAAAAATATAATGACAATAAACATTGCCATATTTTTGAGAGGGTTGTTTAAGGGTTTACACACATATACTGGTATAAGGGTATACCGGTACTGTCGGTACTACCGGTAACCTATTACTGTCCCACTCAAAGCATGTCAGTCCCTTGAGGCGGTTTGGAAACCCTGACACTAGGGTGTGTGGGGTCGTAAGACCTTACTAAAACCCATACGATAAAGCATGAAGAAGAAGGGTATAAACATAAACATAACATAACATATCACGCCTGTAATCCCCGAAGAGTTAGGCAGAGGTGTACCCATTAGTACACCCACATTTCGCCAGTTATGTTTAAGTCCCATGTAAAAGGGGGCGAGCCTATTGCCATTAACCGGGCACAAATCCAGACTCCGAGGCTGCTACTGAGAAATTCCCGATGGAAAAACCCAATAACACTTTGCTCGACCTGGGAATCGAACCCAAGACCTCATGCTCAGCAGTTGATTTTTAAAAACATTTGCGAAATTATTGAAGAATTCTTTTAAAGTGCACTTACCAACCTACATATTAGTAGGTACTTTTATAACTTATCCAATACTACATTTGTATATAACATTACAAACGGGTACAAAAACCATATAACATTTATCAGGTACATTTCCGCGTCCCTACGTGACCGCGATAATCTTATTGTAATAACGCTATAATATATTCAATTGTAAACCGACCGTAGAATAACAGCTAAAGCAAAACAATGACAAGTGGAAGGTAAGAAACTCACTTATTTCTGAGAACTACGAAGAGAGACGTCTTAATCAATTTTATGCAACTTTTTGCTATCATTGCATTTCAGAGGAGACTGTAACGGGTTTTTCAATGATAGATAAAGGTCACGGAAACGTTCGGGATTTCCATTTGAAGCGTATAAAATTAACGTAAGTAGGTACTTTAGACTGTAAGTAGGTACGTATAAGCAACATAAAGATATAAACGTTTTTTTACGATTGTTACATAGCCACATACTATTGTCATAGAGTAGAATAGAATGGAATATAAAACTCTTTATTGTTTGTACTAAAACAAATAACAGATACGAACTTTTAAGAGTTACAAGGGTGTTACAATGGGCCGTATTTTGTATCGCATATTGGTTCAAACAGACCACCGAAAATTGTCAGATTTATTTCGTACCTACTTTCTGTGTATCATGTGAAACGACTCGAGTGTTCCCTTACAGATGCAATACAAATCTACATGTCATATTACAGTACAACCGTAATATAACGATTTCCTCGGTTTAACAAATCCTGTGAAATCGCCTAGAACCCTCCGCTAGTAACGAACAAACCCCATTGTAACAAATTGTTTGGTATAACGAATATTTTCTAATCACCTAAATCTTTGTTATTTCGAGGTTCCACTTTGACTGCAACAAGTAATTACCTCCTGATTGCTCTTCCGTATGAAGTCGGCATCTGTCCTGAGGAAGGCGTCCCGCATGGCTCGTCGCAGGTCGGTGGTGAAGTGGGGACTTTCCACCAGATATTGGTGAAGGTGAGCCGCGCAGTACGTCGCCGCTGCTGAGCCGGCGTGTCCGTCGTACACCGCGTAAAAACTTGTTGATTCCGTTGTCTGAAAAGAAAAGTAATATTATTGGTATAAATTAATTTAAATTTAAACGTTTTAACATTTCTTGATAAGTTCCGGCTTAATTAATATGACATAACGGCTAGTGCCACTGACACTGCAACAGACCCTATATAAAAGGAATTAAAGGAGAATGGAATATATGCGAAAACAAGTATGAAAGCGATGTTTATGTGCAACATTGTATAAGACTACTAAAACTATGGTTATTAAAACTGAACGGAGTGATTGGACAAATCTCCTTAATATACCGCCATAATGATTTGTCCAGTAGCGTCGGTTAAAGTTACCAATTTTCTAACAAAAAGTCGGTTAGTAGTGTAAGGAAGTAACTAGTCATACCAGCGTCGCGTCGTCCACAATGCACCGTACGGAATTTAGCCCTACACATAACAATCATAACATGCGCCATTCATAAGTACTAGGAATTCATAAACTTATGCAAGGCGTGTTCCGGCGCCCAATATGAAAATACGTACTTTAAAATATATCCTAGGAATATCTTCACGCTATCGTAATTTAATTGTTTTGGTAGCAATCACTCTGCAAGATGCATAATGTAATCAAATTAGGCAATATCAAAATCTTCTGAATATGAAAAAGCAAAACTATGTCTCTTGTCTGTTTTATTATAGAAATTACCTTCATCTTAGCCGGCGTGCTTGTATGACTAGATGTATGAACGTGGATGGGGTGAAAGGAGTATATAAGGATCGTAGCAGGTGGCGTTCTGTGGTTTCTGCCTACTCCCATGGGAAAAAGGCGTGAGTTTATGTATGTATGTCTCATCTTCTGATGCAGCCCTTTTCAATATCCTACAGGGTTAGATGGCAATAGTCTTTTATGGCTAGGATTCATGCAACGAGAATTGTTTATAACCAAGATACAATAACTTACATCAATTCCAAAAAGCGATTCTAAATTTCCAATTTCCACATGTCGGTCTTCCATGACGCGTCGTGAGTTCTTGGTGGCACATGAGACAGTCTTAAGGTCACGTTGGTCGAGGGGCGGCGGGGGCGGCAGGGTGTCCAACTTGGAGTTGTCCAGGTATCGGAGGCAGACGTCGTTGACGCGAGCTGTCACTGCTTGCATCAGCCGGAGGGCTATGTACACTGGAATGAAGGTGGAGAAAAGATCTGTAGTAGATGTGAGATTTTGAAGACTTGTGTCTAAAGCTCAAACGCTATTCTGAGGTCAAAAGGGATATTGTGTGTCGGTGTGTCAGACACACAGCAAGGTATAACCCGGTTGTCATCTAAATTAAATCAATTCTGTGTAACGACGACCAGCCAGCACGACGTTAACACCCTTCGAGTTTCGAAAACCTAGTGCTGAGCACATATTATTTGTTTGAGCAAAAGGTAAAATTATTTGTTTTTAGGAGATAATCTCTGGACGTAAGGTCCGATCAAGTCCGATGACCAAAATTGTTTCACTTGTTGTGATGTTATAGAAAGCTACACAATTGCCATAGGTATTGCATAGGTACTTAAATCCCACGCGGTCGAAATCAAGAGCAAAAGCAAGTAATAAATATTGTCACAATCGTTACAAGCCTTGGAATGCCCAAATTCAAACCATACGATGTAACTTTTGCAACGATCTCTATCTACATACACGCAAAATGAGGAGATATATATCGCTCCTACTAACTGCAGGTACCAAGAAGGGAAATATACAGCATGCCTCTACGTATAGTTCCGTGCAACACATCGCTTTGGTTTTTAATAAATTAGGTATAGCAGCTGTAATCACATCAAGGTAAAACAATTCTAATTTCGCTGACAGAATATAGGGAAATATAAAACGATTCATATTTATAACCTAATCCAGGACAACATTTGTGTGGTAAAATAGCCAATCGATAATGCAGAATAATATTCCCGTGCGAATTTCGACTAAAGAGAGTGGTCAAACTGGTTAGGTTACCCGAAGTGTCTGTTTAGCGATGGCCGCAACGCTTCTTTATGCCATTCTGTCTATTATTACTTTATAATACAGGTTTGATTAGTCATAATCCTTGACTTAAAAGTAATCAAGTATAAAAATCGTTATTTTATGAATCTACCATAATAGTATCTAGTCATAGTATGTAAAGTAACATTGGTAACCGAAAACAAACTGACTCGGTATCGGTATCCTTGTGGCTTTTTAGGACATCCACTTGTATAAGATGCGAGTCTAAACAGTCGGTCACAATAAGATGGACCAAGACATAATAACATAAGCACTTTACTCTACTTTTGTCATTAGTACCTAAATAATATGCTTTTCCTCAAGCCATGTGTATATTGTCATAAACGATTGCGGTTTCATCGTAGTAAGTAAGTACCACGTTGGGTAAGTAAGGTATATTATTTACTTATTGACATTGATTAAATGTATCGGCGTGTCGCGTGCCGTTATAGATATATTGATACTGTATTCTAATGCAGCGCTAAAAGGTTCATTCAAACGCATATTGATATTCCGCTAAGGTCCCCTTTCGACTACTGACATACGTCGAAGCTTTACAAATGAGGCTAATTAAAATAGGACAACAATGAATGTAAGAGTAAATAATGAGTCAAGAATATAATCATGTCTTCATGCCCTTTCCTGCTATTGTATCTTCCTCTATATTCATATGACCTCTTTTCTTCAAGTCTAAGACTGATGCGCAGAGCTGAAGTGCATTTAAAATTAATCGGGCGAATTTCGATTACATTATATTTAGACTAAGAGTTGAGTGTACCGAGTGCCGTCAGTTTAAATGACGTAACACAATAAACACAAGATTGTATGATATCATTATCTATACAGCAGTACAGTCCTCGTCTAGGTGTCCTAAACAATAGTCACATTACACTATAAACGCGCCTCTCTATGAGATGGCCACTTGTAACAGATTACGTAAGTACAAATAAGATTCTTGCCAAGTGGTTTGGTTCCTCAATCGATACAATTATGGTTATTACGTCGAGTCATATAAACATTTGATGGATCGTAACATAACCATAATAGAACGTAAATGGTTACTGAATATGAGGTTGTTCCATAAACTTATTTAGGATAAACTTTAGCATAATCTTCATGCATGTATACAAAGCTGTATACAAAGATTTTTTTACTGTAGTGTTATATCTTCAAATAACATGCCCCATATTTGCATTATTTATTCCCAATCGTTTCACAATAACTTCTATACGAACTATAGACAAGAACGCCCAACGAGTTAAATGGAATCTCCTGAAGTAGGACAAGTGATAGATCGATATCGTGTAGGATGCCCATTACTTCGCAACGGATTCAATCGAACGGAGTAACGCATGAAGCTTCCATAAATAAAGAAGAGAGCATGTATGTGTATCCTACGGAATAAAATATGGGACGCGTTTATATCTGTCTGTGGCGGACGTTTTCAAGAACTATTAAACTGAAAGGAATTATATTGTTCTTTGGAAATGGACCGAAGATGTAAACGTTGCATTCGATTGTAAAGGACGAGACTATGTTGTAAGAAGTTCTCCAACCAAAAAAATCTTCTAAAATTAAAAATTGTTGCGAAAGTTCTTCGTCTAAATTATCTAAAAAAGGCAATTTACATTCTGTGGAGGAGTTACTACTTCCATATCAGACGTTCTATGAATGGTGGGTGAAGCTAGAAAGGTGAACAACATACCTGATTCGTCAGATTTATACCCAAACTCGTTGGGTTGTTTCTTCGATGCTACTCGCACCTCGTCAAGTATGATCCGCCGCAGCGGAGTCATCAGTGTCAGCGGACATTGTCTGGAAACAAATTACAATAATATTTATTGACAAGCAAATATGTAGTACATTTCCTGAACAGCACGGCACATTCTACGAAAATCTGCAATGGCGTCCGGATGTGAACATTTTCATAAAGCTACATTGAGAGCGAGAAAACGTTTTCACAGATATACTTTTTTGGTAAACTCAAACTTAAATAAGATGCCACTTGGTATAACAGCCAGGAAATGGACTGCAAGAACAATACATTTTTAAATCTGGAGTTGGAGATCTAATACCAGGAGATATAATGGGGATGGAGATAAGACAGCAGAGGACGTAACGAGCTGATCATGAACTGGAAGAGGTTAACAATATTTTCGGAATCTCTAATACAGGATTCCTTTAACTTCATTTAGTTTGCAGTACTGAGTACATAGACAAAACAAACAAAGGTTGGCAAACACTAGACAGGTTTCGCAGAAAAACACTGGGTAATCTCGAGATATCGGAATCAGAAATCTAACAAAACAATAACAGGGAATGCGACAAGCTGATACCGCTATCATTGCTTACGATAAAGAAAAACTCGTTTATATTCAGAAAATTACTTCATACTGCAGCAAAAAGCTGATAGACAGCTGGTACACAAAAGGCTTTTTATTCAGCTGCATGAATATCCGGGAAGCCAACAATAGCCGAAAGTGCTAACAGCTGTAAGAGGTAAAAACAGCCGCTAACTGCGTAACACTCTTATTCGGTAATTCAGAGCATATTATCACGTCTACATCTATGTTGCTATTTCTAAAGTGTTCCAATATATTTTTATTTTTTTATAATAGAGCTTTTTAATCTATTGAAGATCGACAATCCTGGAAACTTTGTATAGAAAAATCTTTACCGATGTTTGTAGGGTTTTTATAACTCTCCCTATTTTATACGCAAATCTGGAAACTCTACATATTAGTTTATTTTAACCCCGTCTAGATATTAGGCTTCAGAGTCTGACATAACAAGTAACTGTAGCCTTTTGATTTAATAACCTTGGTTGGATGTTAGAAGGTGCTTGGAGGTTTGGGACCCCAAAACTAAGATTATTTGTCTTTACAAATAATCTCACTCTTACTCTCTCTTATCTTATACTTATTTTATAACTTTTCAGATAATATGAAAAAATGAATGTCTGAAAAGTAATGCTAGTTAAACATTGACTTATTTTTTAGTTTCGTATATTGCCGATTTTGGGTTTGGTTTCAGTCAGTCAATTATCGGAGTCCAGCTGTCGGAATCGAATTCTCCGGTTAAAGTTATCGGTTTCGAGTCGTCCGCAGGTCGAAGTGACGGGGTGAAACTATCGGGGTCGAGTCATCCAGCGACCTGCTATGCCATACCAGACGCTTTTAATGTCGTAGTCCCCTGCAGAGCCCCAGAGAATGCTTTCACCTGGTTGGAAAGTTTGCCAAAACTTTATATTTATGGATAATTAAATATCCTAAATAATTCCATACAATTAAATAATGACGTAAAACACGGTTAATAATTGCAGTAAATGTCTTTTATCTCGACTAACTAAATCAATATTTATGTTTAAAACAGGTGAAGAGAATCTGATAGTAAAGTGGATACATAATACGGAGTGTAAGTACCTACATGCCTAGTTTACAATTTAATGATGTTGTTGATAAGATAAAAATGTTTTCAAAACGGTCAAAAAGTTAGCAATCTTCGTGGGAATGTCGTTTATCTGCGGGGTTAATTTTTGCGCGAAATAGAAATATTTTTTCTAAAATAATAATACCATAAGTTACTTCTTATAACATCAGCAGTGAAGTCGTGGAAATTGGTCCAACCGTTTTAGAGATAAGACAGAACAAACGGACAGACAGAATAATATTTTTGGTGTTATTTTGACATTACAAACAGACACATCAATTATATTTATTGGCATAAATTATTACAATCTCCACCTTACTTTCACACAATCGGATTTCTCGTATGATTTCAATGAATCTAAAATAGTATTTAAGTAGGTAATTGCATGTAGGTAGTGCCGTGTGATATCCTGCTAAGAATAGAGCACTCATCTTCTCTCGTGGGTGGCGTAAGAGGCCAAGGCGACTTAGGAATTCAGGTAGACAGCCAGCCCGAAGCAGCATCCTTCTTAACTTTGCGAAAACCTGTTTTTCTTGAAGATTGCGATTATAAACCGACTTAGCTATATGTATAGTAACAATAGTTCGCCTGATTAAAATAACGAATCTGGACGAGAAAAAATGGTATGTAGGTCTATCGGCAGAATAATGCAATCAATTGAATAAGGAATCTCCTCCCAAGGATGGATCCTGGCAGCACGCTAGAGTGAAAAATTAGATAATTAGAAGACAACATTATACAACTTAAGAGCGCTAAAGATGGAAAACAGACTAGCAACAACCAGTTTGGTTGTTATTTCAGGCAGAAGAAATACATTGTACAGTAGACAACATAGAATATCGGATCAATGAAAACAGTTGGTAAACAAACCAGCGGGCATTCACATCGCTGGAACATATGTTAGTTTCCCTCGGTTTGGTTGCCGTTGTAGTTATAAAATAAAATGCGGACGTGTACGTCTGTCTGTACAATACATAAAGAGTTCGCTGACCCCGTTCTTAAAACGAATGCATGTGTTACATAGGTCCTATATGCATTCTCTCCGAGTTGACAGAATATTTCAGACATAACTGTTGTATACTAAATGCTGTAGATATGGTTATAAAGTACAAAGACAGTGCGAGTTTGGCTAAGTTACATTATCATTCATAGTTACATCAACATTACTGCATTATTCGCGAAGAATTTTAACAAACATTTAATGTTTCCAAAGGGTTACCAAGATTTCGTACTTACTTATTCAAATAATGCAAGGCCAAAATAATTAATCTTAAATATTTAAGGCATTCATAGCAGTGTGTATGTTTGGTAAACAAACAATTTGGGCAAATTCCTTTTGGTAATTAAATGTGAATATTTGAGGAGTAAACAGTGCGCGGAGCGTTGACACGGGTTCGCGTTACTATCACGAACATCCGCGTCTACCCACGCGGTCTCGCGCGCCAATTTATGCATCGAGGGTACCAATCCTACGACCTCAACCCAGCCAACAGGCCCTAGAGAAACATTCGCTCTCTAACAATCGGTATCTTCCTAGAGAGAAAGTAGCCAACGTAAATCCAAGGTGACAGATGCAATCATAACATTTTCTGCAGCTATGCAATCATAGATGACTCGAATTGATGACCTCAGTCTTCAGAGTGCCAAGTTTCGCAAATCTATTTTGAGCTTGTTTCGTTCTAGACATATTGGGCCAAACGATATAAGCTAGTTTCACACCGTATTTAAAACATGGTTAGCAGACTCGTCAGGTGTCAGTTAAATAAAATCATTGTTGTTCTCCTCGTCTCACGAGTTTCGAGTTTCAAATAAAGCCTAACGAACGAGGATTATAATGCTGACTCTTTATTGATATGACTTTCAAATGATGTTCTCACGAGTTTATTGTCTTCTGCAGTGAATTCTTTTGTCTGGTATAAAATGCACTTTCCATTAATCTTATTGAAAGATATACCAAAACGAATTTTTGACATATCTATATGCTAATGTCGTTTGAAAAAATGTATAGGTACTTGCTTAGTTACCCATATAAAATGGTAACAGATCGTAAGTCTGTGGAGAATTGGGGGTCTGTGAAAGGCCTTCGGCTGGCAGTGAAACGCAGGCTTCGGCTCATTAAATGTCTGAGTAAATGCTTGATTTTTTAATAGCCCTAGAAGTATTCGCGGCTTTCTCCAGTCTGAAAGTTTCGAGGCTCATAAAGCTTTAAAATAAAAAATTGTTTTGATTGCTTAGAACGAATACAAATCGTGAACACTAAAAATAATATAGATGCGGCGGAAATACAGTAGTAAAACAAAGTTTATTAAAAGAATATAATTATACGTTGTTGGTATCGGTGTGTGAGATATTACGCAAGACTAAATGGCCAGCGGCACCGTAACACGCAATTTACGCGTTACAGCATACACCGGGTTAAATGGAGCGTCTAGCAAATTACATGTTAACTATTAACCCCCCCGATGTTGAACGAAAAATTAATGTGTCAAATTGTCAAGCGCGCGTAAACTGCTGCGATTGGTTGACTGAATTATCAACAGCCATTCATAGCATACACGCGTTTGACAATTTGTCACATTAATTTTTCGTTCGAGGAACCGAGGGTAAGACACATACTTACCTCGCTTAGACCCAGCAGAAATTAATCAATCATTGATTCAGGTTTTATACCTAACTTGGCTTAACTAAGTTAATCAGGCAGATAACCCAAATGCCTTTTTTCAATAATGTCAACTAACATACCTTCCTAAATGTAGGTAAAACAGCCATAAATATTATGCAGTTTTGAACCTTTGGCGTTGAGCCGAGCATTGAAAATGCAACAGTGCGCTTTTATTTAAGCATTGCATCTCGTATTAGTGACAACGGGCATAAGACCTTGCTACGTAATTTCCACGTGATTGTTTAATTATTTTAAATCATTGTTTAAGTAAACTAGTGCACGCGAACTTGTTATACCAACAACGATTGTAAAATCTTTCTAGCCTAGTTCACTCGTAGATGAGGGAAAAATTAACACATCATATTCACGTAATATACGTTTTGCAATGTAAGAACGAAATATTGTTTACTTTCCGACCTGTAAATTGACGGTTAATTTAGATATAAGGTAAGTTGTGTGAGATGCAAGAAAACATACAAAGGTTTGAACAGGTGTTTGGGGAGCTTGTGCAGGGCTGTTAATACCTGCCTACATGAAACATGTCTGGTTGCCATACCTCCCGTATATACGGGACTGTCACCGTGTTTGACCATCGCGTTCCGTATTGTTTGTTATACGTCCCGTAATTGTCCCGTATTTCAATAACTTCTGACGACTTGCGCCCAGTTCTATGATTACATAATTATTAAAAAATAAAAGGAAACGAGATCATTAAAAAAGCAAAATCTAGCTCATAATAATTATGACCGGGCCAAAAAATAATTTAAGTTAAAAATTGTTTAATACATTCAAATAAAAAAACGTTGATTTCGACTCTTTTAATATATTCATTTCTTAAACCTCCCGTATTGATCCCTAAAAGTTATGGCAAGCCTAAACATGTGTTACATGTACACATAGGCATGTTTTTATGACAATGTATGTACTTAAGTTTTCTATGTAATCTGACTGAAGCGATATGACACATCGACGTAGTTTTCCGCATTACAAAATAGTAAGGTGCGTAAGCAGGTACTTGGGTTACTTGCGGTTAGTGTGTGATCACAACCACGAGGCCGGGATGAGTAACGTGTCCCATATAACCCGTCAACCATAAAACTATTACGCAAGCAGGAATTATATTCTAACCCACCTCCATAATCGTATGCAATTATGACCACGGCAGGCGCATTACTATTCATCTGATAACTTGAAATATTCGGTGTTGACTTTTGTGTGTTATGTAAACAAAAGGCACGACCAACAAAATAAACACCTGCTCAAATGTTTAGTTTATGTGTCAAGAACAAAAGGTGATGCAGGCCCTTGGAAATATTTTAAGGGTAATGGCCTATTGACAGTTCATTGTTACATGAATAGAGCATAGTACTCTTGAAATAGGTACATATACATGCATAGATATCTATGTATCTAAGTATCTAGGCGTACAAATAAATGAACACAACTGGCAGGGTGTACTAATTGGACTATAATTGTACCTCTGCCTAACCCTGCGGGGATTACGGGGGTGATGTTATTTTGTGTGAATAAATGAAATTAAAGTGTCTGTTTGTAATGTCAAAATGAAAGCTTTTTACAAAATAAATGTGAATGTCTACACGGTACTTTACGACAAAAATAATATTAAAATTTTCTGTTGTTTGTTCCAGGTATATAACTTCCGAAACGGCTGGACCGATTTTGACGGGACTTTCACTAGAAGATAGCTGATGTTATAAGGAGCTACTTAAGCTACTTTTATTTGAGAAAAAGAATTAGGGTTCCACGCAAAAAAAAAAAACGCCGTTATCATCGACATTTACGCAAACGAAGTCGAGAACATAATTAGCTAGTAGCATAATAAAGTATGAAAATGCTAAGTGCACTCAGCAGTGTACTTGTTTACATAATTATAAATACCCTGCATAAAATAGAATAGGGAAATTACCTACCATATGTTGTGTTGTAACAGAATAAAAATATAATAGAGGTACTTGCACAATATTTACACTGCAGAGTAGGTCATAAACACAATGAAAGTTTAAGTTATTGATGGTGGCAAAAATAGACTTTCTTTGTCAGTAGGTCAAACATAATGCACTCATCTTAACTTTTAACACTAATATATTATATTATTTGCAAAAGATACTCTCTGGAGTACTGGTCCAATTTAAACTGTTTTTTTACTGATAGAAAGCCATTAAAGTGCTATGGCAAATGTTTCATGGTAAAACCAAAATTGTTACAGCATATCTCTGCATAAAGATAAATAAAAAGAGCTGAATAGCTGCTTTGACAACACGCGCTGACCAAACAGATTGAAGTAAATCAACACAACTCAATGAACCTATTGCAAAATGGTCTTTATTGGTTCTATATAAAAGTCCTTAATACATCAAACTTCTATACAGACCTAAGACACAATATTGGTTTTGATGTAAAAGTTTTTAAATAATTTTAAGGTGATAGTTGGTGCGTAAGGACACTGTTTTCCTACATAATATAAATTGGCAGTAGGTATATGAATTTTAACTTCACATCGAGGTACATGGTATCCTCACAAAAATTTTGTGATGGTATCATATGCCGTAATCGTACAACTTCCAAGCAGATGACATCATAGGCAGAAGCTAGTAGACAATATAACCCAGGACCAACCAGTTCATCTTAAAGCTGTGTTCCAATATGAGATAGTCATAGGAATACTCAAGCAACAAATAAATATTAGTCCATAGAGTATTAATTTAATAACATCAAGTCAGTAATAATAATGTCAGTTAAAAATAATAGAAATATTAAGTTCTCTCAAAGAAAAATAACTTATGAACCACCCACAAACCAGTCTTTCTACATCATCGAAGATACAATAAGTAGAACTAAGAAGTAGTAAGAACTTGTTTAAGTATGTGGGCGTTTTCATTTTAAAAATTCTTAATTATTTACCAGCAACATCTAATGTCTCATTACTGTAATTTGAGGCTTAAATAATCAGCCCTTTAGTTCTTTCTAAATTAATGTGGTAGGTATTATAAGTGAACCTGCACAGAGAGACAAACACTTTAAAGGATCTAGCATTTATGTATAAATAATTATGTAGGAGTAATTATTAGTTACATAATAACAACACTGTGTAAACAAAAAAAAACTAAGTTTTTTTTTCCTCTATAACTCGTTATCACGATGATTCAACATTGCAGTTACGGTTTTGATTACCTTATCTAAAAGGTGTATCTAGTTAAGCTGAAAACCTGTCTTGACAGAGTGCCAGTTATTTTGAACAATGTTAACAATAGTCACTTACTTTTCACTCAAATACTGAGTCGTCCAGTAGAGAACTTCACCGGCCAGCTCCGACTCGGTGATGGTGTACCCTGCTATGTTCACGGGCAACTGGTCCTCAGGGTTAACAGTAGCGGCAAAGTTTTCAAAAAACACTCGGTACGATGTCAAATAATCCTCTTTTTCACCCATTTTCGATTGTTCGTTCGAGTTTGGAAGGTAACTGAATAATATTGTGTCAATAATCGATCAACAAATACTTGTAAATTATTACAAGCTAAACTGGAGCAAAAGTCGGAGTCCTCCTATGAAATTTAACTATTTAGTAAATACGAAGCACTCTTTCACTGCAGCATACTATGTCACCACATTATAGAAATCACTTAAATTTATATTTGCACTAATCTCAATTGTATTTGTGATCAAAACATAAAAATCACATCTCGCTCATACTTCTCCGCTCTTGTTGTCACACACACATCCCATTTATTTTACAATACAATTAATAATCTGTCCCACCAAAAAAAAATCCACACCCGATGAAATTCGAAACATATGAAAAGTTAAAAATCACCGTGTTTATTATGAAATGTAAAAAAATATATTGAGTTATTTCAAATTTTCACGAAATATTTTTAATGTCTTAATATAAAAATGTAAGTTAAAATATAAATTTTACAATAGAAGCGTATTTTCAACAAAGTTTCAACTTGGTAGTTTCTGAACAAATTTTTATCGACAAGAGCATTGAGAACGACATAACTAGTGTTGTCTGAAAAAATACTTGGAATGAAACGTTCATTTCCACCACGAACCACTGTTATTAAGTACTGTGAAGTAACAAAGAACAGAATAATCAGTATAGTTTTCTATAAAAATCATGTCCTAAACTTTACAAAATATAAATAGTAACCATGTAATTCTAATTTTGACTCTGAAACATTAAAAAAAATTAATGACGTAATATTTTTAAGGTCATGATGTTATCGATACCTCTACGTACTCATCACTATCTGTTGTTCTGATTGGTCATGTCACGATGACACAGAATTTTTATTTATCGATTGTCTGTGACAGCAATCGTGAAGCGGACAAAAGATAATTTCAAACTCACAAAATAAACTTCGCATAATTTTACAAAGTAAATACTTTATTCTCCGTTTTTATGTTGGATACATAGCACGGTGTGTGGTGGCCATATTATTAGATTAATAACAAAGTTAGTGGTTGTTCCAGTAGTCTAATAATTCATTTTAGATTATATCTCCTATTTGCATCAGTAATATTGTGTACTTATCTTCTATATTTTGCAATATCAACCTTTGCAGCGTACGTGATTGATAAATTACAGTGATAAGATAACTACATTAATTATTTAGAATTTTTCTGAACTTATTTAAGACTACATCTTGGGCAGTAATCGGTAAAGAGAGAACTGTAGCACAAAAATGACGACGATTACTGGAAAGTACCAACACTACAAGAATGAGCTCATTGATGACTATTTCAGTGCAGTAGGTAGGTACCTAATTATTTATTTCTATACTTTACAAACCTATAATTTATTTTGCTAATTAATATTTGTTTGATGCTACTTTAAATATGTAGCAGTAAACTTCAAAACACTCAGAACTCTGAAGTACTTATGAAACGACTTAAAACGTTTAAATAATAAGAATTTATATATTATTACAGGTGTACCTTACATAGGACGTAAAATGATGTCAATGTCATCACCGCTGATGGAGATAACAGTGGATGGTGATCAAGTAACAATCAAGAACTCTTCACTGATGCGCACAGTTGAGTTAAAGTTCAAGTTAGGAGAAGAGTATGAGGAAGCTATGCCTAACAACACAATTAAAGTAAGTGTGACGCCTCATAAACCAATTTTCGAAATAGAATCTGCTATGCTATTTTAATTCTGAGGTTAATTTGGTTAAGTGTTCTATTTAACCTATTAAAATTACTTCTTTTCAGAGTGTCACAACCATACTCAATGACAATCAAATGGAAACCAAGTCAGTGGTAGAAGAGACTGGTGCCATCTGTGGTCGCCTTTATGATTTTACTGAAGATGAGTGCATTATTGTGAGTAATGCTGGAATTTAAATTTTTGGTTGTAAATAGATTAAGTGTTATCAATTTATCAAACTTCAGAAATAATTAATTAATCAATACTAATATTATAATGGGAAAGAATATCTCTGACTATCTGTGATGCTTTCATGACTAAACCACTGAACCAATTTCGATGAAATTTGATATGCAATTAGTTTAAACCCTAGCTACTTTTTGTTCCGCGAGTTCGTCTGTATCCGCGATAACAGACGTTTACGCGAAAGTTACAAGCAAAATCGAATTAATTAATACTTAATATTTATTCATTTTTCAGACCCTGACCCATGAGAAGGCCAAAACTCCTGCAAAACGCTACTTCCGCAGGATAAAATAGATGTTGTAACTTTGAAATGAAATTATGAAATGATTTTGTTCTTCTTGTGACAAATACATTCCAATAAGATGCCAATATGATTGGGAATATTGCTTTAAGGGAACTGATTATAATATTGCTTTATACTTTTATATCCTTTATTTTTATTAAATATTTTTTGTAAAACATAGTTGGTATTTTTTTTACTAAGCCCTTTTTTTTTAGTTCTTACTATTTTGATAAGTGCTTTCAATAGCGCTGAAATGATCTCTTGAGTACAGAGAGATTTGGAAAATCCAAAAACCTAAAATCTCAAGTTTGCGTAACAAGTAGCCTAATATATAATAGAAATGGAGTAGATCTTGACTAGGAACTAGAACCATCTCTGTTAATACTATAAACCGAGCGATTGGCCAATGTAGCAAATTAACAACGGCTATTGCCATTACTACTCAGCGCAGTCGCAAACAAAGACTACAATATAATAATATATATTTATATTACCGACGCAAACAAAGCATAATATTCTCAAAGAAAAATACCGGGTAGCATATCTATCTAGCCGATATGTTACTTCTATAATACCTACTACATAAAATAATAGCAGTAGTTTCTTATTTAAACTGAAGGTATTTAAAATAAAGTCGGTATTATTTTGAGAAAAAATAGAGTGGGCCCCAAAATAATAAAAATAGAATACATTGGATCGATTTTTTTTAAGCCGAAAGAGTGTAATAATAATAATACTCTTTGGACAAAGGCTTCTTTCTTGGACCTAGTATTGCCTGCACAAACAAAGTGCTGCCATCTGGCTGGCGGGAACTCCAACGTGAATGCCATTTTGACATTAGTTAAATCCGACCAATTTAAAATGTCTCGGTATTATTTTTCTTTCCTTTTCTTTACTCCAGTAACCACTAACCAGTGACCGGTTTGTAACAACAGAAAATAGCACTATCATTTTATTCGTGTAGGGTTTCGAATTTTCGATTGGATTTGATTGTATTGTTTTGAAGGCTTGAAAGTGCATCGAGCGGTTATAATTTTTGCGAAAACACTTACATTCCCATCAGTGATATTATCTAGAACTAGTAATTAACAAAATGGCAGAATATCAAAATCAGGTAAGTGCACATTGTACCATAATTTTGAACAAAAAAATTAATTGCGTCTTCATGACTGAGAACATGAAATAAACCGTTTAGTTAAACGTCTTTAGCAATAAGCACTGTAATATACTCGTAAATGTTGTGTTATCACCAATACAGCACTCAAATCAGTGATCCGTCAATGAGAGCGAACACATCGATGCGACAAAATAATTTTATGCAGGTAGGTACCTACTAAATCGAGCAACTAGATTCTTAAAAACGTATTTTTTTAGCAGGAGCAGCAGGTGAAGAAGTTGAAGAGGTTCCTGGAAGGTTGGCGCATGGCTGTTCTTCCGCTAAAGTCCGTCATCCTCTGGGAACAGCAGTGGCATCCATGTGCTCTAATTGGCTCTGTCTCCTTTCTGTTTTTACTCATTTGGCTTATGGATCTCAATTCTCTTGCAACATTCGCCGTTATTGGCCTATTCTTGAATTTCGTGGACTTCATTGTGCCAGTTATTTGTAATTCACTTTATGGACCTTCCTCATGGACAGGACAACATGAAAAAACATTTGAAGAAGTATGCAAAAGTATTGTTTCTAATTACAATAAAGGCTTGCACAATGTTCGTCAATTCTATTCGTTGAGGGAAACCAGCCCTTATATGGTGAGAACTGTTAAAATATTTTTTAAATTATACGTTTTTATTTTAACTTTCAATTAGTTCATCTTGTTAATTCAATTGCTAGTAAAGCTTAATTATTTTATTAAAAATAATATTGAAGATGGAGAAACAGAATCAAAATTAGCAATCACATCCGTAAAAGGGTGTGAACGGGTATTAATTTTTTCACATCTAATAGCATCATTTCTTTTGTTTCAGTACTACATACTTTCCATTAGTTTGTTGGTGACTTTAGCATGGGTGGCGTCTTCCATCAACAATACGTTTCTGATGTATATCCTGTCCACTGTGATGTTGCTCATGCCAGGTGTCCGACACAGGGGCATCTTCAACACTCTCCTGTCCATGGTCAACATGGCACCTAAATCTGTTAAATCTGAATAAAACAAGTAGTTTTGTTGTATTGCGTAGCTTTTAATATTAATGTGATTGGTCTGGTCATAAGTTTTAAGTTAAGCTTAGCTTATTGTGAGCTTTAAATTACAGTATGTGTGATGTGATATACTTTATGGAATTAAACAGCCAAAGCCTGACATTTACTTTTATTGAAAATGTTAAAGTATTACCTTCCCCATGCTGCTCTTCACAAGATATTTCAAGATAGCTACTTTTATCAGCCTCTTTTTATTAGTAAGAACAAAGTAAATGGAATGACTCATACTTATCTGTGCACATTCCAGTCCTAAGTGATTAGAAACATGCAATTTTTTATTATACCTTTAATAACATGGCAGTAAAGCAAAGATTTGATTGAACTAGGAAGAATTAGAAGGCGGATTTTGTATTGGCAAGTAGATGAAAAAGACAACCCTGTAGGTAATGGTCCTCCATCACATGTAATTTTAACCATGTTCTTGTTACAAAACTTACATTAAATTCAGAATTTTCCAGTATTGTGTGTATCTTAATCTTTATTCCTGATACATTATATTTTAAAGTAAAATTGAGAGTACAACAGCTGTACAGGTTTACAGCTTTTTTTTAGTGAATCGCATACCGTAAAACGGGGTGAATCGAGACGGAACTTTAAAAGGGATTTTAAAGTCAAACTAATAAAGTTGGTCGCCAACAATGAGACTAATTTGTAAATTATAATTCAGAAAAAAAAGGAAAGTCTTTTTTGCCAACAAACTATATTATTTTAACATTAAAATCTCTTTTAAAGTTTCATTTCGATTCACATTGTTGAAATTTTATGGTTGTGGGTAGTGTGAAAATCGCGTTGTGCGCTGCTTTTCGAACAGGTGTGTGTGCCACAGCCACCGGCATATGGATGGTTCCTAAACTGGTAGACTACATTTTTGGGCGTTTATATGTTCAATAAAACACATTCTCATTTAATCAATCATTATATTTTGATGTAAATTCTTATCTAGTACATTCAATATATCAATATCTTATGATTTTTATAAAATTGTTTATTTTTTGCGCACAATTAAGTGAACTGGTAAGGCAAAACGAATAGCACAATTTTAACGAACATAACTAATGGTTCACTACATTGGCCCTGATTCAATCAAGCTACATCTATGAACACAAAACATTGATACAAATACATTTATTTAGTTTGAAAAATCAGCATATACAAATAACTTAGTTATAAAAATGATAGTTGGCACAAATCCTATGTTTCATATTAAGAAAACAGTTAGTTAAATCTAACTAAATCATTAAAAATATGAGAATAGGAAAAACCATTATTATAATCACAGCAATGAGTGTAAAAATAAGATTCATCAATAAATAAATTGCAAGCACAGGTTTAAAATATATCAAAAAGGGAAATAAAAACTGCAGTTATTATTCTGTGCTAAGCTTATGAGTTATGAGATTGTTACGATAAAACTACATTGAATGCATTTAATACTAAATATTGGAACTAAAACACATCTATCTAGACATCTCAACTCTACACAGATAATTCATATTTTACTAGACCCTCCTTTTATGCGTACAAGACACACGTAATCATGTTCCTAGTTGCCGTTGTGCAGTTAAAAAAGATATTCAGAGTAAAGCGTTTTCAAAGAAGTATACTGCTACTTTCTAAATTTTAAATGTATAATTACAAACTGTATCTAGGAACAGATGGATGCCTGTATTCAATTATTCGGATATAGTGAAGCCTGGTTTGACGTTAGTACTTTTAGCCTTCGTCACCAACGGCACGCCTTGTTCGTTTGTCGCATTATTGGCACTGTCTGTAGAAGTACTTGGCCTTAACTGATCATCTGTCACTAAAGTGGTCTTGAATCTACTACCAGACACAGTTGCTTGGGAGCTTACATTACTTTTTTGTGCACTACTGTCACTATACCTTCTACTACCATTATTCAGAATTTCATTCTTCAATAATTTACTTTTGCCATCTTTGCTTTGCAAATTAAGCGAATCAATATTGGACAAATACTGCGTATTTTCCTTAGAAACCTTTTGTTTATGATCATTATTTAGATTATAATTTTTACTACTTGATGGCATGTCTTTATGGAAACATTCTATTGTTTGTTGTAAACTTAGCCCGAAGAACTCAGTGGAGCATTTACTAGTGGACGGTTGACTGTTGTCCAGCCTTAGGGAGTTGACCGCGGCGTAAGTCTGCGGGCTCAGATCGTTCTTGATCATTTTCACCGGCGAGCCGCACGGGTCAACTGAAAGGGTTTCTTCATCGTCTTCGCCTTCAGCACTCTGCAAACAATACACACATTAAAGACCTTTAAATAAAGTTTCGTGTGAGTTTCGACTTTGAAATAAGGTGTAAAGCGGATCAACACTAAGCTTAACAACAATATAAAACCAATAACCAATATATTCATTCATTTGTCATTAATTATAAGTAGGTTGGTCGTAAGGCTCTCGAGTGGCGACCACATACCAGAAGGCGCAGGGTTGGAAGGTACCACGAGGTAGACTAACGACGTGGTAAAGGTCGCGGGAAGCCGATGGATACGGGCAGCACAGGACCGGTCATTGTGGCTATCTTTAGGGGAGGCCTATGTCCTGTAGTGGACGTCATTCTGCTAATATGATAATGATGAAGAATGCACCTACCAATAGGTCATGGTCAGTGATGGATCCGGCGGTAGCCTCATTGCTGTTGAAGTCCAACTCCGAGGCTATCGACACCGGCGTCACGTCGCCGCTAATAGATGAACCTGGAACATTATGGCGAAGAAAAACATTCTGTTATATCGATAGATTACAGAACACAAGGCTTCAGTACTGATTATAGAGCCTTATTATTTAAAATGTCTACCTTTTCTAATTCTTTCATAAAAGGAAGTTGAGGACAGACTTTTTCTCTAATACGGCGTCATACTGCCCTTTTTATCGCTGTCAGCTGTATCGATAAAGTCACTATTTTATCAAACTAAATCATTAAAGTATTTTTTGTTTAGGCCAATCTAATAGGTCTTTATACTGCATAGCATGACCGATATGGATTTATCCCATAGATTTTAGTCCCTTTTGTTGTTTGCAAGAAAGTCGTTGCTCTAAGCATTTTTTTATTGTTGTCAGTAGGATCTGCAATGTGACAGGTTAATTGTATGGTTTGCATGAAAACATAATATACATACATAAATATCCGAATATTGTATTGTAAAAGAAATAAATTATTAGATATTTTAATATATCATGCAAACTCCTTTTCGTTGTTAGTCATTGTTTTCACGCTTATAATATGTTTCTAAGCTATTCGATCATTCTCAAGAAAAGATTAGCTTTGAAATAATTAGCAGAGTGTGCAGCGCATGCATTTCATAATCATGCAACAAAGAACCAATTAAATTAACAAATGGTATTATTATAAAAGTTGTGTTCTTTATTTAAATGGAGTATTTTGTAACAAGCGACGATATTGTGCAACGTTTAAATATATTTAGGTATCAATATATCCCCAGGTCAGCTCCGCAACTTTTTATTAGAAATTGATTTGAACGACAGCTAAACGCGTACGGAAGGTTGTTACACATTATTACAAATAACTTTTATTGTAATACCAATCTCTAGTAAGATGAATAAGGTGTAACAGTACCGCACGGTTGGCCGGTCGTTGTCTGAGTCGAGCTAGATGAGTTAGCGTGAGGTACCTGCTACGTTGGAGTGCGGCATGAATGGGTGCAGGGTCGCGTCCAACGCGCACAACGTCGCCGCCTCGCCCTCCCACTGAGGGAGCTTGCTCGGCACATTTTTACTCCAATTGCTACTGGAATCCATAATGTTTAGTTACCAGCCTGTGTTCGGCTGCGTTTCGCTCTCAACAACTCCCGACAATGAATGATAGAAGCACCAACAATAAGATGTATGAATTACCGTGAACTGACGCCGCCACAAGTGAAAACAAAATGGTTCCGAATAGTCTCCGCGAGTGGACGAAACATTTTACATATCGTGTCCACTCGCAGACCGAATGGTAAAAGGCCAAGTTAAGGTTCAGTTCATAAGTCTCACACAAATGAGATATAACGATAGTCCTTTAGATGACATTTTACAATTAACAGAAAACAACAATAAAACTAACATCAAGCAACATTAGCATATATGAAGTGTTTATAATACAGATCTAGTCAAGTGATAGCGCTGTACTGTAACCAACATAAATGAAAACATCTTCCAGAACACGTTAGACAAATTAAAACAAAACAAAACGTTCAGAAGAGTGGCATCGACTCTAATGTCCGGAAAACGCATTCAAGCTGGTTAACATCTCACTAAGATTTAGTTTCAGTTATTTGACTGTGTATACCTCTCGGTGGACGTAGTCTTCTGTTCTGAATTGGAAGCGTAGTTGGAGTTAGGCGATGAGGGCCCGGCGGACGACAGGCCGCTGGGTAGCTCGCCCGACGACGACATCAGCGACGACGGACCGCTCCAGCCTACACCTGGGGATGATCGGTATCAGTGCTCTGCTCACCGGGCGGGCGCGGTCGCGGTGTGGAGACTCACTGTTGGTGGGCGACGGCTGCTTGTGGGCGGGCGGCGCGGGCGCGGGCGGCGTGCCCAGCAGCACGGGCGCCGCCGTCACGCGCTCCAGGAACACGTCCAGCTGGCGCAGCGACAGCGCGTTGTGCAGCGTCTCCAGCGGCCGGATGGCCGGCACGCCTCCGAAGCCCTCCACGGCCGCTGCGACAGAACTAGCGTCAGGCGAGCCCGGCGGTGCGGTGCGGAGGACACGGTGGCGGGGCCGCTGACGTCACTCACCGTTGCTGGAGGCCGCCGTGGGGATCATGACGCGCAGGTTGGGCGCGGAGCTGGAGCCGGAGATGACGGCGGTGCTGAACAGTCCCGCGGCGGACAGCTTGCCGCGCGCGCCGAGCCCGAGCATCTTGAGGTAGCTCATCTGGCCGGCGATGCTGTGCCGCTGGCGCCGCCCTGCGTCCCGCGGAGTGCTACACGCTCGGCTTTGGCTATTGGCCACGTGGCCGTCCGCCAAATGCGGCCACGACGCCGTACGGAACGTGATGGCGGACAGCGGGAGCTCGTTAGTAGAGGATTCGACGCCGTCCATGTTAATGAGGGGGGTTACGGGCTCGTCCGTCGGGCTCGGGCTCACCACGGAGCCGGACGGCGTCGCGGTTAGTACGGGAGGGTGCGGCCGTGCGGCTGCCCCGGATGGCGGCGCGGTTAGTGGGGGTTACACGAACAGTGGGGGTGATATTATGTGGAATGCGAGCGTCGTTAGTAGACAGGGCGGTGATAGAGAGAAAAATAAATTAGTGATTAATATAGATAGAATAAATAAATATATAGATAGGTACTCGTCAAAGCGTGCTCGTAGTAGCGATAGAATTGCAATACGGAGATCGCGTTTGACATCACACTACACAAAAGGGACCCCAACCAGCGCAGTAGTTTGACGATCGTCTGTCGGCTCCGGGAAACGTAACGCTCGACGTACGGCGCCTCCTGCCGCGTTCACATGCGCCTGTGATCGGGGGAGGAGGCGCTAACCAGAAAGTTACGTTTGCATCACATGACTGTGTACAAAATAACATAGAACATCATAAAAATGTTAGTGGTGATCAGTATCAACAGCATGCAGGTGCCAAACAATAGTCAAACGAGCGCAAACAACACGCGGGGAGCGAGGATGCAACGCAAACACACACAAGATCGCCGGCCAGAGTGAGCTACAGCGGCGAGCGGCGCGCGGCGCTCTACAACTCAGTAACAAGTCAAGTAAACCACACGGACACGACAAACGAGCGTGCCATACAACCTTATACACTTAACTGCTAAACGAATAAACGATAAACCACAATACTGATGAGTTAAAGTCATATACTAATGAGAATATCACCTATTCTAACAGATTTGTAGCCGGACATGCGAGCATGCTTGCTTACCTGTGAAGACCTTTCACCCAAGATATATTTAATTTTGATTTTCAGATGAATACTTGTATGGGACGAAACATATTCGACATAGCTATAATTACATTCTAATAATTTATAATCCTATACCCATGATAGTAGGACGCGCACACATGTAACATGTTCAGGAGTTGGGGCCAAACCACTAACATTCGGAATTTATTCGCCAATAGGCGCCATACTGAAATAGCGTTAGCAGAGCTCATTTGAATGTACTGTGTCAGATGAAAGTTTGAAAAAATGTTGTCTGGCTGCCAGTTTATAGCAATTGTCGCATAAATTATATACGTTTGGATAGTTTACAGATCATTATATCTACTTATTTATTAGTTACACCGTTCTAATATGATGGCCGATGTTCGCTGGCATGCGCCCAAGCGTCTGGAACGTTTGATTGTCGCAAAAAAATCAAAACATGGTCTATACAGGTATATAGCCTCTTATTTAAAGACCAGCTTTAAGAGCTGGTGTTATATTTTTACTTCTTTCTGGCAAGATAAATTGCGTCTGATTGTTTTCAGACTAGCCATACAACATTCATCCGGCTGACACCGTCCACAGCACAAGCCGGCTCTTAGTACACGCGAATGGTAAGTCCCTCCCCTGGTGTGTGCACTGACCTGGCTGCGGCACGGACTGGAGGCTCTGGTAGCGCGGACCCACGGCGCCGGCCAGCGCCGCCTCCGGCTCTGTCGCGTCATACACGTCACATATCCGCCGTGACACACTCAACTACACGGCAAGTAACACAACTACGACAATCGCCCTTACTGCTGCGATTTAAAGGCGCCGTCGCTGTTACTATGCACGTGCTGTTGACTGTACGGAGCGAATTGCAGTCGAATATCATACACTGCTTTTGGAAGGATAAAAGACTGACTGGTCTTTGATATTGTATTTACCAGCGCAGTCGTTTCATGTACAGTATTTATATTCTATGTCTTGGTAGGTTTGAAAGGCGACCTTAAAATAGTAGGACAAAAGTACTTTTATGATCAAGGTTTAGGGTCAAATTAACTATGCCTTTAATAAAATTAAATTAAATAGTACGACGGATAATGCGTCGTCTTCGGCAATACTTGTGTCTATTTGTGCACGCTCTTCGGATTATGGAATTAATTAATTTGAGAACGTCTATTTTGAAAGTGTTAATACTTCAACATTTTAAAAAGATGTGTAAAGCACAAACTAAGTGTTTAGGCATAATATTTTACTGCAATCCGTTTACGAAGCAAACTCTAATATACATTAAATTGCGAAGTATCTAAGGCTTTTAAAATAATTATTTCTAATAATATCTGTATTTATAAAGTTCAGAAATCAGAGCAGATTAAGAAACTACATGGGCTCAGATAAATATAAATTAAAATAAATAAACTAGACTCTTATTTAATTAGGAACACCCCACTGTCCTCACTAAATGTCAGTTGTATATTCATTATTAACGATGATAGTTACTTCTACCGCGTTCATAGAATTTATTAGGACTTTTAACATAACATATGTTATGTATTAGGACTTCTAAATTAAAATATTTTTGTAGTCACCACAGAAAAGTAAGCAAATGGAGTGACAAGGTAGAGTACAAGCTATCGAAACCTGTCAACATTAAATATTAAAACAATGCAAATAAATTAATCGTATGAGATTACTTATAAGAAAAAAAAAATTGACACTCCAACTCAGCTTACTACTCCGTGGTCGTTTAAATCTCAAAATTTTGCCAGATAATGACCGCCATTTAATATTCCCTCCTTTTTCTTACATCAAAACACATCAAGCGTCATAGCTTGTTTATTCACCTTTGTAGATCATGTTCCTTAGGTTACAAAGGTGAAAGGTTAGGATGTCTCTTAATCCATGACGTCACAACATAATAGGTACAGTAGTCAGGTGTACGGGTACACGACACTCGGGAGACTAACACCCATATTCTTCGCACTGAGCGCATAATCCATTGTAGACGTTTACGTTGCGTTAACGTTCGACAAACGCCTACTTTGGACTAACACTAGATGAGAAGGCACTCGTTTCTGGTAAACGTCCGTTACTTGACGCATTCTTAATTCAAACAAAATCGAACGGTCAAAAACGTGCGAGCAGGACGGTTAACATTCTAACAACTCAATATTGAGTGCCATCTCGCTCCCACGTTTTATGACCGCGGCTGCTATGAACATTGCCATATGCGTCGAGTTCGAAGACGTATTCTAGAAACGAGTGAGAATATGGGCATTGTTATTAGTGGGTCGGTATTAATGTAGCCATGCCGTGGTCCGCGCCTGCTCGCATACTTACCATTGTCGTGGCTCTGCTTGTGCTGGTCGTAGGAGCGGGCGCGAGGTGGGGCCTCTTCCACGTCTTTGGGCTCTTTCTCGTCGCCCTGAAAGATATATTAAAGGCGTTACTCTTTGAGTATGTGGAGAACTCAACTATAGAATTGCTAAATACGTATGAATCACTTATAATAATAATTATTATTTGAACAAAAATATCAGTACTGAACATTATACATTTAATGCTATACATCAGTGATTTTGTACATAAAAATGTTAAACGTCTAAAGCCAAACTAGGCGTACCCTGTAGTTCAGCTTTCACTACTAGTAACAACAGGTAATTTAAGATTAAGTCTGTATTATTGATCAATTCCCTAATATCGTATGCGTCCATAACATTATTCTTTATGAAGCCTACTATGTTAGGTTAGCTTACCTGTGCATGTGTGTGTGTATCAGCGTCGGTGTGTCCGCGCGCGCGCAGCTCCGCGTTGAGCCTGGCGGCCAGCGTAGACGCCTCGTGGCCACTCACCGTGTAGTGTAAGTTGCTGTAATTGTCGCTACACATCAAACGCACACCTTTTTATATATCCACGTATTTAGAAAAAAAAACAGCAATATTAATGGAGTATGACTTACATGACCGTTTAGGGAGAGGTTGTGTTCCGTCATCGGGCCATTCCATTGGAAGGATTCAAATTCATACAAATTATTTATAAGAAAATCGTGAAAGGTTTTCGTTTTTTTTTTTAATATGGCATACAAAATGCTTTTAATTGGTTATTCGACACCATCAATTAATTGACTTACTTTTTATGAGCTGTCTAAACGCTATTCCACCATAGATTTTTTATGGCAATAGTAAACTGTGACGTCATTTACTGGTCAGCTCAATTTATTGATTTCGGAGCAAATAAAAATCTAATTTTATTGTTATTTGTAAATTATTTTTTAGGGATAAAATAAACTGTGGCAACTATGGCATCATGGGTGAGAAGCATGAAAATAACATACAATACTTACCAAATAGGTATAGGATCTGACGGCCTTATTTTTGACTTCGATAACTTCTTCGGCGAAAACGTATTATCCAGTTCGTCGGCATCCTAAAACAACATTTAAAAAAACATAGCTATAGAGCGCGATTTCGACCGCGTGATTAACTGTCAACGCGGACGCAGACGGAGCCGCAGATTAAAATGTAATAAATTGTAAATAATGTTAATGTATTTTAAAAACTACTCAGATCCTAAGTTACCTTTTTATTAAATTTCATTACGATCGGTTCAATGGTTTTGCCATGATAAAGTAATAAACAGCCCAAGTAACTTTCACATATTTTATACTGTGGGTTGATATTATTTACCTATCTTATGTTAATTGTTCCTTGATCGCACTCTGTACTTACCGGCTGCAGTGTTTCTTGACTGGCCATATTGTCATCTTCGCCTTCCTCCTCGATACACTTAACTTCGTCAGATGAACTCTGCTGTCAACAAATATAAGAAGTAAATTCAAAAAATCCAATATAAGGCATTAGTTCTTTTAAATATCTTAATGTGTCATAATTTATTTATTATTTCAATGACTCTCTCTACGATCAACAATAATTATTAATATTAAAGAATTTCAATTAGATAATAATTAACAATAGAATATGAACACAATACAAACAACAACAACTAACAAAAACAAATAAAAAATGTCGCACAACATACGACTTTGGAATGTTAAAAGAAAAAAAACAGATTGTTTGACAATACGTACAGAGTTATTTGTCGTGGAGTGGTTGCGGCTGTGCGGCCTGAAGCCAGGCCCTGGAGGTAAGTTCTTCTGCACGCAGCAGTTCACGCCGGGGCTGAAGTGGAGCTCCACGTGGAACCTGACACAAATAACAGGTGTGAAAAGACACTAAACGAAGCGTTACATGTTCTGCTTATCCTTGTAATATTTTTTGTGTACCTTCTGGTTACAGAGATATTGTAGATATTGTTCAAACATTTTCTTAAATGTAACTATTTGTATTCCAAACGGTAGAATGCGTTTTAGGCCTGGAGAATGAGTAAGCTTCTAGCACCGTTTAATTCAAACCCTTATTCGCAGAAATTATCGAAAAAATATCTGTGCACGACTTGAGCAGAATTATTTATAGGTAACGTACAGTTTTTAAGGTTCGAGTTTTGTTTCTTTTTAGCGTAACTATCAAATTTTTACAATTTTACCCCAAAAATGTTTACACTGGAAAGGAATGCTGTATTTACTAAAATAATATTTATATAAGAGCAGTAGTCGCAGTATTAACTAACATTTAATTTTAATCATGTTTATTTAATTTACATTAATTACATTAGAATTAAACTATGTAACATTAGAAATTAAGAAAAAAAAAGGCCTTGTCTCACCTCTCCTCAGAATAGGGATCTTTGGTGGGGTCCTCATAGAGCATGACGACAATTTGCGACATGTAGTTGAGTTCCGATACAGTTGACACGTACTCCATCGCACGACGCCATTGCTCGTCTTTTAATACCTGCAAATGGAACATTCCATAGTTGAGTTTAGTTTAAGAATTAAGGAAACAGAATGATCCACGCACCATCCGGTTAGAATGGAAGCCGACTCCAACATAGTTGGGAAAAGGCTAGGCAGATTGATTGAATGTTCCACGATCTGTGTTCCTAATAAGTGTGTAATTGGAAAAATAGAAAAAAATAAACTTAAATCTACTAATTACTTACATCCAGCAGTCCGCCGAACCTCAGCACAGTGAGCAGGGAGTGCACGTGACTCTCGCTCGTGAAATACAAGCGCGTGCGCACATGACGACCCGGAGATGACACGCCGTGACTGTACCTGAAAGTAAGAGACCAAATATGACAATATTATTGCAGCATTTATGGGTGATTAAGTACTTAGCAATGACGTCATGAAAGGCAGTCAAACGAACTTATTTACCTGGAAAAGAACTTATAAAGCTTTTGCATATTGCTCTGGCAATGCGCCAAGCATGTGACGTAAACAGTGACCGCTTTTTATCATAAAACCTTTTTTCTATAATCTGGTCTACTTAACGACGCTAGAACGAATGGTATAATACGAATATCGTACCTTGGGTTCAACCTGTTCACAGTTTCTTCTCCAGACTCCTCAATATTCCTCTGCAGGTCTGCTCTTATCTTCTTGAGCAGCGGCGTACAAATGCCTTGTCCTATCGTTAATTTCTCCTGCATCGTCAGTCCGTATTCCTGTAGAACAAATAAAGTTTAATACAGAAATTATATTATAGACTGGTTAGACTGGAAGACGGATCTAGAAATCTTTAACAATTTTTTTTGCACTTTTTTTTTTCTATGGTCTTTGAGCCTTAATTTGTTTTATTGTAGTGCTTACGCAGATCTGTTAATATTATACATAATGTAGAAACTTAACTTACTCAAATGTACTTAAAATTAATAAAATAAACACAATTGAACCGATTTACTGTCGTTAGTAAATCTTTCTAGCATAGCAGCTTGTTATTTATTATCTATTTGGGGCGCGAAAAATTCACCGGTGCCAATATTCATGTTCAAAATAATACATAATACAATACCTACTTCAAGATGTTCTTCTTTCCACACAAATCTCACCTGAGGTATAACAATGTCAGCCAAGTACTTGGCATAGATGTACAGTTCTTCCGCCAGGTCGAACTGCAACGTGTGCTGGTTGTGCTGCAGGTCGTACTTGATGCAGTCGTAGATGTCCGGGATCTTGGAGATGTCGTACGTCTTGTTCTTGGTGCAGAAGTCCTTCTCTATCTTGCCCCATCTGCGTCCCATTAGCTCCCACGTCTCGCCGTGGTACAGTATCGTGTCTGGTGAAAAACGTTAGTTAGAGTTTCAGCAATAGGCTAGTTGATACCACCAATCAATTTCATATATTGGGCAACTCAATTGACCAACTATTTATTGATTTCAAAGCCACAAAAAATCTAATTTTACAGTAAATTATAATTTATTTGTTGTTTTAGTTGACAGGGCTAAAAAGTGTTTCTTTAAAGAAGTTTTGTTTTGGAATTATTGGTTAAAGGTGTCAACTACTCAATTATTGCACAAAGATCCAAATTCACCTTTAGTCTTCGGATCATCTTTCTTGATAACAACAATGTGCATGAGGTGCTGTATGAGCGTGTGCACGTGCGCACAGCACCGCACGGGGTTCTTCACAAAGTCCATGGCCGCGTTGATGCTGACGGAGTCGCACGGGTTGATGCGCGCGCGGTCTTCGTCCGTGAAGTCGCGGTCTACCTGCATAGCCTCGTGGAGACGAGCTTTGGCCCTGATTGAGGAGAACAAAAGGCATTATTACTTGAAAAAGTACAGTAGCAAGAAGTAGGTACGTAAAGCAAAGATGCAATTGAAATACGAATTTAGATAATAGAATTCGGCTATGCGTTGTTCCTGTTCCATATTGTCCTTCTAAATCTATACTAATATTATAAATGTGAAAGTAACCATGTCTGTCTGTACGCTTTCACGGTTAAACTACTGAACCGATTTTAATGAAACTTGATCTCGTATCAAGTAAGTAAGTGCAACCCCAAAAAAGGACATAACTTAAACTAACATCAATAAATTAGTAACAAATAATCACAAAATAGTTACATGAATAAAAGACAAATAATATTACTTTTCTTACGTTAATCTTTAGAATGCAAAAAGTTGCTAAACTTCTACTTACATATTCTGCACTTTAGACGAATCACAATCGTTATCCAGCAGGCCATTCGTATTGGCAGACTTGACCATCTGCACCAGTATAGGAGTCAGCTCTCCTTCTAAAGCGAGCAGTCCCTTCGCGAATGCAGCCGCGGTCATCTGCACGCGACCTTCGTCTGACGCGTAGATCTTCAGGTCATGGCGGAAGGTGGAGTGGAGACGGAGTAGACCGAGGCCTTGGGTACCACCTTCACCTAGAAATACAATAAAGATTTTAAGGGTCTCGCTAAAAATGTCATAGAGACATTTGTAGTTAGTATGGTGACAAAAAATGCTTTAAACGTTGACCTCTGTAACCAGGTTCCCAGGTATGGTCCCGAACTAAAAAAAATATCGCCATAATGTATGTAACTTTCGGACAAATTGAGAGTCTTTTTAAACCTTTTATTATTGGTTTCAGCTGTTCAATAAAGTATTATTAGTTTAGCACTCACAAACTTGCTCTTTTTTTATCGCGTGGGCAGTAAGGTCTTACGACGAGAATTAATACATTTTCATTAAAACGCTCACCTCTTTTTTTAAACAGTTTTATCAAAGTCAAAATCTACACATTATTTCAATCAGACCAGTTACAGGCACTTTCGATTTGTCATGGAGTCGCTAGTCAGTCAGTTTGTCTGAAAGTTGAAGTTGCTCGTTCCAAAACGGAGGTAGGCCTTTATGGAGAAGAACAAATATCTCTCTATGTCAATAACCATAACGTTATATGCGATATTTATTGATGTGATGATTACGATACAAACCGGGTATATGTCGTCCTTGTCCGCCGGGGTACATGCAGCGGAACATTCGGCCGAGCTCCTCAGCTTGTATGCGACCAGCGGGTGTCAGCTCTCCGCCCCATTTGAGAATGAGAACTAAAGATGGCTCGCCGCCGCCTCCTACTGCGCAAGTATGCTATGTTAGTAGGTGCAATATTAAAGTACTGCAGGTATTAAACATTTTTCTCCCGCCTGCAGAGCGAAACAAAGTATTTTCAACAGAATATAAAATACTAGCTTCTGCCCTTGACTTCGGTCGCGTGAAAGACATAAAATATATCCTATGACACTCGGCAACAGTAAAATATTTTTAATAATCGAACCAGTATAGAACCACCTCCAGAGATTACCTCCTTACAAAAAAAACCTTACCATTTTAAAATATTAGTACAGAAAAGACTATGACCACAATGGGTATTATAGCTTTACTCATCTGTTCCTATACTTTAAATCTTATTTAAATAACATATTGTTAAAATATTGTCATTGATTTGGTGTATTAATTAAACTATAGATTGGGTCCAGCTGCATGATCATGACTTGTAGAGACTGTTATGAAACTGTTCTGTTGTGCTGTTCTTCTTTTCGTTTTGATAATCTAATCATTTTTTATACAACTTGGGCCCAGTAGGATCCACGTTTATCGCCGCCTATTGGAATTATGTTAAAAAATTAATGATTTTAATACTAGCAGAACTCACATTCTTACTAAATCTACGTAAAGCATTTTTAATGATTTCTGCGAATTCAAATCAAATATTTGCCTCATGTTTATGAGTATGCACTCTCAAAGCCATGCTAAATACTTAGCTGTGCGCAAACACAACCAAGCCAATATGTTTCGGTAAATCTTGTTATCAACAAGGTCGGTGGCACGTGTATTATTGCAACGATTATTAAGTATTTAATTATTATTATTAAAACAAAACCATGTGATAACTAGGTGATGTCATATGTACAGTGAACTACACACAAACATTATCAGAAAACGGTAAAAATGTACAGTGTACATCACTCACCATCAGGTGTAGTCAACCGCGAGTCTATGAAATCTAAAAAAAGTTGGTTTTCGTCTGCAACCGACCAAAAATTCAATTGGATTAAAACATCTGTTTCTTACCTATATCAATTTGAAAATATGCCTCGAAGCAGCAAAGAAATCACACAATACAACTATATGCCTACACTAGGACCCTAAGAGCTAGCCCGCTCCATAAAAATCCCGCGAATTTTGTTTAAAAAAGCTTACTATGAGATCATAAATAATCACTTGGGCGTACTGCGAATAATACACTGCATTTGAATTAGTATCCGTTTATGCATATCACACGGGGAGATTTCATAGTACGGGCTTACTCATACTCCCGGTTCTCGATCGAAAATTTAATGCTACAAATTGTCAAGCACGCAAAATCAGCTGTGATTGGGTGTAGATAATTCAGTCAACCAATCACATCAGCTTACGCGCGTTTGACAATTTGTCTGATTAATTTTTTGTTCGAGAAACCGTGGTTAAACTTTCACTTAAGAGCAGGAATTTTTAATGAAGTCATCTTCAAAAGCCTATAAAACTACAGCATAACTAGCATAGCTTCTAAGTTTGCTTTTACGTCGTATTCAATAGCTAAGTAATATTATGCAATGCTTAATGCAAAACTCGACTATTGGACAGCACTTTAGAACAAACTTTATACAGGCGGGTGTTAAATTAAAAATAATTCTGTACTATGCATTGGGATCAAAATAATATTGCAAAAGAAAATGTGATCTGACTACCACGCTGACCGCGTGGTAGTCAAGAATACCACAAAACACTTTCTATGGCACTCGACAATAGTGTAATGGAACAGTACTTCCAGAGATTACTGCTTACAAACAAATATTTTTTTTATTTATTTATTAAACTTTATGTAACAAAAGTACAAAGGCGGACTTAATGCCTCCTCCTCTTTGGGTGCCTTTTATCTTTTAATTATTTAATTAACTGAATATATACGCGCCTTATAGTTTCGATCAGGATTCTTTATCTTTTGCTTTGCCTGTCTGTTTACCATAAATTCTACGTAAACTTTTACATTGCTTTTTAATGTAAATCGGACAGAACGAATCGAATGTAAAGTTTCAACGTATAATAATCCCAATGCATGTTACAGTAAAGCGGTGTAAAGTGCGTGAAGCGGACCGTGGTGCGTCGGCGCGTTACCGTCGTCCGAGCTGGAGCCGCGCGGCCGGCCGCGGGGCTGGTACTTCATCTGTACCTTGCGGTTGATGCCTGAGAAGTGGCCGTACCTGCAAAGAATACATCATGGATTGAATGGAGATGGTAAAAAAGTATAAATAAAACAAGGAATTAATATTATAAATATTTGGCCATCAGGCTCAAAATAAGCTACGCATAGCAGTGGCTCTTTTAAAAAAAGAAAAACAGTTCTGGAAAAGTGCAATCCATACTAATATTAATTATGCAAAAGTAACACTGTCTGTCTCTCGGTTACACTTGCAGGACTAAACCATTGAACCGATTTTGGTGAAATTAGGTACGGGGTAAATTTGAACCCCAAGAAAGGACATAAACCTCTCTTTATAACGGAACTTCTTCTGCGTCCGCGATAACCGCCATTTACACTGGGCAAAAGCTAGCTAAAAATTTCAAATCAATTCATCAACTACCGTCTGTTTGATGCAGTATGATTGCAGAAGGGAAAAATGGGGAACTAAGATGCAGTGAACCACATCCTTCAACTACTTATACACAAAGTATCAACTATGTATTTACATTTCTAGAACACTTTTCAGTTGCTCCAGTTTGCCTTGCTTCTCCTCAATCTCTGGGTCAGCGTGTCTTGTCTGTATGTCTGAGAGCAACGCGCGCGCTATATCCAAAATCTCTTGCAATTGTTTAGGCTTCTTTAACTTCACATGGCCGCGTTTGAAACCGTCGTACTTCTCGAATATTTCGAAAAACCTAAAATTGAAAACGTACATTTTAATAGGATGACACCACAAATCAATTGACGTACTTTTTATGACCTGACAAAGCGCGATTCTCGCATAGATTTTGTACGGTAAAAGACTATTGTGACGTCACTTTTCTGCCGACTCAATAGACTAACTATTTAAAATGTTATTGATTATAATCTGCGAGATTTAGAATTACGTATTATTTGAAAACTAAGTTACTTTTTGTTTGTGCGGAGGGCGCTAACAGGAAATACATAAACGAAAGGTATTAATGTGGCGCGATGACATACCTTTGATGGCGGACCTCAACCTTCATTTTCTGTTTAGGCGTCCTGTCGCCGTGTCTAATGACAGCCACAACACACCTCAGCTCCATCATCTTGCCGAACGTGGTAGGAACAATAGGCGGGTCGTCCAGCTGGAAGGGCACCGACCACGGGATGTGCAACGTCGGCGCTAACTCGCGCAGGATCATATTACCCAAAATTTTTGCGCAGTCATCGTAGTACTTGTTTGAATTCTTCACGAATGAAAAGCCGTTTACGTCGCACACGAAAGATTTGCCGTTCGCTCTGGAAAGTTAAATCTTGATTTATAAAGAATATGGGAGAAATATGTGAATACGGAAAGATAAAATTATAAAAAAAGGTTATTGGAAGGAATTTCGCTCAATAAGGAAGTCTACAGTCAAGAGTGGTCAAGACTTTTTTAAAGTGCATAACAGACTTTGAAAAATCTTTATCCTTGGTTTGGAATTGACCACTATCTCATCTGATAATACGGTGGACGGAAATATTACCAAGGTATAACTATCAAAGACTCCAGCAAGGAGTTCCACTCTACAGCGGGACGTACGCAAAATAAACCCTTTTTTCCACGTTTTGCGGTATTTAAAAAATATTTATATCTTAGTACGGTGACATAATTATTCAGTATGGCGTTCAGAAAAGCCATAACATATTCGTTACAAGGTCAATTAATGAATTGACGACCTAACTGACGTCACCTTGTGTGACCTTCATGGCTGGCCGTATCGATCCCGCATCGGGACGATTAATTATTTAGATACGTGTCTACGGACACACCTTAAAGATAGTTACATTAAGTGCTAATGCTCGAGTGTTTTTATGATAGGGCACTTAGGTAGAATCAATATTTTATCTAAGATACTCACCTCAGTAAATCAAACCCGCAAACAGTTTGTTTGAACGCAAGACAAACTTTCCTAGATATAAGCTTCTCCTGATTGGACAATATGACTGGGTATCTGATCTCTTTGCCTTCCGAGTCCCTCTCAACTTTGCCGTCTAACGCCGGAGACTTGCGTGCTTCCGCATGCGCGTAGTCAGGCCCCACAGTGTAAACTTTTACATCCGTACCTAAAAACATTCAGATTTGTACATAAATGTCGCAAAGAAACCTCTTTAGGGCGTCCGGTAAGCCACGCGTTCTTCGCACGCCGACCACGGCGCGTAACGCGGGCGACCCTTTGGAAGAGTGCAGCAATGGAATATGGCTTTTATGGTTTACCAAATAAGGCATAGATTTTCATGAGTGATAATTGTGTGGAGTTTCATCAAACAAAGTAACACCTAGACGGCGTTTCGGTCATGTCGTCTCGCCGAACAGTCAATGTAATTCGACGCACACGCGCATCAGTACGGCGCATGCGAAATACGCGTAGTAACTTATCGGAGGCCCTTCCTCTTCGTAATCTTAACTTTTTCCAGGGATAGCTTTGCGAGCAGCTGGCTCTAGGCTCTGGGAGCGCATGATGCGCACTTCTTCGACCGAAAGGTGATGTTCTGGTTTAACGGGGAAAGGCTGGCATGTGATCTCCGCAACTCCTGGAAATCCAGATGTTCGCAGTTTGATGTGTGTGCGTAGCTTTTGTCCATCCACCCGCCACTCTCTATAGTCGATTCTTACCATGCCGTCGCAAAATGATGGCGTATCATCAGTGGAACTAAAAGCCACATAGCATTATTACTCACGTCAACAATGCCTGTTCAACACAACTCACCATCAGTAGGCATAAAATCTTCATAAATAAACGACCCTGTTTTCCTGACTCTTGATTCTGGTGAATATATACTACTTCGACTTCCTATCTGTAATTGAGGAAATCAGAAATGAATAAAATGTTTTAAAGTTTTCAAAACATGTGAGGGTTAACCATTCATTGATAGTGCAGTCATGTTTTATAATGATATTATGCTTAAAACAGTAACAACAATGTTCTATTCAAAATATTGTTTTAAAACGTCTTTTTTAAGTGGATTCTAACGTTTAGAATTCCACATAAAAAAATAACTACATATGGTCTTGGTATGGAAAACCTGTATTTTATCTTTCATATATAGATGCAATCGAGGTCAAATAATCCCCAAACAAGGCACCTAGCCAACTCATCATACGCCAAATGTTTCCTACCTTTCTAAACAGCCGTTGGCTGCCTCCGCCGGCGGAGGTGGGGTAATAAATATAAATATTATGATCTTCGGCCGACACCGGTTTTTCCACGAAGGGTTTGTTGAACACTACGCCGTTCACTTCCACGTGGTCTTCAGACTCCACCAGCTCGTGATCTGGAAGCATGTCGCCCTTGAAACACTGACAATGTACACTCCAGTTTAATGTATGATATGGCTAATAAGGAACGCTGATAAAACGATTGATGGAAGAAAAATAGCGTCGAACCTTTTGGTACAAACACAGGGTTTAACGATTCTAGCTTTCTGCTTAGCCTACATAAAAATGTACGCCATACCGTCACTATTTGAAGATGGACTTCCCCAGCGAAATGCTGTAAAGATTGTTCAAGATTGTGTAGGTACTTGTGGTGCATAGATAAAGAAATGGTAATGGTCAGGGACGTAGCTACCGTATCAAAGATACCAGGCCCCCCAGCTCAAGGGGCCCCAAACTCGAATAAGCAAAAATTAGATTATTTTTTTTTGGCTATCTCACTCAAACTTTTAGGTTACCCTACGCTGAGATTTCCGGAAAAAATAAACATAATCTATTGCGAAATCTTTACCTTTTGGCTTTGCCGCAATTAGGTAGAAGGGCCCCCAAACAAATTTTGAGACAGGGCCTGTCTAGGACAAGCTACGCCACTGGTAATGGTAATTACTTGATATCAATTCTTTTACAATGTCAACTAGTAGGTAGTGGGTACCTAAATCAAACACATGGAGAAGTATTTTCTCTTAACAAAATAAGAAAAATATTGGTTTTAGAAAAGCCGGTAATAAAGTAATTGAAAAAGGGGAAGCTCCTTATTAATTTTATATCTATACGAACTTTGGAACAAGACATTTTCTAACACGCGGAACATTCCCGTAACGGCGCAACTCACGGAACTTTCTAGCAGGCACATGAGAACTATAAACAAAGACTTACGTTTGGGGTCCGGTGAATCTCTATCTAATACTGCATATCGAGGTATTTCTATACCCTCACCCTCTAATATCGCGTATACTTTTCTTCGATCCTGTAAGTAATACGTGCAAGTATCAAGTAACAACTGCTGACGTCAAATGAACATAATGACATACTAGCTGTACTATAGATACCTGAATATCATACTGCATATGAAGATTGTTTATAACATAGGGCTTCCGTAACTTCTCGTATTGAATGGCCTTGTCTAAAGGGAAGCCCTTCGAATGAAAAGATATAAGACAGTCACAGATGGGCCACTCTTCTACCGGTTTCTGCAAAAATATAACATAATATTAACTATTAATTAGATTCAAAATGCGAATTAATACAATAACGGCGAGTTCAGAGTTCAGACGGCACGTCTTACGCTTTCCCCAACTAAATGCACGAATGAACGAACAGTGAAAGAATATGAATACACCATTACTGACTAATTCGCTACTTGACACCGACCACACAAACAAAGCTAGTGTATATGAAGCCATTCAATGGAAACAGAACATAACAACGTGTAAATGTTAGTCTCGTGCGCATGTATGTATGTGTGTTATAACGATTAATAATTACACAAATGAAGAAGAATTCTAACAGATGTTAATTATGAAGATAAATTGCGTGACAAATAGTAAAACAAAATATGTCTACTGTGTACCAGTTTGAATACAAATCTCTTATTTAATTTATCTACCAATAACTTAATTCATCTGGCTAACTTTCAACATGGTTATTACTGTCATTAATTATGGTTTAAGCATCAGCAGAGAGCTTTAAAGCATTATATCAAAATTGCTGACGGCACAATAATTGAACTCTTTATACTCAGCCAATTGTTGACATTCAACCATCCCGTTTACAGAATATTTTGTTCCACTAGTTGTGTTAGACAATGTGGAGAACCTTAAGGATAACCTCCTCTGGGAAGACCAGCATCTTGATGTACTCGAACTCGTCCAGCCGCGTGAGGATCTCCTTCATGGGCTTCGACTGCGACTTCTTGGCCATGGCGCAGACGCCGACCACCACTTTCTTACCCCCGCCATCACTGTGCGGGTCCAGCGACTCACACAGATCCAACTCGCCCTAGTTTATTAATGTGTACATACATAAAAGTTTAATTGAAATTCAATGTTTTATTTAATTTTATTAATGATGAAGATGCAAGCTTTGGCTTATTGCAATCACCACTTTCATGCTTCACAAAAATTGCTAAAAAGAGAGAGAGAGAGAGTATACCAATTCTTCTAGACCTCCAAGAACTGACAGGTCTGACTTATTTCAGAGAAAACAAATCAATGTTTTCACTGAAGCCTAGAACAAGAGATAATTGTAAACACTGCATTGAGTATATTGCCTCATTTGTTGGCACACAAGGTGAACAATAGTTGTGGGTGTGCCACAGTATACAAGTATACATTTACTGTAGGACCAATTGTGCATAGTTTATCAATAAACAAATTAAACATTATTCATTTAAAATCCTAACTTCCTTGTTCTTACGGCTCCTATACTAGTCTTAAAAAAAAAACTTAAAACTGACTAAATAAAAATATGCTTAGTAATTTTCAGACAGGATTTATTTTAAATGTTTTGTGTCTAAAGTGAGTTTTTAAATATCAACATAAAACCAAAAATATATGTATTTAAAACCACAAGAGTTAGTATCTAACTTTACCGAGAAGGGTTTTGCCTCCCCTTTCTTTAAATAGTTATAGTTGCAGTTAGTTTGCTTTTTCAAAACAGGTTAAGTAAGTACCTATATTTTATATAAAAACTCCTTAAATATTTCTACATATGGTTCTAAAAGTGTTAAGCGCTATAGGTCAATCATCACTTAGTCTCAGCCCCATTCAATTCACAATACCTTCTGTACTGTTGGCAATTCAAATAAAAACAAATCTGAAGTTAGTCTCACATGAAGCAACCTCCTTACAAGTGGGGGAGGCTCATACACACAGACTACTAAATCTAGTAAGTATTGTCTATAATAACATGTGAATGCTAAAAGAAGCCATTCATGTTGCATGTACAAACCATAATGTCTGCCATATTACACACAACAGCATAAATTTAAATTTCAAATCGCACAAAAAAAAATTTAACAATTGAATAAGTTATTTCAATGAAATGATAAATTAATCATGAGTGACATAACAAAAGCCACCATCATCTTACATCAGGCAGACAGTCATCACAATAGCATATGTCATCATCATTCTGGCCCTTCTTGTCCTTCCTCCATCTTTTGAGACGCCACCAATCTTTAAGCCACTGCCACTCCATCACCACACACTATCTATGATACACTTGGCTCCTATCACAGCTGATAAGCCACAAAGACAACCTTGCCACTGATTGGTTGACACTACTTTACACTTGATAACTAAGATAAACTTGACATAAATTAACATACTACATTACCTCACTTGTCATTGTCAGCATGTACAGCTATAAATATTATAATCTATTGTGCCCATATAATACAGGATAATTAGGTGTAACCGTTCAGCACTCAACATCCAAGCAGGTTTATACTCAGTAGTGTAATCAGTGCTACATTAGTTGGGAAATGGACAGAGATAATATTAGCTGGACCAATATTTATTCTGGATTTCTTCACTTTAGTGACCTTACTACTATTTGTGTTCGGATTGTTATTTTATATCTGTTTTAGTTTACATAACACTATCACTATTACAGCGCAACAGATCATTGCACCGTATCTACATCTGGTAGTCTTCGTGTTTGACTGGACAACAATAACATCTACATGAAAATATTAACTTACTGATGATCTTATTGGTACAAGATTCCCGTCATCTCCGACATAAAATTGGGGCTGAGTAGCTTGCCGCAACCCTTGATAGCCATGTTCGAGCTCAGTGTATGACATTACCTACATACACCTGCCTATTTATAATGTTTAATTTACAATATCATTAAGCAGCTCCTAAGCACCAATATCAAAATATAAAGTAGAAATTAGAAAACAAAAATATAAAAATATTTTCAAAATTATGCCCTGCACAGATCATACAGAATCAAAACGTACACATTGACAAATTAATGACACATCTTCTTGAGAAGTTGAGATTTAAATTCTGGACTTTTGAGAAAAAAGCATGGATGGGCAGGACTTTATAAAATGGAAATTAATGATGACGTACAAAATTCTATGTGATAGCGTAGTTCGATAGTTGTTCACAAAGCTTCAAGGTTAAAAAAGACGACTAAAAATCATTGTTTGAATTGTATTGATTACACTTTAGCCACAGATGTCCTCCATCTGTTTTTAATTAAATGACTTTTCATAAGTAAAAGGCTTTAACTTATCAATGCAGGTTAAAAGTGCTTTCTATTTAGTTTGTCATTAGAAACAGTAAAAAGCACTTGTCTTTTAACGTACGTAAAAAAGATGAGCCACGATTTATTGGTTACAGAAAGAAAGAAAACCCAACTGTTGTTGAACGTGCTTCTAAATGTCATCAACTACAGACAGCACAGCCGCTGTCATATCACTCATCATCTGTTTTCTATCAGAGCAGTGTCAGCTGTCAGAACAGTACTGTACGTGTAGGTAGTGTCTGTACAGCTACTGTTCAGCCGTGATCAAAGAGTGCCGTGATAAGTTGATAACCAGCGGTAGTGTTCATGAAGTACTCAGCATTCAGCTAGTCTTTATAGTACCTGGCACTTTTGCACAGTTCTGCTGAAGGCACTGGAGTCCTAACTGCAGCAGCGAAAACAAGCAAGATTAGCTAACCATAAGTTTTCTATAATCAAAAAGCTCTGTGTTTATTACACAGCTTACCTGGATATTTCTCCAAAAGCAATGAAAGTAATTTCAAAATCTCTTCCCACTACGCTTACCCCAGATTCATTCTGGGAATCTATCAATATTTTAGTAAATAAACCTCACGTTATCAACAGGAGGTTATGGGGCAATAAATTATGGTTTAAATATTGTTTTAAACCTAAACTTTCTACATGGGAACTGCCTTTAACTATAAAACCTCTAAATGACTTGGTGACTTGTAATAATATTGAAGAAAATAAAACTCAAATCCTCCATGAATTAAATGTTGAAAACTATGCCTCTGATGCCACATCTGTAGAAGATGGTACGATTGAAGTCTTCTTTATGGAAATGCTTCCGAAAAACTACACAGACAGTCAGGCGTATCAGCTTGTTTGCTTGCAAAAAGATAAATGTTTAGTCACATTCTATGATGTGACACCAGCAAACCAAACACAGAAGTTATGTCCAGATTTCTCATATACAATACAACTTAATAATGGTCAGATAGTGCTAAATGCTACAAATGGTTAGTACCTACTTTATCTTTGTCTTAACACATTCACTCACACATCACATTCACTCACATTCACATTCATTGTTGACATGTCATGTCAACAATAGCTATCTATATGCACGACTCGGGAGCCGAGTTGTGGGAACACGAACGAATTATCGTCGACTCGGGAGCCTGGTGCTGGGCAGTGAATGTGTTAAAGGCAACTATTATTGACTAATTGATCCACCAACACACAGCTCAAATACTGAACAGATTGTGTTTTGGCATGCAGATAGTTTATATGACATAGGCATACACTAAGAAAGGATTTTCCAAAGGTCACCCCCTAGGGGATGAGTCTGACATTTATGCAGACAAAGTCACAGGTTAAAGCTAGTTTTATAATAAGGGTGACCATTGCTATGTCACAAAAGTATGCTTTAATCCAGATTTTTCTTATTTCAGTTGAAAATACAAAGTCATTGAACTGGCTTGTCAACATACTGCTGCCACAACTTATAAAGTGGGGTTCAGAATCCACAGACCATAAAACCAAGACTAAGATATGCAGTGAATCCTTATCATTAGTATCCCAAACTAAGTATTATGAAAAGTATAATGATTTGAAGTTAAAATATGGAAAAGAAATGGTCAAGGTATTGGAGCATTTTTTATTTTCAAATAAACTATTTAAAATAATATTTTTTTTAAATTAAAAAAAATGAATGAAGCCTTGCCCAGAAGATACAAAACAGCTTAAAAAAAACTAATAATAGTAAGATTGATGTTCATATAATAAATTATAATAATTCTTATTCTAAACCCAAGAAAATTTCAGCACTGCATTTCAATAAAGCAAAAGAACTATTTCAGAGAACCCAAGTATTTTTTTAATTGATGTTTTTTACCTACAGATTTGGCCAGAATGTACAGATGCATCAAAATTTGTATATGAAGATGTGGCAATAGCAACATATCTTTTACTCCTTTGGGAAGGAGATGGAACTAATAAGAAGAAGTCATTTGTTGATCTAGGATGCGGAAATGGTTTACTGGTGTATATACTAACCAAAGAAGGACATATTGGGCTGGGTTTGGATGTACGAAAAAGAAATATTTGGGATACCTATCCCTCTAATGTTATACTAAAGGTGAGAATAAAAAGCACAGATCATGGTAATATTATATTTCTGTACAAGTTTATTAGTTAAATCCTAATAAATTTTACAAATAAAAAATAGTTATCTTTTATTTCATAAGAATACCTAGTAATTAAGAATAAGTAAGTATAATATTACTTAAAAAAAATATTTTTCAATAATATATTTTGACTTTTTTTTGTAGGAGAAAACTATAACACCATCTGATACATCAATATTTCCTGATATGGACTGGATTATTGGAAATCATTCTGATGAGCTAACACCATGGATACCAGTTATCACAGCAAAGAGTTCATATAAATGCAATTTCTTTCTACTGCCATGTTGTGCTTATAATTTCGATGGAAGCAAGTATCAACGTAGAAACTCATATAAAAGCCAATACAATGATTATTTGGAATACATAAGGCAGTTATGTGAAGCCTGTGGGTTTAAAACAGACACAGATAGACTTAAAATTCCTAGTACAAAAAGAATATGCTTAGTTAGCAGTGGCAGAGCATATCCAGAAAAGGAATATACACAGTATTGCAATAAAATAAATGAGTTAATAGTAAAAGATTCATCTAACACATCAGAAGGAAAAAATATGGAAAAAGATTTTAAAGCTCGAGATCCAGTTGAAAAAGTCAGAAATTGTACACAAATAGACAAAAATGTAATAGATTCAATTGTTGAATGTATAAGCAGACACTTGCTGGAGGGATGCTGTGACTCAGAATCTAGCTGGTCTATTGGAAGGACAGCAGAATTTAATGAACTAGTTCAACTTATACCTAAAGAACAACTAAGTATATTGAAATCTGAATGTGGAGGAATACAAACACTTCTCAAGAATAATCATAACATTTTTGAGGTTAAATCTGGAAAAGTTGGATTAAGATATCCAAAAACAATTAATGAAGTGGGAAGCAATACTAGAAAAAGAAAGTTAAAACAGACAACTATAAAGGTGCAGCAGAAACCTTGCTGGTTTTACAATAACCATCCACAAGGTTGCCCTCTCACTGACATGGATTGCAGTTTTCTGCATGTCAAATTAAGCATAAACAAATAAAACAAATGATTATGAAAATACAAATATTTTATTCTTACTCAGTCCCAAATAAAAACAAATTAAGGCACTTACATATGACCCAAATTTCCCATAACAATAAATTGAATTAACATGAAAAGTAAGAAGAATTAAGAAATTATTATAATATTTCATAATATTATATTTCAATTGGATACATTTTAAATTAACGATAATATTTTACATATTTACAAATAAAAACTTATCCCTTAACCCTTTAACCGCCAAGCGACGTATCAGTTTTCGTGCCCTTAGCGCCAGGCACAGTAAACTATTTACCTTATACAAACATATTTTTCATAGAATACAGCATAATTAAATAACAAATTAAAACTAAAAGTGATGGTGTATTTGGTCGTTTATATACGACGCTGGCGAAATGGACACGAAAATATTTGTCGGATTAATCCGACTTTGGCGGTTAATGGGTTAACCATAAATGAGATTTATCAAGAAATCTTAATCCAACTCAAAAAACTTGTTAAGTTCACTCAAATTCCTATTATCCACTAATTTTGCAACTTCATGCTCCCCCATAAATGAGCATACCATCCTTAGAGTTGTCCAAATTGTAGATGAACTGGTGTCAGTGGAAGAAGATTCTGGAAACATGTTCATCGCCTTATGTTGCTGGTTCAGGGCCACTAGGAAATGCTCTGCAGCCTGCCTGTGGGCCCCCAAATTCATGCAAGTGATGCCAACATTATACCTAGCTCTGATAAATCCAGGCTCCAAGTTCAGAGCCTGGTGGTAAGCATCTACAGCTTGTTCAGATTTTTCACTGTTTGCCAAAGTAGCTCCTAATCTATTCCACAGTTTAGCATTATCACTTGCCACCATTAAAGCTGTCTTGAAACAGTCTACAGCTTTATCATATTCTTGACTGATGTTAAAAACCACTCCCATAGCATTCTGTACATCTGGGTCAATTTGATTCAAATTCAACTGCACTGCCTTCAGGTATAATGACTTAACATGAGCTTCCAATTCCTTAACATCCAATCTCTTTGGATCCACATCATGAGGAACTATATCAGAATATTTAGGGCTTGCTCTTAACCAGTCCAGTAAAGAAATATATGCATATTTAGACATATTTTCATTTGTGTATGCAGCCGCCAATGTAATGTATGCTTCCAATTGTGTCGGATTTATTTCTAATGACTTCTTCAAAGCTGTTATCGCCAAAGGATCTTGTTCATTTTCTGCTTGTGTAGTTCCGAGGAGGAACCAGGCCTCAGCCAAGTCTGGTTGTTGTTGTGCAGCAGCTTCAAAACACAAAACAGCTCCAGGAACATCACCCATTTTTAATTTTTCCTTGCCTATTTCAAGGGCACTTTTATTTTCCAGCATTACATTACCTTCAGAGAATGAGTATTCTTTAGCAATACCATTTGCTGCTTCTGTATCCCAATAATTAGTAACATCACTAAGTTTATCCCACTCTTCTTTATATTTTTCAGCCATTTCATCTAAGATTTCATCATTGCTTAATTTTCTTTGGTCTTTCTGTTCAGGTTCACCTAGGTTGAGCTCTCCAGCACTTATTTTCTTCATAAAACTCATGAACTGGTTATATGCCATCTCATCATCATCTTTTACAGAATTTACATATTCTTGAGCTTTACCTTTTACATCATCATCAGCCATCATTTGAGTTTCAGGCTCATAACGATACATTGGACCATTTAACATTGGCTGCGGTTGAAACATAGGTGGCTGCATCATATGAAAATGTGGCATCATAGGGTGTGACATAAACGAAGTGGATGGACCTGCATTCCATGATCTGTTCATCTGCGTATTAAGGTTTGGTACATATGACGACGTAGAGGCGCCACTTTTCATTATATTTTCTTTAGGTAAGTTGTGAAGCAAAGCATTCATATTGAAGGTTTGTGGAATCTGAGAATTCTGTGCCATAAATTCGTTAACGAACCTGTCAGCTTGTGAGTGTGGCTGTGGGAGAGAAGCATCACGTCGGACTATATTTGATAGCTGAACTAAGGAGTTGTTGCCCCCACAGTCGCCACCAACCAATTTATTTAGAGACATCTTGTACAGGTTAGACACAAAACTTTAACCCAAAACACAGTAGGTCTCGTTCAGAATGTTTGTTAAAAAGCAGTTTGTAAACTCTTAAAATAATAGTAATCTTCGAAAATGTGCAAAGTTCACAAAAACTTGAATCTGTCAGAATAATAATGATCAGCTGTCATTTTGTCTGTGTCATCATTTCATCAGGAAGCATGGGTGCGTTCAATTATTATTGCATTATAGTACTCTGTAATTATTGCGCTAACACTAAGAAGTGCGATCGAGTACTAAAATATTATTGAATTGCACTTGAAAAGTCAAAACCACAATGATTGGCAATTCACTAGTAAGTATACGTACTATTACTAATATACGTATACATCACCGGAGCGGCAATAAAACAATTGTAGTAGCGGCAAAAATCAAGCGAATCAAGAATAGCGAACTAGTAGGAACCGCGAAACGAAGTAAGACGCAAGGGGGAACGGCATGCGGCAGTGTCAGTGGTTCTCTCAACTTGTATTACATCATGTTGACTGTTATTAATTAATTATAAATTTATCTAAAAGTAAAATTGTGGATGCATATTCTTATTTAACTAGGTACCATTATTAACGCCACTTTTCATAATAAAGGCTGAATTTAATATTGAACTTGTGAGGCGGTTTGTGCTCCTGCTCAATCAAGAATCAATCACTAATGCGTAGCACTAATGGCTCGGATCAACCAACTGCTGAAAGTTATCTGTGCTGAAAATTACTCTATTGATGTTTTATCAGTTTTGTCTGTCAAACTCAAATCATTCAAAACATGTCAATTTCTCATATGAGTATATTTTGCCTTTTGCCATTGCGAAAGGCAGAAATATGAATTATTAAATAAATGATTCATGAATAATGAAGAGTTACTGTTGTATTGCAATTGATGATAATACTATAAACAAAAAAAGTATTGTACTAAGTTTGGAGGTTATGTAAGTGGGTATTTGAGGTTATATTGCATGTTATGGTCTTGGGAAAATAAATAAAAACATGACAGAAACGGGTCGAGACAGTGAAAAAGAAACTCCAGAAACAATAAAGCACGAAGAGGAGCGAGAACCGGAGGATAAGTGGGTGGTCAGTATCTTGTATTTATTAAAACATAAAATGTTAGCAATTGAACTTGACTTAGTCTTCTGCCTCACGAATCTGTAGTAGTGGTTACTAGCACTGCGGCAAGTTGCTGTTCGTGTGTTCGATTCCTAGGTTAGGTATAGTTAAAGCCAAAGTGGGATTAGTATGAAATTTCACCTATTGCATAAGGCTTTACATTGACACAAACTTCATGAGTAGGGTGTTTTTCTACTGTAAAGCAGTAGTAAAGTAGCCTATAATGTCTACATTTAGTGTTTTCTTTTTTCTTAAACAGGTATTTATTATTCATACAATATATTTCAGATAAGAGAATGTGATTTGTACAAGGATGAATATAAAGACTGCACAAGCTTTAGAGGCCGGTTCCAACAGTATTTTGTCTATGGTGAGACTCTGGACTGCAACCAGTGGAAGAAGGACTATGACAACTGCTACAAATGGGAAAATAAGAGGGATATAAAAGCTGCTGTAAGTACCTATAATCAATCAAGTGCTTAACCCTTTGACTGCGGACGAACATTTGCTGCGCCAAACGCCAGTGCGGCTAGCTACCAATGTTCGCGTGTTCGCCATAGAAAAACACACACGTTTGTGTGTGCGCCGCACTTGCGTTTTTTAGTCGAAACACAACGTGTGTGTTTTCCCGCAGTCAACGAGTTAAGTGAATAGTCAAAAAGCATGGTTATTCAAATGGTAAAAAAACTGTGTATAAAAAATCCCTCAGTGTCTTGAATTTTATTTATTATGTGATTCTGGAATCTCCAAGCTTGTTTGTTCAAATCAATTATTTGTAGAACTTAATATCTATGCTTTCCTAACTTTATATAATTATACACCAAATACCGGATTACTATTCATCAAAATAATTTAATAACACATAATTTATTCCATTTACAGGAAGCCTTAATAGAAAGTGAAAAAGCACGAAGAATGGCAAGATTAAGGGCCCATTACAGAAATGATATCTGGAAAAAACGAGATTCACCACCAGCAGACTGGGACAAACCCCTCCCAGAGTGGATGCAAAAAAGAGATGAATACACCTACCTTGCACAAAAAGCAAAAGAAATGAGAGAAGGAAAAGTGGATGAAGATAAAAAGTCTTGTTCAATAATGTGACCACTGTTTTAATTAGCATAAAATTATATTATGTAGTTAATTTATATTAGTATTTAGTAAATAAAGCTAAGTTGTTCAATTTCTTATTTACGTAATATGTAATCTAACTGTCGGCGTTTTTCTATAGACCACTTTTTATAATTAAACCTTAGTCTACAATCTAGATCTGAGGTAATGTAATTAGCAAAAGTTCCAGAGATAAGGAGCATTCCAAAAAAAAAAAAAAACACGCAATTAAACTCTTCAGCTTTATGATATTAGATGCGCTAGGACCCAAGAAGAGACAGAACTGGGACCAAGGTGCGCCAAGAGCGATAGTGTTGTCTGTTTCCTGTTTCTAGAAAATCACAGCTATGTCATTTCCAGCTTTCTATGGTCGCTGACGAGAGCACATAAATTGGCTAGGGTAAGAAACGCCAAGTAGATTGCCAGACTCCCTCCTTTCTAATTACAATTTCTCCACTCAAAGACAGATGCCAATCTTCTAAACTAAAATAAGATTTTATCTTTATTAGCCTGTTCTGTCCCACTCCTTCCATGTTTCAAGATTCCATGGGTAAATATTGAGGGTCCAGCTTTATCCAGCTCGATCTTCCATCTCCACTGTGGCCTGCGGCGACCCCGTGTTACTTTCTCAGAGCACTAGCTTTGTGCTACTTATGCCCAAACTGTAGGCAGTTGTTCTGCCCAGCTCCATTTAGGTAAGTTGGGGAACCTTTTGAGCCACGTCAGTCAGCTATCCCAGTTTTGGAGCGCAGTTAAGAATTGAACCTAACAGACAGTAATTATGATTATGCAATGATTATTATTTTACTTGTTATATCATCTACCTAGTTAGTAGGTACTTATTTATATTGTAGCAAGATAAATAACTTACATCGAGCACAGTAGGTATATTAGGTGTTAAATTAACGGACATGGGATTTTAACATAACTGACGAAATGTGGGTGTACTAATATGTACACCTCTGCTTAACCCTCCGGGGATTACAGGCGTGATGTTGTGTTAAATTAACGGATCGAGTTCATAAGTCAAATTGGTACTTGCTCGAAATTAAACCCGCAACCTCAAGTTTGTGAGGGCGAAGTAAATTCTTTAACAAAACTCGTCGTTAACTTTCATATTATACAATACAAATAGAGTATACAGTTACACCAAGATAATAATTGCTCCTCACAAACCGATTGGTAAAAGCTATCAATTACTCCTGACCTAGCAACTGACTTTTTATCAGTCAGATAAGACGTAGCAGTGCCTTTAATTGTTCACAAACATGATAAAATTTGTTTACTGCATATCTCGCCATTTCAATGTATTATACGTATTATTAGATAGACTGTAGTGAGCCACGCACAAATGAGCCGTGTATTGTGTCGGAGTGTATTGTCCCTGCGATTGATAAGAGTGCCGATGGCTCGTAACGCGTCCTCTTACCTTATTGACGACCCCAAATATTCCTTCCTGAAGGAGTTGGGGCTGAAGGAGAAGAATGTAGGTGTGTTCAACGGTAAATGGGAGGCTAACGGCCAGGTGAGTTAATGAAAACAAAATATTTTGTAGGAAATTTAACCAAAATTAAAAGTGCAGTTGGCTTGGTTGCTATGCATTCGTACTAGAAGTAGGTAATATTAGGATAGATACTTCATTTAGATTACAAATATCCTTTATTTGTAATCAAAATTAAGTATCTAAAATAAAGATTCAAAACTTCACATACAAAATCTGTACCCAAATGCTTTCACCTCCCAGCAATGGTTGGAACTAGGCTGCCATTTATATAATGTTTGTTTATTGAATAAAATAACCAGAACAACATCATTATGTTACTAGAATTTTGTTCTAAAACGTTTTTGTGTAAATAAGACTCGTCCTAGCATACACAAAACAATACCTTCTTGTGCTAGACACGACACAGCGACACTAATTATAGTAATTTATTATGTAAGCATTGTTTACATAAAATAGACGCGCACATAGTTAAGACTTATGACAATACAGTTAACACATTTCAGCTATTTTATTTATGTAATTGTATGTCAAGATAACTAAACTATGTAGGTATAGGTACCTATAATTCTCAAAAGTAATGAGTAAATGAACATTGCATCATTTAGTAAATAATCGGTATACACTTAGGTATACCTAATATTAAGTACACATACATACATGTAGGTACATATCTCTCTTTGTCGTCCTCAGATAATCAAATCATTCAGCCCGGCTAACGGTAAGATCATAGCCGAGGTGCAGGCAGCTAGCCCGGCTGATTACGAGGCTTGTGCCGCTGCAGCTCAGGAGGCATGGCACACGTGGGCGGAGCTCCCCGCACCCGCCAGGGGAGAGATCGTCAGGCAAATTGGAGACGCCCTCAGGGAGAAGCTACAGCCTCTTGGACAGCTTGTGTCTTTGGAAATGGGTAAGCTATGCACATGTTTGTCAGTACCTACACAGCATGCTGTACTTGCTGAGCTAGTCTTCTTGTTTCTTATCGACATGAACTATTAGGTGTGTATGTGTAGGTGTAATATGGTTTAATAAAACTTGAGCGTTAGCCCGCGTTTGAATGCTCTTTTAGAATTTGAGAACCAGCTTTTTTAGAATTTGAGAACCAGATTTTACCAGATGCATCATTTATTACACTGGTCATCGCAATGGAATACGAGCGTTCGTCTGCGAGTAGTTCGAATGAAGCAGACCTGCGTCTGAATTCGTGCGTTTGTCGAAATCAAACAACCAAACGACCAAATATTTGAGCCATTAGCCAGCCAGTCAGGAAGTTGGTAACGGAGCTGACTGCCGACTGACACCGGACGTAAGTCCCCTTAGCATCGTGGAGGCTCTTACATCAGTCAATTAAATAATGTTAAAGTAGGTAAACAGCGCTTGATTGAGTTTGTTGACTCGAATATTATGTATCTTAGACAAAGTTGATAATTATTTACCTACATTTTAAAGATAGCAACACACATTTTTATTATTAGATATCTGATAAGAAAGGTAATATAACAATCAAGCCATAGGTGGTACCTACTACCACCAATGTTGAAAATATTTACGGAGACAGATAAAACGTAATACATTACCTACTGTAAGAACAAGCGGAATATCTTTGTATCTTAAACTAGGTAGGTACCTACTCTTAAATTCTAGATTTTGCAGCCAATATCGTTTTTGCGACCTACCATGATTATTTCATTCAGACAAGACGCTGATAAGTTGTTTACTATAATGCATGGATGATGATACTCCATAGAAACACGCAGATCTAACTTAAATTGTACCGAATATGAAAAAAAAACCCTCAGACCTTGAGAAATATATAGTCATATCTTTGAATACAATGTACTATAGGCCTTTTATATAACAAATAATTTAGTTGCTCTTTTATATCCACTTTCGCAGGTAAAATCCTACCCGAAGCCATAGGAGAAGTGGTGGAATACATCCACGTGTGTGACCTGGCTCTGGGTCTGTCTCGAACACTGCCTGGCACCATCTTCCCGTCAGAACGGCCTGGACACGTGCTCATTGAGAAGTGGAACCCTCTCGGCGCTGTTGGCATCATTACGGCCTTCAACTTCCCCGTTGCCGTGTTCGGCTGGAACAGCGCTATTGCTATGGTAAGTAGATGTTTCTCTTTCGTAATGGCGAGGGTTTCTTACAGCTGTTTGTTGAAAAAGTTGTCTTGAAAATACTTGGAAATATTGGATGATGATGGCAAATACCAAATTACAATTCTATGCACAGATTCTATGTCATATTCAACACGTTATTTTAAACAACTAATTTAAATGAATAAGATATTTTACGTGCTTAACGTGAGCTTAAAATCGAACCTGGGTTTTTCTAGTCGACCGTTTAGTATTCGTTATTTAAACTAGAGCTGTGAGGAAAAACCCAAGTGTTTCTTATCTTATCTTCGGAACACCAAATAGACAAAAATATGAACTGTTATTACAAGTTCTATAAACAAGGTTTCTATAGTTTGTGTAGCTAGATTATAATGTATGGATTCAGTGGGTGACAGTAAAAAGTTTTATTTCGTGCAACATAAGGTCCAAAATTTTATTGTTACAACTTTGAAGTTAAAATACTATTAGTACCTAACATATTTAAAAGGTCAATAAGGGCTACCTATGCAATTTTTGCTAAGACGGCCGGACTTCTAGATTCAAAACGAGCTGCTTAGGGGATCTATATTCGCACAAATGCTTTTAATATAGCGGAAGATATATCTACCGATTACGTTTTCAGGATACTCTTGTGACTGCCTCCTCTTCTTTTAGGGGAAAAGCTGTTAGAGATAGCTCATATATCAGAACCATTTTCTATAACGTACCGAACCATCTAACAAGTCCTTCTGAATCTTCACCATTACCAGTTTTCCTTGAACTACAAAACAATACTTCCAGGTGTGCGGCGACGTCAGCGTATGGAAGCCATCAGACACCACTCCTTTGATCGCCGTAGCCGTCACCAAGATAGTTGAGGGTGTGTTGGAGAAGAACAATATTCCCGGCGCTGTTGCCGCTCTGTGCGTCGGCGGTAAGGACATCGGAGAGAAGATTGTAAAAGATGAGAGGATGAAGCTCGTGTCCTTTACTGGAAGCACAGCTGTTGGACAGCAGGTAAGGCTTTTAGAGTTGTTAATAACTCCCATAGGATTTTCCACAGACTAGCAATCGACTTCGTAATGCAACTGGAGATTTTTAAACAAGAAACGCCTTATGTTTGGATGTAAAGTAACCCCTTGCCCTTCTTACTTATTGAAGACACGACACCAGAAGCGTAGCGTACCTTGGCGGGGCCCCGTATAAAAATTTGTTTGGGGGCCCTTAGGACGGGTAATGATTTCTCAAAAAAGAAAAAAATGTTTGCATAAAATTAAAAGAAATATTTATTCATCATAATTATCTATCTGTCACATTTTTAAAAACAATTCAAATTAAATATTAACTCTCCTTGCCTTTTTTTCGGCAAACTGATTAATTAAATCATTCATAGCTTATGATGACTTGAGTTTTTCTTAAGTTTCTGCCTCTATGGACAATAGTGACAGGTCTGACAGGCGTTCCTGTCCCATAGAAGTTCTTAAATAATTTTTCATCAGTTTTAATTTCGAGAAACTTCTTTGGGAAGTTTTTATTAATTTTTGCTTACGCACCTTGGCGGGCCCCGTAGGCCGGGGGCCCCGTATAATTGATACGGCAGATACGGCGGTAGCTACGCCCCTGCACGACACACACAAAAACTAACTTAATTCCTATTTGTAGGTGGGCGTAGAAGTACAGAGACGTTTCGGGCGCCATCTATTGGAACTGGGCGGCAACAACGCCATCATAGTGAACGAGGATGCTAACCTTGACTTGTTGCTGAACGCGGCGCTTTTCGCTTGCGCCGGCACCGCCGGACAGCGATGCACTACTACTAGAAGACTGTTTATTCACAAAAAGGTAAAGTTAGGGACCTGTTAAGATGATAACTCGTGAAATACCCTTCAAATATGTCTTTGGTGTATGAATTGTAATAATTGTATTGTAAAATTTGGACGATAAGAGAATAACAGTAACCGTCACTAAAATATAAAAGGAATATTAATTTAATCCTATTTTGCTATCGGAAACGTAACACAACAATTACACATAACAATGTTCAGACAAAATATAAATAAATATCTTGGGACAACTCACACACTGCTATCTGATCCCAAGCTAAGCAGAGCTTGTGTTATGGTAACCAGACAACTGATATAATTTATAAATACATACATATTATAGATAAATCACACCCAGACACAGAACTAACAAACATTAACTATTAAAAAAATTGCAGGTATACAGCCAGGTCGTGGCTCGTCTGACCAAGGCCTTCGCCGGCGTGATCAGCAAGATTGGCGACCCCCTCCTTTCAGAGACCCTGATCGGTCCCCTCCACACACCTGCTGCTGTCGAAGCTTACAAGAAGACTGTCGCTGAAATTGTTAAGCAAGGAGGCAAGATCGAGTTTGGAGGAAAGGTATGAAACACCTTCAAAAATCATTCCTAAGAATTACTTTATTACCGACAAAGGAAAGTTTTTTTATTGAGAATACGTCGATCAAGACATAAACAGCTACGTATTGCTTGACGTAAATTAACAAGTCTGTATTAGTATACTACGTTGGAGTTACATAAAAGTACCGACTGCTGCCAGATATTTCATGAAAATGTAGTAATACTTTTAATACTATACTTTACACCAGGTAATGGACCGCGAAGGCTTCTTCGTGGAGCCGACCATCGTCACAGGCCTGCCCCACGACTCTGCGTTAGTGAAGACCGAGTGCTTTGCCCCTATCGTCTACTGTATCGAGATCCCAGACCTGGACACCGGTATCAAGTACAACAATGAAGTAGAACAGGGTCTTTCCTCCAGTCTGTTCACCGAGAACCTTGGAGATGTCTTCAAGGTATGATAAAAGAATGATCACACTTCCCTTTCTTCAACAAAAACGCTATAAACAAAAATACTATAGAACTGGTGCCTTTTTTATATCTACATAAATAGGAATTTCAACCTTATTCCCAAGTTCCTAAAGTTGAATTTCAATTAAAATGTTTTGATCTTTACTACAAGATGTCTTATCTCAACAGTGGATTGGCCCCCACGGCTCAGACTGCGGCATTGTGAACGTGAACATCCCTACCAACGGCGCAGAGGTCGGCGGCGCCTTCGGAGGTGAGAAGGCCACGGGCGGAGGCCGAGAGTGCGGCTCAGACTCCTGGAAGAACTACATGCGACGCTCCACCGTCACCATCAACTACTCCGGAACCATCAAGCTGGCACAGAACATCAAGTTCGGTGACGAATAGATACGATTGAATAATGAATAAGGAGCCATAATATCAACATAAGTTTTTAAGTCATTTTGTATTGTATGTAGGTATTTCTAAATATCAATAATATTGCATCTTTGTATGGTACTGTAAGACTGACGAATTTAATAAAGAAATAAAATAAATATTTCAAATCATTTGATACGTTTATTTAAGATTTCTTTATCAGACTGGTTTTTATAACTTAAAATAATTACATTTTATTTTACATAAAAGTTAAATAGTACATTTAGACATTATGTACATAAAAAAAAACATTACAGTGTGAACATAAATTACGCGATAAAATTAAAAAGTTGATTAATATCACGGCTCACTCACAAGGCTTTCGTATAAGGAGCAAAAAAGAAACATCCTTCTTCTGTATAGAATACTTAAATAGTTGGTAATACATAATGATACCCTTGAGACCATTTCCTTCACACTAAATTACATTAAATACAAGGTTAGGTGAAACGACATACTTCAAGAGAGTATAGGACTTATGAAAATGAAAAATCTTTATATCGAAATTGAAATAAGAAACTTATATTGAAATTGCAAATAAAATAATCTTCTGTTCCGTACATTAAGGTGAGTTATGGAAACATAAATTGTACTGAACAGTTCTTTTTTTGCGATTTTGACATTGGTTCCTTATTAAAAGTTGTTCATTTTCATTACATCAATCGTTCTGCCTAAAACCTTGTATAGTATGACTTACTTATAAGGATAGTGTAGTCGCCACAGATCAACAGCTATCTCCATAGACTGTCGCTTGTGGAACCTATAAGTTGCTGGCAGATTATATTTCATCTCAGCAATAACGCTGCCTTCCATTCCCCAGTCTTTGACCTTCTTTTGTACGTGTGACCTGTCAAATTACAAACTAAATAAGTATGATAGAAGCCAGTTAATTGTGAGTCAGAAGTTTTGTGAAAATTCCAACTCGCTAGATATTACGGTATATAGGTCGCTATCAGACAGACGGACGGACCACAGAGGCTTAGTTATAGGGTCCCGTTAACACCCTTCGGGTACGGACCGTACGGAGCCCTAATAAGAGGAAAATCTAAAACAGTTTATACATATCAAAAGTACTCTTTATTCATTGCAATTTATACCACACAAAAGTCATAAGTTTGACAATAGTGATTTGTAACTTTAACATCAAAAAATGTAATACCTTGTTGTGGACTTGTGCAGTGAATACACACTATCAGAGCTTAAGTAAACACCCATTCGGAGAAAGTTAATGTCCATGCCTGTATTGTTCTTTGTGCCAAATGGTGGGTTCATTAGCACTGTGTCAAAGTAACCCTTGAATCTGAAAATAAATAATAAAAAAATGAGACACAAAACTGAGATCTTTTGACTGAATTGAGATCTTGGGTTCGATTCCCAGGTCGGGCAGTGTTTTTGGGTTTTTCCATCAGGAATTTCTCAGTAGCAGCCTCGGAGTCTGGATTTGTGCCTGGTTGATGGCCATAGGCTCGCCCCCTATTACATGGGACTTAAAACATAACTGGCGAAATGTGGGTGTACTAAAGGGTACACCTCTGCCTAACCCTTCGGGAATTACAGGCGTGATGTTATGTATGAGAAACAAAACGTAGAGTCAGTAAAGTGTGGATATAACAAGAGTTTAAAGTGCATGTCTTGATAAGGCGAAAAGGATGAATGTAACAAAAATAAATATTCTCCAAACTGATTTCAGTCACTGTGGCCAATCTCATTGGAGACTAAATAAGTACGCAAGAGATATCATAGTGCACAAGTGTGTACTCAAACACAGATGCACTCGGTCTTCCTTCACTGTCATAGTCCGATGGGACGACAATCTGACACAACCGAGGAGAAATAATGTTTAGGACTAACGGCTTTACGTGCCTTCCGAGGCATGGAGGGGTCACACAGCCAACTTCTAAACTCCGGGCTGGTACTGAGTAATCCCTTATGGAAAAACGCCATATCACTGTTGCCCGACGTGGGAATCGAACCCAAGACCGCATGCTCAGTAGTCTCGCTTGCGACCATGAGACCAACGGAGCATGCATGTACTGGACAGATGAAAGCGCACTGAGCTAAACGCGCCGTGCTTCTGTTGCTGATTGTGTTGACTAGTAATATCTAAGCTAAGCGCGTGTAACAGGCGTTATGTATCTCGGGAACATACAGCTCAGATTCTAGTGTATTAATGTTATAAACATTTTCACAAACTCACAAGGCCCTGCACACAGCAACACCACCCACAAACAAAGTTAAAAAATGAGTATAATTAATTAATTACCGGCTTAATCTTAAATCCAGAAAGTCAGACTGCACAGCATCAATGTTGGTCAGTTCCATTTCCGCAACGTTTTCCTTGAATATCTTTAGCGCATCTTTATCAATATCAATGGCCGTCACTATGCTAGCGCCCAGTAGCGCGGCGCCGATACCCCATATGCCTGTACCACACCCAGCATCAAGTACAGAGCAGTTTTCTAGGGATTCATACTGCGTCTGTAACAAAATTATAGAAGCATAGAATATTTATTATTGTTAAGATTCTTCTTCTTCTGTTTCATGCGGGCAGTAAGTTCTTACGACCCCACACACCTAGTGTCAGTTTCTAAGCCACCTCAAGGGCCTCTGACATGGTTTGTTAAGATTGACATGTTTTATTTTTAACACAAATTAGCTTCACCAGGGGTTTACTGCCATCTTAAGAGATGACTGCAAGCAGATAGAAAGAGCATACTGATAAATGCTCACACTTGTCATAATACAACGTTTTTCAAGGCACTAGTGAGGAAAAGCATTGTTACAGATAGACTCATTGTTACAAAAATAAAATTACCTGTATAGTGTAAAGAGCAGAAGCTGCTAGATGTGCAGGAGTGTCATATTGTTCATACTGAATTTTCGCTTTATCAAAACCAGTCAAGCAATACAAATGACCTTCTAGGGTCTTCAGCTTCATTGCAGCAGACATTGCTGCTGTATTCACTTGTTATCAAATCTAGGTAGAACAGGGAGGATCTGGTTTCCAAATGACGAGTCTTGGGACACAAAGTAGCCACAGGATGTGGCGTTCGCGTGTTGTAACGCTGCTCTGTGACTTGTGTTCACTATGTTTGCTTCAGGAAGTTGTGGAAATCCCTAGAAAGAAGAGTAATTAACTTTAACAACATAACTCAACCAATCCTTATGTTAGAGAGGGTCTCATAACTGCTGTTACAGTGTATAGCCAGTGTGATTTAAGAATTGAAACCCCACTTATTACTAACTAGCCTTTTATACTGATAAAAAGCTACAACAAGTCAAATCAAAGTACGCCTACTTTGATTTGACTTGTTCAATTTATTGTCAAGTATTGTGCCCAGATATGTCACTTGTGTTGAAAGGGAGAGTTTAGTGTTGAATATAATATTTGGTAGTGGAACCAGGAGACTAATCAACCAAGCTAAGGAACAACCACAATTTTTTTTATACAATTAAGTAAGTGTGTCATAAGCTGATGGATGTCTTCGATTAAAACTTAACTTAATTGATGAACTGTTTATTATCTTCTTTTTAAATTAAATGACATTTGTTAATATTCATCGGTTTCTAAGAAAATTGCAACTTTATCTGACGACCCTGCATACCTATATACTTGGTTGACTGTACAACTGGGCGAGCTAAGTTTGTATCTTGCTGGAATGCAGCAAGTTAAAATACCCACATTATTTACTTAAATAGCTAATACTAAAAAAAAGAGATATAATTTGATACAATATCATGTGTAGTAATAATTTTGACATAATATTATTACTCTAAAGTTAAAAAAGCCGAAACTTTTTAACAAAAATGTTTTTCTAACTTTGCCTTACACACCAAAACCCATTTTGTTACATAGTGTAGCCGTTATAGCACTCGCGAGGTGGAAATGTAACTCCACCAAGTTGCAGTGTACTTACAGCTGTAGCAGAGACTGGTGGAATAGAGCACATAGGCAGTTGGCTGACAGGGCTCGGCTGTGTCAGTGATATAGAGGTGGCAGTCAGGGGAGCAACAGCACCTTGCTTCAGAAGCATCTGTTTCTTCAACTGTAGCTCTTCTAATATCTTCCTATTGGTCAATTCTGCACAAATATAGATTATTAAATTTATAAAGGACTTCATGAATTAATTAAATGAAATTTTGTCTTAAATCTCAACCATAAAATCATAACTTGTTTGTTTATTTACATGTTGACTATCAGGACACGTTGATATTTTAAAGTAATCAAGCGCATCACACATAAATAAGGGTGAAAAAATATCTAACCTCTTTGTGCATTAGGTTGAGGAAACGCCATCTAATATCCTGCTATTGTTGGTTTGATCCTGGACATAGACAAAATAATTCGGAATGTCTGGAATGATTCGGTATTGGTATGATCTATTACTACAAAATCATTATTTATTTTAGATTCTTTATAATATAAAATTTACGATTCACGCTTGACACTTTGTCTCGTTTATCTGACATTGATTGTTGACTGTCAAGACTGACATAAGCGTAACATGAACGCGTGAAACGAAACGTTATTTAGATAATCAGAAACTAAAAAATAAATACGCAGACGTTCGAAATCTATGAAAATATATTTGGAGAAAAGTAAAAAATATGTATAATTTGAATTTTTTAGCACTTTTTATCTAAAGGCTACAATATTGTATCACACCAGTGAGAGTAGACCTCCCTGAGCTGACCATTTAAAGACGGATTGACCGGAAATAGTATAAATTCGCTATTGCCAACTATCCACATCCGGTAAATAATCGTATTTTATGCAAATACCGGTTATGAGGTAGGTAGGTGAATATTTATATTTTATTAGCCAGCCTAACGTAGCGAGTTCTAAGTAAATTTAAAAAAAAATCAATACTATTTTTTAAAATATTCGTTTATCTTGAATAGTTTAATTTTATAAAAAAATTGTTTCATTGATTATTTATGGGTCATTCAACTCGCTCGCCTGCTCGATACAGACAACGTGCTATAATGCCACAACTACACGGTACAGGATCCTTCAGTTTCGGAACCCAGACTGTCTCATTCGCATGTCCATGAGCCGAGGTGACGACCAAGGTTGCGGTTTCTTCAAGGAATCGGGGAAACTACCTACGTAGGTTTGGTTGCTAACCGTCTTTTCCAATGACTCAGTTGCCCCAATGTCTTATTTGGCCTTCCAGTTAGTAGAAATAACTCGTAAGAGGTAAAAGTCATCACAAGGCGACTCGCCGTGGTAGTCGTCAGCACCATGTATCGCCTTTTTTATGTGGTTAAAATCATCAAATAAGTCTTTCCGCCCTGGGAAGGGACTATCAGACTTTTACTAAATAAAAAAAAAACCCTGTTCCTTCTGTTGCCCTTTACGTTCCGGGGCCTCGGTATCCTGTTAAGTCATCAGCAGGCGTTTGGCCCTTTTGGGGCCCCACGCGCCGTCGACCCGATTCTGGTCCTTGATTGGACGGCGAGCTACCCATCACTCGCCGTCCGCAAACCCGCGCCCATGGTGGCCGGATGTCGTCTCGCGACGTCTGACGCCCTGGGCGTCCCTCCCGCGGCGGCTGGGGCGTGAGGTGGAGGATGTTCTCTCCGTCACGCGTCCTGCCTCCTCCTTCGCTAGCATTACTGCTACGCAGGAGACTGCATTCCATTCCCTCTCGCTCCGGAGCATGGCCTGAACCAGGGCCGGACGCGAGAGGTCGCCGCCGCCTATGGTCTCCGTGAGGATCAGGTGTCGCCTCATGTGGAGAATTATTAAAACAGAGTAACATTCTGTCAGAATACACTACTAAACTCTTCGATTTGGAATAATATTAATTAATTTTATAACGGTAGTAAGGTAACAGGATAGATAAAATAGAAAACAAGAATTGATTTTATAAAAAAGCATTTATTTTAAAACAATGTAGGTAATAATATACTTTCTGATTCTTGGCAAAACAGTCTCACATAAGCAAGTCAACATTTGGCCTCTCTTAAGAATAAACATAAGACTAACATGCGCTGCCATAACTCACAAATGAATAAAACTGAAATATCAGATAAATAATATAAAAGGACAAATATAAAATTATTTTCGTACATCTACATTGCAGTTAGCATTGCATCTTGGTTGAGCAATCTTAGATTAATTTGTTTACTAACGTAAATTATTCTAAATAAAAGGGAACATTAACATTACTAGAATTGACTCACAATATTAGCATATATAAAAAAACCATCTACTGTACCTAATTAACAGTTTTCACAGACGCAGACATTACAGTCCACAATGAGTTTGTGGTTCAATATTGATAAAATTTGATAATAAATGCACAACAAAAATATAATTTAAGTTGCCTTTGTCTTTTACGTTTATAAAAATATATAACAATTTAGAAATAATTATAACAGTTTTCTTCTATAAACAATTTGGAATAATATTGCACAAGCTCAAAGCTAAATTATTATGTGCATTTTTCATAAATACTATAAATATAACAACAAACCAACACAACACTTCGTAACTCTAAATAATTAGGTTTTATGACTCGTCTTTTAATGACACAATTTAGTTTAACCATCGACAACTACAATCTTATACAAGGAAACAGTTATAGCTTGGGGCTTTGGACGATCCTTATTTTACTTAATTTTAGAGGAAAATTCGATCCTGCCAGAATTCAGCCGCCACTGCACACATCATGAATGTGTTCCTACTACTAATCTAACTAATAGAAAAAATAATATCACAGGCAAATGTGTCAATTTTATAAAAGTGAGAATTTTTACACCTAGGCACGAAAGGCTTGGTATAACCTATAGGTTTTGTAACTATTAGTAAGCTACGAGTAGTTCTACGACTGATTCTGATAGCTTGGAGTATTGACAGTTTAGATTATAGTTGTCGATCTAAATCCATAATTTTAGTTTACAATGTGGTCAGTTTTACAACAAAGGACCGATTTTATAGCGCCGAAGATCCGGCGATTAAATTTCCACCACTGCCCTAGATTTATTATATCAAAATGATACACCTAAGGAACTCCAGTGAGGAAATGTTCATTTTAATTATCATATTCTACAAGACTAAAAACTAAGAACCGTCAACCGCGAGAATAAAGCGACCACATTGTCCCTCACCACCACCATCACCGAGTGTTGGTTTGTTAGAAAATATTTTCACAGCACAGGAACAAACACATTCTGGACTAAATAAAATCTGAAAATGATAACAACATTTGTTTTTAAAGACTAGCACGTAATTTTGGCACAACGCTGTGTCCTCTCAGAGCACAGTGGCATCGATGTTGTTCTCTTTATATACAAAAGTTCAAAGATTTTTGCTCAGTGAAAACTAAGGGTCGAGCGGGCCGGACGCGGCCGGTGGCGGATGACGTCGCCACGCCTCTCGTGCCACGGTCGCGCCACGGTCACGCCGCTCGCGACCAACCGACCGCGTGCCGCCCCACTCTACATCATTACATCTTTAACGCTTATTAGGGTTTCACAAAGCTTACTACGACCGAGTATCAGGAACAATGTTATTAAGATTTCAATTATTATTTAACAATAGCAAGCAAAGAAAAAGTACATACTTTTAATAATATTTGTGCCCAATGTGTCATGTTCGATGTATCGTTTTAAATTTATTTATGAAACCCTAAATATAGTGACCGATTGTATCGTTCACAAGATATGGACAGCTGCCATTACAATCATAAAATGCAAAATAATGTATATTAAATTTTAGTACAAAATTATCGTAAATAATTAAAAAAAACTTATTTGAGTAAATAAATTCTCTTGTTCCATTGCTCATTCAGTGCTATAAAGATCAGAGTGTAAAAATAACTGTATTCACAGCTGGGGAAGCTTGTTCGTGTAAAAAGACATTACCCTGTCTCAGGTGGAGGTTCATTATTATTTTCGATGATTTCAATTATATTTTTAAACAACACAAAATAAAGTATTTATCAAAACTATTCTAGGGTGGAATTAAAGTATAAAGTGCTCGGCTGTACGATGAGGTACGTTTATTTTTACACCCCGTCTCAATGAGTATTTTTACCCCAACAACACTCTTAAATCCAAACAACAGTACATACCTAACACTTTCCCTGTATAAATATATTATAGTCTTGTAAAAGAAACCTTCGAAACCTCATAGGTCATTAACACTACGTGAGAAATTACACAAGAGCATTAGGATACGATATATTGCTACGAGTTAACTTATCATTTGGCACTAAATTAACATATTGCATCTCGAGCATTCGTCACAAATATATATACTTGCAAATCCTTTTAACTCTCAATTTATCATTTCTAAATTACATTAAAATTTCATTTACTTCTCTAATGATATAATTTTCATTGGGCCAAAAATTTCCATGTTCTATGTGAATGTGTTATGAACTATAAACGAAATACAAATATTTCATATATTGAGCAATCTATCCATTCCCTTCTCACTTTCAAATACCTAAAGGTGTTTTAGTAACGGGAATGTGTGCTATACCAAAAGTTAAAACACGAAATTAATAGACAAGACGCGTTCTCGGCAAGTAAAATTTGGCAAAATTGAGCATTAAGACTTTCAATTGGCATCGTAAAATATTACATATTAGTAAGATTTTACTACGTAGCACTGCGTGACTACTTATATATCCTAACTCTGGTAACTGTAACTTATTCATAGGTACACCAATCTCTTACAGTGACTGCTAAAGATGTGCTAATAGTGTACTGTGTAGTGTACACGGCCAGATCACAGAAACGGCAACCATTTGTACATCCACCGCCGTTGCATCGCAGCGCGTCCTGTGACCGACGAGCGCCACGTTACATCCGTCGACAGCGCATCGTACGGCAGTCGACTAAATGACAAATAACAATCCCGTGGTCCATCCGACTAACACACATTTCATATCAGCATGCCGCCCCGACGACTGTCGCGAGCCTTGCAACGTGTGACCTGCCTGTTTCTATGATCTGATGTTATATGATTATGTCATTTGTACAAGATGTACAAAATAGTGAAAAAACTAAGTATTAAAAATTGATATGACGTAAACGTGAGACTTTATCATTATGAGAATTTAGTTATTGTTCAAAAGAACTATATATGACCGTGGACTTCTCAAGAGATCTTTCCAATTTACTAACTACATTTATAACAACTTGGTTAAAATAGTATTTAAAAATGAAATAAATCGTTCTTTATCAAATAATAGTTATTGCTTTTTTGATATGATAATACATCTGTGCGCAGATGCATAGCTAGGACCTCGCTGGCCGGGCGTGCGGGTCGCGGGTCGCGGGCGCGGCACGCCGCGTGCTCGCCGCCGGCCAGCCGGCTACTGATACCTCTTACGTCACCTTATTATACAGACCGACTGTACAATAGTATAATTACGTTATAACTCTTAAATGTATATTTTAAAAATATGACTGCTTTATATCCATCATGATCACAGCTCTCCAAAGACTTTACAATATCCAAACCTTGACGCTCCAAAATAAATTCTTTATTATCATTTACACCTATAAAACGAAATGACTATAATATCTATAAGATAGCTCTAAAAATTATGCCATTTTGATATATTTACTTTGCAATTGCAACGGTCCCTCGTACAGCACTTAAATGCCTCATATACAAATTTTAACGTAACGTTGAAAATGACGCGATTTATATTTAAACATAAAATATAGAAAGCAATAAAAACGACTGACTGATGTCTATAAAAAAATTTAGAAATAAAGCGGCAGTGTTTGCGAAAATTCGTGCAAATAGAATCTAACTACAAAACATGTCTTAGGAACCTGATAAATTATTGCTAGAGCTTCGGGCACGACTCCACTCCCCTTCCTTACAAACGACAATGCATCCCCGGCGCGGCCGGCAGATACATAACGAGATAAAATCTTATCAGTAGCCAATAGAAAAATATCACCTAAATAAATATGAATATTTTACACGGGCAACTCACCGCCGTCGTTCGTCGTCGCGACGCCGCGCAAATAAATATAAATCTTTCCAAACGATCGACGGGAGCCCGTCCGCGACCGAGCCGGCGCGAGCGTCGACCGACGAACGCGCCTCGAGAGCGACGCCGAGCGACGAGTATCTTAATTTTCTCTTCTTTTTTGGTAAAAAATAACAAGATTATGAAATTGATATGCAACACCGTGGCGCGCGACCATCACTGCGCCTCGCCGTCTGCGTCGTCTGCCGCGCCCCCCGCGCCCCCCACGCCCCCCGCCCCCGCGCCCGCGCCGCGCGAGTACTCGCCCGCGCCCGCCGCGCCGCCCGGCCCGCCGCCGCCTCCTCCTCCTGGACCTTTCGAAGCATCGCTACAAAGAAACAAAAGCGTAGTGTTAATATAAAACAACGTATTACGATATAAATTACAACTTTATTATATGCCATACCATGACGAGAGGCTAGAAAATAGAAATGGCGCTGTGTGTTTTCTCTGGCTTCTTACAAGAAATGTTAAAAGAAGGGTAGCATTTTTTTTTCTCTAAGCCAATCATTCACATTTATCTCGCATTGAAATCGCTTAAATAAATTTATGTCTATAAACATACACATTAAGGTTTAATATACCAAAGCAGCTGTAAGGAATACTTACTAGTTAGAGTATGAGGAGCGCGCACTCCCGCCAGGCGCGTCCACGTCGCAGGGCGGTGGGCGCGCGGCCGCGCTCAGCAAGTAATTGGTCGAATCGCTGAAACAGTTCGACAGCCTGCTACAAATTGTATTACTGCCTCGAGTGGCGCGGTACAAGAATATTATAATATTATTTTAATAAAGTAACAATCATGCCATACATATTTGTAAATCTAGTTGTTTATTTTCTAGTGGCCGGTTATTTAAGATATTGTGGTAAAACAAGATCTGATAAAGACCACAGGATCACGCTGGATGCAGGCCGCTACCTATTGGCAATCTGTAATGGAGGCCGTTATGTTTAGCAGTGGACGTCCTACGGCTGATATGATGATGATAAAATTATAAATATAAGTTATATTGATGTATTAAATATTTTTTCTACTTTATATTATCGACTCTTGCACATCCCTAATGCTTCCAATGTATAAGAGAGCCAACCACCAAAGCTTGATGAACTTGACAAGAGTTTGCGAAATACAGTGCGTTTTAAAGACCCGTTAAGACTAGGTAATTCATCAAAAGTATGTTTCTTCAGCTTAAGCTCAAAACTATACAAATCGAGGAATTTCTAAAAGCTTTCAGAGTTTTGCCATTTAGCTAAAACGCCAGCAGAACATAAAGTTCATTATTTTCAAATCAAAAGGATTTTTTACTCTATCTCTACTTCACCTTCATACTAAATATAACTATTTTTATTTAGTTCAAAAGAGTTACTTTGAAATCAATAAATTGAGTTAGCAAATAAATAATGTCACAGTTTACTTTTGCCATACAAACTCTATGGGAGAATCGCGTTTTGAAACCTCTTGAAAAGCATGTCAAGCGATTGGTGGTGTGAAGTACCCAATTGATATGACCGTGTTATATCCCATGATAAGAAGGTTTTTCGTCTTTGGCGCCATTTGACAACCACATTCCGACGCAATGCAAAAGATTAATAATGTATTAATACTGTCCACTTCAAAAGTACATAGCATTGTTTTATTTATAAATATTTCTTAAAATATACTTTTGAATAACATTTTAATTTTCTGTCGGCGATTATTCACTTTTGATTATCTGCTATCTTTCAGTTTACTATAATTAATTTATCTTAAGTAATAATTATCTCTATCTGTCACAAGCCCCCCCCCAAATACAATCAATCAATATTCTTAATATTATGTATAAGTATAACATTATCAGGCAGTGGTGTTCTACAGAGCAAAAGGTCCTTTCTCATAAGTACAGACAAGTTAGAGAATGGATAAATATTTCTATTGTAAAATCACTTTTCGCTTAGAAGATTTAGGGCTGATTTTTCGATAGCCACATAAAATTTCTCTGAAGTAGGTATAAATATGTCAGTAGGACATATTTTTTATTCAAAAGCTGCCTTTTTTCTTTCGTTCTGTGGTGTGTCCATGGATGTCCCCCACCCTAAGGGGGCCGAGGTGTCTGTCAGACCCTTACTGACTTTAAAACACCCCGGTGTTCCATTTCCACATTTACACCTGAGATTTTGGGAGCTCCTTTCAGAAGCTATAATTGGACGTAGTTATGCAAAAAGTATTCAACCCATTAAAACCCCAACATTGACTTACACGTGTCATACTAAAACGTAAAGGTCGATATTTACGTTCAGTAAAAATGACCCAGAGATAAACAAAGACGAAGTTTGTATCAAGACAAGGTTACACCCCACATTTGTTTATGGTTATGTTTACGATGTCTTTAATATGTATAAGTTGATTTTAGGGTTTTTGGGGGTTGGTTTCTTTTTGCGTAACTATTTAAAATAATTCTAAGTTACCTATCCGACGTTTGAAATATCGGCCCTTTCAAATGATTTATTATTAACATTTGTTTTGACTAAGGCCATAATAGTGCTACAAAAGTTGCTCGAATATTAACAAAGGAGTGTTATTATCATACAATAGTTTTAAGTTGAAAGTCAAGGGGCCGGTACTGGCCCCCGCACTATCAGACGCGCGTGCTATCTGAATGTTATGTTTAGCATAACGTACCAGCATGGCGAAAACATGTCAACACTGTCTCGTTAATAACATGAATCAACCGATATCATTATTTATTTGTCCGAAGACTCCGAGGTATTCTCTGATGTCATGTCGTAACGTAACTACTTATGGCGATAAGCATGGCACACATGGTATAGCGATAACCTCTGATACATTGCTTAAGATTAATAAAAATTAAAACGTATTTATCATCTACAGTAGGTACCTACAGTCTGCTTCAGGTCAATATACCTATCATCGTATGTGCGCAAATGTTTTAGGAGATGACTTTGAGAGTAGAACTTACATGTCCACTATACTATTATACCAGTCACCAGTCAGTTTATTTTTCGTACGAAATTGAAATACACTCACATGCAAAATATGAAAAAATTCGGTAACATTCAAAAACAAATTCCTCGTAGAATTATAATTCAATTGATTTAAAGTGTTCTTATGAAGATATATATTGTGCCTGTGCATTTATATTCGACTACTTTTAATATTTAATTGAAACTTAACGAGGTAATCGCTTTTGAATTTTGTCGAGTGTCCAAATTTTTTTTGCATGGAAGTACGAGTTTAATGCTACTTTTCTATTTATTTAGTCCCGAAATGACTCGTACAATATCGGGACTTTATCCCGAGATGTTAATTCACTGATTATTTTTGCGCAGCTCTATCTTAACGTATAATGGGCAAACAAAGGGATTATAGTTTTTGTTTGATCTTTCTTACATAATTATTTGTATAGTGTTACTAACTAATAAAATAAACTAAAGCAAGCTTGCCTTGCAATCTCCATGTCCGCTTGTATTGATGCGGGGAGTCTGTTGAAAACGAAGATATCAGAAAACTTATAACATCGCATCCCAAATCATCTCTACCTCCTAGAGTATTTTCCCCTGATTATTACCAGGTAACTTAAGTTAAAAATTATCTTCAAATTAAACCCTTCACTTTACTTGAAACAATTATCGAAAAGAGAAGTAAGAGGAGAATAGTTAAAAGGGTTAGATCATAGGAATGCACTAGTTAAAGTCCCTATCTACAAGCTCGAAACGTGACATGAAAAGTGTAAGTTCACCTGGCGGTCCTCATTCTGAGCGCGGCGCAGTTCTCCTTGCACTTGTACGCTAGCACCTGCTTGATCCGGCTGACCTCCACGTCGGGGAAGTGTCGGCTGACGTAGGAGATGAGAGCGTGGACACGGCGCCGGTCCAACGGTGGCTTCGTAGGCCGAGACTCCTGCCCCGCGCGCGACCAACGCTGCCCCGTCACCGAGCACGTTGCCAACTCAATCGGCGAGAACAGCGCCGCTGCCAGCCCTCGCGTCACCTTCCGGTAGTCGCCCCACTTCACCCCGCGCAAGAGCTCCTCTCGAATCTCTACGCCTTCACCCAACTTTATCTAGAAAATGATGCACATAATATTAATCCCCGAAGGAGTCAAGTCGGGTCTTGTCATCATTAGGTCAGCGCATTGCCAATTAATTACCAGACGACTTCTGATCCAAGCCTGAGCAGCACTAGCTTTAGGTATCGAAACCCAATTCGAAAGTAAATTCCTGTGAGTTTAGCTTCACGTTGAATATTGAGGAGTTAGAATGGTTAGTATTTGATGCACTTACAAGTCTTGGTGCGGCGGCGCCCCCGCGCTCGTTCTCTCGCTTGATGACGAAGGGCAAGGCGCGTCGGTGCTGCTCCAGCCACACGGCGTCAGGGACCGGACGATTGCGTCTACCGTCCCATCTCCCTACAGCTATACCACACGACACAAATGTTATAGGCACAAAATGGAGAGGTATTTCGCAAAATTCAACAAAGATGAATGAAAATATGTTTTTAGATTGCTGTCTCATTTGAAAGATCGACTCCTAATCAATTCATAGCACGATAAGTGATAGACGGCCATGGCATAAAATTATTAAAAAACTTGATAATAATATTTCAACTCCAAGGTTATATGCAAGTGAAATATCAAGGTAAACTCGATCGACACGACACACCGATAACTAAAAATCACAATTTCTTCGCAATACTTTATTTTTTGATATTTAGTAAAAAATACATTGATGTATGTACATAAGTTTAATAATCTGCACAAAGCGAATGTGCAGACAAACGTAGGTAATTACATTTTATTAATTTTCACATTAAAGATAGACAAATTATTAGCAGTCAGTAATTGCTTGAAATACTAAGTTCGTAACATTAAAGTAACGGATTGTTGGGAAAATCAAATTAACTATAGACAAATAACATTTGATTGACCATGGTTTAAAAGCGGGACTATGTTATAATAAACGAACCTGAAGCCGATTCTATAAATTGACATTAATCGCCGACGAGTACATTAATGTGTTCTTAATTGCAGTAAAATATAAAGAAAAAGTATAATAATTCTGTATTAATGACATCAATAAACATTACTATCATAATGATAAAATTTCTAGTTTTAGGTATATAATTTCTATTTAAGTTCAGCAGTGTGAAGAGATTCATTTTTTTTTTCTATACATTTATATTTTTCATTTAAATATGTCAATAATAAAAGCTGCGCCTTAACTTAGTAATTGGGATTAAAATTATTATTTAAGAAAAGTGCTTTTTAAAATTACTATTACTAATACGTATAAGCGATTATTTTAGAGTAATTATTATTGCAATTAACTTTCGTCCGTAATATTTTAAATATTAAACACTGTTAAAAATAAATGCAAGATCGAATTTTGGAGATCATGGAAATAAAGTCACTTGAGATCACACATTATTCCAATAAGTTTACAATTAATTTTTCAAAAGATAAACTAATATTGTTACTCACAACCCTAATCATACCTTTAAGAAGTGTCCCCTCTAAATGCTTTTTATTACAAAATGACTAGATGTGCTTTTTTCATGGCAATCATTTAATACATCTACAAAAATCATTAAAGAAATAACCGATCAAAATTTAAAGTTATATAAAAATATAAGTAATAAAAAGTCCCTCCTCTTATGTTCTATGCTGTAGTAATATGGATGCAGTGCGCACTATGACACTGGGCTAGTGGGATTCATGGCAAGTTGTGGTTTCAACATTATCTCGTAAATTATTTATATATTTACCAACATAATGCAAATAAAATTACGAAGCCACATGTTTGAGCGTTGTAACTGCTTCATTTTATTATTCAAGTATAACTATTAGCCATTTCTTGCTCTCAATCAATTAGGGTGCCGTAGCTATTAGGAACCTGTATACTTTTATGGCGCGAATTGATATTCTCAGTATTTTCAATGACTGGCTAATTTCTGAGAATTTAATGTACGTATTACCATTATAATAGCGTATAGTACTCTTGCGAGTAAAATTAATTGTTAATACTACAAATAATGCGAGGATAAACTCTAATATTCAGTCATAAACTAATAAGCTTGATGTAAACTATCGGCACCCTTTAGCAAGCCAATCCAACGGGCATATTAATAAATCATACTATTATATTATGTATAACAAACATTTATCATTGTGTAATAAAATCGATCGAAAGCCATTGATTTAATAAAAATAAAATCAACTGATTATTTGTATCGTTGAGCATATCAACAATGCACAAGACTTGGTATGGCAACATAACGTGGTGTTCCACCCTAAACAACTAATATAATTATTGTAGTTATGTTTCATTTTATATACGTTTCTTGAAGACTTACTATTCTTCATATCTGAGATTTTGTACAAACTATTTACCGGGAGCCGTCCAATCACTCAACAATAACATTGTGTAAAGATAAAACTATTGTGTATAAAAATATCACTATTGTAGTTCAGCGCGGGCTTATGAACACTGAAAGCTGCGTACATGAGTCCGCGTATTCGACAAATAAAACGGATATGATCGACACTTTCCGTCATCTGCGGTACAAAAAAATTATACTCTATTATGAAAATACACCTATTATATTTATTTATTTCTATCTCAGACAGAAAGTGTCGGTCAAATGTGGATAACGTGTATAATGTGTGTGTGTATAATAATTATGTAACCAGTAAATAACCTATGTTATGTAAAAATCAGCACCGGTTGCAACAAATGCTTTAACAACAATCAGTCTATTGTCAGAAAGGAAGGTACTGTATGCGTCCCCTTAACGAGCTTCAATTAGTCACTTAACTAGAACCCTTATCCCCATGCCCATGACTCAATGGTCATACGATCACTCTGTGACTAAAGTGTGGGTTTTCTATAGGTACAGTAATAACAAAATTCCCCTTACTTCTCGGATGACGCAAGGATAGAACTTGACAAAATAATCGTAAGAACTGTTATAATATTGTATACGGATCAACATTACTATTATTGCTATGATAAACTATTAATAGAGAAAACATTTTCCTATCATGTAATAGGAAGTACTAAGAGAAACTCGTTAATGCGACATATCTGGCACTCGGTATATTATAGAAAGGCACACAATAAGCGGAGAGGTGTGACGGCAAATAGGCCCCCGGCGACACTCCGATCACAGACTAGATATATCTATTGACAGTCTTCGTTACGACTTTATAAGCCACATCTTCACGACTTCGCCGTACGAAGAGACACTACGCTACCCTCAATACTCTATTCAGTGTGTAACATAGCGGAGAAATGCCACAAAATGATTTGTTTGTTGAAGGAAAGGAACTTAACGAACAGCTCGCGATAAGCATTCCCACTGATAAATAGGTGTGCAACAGTTATCGCCGGCACGTCGTCATATCTACGGAGATTGCAGTAATGGACGTAGACGTAGCGTCTCCTCGACGGTAACGTTCCTCTCGCGGGCGTCAGTAGGAGAGAGCGCTACTGTTGGAAGCTCTGGGCGGGCCGCAGCGCGGGGAGCGGCGGCGGCTTGAGACGCAGGCGCGCGGGCGGGTGCTGCGCCAGCGTGTGGCGGCGGAGATACAGCGGCGTCTTGAAGGAGCGCCCGCACGTCGCGCACGCCACCGGCTGCGCCTCGTGGATCAGCCGCACGTGCTGGCGCAGGTTGGACGCGTTGCTGTACCGGCGCCCGCACACCGCGCACTGCACCCCGCCGCCCGCGCCCGCGCCCCCGGCCGCGCCCGCGCCGCCCGCTGCCAACAACACCAGTTCGCACTGCGCACTCCGCCCGCACCGGCTGCCGCCCGCACACCGCACGCACCGACCACCGGCCCACCATATTCAAATGCCACTGATCACCTACTCCTCGTCGACTATTGCTTCTTTCAATGAGCAAATTATATTAAGGATGAGATCAATAAGTGAACCTAAAGTCTAGATGAGTAGAGCTTCACCTACTTGTGTCCTACATAAATGTGCAATTAAAGGTTGATAATGCATACAGACTTTCATAACCTTCCAGTCCTACTCAGAAAAGATGTGACCGTCACGTCACAAGGTCTGGAATCACTTTAGGTTATAAGATTAGGTAATAAGTGTTAGCATTTGAATAGGATTACACTAGTGCCGCCTGCCTCACAGGCTGCTGCGGCACTGTGTGGGCGGAGGACGGTGCGGGCCGTGGGGCGCGGCGAGCGTGCGGCGCGGTGCGGGCCGCGCGTCGCCCGACACCCGCGCGCCTAGCCACCTGACTCGACTGACTACGAGATCGCGCGCGCTCTCTGCTACGACCGAATTATTACTTTTCGTCAAATAAGCTAAAAAAAGAGGTTCGCCGGGGGCGCGGCTGTCCGAGTCGACGTGTGCGTGTGATAATGACGTGATAGTGAACAGAGAATGAACATATTGATATATTTACCTTCTGCATTCTCGTCTCGCAGCTCCGTGTTCACCCCGGCCATCAGATCCATATTACCTGCGGAAAAATGTAAACCATCAATATCTCAATACCCATGGCTTGGAACATTTCCAAACAAATATATTTGCTACAAACCTTGCAGTGTAGCAAATGGATTCGCGAGCGCGTTGTTCTCGTTGTAGTAGATCTGTGGAAAGCTGGAACGCTCCTCGTCGCTGGCTTCTTGTTCCATTACTTCCATTTTTGGTTCCAAAAGATCGGTTGCATTGAATTCTTGACATTTGTCTGTTCTTTCAGGGTCTCCGGGGTCCATGAGAATATCATTCTCTTCATTTTTCACCTCAGGGGCTTCGAGATCAGTTTTCACCCTTAGAGCTGGGTAATTGGGAATTTCTCTATAGTCATCATTATTAGGCCTCATTTGACTAGAAGTTTGAAAAGGAGCTTCTTCATTGAGATTGTTTCTGGCAACATCGGGAGAATTTCTCGTGGAGCGACGACTTGTGTTTTGTTCTTGGTCTTCAACAGAGGTCGTCTCGACATTTTGGTTTGCGGCTTTGGAGGAGGAGGTAGAGTGTGACGGCTTGGCGCTGAGCAAATTACGTAGTTGGGAAGGAGGTGATTTTCGATTCACTTTCTGTAACAGATTGAATGAAGAAGCAAAGTGTTAATAGAGGTTCATTACCACATTTTTTATAAAAGAAGCTATGATGATAAATTACTTTATCGTTGTGTTGTGAACAGTCTGTGAGGCCTCTGATCTGTAGCGCGTCAGCAGTACGCAGGAAGGCGCTAAGTTGCGCCTGCGCGATGTTCACTTGTCCCACGTACATAAACTGTAGCAGCGCGCGCACGTGCGACACCTCGCAATCGCGCATGAATATTATAGGGTGAGGACATGGATTGTTCTGAAAGCAACAATGTGGGTTTAATCGACAATAACAATCAACCATTATGGCCGTCATCGTGATAAATATCACAATTATGTAACTGTTTTCAATTAATCAGTTTAACTCCATAAATACTCATTACTACAACTTCTCTGATAAACCCATAAAAAAACTGTTTTTGCAATAAGTAAGTCACACAAGTTATTTTTGTTGAAATCTGAATAAAAATAAACTACATTGACCAAATATGTTAGTTTTTATTATGTAATCAAGTAAGTGTATGTAAATAAAACCATTGTTCATATACATTATATGAGTTCAATAGCAAACACTTGAACTGTATAGCCGTCTCTGTCCTTTGAAAAGAGAGTGACAATGACAGGTAATGTTTATCAAATGTTTATGAATGTAAAGTTTTCTTGAACAAGGGGGATAATGTTTGAACTTTGGAATCTTTTGATTCCAAAGTTCAAACATGTAACCATGTATGTTTGTATGTTAACCTTTTGGTTAACATACAAATATCTTGTTCTTATGTTGTATTGAGAAGATATGTCATAGCATAGATAGTCCTTGCTATCTTTGTTTAATAATGGTGCTTGATTAAATTAGCTCATGCATTGTTACAATTGTTAGTAACAAGATAAGATGTGAATAGATTGATAAAGTGTGATACGAAAAAAATGTTTATAGAGAATATCAATACTTGTATAATCCTAAATCTTAACCTAGAAATTAGAATGTCTCAAAGTAAAGTTATTTATAGACTGATGAGACACTCAATGACTATTCACCCTTCCATTTATATGGAGATCTCGCCATGATCAGCATCTATTTTCAGGCATATTACTCTTTGTTTAGCATCAGTCCCTTGGTAAATTTTAAGCAATATTGAGGAGAAATCAAATATGAATCTTTCTCTTTCTCCTAACAGTTCTGTTATGTTTTTGAAAGGATATTTTAAGGCAAAAGCCATTGTTTAAATGAAAATTTAATGTTAAATACAGGTAAGATACAGTTATCATAAAAACCACAAAAGGTTACATTTGAAATTCTGGAGTGTCAAATTGGTATAGTTAGGTGACCACATCAAATTAACAAAAAGGTTAATTAGAACAAAATTCATTAACACAACACAAATATACATTGTAATAACTTAACAAAGATTTACCATACGTAAACAGTAAAGACCAGATTAAAAATAATTAGAAATTCTTCTTTATGATTATGTACTAGTGACCATTTTGTACCATAGATTGGACCACAAAATAAAACCATTCACAAATAAAATTATAGAAAGAGCTGATAAGTAATGTGTTGTAAAGTATGGGTAAGAAACTTTCATCACTCATTTGGCAGGTCATCTTAGTCTTATAAAGATTTTAGTAGCAATGACCCCAGATAAAACTGAGTGTTACAAAACCATTTTTAATATATTAAAAAATTAGGCAAACATATTCATTAGCATGGACTGTAATGGTTACATTATGTGTATAAAGAATTCATTATGCTTCCAAGACAAATGTAATCTATAGCCCCAATGGTAATGAGTTAATTAGAAATTGTGAAACAGAATTTTAAAGTAGGTACAAATAAATGAAATCACGAGTACTTAACCGGAACGCGAGACATGGCATTTGTAAGTAGATCAAGTGTTTTATACATAACAACTTTCACTAGAGTCATTGTAATGGTGACACATCAAAGTGTGGGGAGTGAAAGATGGACTTACTTTAAATAATTCCTTGAAATATGGACTACATGCCGAAAGAACCACTTTATGTGCCTCCAGCCGGTGCCCCTCGCATGCCAGGGTGACATCCACGAAGTCCTCATCATCGCGCAATGCCTCGAATTGAGAAGTTATATTCGCTTGAAAATTGTTCCATCTCAAACAAAATTGCTGGTCGCCACCCAGTTCTGTACCTTCCATTACTTATAGACATAACTCGATATCCCTGCTCATTTAATTGGTTGATAAGAATAGTTAATTATTGAAAATAAATATATCACAGTAACTTGCAATTTCAGTCGCCGTCTGGCCGAAAATCTTATGAAAGAAAACAATCAATAAAATCTCGTACCAATATAAGAAAAATAAAAACTTTTTAATTTGTCATTTGGATGGTACATTCACTTCACCGTTCCGTTACACGATTCGATTCGATACCGGTTTTTGTCCTTTCACCGAAAATAAGTAAAAAAAATACTTTTAAAAATAAATTGTTTAACGTATCTCTTATAATAATCATAATGAGAATTATTATTATAGTACTTGGGGGTTTATTCCCATTGAATAGCTCAAACTAGAGAATTACGTTTTTAAAATACAAAGCTGACATTAAGCTGGTAACCTCAGGGGTCATTAGTATTTTGGCCGCCAAATATAAATTTCAGTTTTGTTCATGTCACGTAATAAAGTCAATACATTGCATTAAATAAATATTTTACGAATGAATCTATATGCAAAAACTGAGACACCACTAATTATTTATAAATTGAAAAAAGAAAACCTTAATACACAGCACAGCAGTAATAATTTGCATGCAAGATTTACATCGGTTGAATTGCCAATTTAAAAATATCTGAGAAACCTAATTTCCTGCCAGACCTGCCTGTACAAAAATATTACATCCGGTCGGAGAGGGGTAGTACTCGGTAGTAGTGATATGAAAATTATAAAATTACAGAAAAATAAATAAATCTGTAAATAATAAATGTTCCGCTAGTCTAAGCATGAACTAAGAAAGCAAAATCACTATAATTATGCTAAGATCAATTCATTAAAATAAATTGTGGAAAACGATAGGAAATTCAAAATATTTGTACCATGGCATCATCATCAACTTACGTACGTAGTAAGGTGGATCCACCCTTTTCCTATCAATATCAATCAATCCATCCATTCATTCTCTAATCCTGAGTACGTACAATCAGATACTAAGATTATTTTTTAAATAAAAGAGAAATTCTAATATTAAGTATTTTATTTAAAATATACATTTTATAGTATGTTTATAGGTTGTAAAAAAAGACATCATAAACCCATTAACTACGCATACTATCCATCAAACTAAGTTGATAGAAAATTACCCATATTTTATGTAAAAACCATTGTTTGTATACAGGGGTCAGAGGGGTAAATTGGTAATATTCCAATATCTTTTTAACCAGTAGGTATGATATGGTTCAAGACCAAAAAATAATCATGGTGATGGGTAAAGAAACTTTCAGCTTTGTCAGTGTCTTAACACCCATTCCAATTTTATAGAAATTTTATTAACAAAAAATAACTGAACAATATGGTATTAAGATACAAAATTACAAACATACAAATAGTTTATCAGTAGATATAAGTAACACCTATACATATTATACACACATAGTACAACAGGGGACTTCAATGACACTATTCAAAATGAATGCTCTCTCCCTAGGTCAACCTCATGATAGTCGAGATATCAGTTACTTGACTTTGAACTACGAAAACAATCATAATGTGATTGTTTTTACAGTTCTTACACATTTAGGTACTTATCTCTTTAAATAGAGTAAAAAAAAAAAAAAACAAATTAACATTTCATAACAACATAATTTACAGAGCTTGTTCTCCTTCCACCATTTCCTTTAAGTTTAGCAGTTCAAACTGTCCAGTTCCTTTAGTTTCTGTCCTCACCATCTCATCCAAGACTCTGAAGTTGCCTGGGTCAATCAAGCAAATGATATTGGCAGTTCCCGAGTCCCAGTTCTCTTCTTCAACACTCATAGCAAGTTTCACCACTTTGTCCTTGGTCTTCCTTGCATCTTTTCCAGTGAGTAAAATCCTTACTCTCATTTGGGCTCTCTCAAGTGGGATTTCTTTTTTCAGCAGCTGTATGACATCAAGGGACTGTTGTTTAGCTCCTTTGTTAACATTGACTGAGAAATGGATGTCCTTCATTGCTTTCTCTATGATAGAGACCGGATACGGCCTCTTTGTTTCAGGATTAACACATTTATCAGCAACTGTTGTTGCAATATCTTTGAACAGAGAGTCAATCTGAGAGTGCCTTTCTTTGTCTGAAACTTGAAGTTCACCTTTCTCTAATATCTCTTTGCATATTTCTGTTTGGTCTTCTTTCCCAAATATTTTTACTAAATCTTCTTTTTTGGCCACCTGTCCTTTAGAAACATTTGTGAATACTGTGTGAGTCTGAAGAACTTCATCAATATCTTTTTCTCTGAAACAATATGAATTTAATTAAGGTATTTAGAGTGCCAATCTTCAGACTTCTAATTTTATATAAACAAGTATGTTTTGTTTTATTGACTCACAATTTGTTTCGCCATGATAAGACCTTATTCCTGTAGCAAGCTATTTCAAATCTCTTGCCACCTTTCTTTAACCTTACGATTGCGACGTTGGTTAAACGGATTTGATTAGTGGGCGTAAATATTTTAGACATGATGAAAGAGAATCTGGAGACTGAAAATTATAAATTCCAGTCGGTTCTAAACAATATCTAGTGACTTTGTAATGTAATCGAATACAAGCAAATAAACAAAACTGTCAATGAACTGTAACAAAACCTGATACAATTCACTAGTCAGCGGCAAAACCCACCCCACCAAAATCTTGACAATGACAATTTTTTTTGACATGTATGACAGGGAGGATGAAAATATGTAGAAAATTGTTTGACAGAAAAAGACAAGCGAGAATCGAGCACAGATTAAAGCCAAGGCTTAAAACTATGAAAGAAAACGGAATTCTTAGAGCATTTAACTATAATTCAGGGTATTTACGGGAATAATTATAAAAGTACCTTTTACCTAAATGTTCTTCTAAAAACTTTGGGAAAATAAAAAGTCCGTTCCACATTGGATAAAAAAATATTAGAGTAAGTATAGTAATATTAAACTAGAAACAGATAAATCAAAAACCAGCGCTGAAAAGTTGCACGTGTGTGAAAGTAAACCTTACAATTAAAAAAAAAGGTCTTCATACTATCCATACCCTCAAATTCACTTATAATTCAATTCAATAAAGTTTTGATTTAGTGAGAAACCTTAGTCGATATATTTAACTCTAATTAAACTAATTTGAACTTACTCTAACGCTGATGCTGAAGAAAAATATCACTTTTTATGCTCTATCTGTATCTGTGGTTGTGCTGTGTGTCAGACGCAACGCACGACGTGTATTTCTAGAGAACTTGGCCGTCATTTTGTTATATTTGTGTATTTTTCTGCGATTTTATGTGATTAATCTTTAAAATGGCGAAATTAGTTGATATATACAACAGCGAAAAAGAACCTGTGATAAAAAGACGACAATTGCCGTTAACTATCTACGAAAATCTTACAGTAAGTGGTTTCATGCACTTTGACATTACCACAAACGTAGATTATTCAGGGATATAAATCATGAAAAATAATCAGTAATTCCCGTTGCGAAAAGTAAGCATTGCTTCGCAAATTCATGCACTGTTACTCCGCTAAATGCAGGTTGCAATTACGGCTATGACAATTTATCAAAAGTTCATTGATTTCATTCAATGTAATGACGTCTTGCAGATGACCTTATTTTGCAAATATAATTCCTTTGTTGAAATCTAACGAATTTTGTTTTTGTTTTCAGATGATTATGGATTTAAACGCAATGGGTTTAATTTGTGACAATCCACAAGTAAAAGGTCGCGAGTACGAAGAATTTATGCGCAAATATAGAATCCTAACGACGGACGAACTGAAAGCAGCGCTCAGAGTCGATGCTTCTGATATATTTAATGTATTAAATCAAAGCATTCCTTGTGTAGGCTGTCGAAGAAGGTACAGTACCATTTAATTCAATTTTCTTATTTGTTGGGTAGTTCTATGGTACTTGTGTCATGCAGCTGAATGTATCACCTATGGTAGAAAGATATATTTTTCATATTAACATGTACCCACTCAGATTTATTTTAATAATTAATTAATTATTATAAATGTACCACTAGTGCTCTAGAAATTGTTACCATTACCTGCATGTTATTATTATAACATTGTTTCTCATTATGTGATTATGTAAATCTTTGAGAAAAAGAATGTTATTTTAAACCAAGTTATAACTTTTACTATCTGTATTTTATAAAAATAAATAATATAAATGGTGTACATGTTTACTTAATAAATTAGAATACTTAAAACTGTTGGTAGTGATATTATAATAAATAAAATTATATACGATTCTGTTAAGATGTTGGCTGGCTCACAAAAAGTGACAACATCAAAATATCCATGACTTGTAGGAATGGTAATAGACCGGTCATGTCCGACAGTTGAGCAAATACCTCTATTTGCGTTACAGTTGACGTGTAGTAAAACTGATGGAACATTGCAACTTTATCCTTTCATTTGATGATGATGATATCAAAAATAATGTGTGTGAATTTGAGTTGCTGTGGTGAATAGATTAATTAGTTAAGTCTTTGCATTACAAGATTACAAGTTATTTCACTGCTTAAGGCCTTTGAAAAAGTCCCTTCATACTAGTTCAGATTTTTAAGCCATGTCCACGACTTCGCTATCACAGTGTTTTATATTTTTGCATGTAACAGTAATTCTTGTCTTAAATATAACTAGCCTTCTCCTTATATCATCTATTTGCTAGTCAGTCTCGTTAAAATTAGTCCAGTTGTTTCAAGATTACTTTTGTCAATCTTTCATTGTCCATTATTAGTTGTGTGAAAGAATCAATTGAGTAAAACTAGTCTAGCGACCCCACACACCCTAGTGTCAGAGTTTCTAAATCGCCTCAAAGGCGTAAGGCGTCTGACTTGGTTTGAGTGGAACAGTAAGTCCAGGTTTCCTCACGATGTTTTCCCTCACCAATTTCCAAGATAAACTTTAGAAAGTACATATGAATTGAAAAAGTCTCATTGGTACTTGCCCAGATTTAAACCCACAACCTCTTGTAACCAATGGGCCATCACAACTTAACTACCAAGAATTTAGTGACTAGCTTTTGCCTGAATGGACAGAATTCATTCTTTGGTGATGTCTCCCACCTACGAAGTACCTGTTACATTCAAGCATCATAGGTCAAGTTGTTTTGAAGATTTTGTGTTTAGTCAGTGAGTGAGTGGATGAGTGACCTTTTGCTTTGTATACCTAAATAGATGTGTTTATTTATTTGATACACCAACGGCAGTGCAAATGTGTTAAACGTTGGTAGTTCTAATGAATGTTAGAACACTGCAATGCTCTTATTGTAAGAGAATTCTTACAATAAAAGAGACAATTTTTTTTTCTAGATACCTAGATACAAAATACTAATACCTAGGCAAAAAAAAAACTTAATAATAAACACAGGTCATTGAATCTTACGACTTGGCACTGTGGCAGCATTCACATGATAATATCAATAATTATATATTTAGGTCTTATTTCCTGTGCTTTTTAACATTTCTTCACAAATAACAGCCTGACAAAGCTGTGCATTATGAATTAGCTATTTTTATAGAAAAAGACAGTGTCATACTATGGAAGGTAGCTCATTTAGGTTATGAAAATGTTATTGGACATTTTAAATGTTTGCAGTACTAAGATGATATTTCGAATTTGCACAAGCTGATCTTAAACCATACTACATTAATAAATGAATGAATATTTCTCTTAGAGGGTGGATGGGCTGGGGTTGTTCATTTTCATTAAGTTTGATGTCTATTCAGCAGGAAATATTGTGAGATCCATTCAAATGCGGGATGGCTTTGTGTTTTAACAGTGGTAAACTAACTGCTTTTCAGCATTAAATTAAGTTGTTTTTTTATTTTGCAGTGTGGAACGCCTTTTTTATCAGCTATGTAAATCAGGACATCCCACATTGGATCCATTGGTACTGACACCAGATGAAATTATGACAATAAGAGAAGACAAAATTATACATCCACAGTCCTTAGCTACTTTACTAAATGGTCACAGGTATTTATTGTTAGCTTTTACTACCTTATTAAGATAATCCTGTTATAATGTCATATGTGGCCTGATGCCTGCACACTTGAGAAACTGATAAACCCTACTGGTAGTGCTAAACTTGTTTGGGGCAAAGTCAATATACACTGTTATCAACAAAGAAAAGGATAATCCAGAGAAAATATTACTAAACTGCAGCAGAGCGTATAATTAATTAACCCATATTATAATGCTTTAGTTTGTAAACACAATACTGTGAGTTGGTGAGTGATGTATAAGGCAATTAGGAGATTGTGTCAAGAATATAAGCTGCAACATTCTCTCTATCTGCTAATAAAATCAAATTGCAATCATCAATAATTAGATTTCAGATATGATGTTTATCAGAGGCTCTCATATTCAGCAGTAAAGATTTAGAGCATAAATAATAAAACTACAACTATGTCACAAATTAAAGACTGCTAATTTATTTGATTTTACTTTATCTACTCTTCTTCGATTTTAGATTCTTTTTCAATAAAAGTCAATATAATGCAAACTTTTATTTCAGTTCGGGCATCGAGTGTCTAATTCTCAGTCAACCACGGTGGAAAAAATCCCAGCGTTGTACACTACATTCATTGGAGGCCGGTACAGCGCGGGGTTGGGGCGCGCCGGCCGCGAGCACGAATGGCGCGGGCGCGGCGGGCGGGGCGGGCGCGCCGTGCGGCTGGGGCTGGGCCGCGTGGGGCTGGGGCGGCCGCGCGGCCTGGCGCGCCGCCTGGGACGCCATGCGCGCCTCAGCCCGCGAACACGTCACGCTCGTACACTTCAACACGCTCCACGACACGCTCCACAACTACTTAAGGAAGCACCGCTTTTGTGCTGATTGTAAAACCAAGGTAGGTGATTATTCAAATATTTTGTGTTTATGCTGAATGCAAACTTGATTCAATATTGTAAAGTCCATTTAGATCTAGTTGAGTTGAAGGAAAGACAAGATAAAACAAAATTACATATGTGCCTGATGTTTTAGGATCATAAATTTCATTTGTGAATGTTAAATCCAGGTGTAATTTAAATTATGTATGTGTTAAGGCTTGAGCTTAAAGTTTTGGAAACATTCTAAACCTGTGCTTGTCAATATAAATTTAAAAAAGTGCACAATGTGCCTCGATTTGTCTTACTTATTCATTTAACTTGTAAATATTTATCACTAGAAGAGTAACTGATAAACTTGCAGACAAATCATTGTTATCATTGTTTTTCACAAACTGATGTAATAGTATTGCGTTACAAAACCAATCCATTTAAAAGTTGTTGTATGTTACATTTTAACTTTTTTTTTTTTGTACACAAATTCGGCTCTTTAAAATACCTATTTCGTTTTTGTTTTTAAATACATATATTTTCTTAGGTTCCGCCTGTAACTATATGTCAAAGTTACTACATGAACAATACTTTTTCCGAAAAAAAAAAGTAGCCTATGTACTTTTCCAGTTTATAATCTAGCTCTGTGCCAAATTTTATTTGGCTGTTCTGGCGTTAAGTAACGAACATTCATCCAAACTTCCACATTTACAATAGTAGTATAGTAAACCTTACCTGACATCAGGAATTTGACGTGTATCGTGGGTACGTTTACAAACATATCTAAACTCATATAAACAAACAGCCAATAGAAGAATAAATGTTCTTATTTTTATTTCCCGTACAGTTTGCTTCTTCACCTGCATTCCATAATTATTATAGAGCATCATCTTTCCGAAGCTATGTGATAGTATTATCTAATCAACATACAATTAATTTAGATTTGATCAAAGTTGTAAATAAAACATATTGATATTTTCTGACGCGTGAGTGCTATAGAATCAGTATAGTTATTCAACTCTGTTTATCATTTTCTCACCGAAGATAATATTTTTAGTAAGGCATAATATTATGAACTAGCTTCGGTCTGCGACTTTGTCCGTTTGGTAGTGAAGAATATCATTAAACATAACCTGCACTCTACGATAAAGTTATTATACTATCAGTGAAAGAATTCTTTACCGATTACACACAGTGTCCAGAGACTACCTCTTAAAAACAAACAACTATGACCAGCTTCTGCTCGCGACTTTGTCCGAATGGATGTCAAATATACCATAAAACATAGCCTGAGGCACTCAGCTATAGTGTAACTTTCTAACAGTGAAACAACTTTTGTAATTAATCATCCTTCTGCAGTCCCTGACTGGTTGTTTAAAAACCCTGAAATAACTTATTAATTTCAGAAATTATTGTATTTTTATTTGCTACAGGTATTGAGAGCTTATCAGCTCTTAGTTGAAGAAAAAGAACCTCAGAAAGAGAAGGGCTACGTCGGCGCACTATACGGTGGTATAAAACGATGCCTTTTAGACAAACACCTGCACCTGCAAGCCAAGACTGACTACATTGCGCACCTCATAGCTAGAGCGGAACCAGAACTACTCGGAAACCATCGGGAGAGACATGCTAAGACACTGGAAATTGCACAAGAAGAGGTAGGTCACCTCTCCATACATACAACTGCTGTTGCCCGAACTGAAAGGTGTAGATTTGTAGAAGCTAAAATGTTACTATTTATTTTGGTAAAAACAATAAAATAACAATCGCTTTGGTTTTATTGTTATGATGATAAAAATGTATGTTATTTCTCAATAGCAGCCTTGGAGTCTGAATTTGTGCACAGTTGATGGCAATTGGCCCGCCCCCTATTATATGGGTCTTAAACATAACTGGCGAAATGTGGGTGTACTAATGGGTACGCGTCTGTCAAACACTTCAGGGATTACAGGTGTGACTTTAAAGCTGTGTTTGTTTATTAAATAATTAAATAAAATAAATAAATATTTGCAGGTACTAATTTGTCTCGGCATATGTATTTATGAGCGACTACAACGCATCTCTCTGAGGCTACGCGAAGAGGAAGGCACGTGTCAGACACTCGCCGCGGTCGCAGTAGAAGCACTCTACCGCAAGTTTGAAACTGCTGTTGAACACAAAACTGGAGTCTCCAAACTTCAACTACTGTACGATGAAATCACTCAAGAAGAACAGACTAGGCAACAGAGGAAGGAACAGAAGAAACTCAAACGACGCAAGAAGAAGGAGCGGCAAGCTGTTGAGAGCAAATGCAAAGTATGCCTTTCTATATTAACCACACATTATAATTATTTATAGTTTAATTAAGTTTTATGTCTTCTAATGCGACATTTTCAACACAGGAGGCTGATTCAGAGGAACCAGATGAAAAGTGCCAATGTGAGGAATGCATGCTAGAGGAACGAGACACGCCGACTGATCTGCTTTCACCACGAGACTACATCAATCACCAGTGTTACGAGGCCAGTGGCGACGGGTGCCAGTCGTGTCAGCACGACACTACGAATAAACGTCGCTCACCTAAAAAGTCTGGCAAGAAACGGACCAAAAACGGCAACCTCTCGCCTAACGAGCATTCCCAAGACTGTGGCTATTCATCCGGGAACAACGGGGGTTGCTGTGAAACTATGTCTGGCTCTTCCTCACTCATGAGCTCGCCCGAAGGATCAGAGGTGGCGTGTTCCGAAGGGTTCTGTAATCACGAGAGAGGCGACTGTTTAGATATGACCAAGAGCGAAAAGACTTTGTGCACAGGTTTTACACTTTCTCTACAAGAAATGTTAATGGTAAGTGTTATTATTTTATTTACATATCCCTGCATGTTGTGCGGGTACTAGCTAGTTCTATTCTACATACTTTCACTATTTTTAGGACACGTGTTCATCAGACGAGGAAGAGGATACCAGTTATATTCCTATAGAGGAAGTAATGGAATTCAAATCACGGAGAAATATAACCGAAAAAAGACAGGAGTTGCGACAGAACCTCCGCCAAAAATTCGCTCAGCTTTGTGTGAACACGCCGCAGATACCGCCGCTACTGCAAAAACAGGACAAGCAGCCTGCTTAGCTGGCGTACTCGACCTGCCACATCATTCAACTGCACTTTGTAAACCAGTCATTTTACTCAATAATGGCAATATTCTATAACCTGCTTTCACAGTCTGTAGATGAATATACACCATAAATACGTTACTAATATCCAGAAATCCAGTAAGTCATAAGTCTTTTAGCCTGATCGGTCTTTTACTGATCATGATGCATATTGTTACAATTCTAGAGCTCTACATTCAATAGAAATTAATAATGTTAAACAGTATAGTATAGCATACCAGGTTAAGTTCTTGAGATATGTATATTGTCAATAATAATAACAACTGCAGTAAAATTGTGTTAATACTCAGCATTATTTTAATAGTAGTTGAAGATTATTATGCAATCAGTGCAAATATTGAATAGACTGATTTATGTTCTTGTGTGAAGAATTTTGGAATTTATATTTTGATGAAAAATTCATATACAATTAAATATCATGTCATGTTTCTTTTATCAACTTCCGATATTGGAAGGAATCAATGTAGAACATTATCTTATATCCTAAAATAATTTCTAAATAATAATATGCCATTTTGTAATAGATCCGTATAATGTAACTGTAATGCAATAGATTAGTGTAAAGATGTTGGAAGTTGCTAAACTTATTACATAGCTAATAAATTATTTCAATTGAAAAATCTGAGTGTTAAAATTATATATTTGGTAACATTGTGCCTAGCACTGGGGAAAAATCGCAAGTGCAAGTTTGAATGATTCCAATATTACAATGGATTGACTGGATTAAAACCAGCATTTAATATATTTACTATTTAAATTGTTAGAAAGCTTAGTAATGAAATATTTAAAGTAGCATTTTTTGATCAAATTATTTTATTTCAATGCTTTATGTGACTCAATATTATGTGGTACATGATGAAATATTGCTCGTTATCAAAAAAGCTTAGAAAAGCAAAAGGTCAGGGGTTACCTTGGCTGTTTCGCCATTGTTATTAAAGTCGGAAAACATTTGTAAACTCAGTTTTAAATATACTATATAATACAGTGATATAAAGTTTTATTTTTAATTCTTAGGTATAAAGTTCCCACATTTACAGTTTGTACAATTCTATTTCATTTATAAAGCCTGGCAATGTTTAAAATTCCCCATAATTTTGTGTGACTACAACTGTCCAATACAAAGTGTTGCATTTGTTCCTCCGAAACCAAATGAATTTTTCAATGCTATTCTTCTATCTGCATTCCATTTTCTTGATTCATTTGCAACATAATTCAAGTCGTCGACAGGTTCGTCTAAATTGATTGTAGGTGGTATTATTCCATGATGACAAGCCAAAACAGTAAATATTGCTTCTAAATTACCTGCAGCACCTAGCAAATGTCCATGAGCCCCTTTTGTGGATGAAATAGATATGTTTGAACTGTGATTGCCAAACATAGTCTTTATAGCTGTTGCTTCAATTCCATCTCCCACAGGGGTTGATGTTGCATGAGCATTAATGTATGAAATTTCTTCTTTACTAATGCAGCCATCTCTCAGTGCACGACTCATGGACAACATTGCTCCACTCCCGTCATCCCTGGGTGCAGTTATGTGAGAAGCATCTCCTGACAAACCATATCCTAATATTTCAGCATATATTTTTGCATCTCTCTGCATTGCATGCTGGTACTCTTCTAATACTAAAATAGCTGCACCCTCACCCATGACAAAACCATCTCTTTTTTTATCAAATGGTCTAGAAGCTTTTCCTGGGTCATCATTGAATGTTGTGCTTAATGCTCTTAACCTACTAAATCCTGCTATGGCAAGGGGGCTGATACAAGCTTCTGCACCACCACACACCATGACATCAGCATCTCCATTTCGAATAAATCTGAAGGCATCACCTACCGAGTGTGCACCAGTAGCACAAGCAGTAGACACTGCATGATTTGGTCCTCTTAAGCCATACTTAATGCTTATGTGACCTGCTGCCATGTTTGGTAAAATTCTTGGTACAAAGAAAGGGCTGACTTTGTTATAACCAACTTTCAATGCATCATTAGTGTCGCAGACATCTTTTAAATCTATCATTCCCATCCCAATAGCTACTCCTGTGGCCTCTCTGTCGATATCTGCTACTGGCAACCAATTTGCATCTTCCAATGCCTCTGCAGTAGCAACAAGAGCAAGGCATGTAGCGGGAGCCATGGATTTTAGATTGGACTTGGACAACATCTTTGCCACTTTGCCGTCTTTCTCTGAAGGAATTAAACCTGCTACCCTACATGGTAATTTGGAATATTCATCGCCTTGCAGAGCTACTATCCCACATTGGCCTTTCAAAATGTTTTGCCAAACTAACTCAGTGCCTGTACCCAAAGGAGATACAACTCCTAGTCCAGTAACAACGACTCTTCTTCGCTGCGGAGACTGTGTGATTGATCTAATATGATGGAGAAATTTCCCAGACATAGTTTATGTTTGATTATTTATTAAAGTGTGAATTTGTGAAACAAAAAAATTGTAAACGCAAGATTATCAAAGAATTATATTTGTCATATTATATCTTGACCAGATAATACTTTACACCACTTCACATTCGAGTCTTCACTAAATGATAAAAATCCAGTTTTTAGATTTTAGGTTACCTATGTACAGCAGCTGATGGAATGAAAAACAAAACATTCAAGACATTAGACAAGACAAGTAGGTACCTAGACTACAGATAGATGATGGGAGGCGTCAGGCGATCTTCAATTACTTCATTCACGAATTCACGATCATGACATTCACCATAGAATTCTATGTCTATAGTGTCTATTGCCTATGGCATCACAGATTCAAAATAAGAAACTACTTCACTATTCCAATAAAATTTGACAATGTTTTGTTGTCACTGTCACTGTCAATCAATTGTTTGGAGTTTGAGGTTTTGTTTTGCTTTTTTACTACCTGTTTAAAAGTGCTGTCTGTCTCGACTTGTAATTTACAGTTATTGCTAAAGAAAAGGTACGGTATAACCGTATAGTGTACCCGAAACTCACCAAAGTAAGGCATTGATTTACTTTACCTAAACCAAATCGACCGATGCAAGTAGAATTTCACAGAACAACTTTCATTACTTAGAATAAATGTTTTATATATTCATAAATAGCTATTAATAACAATATAAACGATGGTTGTTCAGGTTTTTCTAAGAAATTCAAAGTTAATTCTCTCAATAGCCGTAGTTTTCGGCGCTTTCATGTACCGTAATGAACTAAAGTGGTACTATGAAACTCTTGTAAATGAAGTTGAAGAAGAGATACCCGGCATTTTCACTTCAACAAAATTAGCCCAATTTGATGGAGTAAAACAAAATGTCTTATATTTAGCAGTATTAGGTACAGTATTCGATGTTACAGAAGGTAAAAGACATTATGAAAAGGGTGCTGCATACCATTATTTTATAGGTAAATCATGCTCTAACTAAATAATTCAGTGTACAAATTCATAAGATTATTAGAAATGTAATATGTATAATTATATATATATAAATATTAATATACTTCGCAATTCAGGTAAAGATGGCTCAAGATCTCTGGTCACAGGCAATTTTAAAGATGAAAGTAATGAAAAGGATCACATCCTGGACTTGACCTGTAATGACTTACTCACATTGGTCCATTGGCGAAATACATTTAGGAAAAAATATATTGAAGTTGGTAAGCATTAATTTGTTTGAGTTTTCTTCCACAGTGTTGGTACCTATTTCTTGAGCCTAAATGAATGTTTTGTCATTTAGGTTGCAAGCAGAAGTGCAAGACACCCCAATAAATTGTTAGTTTCAAAGTTGTCTAGACAATGATCTGCAAGTGTGGAGAAAAATATATAATAATTTGTAAAAAATATTCTAGGTATCCTCACAGGAAGATTCTACGACAAAAATGGCCAACAGACAACTTACATGAAGGAGTTTTACGAAAAAATAAAGCAATGTGAAGTAGACAAAGAAAATTCTAAAAAAGAAGATCAGAAATATCCACCTTGCAACATTGCATGGAGTGCCGAGGAGGGCACTAAAGTGTGGTGTACCACATCAAGGTTCTTATTTTATTATTTGCAACATTTGGTACTATAGGTTATCATTAAATGTAATTTCCTCCCAGCCCCCACCTGCAGTCAGTTGTGAAATGAACATCCAAAGTTTCTACATGCATAATATTTTATTTAAATGTTATTGTAACCCAGAACAACTTTTGAAATTTTAAAACCATGCACAATGATGCAACATTTTGCATACTTTTCTTAAGTGCTCTTAAGCTACTTATAGATTCGTCACCAACACTTGTAAAGTAATATTGACTGCAAGTTTTAACAGTCCAATATTTTAACTTTTGTAAAATACTACTACTACTAATACTAGTTACTAATCTGAACTTAATTTTTTCTCAGTGGTGGTGTGAGAAGGAGCTGGGCTGGTGTTCCACGGCAGCTCTACACTCCTGGAGTGGAAAATCCTCGCTGTGTGTGCCTAAATGGAGTTGACCAAGATTCTGTAGGCCTTTTAAAAGAATATAAGAACTGTCCAAAATCATCTAAAGAGTGTATAGTTAAAACCTAATATTTATTTGTAATGTTGGTGCTTGTTTAGAACTTTTTATAATTTATAATCACAAACATTATGTATCTGAATATGTTTATTTTCCAGTTATTTAAGGCTGCATAATGTATTTAAGTTTATTGCTAAATCTCAAGTTCAGTATTATAATGCTCAATAATAAATACTTCATATTTAAATTGAATTTTATTTTGTACGAACATAGACACACATGTAGAATAATACCATGTAGGTAAGTCTTATAAATGAATTAAAATACAATTACGTATCCTTATCTTTAATTGGCAGTGAAGTTTCTGTTTTTATTACTTCATCCAGCTCCAAACATTCTATAGTTTTGAGGAACACTTGCATTGGTATTTTCTTTCTATTCAGGTATGATTTGTTTCCCAGCAGCTTTTTTATTTTAGCCCTACGTTTCTTAATTTTTTCTTTTGTGTATTGGTTACCTAATTGGAATGTTAGCAGTCTTTTTACTTTCCGTCCACCTATTAGTACTTCAGTCTCACTACTCTGAGCTTTAGGCTCTTCATAAATAGTTTCCAAAGTCTGTGACAAAGATTTAACTTTTTTGTTCAGATACAAAGCTTCTATTTGTTTAGGGTTTGCGTTTTCAGTCATAATACGTTTACTTGGCTTCATACTAACTCTCCGATTCGAGGATTTACTCGTTTCTGGCATTATAGACTTTCTTTTTCTTAAAACTCGTGATGGTAATTCAGACACTTGAGATTTCTCTTCTATAGCTTCATTATTGGGCTCGTCAATTTCCATTATATCTAAGTGTGCCATTTTATTCGGCAGTTCGATGTCTAGTCTGTAAAAAGGAAACTAATTTGTATCCCAAAAGCAAAAGGCTTAAAACATAATCGATAAATTATGCATTGCTTACCTAGACGTATCCATTATTTTGGCTTAAATTAGGTACTTCTCGCATATTTTCTGAGTTATATCAGTTATTATTCAATACACACGTTTATTATAAACAGCTGTTGTTTCTAAAAAAAAATCCGTTGCACCTTTAACCAGAAATCGAAAATTAAGAAAGAAAACTGAACAAGCGGTCAAGCGCGCTCGAATCAAAATGTGGCAGATAAAGATAATTAATAATCTGTGTATTATGCATAGTATACAGACCATAATATAAGTTGTACTTATTATTTCCATGTTTTAGACCTCGTAGTGGCAGTATATAAATATTATCGTTTCTCTTGGTACTTGAATAAAATCTATGAAAACAGAAGGACTTTGATTAATGAATTATTTGTTTAATTTACTTAACAATATGTAACATAAACAATTATTACATAGTATTATTCATTTTCCTGAAACTAAAACCAATCCATAGCGGAAACACGTGCATGAATTGACAATTGCCTCAGTTACGGTTTTTGGCTCAACTCTAAATAAATGCGGCTATGTTTATCTAGTGGCGCTGCCATCTATCGGTAATATTTATACTAGGCACACTGCGATTACAATGAAGGGCAATGCCCTAAGCCTATAACTTCAAGTTATTTCAACAATACATGATGTACTAGATAGAGCACATAAGTGTGAATATAGGAATAGGATAAGTGGGAATATAGGAATCGAACCTACGTCCTCCTTGATTTTGCAATCATGTTGATATCGCCCTTAGGTTCAGTTAAGATAGAGACTTGCGTAATAATTTATGGAAACGATCTAAACCTCTAATATCATTCTTACGTAACACACAGAGCCGGATTAACACAATGTCGAGGCTCCTAGGCAATGCAAGTCTCGAGGCTCTTTTATCCTTTTCACACTTGGTTTTTTTAATAAGTACATAACAATTTTTTTTCGTAATTACGCAGAGTTTTTACTAGATTACACAAGGCCATTAACGTAATCAACTAAAAAAAAAAAGAAACAAAAGGGATATAATACTACTGAATTAATTTCTAACAGTTTTTTTGAGGGTTTATATGAAGATCTGTATCTCAAAATTTAATTTTCACTTGTAACATTTTAAATTTTGTTTTTCTTTGATTCGGGGCCCCTAGGTGTTTGCCTACATTGCCTTATGGATAATCCGGCCCTGGTAACAGGCGGCGCACAGCATAGTTATGTTATCTACATTTGAGAAATGAAACACTTGTCGTTTATAACGATTTATTGTACAAAACAATAATACATTAAAATGTACAGGTATGTTTAAACTTTTGGACTCAGGTCCCAAACACTGGACAATCATGTAATTATCCTTCCCTTACAGACACCATATTGCTCGTCGAGGCGTCAGCACTAATAGAAATGACTCGACTCTAGATAAGCAAACTAGATTATAAGATAATAAAAATATAACAATAAATTAATGAGTGCTCTCAACTTAAGTACACATCGTCTATCGCACTGCTTCTGTCGACGGGCACCATGTAGTCTTTAATTAGAACAACGTAATATAACAAATTGATTAAACCTCCTAAGCATACTGTAGTATATACACATTATGAACAACATTATGTCCCCTCTGGTGAACTAGCGCAGGTGAGCAGGTGGACGGGGGCGGCGCCCCGCCCTCGTCGCCGCATCCACCACTCGCCTCTCCTCCACCGCTGGCCCTGGCCTATCTAGCCTAGCCTAATCGTAGTCTTACGTGTCGCGTCTTTTTAAATTCGTACACATCTAAAAGCCAATTAACATTACACCGGGAGACGAGAGCGGTAGAAGTAGCAGAGAGAAGCGGGTTGAGGAACTATGATTCGGTGGCGTTTACCACTTGTCAATGACCACCTCGTTCGCTGCAAAACAACGAGAGTGTTAGTGTCGTGTGCGCTCGAGCGGGGGCTGCCGTCCGAACTTACTAGGTCTTATGCAGATATCACAACCGTGTCGTAGTTACATTAAATGTGTAGTTTCACTGCGGGATCACAACAAACAATGAGTGTTCATGGAATATGTGCGTGCAGTGGCGCTGCGACGGGATCCGGCGCTTACAGCTTCCATTCCGGCTGGGCTGGGGACACAAGGACAACACCACGTTAGAGCATGCGGGAGCGTGCGTGGCCGCCACGGGCGTACCTGCCGCGGCGAGGCCTTCACCAAGTTTTGCAATTCACAAACAATTGTTTTGTTGATTTTATTATTGCTTGCTTTTTTGTAACCATTGTTTAATAAGTTTAATGCGCTATAAAACATCGCTAAGGTTACTGATCAAGTTGGAAATGACCTTCAAAATGCAACTATAGTGTTGCAAGTTGAAATATCACACACAACAATATAGATCATAGTTCTTGCAAAACTTGTTCTATAAAACTTGTTAGCGAGGAATAGAATAGTAATTAAACAATTATTTGTACGCTAAGGACTTGGGGTTCCAATACAGAGGTTCACAGAGGGTGGAATACAATTCAAAAATCGAGGGGTATGTGTCATGGTCATGTAGTGTCACTACTGGGTTGTGAAGGGAAATAATTCAAACATTAATATTGTTGACTATTTTAATATGTAAAATGTATAAACGACTGTACATTTCAATAAGTTAATCTGATAAACGCAACAAGTTTCAGGAAGTTGGGGACATTCACAACGAAGGTTTTTGAGCATGCCCTTAATTGTGCAGTTGAATGTGGGATCAATGTTTGGTAGACCAACTACTGGTTGTAGAGTGAAGAAGGCAATAGGTAGTTTCAGGTATTTCAAACATGTGCAAAACATTTAATCAAGAGTGTTTGTTCTGTGTTTGTTTAAAATATTATATTCGGAAGGTATGTCTTGCATATAGAAAAAACACATAAAATAAATATAAACTTCTAACGGTTGTAGTCCTTTCAATCGAGTCTTGTTTATAGATTTGGGTATACACATAAATAATTTATAATTTTATAATATATAATTGTTAATGCATCATATCAAAAACTGCACACAAACTCTTTAAAAGTCATAAACCATGCAATGTTTACATGCAATTTTTTTATTACTCTTCATTATATATTAAAAAAAAACATATGTACGTACTAACCTTGTAACACAATTAACTGAACAAATTTTGAATCAGATTTTATAAACTTAAAAGTAATATTATATCTCAATGGTGAAATATAATTCATATAAAAAAGGTTTTTAAAGAACAGGAGATAAACTAAAATTACATCAATTATTAAATATAGATAAATAAAAGTACTATACCGTACATGGAATCTTTAAGCCGATTTAAGTTCGTACATACATAGACTATAACGCTTTATTTCAATAAATTATTTTGTAGTAAATAATGATAATAAATAAACATTTTACACAGTACACAAATTCGTTAATAGTATGTAATAATTATATTGAAACAAGGCTTGACATGATATTGTTTCGATGTAATATGAAGGTCACTATAGCACAAGTAATGGTTGGTAACATATTACTTGAGCTACGAAGGGTGTACGCAGGCGGATGGCATATAAAGACAAAAAAAACTCAGCGTTGTTTCTAACGATAGTAACATGCTGCCGCCATGTCGACAGCAGCGCTGCTGCAAGATAAGTGAACAGTCGGAACTGAGCAGATAGCTTGCAGTAACAAAGCCGTCGATCCGGGCGCGACAGAGCTGACTTGCCGTCTATATGCTATCCACCCGAGTCCACACTAGAGGCGTGAGGTTAGTTCAGCCTAGGGACACATTCATTAGTTAAAATTAGCTTAGATTAATAAGAGCGCTTCTCAATACCAAACAAGGTTTGATAAAAGAATAAAAAGAAATGCAAATAGGAATGTTAAGAAGCGACCACAGTGAAAGGACAGAGAAAGACATTCTTTTGATAACAGTACTACCTATGCTGAGAGAATAATATTGTAACCACGTCCCTAATAATACACTTACGATAAATTACACTAAGCTAACAATGCACATTACTATCATATAATAGTATGTTATATAACATGTCTGCTGTCCACATGGACAAGGTACTGAGCTATGTGCGAGTTTACTCTAATATTTGAATGCGGAGCTTCCCATGCTACTGTATACAAAATGTATCAAATGCAATTAATCTAACTTATAAATACCTTTCAATAAAACCAATTTTTGGTGTTTCATTAGTTAGCATTTATAATGAAGGTGTTCACAGCCACTTCACATCAAATAAGTGTATAATATTATGTATATGTACTCAGTAAAGGAAGAATATAAGAAGAACTCACGAATTTGTAAAAAAATGAGCTCCAATAAATTTATTGTCTCGCACATACAAAATGCATAATCACTAGAGCGGGCCGCATCCGCCGCCACGGCTCTGTTAGATCTACTCCTAAGCAGTACAGACAACTACAACACTGCTGCTAGTCCGACGCGTGCGACGCGTCCGACGCGACCGAGTCACTTCACTACGTCCTGTCCGACACCGGGGACGCGGGCATCACTTCACACACCAGGTGCGCCAGAATTAGCATTCCAAACTGTTAGATGACTGGTACTGTGGTGAGCGCAGCTCATAGTCTATCGGTTTCCACAGTTAAATTCCGTACGCTACCCACACTAGTAATAACTTATCAGTTCACACACGAGAATAGAACATTTAAACTGCAACATGAATAGAACAGGTGGGTGGCGCAGAAATCGATAGGAGGGATTAGATGTGAATCAAACGGGGTGGTGGCACGGCACACGGGGGCGGGCCGGCTTATAGAGGGCCGTAGAGGATGAGGCCAAAGAACACGGCCCACATGAGCACTATCCATTGCATGCCGTTGAGCCAGTGCATCAGCTGCGAACGCTTCTCACCGTCGGAGATCTTGCGCGCGACGAACTTCAGCACCTCGTCGAGCAGCACCACGGGTATCGAGAACTTCATCACCGTGATCCACTCGTCGATGGACAGCGGCGTCACTTGGAACACGGCCTGCGAACACACGCATCGCAACACCACGGAGTTAGCACATCAACTGACCGGCTGCAGCCTCCCAACGACTACACGAGCGGTACTCACCGACAGGACCTCGACGTAGAGGATGACGAAGTGGAGGGTGAAGGAGAGAGCCATGGAGCCGACGAGCCACATGTTGGACCAGGGCGGCATGGACACCAGCGACTGGTTCTCAGACAAACTGTTCATGGCGTTCAACATCTCAATTGTTACTAATACAGACAGGGCCATCGTCATAGGGTGAGGGTCAGTGAAGATTTTGCAGTCGACGCCCTAAAATCCCAAAAATATATATTAATAATTGTTACGGCAAAAAAATACTGTTTGATGTAAATGAGTGAATTGTGAAAGACCGTACCTTGAACTCATCACCGCCGCCGAGGCACTGCAAGTGGTGAGTAAGCTGCCAGTAAGTCATCTGGGGTCCGTAGGGCGAGTACATGAACCACCAAGACGCAGCTCCGACGGTAGCGGCACCGACGTAACCACCGATAGCCATGTACCTGGCAAGTTATCATACAGTTACAAAACTGAACCATTGTGTATCTAACAGTACTTACTATGACAGTTTTCTACAATTACAAAATTCTTTAACCACCAAGTTATTAGTATTATATTGATACCTGAAGAACAGCCATCCAGAGATCAGACCCTCATCAGCCTTACGGGGGGGCTTGTCCATGATGTCGAGATCAGGGGGGTTGAAGCCGAGGGCGGTGGCGGGCAGACCGTCAGTGACCAGGTTGACCCACAACAGTTGCACGGGGATCAGAGCTTCGGGGAGACCCAGAGCGGCGGTCAAGAAGATGGACACGACTTCACCAATGTTGGAAGAGATCAGGTAACGGATGAACTGCTTCATGTTGTTGTAGATGGCACGACCTGAAGTTACAAAACCGTCATGTTGAGACTTTCTGGTTTTTACACATGATCTTTATTCTCCTATGATTAAGTTATGTGATGAATACTTGCCTTCCTCAACAGCGGCGACAATGGATGAGAAGTTGTCGTCAGCCAACACCATCTCGGCGGCAGACTTAGCGACAGCGGTACCAGAGCCCATAGCGATACCGATCTCAGCCTTCTTCAGAGCGGGCGCGTCATTCACACCGTCACCAGTCTGAAACGTCACGAGGAACATGTCATCGCCGTTACAATACCGTGTGTTACTATTCCATGATAAGTTTCGAGTGCTTCAGTTTATAAACATCGCTGCCCTAACGTAAACAGAACACTTCCAATATGTATTACAATGTGTAAACATTCAATAATTTTGGCGAATGGTGTTCCAGTAAATTATGAAGATATCGTTTACAATGTGCTGTTGTGTTTATTCACTTACATACTTGGGATTTCGATCGTGTTGTATTCATTTAAAAAACCCAAGTATGTTAACTTGAGTTTCGTAGTTTCGTTCAACGGAAACTTGAGCTCTGTGTAATAAATAGTCGAAGTATGTATAAACGTATGTCTGATTCTTACCATAGCGGAGATTTCGTTCATGCTCTGCAGGTACTCAACAATCTTGGACTTGTGGGCGGGCTCCACGCGGGAGAACAGGCGGGCTTTGGCGCAGGCGGCACGTTGCTCGGACACGGGCAGATCATCGAACTCGCGACCAGAATAGGACTTGCCAGTGGTGTCTTCTTCTTCAGTGAACACGCCAATACGCCTGAAATATTACAAGTTTTGTAACATTTGACCACGAAAATCTGCCTATGCCTTGAATAATAACATCACGGATTTTGGCCTAACGGGTTTAGTGCAATGTATCTGTTAAAATAGAAGGTAACCAACACATCTGGTAATAGTAGCTAAAAAACCAACCACCTAAGTGATTTAAAATATTACTCTTTTAGTTTCAACAAATAACTCTTCTTTGACTTGATATTCATGTCAATGATTGATGACTAAGTGATGATAAAGTCAAGAAAATGAAATTATTTTTAATTTACCTGCAAATAGCTTCAGCGGTGGCCTTGTTGTCACCAGTGATGACGATGACACGGATACCAGCGGCGCGGCAACGAACGATAGAGTCGAATACTTCCTTGCGGGGAGGGTCCAACATGCCGACAACGCCGACGAATGTAAGGTTGACTTCATAGGTGAAGAATTTAGTGGAGTCTCCGAGGTCCATTTCATCAGGCTTCAGTGGGTTGTCAGCAGTAGCCAGGGCCAAGCAACGCAGGGTGTCGCGACCAGTACCATATTGGCGGGTGAGCTCCAGAATGCGGTTCTTGAGGTTCGTGTTCAGAGGTACCTTGGAAGTTCCGACACGAGCGTGCGTGCAACGGTCAAGCACACCTTCAGGTGCGCCCTTAACGAACAGTTTGGGTCCAGTGCCAAGACGAGAAGGCTTAAGGGGTGTGCAGTAAGAGGACATGGATTTCCTGTCACGGGAGAACTCAAGAGTGAACTCTTTCTTCCATTTGGTTTCAATCTCTTGGCGTACAACGATAGCACAGGAGCGGCGGTCAAGTCCAGTTTTGGGAACGTTGAAGGGGTTCATTTTCTCAGCGAGCACAATGAGAGCGGTTTCAGTGGCTTCACCGACCTTCTCGAATGCCTGTTTGAATTCGTTGAAGTCAATAGCGGAGTCATTGCACATAATGCAAATGGTGCCCAGTTCTTGAAGAGTGTCGAATTCAGCAGCCTTGATCTTCTGTCCCTTCAGGTAGACGTCGCCAATAGGCTCGTAGGTGGAACCAGTGATTTCGAATTCAAGGAAGCTGCTGTCGCCACCTTCGATCTTCTCAAAGATGAACATACGGGAAACGGACATCTGGTTGGTGGTCAGAGTACCGGTCTTGTCTGAGCAGATGACAGATGTGCAACCGAGGGTCTCTACAGAGGGCAGCGACCTCACGATAGCGTTCTTCTTAGCCATACGCCTGGTACCGAGAGCAAGACAAGTGGTGATGACGGCAGGCAGACCTTCAGGAATGGCAGCGACAGCCAGGGCGACGGCAATCTTGAAGTAGTAGACGGCACCCTTGATCCAGCTTCCGCCGTGGGCGGGGTCGTTGAAGTGTCCGATGTTGATGGCCCATACAGCAACGCAAATAACTGAGATGACTTTAGACAACTGCTCACCGAATTCGTCCAGTTTTTGCTGCAGAGGTGTCTTGATCTCTTCAGTCTCGGACATTTCAGTACGGATTTTACCAATGGCAGTGCAGAGTCCAGTTCCGATGACGATACCGCGGGCTTTGCCGGCGGCGACGTTGGTACCGGAGAAGAGAATGTTCTTTTTGTCCTGGTTGACGGCGCGAGGGTCGGGAATGGCATCTGTGTGCTTGATCACGGAGACAGACTCTCCGGTCAAGATGGACTGATCAATACGGATGGTGGTAGAGTAAATCTTAATAAGGCGGATATCAGCGGGGATTTTGTCACCGACTGACACCTCAACGATATCACCGGGTACAATTTCTTTGGCTCGGATTTTCTGTACACCGGATTTGTCTCCTCTGATTACTTTACCCATTTCGGGTTCGTATTCTTTTAAAGCTTCGATGGCGGATTCGGCATTTCTTTCCTGCCATACTCCTACTACAGCGTTAGCAATAAGAATAAGTAAAATAACGAAAGGCTCTACGAAGGCGGAGAATGCGTCTTCGTGTTCTTCAAATAAAGCTAAAACCTGAAACACGAGAGCAATTTTGTTAATACTTCTGTAAAAGTAACGTAACGTTGGTGACAGTGGATACTTAATCCAATGATCTCAATACTTACGAATGAAATAATAGCGGCTAACAGCAAAATCTTTACTAAGAGGTCATCGAATTGTTCCAGGACTAACTGCCATATACTTTTGCCTATAAGTAAACGAGAAAATGTTATATTTTTGGCGAATTTAATCTTTATACTAATAAAATCACGGGGAATAAGCGGAGATACATAACATCACGCCTATATTGTATGAAGGGTAGGGCAGACGTGTATAGCTCTTTGTTATTTTACCGGTTACGTTATGTTTTATGTAATTTGACGGGCCTGTTGGTCTAGTGGTTAGTGGCCCTGACTGCTAAGCCGGAGGTCGTGGGTTCGATTCCCACCCAGGACAAACTTTGTGTGATGAGCATGATTGTTAGTTCTGTGTCTGGGTGTGATTTATCTATAATATGTATGTATTTATAAATTATATAAGTATGTATATCAGTTGTCTGGTTACCATAACACAAGCTCTGCTTAGCTTGGAATCAGATAGCCGTGTGTGAGTTGTCCCAAGATATTTATTTATTTATTTATTTAATTTGGGGTGAGCCTATTGTCATAGCCGAAAACAAATCCATACATAGGAGATATTTTTTCAGGAATTAACCGGTATTAGTTTTTTTGAATAAAACGTGGATGATTACATATCGGTGAAAAGCCATTTTTTTATTTTATTTTTAGAATGCAAGATTGTGGAAACGTAGGCTATTAAATATTCTGTAGTCATTAATATGTATTGCAAACTTGACGACAAGATTCAACAAACGTGAGTTTTCAAGGTTTTGTGGTAAACAAAAAGTGTCTCACGGAACCTTGGCATGGTTTTTATTTAAATAGTGCTGAAGTTATAGATTCGTAATCAGCAACTCTTTTTGTATTTAACTATAAGTGGTATTATATTATTTTTGTTTTGTATAAACATGGTCTGAAAACCTAACTTGAAAGAAGCTCTGATGTTTTAATGCAGATGCTAATTATGCGGAAGGCGCTTAATAGAACGTAATGTTTTTTTTTGTGCTGAGAACTCGTCAATATTTTAAATAATCTCAAATATATTAAATTTATTAATTTCACATTAATCGTCGTGTGCGTTATAGTTCTTCAAGCACTTAATTAACATACAATTGGGGAGCGCCACACTTCCTGCGTGTTCATAATTTCAGAGTGGCGGCTTTGTATATTAGTAAAGGAGACTTCCTGAGTACTCTACTACTTATCTTCAAGGATGTGGCAGACTTGTCTAGTCAAATATTATCGTCCGGTAGTGTAATCTACATTTACGACATGTTATTGAACAAGTTGTATCTTTAAAAGGAATCTACACACAGTGAACGGAATCGGAATATTATGTCAAGTTTATTTAGGTCAGCAGATAGCTTAGAAATATTTATCAAATCGATGAGCTTACCCTCCTCCGTAGGCAGTTCTGAAAAGAGAAAAGAACCATAATTAGAATTTTGAATAAAAGATCAAAGGAGTTAATGTAACAGGCGATAAACTAGTCAGAACAGGCATGCGATCTATGTCGGCAGTTACGATCGTACATAAATACACTAGATCGGCCGGAGCGGGCAGCAGCGCCCGCGCCGCCGCCGCCGCAGCGGGGTTTTCGATCAACGTTTCAGCCAATAATAGTGACGTCAAATGCAAATGTCGGCGCCGCATTTCAACATGATCTGCTCACCGTTTGTCTAGTTCTACTCTACGCAGCTTATTTTGATTACTACGTTATCAGTATGTGCTAAAACCGGCTTCTATTCGGATACTGCGCAAAAATCAACAATTCCAAAACAAAGTAAACCACGTGTGATAATATTTACCAGGCCGGCTAGCTAATCAAGGTACATACACAGTTTTTGCGATAGAGAATTATCGCACTCCTTTGATTTTAACTAGCTGCTGATAATTATGCTAATAAAAATAAAAAGATATTGTTGTTTAATTTGGAGTCGTTTTTTACAAACCGGTATATTTACGCTCCAAATTTGAAATTGGCTTCTAAATTATTTCGTCGTTCCAATCCAAATAACACCACAGATTATTTTAGAACAGGTTCGAGTAAGTAGGTGTATTTTTTCTAAATGAAATATTTATAAGATTATATATAATTGTAAGATTAAGTTCATAGGACCTTGTGTATAAAGATTACTAGAGTAGCGCTACTCCGCTTATTATTATGTATTGCCGTAGAAGGTTATGCGTCAGCATTTGGTTTACAATGTTAGAATCGTGCCCTAAAAAAAGCCTTTGTGACGTGTTCTTGTGTTTGTCAGTAATTATTTGTCTAACCAGTAAGGGTCAGAATTCTTTGTTATCTTTTTTGCTGGCGCGACATTCAGACTTATATTTTTATCATGTTCATTATATTAAATCTGTGATACAAATGTGTGATAAGGTGTATTTTGGTATCACGTATCTTGTTTATGATTAAGTAGTTGCTGGGCAGTTAGCGGGCCACGTCTCCGGGCCGTGCGCGACCTGCATAGTGACCTCAAACGCGCACTTAGTTCCTACGTAACAACGTCGCAGGCGCAACGTTTCTAGCACAATGGTTTTGCTATCTGCTGAGCTGCCTAATCACTTCTACATGGTTCATTTGCCGCTTCGTGACGTTCATATTAAACGCTGCCCTTACAATTAGAATATCCTCTCATCAGTCGCTTCCGGGAGTCGAGTTTAGGTGGGAGCACATTTGGATGCATGTTTCGCAATAAGCTTTTTGGAGGCGGTAAAGATAACGTCCATAAGCATGTACGTGGAAGCAGTTTCATGTTTTCTATGTCTTTATCGTCAGTGTAATCGGGCAACGTGCGCTAAGTCAATCGTTGTATCGACTCTATTTGCGTACACAGTCGGCCTGCCAGCCACGCCGCCGTGACTAATGTAAGCAATTAGTCCACGCATCGATATCGCCGTGTCAGCATCTGTGCTCCCCTGCTCACTCGCGCTCTTTAATAAAACCAACAACGGCACATAAAACCGCGAGGACGCTCATGCACTAAGTGTCACGTCCTGGACAACCGACGTCAAAATAGCGTAGGTATATCTTACACGTGACGAGACTGACAATCTTATAATACAATACATAATATACCGTCACGCTTTATCCATTTCATAAAGATATCGATATATTGGCTTCTGTTCTAGCTGTAAGGGCGAACTTTAATGAGTTACAAAAACAATGGACAAGGAAAATAGCTATTTCAGTGTTGGTATTATAAATAGAGTCACAGTAATATAGGTAACGATAGTAACAAACGTGACCTCAACCTCATGCCACAGGTGGCCAGCGATTACCCTGACTTTAATTGATGGGATTTACTGGAGACAGAATCCAATTATGCATCAATACCAGATAGTTGTACCGAGATTGGTAAGGTAAAAAAACTTTCTTTGTGACGTTGGAATAGAGGTGAAAGTACGATAAAGAATGGACACAGACGTTGTTGTTTTCTGTTTCGCAACTTCTGGCAGTTTTTTTTTTTACGATATCAAGAGAAAGGCGAAAGAAAACCGTCACAATTTTTTAGCAACGGACATGTTCTACTGGGAACTAAATCGATTCAATAATTTCAATTGCTGATAGATAATATTTATGAATCCGAAGATAGTGCGGTTAAGAGATATCAAGATGCCTACATAAGTGCTGAAGTAAAGGGTTAATCTTTACAATAATTACAGTTTATCACATTCATTAATGTAAGCGGGGACCATTTTGGTTCTCGATAGGGTTTTCAGAAACCCCTAACGATATTCAACTCAGTGATCGGCTTATCGTACATGAACTTTGAACCGGTTACCCACTTTCAACCTAATCATCGGGTTAACCTCTTTACCTAATAGTTATTATATAATGGTTACCCTTGTCTAATAAATGGGTTGATACCTTCAAAACTCATTCAGAAACCCTTATACAATTAACGGATTAGTTTACTCTTAAACAATATTTTGGACGAAAGAGTTTAAATGGATTAGCCGTTCAATCAGTTACCAGAACAAGAATTATGAGGCTAACCCATTTAAAGGGATAACGTGATGATTGCGTTTCCGCTTCATGGGGTTTGACAGAGATAAGGTATGTCAAAATGTTATTGCCCATCTTTTTGAACGGCTAAACTTTTCAATGACTTGACTCTTAAATGGGGTTGCGGGGTCCCTGAATATCAGAAATTTTCATATGAACGTCTAATTTTTAGGACATTATTCGTGATATGGAGTGTCCAGATCGAAACATTATAAAAGAAAAGTAAATATTATAACGTCGACGTAAATATAACGTGTGGCAAAAATGTACTGTCTCGGTTTCAGTGGTAAGAAGATAAAAGAATTTTCTAACAGATAAAATATTTGAACGTGCAATGGTCGTGTGGATCGCGCGTCAGCCGCGTTCGTAGACGCAATCCGCCAACGTAGATCGTCCAAAATAAACCTGGGTACCTATATAATATTTCAGCCACTAGGCACTCGAATCTCGCCGCGGGAGCAGTCAGCATTCCCGGGCTTGCCGTACGCTATCGACTCCTTAATGCACTCAAACACTTATGATCCCCCGCTGACGCAGCGCACTTTAACATTCCCCTAGAAAATGGAACTGCGGGAAATGGATATTTTCCCTAGAAAGACTCCGTAAATACAATATTATGCAAAATTAAACTTAAGTTTAGAATACGCTAATGAACATAGCGCATTACAGATATTATAGTTTATCAGAGTCGGTTTATCGGAAGCTACTCGTATATGTATAGTTATTACGTATGTTATGTTAGTTTTTATGTTTCGAGGACGAATGATTATTGAACGAGTATCGGATAACCATCGCGTTTCATTAGAAACAATCGATTAGTCTTGGTCCAATTTTGTTAGCTATTTAACAACATTCGCATAATGGGGTTTATAACGTTTCTTGTATAACATTACTCAAACAAAACTACATAAGACTTACAGATAAATATTACAGTGCCGACCTTTTGCATTTTGTTTCTAATAATGAGATTTTACATTACAGGTTTAGAATAGGCTTTCAACGATTATTTATTAGTGATTATTTCCTTTGATTATTACAGTGTTCAGTTTCTGTGAGATCTGAATGCGCTTGAAGACAAATTGGTGTTACATTGAGTGTAGGCGGGGATTGGTTTTCATGGAATATTTACAGTTAAGTACCCACTTTATTGCAAGAAGTAAAGTACACTAGTTTAACCAATAAGTTTGTAATGATATTATATCAAGTCTTTACATTTAAAAGTACGTATACAAGACCTACATCTAGGAGGCCAGAAATAATTAAGGTGAAATAAAAAACCAAGTCTTTTTGACTTGGTTTGTCCGAAAAACTTAGCCAAGCACTTGGGAGTTTTAATTGCCAAAGATAACTAGTGTCGATGATGACACACTGGCTTTTAAAATCTATTCTCGCTTGAGGTATTCGGTATTGTGACCGCGTCTCACCGTGTGAAGTGACGTGTAGTTTATGATTTCCGCAGCAAAATAATCGTCAGTTGTACGAAGCGAAAAAATAAACAACAAGTCTCGCGGGATCTCGCGCTAGAGAGGCGTCATTTTTTTAACAGTCAACCACCGTTACCGTTCAATGTAACATTAGAAATATAACGTTACAACGCTATCGTTATTTATATGTTAGCGTTTTATAAAAGTCTGTTATTTCACGTTAAGTACATATAAAGCAATGTAGACTATTTGCCATTTACAAAAAAAATAAAACGCTAATATGCAGTTGCAATTTCAACAATATAACACATTAACTAGGTACTGTTATTATTCTTAAGCTATATAAATGGAGTATCGGTCTTCCCAAGCAAGCGCATGACGATTAGAATATTGTGATTTAAACAATGCAGATGTGAATATCACTCAATGCGAGAAAAACATAGGTACTCTTTGTTTATTATTCTTTCCAAAAATTGTCGTCTTGTTTGGTACTGTCAAAATGTGTGGAATATTACCTAGTTTCAATTCAAATGACACCATATCTTTCGACGAAGGAGCATTAGCTATTAGTATTCGCGTCCGTATAGATAACTGGTTACATATTTCATGGCAAACTGCTTATTATCGACGCGACTCGTGTTGTTGTAGCGAGAGTACGAGGTGTTGGGTAGGTAACGTGAACGTTGTCACGCGTGAGGGCGCGTCCCCGGGGCCTGTGGGCACACGCACCGCTGGCAGCCTCCGCCTCAGCGGTGATCGACCACCTCGGACCCACTATAAATAAACATCACGGTGAATACACCCACCCCCGACCACCGTGTATCACCTCTATCCTTCGATCAACACGCCTTATGAAATTTATTTTAAGGCCTGTCTAACTAAAATGATTAAATTAATGTTTATTCAACCATGTTTCAATGAACATCGAAATATTTATGAATCAATTTTATTTACAAGATCTATAAACTTGTTCTAAATACCCGCATTCTCTTATTATCTTCAGTTCAAATAGTTTGCTTAAAGATTATGCCTTTTATTAATACAAAGAGGATCTCTGTAAATGTTTTCAGAGACGAGCAACAAACAAGAAAATAATAGCTTTTTTTTTGTTTAAACTATTAGCATAGGTATCTACATAAAACATTTTTTCCTTGTTATATGTATTGTAATACGTAGTATAAGGTAAAGATTGCGTGAGATCTAGTTTTTATACTATCTTATAGTTGCTAGCAAATATTTAGTTAGTGACTTAGTAAGATAAAACTCTCATTAATACTGTGTCAATACTAACGACCTGCCCTGGTTTTTCTTAGGTGGAAATTTATAGGATAATAAAAATTATGCTCGCCTTATAAAATTGTCGATTGGAATTTAGAGTTTGCCCTTTAAAGTCTCGTAAGTTGATAATAAAGTTAATTAGTGAACGAGCCAATAAGCGTAATTAGTTGTAATTGTCCCCAGATTTCGTTTCAGGTATACTGTAATCATTTGTAGTATTTTAGAGACATATTAAGAAAAAACGTACGAGAAGGTGAAAATGTACTTGAACATCGTTGTGACGCGACTAGGAATTTTGTTTATTAGTAAACAGAGGCAATGCTATTGATACTCAACATGGTAAAAGAAAACACACACGTAATCTTTGTCACCAACATTTCCCTAACTAAAACAACGCTCACTGTAAACTCCAAAAATAATTCGACGCCTGAAATTACAAGTGAGAAGCAATATTTGTGCACATTAATTCTAATTTTAAAATAAACAAAATTAACTTTTATCTACACAATGAAAACGCGCGCGCAACCTTAAGGAATTATTCAATAGGATTTGGCGTTATCTCGGCGCAATTAGCTACGGTGCACCGAATGGGGAGATTATGTACTTCGAGCGGATTCATTTACAGTTCGCCCACAGCCCCGGATATTTGCGTTATAAGCATAATTAAGTGAAACACATCTATCCGGATTGCTTTCATTCAAACGTTCGATCACGTACGATGCGGGCCAGTCTCAATTTTTTAACTTGTCTAGTTTCATAAATATTTTTATTTTTTTTTACACCTGGGACAGGATATTGATTACCTTCAGATCGTTCTTGGAACAATTTCATCAATGTGTATTTTGATGCCAAGTATTTGCCTACCTACTACAGCATAGAAACGCGGTATTTAGGGCAATGTTACTAACATGTGGTAGAACCGAAATTGGGACCATTTCTGGAATGAGTCAATCGAGTTATGAGCCTGCTTAGTTAGTCATGGGAACAACAAAATACTAAAACACTTCTTTTTGTGTTTGCATTACTGAAGCACACGTAAATATGTTTGAAATAGAAACAAACACACTGAATGACAGAATGCAATTAGTACCTACGTATATGAATAATGTTACTGTGTTACAATGGAAGCAATATTTCTCATTATAATAATGAAGCTGAGATGGCCAAGGTGGTTAGTTCTCATCTTTAAGAAACTCAATAGACACGAGAAATGTTGTGTTGTTTGTTTAGATTCAGTTCATCTGCTGAACATCGTCACATTTCATGTTATTTGCAGTTATGATGACTTCACAATGTTTAGAAATAAATTGTTAAATACTAAACATTATAATGTGTAGGTATGACGAATATGCACAATCACAAAATGGATCGGAGGATGTTTGACCTTGTGTTCACATGACATTCATTGATAGTTAGGATTTATATTATATACTAGTTATGAATATCAGAGTTATTTCGTAGAATTTGTTTCCTTGTTTTTTATTAATATTGAAACCTTCATTATTATCTCTTAATTAAGTCCAGGTGTCCAGCATTATGCTTTATAGTCTTTTGTATTGTGAAAATAGGTATTCTGTAACTATATTTCTTTCATAATATTCTCATGATTGAATGTTCTCATTACCTTCTTATTTTTATCTCAAAAGACTTCATCTTTTCAAGATTAATGATTCACGGCCAAGACTGAAACGCTGGCAAAATTTCAAATGACCCTGACTGATAGCCTGAATAACATTTAAATGAATTTAATTTATTGCAAGTAATGTCTGTAGTGTCAAACTTAATCTGTAAAGTATAGGAAATGGAAAGTAAACTAAGCATTACTTGTCAATTAATCAAAGCCTATCGATGGGAGATAAATTTATGATACTGAATTGTTCTTATCAATTATTGGTCCCTATAGAACTATCATTTTGCTATAATGATTTGTCTGACAATTATTTCTACAAATAAAACAATTTAAAACTAACAATGGGCTATTTGTGAGCAAGTGCTAGAACTTAATTGTATTACCTATTCAAAGTAGCGATCAATAACAAGCCCATGTCTGGTGGTAGATGTTTACGAGTTCATCTGAAGATGAGAACCTAGGAATAGCAATAACTAACACAAAGAAGTATGATTCTAAACAAATTCTTATGCATACTTATTATAATGTGTTAACCAGAATTGAGTAACTGTTCTGTGATGATGTCATAGTTGAAGCTTAAAACACTATGTAGGTTTTGATTGGCTGTTGTAAAAATGTTGTAAAATATGACATGATTTTGCAATAATCCATCTAACGAAGCACTTACTACTTTAGGTTAGAATATTGTTTATAAATGATTTATTGCAGAATTAACTAATCTGTCATGTTCAATAATCTGAAAAGTAGGACTTATTTCTATGTACATCTGTTCTGAATAGTTTATCACACAGTATATAAAAGGTATGAAAGTAATGAAAAACTGTTTACATGTTTCAGGTAAACAGTGTACTTACCATTTGGCCCATATTTGTCTTGGTTCCTTTTTATTTGGTCTGGACTAAGGCCTTTGTCTGGGTCTGTACCGAAGTACCCTAAGACTTCTTCCACGGATTTCGAGTGAGCGTCCTCCATGGTGGAATTACTACGTTGCCGTCAGTTCTAAAAAAGCAAGAACAAAATATAGGTTAGAAATGACGAGTCATCATTATCAACTTGAAAGCTTTGAGGTTATGTTGCTTTTGTGCGAGAATTTTATATGCGACGTATTTTTATGACAATATTTTTTTTAGATTTTATGAAAACTAACTAGGTAAAGGAAATTAAGTTTATTTTTCCAGAAAGGGAAACATTTATTTGAAAGTCGGGTATTTTTTATGAAAAAAATTAAGAACAAAAGTCTGACAAATATAGATATTTAATTCCACATGTTTATTCGTATTTATTCTCAAAGGTATTTGTGAAATTAAGAATACGACTGTTGTTATTAGATTCTAACGAGTTATTTCCTAGATCGCAAGCACCGTTTGACCACTGCACCACTCACCAAGAAGTTTTTTTTTTAATACATGAGAAGTGTCTGTCTTATTTTAGTATTTCACTTATTTTTTTGCGTTCAACTCTTATTTTATAAAGTTATTACTAAAATTTGTACTAATTTAATACTTTTTCTCGTAAATATCATAAACGACACGAACACGTATCTAATCCAGCCGTCATTTTTTACGAAACTGACGTAGAAGAGGGGTCGATGGCAGCGCCACCTTTTACGCGGGATTGATACTATTTTTGTCAAATGAGACTTCTTTAATATCAAAATATTTTAAAATTCGGTAATAAAATTCAACAATCTAATAAATGTTAATGTTGTTGCTAGAAAATCCAAAAATAAGTTACATTTTCTTCATTTGAAAACATAATACAATTTACGAGCATACATAAATGTGGAGCCATGCTATAGGTTGAATTTGTACCACGTGACTCAAAGCTATTTTTATGCCATAGGCGCCTACAAAATGCGGTATTTTTAAAATTCTGAAATATGTTTCGCGTTATGTAACACTTATCACTTATTTATATATAATCACTAATTTCCTTTTGAAACTGGCATGACACTTAATTCGCACTTGGGGTTACTACACTCACGGTTGTTTGGTTTTATAGTGGTATTATGAAACTTACTGGAATATTTTTTTTCGACAGCGTCGGGAAGGAAAGAAGAAATAAGAGTGGCGCGGGAGATGTTTTCCCGCCGCGCCCCGAGTAGTGACTCCCGGGCGAAGAGCGACGATTTTAGAGCGGCGCGGGCGCGGTGGAGGGACACCGTCGGAGATTTCTTTAATTATTTTGGCAACAGTACTCGATGGCACAGTCGAGTCGCTTTCCAGGGTTGCATGTCGCACGGCGGCCGTCACCGACCGTCCTATGATGATCTTTTTATAGCGGTCGCTGCCCGGCTCGAGCTCCCGGAGCTTGTTGTGTGATGGTTACTTCTGTTTACGACTATTATAAAGGTTCGCCTTTTTTATTCAACACCATGTTATGCTTGCGGTTTGAAAGGATCACCGAAGTTATTAGACCGAAAGAGCTTTTAATAATCGTCAATCGACCGTGTCGGAAGGGATAAAAGAACGAAGAGCTCATACCATGGGTGTTTTATCATGATAAGCCCACACTGAACAAACATTAGCTTATCGCTATTTAAGTGGATTTCAGTTATCATTGCGAAATTAAGTTTTCAGATCGTTTTCAGCTTCAGTAGCTTTGCATTGCTCGTCCTTTCTGCTGACGTCAAAAGCGTAGTCTTGTAGCAAATTGAAATAATTATTTGTGGATGTTGATTATCAGGTGGATAATTATTAGTGTAGGTACAATTGGATCGTGGCCGACACGTCGACATTGATGTTTAGGTACCTGCGGTTGGCAAGATAAACTGTTCGATGACGCTGATCTATGATACTGAATATTTTCTCATCATATCTTCACCTAACAGATTGGACGGATCCGTCATAATCAAAATGATGAACTCGTAAATATAGGCAGCGCTCGTAATCATAGGCAGTAGGCGTAATTGCAATTAATATTTTGACTACGAGCTATGAAGTGTTTACGCCCATTGCAGATACAATCATGGAAATTAGGTTTTAGAAACTATTAGGTACATCATAGCAGTCAGGAATCATGCGGTCTCCAGATCATTGCATGATTATTATCTACCAAATAACCATGAAATGGTTTTTACTTACTTACATTATGTCAAAAAATGTCATTGTTTGTGGAATATTATTATTTATGATAATGTTTTTTGTCTGGGGTACTAATAATAAAAGCTTTATACAAAGGTAAATTATTAGGAAGCTAGCGAACTCACCATATTAACGTATAATGTAAAAAAAATATCGTTTCTCACGTTGGCTTTTCACAAAAATATGGTTTTGTATCTGACGTATAGTAATAAAAAAACAAGACCTGTGTAATGTCTTTTGAGAATTTAAAAGAGCGAGTTTACGATATCGATTTCACGGCAGCCACGGAAAAATGTCAACCTTGTGTGAAGTACTTGGAATATATTTAGAGTATTTTAGAGAGTGAAAATAGAAAACCGCAGGGAAACAGCTGAATGCCAATGTTAACGTTTATTTTAGCGTCTGGAAACGATAGTGTTTTATAGAATATGTTTCTGTGATTAGATTAGCATAAATGTGATTAGTTAAATCTGGCGTCTAGGTAAATTAATGAGGTACTCTGGGAAGTAGTTACCTAGTCTCTCTTACATGAAAATAATTCAGCGACTATTAAAACTTTAAAAGTTACCCACGCCAGCTAATAATTCGTAAAAACAAGATTTTATGGATCATAAATAAAATACATCAAAGGCTCATTTTCTATAACGACAATGTAGGAATTCAGTGTTCCTATGCGACAATTTGTCATGACTTTCGGGCTACACTAGGTAGTGGTCAGTGCCCAGTATTACATGACCCCCTCTTAGAAAGAATATATAGGGAATACAGGTCAGGCAATTCAGGGTACTAACTGTACTGATCACTGCAAAATATGTTGAGGTTTCATTGTGCAGGACCTTCGTACAAGTACTCGTATTGCTTAATCCATTTATAGGGAGATAATTAAAATTAAAATTGATAAGCTTTATGAAGTTACGCTGCTTGTATGGAAAAGTATTTGAAATGTCTGTAAAGTTTGAAAATGTCTGTCTGTAAAGTTATTTCAATTTTCTTTTGTTGTATCGAAAATCCCAAGTTTTAATAGAAAGGTAATACGGTAGGTATTACCTTTAGGTAAAGCTTTTAAGTATTTCTAATTGATTGGAAAAATTTCTTATGTTTTGTTAAATTTATAGATAAACTTCGATTGGTATTTCGGCTGCATGTGGATTTGATGGGTTATATGACTATATTCTTTAAATAGGGCAGGTATTGTTATCTGCTCAGCCTTTGTATACCTTAGGACGTACATACATTGGTACAAGTAGTTATTTGCTTAATTGCCTCCAACAATACATTGTTATATAATAACAACAGTTATTGTGGATATTTCTATAAATTGTTATGAATAACTAAAAATATCTAGCAATTTACCTAAATTGGAGTTGAATATCGTTTTAAATGGAAAAGTTTGGATGTTTATCGTGTTGTGATAGTTTGGTTTTGGTAATATTTTTGTGAAGAGGCAAATTTTTACGAGTTCTGCTTTATACGAGGATGTCCAATATAGGTCACCTAGTTCCAATTGTATTATAAGGTACCTTTAGGCTCAGTCTGTGATTGAAGGGGCTCGTCAATGGCTGTCCAATACCAGTCGGGGGCGCGGATCATGGGTAATGCGAACACCGGGCTCCCGATATATGGTAGTAGGAGGAACCGTAGGGTTTTAGTCGATAAGAGTCTTACATTTCCCTCTTGTATCCCCAGACAGACCCATGAGGATTTCCCCACGAAATAAAATAGGCTCAGTTCATGGCAGGAACTCTTTCAGTTTCTTCATCATATTACTTACTTGCCTTTCATTAAGGTAGTTATTAAGAAAGACTAAAAAACAATAGTGATAAAAGCTCAAAAGTAAGCCAATAGCAGAAGTTTCAGGTGTAATCGCCACCTTGTGCAACCGATGATTGAGCACACCACTTCAAGCCAATGTTTTCTTTGATCCACAGATGTGCTTCATGTTCTGATTGATAGTAATGGATGCGCATACACATGTGAGCCGCACCGGATGACTGCTTCGCAATAAATGATCGTTGCAGGTTTAACGAGCGATTAAAAATCACTCTAGCTCGGCTAGCGTACTATTTTATAGGCCATCAATTAATATCCACGTTGTCTGATATTTTAGGATCACTTCGTCATAGTTTATGATATCATTTAACTAATGTTGGTCCGCTTGTTTGCGTAATTACAAACTATAACTTATGGCAATAAGCAATATCTATCCTGTCTTTAATTGAGTATGTTTTCAAGGCTAAACTCCTGAATAGAGTTTCATGAAATTTGACAAAAAGGTATATTAACACAGCTACTTTTCACAACACAAGGGCAAAGGTGTGTCAATAGCAAAAATAATACAAAATATTTCTTTATTTCAGTTACTGTTTGAACCCAAAGCCTTCTATGATTTAAATGGCACACAATAAAACATATGATTTCGATTCACTTGTTAAATTATTGTTTACTTTATGTTTTATGTTCATTAAAAACTTTAATGGTTTCATATCAATACGTTTTCCCCCAATTATACTTTATGAATGGACATTTATCAAAATATGGACTGAATCTTTTAGTATTTCTTACGTTTCTCTTTGTACGTATGTTTATATAATTTGTGTTGGATACCTGCATTGCTACACACGCTGCGTGTACGCATCCGACCTACTTCCGATGTGAGATCGTTGACTTGCAATGTGAAATGAAGAAGTAGGTTTTGTTGATGTTGGCACCCAGTATAAATAGTATGCAGTTTTCTGCAACCGGCTCATTGGTTAGCTTCGGATGTTTCATTCACCTGAACAATGCTAAGGAATTATTCATCTGTCTCTATTACTACAGAATGTTTTACCGACAATCGCACGTAGTAATGGTTGGTTTCATAATTTCAGTTTTTGATTGAGTTACATAAAGAAATACTATCCACAGTTGAGCTCTTCTTCGTAAACCTGCCCTGTTTATTAGGTAATGACTCACAGTTATGAATCAATATTTGGTTTGGTAAATGGACGCTGACGTTTTGATAGAAATTATATTTTCTTTTTCATTTTCACAGGACCAGATGTTCGTTTATGAGTCGGGCGGTTATGATAAACAGATATATGTAGTCGCTAAGCAAGATTGGACTTTGAGAGATACCTATCGACGTTCCGCGATTTGTAGTTTATAGGTTAGCAAGACTATATAGTTTCAGGTGTATTTTGGATTTGATTAAGATGTAATCATGGAAGATTTAGACATTGTTTTGAGTTCTATCTTTAGTAATTTTCTATAGTAGTGCGTGTTATATTAGGGAGTGTAACGATATAACATTAATCATATTTAGGGCGCGTTCTCTGACTCATAATTAAAGTTAAGTGGGCCCTAATCGTTCAATTATGCTCATATCGAACTACTAACGACCAATAAGAATATACTCAACAAAACGGATCAGTGGGACGAGCTTTTAAAATTCCTAGATAATTTAACGAGTACCCAGTTGTGTATGAACATATTATTCCGATATCAAATATAGTCGGCGTACTGAGCCATATCGTAAGGCTATTCGTCATCTAAAATAAACGGCCGAAGGTAATAATCAAAATAGAATAATCGTACTGAGGAGTGTCGTAATCGTCTGCTTTGGCAGGACTGAGTTGCGGTTTTTGGCGGACTACACGGATTTGGATCAAGTTCGTTATGCGTGTTAATGGAGAAAATAGCCGGTTATAGACAATGCCGGGCCGGCCTCGATCTATTTGGCGAAGAGATTTCAATGTCAAGTCATTAAATGATACATTTTAAGCTATAGGCACGTTTACAGTATAACATGTGAGAAAAGTTTAGATAACAGAAATCCAAGTGTCATTGTTAACCGCGAGCGAGCGTGTGTTGATAGATATGCTGGATATGCCAATGTTTTGAGTACCTAGGGTACGCGAAGTTGTTTTAAAAATCCGTCTATTCGGCAATATGTTATCCACCTCGTCAGTGTGTAATTTATAACATCGTATACGATGCAAAAACAGTTGGTTATTGTTTATTTTGAATTTGATTTTACGGTTTAGTAAACTTTATCTTACAAAATATGTAATATTTTATGTGTTTCTATTGAAAAATGTGTACATTTGTTTTCGTTACCATTTATTTTAACATTGGCGCGGGCGCATGAGCTTACAGTCACAACTGACATCTCTCGAGGGTCACGCTGTGACGTAGGCCTGTTTAAAAGACATTTTAAAATACCGCTACGTATTTATATAACATTTATAGCGTATCTTCAGTTAATATAATAATTTTATGACGGCACGTATTGACGTCAGAGTATATTAGGTGCTTTGTTACAATATTTTGTGGTTTAACAATCTGAAATGAAGAGTATTTTTACAGCTGGCTGTAACTGTATAGAGTAAACATCGCTATCTGATTTCAACTTATGAGCATCGATTGGATAGATGAAGTTTTTATTGATATTGAAGTATATTTTTTAAAAGTGTTTTGGGTATTTTCCACATGGCAACGTATTTAAAAGAAGAAATTATTTTACAAAAATTAGGTTACCTAAATGATTATTTAAAATAGGTATATAGTGTGAATGTAAGTACTTACGATTAATCAAAATACTAGCTTGAACATTTTAACGTAATATTTATTGATATTACTTAATAAACCGATATTTTAAATAAAGAATAGAAGCTCCTTTGTAAATGAAAAAAATAAACAAGAGTTGATAATTGAGTGGTGCAATGGTCAGCAATTTGAATTCCTCACCAAAATATCTTTAGCTCATAATATATCTAGCACATAATCTCGTTCTACGTCATACCAAAAAAGATGGCGCTTGTGGCCTCCACATGAGATGTTATGATTTTTTAATTTATTTGTTTTCGTAATGTTATGAGTGGTCACAAGCCAGTATTACTAGGATATATAAAATTTATGAAAGGTTTCAAATAAATATTGTTATGTTAACTTTATTTTTACAATTTACCACTTATAGATATATTTCACTACTTTTATAATACATTTTCTAAAATACTTTCTATTCACTATCGAGACACATAAACTATTGTGTTGCAGTTACTTTAATACCACCTCTATAAAATTTTCGTTCCTGGTAACACTGGCTTATGTAATCAAATCTGCGTGTTGGAGCGGTTGCTATTTTTCAAGACGATAATTTTTCACATCTCATTTTTATCGCATTCGCACTGAAATGGTCCGTTTACTCTTCAAATATGAAAGCACATTCCGCAAGTGGGGCAACACTGAACAGTCACTGCACAGATATCACAGTCCTCCGTTGGTGGCACCGATGACAAACAAACTTACCGTATCACTTTATCACTTGGTCCCTTCACTGGTATGTCAGATACATAAAAATGTATTTTTTGTTTAGTAGGTACTATCGGGTGGAGGTTGCGCGCCCCATGAGGAAAGCGTCGAGAGTGCGCGCGCCGGGCGCGGGAGCAGATTGCCGCCCTCTTTTATAAGCTCCGTTGTGGGCAGCGGGCCCGCTGCCAGCTACCACACTCTTACCAACATACGCACTCTTGCGCACCGCACCGCTACACGACACATAACCCTTAACGCCGCGCGTTAGAATTCAATATCGAATAACATTTATTCCTTCGTCAGAAAATAAAAGTTGCTAGTTCCGTAGTCACTGATAACATTTGACGTTACCTTTAATTTACAAATTACTACAAGTAAAATGTACATCATTAATTGTTAGCTTAGACCTAAATTGATCTCAGTGTGACGAGAGGTAATTAATTATCGTGACGTAAGAATTTTAATTTGTTTATTAGCTAACAGGATTGTTAACATTATTATAGTAATTTAGTTTGCTGAGTTTTGCGGTCGATTGACGCAATTCCATGTTCTGCTTCACTGAAGAATGGCTACTTGCTACTTAGTGTGCTACGAAGTGCTACGCCGTAGCAGAGCTTGATTGAGGTCTACTATCATTAAATATGTAACTATCAAAACGTAATATATTATTACTTTTTTGTTTCAATATTTTAAAGTGAAATTTTGTGTAAGTTAGGTACTTAAAGCATCGTTTTGGTTTTTACTGTTGGGATGTTACAATTGGGAATTAACCAATTAATTAATTGACTATTAACCAATAATTCCAAGACGTAATTTCGTTAAAGGAACACTTTATTTAAAACCTGAGAATTTTTCAATTAACTGTGGCATTCGACTTTTATTTGCTTTGAAACCAATAAATAGTTATTCAATTGAGTTGGCAAAAAAGTGACGACATAATTTACGATTGTCATACAAAGTCTATAGGGAGTCGCGTTTGAACAGGTCATAAAAAGTGTGACAATTGTTTTGTGGTATATTAATAAATAAATATTTTAAATGTATATTTTTATTCAAAGTGTTACTAGGTTTTTCCATCAGGAATTTCTCAGAATTTCGCAGCTTCGGAGTCTGGATTTGTGCCCGGTTGATGGCAATGGGCTCGCCCCCTATTACATGGGACTAAAAACATAACTGGCGAAATGTGGGTGTACTAATTGGTACACCTCTGCCTAACCCTTAGGGGATTACAGGCGTGATGTTATGTATATTTTTATTGTTTTGCGCTACGTACATTATGCATGTGGTATGTGGCTGAACCTGACGCCTCTGCCTAATCATGGCGTTATGTTAAGTTACAGTATAAGTATTATTACCGTAGCTATAGTATGGCTGCCATTACTATTGTTATACTATGTAATAGCTTTAAAGCATAGATTTAAAAATGGGACAATTCTACTAACTTATGAGAACGATCGCAATCTAATCTCAGTCTATCAAAAATGCCTCTAATTTACATACAAATTAATATAAACGTTTCAAATGTAATCGCAATCTCATCTTATAGACAATTAATCAATAAAGAAAAAATGAATATAAAGGAGGCATTTTTGACAGATTGAGACAGATTGTTACCCCCCGATTGCCCTTTTATAACGCCCCTCTGGGTACACAAGAAGTGGTCTGTAATCTTATTTAACTACAAATCCCAAAAACATTTACAAAACAAACAACCACTTCTCAAAGTTAGCAACTAAGTAATCAGATTTTGTTTGGCTACGAAATGGGGCTACGACGGCCTACGTCGTAGCAGGACTACGTAGCAGGCCGTCAGATACGGGTCAGTTATTACGTCATTGTTAGAAAATGTTATGAAAGTATGTTCTGAAATATCTTCTTTATTTATTATTATTTCAATAACATAACTTACTAAGGCCAAATTTTTAGAATCGTTTGCAATTAATGAATGATTTTCCATTGTATTTTTATTTTACATACTTCCATACTAACATTATAAATGCGAAAGTAACTCGTGCCAGTTTGTCTGTTACGCTTTCATGGCTAAACCACTGAACCAATTTTTACGAAATTTGGTACTGGGTAAGTTTGAACCCCAAGAAAAGACATATTTTCATTCCGCGACTTCGTTTGCGTCCGCCTTAACCAACATTTACGCGGGCGAACTTAAGGGCAAAGGCTAGTATTGAATATTTAACTATGACACGCAGTTCCGTACTACTTTAAAATATAGCCGGTATGACGTGAAGCTACGTAAGCCATCCACGTGTTTGTACGGCGACGTAGCACCAGGCTAGCGGCCTTGGCTTTTTATTTATTCACAAGTTTCAACAAAAGTGTAGGAGGACACTTTTTAACATGCAATACTCACCCTAGGTTTGCTCATTATGTGGCCACTAGACCATAATTGGTACTGGAAGAGGACAATGTTTGATAGGGTCCGATAAAAAAAAAAGAATTTTAACAGAACAACAGAAAAAAAAATCGAATTCGAATTTCGAATTTTTTTTTGTATGTTTTTTCTAGTCTGAGTTGTACCACTTCTGGGCAAAGGCCTCCTCCATTATATCACCATGTGAATTTTAGTTTTCACTGTCATTTAAAGGTTCTATACATATTTTAATTTGTCTTATTAAACTTCGTACGTTCTTGGTAGAGGTCAGAATTGCCATGAATTTATGGACGTTCCTGTCATAATTTTACATACAAACTTTACTATTACGGATCCCAAATCTTGAGTATACTAATCCGCGTGTGTGTTTGCGCACACACTTGTGCACTATCAATTTTTTGTGCACACTTGGCTGGTCTCCATTTCGATTGGCCACCGTGACCGAAATTAGGTCGGAAGAAAAAAAAAATTAAATAAATAAAATGTAATAAAGAACTTTGTTATAGTTAAATGTCATCACACTATCAGTTTCCTCACAGCGGTTTCCTGCATGACATCAAGATCAAAGGTTTCATTTTACATATTAATATTTTGACATGTGATAGATATAATCTGTATAATCCGTGTTAACACGAATAATGAAGAAAGAAAACTAGTTACCTATTTATTGTGTTGTTATTTTTTTTGTGGCTTCCTTATTTATTGTTTATGTAGTAAATTACATTTTAGTATGATCGAAGTTAAAGTTCAGGCATTTATTTCAATCAGACCATTTACAGGCACTTCTGAATTGTTATGGAGTTGGCTGGTTAGGCCGGTCGTAGATAGGCCTTTATGGAGAAGAACCAGCAAGGAACTCAACGGATATATGACAGAAATTAAAGCTCAAAATATGGAAAAGTTTACTTTATAAATATTGCTCAAAATTTTCCATCTTACGGTTGACGCGTTAGCAATTCGAATTCGTACCATTAATCACCTAACCAAGGCTCATAAGCGGTTAGTGGTTACGGCAGGAGGATGTGATTTAAATGTAGCCAATGTTTCTCTTTCAATACCTAGAGTACTACGCTTATGACATTATATTGAAAACATATTTTTTTATAAAAAAAAAAAACATTTTTTTCCCTATTATTATTCCACTTCAGGGCAAAGGCACTATAAGCCTAAGTTTCCTCAAGAAGTTTTGCTTTACCGATGTCAGTGATATTGAAGATAAAGATCGAAGTACATTTTTGAACTAGAAAAAGTCACATTGGTACTTGCCCATGCAAGGTTACAAACCCATAGCCTCATGCATGAGAGGCGGGCGACTTAACCAGTGAGCCATTGCGATTCCCCGTTTTTTTGAATATACATACATGTATTAAAAATTGTTTCAAAATAGAATTATTAGTGCTAAATTGCTCAAATTACTATAGACGGCTTCCGTAAAAAAAACTGACTGTCATTCAGTATTCTATTAATAAATTCCGTAGAAATCTATCTAATGGTTGCATTTATATAATGTCTAGCAAAATAGTCAACTAAACGACCATTTTTTCAATTCCTAAATGGCGTCATTAACATAACGTATTAATATTCGTGTCGTCAATGTACTCGTACGTAATGATGTGTTTCGCAAGCTCTCACGCGCACGTACTTTTAATATTATCTAGAAGAAACGTGAGGGGTGCTGCACGTGAACTGGGATGCGTCGGTGAAACGCATGCGCCTGTTACTATGGTTTCAATGCCAAGTACCGACCTATACTTTGGGTAAGGTTGATTTATAGGTATTTTTCCACTGTCATACATGATTGATAGAATAGTTTTAGTACCTGTTGAGATTATTCTGATTCTTATAAAATATTTAGTTTTCATTCAAATTTACTTAATAAGACTAAAGTTATAGAAACGAAGTGAATTATAGTTTCTAGGTAACAATAGAAATGATTTTTTTTATCCATTTGTTATAACAATTCTTAGTTTCAGTTGCCATAATAAAAATCTATAGGGACTGTTTTTTTTTATTTTTAAACTAGTATTAGAAAATATAATTTGTATGTTCACAAATAAACTTAATATATTATATACTAATTACTCGGCTACTTTTGGCCATAGAAATAATAAACCTTATATACTAACATGTATATTACAAGAATATACCTAGTTTCCTTTCAATCAGTAGGCGACGTATTGGCCTTGCATGTAACACGGGCCATTACATAATGATTAAATAGTCCTTTAGTTGTCACGGACTACATCAACGGAGACAAAGAAAACCTAGAAACACACGTATGTCTAGTCAAAGACATAACTAATCTACCATTAAACAGTTTAATATGACATTTTATTATTCAGATATAGCTATGAATCTTACCTCAACCACCATCTAAATATTTATAGCTAATGATTGCAATATTGTCCACGTGTATGCACTTTTGTTCAGTTTCCGTGTCGTGCTCTCGCCAATTTTTCTATTGGTATATATTTGGCAGTGCTATCAGACCATAGCTCTGAGCTTGGCATGGCCGGCTGGGTCTGCATCATTGCCAGCAACATTGTTCCCCACCAGACACTAACGTGTATTGCGCACACGTCTGTCAAGACCACTATTAATCTTCTCAAAGACTGTGAGTTTTTCTAGACAGACGCTTTTCTGGATTATAGCTGAGACAGTTCGGGGCAAAGTTCCAGAGCGAGGTCTATCGACATTTCTATGTTTTGCACCGCTTTGGCATAAGAACGGATGGAAAAGTTTTGGCTATTTTGGGCTGAATATTTCCGTGCAGTACGCATGGGAAAATTTATTTTTCAATAATTTATATTTGTTCCTGTTAAGGAAACCCACTTACCAAAGGTTATCTGTTTAGTCAGTTGCACCTCTCCTAGGTACGGTAAATCATCCGCTGCCGGATGTGAGGTAGTCTGGAAATACATCCCATAGTAATAACAAGAACCCATTCACGTTTCATAATTTATGTTTGTTTAGAATACTAACTCGTTACGACGGATTACGATTATGATCTGTTATCTAAATTGCAATATATTCTGCTATTTTAGACTGTTTTTGTATAAAATCAATTTATGATATCGTAAACTAAAAATGTTCAACGAATATCTGGTGAGAACTCTTCTATAGGGTTTGGGTGAAACATTCGCACATTTGGGTATTTTGTTTATTGTTCCACATCACACACGTGTTTATCTGCGCACTGGTGGCTCTAGATTTGGATTTTATGGATCTATGATAATGGCATCTACAAACGACAATAAGTGCGTTAGATACAGCTGTAAATAATGTTTAGCTTTTATCGGTATACAAGGGTCGGCAGGTAATTCCTGGCGGCGCGCCAATCTAGCCCACGCACTCGCTCGCCAACTGAGCGACTCACAGTAACCTAAACTGAACCTTAACGTTCCAAATTTTAAGTAATATTTCAAATGTTTGTCTAGCAAATCTTGAAATTGATGTCCAAATCTCTACTGCCATCTGCCTTGAGCCATGTATTTTTATTTTATCGCGTTTATCGCTGGGCCATCGTGAGTTGTGTTCGACAATAAATCACGACTCGCTGAAGTGTTGATGTTATGTGCAGGGAATGTTATGAAAGATCGGTATTAATACCTTAACATGTTCAACAAAACGAAGACGAGTGATGAATTAAGACGAAATGGTAATCCATCATTTGAACATGAAAAGTAAAGTAGCGTAAAGCGTAATCCATTTAAACTGACGATAGAGATCGTTTAATCTCTTTATATATACAAAGGAATTGTATATTACATTACATTTATTATGGATGTGTTCTTAATTCAGTACGTAGATAAATTGCTTCAATTTATTTCTTGGCTATGCAATAAATATGTACGTAGTGAATATGATAGTTATCATTTAATATTCTGATATAAAGTGCGTCTTGGTAAGATAATGTTGGTACAGACTTGAGGTCGCAACGAGCTCACATGTTGTGGGGCTCTCAGCGATGAAGACTTTGACATTTCCTACATTGATTTTGAAAACTGTCTTTGATTTTGATGTCTTTTTGAAATCTTGCTATAGACTCCTGGATATACAGTGTCCTATGCACAGTTTTTCATCTGCATGTGCAAGAATGGTTGCTGGCTGAATGATTACTATAGATACATTCTACATATAAGGCTTTTGTCTACTGGTTTGTAAATGTTCTTAAAGTTCAAATTTAAACAACACTTTGAGTGGCACTCCACTCTAGGCACGTCGCGCTCAGTACATGTTATCGAATCTAAATTAGAATTCTATCCGCAGCTAAGTGGAATCAGCCCTATGACGTGTATTGAGCTCTCTTGTACGTATTGACATTCCTTTAACTTTTCAAACTGAAACTGTTATTTCAGGCTCTATGTGTCCATTTGTCTGTTGTTTTTTAGTGAAAATACGATGAGTTATGGTAATAGCAAGTGAAAAGCGTTCTTACATTCAAGCTCGAGCCTTCTATCTACGTATAGGAGTAGTTTGTATTTTCTTGAGGTTTTAGAGCGAGGTGGTTCGAACCCTCATCTTACCTTGACTTACCGGTGTCACGATGCTTTCCGAATTGTCCATGTTCCATATTCCTTCATATTATATTTTTATTTATCCGTCGACAGCGACGCGGACGAATTTTTTGATGCCCTATGAGATTTTTCCTCTCTGCCTTTTTTTTAAATTGTACATATTTTACATTTACTTTAAGGTTTTATGTATAGGTTAATTATTGTATAATACAGACAGAAATAAAAATCCTTGACAATTCATAAGTCCCCATATTACTTAATGTCCACATGCTCACTGTAACGTGTTCCATATATTGACATTAGATATCCATAGACGGGACTATTTTTGTATTCCTTGCGCGGGACAACATTTTATTATACCAGGAATTAATTATCAGTAATTTCTCCGTAGCAGCCTCGGAGTCTGGATTTGTACCCAGTTAATGGCAACAGGCTCGCCCCTTATTACATAGAACTTAAACATAACTGGCGAAATGTGGGTGTACACCTCTGCCTAACCCTTCGGGGATTACAGGCGTGATGTTATGATATGTTTTTTTTTTACCCTGTGTTCTGTGTTTACTACCTCCTAAGTTACCACTGCTGTAGTAGTAATAAGTATCTCATAAAATGTGAAATTTATTCAATAGAGTCATACATGTTGTTACGACACGCAGGCCTGTTTCGTTACGACGACATCATAAGAAAGTGTACGTAAGGCCAGCGTCACATTACGGGCCGGCCGCGCTCCGGCGAGCGTGCGACACACGGTTTCAACTTGACACGTCGCTTTGTCCCACTGAATAAGATGAGCTAATCAGAAATAGCGATCGACGTATCGTAACGTAGCAGTTATATTTGGGTATAATTAATGCTGTATTTATTATTAGTGCTGTAGGTCCCTGGTAATAAGACATATTGGGTTACTTTTTCTCATATTATTTACATCTATACTAATATTAGAAATGAGAACATAACTCTTCCTGCTAGTTGCGCTGTCATAGCTAAACCGCTGAACCGATTTCGATGACATTTGGTACGGAGTAAGCTACTTTGTAATGGGCGACATCGTCTGTGACCCCAATAGACGACATTCATGCAGACGAAGTCGCGGGCAAAAGCCAGTTTTGTTTTAATCTCACACCAATCCTGATGCAGTAATAATGGACTAACGAAAGAAGGTTATTCATGGCTACGGGCTACGCCGTAGTCTTATATGTATTGTGGGCATATGTACCATATATGGATTGTGTCGTAGCAGGTACTAAAACGCACTCTGCCTAGAAAAGTCTGCTTAATACAGTGCAGTAACTATTGGCGATGATGGAATTGTTTAAAAAAAATAGTCTATTCTAAAAACCAAATTAGCGGTTTCGGTGAACATACATTAACTTTACCAGTAAACCTATTGGCTAGCGAACGTCCCATTAACATTTTGTAGTTCAGAACGTACTCTGAAATTCAATTTTAATTTAGTTAAAGATTCATTTCGATGAGTTATGTGACACTAATTGTTGACGCTTCGTTTTCAGTTAATTCTCAACGCTTCCTGACTGTTGGTTACAGACTAGCATCATAATGTTATCATCTAAGCAAGTGAGCTTTATTTGTACTGTGAAATATTAAACTTTGTGTGATATTTATAAAACAATACGCCTATATTCACCGAAGGGTTATGCAGAGGTGTACCCATTAATACACCCACATTTCGCCAGTGTAATAGGGGGCGAGCCTATTGTCATCAACCGGGCACAAATCCAGACCTTGAGGCTGCTACTGAGAAAAAAAATCATTGATCTAATTTTCACGTTCACAATAACGCAAAACTCATAAGCAATGATCGTAGGTGTTACATATGAATTCCAAACATTAACTAGAAGCGATAAGTAAGATGCAAACACACGTCAGAATGTACGATGGAGATGCCGATACATCGGATTTATAATTCCTAGTGTGTTTTTTGTGTAAGTGCATGTTTATGACGTGCTCTTGTCGTTTCCAGTCTGTTGTAAAGCTGTGTTGATGCAATGGTGCTCTACTAGAAATACAATGGGGTAGTCAGAGAAATAGAAAAATTGTGAATGAGTTCTCTTATAGCATGAAGATTGAGAGTTTCTAAGTAGGTGTTTTGTTATATATTTTTATTTACTTCACAATGTCATCAGATTTTTATAAACTTGGAGCCGATTTTACAATTTCGAATAAGTTTTAATAAAGGATGAAAGCAATTTGTCGCAATATTTAATTGCGACAAATTGCTTTCATGCAGAAATATAGTTAAACCTGACCATGCTTTGTTGTGGCTTAATCTGAGAGATGAAGTCGGTATAAACTCGTAAAATTACTTTCGTTGTTAATATGCAATGTAGTGTATTTTAAGACAAACCATCGACTACTTTCCGAGCTTTGCGGACGTTAACATACGGAAGCGTAATTTTTATTTATAAAGAATAGGATATAAAAAATATGTCAAACTGTAATTTATATTCTTCAGGTAAAAAATATCTTGCTATTGAAAAATCGGCCCTTGCACAAGCAAGAATAAGTCACAGTGCGACGCTTGGATTTGTTCCATAAACATATACCTTATAACCATTTTTATATCCTCAAATTGTTGCTTGTTATCTATTTTATATCAATCTCCAATCATCCCCATCTAATATTAGACAAACCATTCTGATCTAAATTCAGTACATTGTAAAAAGAAACCGGTTTCAGCACGTTTTAATTCGGCAAAGTGTAAAAGAAGAAAAGAAACAAATCGGTTTATTTAAAAGTTCGAAGATAACACTTAAGTTTAGTCATTGATCTAAAATTAAAGTCGGCGGAAGTCGGCAATTAAATACGGCGTTTACTTTAGATTGTAGCGTCATTTGCGAACTTTTCATTGCTTTTCTTTGAAACTGAATGAAGCTGACCGGCATGACCGTTACATTGCATTTGCTCTCAGATAAGTATACTTTTATTAATACTAATAATATAAAGAAGAACAATTGTTTGTAAAAGGTAATCTCTGGAATTACTGGTCCTATAATAAAAAATCTTTTACTGTTAGGAAATTTGACTATTGCCGCGTGGCCTGTTATGGTAACCTGACTTAGCAAAGTCAGGGTTCTAAGGTAGTATTTTAATTATTGTAGTTGTGTTTTAAGGTCTTGGAATAATTTCTGGGATTTTCAGTGTTATTTTTGAGTTTACTAAAATCAAAATATTACCGAAGTCAGAAGATCAACTGGACATTGTTCTTTACGTTAGAAATCCGAACTCTTTACACTTAATTGTGAGAACTTGGTTACCTATTCAGTATTGCATAATCTATGTGTATCTTCACTATGTAGAGTGTATGTGTGTGTAGACACGAGTGGCAAGAGAATCGATACCAAAGGATGTTTTTAGACATCAAATCTGGGCAATCCCCTGAACTATTTTCGACTGTGGCTATAGATAAATCTTGGATTTACTATTGCAATGTGCAAACAAACGCTCAAAGTCACGTATAAATGCTTCAAGACGTGGATTATGAGATCAAGATATGCAAAATGTATTTTATTTTGAATCCTGGTCATATTTTTCATGTTGTGAAAGCACCAGCGCAAGATTTTTGTCCAGTAACAAACAGTTTGTGTGTGATGGTATGTGTGCGCCACACTACTAAATATTTCTGTTAGGAGAAACGCTACATTAGTCCCGAGTTTTTAGGTTCCTTAAAATAGAAACTGAGCTGTCACTGGAAGAATTATAAATAAAACAGCTGTTACGTAACGAGCAATAATAAAAAAATCACAGCAACGACGGCTAAAATAGTAGCAGTGATTGGACCATGTTATGACTTTCCTGTCTTGCAGTTTGGCTAATTGTGAATCAATCTAAAATATATCCGTCGGATGTTTGTTTACGTAGTTCTGTTTGATTAATGACTTCGGAACCTCGGGATACCATTCAGTCATAGTAGTTTGATTATAGAATCAGTTGATGATTTGTTATCCAATGACGAATGACGTAGTTTTTTCCTTTTGGAATTCCTTATTTAGTTAGGAGAGAGCACAGCAGCTGCATAAACCATAGACATAATTGTTTCTCTATGGTTTATGCAAAGACACAGATAACATTAAGCGTTTAAGAAACCATAAACGAGATAGACACAAAATGTTGTTTCGCCTTGTCAAGATTAAGAGGGCAAATGAAACGATCGTAAATTCGCTTGAGACCGAGAAGTACTCCCACTCGCAACGCATATGAGTGTTGTTATAATAGAATACTTTAGAGACGCGTAAAACAATAATTAATTTAAAAAGAAGTGTGCTGGCACTTGTCCATTGAAAAATTCCGCGTCGGAGCGGGCGGGTACAGCCGCGTAGCCGTCGGCAACTGCGGGATGTGTCCAATGTTTGTCAAACTCAAGTAATAAATGATTATTTCACATGTCTCTGTGTTAATTTACTAAAATCAGTTACTAAAACATTAAGCTGTAAATCTTAATTTAACATTTTGATTTATTTCGCAGCTTTATTACTTACTCTTTTAAATTTTATGTTTTGCGAATAGGGCTTTTTTTCAGCTTGCTCATTATGTCACCTAATTATTTGTGGCTAAGTGTTTCTATTTAATAAATTGCTAATTTCCATTAGATACGCACCTATAATTACTGAGCCACGTGTATACACCCAATAAATTCAGTTTGTTAGTCATGAGCCCCAATATAATCTGTTTACTCTCACTGCGATTTTATAATGCCACAATAAATTTCAATGTACCCAAACATTAAAGTCTACGCAGCTGTAATAAATGCTTACGTCCGTTTCTATATATTTTTCTAATACTTCCCCTATGCAACCGCAATGCAAGCTTTAAAACATGAAAATCGTTTGTGGTATTCATTTCACGTGCAATTAATCACTAAGCTCGTAAACGTCTCTGTTGACCACACTTACACTTGACCGTTACAACAAACATAGTCATAATGACCACACTGCGTAAACTTCTAAGTATCAGCAACTTGTTGTTATGAGAACACAGTTCTGTGCTTTATACTTTAGCATAAAGCACAGAATTGTGTTCTCATAACAAATCTATAAAATAGATCTATCTATTTATCTTATCTGTTTAAAATAGTCTTAATAGAGCACTTTTGCTGGTCATAGCAATAATTAGACGTAATCCAGAATTCTTGCGTTATCGAAATAGTGTCAAGACACATAATTTTCTGCAGGCAATTGGACTTTACGAAAATAATCTTTTATCCAATTATTTTTCGGTATGAACCCGATGTTTTTATAAAAATATGAAAAGTAGGCAACAAAAATAAAATCAGGGTCACTGCATGTGAAGTTTAGTATCACGTGCGTCTACGTTCTATAAGATCAGGAAGAAAAAAAAGATTCGCAGTTTTCTTACATTTCGACATCATGATTTATTTCGCTCGTGATTAATTTAAAGTGAGAATACTACGCCGAATTTTCGTTTTTGTAGTAAGATGAGGCAGGAATGTAAGTTAATTTAGATAATATTTTAGTGAACATACCTATCTAGAGTTTTACATTTAAAATTATTAACCAATGATAATCTTATAGGAATAATGCTTTTTTCCTCAATGTATTTGTATCTATCTATTTTATGCATTATAATTAACAATCATCGGTGTGAGAATGAATTAGTAGATCAGCAGTGTTATTCTATAAAAATCTCCTTCGGTCATTTTAGGTGAAGTGAGCATGAGGTGAACTGTCAATTCTTAGGTGGAATTATAAGAATAGCACCGCAAGTCATTCATAATTATTTTTAACGTTTGTATTTAAAATTAATGTCGGTAATTAATTCTTCAATGTGTAGTTGCTTCTTTGAGCATTACCGAGACAACTAATAATGAAAATACTAGCCTCTGATTGTCTCACTGTAGGGCAAAGGCTTCTTCTCATACAGAGAAGGTACGAGCATTTATCACCACGCTCGCTCAAGGCAAATTGGCGATCCAGACAAGTACAAAAGTTTAAGGTGTTTTTAATATCAACGAAACCAATGTCTTACAAACTGTAACAAAGAACAATAATAATTACTGCTGCTTTTACGCTGTTGTAAAAGCAGCAGTAATTATTACTTTCTAAAATGAACTCTTTCTCAAAGAGCTCGTAGGTACTAAGGAAGTCTATCTTAATGATAAGAATGTTTATACTATGACCGCGGTGCATTCTATTGACGTATGTCTGCAATTCAACGCAGCTGTAAGCCTTGAATATATAAGATGAATTGCTCTAAGAACCTTAGCGAGTGACCAATAAAAATCGTATACGTCCGTCCGCGTCATGCGCGCTGCGTCAATTTACTCCCATATACCTTTACGTACGTCATTGTAGCAAAAACATTATACCTATGTGGTTATTTATTGAACACGGAAGTATAGAATAAGTAGGTAACTGGCATTGCTATGCCAAATAAGAATCATATGGTTATATACTTGTACCAATAATTAGGTCATAAAAAAACTTACTTTCTAAAAAAATTTCTTTTGTTGACTAGAATATTTACTTGCTTATGCTTATTGAACCGAGACAATGAGGTTATTGTGACAACAAGTTGGTAGCTAACTTAGTAATCTATCATTATACTAGCCTATAATTTGTGCCACTGCAGGGCAAAGGCCTCTTTCATACAAATGAGCCGCGTTTGCTCAAGGCGGAGGTTAAATGTTAAAAGTTGAATAGCGTTGTTTGTAAAATGGGATAACTAAATTAAACTACTGCCGATAGAGTGTTATTGTTATTATGCCCCCCACCCCCCGTCATTGGTATTTTTATTGTGCATATTACACCCCTAAGCATACGATAGTACAGGGATCATGGGAGTATTCAAAGTTTAGTGGACACATTTAAAATTTGTTTTCGTAAAAAACGTAGTGAAAAGTTGTAACTTTGATTTTCAAAATCACTTTCAGACTGGGAATAAGAGGATTCCCAGGTAGGAGGTAGTTGAAAAAAAAAGGTAATAATGGGTAGAATATGTGGTTTTCGGAAATGTGATTGGTCTCTTCACACCCGATACTAATTATAAGCCCAGGATTCCTAAACCGATGTCAGTGATGAGAAAGAAAGATAAACAAAGATAAACATACACATACATAACAACACGCCTGTAATCCCCGAAGGGTAAGACAGAGGTGTACCCATTAGTGCACACACAAAGTACACATGAATTGAGAAAGTTACATAGATACTCGTAGGTACTTGCCTGGTATCGAACCTGCAATCTCATTCAAGTTTGAGATGTATGATTCATTGCACACTGAATGATCTATCATTACCAGGAGTGATGAACTTGTTTTGTCCTACTTAACGAATGCACCTACTAGATGGTTCGGAACTTGTTTATAATATAAACACTTTTCAGTCATTATGCTAGCCCGTTAACGTTAATAGCCGTACAAAAGTTTTCCTTGTACTGTGGTCACGCAAAGTTTTTGTTATTTCGTTGTTTTTGTGTCCAATAACGCAAAAATTAACAAACATCAAAAATACAAAACTTTGTTTTTTTCTTTATAAAATGCGAAAATCGGATGGATGGGTATTTGTTACTTAATCACGCCAGAACGGTTGAACGGATCTGGATGAAATTTGGCACAAAGGTAGATTATGGTCTGGAAAAACGTATAAGCTGCCGGAAAAATGGTCGGTTCCCGTGGGAACGTAACAAGCGGGGCGAAGTCGAGGGCAAAAGCTAAAATAATGTTAAAGGACAAAGGTTTAAGTCTATCCAATTGCTGATAGGCTATTATTTATTTAAAAACAAAGAAAATACACGCAACAGACGAAGTAAACAAGAATAAAAGAAAGACTGAATACAAAAATACTTGATCGAGTTAGGACAAAAAAATAAAACGCATATTTATTCATTCGTAGTCCGCTACACATTGAGGACGCGAGGTAATTATAGCCCGCTTTCACTAAGGGTGGTAATAGGGTAGCTATACAAGTAACTATTTATAATACAAGAAAAAAATACATGTCAAAACTTATGGCATTCCTGCATGCTAGTTGTAATGTTACAAAAGAAACGAGGCTATTACTTATACTACACAAAACACAACATCACGTCTGTTACCTCCAAAGGGTTAGGCAGAGGTGTACCCATTAGTTCACTCACATTTTGCCAGGTAATAGGGAAACCGAGCCTATTGCCATAAACCGGGCACAAATCCCGACTCCTAGGCTGCTATTGAGAAATTCCAGATGGAAAAATGGACTGCCTCGTTGGTCTAGTGGTCGCAAGCGCGACTGCTGTGCATGAGGTCTTAGGTTCGATTCCCAGGTCGGGAAAAGTGTTATTGGATTTTCCCATCAGGAATTTCGCAGTAGCAGCCTCGAAGTCTGGATTTGTGCCCGGTTGATGGCAATAGGCTCGCCCCCTATTACATGGGACTAATAACATAACTGGCGAAATGTGGGTGTGCTAATGGGTACACCTCTGCCTAACCCTTCGGGGATTACAGGCGTGATGTTATGATGTTATGTTATGTTATGGAAAAATCCAGTAACACTTTGCTCAACCTGGGAATCAAACCCAAGACCTCATGCTGAGCAGTCACGCTTTGCGGCCACTAGGCCAATGAGGCAGTCGACTTATACCTACAATACAACATGATATGTCTATTATTATACCATTTGTTTTATTATCCTCACAGAGCTCGCAGTGCTTGAGAAGGATATTATTATGTTAATCAGCTTTAAGACGTCAGCGCCATAAACAAAGTAAAGAGGTAAAACCCACAAGGCAGGAAATTATTTAACTAAACAATTTTTTCTAAACATAATTCCTTTGCGCTTGAGCATACCCATATCGTTAGGGTCACCAACTTACTGTTTAATATAATACAGCTTTGTCCCGTGACTTCGTCTAAGTTATATAAAATGGGATAAAAATCCTGCGAGTTTGAGATAGATCAATATTGAAATGTGTGCCAAACAGCTAATTTCGTTCAGTCGTTAAAGCGTGATTGAGTCATAAACCTCCAAACATACAAACTTTCACATTTATAATAGGTATTTACTAGCTATAGCCCGTGGTTTAATTTGTGTAAAGTTACGCCTCATTTTGCTGCTCCGCTCCCATAGGTCGATAAGCGGCAAAAGGCATTTTCAAGTCGGACCAATAGTTCCGGAGAATAGCGCGTTCAAACTAAAAATGCTTGTAAAAAACAAACATTTAGTTTAATAAAGATTGTTTACAGTCCAAGTAGAATAAGTACCTTTGCATAACATGATCACGTCATGTCGTGTATCCATCATAAATATGTGTTCTTTGCTGAAATATGAAATGGTGGTAACGAAATGTTTAAATTCAAAACATCATGTGACATTAAATAAATGTATTTTGAGCAATATTATACGTGTTCATAATCGGCAAACGTGGCGTGACGCTTCCCCTCCGCCTGGATGTTAGGAGCCACGTAGTTCTTAGATGCATACGATTCCCGGGATGTGCACTTGGTATCAGACCAAAATATCCGTATATTATGCAGATATTACATTATGTACGATTACCTTGAGTGTAAAATTAGATAGTTTTACATGTGAGCAAGTGCTTCACGCTCGTTTCACATATGTTTAGTGGATGCACGAGTCCGTTCATACTCGGTGAAATAGGGGTAATCATATTTATTCTGTTAGCTGCTCTGTTTGTGTTGTTGTAAAACTTTATTTTGATTTAACCAATTGCTGTTTTACGCTTTTTCTGAGTAATAATCTGAAACCTGACTTATCTTTTCTAAATGATTTGTAGACAGCTCAAATCTATACTAATATTATTAAGCTGAAGAGTTTGTTTGTTTATTTTACTCAGGAACTAGGTCCGATTAATACTTTACCAATTCATTTATACTTAAGATTTTATAGCGGTAAATATGTTTTTTCTTTTAAGAGGTAATCTCTAGAAGTACTGGTCCGATTACAAAGATTCTTTTACTAATAGAAAACTAAACAATGCCGAATGTCAAACATGTTTTAATGGTATTCCTATTTGACTTCAACGCGGAAGAAATAGTGGGCATAATGCCCAGGCCAGTAATGTATAAATCGTTTGGCTATTGATTCGATTATCGACTCCGGCCAAAGAATAATTATTATTATTGTCAAATATATAGCGACAGCTTTAAGAAGCATAAAGGTTGTTTATCTCATGTTAATCATCATAAAATTGAATTACCTTAACGTGAGTACCTCTGCAATGCGTTGCTATATTTTCTGCGTAAGGTCGTTTGGAAGTTATGGGGGGAGGTTTTATTGTACCCTTTCGTGGATGCTGACAAGGCAATATTAATAAATAATCTATCGCGCATGCTCCGGGGTGAGTGAAAGCGAAGTATGTGGTGTCTTGGTAAAGACGTTCAGAAAGCTGCGTCACTGAACATTAATGTGATGAAGAGGGAGAAATGTTGCGTAGACCTGTACATAGTATAAAACTAAGTCGCTTCCCGCCTTCTGTAAACTTAGGTTTTATCCAACGGATTTTAATGCGGTTTTCGTCAATAGATAGTGCACTCGTGCGAAGTCGGACGGGTCGCTAGCTTATTGAGCAACTCGCTTCAACTTTTTGACTGATTCTAAAGTGTCTGTAAATAGTCTAATTCACTTTTGACTTATTATAAGTCACTTTTGATGTTTGTTTTGTCCGTTTCAATATTTTACTAAATGTAAAAATATTGAAATAAACAGATGTTATTATTACTTAGTTAGCTAGTAATTAACTTCATTGTGCATGCTCTGGTCTGCTATAAGTGATAAGATACACCTACATGGTGACCTTTTGTTTACTATCATGTGTATGTCATGATTTGTGTATATTTTATATACTTTTGTTGGAGATCCGAAATAGATAAATGACGAGTTCCATGCTGAAAATGTTATCCAAGAGGCTAGAGGTGAGGTAAGAAACAATAAATAATGCAGAAAAACGTGTTACGAAAGCATTTTAGTATTATGAATTGAAGACAGAGTAAAAATAAACTTCATGTTAAAATTGCTTCAACATGGTCAATGTTTTCTTGTTTAAAAAAATTGGCTGTCATAGGTACTGCCGACAGAATTGAAAACTTAAAACTTTGTAATATCTGTCGCTAGCTTGGCTGAATACATCACATGACCATGTCAGTGACGCAACAGTAGTACGTCGGTGAAGGTGTTTTGCCCCTTTGTTTTCACTTAAAAACTATATGGAATTTTACGTATAGATAGACTGACTTCTTAGACTTCCAACTTAGGCTAATCGAAAAACAGGTTACACAAAAATGTTGCTTTCAAAGTTTACAAGGACCAAAACCCAGTCCTACCTAATTTTAGGCCGAAATGTTGAGGTCAAGTAAGAAGGTAAGCGTTCTTACTACCTTCAATGCTTATAGACCTTTTTCAGGTTTCAGGTATAAAATGTACCTTACTCACTAATGTTTATGCGATACTGCTAGTGTTTATGTATGTTTTAGTTTTGTAGGAAAAAACTTAAGACAAACAAAATAATAAACTGTTACTTGGAAACTGTTTCATTGGATCAAGAATCCAGAACTCGTATCCTCTGATCAGTCTAAAAACTTGTATCTACTTAAGAGAATAAATAAATATAGAATACCTACTTTACCCGTAGCCGCGAGTTACATCCAATTGAGAGCTGTCTAAGTAAGGGAGTTATACTTAGTCACCCCTAGTAGTCCAAGACCTCGGAGTCGCCAGGTCTACGTTAGCTACGTCACTTTAAAGTGTTTAAATGAAGTTTATGACCCACGAAAAGAGTCTGGCAATAACGAATTATGGTTTGATTTAATTAGTTTGTAACAATATCCTGTAAAATATATGAAATAACTAGCATTTTCGAGAAACGTACCTACGCACGTAGGCACGTACGCATTTTAATCTCAACGTCAATTCGTCAAAATTGTCTCTAAATCTAAATGTTTCTCTAGATGTGCTAGAGTTGCTGAGATGAGATGATGAAAGATTTTGAATGAGAATTAGCCTCTTATACCTTAATATTGAAGCTAACAAGTATGCACGCTTTCTTAACGGTATATACCTACTCCTCTCAATAACTAATATTTCAACCACGCTTACATGACGTAGCTCTGGCGACTCCAGGATCTCAGACTATTAGGAATGGGGTGACCTCATTCTTGGCTAAGGTCTTTAGGGGGTGAAGACTATGCCCGCTAGTATAGGTATGTAACTATTAACGAAAAAGGTGTCGATCGATCTCGTAGCAAGTTTAATCGCTTGTGTTTTTCGTCGCAGTGTAAAATTGGGTTGAAGAATGTTTAGGGAGAATTTCATTAAACATTCATTCCTTTTAATAAAACTTGTACTAGAGAATAAAGTTCTTCGAATAAGTTCTAAAAATATTATCACAAATATTATGACACTTTTTTCTCGCACTAACTGTCAGTCGTTAATTTTATTCCACGAATAAAATAAAAGGCATAAAAGTTTGGTAAGTTGGTTGTATTTACACTTTTTTTTTTTTTTTTTGAGGTGGTAAAAATCATCAAATGACTCCTTCCGCCCTGGGTGGGGCGGAAGGGACTGTCAGACTTTTACTGACTAAAAAACCACCCTGTTCCTTCTGTTGCCCTTTACGTTCCGGGGCCACGGTATCCTGTTAAGACGTCCCACAACCCCGGCAGGCGTTGGCCCCGTTGGGGGCCCCGTTGGGGGCCCCGTTGGGGGCCCCGTCCCTGTGCTGACAGCTCTTTGAGGCGCGCGCGAACAGAACGCGCCGTCGACCCGGGCTTGGTCCTTGATCGGATGGCGAGCTACCCATTACTCACTTAAGGTATTATTTTTCAGTTTCATAATTTTACAAAGTTTTTCTTTATTGCTTGAGCTTGTGTCGAGTTGTATAATTATAAAGCTTCCTGAAAGCCAGAATCAGCCAGCGGCAACTACCAGAAAAGCGCCAAAACAACGAAGCTCGACGAGTCCAGGAGAATACATTCTATAGAGGATCCCGTAACGAAATTACCTAGAAAAGAACAGCGGAGGAATAAGAAGTCCACAAACAGCATATGTAGTTGAAAAAGAGAACATAATTCATACTGCATACATGGACATCAAGTAGCCAATGTTCTACTAAACATTCCCAGGTACTCTCTGCTTCTGCGACGATATTATTAGACTTTTTGTAGATACTAGGGTTTCCACTTTTTAAAAGTAAATAGAGTATATTTATTTTCTAAGACTGCCTCGACTGCCTCGTTGGTCTAGTGGTCGCAAGCGCGACTGCTTTGCATGAGGTCTTGGGTTCGATTCCCAGGTCGGGCAAAGTGTTATTGGGTTTTTCCATCAGGAATGCCTCAGTAGCAGCCTCGGCGTCTGGATTTGTGCCCGGTTGGTGGCAATAGGCTCGCCCCCTATTACATGGGACTAAAAACATAACTGGCGAAATGTGGGTGTACTAATGGGTACACCTCTGCCTAACCCTTCGGGGATTACAGGCATGATGTTATGTTATGTATGTTATTTTCTAAGGTAAAAAGTAACGTATGATTTACTTCTGAGTTCTGTTTTCGTTTTTAGGTCGTATTTTGTGGGTTAATGGGTAAATCAAGCCTGCCTTTGTACAGTGTATTTTTTACCCTCACGTACTTTATTGCATTTATAAAGTATATAAAATACTTTTACCAGAAAAATGTACTTTACTTTATTATAAATTATGGGTGGCAACCCTAGTAGGTACCTATAATAATACTGACATACTTGTTGTATTTGGCAACATTTACCATATTCATCTATTTTTATACACTAGAAATATACCTATGTACAGTGGAGTAATTACCTATATAAATACCACAGTAGGTATAGTTTGTACATTTTCCAGCAAACTTTTATTGTAGAACATAATTACTATTCCGCATGGTGTTACGAATAAAAAAAATTGTAACGGATGTTGGTATGTTTTTTGTGGAGATGTTTTACTCCTGAAACTGTAAAATCTAGAAAATATACTTTGTAACTAGGCAAATCTATAATAATGCTAAAGACTTTTTTTGTTTATTTTTATACCAGTCGGATTTGAAAAAATCTTTTAGTATATGATAGCCAGATTCATGAGGCATAGCAATGGCTATATAACATCACGCTACAACTTTCGGTAGTGGAGCAGTAACCAAACACGTAATTGAACACGTGTCAAAGCGCGGGCTAGTTAGATTCATCTCCATACCAACGGCTTCAATCAAAAATTATCATCATCATTTACTTTAAAGATTCGGTAAAAATCTCGAGATTATTAACACTAATGCATGTGAAATCGTAGCCCATTAATCAAGGTCGTTCTTATTCTATTTTATGATGAGAATATTTATCTTTTGTACTAACAATAAGTACATCAAAAACATTCCTGATGGTGACATCAGAAATGTGTCATTCACGTTATGTAATCTTTTAATGGTTTGGCGAACGAAAGTTTGAGAACTTAGTAATTATATCTCTGAAATATTTCAGGAATATCAGCCATACATCTTAGTAGCCTCGTTGGTCTTGTGGTTAGAAGTAGGTTGCTGAGCTTGAGATTCTACGTTCTCTACCCAGGTGGTAAAGTGTTTAGATGTCACTGTCTCAGTAACTTTGGATTTGGTTTTCATGAGACAAAACAAGGGTGCCTTCAACTCTGCCTTCCCCTTTAGCAAGTACTGGTGTAATGCTATATTAATGCTACTGAGAACATTCATACCTCGCATTTGGCGCTTCGATCACAGTCTAAAGCGGTGACTTCCTGTCTGGATTATATATTTCATTGCGATCATTTCTGAAGGTCTGATCATTGCCCTTGGTTGATACGGTGCGAAAAAATGTAATTTTATGTCATGAATGGATTTATCAACAACACAATTGATGGCTGATCTTGAAGCTATCTGAAACTAAGAAACTAACAAATCACTAAAATGAAGCTAATTAATTTTAGCAGAGAGCTCATTTCAAGAAAATAGTATCCAAGTTTGCAGATATTGGATACTAATTAGTTTTTGGACGTTATATTGAAGTCATCTTATTTATCCCCTTTATGTAATTAGTAATTATAACGGAGCAGGTCGTAAAGCTCACCACAGACGACATATTGCTTTACTCTCGGCGACCCGTGCTGTCCCAGTATTCATAGTCATTAATTCTGGGAACCTTTATTTAGTCCGACACGTAATCGGATCGTACCGTAGTCGGATCGTCTGGGAGGGCTGTCTAATCTTTGTCGTTGCTTGACATAACGCGACCACAGCAACGGAAGAATTTCTGGCAAGATAATTCTTGTTGCAGACATAATTTTTTTTCGTTTCATGTTTTTGAGTACGATTTTTGTCATAGTTGAATTTTAGTTTTTACTATTTTTTATTTCATGTAAAGTGATTCCTTGCTCTCTGGAGACAGTAATGGTAGGTATTTTTTCTAGGCTGGCCTAAATCTATGCGACAATAACCTTTACACAGTATTTATACTTATATTACAAAGTTTTTTTTGTTTGGACATTCTTTGAAAATCCTGATGTGAAAATGGAAATTCTTTTGCTGATAGAAAGCTACGTTTGCCCTGAGTGCTAGAGGTGATTATCAAAGAAATTAGGGATCCGTAAGTAAAAAATCACTCAGTAAAAGTCGCAGGCAAAAGCTAGTGTATTAAATAAAATATGCAGGGTCACCTAAGGACAAACAAATAGTGTTAGTTATTCATAGGTAAATACAACGCACGAATATTTATTTGTAAACTAACATTTTCATCAACATAAGTGATTGCTCCACGTCATACGACTGTGTGTGACCGTTTATTTATTCTAACACATTTCACAAACAATTTAACATAACAATCCGTTATTGGTTTGTCTCTTTGATCCTTTATTTGTATATTCGTGTTTGTTTTAGAACTTAAGTAATGGTGCGAAACCACCTAAGATACCACTATTTGTAGTTTACGCGAAATGGTAAGTGCTTTGCACTGGAATAGCTCTGTTTAACCTGCAACGGACTACTTACGACTGTAAATTGGGTTTTGTTGTACCAAAATAATCTGAACTATGTTAAAATTCTCCTTTTTTATGTAATTATACCGATTTTGGATATTTACGGTAATTAAGAAACTGTAATCCAATACGTAATATGGACGGTGAACGCGTACAAAAATAAATAAAATTTTCTAGACTACCTCCATTATTGATTATTATTTTTAAGACTTAAACACTTCACGCTATTTTGATTCTCTTTAGTTATTGTTATCCTTTTTTTCCTTTTAGCATGTACTCTTTTATTGAGTATTAATTTAAGAAAAACAAAAAAAAAAACATTTAATTACACCATTTCATTGAATAGTTTAACGTATTACTAACACACATTTAAGAGAATAACTAACAAATGTACGTTTAAAATTAGATAACTGTTTAGATGCTCGTTCCTTACGAACGACCAAGTAATACTTAGGCTTACTAGTGTTTCTCATTGTAAGGGAATGTATTATTCTGTTTTGAGAAATAAATGTCTAAAACCTTTAATACATTTTAAATGTATTAGGGTGATCACATATCTGATGGAAGATGCGCTGCTAATCATCAGTCGTGTAACGTACGAACAGTTGAATAGATAAATGAAACATCCAACCTTACAGACATAATGCGTGCGTTAGATTAGTACCTATTAGTAGATTTTATCGCCTTCCTGGATATTCTCCGCCTGGCGACAACGGAGTGTTATGTCGGACTCTTACCGACTAAAACACTACCACGGTTTCTACTATTTCCAAAAGTCGGGAGCAAGGTAATATCGGATCAAGCTTACAACCAGAGGATTTTGGAAAACTTAATTGAAAAGGGTATTCGAGGAGTTTCTTGCTCGTTCGTCTGCGTGGAGTAGGCCTTCGGCTTCTTGACAGTTCTAAAGTGTGTAATGCAAATGGTTAAATTAAAATAAATGCTTTGACTTTGGATTGCAAGGGCGTTTTTTTTTTGGGGTGGTAAAAATCATCAAATGAGCCCTTCCGCCCTGAGTCGCCCGGAAGGGACTGTCAGACTTTTACTGACTAAAAAACCACCATGTTCTTTCTGTTGCTCTTTGCGTTCCGGGGCCACTGTGTCCTGTTGAGACGTTCCGCGCCCCCGGGTTAATGTAATACTAAAAATAATATTATAAAATAGGCAGGTTTATTAAAAAAACAAATTTATCTGTTTTTGAATAGTGAATCGTCGCATATAAACGTCTCCCCGGGCTGGCACCTATCGCCAAGGTGGCAGGTGACCGCCACCCATCTATTAATACTCATGCACGCTCAATGGGGGATTTATAGCCTTCATTACCGCATTAGCCGCTGTTACAGCAAATTGCGAGATTGAGCCCTGCCATCAGCGGCTGCTTAACTCTGTCAGGTGGTTAGTTGTTTAAGTAGGTGAAGGAAAAAGGGCTTCTAACAGAGATAAGCACTTTTAGAAAGATGTCTACTTTTTTCAGTTTATCTTTTTAGCCAATTTTTAAATCGGTAAGTTTCAACATACATAGAGAATATGTTACAAGCTACATATATTCTCAAAATTTCAAATTAACATTTGGAAAATAAATAATACATGAAGCATTATGATAAGCAAATATACTATATATTATATATTCATGCATGACTATACAATAATATAAATTTTCAATTAAGTAATTTCATTACTTATAATTTGGATATGCTTACTACTTTACAACTGCGACAAAAACTAAAGAGCCCTGACTGTTTGCTCATGAAATATCAAGATGCTTCTAATTTGTTTTTATTACTCACCGATAGCAATAAACTAAAATTTTAATGAGTATTTTGACGAGCATCAAAGATACGCGGTAATAAACGACATTGTTTATATTTCGTCGTAATAGTTTGTAATTAATAAGTAAATTAAGATTAGACCCAAAAAGTTCGACGTAAGGTCGAGAATTTGAGAAAAAGAAAAACAAAAATTATTTTTTTCTTTAATTATTTTTTGTATTTGTGTTTTTTTTGTCCCTGTTCCATACGGGTACAATTTTGTACAAAAATGCTAGAAAAAAAAAAACGTTTATAGGAACCTTATCTTACATCTACGAATACAATAAAAAAAACAGCTATATCGATTGAGTCATTGTTAACAGATGATCTTTCCTAAATGCGGCAGTAGATTTTTATTTATATAGGTATGTTACTGTCTGTTCTACCACCAAATACATAGTATAAGTCTTTATACTTCTTTCTACGTTCTTTCTCCTTCCTGGGACAGGACTTTACAAAGAATGTCCGGGATGTTCGGTAGAACGAATACTTCGTTGATAGCAGGAAAGATAGGACGGAAGCACATAAAACTCTACAATATTAAGAAACAAAAAATAAAGCCAGAAAAACTGGGGAAGGGCTTCTCAGGAATTTAAAGGGTTGCTGCAGTGGTTAATGCGCCCGCCTCTTAGGTATGTTTGAGTTGGTAACCGCACCCGGGCAAGTACCTACCTACGTGATTTTTTCAATTAATATGTTTTTTCTAACTTTGAAAACGCATAATTATTTATATATAACGTATGTGACCAAGAAGTAAAGGGTAAAGGAAAACCTCGTGAGGAAATCTAGATTTTTAATAAATGTGAGTCTGAAATCGTTACTCCGCCTTTAAGCTTGGTGATTAATGCCTTAGCTGTCTCAGTTTGAGAAGAGGCCTTTGCATTGGGACAATAATAGGCTGGTATTATTATGATTTTTTAGAAAAATACGTGTGGGCTTTTCTATGTCGGATCTCAGCAGGGGTTCCGACGCTGAAAGTCTCCCGTTGACGATGAGTGCTTCGACCATGAGCCCGTGACGTAAGTCTGTTATTGAATTAATGTCACACTGTTGGCGACAGGCCTGCGGGTGGACAACAAAGGGCTCACTGCACTATATCTTTAGCAATGATTACATTACATACAATAGAAGAAAACCAGTAATTGAAATATTATGATCTCATGTATACAGAAGCTGTTGGGAAACCTGAATAAATATATAAATAAATTACCTACATATTACAATGTCTATAGATGTTTGGGTTTTTCTAACTGAATTATATAATTATACTATTTTAAAACTGCCTCAAATAGCCAGTTAATTCTCACGTATTTAGTAAAACATTATACTTTATTCAAAAGTACCTGGAAGTGAAATATTAATTAATAAATTTAGATATTACTATAATATTATTCACTTACAGATAAAACAGATTTATATAGCTTACTGCTACATGTTACTTACATCATATTACAAAATTGAATACCTATTTAGAAATTAACGTTGCCTAATAACAAACGAGACATGACGGTGCAAATTCATATCAGTACACTTTTCCAAAAAGTTCGGTGTATGTGATGAAACAACGTGTTGTATTAAATTTTATTTTCTATTATTATTTTATTATATATTAAACATCTAACGTAATAGTAACCAACCATTTGAAACCACCCACCCTTAATCGATTTAATTAGGAGACCCAACAAAAATATATAAAACTTGTCGACTTAAAATTTCGACTTGAGCACCTTTTTGCACAATATTTACCGGTTTTACAACTTTATAAACACGTCATACGTTAAGGAAATTCAACATTGTTATTGTATCGTTTCAAACACGTCATAAACGGGTTGCACAAAGTACCTACGTAAACGTTTGCATGGACGCTTCAATTAAGCAATGGCGTTTCATAAAAGCAATAACAGCAATCAATGTGCATACTTATCTCCTTTAACGAGCAATTGATTGAGTTACTTACTCTGTGGCTCGTTAATTAATGGACCTACGGATGTAATTGTAGACTCGTTTCAATACAATAGAAAAATATTCATCGTTTTTCAATCAGACAGTAAAAAGTTGAATACTCATGTACGCAAGTTAGATGAAAAAGTGTTAGGTATGTTCTACGCGGTGACGTCACTTCTTACGTCAGATGAAAAATACAATCTAGTATCTACTAGAGAAATACTAAAACATTGTGTTAACTGATCAAAGAGATGTTTCCATAATCTAAACATCAAAGCTTACAAACGAACAGATAATATGGCAATGCAAATTGAAAATTAATGATTTAGGATTTTAATTTAACGTATTTAGTAGAATTCATTAATGACGTATGGGACGATGATGTTCGCGATTTCGTCATCGACCCTATGCGCAGGGATAATGGTATCGTCTGATAATCCTTGTGTACACAGTTTTGACAAGCAGTTATAACACATTGTTTGGCAACGTGATCAAAGTTAATAGCGTTTTGTCTCAGTAATGCTCTGATTGGCTTTCCAAACAAGAGCACGTTTTGAGCTTCAAGTATCCATGCTGGAAAATTGTCATTAGAATCGGTTAGGTCAGGAATAGGCACGTACTTCCCGGTGGACAGTGTTCTGCGGTAAAAATAAAACAATGTAAGCTTTCAGGAATAGCCGCGGTCGGAAATAGCGAGTGCGGACGGTGACGTGTCCTTGGCGGCGACTGGGGCGCACTGCCCGAAATATGTCATTAGCGAGGCGTCATGTCGCTGGGGGAATGTTGGAAACGCATCTAGGGCCGCCCGCTCATCGCTACTACTGTCACCATACGTTGGAAGCTCCCAGCATAGCTACGTATTATCCCTTTACTTTATCCACAGTCCCAAGGAAATGTCGCAAATAGAAAAGGCGTTGAAAATAGAATATGTTTTAAAATGCATTGGCTTTAAACACCAGAGGACTATGCAACGGTTTTCAGCTTTCAGCATATTCTGGCATGCCTACTCGCCTACTTGTTTACTCAGAAATTAGACTACTTTATCTCAGTCATTCAAAGTGACAAGCGACAGAACGGTTCTAGAAGTTTTTCAGTTTTCAATTTCCTCAAAATGGAGTCGAACACTTAATGTAATTTATTGCATTGCTTGGAGGCTTGGGCACCTGCGTAAAAACTCATTCTAGCATTGATGCCAGCCGTTTAATTTTAAATCTACGTATGTAAGAGTCACGTCAAACTCACAGTGACCCTGAGAAGTTCACATAGGCGCGACACCTGCTCGCCATATATATCAAAGGTTGTCGTAACACTATCGTGTGTTTCTCCGACTTCGTGAAATGTACGCTCATTGTTTGGCAGCGACGCGACGCGGAAAATATGTACGCCAACATGTTGTTAAATTGATGGGATTCAGGTTGATTGCTAGTTTAGACGCTAAAATTAGCGAATATACATACATGTGAAAACGTCGGTTGTTGCATCCACTGATTTGTGGCATCAATCATGGCCATCACGCTCGTACACGTTCCGTTTAATACCTTGGATCTGGAACTGGTGCGATATTGTGCACCAACTAAAGTTTTATCGAACATAACTGGTTATTACAGCTTACGTGTTTATTTTTGCTGGCGAAACGACTGAAAATTGTGCAGTATTCTCACTAGGATTTCCGTATAAATTGTAGGATTAAATTGAGTGAAACTGATGGTTTTGGTCTTTTAGGCTATCGGCCAGCAAATAGTCGTAAGATGTGCATCATTGGAGCACAGTGATTTAAATCTTAATAATTAATTGCTCGTCATTTGTTAAAAGGTACCACTAAGTCCAAATCTTCCTCGGTGAATTTTGCTGAAGTGACCTTAAGGTTAGCTGTCAACGCTGGTTTGACAGCTTACCTTAAACTCATTTCACCTCAATTCATCGAGGGAGATTTTTACGGAACTGACTGGCTAGTGTCAGTACCTACCATTTTTTCCAAGTCCATTCACAACTCAACTTTTTCAAATGTCAAAGTAATCGCCAACAAGTTCTGACATTTACGTTACTTATGAAATATTATTTTCGCATCACTCAACGTGTGTTACAGCTCACGGTCCCCGACAGAGTTGACAATGTAGACTGTGTACACATGTAAAGTGAATATTAATACTTAGTTGATAATTTGCACATGATAATTCGAATATAATTGAACAGACGACCCTGGCCCTCGGCAAGGCGACGTCTCGGCCTAACGCTAGGAATTAGGAAGTGCGTAGAACATAGCAGGCGGTGGGTGCGTGATCAAAACAAATATAAACCGTCGGGCGGGCGGCGCTGTCACCCAACGGTCGCAGCCGCCACTACCCGGGACCACTCCGCGCAAGGAACACTCCACAAGCCGCAGATAAAACAGGGTCGATTAAAACGAAATAAAATATTACGAACTGACCTTTGGCAAGGTTTTTTTTACACAGTCTTGTTATATAAAATCTGATTTCAAGGCAAAGTTTAGGGTGATTCAGTTCGTAGTGGACAGTGACACGAAAAAGGGATAGGAATTGAAATTATTAGAATAGAATTAAAGATTTAATACTTTTAAGTTTGTTTCTTTTTTTGTAGTTTGTAATGTCTGTCTCCTAAAAAGGTAAAGAGCGTTGTTTTTAGGCAGTCACGGGTTCCGGTTAATATATTAATAAAAACCTCGAAATTTATTTATATCGGACACGACGTGCTCATTGTTCAATGACATTGTACATCTTACTGAAACATAATTTACAGACTAGTTTACGTCTGACAATTTACTGGCTTATTTTATTTATGACTTTTACTAGTTATATCTTTAAAACATGCATGTGCTGAAGAGTTTCGCAAGCTTAAAGCACTGCTTGAACGAGTTCAACAAATTCCTGAAGATGATTTATTACAGGTGCAGGCGATCGTTAAACCCGAACAAAAATATTCCTAGATTACCTACATTTATTTTACACATCAATAAAACAATACGATATTGCATCCCAAACGTAATAAAAATCAGCGTCAGTCATCTGCTATATCGGAGTAGTGCGGCCCACGCGCAGGCCAAATGAAAATATACTCGACGACGCCGGCTGCCAAAGAAATTAAATAGAGTAGATTTTTCAGTTGGACAGACACGCGATGAACAATGGGTCTCGGTTACAAGGGAAGGACGGTGGCGACGAGCTGCGCCCGCGCTCACAGGGCTGCCTCAGAAAAGAATACACTTATTATGAGAAATACAAAAATCGTAAAAACTAAATACATGAACATACGAAGAATTATACTTAAAATGACCTAACAAGTTCTGGATTTTAAACAATTACTGTTGTAGGTAGCAGAAAAAATACTTACATACAATTTGTAGCAATATTAAATAAGTGTAATCAATATCGTTTTTTGAAGGCACATACGTCTGCTTGTATCAGATAGGTGACAATTGATTTTCTATTGTTCTGACTTACCGGTAAGTCAGAACAATAGAAAATCAATTGTGTCTCATAACGTGGGACTTGAGTAATTAAGCGTTTTCAATGGTTTAAATTTATGGAAATCCGGGAATCATTGGATGAGTTTTATAGCTGCATGGGTGTCTATATCTAGCATTGTTTTACTTAGTTCTTAGGTTGAAACCCTTAATCGCTTTCACCGAACATTGTGAGAAGTGAAAAGTGCGAGCAGACCTCTGCCGTAGGTCCAGGCTCACATGACTAAGTCAGCCTATTGAAGATTTGCAGTCTAGTTCTACGATTACTCCGCCAATTATGAATCGATTTGGATGATTCTTTTTTTGTTTGAAAGAGTATAGTTGCGAATAGGTCCCATAGGAATATTGTCATGATCTGATGATGAACTTTGGAGATATGGAACGGAACTCCTTATAAAATCACAGCAGAACCGCCGTAACAAGAAAAATTGCTTTGTTTATACGTGTAGTCGATGACTGACTGAAGGAAGTGGGGAGGGGGTACGTCAACCCCCCTCCTACCACTTTCCAAAATTAAATATATTGTGTTTTTGGTATTGTTTGAAAGGGCTTTATGTAAGGATTTCAAAAATTAACACAGAAGCACTAAAAAGTGAAAAATAAAAAGCTTTTTTACAAAAAAAGATGACCGCCTTCAAAAACTACAAAATAAAAAGTAACTTTAGCTTGGAAGTCGGTGGCAATACCTACATAACAAGAAACAAAACCAAAGCCGCCGACTTCTAAGCTAAAGTAACTTTTTATTTTGTAGTTTTTGAAGGCGGTCATCTTTTTTTTACCTTCCACATCTCGTTGACAATTGAACCACTTTTATTGATTTCAATGCAACTAAAAATCTTATTTTACAGTTAATTGAAAATAATTCGAATTTTCAGGGCTAAAATAAATGGTCATTTAGAGAAGTCATGTCTTGGAGTTTAACTACATATTGTGCAGGCTGTCAGGGACTCTAGTTTGACTTTACCTTTATAGACGTAGCCCTAACTAACATAGTACCACTCCACTACTGACTAGACTGTTGCTAGTTTGAGCACCTTTAATGTGCTCATACTTGTTACGGAAGTAGTTATAGCTGTTCAATAAAGGAGATGCCGAAGTATTGAAATGGTTGTGTTCACTTTGCATTAATATCAACAACACTTTGTTTTCGGACGTGGCACGGTAAGTACAAAATGGACGTCACGATACGACGGACTGCTGTGTTTTCACAAACATCTAGCGAAATGTTTCCTCGTGCTAGGTTTTGGCTGGCCATACATTTCCGTTTGTCTGATTGGAAGGCCACCCACATTTTTCCATTTAAGGCACACATGCAAAGTGTGTGTATTTCTGACAAATGTTTTGGTACAAAATATTGGTACCGTGTTTGATCTCAAAATATGCTGTGCCAAGTCAGGGACACCCTAGAATTAGAAAACTTGAATCAAGTTAATCAGTCACCAAATTCCGTAATTAAAGCTCTAATAGTAATATAATTACAGCAAAATTCTCGAGACAAGGTGATGCCTGCGGTTGGCACATTTCTCGATTAGGCTAACTAACCCGCTGAGTCTACAGGTCAGTTACTAAGTTTCAGTGTATTCTTACTTCGCCGAAGCGAAGTTATTCAAAAATATAGATAGACTCATTTGAGTGTTCCCCTCCACGGAAATCTTTAGTAAAAGGCGAAAGATTTATGCGTTTTGAAGGGAAACCAGAGATACCAATGAAATGGATTCGAGTCGACCCAACCAAACCGCGGAGAATCTTAACACCGCGATTCAGAAAACGACCCGTATTGCACAGTGACATCTGTTGGGTGATATTGGAACTAATCCGATTTTAAAATAGATACCAACTTGGTGTTTAAATTTTATGTTCGTGGATGTGTGTTTAATACTAACTGGGTATGTCTAATAAAGACATTTAATTAAATGATCTTTCCTTATTAATCATAACAGCGAAGTTCCGTTAATGATGCACATTAATCTCTGGTTTATTTAAAAAGATACCTACTGCTCAACACTACAACTCAAGTTTCTAATTTTTTTCCTGTTTATAGGTAGTCATTAAGTCCGCCTTTGTACTTTTGTTGCATAAAGTTTAAATAAATAAATAAAAACCTATTTGTGTTTATTATTAGCAATAATGGTAGGAACTATTTGATGATCATACTAGCCCTAATAAATGAAAATAGGCAAATGGAAACAGCTCGTCCGCGTAGCAACAGAACCCGGAACCGAATTGTCATCGTTTGCTATCTTATTATGGACCTAATCTGTGTCATCTTCGTGATAGTGAATTAGTGACAGTCATTGCGAATTAGATTCATAGTCGATAATTTAAATACTTATGGCCATTTGCCCATCAACAGTTCAATGCTACGCGCTGTCCGTTAATTAATGTAATTTATTTAGTCTTTAATGAGTATTTTAAAATCTTTCGCTCACTATTTTTTTAGTGGTAAAGGAATTCTCTCACTAATAGGTGTGAGTGGAGAAAATGTATGTTGATAGGTAGGTAGGTATGCCTGCCTAATTAAAGGGAAGGAACGAAAAAACAAAGTAATGTGAATAAAACATAAATAGAATTCATCAGATTCGCAATAATAATAAATTTTTCAATTTAGTTCCGTAGGTATGGTACCTACGTATTGGCTATTCTTGTTCACAATTATAATAGCTCGATAACATTATTTGGAATTGAATAGTATGTACGGAACATTGCTGCATCTCATGTGATTGTAATAGGAGCGGTTTTAGAACAAAATGGTATGGATAGTCTGATGTGTCGGCGACTGTACAATTGCACATTTATCAGAAGTTAGAAGGTATACAGTACTTATATTTAATTTTATCAAGTCCACAGTCAACGATCAAGGTAACCAACGGTTGTTTGTGTATGTTTGTAAATTCACGCAGGATACAGGAGAAATTCCTATTGTGGGCAACGTTCTTTTTTACCCGACTACGGCAAAGCCAAAAGGAGGGTTATGATTTTGACCGGTATGTATGTTTGTTTTTGAATAAATAGTAAATCAAAGAGCTTTCACAAATAACTAGCTGAGTGGTAAGATTTTACTCACTGGTTACCTACCTAAATAAGAACTAGAACTACCTATACTTAAAGCTAGACAATTTTATAATTTGTAAACGAGCAATGAAGCCAGTACGTAATTAAGACGAGCAATAACTCAGAGTGCGTGCATGTATTTACGGAAACAGTAGACGTCGGTGTAAAATTGCTCGCTGCGACCTATTTACTGGACATGAGAATGCACTGTGCACATGTCCACAAAACATCCATCAATTCTCTACCTACAGATATGAGGCACAAGAGTTATTTTAGACTTCAGTTTGCAGGTGCAAATCTATTTTAATTGTCTCAGGCGTATGTGGCTAGCGCGACTTACCTGAATTATTAGCGTTAACGATCCATTTGGCTAAGAGGAAACTCAGATATATTTATGTGCCAGAGTTTTTTTTAATGTTCTCCAAAAAACTCGTTGAAGAGGCGGTCCATGACTTGTAACGCATCACGTTTGAATTTCATGATACATCGAGTATAACGTATGAAAAATTACGAAAGCTTTACTTCTCTGTAGCTAATCCAGTAGCTGTTACGAATTCGCCGCGAGGTTTTTAAAACATACACTGACAGTTTATCTACTGCGCAAAACATAAACCGTTGATTTTTTTGCATTCCTCATATCTGATATAAGAAACAGAAGCAACTTTGATATATTCCGTCGTTACATTATTGAATTATGCATAAAATCGTGGGCGAGCATATAGGTAATTACCCTGAAACAATAATAAACCACACATTGTTAACAATTTTACGCAGTTTGCGGAAATTACAATGTTTTAAATGTTGCGTACATTTTATTACCCTTGCATATTGTTGTAGCTGCGTCCTGCCAACTGGGCAGGACGCAGCTCGCTAGACAACGTTACTACGGCGTAAACTTGAATTTACCGCTTAAGGTTATTTCTTACTACGGGGTTTACTAGACTTACACAGGTGCCGATGTCATTTTCAATGCCAACCTACATTATTGTTTTAATTCTACTGCATTATAATCCCCTAACTACCCTTTTCCTATACTTTTCCCAACTATGATGAGGTCGGTGTCCAGTCGGATCGAACGTGTGTGTGTGTCCGAATGGTTTGCATGAACTGACTGCATATCTATATTACAACCCTGTTAGGTACTGCGTAACTCGATACTCTTTTTGTAAGAATGGTTCTGAGACTTTTGGGTTTTTTAACCAATGGTTTAACATGCTTCTATTCCACGGAACGACTTCGGCAAGCCCTGCTTAACCTTGATCTGTGGATAACTGTTACTTGGCCAAGAGCAACTTTTTTATTTTTCCTGCATTTAAGTAACAATTTAATCTCATTCGGTGAAATAAAACGGTTAAATCCTCGTTCTATAGCCCGAATGGAATGTTCTTTAATCTCATGTTTTATTAGGTTTACATGATAAAAAACACTAACAACAACGTAATTAATAGGTAAGAATACATTAAAGTATAGGTTTTATAGCCTCCCATGTTGATGGAATCGGCAATCGATAGTTTACTCGTACTTCACAGAATCCACATGCAATTTGCGAAAGGTAAAAATAGCCTAAGCACGTTGTGTTGGCTGGACGCAATAATGAATTAATTTTCAGGAAGTTTGCCGGCACGGGGCGTCATGTTGTGCAAGTGAGTTGTAAATCAACATAAATCAGGCATGTCAAAACGTTTGCACGCCTTATTCCGGCCGCGGCGGCGAGGCGGCGCAGGCGCACCGCTGTGTAAGCAACCTAACTCATGCGCTGTTTGCTTAGCCCCGAGTTATAATCTCCCTCCCGACATTAACGCGCTTGCGCATTACATATCTTGTAAATTAAACCTCATATTTATGTACTATATGAGGGAAGTCATGTGTTATTCGCTGGCCTCTATTCGATTTTCAGCGCCTACTTACCTTCTCAAAATGTGAAACATATAAAAGACTAACTCTGAAATATGAGGAAAAAAAGCAGTTATTGCAAAAATGCACTATACCTAACACAATCAAAATGTAAAGCTCACTTTCTTTTATAAGTATTTTAATATTGGTCACCCCCTGAAAAATGCGAAGTGATAATAGATTGAGATGAGTAGAAAGTCTGCCTGTATCACTGTTCACTTGGTATGATGGAAACCGTGAAGCGATGACAAAAATCATCACGTCCCACTCAAAACGAAATCATAAGTGTATATTTCTGCAAAAACAAAATAACCCATGTGAAAATTTCTCCCATTTTCCTAAGTAGGTAATTGTAAAATGATTTTGAATTGATTATTTTAAATCTATTCCAAGCATAAATTTTGAATATACATTGAAAGCTAATAATAATATTTTTTGATAATAATGTAACACTGCTGCTGGTGCTGTTGACTGCCTCGTTGGTCTAATGGTCGCAAAGCGAGAGTGCTGAGCATGAGGTCTTATAGATTCCAATCCCAGATCGGGCAAAGTAAGATTGGGTTTTTCTATCAGGAATTTCTGAGTAGCAGACTAGCAGCCTCGGAGTCTGGATTTAAACATAATTGGCGAAATGTGGGTGTACGATGAGTACACCTCTGTCTAACCCTTATTATTGTAGGTTGAATCGTTTTGGCAAGCTCATATTTCCATTGCCCGGCGTCAGGAACCTAGTTCGTTCAATCAATATACTTATCCGTCTTTACGTCCACATAATAAATTCAGAAGTAATTTCACAAGTTTGCTAAACATTATCATAAACCTTTTAACATTGTATGAATACTTAATGAATGTTTAGTCTATTGTTTGAGCGGCGCAGGAGTATCGTTTCGTGCACGTTATTTATTTCACGATCAGTCAAAAATGGATGACAGCGAGGTATTAACAAGCACTTTTGATTTTATAAACATACCTAAATATTGAGGATTTTACTAGAGTTGCTGTGAAGTGTTGATTTTTTTTTCTTGTCTAGACTAGATCTTTATTTACTTTAAACGTTTTTATCTTACTGCCTTACTTTGATCTCACAGGATATTAGATATGGCATGAAGACGCGGATTAAGTTTTTTATTTAGATATCAAAACTAATAATATAAAGAGAACATTTTTGCTTGTAACGGATAAAATCAAAAACTACTTAATAGATTTAAAAATTCTTTCACCTATGAAAAGCTCCGTGTTCAGAAATTAATGGGTTATTTAATTAAGCCCATAGGCATAGCGGAGTAATCTTGCTACTATTATGCGAAAATTTAGATGGATGGATGTTCGTTACTCAATAACGTCAAAACGGCTGAACGCATCTGGATGAAATTTGGCGCAGAGATAGATTATAGTCTGAAAAAGCACGTAGTCTACTTATTTTCCCGGAAAAATGTGCGATTCTCGCGGGATATTATATTAACCGTGACGCGGGCGAAGCCGCGGTCGGAAGCTTGTAATTAAAATTTCAGGAAGGTTACAAAAATAATAAAAAGACACAGTACACAGTCTGGATACAGTACGTGATTTATTATTTCAAATAACTATACTGTGGCACATTTTATCTTACAACTAAACAACAGTACCTACTTGTTATGAACTTCAGTCAAGTAAACAATGTTTACAATGATTTTAGTGTACAATATAAGTATAATAATGATCAAAATATTGTTCTAGACTAGATATAAATTCAGAACACAATTAACAAAAAAAAAAAAAAACTCCTATCGTTTAATTAATATAAGTTTGTAATCGTCAAACCGCCTTGAGCAAGCGTGGTGATCAATGCTCGTGCCTTGTCTGTATGAGAAGAGGCCTCTTTGCCTTGCAGTGGGACAGTAATAGGTTGGTATCATTATTATTATTTTAAGCTATCCTTTTGACCAGGGGTTACCAAACTTTATTATATTATAATACCTATTAAAATAATTTTAGAAACGGCTTTCTTTAAGATGATATTTTTTGTGTGTAGCGCCTAATGAATGTCTATTAAACGTGTAATATAATCAACATTACTTTTATTTAATTAAAGAAAACCAAAAATTCATCATCATTATCAGCCGAACGGCGTCCACTGCTGAATATAGGCTTCCCCTAAAGATAGCCACAAGATCTAAATTATTACTAGAAAAGCAAAACTTAGCAAAATTTATTAGGAAATATAACAGTATCATGATTGTATTACAATCAATGCGACTCGTGCCTGTGGTCGCGACGCGCAGTTTGGAAACCCCTGCTATAGAAGTGAAGAAATTGTAGTTTTATAATAAATCGTATAAATGATTGTTTCGACTATTGGTTTTAGAGTAGCTGCCAAAAAAATGTTTTTAAACATAGTAACTAATTAACAGTCTGGCCTATAGCCGCTCTATTGATATAAACTACTTATTTAGTTACTGAAACATACATAAAGACTACACAAATGCCATTGTTTAATAAAGACTCGTGGTCGTATGCGGAGCATGGTTCGTTTCTCAGGTCGGGCAAAGTGGTAATGGGTTTTTCCTTTAGGAATTTCTCAGAGGGAGTTTTAAAGATAGTGGTGTGGTGCCTTAGTGCCTCTAAAACCACATGAAGATGTGGGCCTAGCGCCTGATCTCTCCGGTCATATCGGATTGCCGTCACATCGGACTATCAGAGTGACGGAAGAAAGGAGCGCAACCAGTGGTGGATCCAGGATTGACCCCGCTGAGGGTAGATTTTTAGCAAAGTAAACATTTATTATCCTTGACTTATTAAGTCAAGGATAATAAATAATTTAAATGAAAATAATACCAACTTTTCACATAACTAACTTCTTCTTTACTAACATTTTCTTCTTCTTTTAACTTCTTTATATAACTGGCGAAATGTGGGTGTACTAATGGGTACACCTCTGGCTAACCCTTCGGGGATTACAGGCGTGATGTTATGTTATGTATGTTAGTTAATACCAACTTCACTTTAAGATTAGTCACTCAAGGAAGAACTCAGATTCTTTTGGGCTTGAGCCCCTTAGCGAATTCCCCCCCCCCTCCCATTGGATCCGCTACTGAGTGCATTTATGTTTGCGCACACACTTGTGCACTACAACATCTTCTGCGTACTTGGCTAGTCTCCATTGCGGCCGCCGTGACCAAAATTCAGTCGGAAGAATTTATTAATTAATAGTAGTAATTCTAAAAAACTAAAAAAAAGTTTCAACTTCTAATTAATCTCGTAAAACGTAAATTAATGATTTGGCGAGCGTACTATAAAGTGTTAAATTTTATGAACTGTTAACTCTCTATAACTGTGGTGAGCGCGTGGTTTGGAGCATTTTATTGTCAAGGCACTTACAACAGAAATTGCTTATTTCAGTAGCGGTTAAAAGCTATTTTGGACTACATTATGTTGACTATTTTAGCTTTTTGTGAATTAAATAAACTAATAAGCTTCCAGTGATTAAGGCGCCGCTCCTGAAAAAGAAGGCTTTGCTATTAATAGACACATAGTATCCACATTTTCACACTAATATTATAACTTTTATTATGATGCCAAACTGTCTGTCTGTTTTGTCATCTCTTGACGGCAAAACCACTGAACAGATCGTAATGAAATGCGGCAGAGTTAGCTTAGGTTCTGGAAAAAGGCATAGACTAATTTTAGTTTTCTTTGGATTCTACGATAACTACATTAAACGCGAAAGTAAATATGTCTGTATGTTTGTTGCCTTATCACGGCAAAACCACTGAACCGATCGTAATCAAGCCTGACGAAGATATATCTTTGTCAGGCTTGATTACGATCTGGATAAGAATTTAGGCTTCTTTTAATGCGGTTCGGTTCGGTTTCGTCTGCGTATGCAATTACAGACATTTATGCAGACGAAGTTGCGGGCAAAAGCTAGTCATCAATATTGTTAGTTAAAAAAGTAGGAATGGGCGTAAGATATCAACATGATTTATTTAATTTGTATTGAATATATACAGTGGTCGCACAGCGAAACACATATTATCTTTTTTATCTATTTATCTTTGACGTTTTCTTTTATTTTCTTTTATATTAAATTTTCTTAAACGTTGTACTTGTCAGTTCGGCAGTCACAGTGATTTTGATAGAACGTTTATTCGCGTAAATGTATGCTCCTGCGCATATTTATAATCAGATTTACAATTTGAATTGTCAGAGGAGAATTTTGTAGTTCAGTTTCGGAGCGTAACAAACTTATAGACAGAGTTACTTTCGCATAATAATATAACCCTGAAATTGCCGATCCGGCTTAAGCAAGTGTTGTAATCAATGCTCGTGCCTTCTCTGTATGAGAAGAGGTCTTTGCGCCGCAGTGGGACATTAATAGGCTGGTATTATTTTAATCTTCTAAAAAATGGTTTTATTATTTACCAGATCGCCATGGTTCCCGCCGTCGAGTGTTTGTACACGCTGTATTGAGCTATCCTGTATTTTTTGCTATTCTTGAACTGTTTCAGTATATTTTCAGCGCTGTAATAGTAATACACATTATACAGGGAGGTTTTTAAATAATTGTTTTTTTGTACGTCAAAGTGATCAGATTTTTTATGCAAACAAAAAACAATATATTTTTGTATTTTAGATGACCATTTTTTTTTCCTCACCGTTTCATCTTTATCGTCGTAATTTTTGTTGGGTTTAATAACAAAGGTTGATATTATAGATTTGCAGGAGTTTGCAGAAAAGTTAAATAGTTTAATTCTGTCCAAAATGGAGGTCAGTTTTGATAACTTTCCTGCTTTTGTTGACGTCATAGTTTCGGATGTCGTCTTGACAATCACCCTGTATTACGTTTTATTTAGTCGAGTCTGATACTTACGTCTGTTGACTGCTGGCGGCTATGAGAGCAGTCTTACTTCCGTAAGGCTTTATGTCTATAGAACCGAAGGTCGCCAGATCAGTCGCCACCTGAGACACGTCATGACAAATGTTACTTGTTACAGCTACATCATAACCCCGGCGACGTCGCCATGAAATATAGCGACGAGCACCACTCATTATAAGACGAAACCTATTTATATCCCAACCTTAAATCAACCTTGACAGTGGCATGAAAAAGATTTTGTACATTAGAGAAATCAAACACCGGCCGCACCGGTTAAAAAACGGGACGGTACAAAAATAAAGATTTTCGCCTGTGACACTTGGGCATTATCAATCTGTTTTAACTAGCAACGGGAAATATGTGCACGGCGGGGGAGGCGCGCGCGCGTGTGCGTGCGCGCGCGTGTGTGCGTGTGGCTGGCCTCGCGCCAGGTCGCCGCCGCACACATGCGCGCGCGCCGCCACTACACCCCGACGTGACAATTATTACTACCATAACCGTTTCTTTACATACTCCCGCTAAATTTGGCTCCGAAGATACCGACGCAGATGAACCCGACACGATGTTTACGATCCAAACAAAAATAGCATTGTTTTCCACCCGTTATGCAATTCCTTTTGAGCCGTGCCAGATTACGAATGTATCGCCAGTTATTACCGTTATTATGTACTGCAGCTAACATATTGCTGTTTGGAAAATAACAGGCGGCGGAATTGTTTAGTGGGTAATTTATTGTACATTGACCTTAGTATGTAGTAATTACAGCGAGAGTTGTGGAGAGATTAGTTTGGCAAACGTCTACAATAATATATTTAAAGGAATGTCGAATGGTGGCTGGACGAGGATGCATTCCAGCGTCCGCGCCGGTCGCCGGCTGGCTAGTGCTGCGCGCGGCAGAGTACCATTGTATTTATACCGGGGGTATATTGGAATTTATTTGAACACAGTGCAGATAGTAGATAGCGCTGAAATACATAATAAATTTAACGCCTCTACGGTCTTATAATAATAAATACAACGTGCATACACTTATGCAAAATCTGCAAAATCAACGAAAATAGTGTATTTTCATATCCAACGGAACAGCTTTCACGTGATGACGATATCTTGCCGGTCCGACAACTGTTACTAATTATATTAGTATTACCTGCCTGCATTACAAATGGAAACGTAACCTTAATGTATTTATTGCTTATAATCCCGTAGCATAATTATGAAAATTCTAAGCAGTGTATTCCATTGATAAATATTTCAGGTAAGCCAAATTCGTCTTAAATGAAGCTTACGCAAAACCTTACTTAACTCACAAGGTATTGGAGTCAAGTTTCGTATTTTGAAATGAAAGTTAGAAAAATAAACAGGTTTTTATAATATTTCAAATTACTTCAGGTGACAGAGCTGTAAAGGAAAATTAAAAAAAAAATAATAACCACTGTTTTATATACACATTAATTTTGATTGTTAAGCACTGTCGTATGAAACATTTAATTTTTTATCATACTTTAGAACTTTAAACTACCTAGCCTGGCCGTGACCAACTGGTCTCATAGAAAATTATATTCATTTTCATGAGAATTTTTCCGCCATTTTTTTTTAGGGAATTTCTCATGTTGCCCTCCTTTTGGGGAGATCAAAGAGTTATGTCGAACTCTCACGGACTTGAAACTCTACGGTTCCTCCTGCTGCACCATGATGCATGATCCGCGCATCCGACTGGTACTACACAGCCCTAAACTTTTACACGTCATGCTGTATTGTTGTAATTTATATGGATATCAAATTATTGGTCCTATCAATGAATATCAATTTAATACCTGTCCCACATTAATGGTCCGCTGCGCAAGAGCCTTCAAATGCAGCAGTCCAGGTCGATGGCGCGGCGGATCTCTTTCCGCGAAACTCTGAAATAACAAAAATGATAAATGTATTCTTGTAACATAAAAAACGCAATAATTTTCAAACGTAAAATACGATGATATGCTTGACTCATGGAGAATTTCAAATGCATAGTTCAGACAAATATACATGGTGTAGTTTTATTGTTAAACAATGAGTATTGTCTTTCTGCGTAACTCAACGGTGCAAGTACTTGTCAGGCAAACAGTAAAATCTATGTACATAAAAAGGAATTACTGTTTGTTAGTCTCGCTAAAACTCAAGAATGGTTTGATTTCTTCCCATTTGGTTAATTTCTTTTTTGTGTTTTTTGCCTCAAAATTGGGGAGGTTTAAAAGAAAAATAGGGAAAAAAAGTAAAAGAAGATTTTGTGTTATTAGACCAGTTCTTCTAGAGATTACCACTTACAGACAAACAATTACATATGGAGTTTCTTGCCCATTCTTCTCCATACAAAACTACCTTTTGGAAGGGGCAATTAGATTCAAACCTTTTTCTTTGTATATGACGTTCAAAAGTGCCTTATATTGGCCTAATTGAAATAAATGATTTGACTTTGACAATTTTACCTCTTTAAAAGTTTAGTATAGATTTCATGAAACTTAAACTTATATGGGTTCAGTAGTACACACGATAAACGGGACAAACGTACAAAACGATTAACAGTAACATCTGGGGAACGTCAGAAATAGTAATCGAAAAATGTATAAATATCACAGTGACGTGTATAGGATTCCATCATAATTTTGAACATAAACACTGCGCATCTTTCGTCGGGCCATTTCAACGAGTCTTTTATAGCTGGCATGGCGGAGCAAACCCAAGTGACGTCGACAAATGAGCAATCACATCGCGATGTCTGTATTGTTTGATGATAGATATAAAGGTCATGGCGAGATACTATTTTGGACAAACAATGGGATTTTAAACTTTAGTTCGAAAGAGTAACATCGGTTTTTCATTATGAGTAAGGATTGCACATACTTGTGACTATACCCTGTATATTCAAATATCACTAACTAACGGTTTCTCGAATGAAAAATTAATGTGAAAAATTGTCAACCGTGCGTAAGCTGCTAAGATTTGAAGTTTTGATAACCCTTCTTAAAAAAAAACCGGGGTTAACCCCTGGTTTTTTTTTAAAGACTTTAAGACAAGTTTAAAAGTAATTTTGTTGCTACAATACACCTTTATGTGACAGAGATACCAGGAGACTAAATAGCGCTTTAAAATAGTATACAATTTTTGATAAAAAAACCCTTGTTTTGAAAAATTAAAAACGTTTTTATCTCTATATTATGGAGTTTTCATAAGATTGACTTCCATAGGTCTATGAACCCTCCGCTCACTGTCTGATTCACGCAGCACATTTCTTTGAGTCCTACATGAGCGCGTATATTTATACTATCCCATATAACATCAATCAATTTATTTATAGACCGCGGATATATTGAGACAAGTGCTCAACATAATATTTTTATTACCTGTACAAAAATATATACACGATGTCGGAAAATAACTGGTGATTTATTATTTGTGAGGTGGAAGAACTGTATATTTTAATTATTCTATATAGACTATTCGGAAATAGGAAAGGAGTCGTATCTGTCCGTTATAACCAGTTTCCTATAAATTAGTTTTATTATAGGTGCTTGATTTTTTTATAGGGATTTAAGGCTTTTTTATAGTAGGTAGTTTATTTCTTCAATAAAACTCGGCGTGAATGCTTCAAAGAGAAAAACACTTGTAAAATCTCATCATCATCATCATATCAGCCGAACGTCGTCGACTGCTGGACATAGGCTTCCCCTAAAGATAGCCACAATGACTGAAGGTGTGCCATATTCCACGGAAACACCATGGCTTGCCTGTGCAAAACTGCGCTAGTTGACCCTCTAGCATTTCTTCGTGCAGCAGGTAAATTGTCAGTAGCAGCTTAAAGTCTCTATTTCAGCCTACACAGTTCAAAGGGTGTCGTGATGGCCCAGTGGTTAAGGCGCCCGCCTCTCGTGCATAAGGTTGTGGGTTCAAATCTAGGCAAGCAATGTGAATTTTTCAATTCGTATGTACTTTCTAAAGTTTATCTTGGACATCACTGGCATCGGTGAAGGAAAACATTGTGAGGAAACCTGGACTTACTGTCCATTCAAACCATGTCAGAGGCCCTTGAGGCGGTTTAGAAACTCTGGCACTAGGGTGTGTGGGGTCGTAAGACCTTACTGCCCACACGATAAAGAAAGAAAGAAGGGTCTCTATCAACGAAATGTAGATGATCTATAGTCCTATGATTTCAGGCATGCTGTTATGTTATAAGACCGTCTTCGATGAAACTTTCTACACATAAGCAGTATTCATTTTCGTTTAAAAAAAGAAGGCCTTGAAAGTTTGTATTAAATGCAGTATGGCGTAACCGCTCTTAAGTATTAATAAATGTCAGAAAAATAACCTCACCATATAAGGGACAGCACCTCGTATGACGTTGACCTTGTTGCAGAACGGCGCAAGCGCAGACAACGTCTCGGTCGGCCCCACCGGTCGGTAGCTGCCTCGGTTCTCACACGCCGACCAATGGCCAAGACGGATGAAACAGAAGCCTTGACAAAAGGATACAAAGAATTTAAACTTTATGTGGTTTCCTATAAGGTAGTAAGTACAACAGAATTGAAAGATATTTAGATGTGCGATTATGCCCTGCAGTCGGTGCTAATCAAACGCGGCCAGTATTTATGAACTTATTTCTGTTACAAAATATCTTTCAATTAATCTGGAACCAAAAGAAATAAGCCATAGGTGTTTATAATATAATCACTACATAGAATAAAACGAAGTCGCTTCCCGCTGTCTGTATTGTAATATTGATAAAAAGATGAGGGGCCGTTGCCGTGTCAGAGTGGTGCTGTTATAATGGGCAATGAACACTAAATTTAAATATCTTTTGAAAATTCGGGTAGAGTTAATGAATTTAATTGAGAAGAAAAAGTAAAGAGTAATTAAAAGTCCCCATCCACAATGAATAGCTTACCTGAGCAATAAGAATCCCAACCAGCTTCATGATAGGACTGCTTCACATTAAATGGTCTGCTTAATTTAATAAAATTGACGCCCTCCCGTAACTTTTTACATTTCCCCTCCGAAAAGAATTCGTATAAACTGCAACAAATAATAAACTATTAAAAAAGTATTTAATTTAAAATTATTACAATATTGAGTATTGAGCATTGTTTTGTCATCAGAACTAAAGGTGTAAGCAAAATTTCAGCGTAATCGGATACCAATAAATGGGCGAAAAATGGTTTGTAAATTTAAACGGACAATATTCTTACATATATACGAACATAACATAGCTTCACGCCTGTAATCCCCGAAGGGTTAGGCAGAGGTGTACCCATTAGTACACCCACATTTCGCCAGTTGTGTTTTTAGTCCCATGTAATAGGGGGCGAGCCTATTGTCATCAACCGGGCACAAATCCAGACTCCGAGGCTGCTACTGAGAAATTCCTGATGAAAAAATCCAATAACACTTTGCCCGACCTGGGAATCAAACCCAAGACCTCATGCACAGCAGTCGCACTTGCGACCACTAGACCAACGAGGCAGATGATATACAGTAGATATACAAACAGTGCAAGCTAAATAAAAGCTTGTAATAATGAAAATGTTATCAAGCGATCAATAAAACGCTTGTATTTTAATTTAAGATTATTTTCCCACGATTTGTATAGTTGTAGCATTTACAGGCTTTGTATTTATTTATCTATTACTATAATAGCTTTCAAGAATAACTTATTTCAATGTTTTTCGAATATTTTAACGAGAGCCACTAATCTTCTTATGTTTATTATTGTACAACGATTCAGTGGCTTTTAAGTTATAATGCATGAAACGTGGCCTGTATTTATGAACGCATTTGTGTTAGAAAATATTTTTATTCGATTAATCAGAAAGCAAAAGAAATAAGCCATAAGTATTTATAAGATAAAAAATAATCTCAATCTCAAAACAAAGTCGCTTCCCGCCGTCTGTACGCTTGGATCTTTTAAACTACGCAACGGATTTTAATGCGATTTTCATTTTTAGATAGAGTGATTTAATAGTAAGGTTTTGTGTGTCTGAATAACAGCCGTGCGAAGACGGGGCGGGTCGCTAGTATAATCCATACCTACTAATATATAAATGACGTAACCTATAAATGCGAAAGTAACTCCTGTTTGTCTGTTACGCTTTCACGACTAAACCACAGAACCGATCTTTATCAAATATCGTATGGTGTAAGTTTAGAACCCAAGTAAGGACATAGGGTATGTTTTATAGAGCGACTTGGTCTGCGTCCGTGATAACCGACGTTTTAGTGGACAAAGTCGCGGGAAAAAGCTAGTATAAGATAAAATAAAATAAAACTTACTCTTGTAAAGCGTTTGACTTCCACACCTCGTGATAGCTGAGTTTTTTAGACATCTGATGTGAAATGTATTTAGTATCGTATATAATGGGTAGGATATTATGAATATTTTTCTTAAACTGTGAATATTGCTTCGGTAGGGGTCCTATGAACTGATTGTGTAGAAGTATGGTGTCTATGAAGATGTTGTGTCCTACGATAGGCTTCTGCGAGGCTTGGAGCAGTGAAATGATTTGTGAGAACCCTAGCAGATGGCTCATGAGGTCGTCTTCCAGTATCGCCACTGGAGCACTGGTAGCTCCTTCTACGTTCTTATCTCTGTATATGAGGATCTGAAATAACAAAAATAAAATAAAATTTCGTATGTTTTTTTTATTCCTTTTTAAGTTTATCTTGGGCATCACTGACATCGGTGACGGAAAACATCGTGAGGAAACCACTGGCATCTTTTAGAACAGTACCATTTTAATTTTACTTTGTAATTTCAGTTGTTGGATTTTTAAGTCTCGGTACTGAGCTTAGCGTTGAAAATCCAGTGCGCAGGGCAAAGTACTTAATATTAATATAATACTGTTTAATGAGATGGGCAGCCCCCCTGGACTCTATTATTAATATAAGTCTGAGTCGCCAATCCGCTTTGAGCAAGCATGGTGATCAACACTCGTGTCTTCTCTGTATGAGAAGAGGCCTTTACCCTGCAGTGGGATAATAATAGGTTGGTATTATTACTATTTTTTTGGCCATACAAATACTTGTTCCGTGCTGAAATCGAACCCAAGACACACAACGCAGCATCCAAGCACCCAGCCGCAGTGCCACGTTTCCAAACAAATCATTATCATTTAGAGCTGTTCTTATATAAAAATTATGAAAGTACTGAATATTTACAAAAGCGTTTAAACTATTGGCTAAGTTAAAAACAACTACTTTTTTAGAGATGAAGTTTAAGGCAAAACAAGGTTTATCCTGAAAGTTAGTGGAATGGTCCCGGATTGATTCATCAAGTCAGTATTGTATTTTGTACCTTATTCAGACTTACATAAAGTTTTTAATACAAAAACTGTCTTGTTGTTTAAACCCGATCTTCAGAAAAATTTTGTTATGTAAGAAGCTGGAAAATATCATACATGTACGATACCGAGACAATACGCCGAAGTTGTTTTTTTTTATAAAATTTCCACAGCCTTCTACGGGTACTCGAAATATGCATATATCATACACAAGCTACATGCTAGAATTACCATTGTATTTACACTACTATGCGCTGCGTCCACGTCGCACTAGCGCAGCGCGTACGAGCGACAAAGGAGTATATACGAAGAGTACTCTATGCAGGCACATCACTTGGAGGGATTTTTCATTACTTGTGTAATGAAAAATCCGTTTTATTGAATTAACATGAGGGTATATTTCTTACTAGCAAATTATATTTTATATCCACTAGGGTATATTTGCTACTAGCTTTTGCCGGCGACTACGTCCGCCGTATTATATCAAAGTATCAAAGTCATATTTTTCTGAGATAAAAAGAAGACTATCTCTGTACAGTGTAACAGTACTGAGATTACCCAAGTAACGCGAATATTTAAATAAATACGCCAAGTGAAGTGCCGAAGCTACATAAAAAAACGCTACTAGCACAAATTACCTTCTTACTATTACCTAAGCTATCCGTGGTGAGTATGTCTGGGAAGCGCATCCTGAGCTCCATGTGCGCGATGTACCGGAACACAGGGCTTTCCACCTCCAGGTACATTGTCTCATCTTTGCTTCTCATGAGCCATCTGCAATTGAGAATTTTATAATACAGCTTGAAGTATTTTATACATTTGAAATGTTAGAACTGTAAGCTATATTGTATTATGTAACGGCCCGGCTATGCTGACAATCTTATTTGCGCATATTTCAATTTGCACTCATAAGCATAAAATTATCATTCAAAAGATTTGCTTTTGTATTAATAAATGCCACTCAAGTTTTTTGCGCATGCAACTCACTACACTGTTCAGAAGCTGACACTGAACTGGTTCTTGTGATCCAGAGTATATAACAGCTCAGTAGTCATGAAGCCCATCTCTCAACTTTTACCATGCATTTTTTAAATAGTATGAAACGGGCAAGTGCGCTATAAAAATACAATCAGCCCTGAGCATGACTCGGTGATCAATGCTCATATATCTTCTCTGTATGAGAAGAGACTTTTGCCCAGCAGTGGGGCAATAAGGCTGGTGTATAATACACCATTATTTATTGATTAATTTATACTAACTTAGAAACTTGAGAGTAGTAGTTTTGCAGTTGCCTCTCCTCATCAATAGTCAACATTCTCGCATGGTCATTGAACAGCGTCTTATCTTTTATATTCTGTCTTACTGTTGCTTCCTCTACTTTGCTCAAATATGGAAGTCCTTCATATGTAAACTGAAAAGGTACAAGATTGAAAAAGAATTACTATGTTTTATCTAGTTTTTGTAATGTTAGCCAAGAGTTATGTTGGCTGTTGAAGAATTTGGTAAATGAGGCTTTCATTTTCATTAGATATCTAATAGTAGTTTGTTGCCTTATGGATGTTTAAGATTAAGAAATAACATCAAGGATCATGTTATACTATTTATTGTTATATTTTGTGTTCAATTTGTGCTTAATAATATTATAAACCTAAAGAATTTGTTTGTTTGAACACACTAATCTCAGAAACTGTTGGAAGAAATCTTTTTATGTTATACAGCTCGATTATCCAGGAAGATTACATAGCATTATGCTACAACCTGTAGGAGTGCAGTAATAATCAAAGGTGTTATATAATATGGCTACATAACCAGGTGTTACGTAACCACCGAGTATTGCAAGTCCAATATTAAACATGGAAGTACTGTACCTTATTAAAATCAAATTTATGTCTGCAAAGAAAGTTCAATGTAGACGCTTGAAAAACAAATGATTGGTCAATATCGCCGAAGACTTGCGGACACAGATGGAAGGTGTAGCATACAGCTAGATACGAGTCCAGGTCCCTGTTGTACTGGAACATCGTCAGTCCAACCTGCGTCATTATCATGTTGCTGACTTCATTCTTTAGTCTGTTATACCGCTCTTCGCTTGTGTCGAATAATCTGAAAGGAGGTTATATATGGTAAAGGTTTGACGGTAAGCAAGGCTTTTAAATAAAATCCTTTTTGGACACTACTGACAAAAACTCAATTATAAAGAATGAGTTTCTTTTTTACATTGAAGGCAAATTAGTGAGAGAGATTTGGACTGTTCTGAACACAAAATGAAGATGTTATGCAGATGATTTTTTATAAGTATTATTATTTATAAGTATTTAAATTATTATTAAATATATTCGCTTTTAACCGACTGCGCCAGAAGAAGGGTTATTACACTAAGTACTGTCTTAGGATTACCTACTATAGTCGTTTGTCTAACTACAAGTTGTATTTTTACCGGTGCTGTGTTGGTTATTAGTGTAGTCAATTAATAGTACTTGTAAGTATATTGCTAAGTACTATTTACCTGTGTTTAAAGCATTCTCCACTCAGCAGAGCAGTAAATTCGGCATCAAAACCAACAAAACAGGACTTTGTTAAGTCTCTCTTTATATTCTCCAGTTCATCTATAAAGTTATTTCTTGTTATCTCCATATTGATGTATAATTAATATGCTTTGGTAAGGTAAAAACGATTGTATAATAATATTTTATTATATTTGAGCAAAGCACACATGGTGTGAAAAAAACAAACAATTATCACTGTCATTAGTTTCGATGTCAGTGTCACAGTGATACAGCTGTCAGAAGACAGAAGTCACTTTTTTTATTTGGATATGTATGTTTTTAGAATTTATGAATGGAAAACAACGTACACTAATGAAGGAAATCACTTTTGTATAATAATATGTTTAATTAAGTTTAAAAAAAAACAAAATAATTACCTAATAATAAACAAAAACAACAGTTCCAAAATTGAAATATCTGGCCGAAATGCAACAAAATTTAGCGAAAATGACATTTAATTATTAAAAAAGCATATCTACATTTATTTTTAAAGTGTCAAATGGCATTTCTAATACGTTTCTGTTCATTTCTTGCCAGTAAAAACCTAAAATATGTATCTTAAAAGAGTTCCTGCCATTTGAGCTCGATAATAAATTTAATTATTGGACAAAGGATAATAAAATTCAAGACTTTTATCTTGTATTTAAAGTGGTCATTACAAGTCATTACTTTCGCATTTATAATATCTATTATTAAACTTTTCATTATTATAAATACATCACGCTTGTTAACCCCGAAGGGTTAGGCAGAAGTGTATCCATTTGTCGCCCACATTTCGGTGGTTATGTTTTAATATTAGTATGGTTAAGAAACTGATTTTTTTGCGTAAGTCTATAAAGTTACTCCTATTTTTATATACTTACTCGTAAATGCTTGAAATAAAACCAGTGAAAATCCGAAGAGGGTTGCTAAAATGTTTGAGCTTGCTATGCTCGCTCTTGCATCCTTAATTCTTTAGTACCTTGCAACAGTTCTCGTACTAAGTAAAGTAATATAAATCTCTTTAAATAAACACGTTAACATGTAAGTATGAAATATCACTAGAGAACTGACGGCTCGACTACTTTAGCAGATTTTTTATTGTACCTAGGACAAGATTGGTACGACAGAAAATTCTCCAAAATTCACCGGAACTGTCGGAAATTTGACTGGTGATTTTGCATGAATATGTCTGTAAAAAATGGAGTCATGTTTGTTAAATTGCACACTTGCAATGTCTCTTACACAAAGTGAAGCTGAACATGCACTTCCCTGAAATTAATTCGGTTCACAAAGTATAGTTTGCCATGGAAAGCGCTCAATAAATTGTGCACTCAAGTAGGCCGCTGCAGACGTAATGTAGCCAAATGGGGAATAGTGCGAGTGCGCGGCTCCTGAGCCAACAATGGCCCACTTACTACGGTACTCAAAGTGTCAATACACCTTCACTTTAGAGGACATTAAAAACGAGACTGATGCCGCCATAAACGTGGCCACCTACTGGACCCAAGACCTCTAAATAGAGAAAAGAAAAATAAAGGATTATCAAACATGAAACATCGACTCGACAAAGAAGAACAAGAAATTGAATGGTGAGAATGATTTGGTTAGAGACTATGACTATACCCTAATCCAGGGGTTCCCAAACTTATTTTGTCTACTGCCCACTTTGAGAATAAATTATTTTCTAGCGCCCCCATTTTTTTACTTACTTAAAACCACCTAGTAGATGAATTTATAAAACGCTCCCCAAGCCTCTACACAACGCCCCGATTTTTTTCTGGGTCTCTTACCGCCCCCCTTAGGCCTGCAGCGCCCACAGAGGGCCACTCGCCCACTTTGGGAAAGGCTGCCCTAATCTAAAGGTTTGATTCGCGCCTGCCACATTCGCGTTAAACAGAACATCATGTAAAAAAAAACTACCTTGTCACATGCTCCTCTTTCCTTCACATCATGTCAGACAATGCTTTACGGCTGTTAGTTACCCATGATAACTACACTTGTATCTAATGTGATGTTCATCGGCAAGCGTAACACCTGTTGCGTTAGTACATAATATAATAATTATGTATACTTAGCCGTGTTACACGCTAAGACTATCGGTCTACTTGTATCTACATTACCTATCTAACAACTACGTCAAAGCTACGCAGGAGGTACAAAGGAAATTGTTCAAGCTAATTGTTCTTTTTGACCCGGTCAACTAATGAATGATAATTACAGGTAGGTATCGTAAGATAGAAACATACACGATTTAATCAATCGTGAATCAATCGTCAATCAATACTCATGTAAACAATGCTGACGGTGTTAATTAAACGCGCTGATAAAAGGGTACATTTAATTAATAATAATTAGGTACACAACGTTGCGTAGGACTGTGTTACACGTAACACCACTTTAAGTCGTCGGCATGGTGGAAATTAATACAACAGTTGCACAATATAAAATTGCATAACTTGCAGAGAGAGTTCATACTACTGCCCGTCAATTTACTTCCGAATTGGAGGCAAAATCGAACCTCTTGCAATGCCGCGAAACATGGTGGTGCACGATGTTGCAACAGTCGGAGGCGACGGCCCACGACCATACCAGTCGCCACTTCGTGGTCGACTCGCGTAGTCGCGAACGTTAAACCTCTCACTTTCATAAACCGAACATAACTTTTAAAAATAAACATGTAATCTCGTGTTGGACCATAGACGATTAAGTTTTTTCATTAATCATGGAGTCGGAAAAGGAGGTGGCACAAGTGCGCGAAGTGACGATGGTGAAGCCTAATTACATGCTTATGTCCTTGCAGAGGATATTCGTGTTGACTGTAATACTAGCCGGAGTTCTTGTCGTGGTACATTATACGCCGATGCCAGGTAATAAGTCATTTTTTAAGATGAGCAATATATTAGTGATAAGCATGATTTAACATTAGCGCATAGTTAGATAATCAGCTGTTCTTTATTTACGTTTAATTTTGATTTCTTGTTGGCTTTTATTGATCCTTTTTATAGATCCAGAATAAAATTGCTTCCTTGTTTTGTATCAGGAACTTAATAGGTGTACATAAAAGTTGAATTAAACCGCCGTTCGATTTAAAAGCGTCACCTTATACGGAAGTAACTAAGTTTGTAAGAATATAAAAGATGCGATTTGCAATCGATCACAGTTTACAACGTTCGCGGAATCGATCGCAAAGACGAGTTCAAAGAAATAAACATCGATGAACTATGTTACATCAACTTCTATAGCCTTGAACGCTTAATTTATTATTTTAAAATATTTGTTGTTATGTATAGTTGCCGTATATATACATACTAATGTCATATGTTAATTGATTTTTGTTATTTACAGAGGAGTATTTCGAAAACTGTGACCGAGAATGTCATGAGTTGGATTGGCCAATGATATGCCGTGTGAAACTAGTCATCGAGGTCTACAAGACGCTTAGCAAGTAAGCTATATTTTTCACAACCATACGATAGGCGGTTTTTTCTAAGCCATTTCATTTGTGGCTTTCATTTCGAAATGCTACTTAAACTATGCTAATATTAATTTGCTCATATAGACTTTTACTAACGGCTATCAAAAGGCCGTTAACGTAACAAAAAGTTACACTTTGTTCCCATCATTGCGATGTTTTGCTTTTGTTCTGGGCCATACATGGGGATGGGAACCATGTATACGGTTACGCAGATATTGCGATATACATAATTAAATGCACATTTAAATGTTCCGACTCTAAAACATAGATTCTCTATCACAGATCCTGTGGCAGTTGCACAGAGAAGGATGGAGGTGAATGTCCTGTGACATGCATATCTGCGGACGGCCGGGAGCGCGGCGTGCTGGTCGCCAACAGGGCGCTACCGGCACCCACCCTGCACGTCTGCCATAACGACATCTTGGTCGTAGACGTGGTTCATCGGGCCCCAGCACACGCGCTCTCTATCCACTGGCGAGGTCAACCCCAGAAGGAGACTCCTTTCATGGATGGAGCTCCCATGTTGACCCAGTGCCCTCAGCCTGCCTACACAACATTCCAGTATAAATTCCGTGCATCAGCTGTGGGCACGCACATGTATCACGCACACTCTGCTGCTGATGCCGCAGACGGTCTCGCGGGAGCCTTCGTTGTCCGCCAGTCTCCACGTCTAGACCCTTTAAAGAAACTATATGATGTTGACGCCTCTGAACATACTATATTCGTGTCCGAATGGGGCCATTCAATGGGACCTCTGGCCGGTGTCATATCGCGTATACCGAACGCCGAATCTCTCCTCATAAACGGGAAAGGGAAATCATCTGAATCCCCCGACGCTCCGCAGTCGTCATTCAGTGTGGAATACGGAAAAAGATACAGATTCCGTCTGGCTTACGGAGGGGGATCAAAGAGCTGTCCTATTACATTTTCAATTGATCACCATATTTTGGAAGTCATATCTTTAGACGGACACCAAATTGAGCCGGAACGTGTGAACTCAGTGGAGTTAGGCAGAGGAGAGCGAGTTGATTTTGTAGTGGACGCTAAACGAGCACCTGGTGTTTACAAAATCAGAGTAGCTGCGGTAGATTATTGCCAAGACAATTTGAAAGGTGTAGCTAATTTAGTGTACGAGAACAAAGAGCACAAAGTGTTGCATAAAGACGATGACATAGTTAACGCAGAAGTGTATCGTGAGTTATCGACAGTGTCTAGTGATCGATGTGAATCTGACAATGTGATATGTTTGAACGAGATCCACGCGGCTGACAAGCTTCCTGCAGAGCTGGTCGACAATCCCGACGAGATAATTTATGTGCCTTTTAATTATTCTACAAGACAAATTTCGGCGAAACGAGTGGGTGAGTGTGTAATTGTATATTGTTAGAAAACTTTCTTTTGTGTTACATTATCTGGTCAAAAGTAGTACGTAGGTATTATGTCTACTCTTGTTACCACCAAGTGCTTTAACGAGTTTTAGATGGACGAAAGTTTCGACGATTATCAAATAGATTATTGTTAACATAGGTACCTACAGCCATAATATCCACTTAAATACTAATAGGCAGGTAGGTACCTAAATGGATACCTAAAGCAAAAACCTTTACCCACATTATTTCGACCTACCCAATTTGGTTATAGAGTTTAACCAATTCATTGAAGTAAATGATTCGTTGTTCATAAAATATCCTCACGCATAAGACTGCATTCTCTGGAAGAGATAGTACAGGATCTTGACAAGTGGCTACTTGGTGCGAATCATGGATTCCTTTTGAGTCGATGGTTCTAGAAAACCCTTTTTTGAACCCCATTAAAATTCTGAACAAGCGGAAATCCAAAGAGTTTACCTAGTTTATCTACGTATTGCTAAAAAATCGAAATGGGTAGTATAAAACTTATTGATGGTGAAATTACAGTCGAAATCATGGGATTTCAACTGTAATCCGTGGTGTCTTTATTAGCTGGATACCACGGAGTAAATATATTTACTTTGTGGACACCTACTGCGTTGCTGTCAGCAAGTGGTCACCAGTCTTTCTTTCTTTCTTTGCTCGAGTGAAAATGAAGTTACCAGAGATAAGATCAGTTAACTTTTGAAATTTTAATTTATTGCGAAAATATTTAATGTCTTTTTTAATTATCTACACTTTTACCGTATATCTTTTTGCGAGTTAAACAAACACAACTATTCAGTTTAAGTTTAACTTTCTTATACAAATAGTATGTAATTTAAAACCTTCTTTTTATTTTAATTGCATTTCACTAAATAAGGTGCTAAAATTACAATTATGAAAGTTTTTGCATGAGTATGTATGTGAGTTAACTAAGTATATACCTATTTATTAGGTAATATGGTATTAAAGTAATTATTTACTGAAGTTTTACTTTCAAATAAACACTTATTTCTTTCTACTCTTTATTTCGGAAAGATTCGCTACAACAACTCCACAGATTTGTAAGCAAGTAAACATTGACTATTTAAGTTAATACACGTTGAACGTTCAAAACGTATGGTTAAGTACGCGTTAATCATTGCTTAACTGTAAAGGTGGTTTTACACCAGCGAGGCGAGGAATAATTTGGATGTAAAGGTAATAAATACTCTATTCGTGTAGCAATATAGTTTAATGTTATACGAACAGCTATTTCAATTCTCATATCGCCAATCTCTGACGAGGAGAGTGGAAAATTAAAAAAAAAATCATATAACATTGTCAACACAGGATGTTTGAAAATTTAGCTGTTCCACACATTACGATCGTGTTGTAAAGCATTTCTGTAGGGAACAGCTGATGTTTTTACATGATTTTTAGGTTGGTCTCATAGTAAAAGTTGTTCTTATCGATGAGTACAATGACCTCTTTTCAGGTTTAGGGTAAAATTTTAATGAACCTGTATAATTGAATAAATAGAGTATTTATTACTTTGCAAAATGAATACTCAAATGAATACTCTCAATTAGCGCGACCGCTGGTCGTCGCGATACATCTTTCGGTGTCGAAGGGTGTTCAGTGTGGTTTCAATTCTCGCTAATTCAATCTACTACACGCCTCGCTGCGCGCTGGTGTAAAACCAGCTTAAGCTAAGCAACGTTTATCAGTGAGGGGTTAAATGTATAGTGGTTAGCACATGTTTGCTAAAGGATCGTCAACGAGTATGTTTAGTCACCCATAGGTTACTCTTTGTGGGTCAAAGGTCAAGGTTGTTTTCTTATAATTCTTTCTTCTCACTTGCGGGACGACCACAGATAAGCAAAACAATGTCAAAAGGGTTCACATTGACATATATTCCTAATATAAGAGCAGGGACATTGTCAAAACAATGAAATAAATGACATAACATAACGTATCTTTCAAGGGCTTTGAGATGTTACTTAACTAAGTTATGTCAAGATTATAATTTCAAATTGGTACAGATTAAATCTAGTTTTTATTTCTTGACAAACAAGTTTCAAACGTCCTTGAAAAGTGTGCCATATTCAAATGAAGAGTATTTTAGTCGTATATTAACATCAGCCTAAAGGTTGAGTAATAAAAAACTAGTTTTTGCCAACTTTAAATGACCGCTGGCGGTGTGAGGTTAGAGGAGGCTGCCCACCGTTTCATACCATGACCGTGCTGTGAACGTATGAGGCACGGAAAGCATGGTACTGACTAAATGTTCACTTCATGGTATCACAGCGTATGAACAGACAATAGGCTAGTTGACACCACCAATCATTTGATGTACTTTTTATGACCTGTCAAAACGCGATTCTCCCAAAAATTTAGTATGGCAATGGTGCCGATTCTCTTGTTCACAAACTATACTAAATTTAGAGAATTGACATCTCTTACTAACATACAGCGAAAGGAAAGGACGGTGACATTAAAGAACTAAGTTAGCGCTGTCAAATTAGTTTTGCCTTGAACTTCTCCGTATTTTTAATCCATACGTTTTAAGATGTCAACTATAACAGTATGCATGTGTAAGATTGACTAAATTTGACAGCTCTTATTTACATTAGCCTCTTTCTTGTTTTATTGGACAGAAAAAGATGTAAATAGTCTAAATTTAGTTTAGTTTGTGACCAAGGGAATCGGCACCATTATCGAACTGTGACGTCACTTATTTAGTAACTCAAATGACTAACTATTTATTGAAACCAAAAAAATAATAATTTTACAGTAAATTGAAATTAGTCGGGTTTTCAGGACTAAAATAAAGTGTTTCTTTAAAGAAGTTATGTCTTGGAATTATTGGTTAATGGCGTCAACTAACCAATAATAATTGTTGACGGAACGGTCCAGTGGGCACATACTTTTCAATACAAAGATTTTTTTCCCTGTCACGTTCACAACAGTCATGGTAATTATGGTGCGGTGTACTGAAAAACAAACTAGTTTTTGGCAAAGTTAATCGACCGCTGGCTGCCTGAGCTTAGTTCTACACAATCTTACCATTCGTTTTGAATTATGAGCGCTTTGTGTTACGTCACCTTAGCTTAGGCAACAGAATATGTTAGTGGGTCGCGTCACTTGTTTCGAAAATATTGCAGTCTTAAATCGTTTTATTTTGATGTTTTGAAAATAGCTTTAATGTGAGTTTTTAGTACGAACAGTTGTGCAAGCAAAACGCAAATGTTTTGTGCAACAACTCGTTATTTATGCATTAATTCCGCGGATGTACCTAAGTTTTGAAAATAATGTTTATATGTATATTTATTATACGAGATATAATCAGACATTGCACTAAAAAACAGGTGAAGTTTGAGTCGGAATCACACACGAAGGGTTCCGTACCAACTTAGAAGTTATAAAACGATGTATTTTATTTATTTGCATTATTTCATAGAGCAACACGGGCCATCTAACCGAAGCATTATTTGTTGTTACAGCGGTAATAAAAATACACACTGTGAAATTTTTTCTGTGAATATTTTAATTATGCTTCATGAAATACAGCCGGACAATCCATAGACGGACGGACAGCTGAGGTTTAGTTACAGGGTCCTGGCACTTATGGTTACGGAACCCTAAAAATCAAGGAAAAATTTAATACACTGGCGATCATTAAGCAATTTAGAGAACCTACCTTTCACAAAGTCTTAATGAAGTGACGTAGATATGTACACTATATAATTTTATGAAGTTCTGTGATGAACGCGAGCCACCTCGAGGCGTATCTAATGATTGAGCGGCATCCATCAATCAGCCAGACTGGTTGCCAGCCTGGTTAATGATGGGGCTCCACAACGTAAGAACTATTTGATCTGTACGTAATTATGTGTGATAGGCACATTTACATCGCACATTACTAGGTACTTGATTGGATTTGTACGTTCATTTTGCAAGCTTGATTAAAACGGATATTTACCAAGTTATTTCTATAATGATAGCTTCTTTAATAGTTACTCAAGCTTTATACGCGATTTTACGCGTAGTATTTTTCACCCGCGTTAAGTTACGTGTTTGGTTACTGTTCCGCCCCTGTGGGTCGTAATGTTATATAGTCTATACTTTGTGTACTCCTCATGAATTAGGTCGTTATATACAAAAATATTTTTTCCTATCGGATTGGTCATCACAGAGATAAGCGCGTTTTAGCCAAACACACAAACAAACATACTAAAAATTCTTCTAATTTATTATCTATATTCAGTATAGTATAGATTTTTTATAGACTGATATGCTTAAGGCTAAATAGCCTTACCTTCGTATCTTCGCGCATTGGTCTGTCAGACCGACAAAACACTATAACTATACATTATTTCTATTTTACGCTAGAATAGTAAGGGTTGAATAAGAAACTTGAATCATAAAAAAAAACAATAGTTAAATGTGTTGCTTATCGCAAAACTCGAAAACGGCCAGACTGATTTGGCTGATAATTTTCTTTCTGTTCGTAATTATCTGGACAAAGTTCTTATGGGTATTTTTTGGGAAACGTCGCAAATTTGCACTCGCACAAAATCAGAGCGGTTCGCTAGTTTTTACAACATAAATCTTAGATTCTGAAAGTCGGAAAAGAAGCAATAGAGAGTCTTGTAGGTATATTATTTTATAGATAATGTTATTTTACATATAATAGAGGCATGACACGGTGTTTGTGAAGAAAGTGAAGTAATCAGCGGTCGTAACAGCGTCCGCGATAACCGCAAATAATATTACGCTACGAATGATTGCGGCGACGAACGTGCACTGCGCGTGCGCAACCTTTAAAAACCATAAGTGCCTAATTACTGTCCCACTGCTGGGCAAAGGTCTCTTCTCATACAGAGAAAGCATGAGCATTGATCACCACCCTTGCTTAAGGCGGATTGTCGATTCCAGACTTATATTAATTACAAGTCCAGGTTTCCTCGCAATGATTTCCATCACCGATGTCAGTGATGTCCAAAATAAACTTTAGAACGTATAGGTACAGTAAGCGGTTATAAGTGCAGTAGCATGCTAAGGCTTGAATTGCTGTGAATACTTGGTACAGGCCGTACCTACATCTGTGTGTATTGATTATGTATTAACACAGTACCTACCTACGAACACCTCAGAACTCGCAGACGGCGTCGAAACGTCGTAAGTTAAAAAATATCAATCTATTGCTTTGTGAGATTGCTTCTCCACTTATGACCGCTATTGTACAATGACAAAATTACCATTTGTTCATTATTTACAGTTTCGAGCACCTTTTAAAGCTAAACACAAGTAAAGCCTAAACAATGTGATGTTTATTTTGATCATTAACACTGAGACCTGTATGAAAGTTTCCTTTCACTTGGAGTGGGCCGTTTTTTGTGACAACACTCTTGGATTTAATTCAAGTGGGAAGAGATTTAGGAACTGTGTAACTACTATTTAGACTCGGTGCCAACTTGTTACTAAGCTTAAAAATAATAATATCAAATTGATAGAACTTGCTGTGTCATTCATTAGTTGAGCTACAGGTCAAGTAATTTTTTCTTTTTATAGTATTAGATTTTACCTGTTATTTTATTAATTTTCTTTCAATAGATCGCTTCTACTCGTGTCGTTTCATTATGAATGTAAATTCATAATGTTGTTATTACTAAACTCATTAAGCAGTATTGGAGTACATAACCAATACCCAATTTTATGTAAAACATTATGGTAAACATAACATTTATGTATGGAGCTTATCATTAGTTAGATCAGGGGTAACCTAACTTATTTATGACGCGCTCCATTTCAACAAAGGAAAAAATGAATCCGCGTCCCCTGTGTTACGTTTCGGTGGTCAGGAATTTAAAAATTATTTTATAAATTACAATATTAATTTATTTATAGTTATTATTAAAGATTACATAAATAAAAAAAAACTATAAAGTTTTTTTTATTATAAACATGTAAATGTATAAATGTCTCATATCTTTTAGTTAGGTATTATACAAACAAACTTAGTAACATACTTACATGTTACTGACTTTGTATGAATACGACGTAAACGCTTGTAATCTGTAAATATGGTCCTCAACTACACAGTTTTTCACGCCTCCTTTCTGGTCTTTGCGCCTAAACTCCTGGGGTAGACTGACATTAGACACGTGTTGGACAAGTCAGCCTAAGGCCTGTGTTCATTGACATTTAAACCAACGATTAATGCCTAAGGCATTAAGTCCGCCTTCGCACCTTTTTGTTGCATTAAGTTTAAATATACAAATAGGTAAATAATAAATATAATATAAACAGAACTGTTTAAATTATATGTAATCGTTGGATGAAATGGTTGTTTAATTTGTTTAAGGAAAATTTTGATAAATTAAACAACGGTTTAAGTACACGTAACCAGTTGATTTAATGCTCCTGAGCACGGAAATTACTAAGCTGTACCTACAATTCATAGACTAAATAAACTATTATTATAAATAGGTTAAATTTTTTGTTTGTTTGTTAGAGTTAACATCTGGTATTGTTGGTCCGATTACAAAAAATCTTCTACTGATACAAAGCGTCATAGGATATGATTTATGGTATACTTGACTTCCACGCAGTCGAGTCTGTAATAAAATATGAGTATTATATTAAAACTATGCAATGTGCGTTTTACATGTCGCGGAGAGTAGAGCAAGCAATACATGGAACCAGTTTGAATATTCTAATTGACTTGTCGCTTTCACGAGCTCATGAGATACAGTGCGGTATCATAAGAGGTCGGGATCGTAAATATTAAAGGGAGGCTTTGAATATTTAAGTTACGTCGTGGTTGGAGTCTTTCATTTCATTTGAAGCACATTTGTAATTAGGTACCTAGTGTATAATTTTATCTACAAATGATGTTCAATTTGAGTAATAACATCCACACGGTTCTATATTCTATTGATCAAGGTTAGGGTTGCGTTTCTATCAGAGATGTGCTTTGTATCCCCATAGCTAGGGTTGTGTATGAAAATGAACAATTAGGCCTGGTTCACATTAGGTCGGACCGACAGTTTTTCTGTTGACCGACTGTAGAGTGGTGCTTGTTCACTCTAGAAGCTGCCGATCCGACCTAATGTGAACCAGGCCTAACATTTTCATAACTTGAGCTTGAGCCAAGCTAGCGCTGTGATTGGTTAGACATATCTACACATCCCTCGCTATGCATCCTTGCACATACGGTACGGAATGGCATGTAATGGATGGTCTTCCATCTTAAGATTGACCTTGAATGATAGAACATCCATAACAAACCATTCCCTTCCTCGGAAAGAACGATCCCGTTGGTCGCGGTTCTCATTTACCGATTTTTGACATGTACTTGTAGGTAGTAGGCCAGTCTGTCAACCGAGGGGTCACTCCCAGTATCTGGGTTGTGATGATCTGTAGCGTTTGGCTGCGGCGCTACGTGTCTTAGGTTCGATGCCTGCACGTTATAAATATTTGTAAGGCCTCTACCATAATTTGTAAACGCACCCACTATACGTGAGAAATTCCTAATATGGCGCAAGGCTCCGTCAGAGATAGGCAGATCGCTCCATGTAAAATTCCGGTACCTCTTAAGCTGCTGAACTAATTTTAGTTAACCTTCTCGGAAAAGCCTTAAATAGAACGATTTTATTGATCCAAGTGAGGTTACGATATTCCGTCTTCAGTCTCAAGGTCTTTATCTTGTTTCGGTTGTCTGTTACCAATGTTACAACTCTCATTCATCTTAATAAACATAACATCAAGCCTGTAATCCCTAAAGGGTTAGGCAGGGGTGTACCCACGAGTACCCATTAGTACGTTGGTACTAATCAGTACCATGTAATAGGGGGCGAGCCTATTCTGCCTATTGCCATCAACTGGGCACAAATCTACACTCCGAGGCTGCTACTGAGAAATTCCTGAAGGAAAAACCCAATAACACTTTGCCCGACCTGGGAATCGAACTCAAGACATCATGCTCAGCAGAAGTCGCGCTTTGCGACCACTAGACCGACGAGGCAGTCTCACTAGTCACATAGTAGTAACTATCTTAATAATTTATTAACGACGGTAGTACTATAAATGTAAATAAGCAAATAAATCAAGCGCTTTGTCGAAATAATTACGTTAATTAACACACAATGTGCGTACTTAATTTAGATTGCGCTTCCAGTGGTTTGTAAGTTTGCACAATAGTTTTGGTTACTTCACTGTGGGACACATTGTTTCAAATGCTTGCATTCTATTTTGAAACCATTTGACCTTTGAATAAACGGTATGATTACTATCTGTACGATGTGTACGATGCGGAACTGTGGTCGTGAATCTTAAGAAACAAATGAAATTAAATGAATGGAATTATTGTCGTTTTCTTTGTAGACACTTTGGTAATTTAATCATCAAGGAAGTTGGAATAATCTTTTTAAATAACTATCTAATAGAAATAAAGAAAGAGAAACTGTTTATTCACGTGACGCACATAATGAAAATTGTTACTTACATAAACAAAAGTCCAAGACACTGTATCAGTAACTAATATCACTTTTTTTACTAGGTATATGGGCAGAAGTCTTAGTTCAAGCAGTTTCATTCACGTTGAGTTACATTTTTGGTTACTGCTCCCCTCACGTGGGCCGTAGCGTGATGTTAAATAGCTAAAACTATACAGGCTACCAAATAGAAAAAAAATCTGACTGGTAGTTTAGAGAATAGCGTGTTTAAACAAACAAACAAAAAATGCTCCTCAGTTTAGTATAGATTATTTGTTTCGTAATTGTTCCTTTACTTCCTAAAGTTGTTTCGAGAGAATATTATGAGGTACTTGTATTTATCGCCTGCCTGAAACTGGATTTTTACAACAATTATGTAACCAGTTACAACAGTATTGCAATAATCCAGTTTCCGTGGAGGGTATAGGGGTCAGGCGACTGTCAATCCGGTTCAAGCGAAACTGGAAATAAAAGATGTAATATAACAACAACCATTTATTGAAAAAACTGTTACTAACAAAAGGCAAAATAGGCATAGGCTCGCCCCCTATTACATGGGACTTAAACTGGCGAAATGTGTGTGTACTAATTGGTACACCTCTGCCTAATCCTTCGGGGATTACAGGCGTGATGTTATGTTATGTTATGATACTAATAACAAACACATAACCTGAAAAATATATGCATCTAAAACAGGAATATGAATAACCCATATTATTATGAAATATGGTTCAGCCCCGGAAGTAGTGGAATTTCCTAAAATAATAAATGTCCGACCATTCATAATAGTTGCGTTTCCCCAAGACATTACTGTGGGTACCTCCGCTACCCCTGTTCATTTGTTTTTGTAAAATGCGTGGGCAATTTACACGAACGTGCGTCCGTCCAATACATTGTCGTAAAAGTGAATCGTCCGTGAATACGGACACGATAAAAATTATACAGAAATCGTGTGACTGCTTTGTTGGATAAGTGGTCGAAAACGCGACCTCTGAGCGCGGGGTCTTGGCGTTGATACCCGGGCCGGTAAGTTGGTAGAACTGGCCAAGTACAAAATTTAACAAAATTTACACAAAATCTTGTTGCTTGTGGGATGTCCTATAATTAAAAGGCTATTTTATTATTTGTTGTTATAGCGGCATTAGAAATTACACATTCTGTGAAAATTTAATCTACCTATCTATTACGTTTCACGAGATACAAACCGCTGACAGATGGACGGATAGCGAAGGCTTAGGAATAGGGCACCTTTCGGGTAAGAAGCCAAATAAATAAATTTCTTAGTAGCAGGCAAGCAGCTTGAGTCTTGATTTATACTTGGTTGATGGCAATAGGCTTGCTCTTTACTGTTTATCCTAAAAACTTCTATCTCTAACCCTTCGGTTTATCGGGTTATACAAACGCTATCTTATGGTTCATCATCATTTCAGCCGAACGACGACCACTGCTGGACATAGGCCACCCCTAAAGATAGCCACAATGACCGATCCTGCGCTGCCCATGTCCATTATCTTATGTTTACAGCTTCAGAAATCTTATGTGATATAATAAATACTGGCAGTAAACAAATGTGTTCCACAAACAAGTTTTAATTGTTCTGTAGTGTGTTGTTGTTGTTGATTAAATCTGTTATTCGTTGTTAATTGCATAATTGCATTCAATTGCACACTGTGTCTGTTATTGAGGGGAATTAGTCTGATTATACTGCGTTATTCAGAATTGCTGTTATTGAAGTTAGTTGATTAGTTTATTTTCCGAATAATTAGTCTAAATTAATATTATAAAGAGAGAATAATTGTATTTTTGTTTTTTTGTCAATTTTGTCAAATAATTAAAATTCACGCGGATGAAGTCGTGAATAAAACTCTGGATCTCGGGAAGCAGTTAGTTAGATGTAAACTAAGTCTATGTCACTTGTTTCAGAGAGCTGGGGTCAAACCGACGGCCATCGCTTCACCTACCCAGCGTCTCCACTCCTGACGCAGGGCGACGACGTGGGGGCCAATCAGTTCTGTCCCAAGGAGCCAGGGCAAGGAGACGAGTGCGTGCACGTTAAGCATGTTCCTCTGGGCGCTACTGTCGAACTACTGATGTTCGATCAAGGTAAATATTGTTTTTTGTTGCTTAAATGTTGGGGTTGCCTAGCCTTTTCCCAACTATGTTGGGGTCGGCTTCCAGTCTAAATGGATGCAGCTGAATACCAGTATTTTACATGGAGCGACTGCCTGTCTGACCTCCACACAGTAACTGGGTAATATTATACCCCTAGGTAAGTCTGGTTGTCAGATTTTCGGGCTTCTGACGACCCGTAACGACTGTCAAAGATCCACATTTATGACAGCCGGGACCATGCTTTCCGTGGCACGTAAGTAAGCAACACAACTAGCTTTGTTATCTCTTCACCACCTTTGGTTGACTGGTAGAGAATGCCTAAGGCATTAAGTCCGCCTTTGTACTTTTTTGTTGCATAAAGTTTAAATAAATAAATAAATACAACTAGTATAGTTTCGTTTGTAATCTAGGTATGGTCAAACCGTATTGTTATTGCCAAATAATTTCCAACTGTATTTTTAGTTGGTCACGCATTCAATTTTATTTTAATGGATTTTTACGTTATTAAGCCACACGAGAGCATATTCGATATCTACAATTGAGAAATCTCAGTTGTCATGGTGTATAAACTCGCACGTAATCTTACGATGTAACGGTGTCGACATTTTTACAAAACCTCATGGTATAATTATAACTTATGTGCAGCCCAGTCTAATGACATGAACTAGACTTGTAACGAGACGATTATACATTTACCTATGTCGTAACATAAAACGGCCACACGATAGGATCATGAGACTGAAAAAACAATTCTGTTATACTTAATTGTTCTTGAAATCATTTGCATACATAACATCACGCCTGTAATCCCCGAAGGGTTAGGCAGAGGTGTACCCATTAGTACACCCACATTTCGCCAGTTATGTTTAAGACACACACAGACACAACACACACCACACAACAACACACCACACATCACATACATCACATCATCAACACATCATCACCATCATCATCGACATCATTTGATTTCAATGAATATATAAACCCTTCCCTTGAATCGCTCGGTATCTGCTGATGAAAACCACATTTAAATCTGTTGCGTTATTCAAAAGATCTAAGCCTACAGACAGCAGCAAGTGACTTTGTTTTATACTATGTTGGTTGAAAAAGCATTAACATCTTATTTACAAAAACAAGTAGCTATTTATAGTACATACCTTCAAAGTTATCAGAGTGAAACATTTTATAAAGTGGCGGAGACGTGTGGATATAACGTTTCTCCAAATATTTGTTGAAAGAGGTCTGTAGAAATTCGTCTAAATATTATAAACGCGAAAGTTTGTAAGGATGAGTGGGTGTTTGCTACTGTTACTCTTGTACGCTTAAATGGCTGAACGGAATAAACTGAAATTCGGCACACATTACAGATCTATCTTAACATATAACTAGGCATAATCTTAATAGGTTCGCCCTCTATTACATGGGACATAAACATATCTGGCGAAATTTAAGCATACTATTTTGTACACCTCTGCCTAAGCCTTCGGGGATTACAGGTGTGATGTTATCAGTAAAAGTCTGACAGTCCCTTCCGCCCCACCCAGGGCGGAAGGAGTCATTTGATGATTTTTACCACCTAAAAAAAAAAAAAAAAAGGTGTGATGTTATGTAACATATAGAATAATTTTTACCCTGTTTTGTGTTCCTGTGAAATAAATTTGGATTTTCGATAAATTCTGAAGTATACGCAGACGAAATCGGGGGCAAAAGCTAGTTGATAAATAAATCAAATATAATTTTATTGATAGATAATAACGCCATCTATATTTTATCAAAATCCCAGAACGATGTCGGTAACATTTATTGGTAGCTATTTATTTGATATATTTCCTGTAGTTTAGGCGACAATAGGTACCGTCGAGGTAATAAGAGCTTCGATACAATAGAAAAGGATCTAAACGTGATTTGATAGGTCTGCAGTGTTTATATAGAAGACTAGCAATTGCACGCGACTTCAGCCACGTGAAAGTCAAATCGATTCTTAGATGACGTCTCCTATCTATTAACTATCTACGTGCTAAAAAGCTTCAAAGGTCGAGAAGTTTTCGACCTTTCATGTTTAGTTAGTGAGTGAATGACCTTTCGCGTTTATTTAATAGGCCATATAATATATAAGTACCTATACATACAGAGTTCAATTATTCTTAAGTACGAGTAGTTTTTATAAATATCATCAAGCAAGTCTATAAATGTTTATGGCCATTAGTAAACCCACATTTCGCCAGTTATGTTTAAGTCCAATGTAATGGGGGGCGAGCTTATTGCCATCAATCGGGCACAACCCAGACTGCGAGGCTGCTACTCTACTACTAATTCAATAACACTGCCCAACCAGGGAATAGAACCCAAAACCTCATGATCAGCAGTCGCGCTTTGCGACCACTAGACCAACGAGGCAGTCAAATGTTTATGGCTGAGAGATAAAAATAAACACGGAAATAAATTCTCACAATAACCCACTAAGTCGCTAATTGCAAGACGAGAAACGTAAAAGTGTATGTATTATAATATTTTCCAAGATTTTCACACAAGCCGTAACGAACGACATAAGCTTAGTAAGTTTCCTTATTAGGCAGTTTGTAGTGTAAAGTTTCCACTTTCCTTCACCGAAAGTTAGAAACGGCACTTGTGCTAAGATAACTTTGCGCGTCAATATTAGCCTTAAACATAATGCCGTTTACGGGACTTGTGTAAATTAGGCTTAAGGTTCATTTACACGAGGAGAGTATTTCGCCTCGAAATAGACAAGTAGCTAATGCTAAAAATTACTAATAAAAACAGAAAAAAGTTTAGAATCGCTTGCGGCATTAGTCTGTTTGCATACGGTATACATACATATACGGTATACAACTGTATACATACGGTTGTCTTTTTAGAATACATACAAAATTACACTTGACGTTTGTCGTACTGCCGTCATACGTGGGCAGTACGAGTGTCGCACGCCGCTTGCGACGTGTCAATTGTATGATACAAGATGACCACAGTGTTGCAGCAGTCCGGCATCAAACACATAAATAGAAAGAGCCCAGTTTTCGAAAATTGGAAGCTTGCTTGATATGAAACAATCGTTTATGAATCACTTCACTAAAATCACCTGACGTAAGTCGAGTACGTAAAGAGCAATAGAAGGAACAGGGTGGTTTTTTAGTCAGTAACAGTCTGACAGTCCCTATCGCTCCACCCAGGGCGGAAGGAGCCATTTGATGATTTTACCAACTAAAAAAAAAATTATTTTATGTCTGTATGTGTGTGTGTGTTTGATTGTTAACATGTGAGTATGACAATTGTCTGGCTAGTTTCGCCGCCATCTTCAGTATTCCTCACCTCACTCGGTCAACAAACTCTTATCGTGTAAATGAGCCATAATTATGTAACCTAAAAAATGATCAAATGTTTAGAAATCCTGGCATTAAGCAAATTGATGCTCGCGAATTAGGTCAAATCGATGATCATCGGCGAGTTAGACACGTATAATGAAGATTTCATGAGTCTCGTCGATATAAATAACGATATGCAGTCGATGGGCGAGCATAAGTACTTGGAACCATTTATCATGATGACAGTGATTTATGGAATCCTTTGTAATATGTGGAGTAAGATTACTGCGAGACACGGAACTCTGAAGTGAAGTTGTCTTGAGCCTATGTTGTGATGTTTATCATGATGACAATGAAGGCAGTATAAAGTTAGAATCCAACAAACCATTTTTAGCTTTTTTTTAATACCGTTAAGTTCTGTCAAAACAAACCAACCCACGTCAAAATTTCTCCCATTTCTGAGGGTAGTTTTAATAATTTCGGAGATCGTTCTTTTCTTTTAAATTAAAAAGTTGAAATTTTTTCCTGTATCGTGGGCGCGTTTACAAACATACACAAATAATCGGACCCGGAACAACAACCTGTACGCCGTACAAATATTGGTTCAGTTCGGGGATCGAACCCGCAACACGCAGCGCAGCTATCACTGAGCCAATCATGTTACCAAGCTTTAAATCTTTTTCAAGCATACATTTTGGGATAAGCCTTGAATTGTTATTACTGGATAGTTTTGGCTTTTAGCGTGTTAAATATTTTCTAATAATAATTGTGGGTTAGCTCCTTTTATTAGCTAAATTGATACAACAAGACAATGTCTGTGAAAGATAATACAATATCTGCAGTTTCTTTGCCTAAGCATTCAATTTTCTTCAAGAAAAGTTATTCATTTCAAGACTGAACAATGAAAATGAAGTTGCAACTTCTGAATAGGCAGCCTAACAATCGGTCTAGCAATAACAATCACTGTAATGGAATACCTCAATCAATCATGAAACAATCAAGTTTTGTTCATGTGGTTTCGTTTTGTAAAGGAATATCTAGTACCTAAACGTGAAGCGAATCACTAATGGTGTTTCAGGTACAACTGTTCAAGCTTTCTCAAACTTTAATTGAGCGTTATTATGTTATTATAATACAGTACTATTACACTAGAGTATGCAATTACACTTGAGTGGCCGACTGTCCGATCTTATTATCTTAGAAATCATGATGTTGTTACCGTAACATACACAAATGTACTTAGGTATATTATTGTACTGGGTGGAAGAGACAAAATACGAGTAAGTAGTACTTAATACCATAGCCAATTATTTACTTATTTATTTATTAAAACTTTATGCACATGTAAAAAATACACTGTACAAAGGCGGACTTAATGCCTCAGGCATTTTCTACCAGTCTACCTTAGGGTGATGCAGAGACAAAAATAGTAGGTGCACAGATACAGAAAATTATTGCCCCACTGCAGGGCAAATACCTCTTCTCATACAGAGAACGCACGAGTACTGATCACCACGTTTTGTCAAGGCGGATTGAAGATTTCAGACTTATATTACTTATAGCAATAGGCAATAGGCAATAGGCTCGCCCCCTATTACATGGGACTAAAAACATAACTGGAGAAATGTGGGTGTACTAATGGGTACACCTCTGCCTAACCCTTCGGGGATTACAGGCGTGATGTTATGTTTTATAATTACTTATAGCTTTTGCCTGCGACTTCGCCGCGTTAATGTCGGACCCCCTCCCTCTCCCTTAGGGAGTGAATTATGGAAAATCCTTTCATAGCGTCCACTACAACGTCCTCTTCTAACTATAATCTACCTCCCTGCCAAACATCGTTACCTTACGCCAAGTTTTCACTTTAACAATGGATTCACTATGTATAGGATTCGTGGAAGAGATGAAATTTTACGTCGGTTATTTAAAAAAATCTGTTTTTCCATTCATAGAAGTAACAACTACACGGTGAAGAGGCTGAACAGCTGTCCTTTTGTGTTTGTGTTTGTTTGTATGTGTTTATTTCAATGAATGACGATATATCTGACCCCTGGGGGTCTATGATCATGTTCTGAATTCATGGTTGTTTCGTCACGATTTTCCACCCGATATAGGTATGTTGTATCATTGTATGTGACCTGAGGCATTACGTCTCAGAATTATAAATATTAAATAAGATTTTGATTTTCTAAGAAAAACAAGTTTCACAAAAGTAATTTGAATATTACTAAGTAGCTACCTACTTACTGTAACAAAAACTGTTTTATTTATGTTTTAATAACATCGTCAAAATATAATTAAAGTTTGTATAATGAATGGCTTTTATAAACGCAAAATCTTTTAAAAGAGTTTGATATTACTCTAACACCCAGTCGCAAAAACCGTCTTTAAATTTTAATTGTAATTTTAAACGCTAATGCGTTTCTAAAGTGCTGGACACATTGCACATGAAGGCAATTTTAATGCTCTATTATTTAACTTTCAGGAAACTGGGCTGCCTTGTCCCATGCGTTGTAACACTTCATTACAAAGGTAGTCTATTACTATTGAGTATCTATGTACTACTTTACATGGATACTCGTAATATATTAATGTATCAACTGTCGATGATTGATGAAAGAAAAACAAAACCAGTCATAGTTAATTCCCCGTACGTGTCTGACTATTTGAGTTATACAATAAAACTATTACACCTACATTAATCACTTGGGAAAGATCCTGTACAAACTAGCCCATTCTCCTTTACGTTAACGTAAACGTCCTCATAGATAATTATTTTGACAGTTTTTTTGTTTAATGTTATTGGGTCTTTTAGTTAAAGGAACTTTAAATGTACCTGTAAGTTCTGTGCAACGTCATTAAATTAAATGAATAATTATAATGACTTATAAATTAAACATTAATTAAAGAAGGCTCGCTACCTCTGGTTAAAAAACACGCAACTATTTTATTTAATATTTAATTGTAAAAACAAAAGAATACTTAGCGGTTACGTTAAAAAATCTGTTGAGTTTCGACACCGTGTAAAAGTGGACCAGTTTTTTGCGGTTTGATTTGCGTGGCACATTTATTTGCGAGCCCACAGTACCCGACCGTTACTAGTGGTATCTGTTATACAACAAACTTATTAATAGTGGGCCTACTTGTGCTTTCATGCAACGTTTCTAAATTCTGGGGTTCTCTATATGAATTTATTTTATTTAAATTGTTTTTTTTTATTATATTTTACTGTAGACCTCTAGACCGGTTGATGGCAATAGGCTCTTCCCCTACTACATAACTGGCGAAATGTGAGTCTACTAATGGGTACACCTCTGCCTAACCCTTCGGGGATTACAGGTGATGTTATGTATGTACCTACTTGTAATATTTTATAATGTTTTTCGTTGTTCTTTTCCATAGAAACATACTGTTTGGAATTAGCTTCAACTTTCTGATGACTCCTTGACAATTCAAAAGCGCCTGTAAATCATTTATTTGAAAATAAATTATTTGGATTTGATTTGAATATGAAACTAATATTTGATAGTATTTGTGTTTATAGTTTGCATGTGTTCTATTGATATTGAAAGGGCTGTCACCTCTCATCTTCAGGTAATCAATAATAGATACGTCTTGGGAACTATTAGTAGGAGGTTCCTAATGGGTGTTAGTAGTTCGAAACTTAAAATCCGTAACTATTGAGGAAAAGTTTACTATCATTTTAAATAAATATTAGTTTGTTTTATTTGTACAAAAATATCGGTAAATTATCTAAACATTTGGTGTACGGAACCACAGTTGCACAACCACTACTCGCATCGCTCGGTATTTCGGCCGTACTTTTTAACTATCTCGTTACGGGTTGGGTGACGACGCCGGGCAGTCAATTGGGCCCGTATAATTATTTAAACTATACCGGACATTAACCGGACATTAACTTAACCAACTGGGCGAGCCGCGAGGTCGGACGCTCGCAGTAATCTAAAGATGTCTCGTTTCACCGAATTCATTAACCTAATTTAGATTTCAACAGTTTTCAATTTATATAACAGAGTATTTGCTAGACAATGGACAGACTAAACCGCTAAAGATAGAACAGGAAATTGTATTGTTTAGAGATTCGACGACGTAAAAAAGAAATACATACTGGATTTATCGAAACAATTTAATGAAATGCATGTATTAGTTGTAATGATATAATTTTTTTTTTATATTTTTATAACGTTTTTATGTTTTTTATATTAATATTTAAAAATGTAATTATATATTATGTTTATTAAGTAAATAAATGAAAATAATAAAATAGAAATAACTTAACATTGTATTAATATTTTTGCATTAATCAAGATAGAGCAGAATATAAACTTTTTTTAAATAAAAGAACAATATAAAGTTATGAGATTCCGAGATCAAGAAACAGTTTTACTTTCCTCCTAGTCAATTAAAACAATTAATTATTTAACAAACAATTTACAGCTGTGACTTTTGTTATCGTGTTATTACTTTCTAGCAGTTAAATGTAATGATTTTCCTTATCCACAGTCAACTGTGTGATTATAAAGCTACGTTTTTAACGTTCTGTACTCGAAGGTTGCTAACCGCACCTTATTACCTAGCCTCAGCTGTCCATCCGTTCGTCTATCCGTATGTCTACGGGCTTTATCTCATGAACCGTTACTTAGTAAGCTTGAGAGTTTAAATTTTCACAGAACGTGAATTTCTTTTGCCGCTATACCAACAAAAAATAAAATATAGACTAAATTCAAATACTGAAATGAAGTTTTAATTTATTCCGCGAGTCTTGTTAATTAATTACCATATTTACCTTCTCTTTTTTATCCCGTAGTTTAGATTTAGTGCAAGGCAAATTAATGCTTTAAACAAATGTTAAATATTTTACCATGTATATTGTAAAGGCTGTGGGTTTATATGGAGATAATTGGTCCGTTATGTGTGTATTATGTAAATTACATACTTAATTATGATAGCTTAAAGTCGCAATTAGAACGTAAACATAAAACGTTAAGGATTTTAACACCTCTCTCCGCGAGTCTCCTAACTGTATGAATTTACTCGCTTCTGCCTGAGACTTCGTTCGCGATAATGTCGGTTATCGATGAAGTCGCTGAAAAGAATACTCTATGTCCTTTCTTAAGGTTTAAACCCACACCGTAGCAAATTGCATCAACTTTGGTTCAGTGCTTTAGACGTGAAAGCGTAACAGGCAGAAATACAGATAGAGTTACTTTCGCATTTATAATATTAGTAGGTATGGGTGTAAATTAAATAACTTACCATTCAAATATTATGCTGTTAACATGATTCTAGATGATTGAGTTATAAATATAATACTATGCCACTTGCATAACACAGCTGAACATAACTAGTACACAAGAAATATTCAAGAAAAACAAGTTTCAAGGCGGCGATGATTTGTTTTGGTTTTTATTCTTGTTTCTAATTATAGATATTCATGTAATCGTTTATTTATTGGTTACGGCTTTAGTTCTGTCAACACGAACCAATCTTTGACAATTCTCATATTTTTAGAAGTAATTGTAATGATTTAGGATATTTAACGCTAATTAATTTTAAATCTGTTCTAAGTCTAAGTTTTAGAAGTACTTTATACCGTTATTGTTAAAGCAATGTATATTATTTTGCACGTTGAAGTAGTTTGAAGTAATTTAATTTTTTATTTTCATTACAATTATAAATAGATTGATGATGTTCTTTCAACGTGATGATGGTCATTACCACGTTTTCAGACTACATCACTCCCATAACCAAAATCACGTGAACTTTTCTGGTACAAAGTAACTTAAAAAATATATATTTTTAAATAAAGGAATAATCTAATTTTATTTTAAAAATTAAAAACTCGCCTCCCTTGATCCCTTGTTGGTTGACTTGTTTTAGCATAACTACATGAACAACTGTCAAACTAATCAACATTCCGGGAAAGTGTTTAATAGTAGTAATCATACTCGAACTAAATGTCAATCAGATAAACCTGTAATGGATTTGCACAGAGAAAATCCATTTATATAACGTAAATGCAATTAATTTGTGCTCACTTCCCACGTTCACCGGTAGTCAATAGATACACTGGACATAACATTTCGCTTTTAATTCCAGGAGGCGAATCCGACCACATATTCCACCTACATGGATACAGTTTCCATGTGGTCGGCTTGAAGGAGCTTCACAGAAGTTACGACAGTGAAACCATCAAGAAGATGAATGAAGAAGGTACTTTATTCAACAAAAATCTCGTAGACCCAGTAGTGAAGGATACGATAGTAGTGCCCAAACATGGTGTGGTTGCATTACGTTTTAAAGCTGACAATCCTGGGTTCTGGTTGATGAGAGACGAAAGGTCCTCTCACTGGACGAGAGGCTTAGATTTTATATTAAAAGTAGGTGAGCAAAGTGACTTCGTTCAAGCTCCCCCGGATTTCCCCAAGTGCGGCTCATATGTGGGCCCCGAATATTTTCTAATATAACTCCGGCTGCGAGGTCGACACTAAGTTACCTTTTAGATTGTATTACTGCTCAATTTATTTATTTGATTTGTGATATGTTTGTTTAGGTTATTCATTTTGTACAGCTAAATTGGTTTCCGATTGAAAGATTATTATACCGCTCAATAAGCTTGGGTCGAATAAGGAAATATAGAGAATAAAGTCATATCTTTTGCCTTTGTGGCGTTTTGATAGTTCGTCCTAAGGCACAATTTAGCTGTAAATGACACAACTTGATCTGACTTACTAATTGATACAGTTCTCTATCTTTAGCAGTGTAAATAAAGTTTATTTTAGTGTAACACGTGTTTTATTCCCTTGGGAAATTTGAGTACGTTTTCTAGTATTTGATGCCCATTATATCGATAAATCATTCCGTTAACTTCAAAGAGTGACTTGCTCTGTCGAATTTAGGTGAGGTAAAGCATGACAAAACGAGAAATTGTATCTTCGTTGAGTGCCCACTGCCCAAATAGTGAAAGTGTGCGTAATTGTGTACAGCAGATGCCTGCAGCAAGTGCCTCTGAATGGTGAGGCGCCGCCGGGCCGCGGCTGTCCGTGTTGTTGTTGCCACCACTTCTCATGGAAAATTTATGTCGGAAACAAAGAGTTTTTGGTGAACGGAACACTTGGCTGTCGTTGAGAAAAAATATATAATGATGTGGTCGCGCTCACGGTATGAAGTGCGATGGAACTGATGGATGACAGCGTGTTTTTTTGTTCCCAGGTGATTAAGTAGACGATGTTTTTGACACGGTCTTCAAAACTTTCTCCCATCTAGGCTCGATCTGCATTTAGCTCACAGCATCTGATTCCCCCATGCGGAAATACTGAATTTTCAAATGGAACGACTGTCCTTTGTTTTTTAGTAGTGACGTCTTTTGAAATTATTAGAATAACTTTTGTTCTTATGCTGAACGTGACAAATTACAACAAACTTCATAAATATTATTATCTACTTTAGGATTTATGCTACCAGTACCAAAGTTACGTAAGTACCTCTCCATATTCAGTCAGAAAAAAAATAGGTAATGAAATATGTATAAATATTCTTTAATATTTGATATGCAGAAGAAACTGGTATGTATGCACGTATCTTAGTTACATTACAACCTGACAATCGTTATAGTTCTAGAAATATTTAATTTAAAATGGTTTTATATAACCTAACCAAGATAATTTCGTACAACGTTCGTTAAAATCTTAAACCTTCATTCAAAAAGTAAACTAAAAAAAACATTGTAACAGATTTTGCAAGAGCGCAATTTTGTTAGTTTTTCTGTTCACCCGCTGCTCACACACATCATTATACAAATTGACATAAATGTTGAAATTATTTTAATGTAAAACAAAAATGGCGGCGTTCTGTTGTTTAACTTTTACCAGTGTCTTCAACATACAATGATTCATTTATGCGCAGGTCAGTCAAATATGGTTAGTGAACATACTTTGGGCATTTGTTTGAATTCTGCAAATCATCTTCGTAAACCGTATGGTCTATTTAACTATGTGAATTTAAAATGACAGTTCTCTACAGCTGTCAAATGTGCAAATTGCGAAAGTTAAAATGTAATATTCTTATTTGGCAGCAGATTATATAATTTGTAAAAAAATAAGTGTCTCGTGCCTAATTGGTTTGATCATTGGCCCAGTATAAGTTTAAATCTTTTGACACGGTTTACTTTCAGTTGTCAATCATTCAGAATAATATCGGGTTAAAATCTAGGAGGTTCTAATTGGTTCCACTTTATTTCACAGCTTTAATTTTAGGCGCAGTTTATTGGCGTGTCAATAGATGACATAAATAGATTGCCACGTTTCTTTTTAATTAGAGCTTTATCTATAAAACTCAATTAACGATGTCGAAAGTTTTATGATGTTCTTTACATCATTGTGATATTTTTTTATTTTTACTTTTGTTAATAGTGGTCGCAAGCGCGACTGCTGTGCATGAGGTCTTGGGTTCGATTCCCAGGTCGGGCAAAGTGTTATTGGGTTTTTCCATCAGGAATTTCTCAGTAGCAGCTTCGGAGTCTGGATTTGTGCCCGCTTGATGGCAATAGGCTCGCCCCCTATATGGGACTAAAAACATAACTGGCGAAATGTGGTTGTACTAATGGGTACACCTCTGCCTAACCCTTCGGGGATTACAGGCGTGATGTTATGTTTTGTTAATACTTCTGCTTACGGTGATATTGAAGGTTAGAGTTCCAACTTTCCTCTACGTATTTTTTTTTGCAAAAAAACATGTTTTAAGTGTTACTTACTTTTAAATGCCCCCACGACCCCTGCACTGTTACATTTACCTGTATGCAAAAATTTTTGCTACATTTTATGCTACCATAAACAGTTATTTTTGACACCAAAAATAAAGTAGATTCTTAAGAATACTTAGTTTAGTTTGATGGGCAGTATGCATAGTTAATAGCTATGTGCTGTGTCTTTTTACACTCCGTATTTCATACACATCTAGCTTCTGCCCATGACTTCGTCCGCGTAAATGTCGGTTAATGGCGATCTAACCTTGTTTCTATACCAAACCCCTCTTTTTCACCTTGGGTAGAATTTTGGTAAAATCTATCTTATCGGATGTCTACGTCATACATAGAACAACCTCCAAGTTTCAGGTCTCTACGATCAGCGGTTTAGGCTGTACGTTGATCCGTCAGTCAGTCAGTCATTCAGGACAAAGCATTTTATATGTTTTGATTACCGTTGCATTTACATTACTAAGGTTGGTGTAATTCATTGCCAAAAGTTTTTATACTCTAACCTTTTTACACTCTATAGAATATAAGATTAAAATTTTGTAGAAACAAAATTCTATTTCTTTGTTTTCATCTTATAAAGTGGTCTCTTATGAACCGCTGCACAAGAATATAGAGATACTCGAGACCACAATAGATTAAACGAGAAAATACAGATGAAAATTGTCTATTTTGTGTGCCAATTCGACAGCAGTGTTCTACGTCGACGAAGCTCGTTTGAAATTCTCGACACAAAAATGGCGAGAAGAGGTGAATGGTGTTCAAGAATAAAATTACTTTGCAGTTTGTACAATGTATCTACCTACACAGTATATCTATTCTGAAAACAGAATGATTCTCACATTCTTTATATTAAATTTGTTAAGTCATATGGGTTTATTTTGTTTCTATTTATAAGCTTTTTGCCTTTCCCCAGATATATTAGGATGAATACCAGTGTGTTATATGGAGCAACTGTCTATTTGACTCCAGGTTCTAGGTAACACATTTCCCTTGATAAGACTGGTTGTTAGAATTTCGGGCTTATAAGTAAGTACATATGCAGTAACGACTGTCAAAGTTTTATAAAAGAAAGCCGGGACCAGAGGCTTTACGTGCTTTCTGAGACACATGGGTTATACACCACCAATTTCCAAACACCGGGCTGCTACTGAGATGTTTCCTATAAGAAAAACCCAATAACACTGCCCGACCTGGGAATCGAACCCAGGACCCCAAGCTCAGCAGTCTTGCTTGCGACCACGAGACTAAGGGATGATTCTCATTAGAGCGTGCCGTGCCCGGGCCGGGGCGTGGACGAGCCGACGTGGTATTGAAGTGCGTCTAGAGGGCCCGGACGGGACACGGATAATGCACTCTGTAATATAAATTGATTCATACAAAATATATGTAACAGATTTAAAACCGTGCCCCGTCCGGGCCCCGTCCGGGCCCCGCCCCGGGCACGGCACGCTCTAATGAGAATCATCCCTTACAGGGCAGTCAACCTACAAGCTTTATAGTAGAAAAAATAAAAATCTGGTCTCATGATGAAAAAAGTTCTGTACGAGTTCGCTACTATTCGGCCAAACCAGAAATAATCAAGTAAGTGAAAACCGTAACACATTAATAACGTGTTTTAATTGTCTATGAATGTTTTTTTTTAAAGTCAACGTCTTTAATGCTCTTGTTCCGTCAATCATGATCGTATAACGTTGGACAGGCGTCCCATAGCCTACTAATTGCCCACCTTGCATTTTAGCATGAATTGTTTTATTTTTGCAAGTGTTGCCAGGTAGCAATAAAAAAATAATTAAGTCAATTTTTGTTTTTATTTTTAATGTTATTTTTTAATAGACGTTTAGTTATTTTCGTAAAATTACAGTAGGTATGAACAGTAGTATCTGAAGACCAATTCTACAAATTATAAATTGTTCAAAATCTTGTCGTCAATCTCATCTCAGCGATAATCAATGTCAAAGACGTTGGTCAATTAGAAGATTTGATAGGCTGGGATTTAATTACGATTGTGGCTAAAAGTTATCCAAATTACCCCTAGATTAAATGACTATTGAAAAGGACTTGAGAGAAGCTTCATAATCTTTGACTTTGAAAATTAGTTGGACAGTAGATTTTCATAATTGAATTAAAATATATTATGCTCATCGTAGCAAATTGAAACAAATCAATCGCCGCTTACGATTATGTAAATTAATGTTAACAAGTGTTTTTTATTAGAGTCGTCGATGAACTTTGACATTATTGGAACGTTAAAATAACGTTGTCGTATAATTAACGTATTAAGCTCTCTTGAAATTTGATTTTATGTCATTATTACTAGAACAAAACTTATGACAAACTAAAAATTCTATAATAAAATATAAAATAAAAATATAAAAAGTTAAGATAACGTTGTCGTATAACTTACCTATTATGCTTTCTTGAAAATAAATTTTATGGTTTATTACAAAAACAAAACTTAAGACAATTTTTTTTTGGCAGAAGCTTTTTAGAAGTTTACTTGATTCAAAATCTTGTAAATTCCAATGACATTGCTTGTCGTCGTAATAACAGTAATACATATTTAGAGTTCAATATACGGAACTGGTCGTAGGCTCGTTAAAAATGTATTGGCAATAAACGTTTCTAGGTAATTTCTATCCGGAAAAGAGATTTTTCATACAAAGATGGTGTAAGTGCATCAATAAGAATCAATTAATATAGCGAAAGCTTTACGAATATTAAAAAAAAAACGCCGTTGCTTTTGCTGTCGACTGTAGGTACACTCGACATCAAAAGCAACGATTTTTTTTCTTTCTACTGCACGTCAGTATGATAATAAATCTGGGTAATTAATATTTAAAAATATCAAAAAAAAATGTCATTAGAAGCATTTTTATGTTTTTGACAAAGCTTTTAATTATTTCTTTGCTTTTGTGTTTTTGTATTTAAATTATTTAAAAAGTGAAATCCTCTTGACTTTTGCCCCTCATTAGCTGGGTGGTGACAAAAGTGAGGGATTGGCAGTCATTGTCATTTATTTAAGAATTCCGCGTGTCTATTGTGCAACACAGTCGTAACTTGGAAGTGCGTTGTACTTCAAAACGGAACTTGTTTTGCTTTGGGCGACTTTCACTTTTTAAGTTCCAATCAATCTATGCGTACGGTTATGAATCGTGTGTCCGCTGCCTATATTTGTTATTGTCACTATAGCTAAGTGGAATTAAAAAAAATATCAGCTTAGTAAGCACTTCTTAAAGCACTTAGATTAACGGTTCTTTGATTTCGATCTGGGGAATTACTTAACTACAAATTCAAATTCAAACGTTTATTGCTCAACATAATACATAATTATATATTTCCAGATGTCAAGTAAATACGCAGTTCATTGTGTTGTACTAATTCAGGCATGCAAAAATTATCGTTAAAGTTCTACAATTTCATTCCAATTAATACCTACCTCAAACAATGTCATAAATTATAAACCAATATTTATACCCTATATAATGCTATAGAATAGAATAGAATAGAATATAATTATGTTTATTGTAAACCATGAGTGTACATCAAATAATATGTGCAAGGTCTTAAAAATAAAAGGTAGATCTGCATGTTTTGCCATATCATGGCGTACAAAACAACATATTTTTGGTATTTTTTTTTCTCAAAAGAAAAAACCATAATGATAATTAGAGTCTATACAACAAACTATTAATTTAAATTAATACGTTATACAATGTTATAACCCATTACCTATTCCAATTAAAAAAATTATAATATATTTAATTGCTCTAAAGAGATTTTACAGTTTAAATGGCACACATGTTTTGCTTACAATAAAGCATGCAAATATTATTGTCCCTTTCTGCATTGACATTTAATAACTGGCGCTTTATTCCAGTACCTATAATCCTATATAGATTTTCTCGGTGGAAAGGTCATGTGATACAAACATTTATCATAGATCCAGTAAATGATTATAGAATATAGACCCTCCATCATTAACATTATGCGTCGGTTAAAAAAATCTTCTGTAACATGTATTGACCGTGTCGGTGTTACACTTTTGTATGCAACAGCAGATTTTTGTAATAACCGACGAAAAATTTCAACTCTGGTATGGAATCATAACATCATGCCTGTAATCCTCGAAGGATTAGGCAGAGGTGTCCCCATTAGTACACCCACATTTCGCCAGTTATGTTTAAGTCCCATGTAATAGGGGGCGAGCCTATTGCCATCAACCGGGCACAGATCCAGACTCCGAGGCTGCTACTGAAAAATTCAATGAAATCATAAATTAAATCTATGGTAAAAGATTGCGCCACGATGTTTCACGATATTTTTCACATTTGATGGATTATAAGCATTTTTTGTATACCGAAAGCGAAACCGTTAAATTGTTCTTTTTTACTATCACGATATTCACAATGACTTGCATTATTGTATTACATTCGTTGCATCGCTATTGGTTGTATAGATTTAATCATGAGTGGCATTAAAAGGCTTGATCAATAGAAAGTACCCATTTGTACATCAAACTTTAACAACGTTTATTACTTGTATAGCATTGTAAATGATGGATTGGCACGTTGGCATTTCAAAGAATAGTCATACAATTACTTTTGTTTTCAGTTTAAGTAGATAACAACATAACATCATATCACGCCTGTATACCCTCGAAGGGTTACGCAGAGATGTACCGACCCATTATTAGGTACACCCACATTTAAATCCCATGTAATAGAGGGGGAGCCTATTGCCATCAACCAGGCACAAACGCCTGTTTTATCTGAAGAGTTAGGCAGAGGTGTACCCAATTGTACACCCACATTTCGATAGTTGCGTTTAAGTCTCATGTAATAGGGAGTGAGCCTATTGCCATAAACCGGGCACAAATCCAAACTCCGAGGCTGCTACTGAGATATTCCTGATGGTAAAACCCAATAACACTTTGCCTGACCTAGGAATCGAGCTCAAGACCGCATGAGCAGTAGTAGCGCTTTGCAACCATATTTCCAACATTCTTTATAAAGAAAGAATTTTCAAAATTGAAAATTCTTTCGCAAATGACGGGCCTGTTGGTCTAGTGGTTAGCGGCCTTCACTGCTAAGCTGGAGGTCGTGGGTTCGATTCCCACCCAGGACAAACTTTGTGTGATGAGCATGATTGTTAGTTCTGTGTCTGGGTGTGATTTATCTATAATATGTATGTATTTATAAATTATATAAGTATGTATATCAGTTGTCTGGTTACCATAACACAAGCCCTGCTTAGCTTGGGATCAGATAGCCGTGTGTGAGTTGTCCCAAGATATTTATTTATAATATTATTTTTTTAATGGGTTCAGTAGATCCAGAGATCACCCCCTACAACCTTACAAACTTACCTCTTTATAATATTAGTATAGATTTGACTTAGACGCAGACGAAGTCGCGGGCAGAAGCTAAGAGATAATAATATTTTTAACACACGGAATTTCTATTATACATGAAGTACTATATACGACGACTAGATATATTACGACTGACATTTTTTATAAGGAAAAGTTGAACAGAAAATATTTTTTTTTTTGGTTTTCTCAAGGGAATATTTCACCAACCTTAAACAGACTCGTTACATCACAAGCCGTAGAAGATCTGGATATTATTTCTTCCTAAAAAATTATTAAGAATCAACTTGATGTCTACCAGTCCTTATAATTATCTAACGTTATCCTCAAAAACTGGGACGTCAGTCTTCCTCAAATCTAATCAAATTGTCAGGACACTGCCGTGAATTCCAATTTTCCTTATGCTAAGAAATCAAACGGTTCCTGTGTAACATAACATAACATCACGCTTGTAATCCCCGAAGGGTTAGGCAGAGGTGTACCCATTAGTACACCCACATTTCGACAGTTATGTTTTTAGTCCCATGTAATAGGGGGCGAGCCTATTGCCATCAACCGGGCACAAATCCAGACTCCGAGGCTGCTAATGAGAAATTCCTGATGGAAAAACTCAATAACACTTTGCCCGACCTGGGAATCGAACCCAAGACCTCGTATACAGCAGTCGCGTTTGCGACCACTAGACCAACGAGGCAGTCAACGGTTCCTGTGTGTACTTTTTTTTACGAATTCGATTCCCAAGAGCAATAATATTGCTCTTGGGAATCGAATACATTAGATCTTTATCATTATCATTTTGTATTCCACACGACAGCACAAAGACGTAGTGTAGTGCTAGTGAAGTGTTACTAACTTAGGCTTAAGTTTTATTTACTAACATTTTTTGTTGATAATTATATATATACTTAGGTTAAGGTATTTATCTATGGGTCTTTGTTACCTGAAAATAAATGGTTTATTATATTATTATTATTATTATTACTAGCTACTCTCTGCGACTATGTACGCCTGGTATTTTCACCCGGCGTTAAGTTACGTCTTTAGTAACTGCTCCGTTCCTATGGGTTGTAGCGTGATGTTACGTAGCCTTTACTATTCATCATGAATCTGGGTATCATATACAAAAAGATTTTTTCCAATCTGACTGGTAGTTCCAGAGGTAAACGCGATAAAAAAAAACAAACTTAAAAACTTTTTTGCTTTATTATACAAAGTGTATGTTATAAGTTATCCATAGAACTTAATCATAGTTAAGTGTATGTTGAAATATGAAAAAAAAAGCTTCGTGCGAAGTCGGTAAACATTTCAACTTCACACGAAGTTGGACTGCTGTCTATAGAATAAATCTTTAATTAAATGGATTCTAACGAAAAATTCAACAAAAAAAAAAAATTGCTCTTTTTTTTCTTTAGACTTGATACCTTACTTTTGGACTATGTGTAATTAAATACGATGTGTCTATGTATTTAAAATATAAATATTTTGTAATATGTCCCTGTATTCTAAAACATATCTCTTTCCCCTATTGTTAAATTACGGTTTCATAAGTGGAAGTATATTTAAATAATAATGTTCTACGCACTGTTTAATTTAGCTAAGACAATTAGTTAACCTCCAAACTTAAATATATATTTTTAAGAAGACTAAATTTGTTAAATTTATATTTTTGAATCTAGTTGCCTCTTTAAAAAGATAGTATTTATCGTATATAGAAGAATGGGCTAGTAATTTTATACAGGATTTCATTTAAATATGAAATACCTACCTTGCATAAGAACATTAGGATATTATATATTATACGAAATATAAAAAATGATGATAGACGCAAAAGACAAATAAAGACAACCTATATCGTAACACAAGGAAAAAATTGATAGCTATGTCTAGAATTTCCTTGCCATTGATATAATCATACAAAACTACGATTTAAAACAATGTTGTAATAATATAATCTTACCACTATAATAAATGTGAAAGTTTGGATGAATGGATCTTTGTTATTCAATCACGCCAGAATGGCTGAACGGATCTGGATAAAAGGCACACAGAATATAGTCGGGAATAGTACATAGGCTATATACTTTTTATCCCGAAAAACGCGGACGAAGTTGCGAGTAGATGCTAGAAACATATAATATTAGAAAGGTAAGTACATTTTGTAATAAGAGCTCAGTTAATCCAAAACGACCAGACCCATAATCTCTTAATTATTAAATACTACCAACCCGTCCCGGCTTCGCACGGGTGCAATTTCCGACATTTCCGGTGGATTAAAAGAAAAATCTTTCATACAAACCTTGTCCTGATAATAACGAAAAAAGAAGTCAGCCATATCGGTCGAGCTGTTATAGAACAACAGTCTACTTGAACCAGGTTTAAACCTTCGAGGCAGTTTTTGAATTTCGGACTTTATTTCGATAAGTATAAAGTTTGTGATACAATAAATGACTCAATATGCGACTTTGTTTTAAATTAAGGCCTAATTAGTTTAACGTATATATTTTTACGTGCTTTGGCTCATTTTTAGAAGAACTAATATTATTTTATCTAATAAAGACAGTACCGACACAAAACTGTGTGCAGCATTAGTGTAGATTTTGAACATAAATCTGAGATATCACTTTCACTGTCCGACATATTCACGGCGATTGTTTAGCTATTGTGTCTACTTCGCGGACAGTTAACAAGTATTTTAAGAACCTACAAGAAAGCGATTTTATTTTCGCAAATCATAAAAGAAATATAATACACGAACAACATTCCCAATTCCGACGTATCGCAGGTAAACCTGAATACCTAAAGAATATTTAAGCTTGTTATAAAATGGGAATAATAAAAAAATAAGAGAAAATCCGTTTGCCACTAAAAGACTAAAGTGGATGACCCTCGGACATCTACATAACGTCAGAGAGCTTATCGCAATAGTTGAATTATTTAGTGACGTAGAGACCACTTTCGCGTAACAGGGATTTTACGAGGTGAATTATTAATAAAGATGTAAGGTCGACAACATTCCTAGTTACCCTGTTTGTGGGTATAAGCCAATAATATCGTTTCAGGTGAGTGAATCCGCGTTATGTATGACGGCACGAGATTCTCCCGTTTTAATATTCAATGTCTACGAACTTAAATATAAAATAAACTAGACTATTTCTGGTTTGTTTTCCTTTAATTTAAATGAGACAGCATGGAAATTGAATTAGTTTCCGAGTTGAAACAAAGGTAGATAAGCGATAAGTCAGTTTGTGGCGCGCCGGCCTGCGGGCAAACAAGGGCGAACTAAGTAGTTAAGTTACACGCAACGTAGTACTGTGTTCAACTTCGGTTAGTTACTCCAAAGTACGGTGGAACAGAGGTGAAGTTATTACTTCATATAAAACCATGTTCAAGTAAGTAATGTTATTATTTCTGCAGTTTTCAGCTTCATTAAGATGCAGACGATACCTGAACCGCGGTCATTGTCTTACTGCAAAGAAAAGAAAGAGATGCGAGATGACACAACGTCTTAATTAAATTACTCAAAATAAAGATAAAGAAGGGAGTAAGGTCACGATCCTCTTAGATGGGGTAAGGATAAGAATAGAATAAATAGAAGGGTGAGAAAAAAAAATGAAAAAATCATTTTTATATGACAGCTATATTCATCATGAATATTATAGGCTATAAAACATCACACTACGACACAGAGGAGCGCAGCTCTAACCAAAAAATAACAACGCGGACGAAGTCACAGACTAGTATACACATAAACGGGCTAAGAACAAGTCAACAATGTAAGAATGGCCTTATGTAATATGTCAAGACCTAAGGCATAATAATTTACACAGTTTATTAACACGTAATATGGTGTAATGGCTTGCGTGTCACATTTGCACATAATATTGCATCTCGAGACTACTAAACTGCGAAAATAATGGGATAAAGCTAGTTTTATGATACTCACAATGAGTTTACAAGCTTGCACTGGCCTCAAGCTCGTGTAACATATTACCTACGTAGGCCAGGGGCTCCCAATCTTTTTTATACTGCGTCCACTTTTACAGGATATTTTTGTGATGCCCTTCTTTAAGAAGTTATGTGTGTAGGTCTAATAGACGTTAATATTAATTTTAATTGTTTTTTTTTTTCGAAAAACGTTTAGAAAATATAAGAGTGCAATGATTGTACCATAATCAATGGGAAAAATTTCGCTTGCCGTTGACCTGTGTCTACCGTCGCACGACACCCTCAGGATAACTTCACGGCGCGGCGGGCGGCGCCCCAGGACGTCGCGCGCTCCGCTTGGAAACCCCTGTCCTGGGTAATATTTTTAGGTACGTTATAACAAACTAGCGCTTGTCTGAGACTTTGATCGCTTACATAGTTGGAACAGCTTATACGTGGCGTTTCGATAAAAGTGTAGATTTTCTTTACAAAAGGAATTCTTTATTCTTTTATAGTCTCGTTGACGTAGACTATGATTCGGGCGTCTATGTCTATATTTCTGTAATATTTTTATATTAGTACAAAGATACGTTCCTTTGTCACAAATATATAAGCTCCCAGCGCGTCTTGTAGTTATTAAATGTCAATATAGAACTTATATTTATGGACGTTAAGTCCGAAAAAAAGCTGCTGTGTTGACACATAAAATAGCCGCTGATCAATAAGAGCTTCGTACGAGTTTGGACCTTATTTCAATAGATAATTGATACTTAAAATGCCCCCTGATGGTTTAACTGTTCCTGATCAGACGATGGCTGATTACGGTGCCCAAACTGTCCCTACACCAGCACTTTAGAGGATGTTAACAACGTTACTGATGCCGTGATAAACCTTGCCACCTATTGGTGACCAAATATTGCAGATATGCCACGTTGTAACAGGTATCACTTTTATACATATTTTAGAAGATAAGGTTATCTCTATAGGTATATCTCCTTGGTATCAATCTTTACGAACTTCACCGTGGTCCCTTAAACCAGAAAAATCTAGATTAATATACTAGCTGAAGTTCACAAGAAACAAGGCTATAATTCATCTAGGTACAGAGAAAATTCCAAGTGGAAAATACTTCTTGTCGGAAGCAGGACATAATAATGGCTCGTAAAACGCTAAGATGAAGATTCCATACTGTTTCTTTATTATTTAGAAAATGAAATTGTGCTCTTAAATATAATTAAGGTTCCATTCCAAGGGTGAAATGTCGTAAAAGCTACGACCACCCATAAAATGTCTCATTTAGGATTCTAGACATAAGTATAGCGATAATATTTAATTGTCACGACCAAACAATTTTGTTGTTTTTATTCAGTCTACTGAAACAGAATACTGATTGCTACTATTCATGTTTCAATTTGAATATTGTTTTGATAATTTTGTAAAGTATGTACAGACACCAAAATAGACAGATATTCAGGGTCAGACAACTGAAACTCAGTAGAAGTTTCTTGGTCATGTTCATGTAAGGGTCGCAGACGTGTCGTGTTTTGGAGTAAAGTCAGATGAAGTTGAAGTTTTCTTAGAAACCAATGGATGTTTCCAAATGTAATTTGATTAAATAGTAGATAATAATCAGTTCATTAATTAAGTTATGTTTCAATCGAAGATATCCATCGGTTTCTAAGAAAACTTCAACTATATCTGACGACCCTGCGGACCATCTCTTTCGTTGACTGTACCAAACTACTGAAAATGTTTTACTTAACTATTGCTATTATTTCAGATTTTGTATAATTTCTTGAATATGCTAAGCATAAAAGTCAGATTAAAGTGTCGAAATATTCTAAAGCACTTTGTTCTAAAATATTGCTTTAAAACTAAAACTAAAAAGTATTGTTTCTGTAACTACTTAACAGAAGTTTTGTTTTAACTACATACAAAAGCTTTTAGAATTTCAGTTTAATTTACATTTTACTGAACAAAGAGTTATAAATACAACATCGAATTCTTTTGATATCCACTGCTTAGGTATAAGGCTTGTAATTAAAATGATTAAATACTAGTTTACCCGGCAAAGTGGTGATGGAAGAAATTACAGTGTTGTATCGCATGTCAGTTAGACAATTTTCCATACCTAATTTGATGTTTTCTTTTTTAAGTATTTCTTTAAGATATTCCCTATTATTTTTACTTTCAAACTTCCCCAGTATTGAGACGAACAAAACAAATAAGAATAAGATCAAATCGGTCAAGACGTTTTTAAGTTTTTTAGTTTCATTTTTATGTAAATAGATCTGTTTTACAAGTTTACTGTTCTATCTACGACCAATCAAATTGATGTGCGTTTTCTCCGAACGACGAGTAATATGAAATAATTTTTCAATGTTAGGGCAAAATGAAGCCAGCAACACATTCTTGATAAAAGAGCTAGATTCCGCCATAATATTTACTAAAAGATATAATAAGCTAAAGCGGCCCAAGAACCTCTTAGCAGACAAAGTGTCCACTACACCTGACAATTAACCTACTTCGGCAAGGTTGCGCGTTGCGTGTGGCGACCCCTGTTCCGGCTTGTTCGTATCTTGTACTTCTTAGGTCAATTTTACGTGAACGTAATAGTGTTTAAGGAAATATTACCTCGTTTTCGTATAGTCTCAATTGTGGCATGGATGGGAAATTGCAGACAATGAGAATAAGAATGTTAATCATTTTTAGAAAATTGTTCCGTGACTGATTGATTAGGCAATAGGTTATATCTCTAGGGGAATGCGCGGTTACAAGACAGGCCGCACATGGTGGAGGGTCCTTCCAAGGACCTTGTGTCAAGTGGATTCCGGGTCCCCGACTCGTGGTACCAGGAGGAATCATGGGGATTTAGTCGGTAAGAATTCAATCTAATCTATCTATGAGGATTTCCTTTCTAAAAAAAGGCAATCGACTACCGAGTCCTAGAACTCTTTGAATATTCATTAACAACACTAAGGACTCTTACAATTCAAACGTTAGGTCCCGGGCTATTGCCTCTGAGCTGTGCAAGTGTCGTACTGTAACGAGAGCGCGGTGGGACACCGGTGCGATAGATATGATCACACAACTGTTCGTATGAAGTCTGAGCCTCTTCAGCGCCTTGACGGCACCGAACGCTTAAATTGGGAAAGCCGTAAGTTTTTTGAACCTACATAATATACTCGTAATAACAATACAATAATATCCCCTAACAATACTGGTCAAAATAAATTTATGACGTTTCACTGCTAAAAATATCATTCAAAGATTAAGAACTAAATATGCAACAACACGTCGCTGCCATTCATTTCCAAGTGCAAAGCCAGAACGGGTCGCTAAGTCGCTGGTTCAAGATAAAAATATAACACAATAAGGTTTGGCAGTTAGCCAGCTCGTGGCGCCGTTGTCGCCACCTTGACGTCTTGTTTGAACTAGTTTTATCAATCCAGCCCATCAGGACGTGGGCTGGAAACTGCGAACTCTATTTCACCCAAGTAATACGCTTCCACGATCTAGGATAAGCCTGAAATATGAGAAGATGGAGGAGGAACAGTGTGTAACATTTTCATTTGAATAGAGAAAGCATTTAAGTGAACGTTTATTTTATACTTCTTTTCTTGGTTGCTTTATTTTGTATTTATATTTAACAAGTATGTAATATAATAATTAATCTATCGAGGCTTACCTATAAATGTAGAACCTGATTGACTGAAAGACGTATTAATGTACATCCGAGAGTACTGGAAATAAATTTTTGCATACAGCTTTCTTTTATAATGTAGGTGACTACTAAGAAAGTATTTTAAGAATGTTACTCCTAAAAGGGGGATGCTTAAGAAAAATAAAGACAGACGTTTTGTTACCTGCTTCTTAAATGTAGCCTTGTAGAAGAAGTATGAAATCTACTCGCTGGCAAAGTGCTACTTATGTAATATATCAAAACCAAACGCATTATATTTTACACAATTTACTAAGACTTATGTGTAATCTAATAAAGATTCTATAGAAGAATAACTTTCAAGATTGCGTCCTAATGATTGTATGTAACAAGTGCCTGAACACTTGTAAGTTTCGCCGGAATTATTGGAGTAAGCTGTGGTCGGCAAGCATTGTTCTAAAACCAGCAGTACCCAGAACTTGTTCAAAACTTTAACGCTCTAAGGCATAACAAGTCTAGACACAGCTATATTTGTATATCGATCAATATTTGAAGTCCATCTAGCCGACGCCTGCAATAATTGTGCTAGCAATGTTTAGCAAAGCGTATAATTTTGCGGTGAGCTTGCCTCCTTAATTATTTACTAAAGGCGACAATTTCTCTTTTTACAACTATTATGCCTAGTTAATTTCGTTGCACCTTCCTACCGGCTGTAAAGATAATAGACTTTCTTGAGCTCGGGTAAGTTCGCTAGTACTGGTCCATTGTGGTTATCTTTATCTCTTCATGGATTTATTATGAAGTTATGAGTCGGCTCTAAACATAACCCTAATTAAATTATGATTAAAATCTCAACCTAGCCAGGTTTAAGATGTTTAGCTAAATGATGATGATGATGATGTTTAAAATAAACTCAAGAGGACCCAAATTGCTGCTTGAGGTCAAGGGTGAGTCGGACTGCGAACGATTGCAGGAAGACATAGATAGTGTGGTTCAATGGAGCCATAAAAATAAACTTTATTTCAATGTAGCGAAATGCTCCGTTATAACATTTACGCGCGCGAAGACGGCCTTAGCCTACGAGTACAAAGTAGAGGAAGCGCCGATGCAGCGAGTGTCTCAGGTACGAGATCTAGGGGTACTGCTTGCCTCAGATCTAACTTTCCGGGATCATGTAGTTAAGATTTGCAGGAAAGCGTACAGAAACCTGGGTTTCGTGCTTAGACAGTCGCAGGGTTTTACAAATATAACCACGATCAGGGTGCTATATGACGCTTTGGTAAGGAGTCACTTGGAACACAGTGCGGTGATTTGGGCTCCCCATGAAGCAAAATACAATATCATGCTGGAGCGAGTACAAAATAAATTCACTAGACACTTGTATTCCAAACTTTATGGGGTTTACCCTTTTTACCCGCTGATGTATCCTACACTGTTTGTACTGGGTATGGTGGGGTACAATGAACTAAGGGTGCGCCGGGAATTCACACTCGCGGCGTACGCGCTGAAGCTCTTGCGAGGAGTCGCACATAACTCGGGAGTGCTGCGTCACCTACAGCTGTGCGTGCCAGACCGGTACGTGTGGAGGCGGCGGCGGCCGCCACTGCTGGCCGTGCCTGCTGCTCGAACCAATCTATTGGCAAAAACACCACTCACCCGCACAATCCGTGTGCTCAACGAATTGCATGAGCGGGTCGACATATTTTCGTGCAATATGAGTGAATTCGCAAGAGTTTTGTTAAATTTTGTTAGTTATAATTAGAATTAATAATAATAATAAGTTACCTGAAGTTAGAAATTATATTAGTTTAGATTATTTATTTATGTCTAATTTTTAATAGGTTTTAGTTTATTGATTTAAATTTTTTGTTTATGTTTTTTAGTATTAGTTTGTAGTAGATAAGTCTAGATTTAATTATTTTTTAGAAACACTCTATTGTTTTGGGTTCCACCTGTAAAATAGTGTGTGTTAGTTGAATAAATAAATAAATAAATAAATAAATAAATAAATAAATAAATGATAATACCAGCCTATTCTTGTCTCGGTGCAGGACAAAGCCCTCTTCTCATAAAAAGATGGCACGAGCGATGATCACCACTCTTGCTCAAGTCTCAATAATTACAAGTCCAGGTTTCCTCACGATGTTTTCGTCTACGATGACGATGTCAGTGATGTCCAAGATAAACTTAGAAAGTACATATGAATTTTAAAAGTTACATTGGTAGTTGCACCCAACTTCATGCATGAAAGGCGGGTGCCTTGACCACAGGGTCAATCTAATTTAAAATTAAATATACAAATTATTATATTTTTGCAAAATAACAGAGTTGTTGTCGAGTAGCACTTTTGCCACTTTAGTTCTTTCATACCCTGAAATTATGCGAGTAGTGTTGATTTTATTACCAACCCGTAGTTTTGCACTTAAACCTAACAGCACATCAAAGCGCTGTAATTTAAAACTGCTATGAATATTCCAGCGTGTTGTTTCAAAAAGGCATTTAATATTAACTCGTTCGTTATCTGCTTCACAATGCACAGTGACAGCGAAGCGCTGAAAGCGGATTGCTGGCTTGCTGGTTTGTATTGCGATCTGATAACTGATTCTGGACTTGTAGCGTGAAACTGTTGTTGTATTGTGCTATTAACGTCCGTCATTCGTCTGTTTTTATAGTTTCATGAGAATTGAGTTACGGACTTACATTTTATTCCAATTCGACTGGTAGGTAATTCCAGAGATTAGTGCGTTTAAATAAACATTTAAAAATCTCTCCAGCTTTATTATATTAGCACATAAATTAGGCTGCTACCTATTCTATTATCTTCATTCATTAATATCTGAATTGGTCGATCATTAAGTAACATGTTGCACAAATTCTAGTAAAACTTATATTTTGAACAGGTTTGACTGTGGTGGGCCGAAATATTTTCCCGTCTGTCTAAGAGAGTGAGGTTTTCTTTTAAGCACAAACATTTTGCCTAAAGTGTCACATTCTTTTCACAGGTTGTCACAACAGTTTCATAGCACTTGTTACGGACACCTGAAACTCAGTAGAAGTTTTTTGGTTATGTTCATGTAGTAAGGGTCGCAGACGTGTCGTGTTTTGGTGTAAAGAGTAAAGTTTATTCCTAGAGGCCCCACTTGACAGCCGGCCCTTTTTAGTTGAAGTGCATGGAAGGCAATAACTGAACTTAATAGGTCCACCTGCGTAAAATTTGAGGTCGCAACTGCGTCTAATATTTTTTCACTTTATCATTCTGACCTATTGACCACAAGCTTATGCCCGTGACTTCGTCTGCATTGAAGTCAAATATAACATTAAACTAGCCTATGGTACTCGGCAATAGTGTAGCTTTCTATCTATAATATAATGTTTTTAATCCGATCAGTAATTCCAAAGATTATCCGCTACAAACAAAAAACAAACAAATATCTCTTTATAGCTTTTTTAGTCTAGATTGTCAGTTACATTCCAAATAAAAATCGAAAAGCAACTTCTGTTTAAAATTCGGAAAATGATGTTTGAACTGTAAAATCTATTTATTCCTCTTTGTACTTGCTTTGCTTACATTTCAATATTAGATGGATTCTGTTTTTGTTTGTTAGTTTCAGAATACGTTCACAAGTGCACTTCATTATTAATGCATTATATGAATTTTGTTTGCTGCTGGCCACGATCGTCGTGGTTACCAGTTTATACAATTTTCATGAACCGTCTGAGGTCTGCCAGCCGCCGAAATTGTGTGAAATTGAAGCAAAACATGGGTATTTTATGCTGCAGTAGTATGTACCTAGTATTTGCAAGTCGATCTCGGGATCGTGGAAAGGAAAACAATGTTACTTAGTCGAGGGAATTGTTCAGTGGCGCAGTATTGTATGGTGGCGGGTGGATCGTGCGTTTCTGATTGGAATGTTCTGGTCCAAAACGAAGCGAAATCAGAATTTGAAAATCGAATCAAAGGCCAAGTGTTGGTACAATTTCTAACAGATCTTTTGCAGTCGTAAAATATAGCACAGTATTCTCAATTAGAAACGTTTCTAATTTTGATTTCTAGTTATAAATAAATCACATAAAAAGTATTTATTTTAAAGTTCGAAGTACAAAAAGTAATATAAAGGGGTGCCAAATTGATTTTCAGATTTATTTTATGTTGGTAAATAAAGAGTTTTCATGGCGTGCTTCGAATCGTACGATGTTGTGCCAAACTGGGTATGACGGCCAATTTGGGACCACCACCGGGTGCAAGCGACTGTCGGTTCGGTATAGAAACGAGGTCCTACTATATTATGTTCAGGTTCGTTATTTTATCACGAAAATACTAAATAATCAAACGAAGTATAAGATTAATACAGCAACAGATATCAAAGATAATCTCTACATTAAAATTTGAATTATTTTCTGAATAAAAATAAAATGTTATTTAATTTAAAAACGCTGGTTTTATATTACATTAATATGGACAGATTGATAAAATCACTGTCATGTCTAAACAAAATTAGATTACAGTTTTACGTGATGTAGACGACGTCACGACAGGAGCTTATCGTGAATGACATTGTGTCCTAGGGACAACTTTTTGACCGTCAAACGAAAATAAAACACGAAAAGCCTCTTAGATTTTTTATAAGACCAAATACAGTTCTTAAAATGGCTTCATTGCAAGAAACATGTAAGCACGTAACAAACACAGTGTTCAAGTAATTGCACAGTAAATGTAATAAAATATAATATAACATTAACTTTATGAAAACACAAATAATAACCATTACAAAACATAACATAACATCCTATAATCCCCGAATGGTTAGGCAGAGGTGTACCCAATAACCATTAAAAGGAACAATAACGTTAAATATGGTAGAATTAATTTATTTTGTAGTTTTTGCTGCTGAAGATCAAGTTTTTGCCGAATAGCAATATGATATTCGGTAAATTGAATAAGTTTGACCTATTTCATTGAACTATTAAGAGACTGTGTAATTTTCCATTTCAGTACTGGAATTTATCAACTAAAGTGTACAAAAGCCATGCTTTTATAGCTGTTGAACAGTAGGTTCTAGATGGAATGACTGGTGACCTTTTAGACGTTAATATTAGCAATTTAACAGCCTTAACGTGTAGGTCTGCGAGTTGGTAACTCCTAACCGCTTTGTTTCTATATAATGATCAAAATATTCAGTTGCAGCAAATGAATTCACCTAATTCGATGTTCGCGTGAAAGAAGGCACACTATTGAGTCATTAATACTGTCTGGAACTTTGGTTTGACGAGTCCTTGACTGGTTTTATTAATGTTTTAGAGGTCGTCAAGCTATACCTCAATGTTGCCTATTGATTTTACTGGTCCTAAAGTTATAACGGGTGTAAAAAGACATATAACGAAACCCAAATCATTTTTCACTCTGAATCATATTTGGGAACCTTTAGGCTACGAAGATTGAATTTGAAAATACCAAAGTTTTTTTTCATAAAAACAAGTTTTAAATGATAAAACTGAACTTTAAAAATCCCCACGGCGCCTTTTACTGTTGAATACAAATTGTAATGATTACGTTTTGCGTACGTTACATTGCGCGCTACATAATAAAAATTACACACCGCGAACTATAATAAAAATCGTTTCCCAGCAAAAATTTTTGCTTAGTGTTACTTAGTATGCGTATTTTCTTTAACACCCTGTATAATAAACGAACGAAAATGTATATTTTTATTCGGCAAATTATACCGAGAACCGGAAAGAAAATGGTAGGAACCCCCACTAAATCTTTAATTGAAATAGAAGGCCGCCATTAACAAAAGGGTGAATACTAATTTAACTAGGGGAAAAAGGGGAAACCTAACTCAATATATTTTAATTATTATGTAGGGCAAAAGAATAATAAAAAAATAAACAACGAGCAACGCTGACAACACTCATTTATAAGATAAACAATGGCGTCATAAAGTTTTTGAGTTAAAAGCCGCGGCCGAGATGAGGACAAAACATCGCGTTATGACGCGGGCTTAGAGGCCTTACTAGATAGATACGTTTGTTATTATGTAAACGTTCATAATGGTTTGTTTTTTTAAGAATTTTTTGTTTCCACATTTAATGAAATGAAACTCTCTTCCAGGTCATGCAATAACTTTGAATAATGTATGTTCCAAACATTGTCATATTATTGAGACTTATTTGCGTATGGATGTCAGGATATTGTATTATAGTGTTTTTTATGTGCGAAGGATGTATCTGCTTGCCAATAAGTTTATGTTATGTCTTTAATTATTGTAATTATTGTGATAACATTAAAGTTAAAGAAAACTATTAATGTAGGAGAAAATTAAAATTGTACCCGAAAAATTTATTATGTATGGAAGGTTTCTGACAACCGGTTAAACACACACAAATTTTTTGTTCGAATATACAATTATGAAACACAAAATTGTTTACAAAGTCGTCGATATTTTCAGTTCAATTTTGTTAGCTGTAATTCAATGAAACAAGGATTTCAAATTATCTTCTTCACAATGAAACTTGTTGCCGTCGCTCAATTTATTCTAGACAATCTCGACTTGTTGTCACAACAGCTGTTTACTTCACTTTGGCTTGAGAGTGAAATCCTTTAATAAAATGTTTGTAAAACGCTTGTTTACATTCTACGCATAACTCGACAAAATGTTCAGAACAACTGATTAACTTCGCCAGTTTAGAGTTGGTCCCATAATAAAAGATCTTCAGAACCATGACTACATTACCACTTTCCAGGTTTGTGAAAAACAAAAAATAAGATTGACCTTTCGTATCGTGCTTGGTAGGTAGTTTTTAGCCGGACGAGACACACAAAGAGCTCTATGTACTTCCACTTCTAGATAAGGCCGCAAGTAACAGGGTTAACGACCCCTACTCTGAGTAGATAACAATATTACGTACTAACTTCAAGTAGCCGTCTACAATTTCAACTAACTGAAACCAAACGAAACTTAATTCCTGGAATACTATGCGTTAAAATAAGCCTCTTCAAAGCATAACGAGGGTGTTACGAAGCATACAAGCATAAGCAACGTTCGAAAGGGAAAGTCGGAACAATCATGAGACGATAAGCCAGTGAGTAAACCCTTTGTAACCGCACCATCCCTCGTCTGCCAGACAGTTATTAAATTATATCAGAGAGATGACAAGCGTGGTTGGTACAGAATATATATTTGTTCACGACTATTGAATTTATTTTGGCTGCTAGACTAAAATATTTTGGTTTGGATCGTGAGATTTTGAGTGATGTTTCAGCAGGATAGCTTTTTGGTTTTTAAACCTTTGAGTTATGTTTCTTTGGTGGTTTTAATAAAGGAATAATAGTTTGGTCAATCTTAAGTAGATTTAAAATTAATTGCTCTGCTGAGCGTGGAGTTGTGGGTTCATCTTCTACATATATCAGGTAAAGCGTTATTTGTTTTTTCTAGGAATTTCTCATTAAAGGCCCAGAGTTCAGAAGTAGGTTGTGTGGCACCCCCGTGCTTCGGAAAACCCGAAAAACAATTAGTTAGATTCTTCGCGTGATCTGCCCTCGTTCGTTTGGGATTGTCGTCCCATCGGACTATGAGAGGAGGGATTACACCTGTGTTTGCGCACATTATTATGCACTATTAATATGTCTTGCGTACTTGACCAGTCTCCATTGAGTTCGGCCGCCGTAACGAGAATTCAATTGAAAGACTATCTAGTAGAATACTGGTTACTGAGGAAATTAAAAATATATGCAAGTCTGTCTTTACAATATCTTTCAAAACTTGCGGTATGTACTACAGGTACGTATGTTGTAAGCTCACGTTAAAATTATTGTTAAATTTCTCATTTTCTTTATTTTCCATATTTTTACACATATTTTACTTTAAAAAACAAATAATATAGTTAAAAAAAAAAAATATGTATAAAAATAGTGCTCCGCCTGCAACGAGGTGGTAAAACCCAAGCTACCGGCGGTTAGGGATCCAGAGAGAGGAACCTCCTCACTATGCGTGCCGTGTCCAAGACAACCGCCTTCTGCATCTGACTCTTGATCCAGCTGTTGAGCGAAAGTTTCTCAAGATGTTGGTCGAAACTTTTCGCTATTAAACCGTTCACTGACATGACAATCGGAACAATAATTGTCGAGTCCATACCCCACATGCTGGTCACCTCGTGAGCTAGATCTAAATATTTAATGCTTTTTTCTTTCTCAGCTTTCACTAGGTTCTCATCATGGGGAATAGTGACATCAACAAGTATTGCACGACGCACTGACCTATCAATTATCACTATATCAGGTTTATTAGCAGTAATAAATCTATCAGTGATAATTGATCTGTCCCAGTAGAGCGTGATCTGACCATTATCAAGAACTGGTTCAGGATGGTATTGATAATAGGGTACCTCGATTTCCACAAGGGCATATTTAAGGGCAAGTTGTTGATGGATTATCCTGGCTACTAGGTTATGTCTATGCAAATACTCGCCGTTAGCAAGACGAGAACATCCAGAGACAATATGTCTTATTGACTCACCGGGAAGGTGACAAGCACGACATATGTCCACGGTACCATCTTTTATAATATGTCTCTGGTAGTTCTTCGTCTTGATAACTTCATCCATAATTGCAAAGACAAAACCTTCGGTTTCCCCAAAGAGGTTACCGAAACGTAGCCAGGCAACAGAAGCTATCAGGTCAACATCAGGACCTGTCAGGGCCCGATAAAACCTGCCATGTAACTCCTTACCCCTCCATACATCCTTGCGGTCCGAAGTACTCAATACCAAGGGTTTCCTCCAGTTCCCGTTTGCTAAGGATAACGGCGTAAGGCCCTTGTCAACCGATACAACATCTTGATGCATACCCACGTCAGAATGGAGAAAGTACTCCCTGAGATTGTACACCTCCCGATTATGTAGATTCTTGGCATTGAGAAATCCCCGTCCTCCACATCTCCGAGGGATGTACAATCTCATCACAGATGACCTTGGGTGATGCATCCGATGTGCAGTCAACAAACACCTTACTTTTCTGTCCAAAGCGTCCAACTCAGTCTGAGTCCATCTGAGAACACCAAAAGAGTAGGACAACAGTGGCATAACCCAGCCATTGAAGGCACGGACCTTGTTGCCACCAGATAAGAGACTATTAAGTACTCTTAAAAGGCGCGCAAAGAACCGGTCCCTCAATGACTGTTTTACTGCCTTGTTGTCTATACTAAGTGCTTGTGGCATTCCCAGATATTTGTAGGTTTCGAGTTCAGAGAGGGATCTGAGAGTAATATCCTCTGAAAGTAGTAAGCTCTCTGAGTTCACTACATTTCCTGCCTGTACATGAGCGATCGCACACTTGTCTACACCAAATTCCATCCTGATGGACTTGCTGAATGATTCTGTGATCTTGAGCAAGTCCACAAGCTGTGACTTTTTTGGTGCATACAACTTGAGATCATCCATGTACAGCAGATGAGAAATAGGCTCAGCCCCTCTGTGAAGACGATAGCCCAGCTTTGAATCCTTAAGTAAGGTACTTAGAGGATTCAATGCAAGGCAGAACCACAAAGGACTCAAACTATCGCCTTGGAAGATACCGCGATTTATCCTTATCAGGTTCGACGAAACATTAGCATCCCTAGAACCCGGCTGACGAAGAACCGTGGTCCAGCGCTCCATACATGAACTGAGAAGGCCACAAACATCTGGATGTATTTTATAAATTTCCAGTACTTTTTTCAGCCATGTATGGGGTACCGAATCGTAAGCCTTCTTGTAGTCAATCCAGGCTATAGAGACACTTTTTTTATTTCGCTGAACCTGATGGCAAATGGCCATATCTATGAGGAGAAGTTCTTTGGTACCACGAGCTCTCGGTTTACAACCATTCTGAGAAGGGGCCATAATATTATTCCTTTCAATGTGAGAGTTAATTTTGAACTTCAGAATGGATGTAAGTAATTTATACATTGTCGGAAGACAAGTTATAGGCCTATAATTTCGCGGGTCCGTGGTACTGCCAGACTTATGAAGAAGATGAGTGACACCAGTAGTCAAGAATTCTGGTAGTTCCCCCAATGTGAGGGCATCCTGAAACTGAGCTGCCAAAAGCCCGTGAGAACAGCGAAACCACTTCAACCAAAAATTATGCAATCCGTCCGGCCCCGGACTTTTCCAGTTCGGGGCAAGACGAATTGCACATGAAACATCACTTTGACATATTTTGATTGAAGGCATTGGCTCCACCATGTCACACGCGCGTTCGACAGATCCAATCCAATCACCCTCACAATGATTGACTGGCACCGACCATATATTACGCCAAAACGACGACATTATGTCTTCACTGGGTGGGTGCATGTCAACCATTTGTTGTGGTTTCTCCCAGTTTCTGTACACCTTCTTTTCATCACTTTGAAAAATGCGATTGATATGAAATCTGTTGTATCTCTCTTTGTAACGGCGTATTCTGTTTGCCCAAGCATACACCTTTTGTTTCCAAAAGTCTATGCGCTCCGTAACCCAGTTTATATAATTTTGAGGACTGACATTCGTTCCTTCAAATGCTTGGTTTACGAAGCGCATAACTCTAGGACGAGTGTTTCCGCTCCTAAAAACTAAAAGTTTGGCTATGAGGGTCCTAGCACGATTTATATGTCTCTCAATTCTGTACTGCCACAGCGGCACAGCTGCAGGAGGCCGGGAAGTCTGTTCCTGATTTGGAAAACTTACTCCAGCCACCGTGCATGCGGCCACGGCCCCGCAGTACAGAATTGAGTGTGTCAAACTAAGCGTGTTGCAGCTTTCTAGGTCTTTCGACAGTACAGAGTTAAGGGCTCCCACGAGCGCTAAATTTCTTTTATTGACAGGCAAACGAGGCAACCGTGGTCTAGAAGAAGGAGGTAATTCATGATATCTACCAATCGCATCATCCAAAGCGCTCCTCAATTGCTCATAATCCTGGTTGGAGGCACTAACCTGAACACATTCATCCTCCCTTAGCGGGATTTCTGGTGATAGTAAAATAGAATCCCTTCGTACTATCGGAGGGTTAGGAGGGGTGGAATCAATGTGAGCACGTTGCGCCTCTAGGCGCAGTCGTTCAAGCACATCATCATCCAGCAGTTTACGCCGCTGGATTAGTCGCACTCGATCCGACAGCCGTTGTGCAGTGACAGTCACAGCCGGTTGAAGAGCCTGAAACATAGACAGCATCCTGGGTCGATACGCTGTGAGGTTCATTCCCCCGTCTGTCGCCCCGTAGTAGGCCCGCATGACGCATTTATTTAAATCAATTGTCCATCGCATGCGGCGCACTACACCACCGGCAGCGGGGATTGTTGGCGGAGCACAAGGATCCGTTCGTCCCAAGCTGGCCGGCAGCGGCGGTCGCCCTCTCGGGGCAGGTCTTCTCCGTTGAGAGGGCGTTGGCGGCCCGGTGTCTTCATCACTCGATGCTCCAGTAACAGGTGGGGTGAAAAATACCTCCTCCGACGACTGAGACGAGGACGAAGAACCGGGCGGAGATGTTATCCGTGCGCATTGTTCGTTTGTAGTATCCCGCTGCCGGCGCAAACGGCAGGGGTATCGATTCATTTTCTATATTTTCATGTTGGTATTTGATATATTTAATTTATCCAAATATTATTAACACCATTAACATTTAATTTATCCAAATATTGGTTGTAACTTTGTTAAATATTGGGTAAAAATAGAAATTAATTTTATAAATTTTAATTTTAATTGTCAGTATGACAGCGTGATACCACAGACATGTAATTATTATGTTACATACAAACGCTCAAGGTTAAATCTGACGTTTAGATTTTATCATTCTTTTTTACACAATGATTGTATACGGCAACCCTTCGCCCGTTTTATGCTTCAAAATGGCGTGTTATCTTATATTCTCATGCGGCCCATTACCGTCCCGTATGAGAATACCTTTGTTATTAGCGAGGCCGCACACAAAGAGTGGAAAAGCGTTATGTTATGTTATCTGTTGTTTTTCTGGTTTATGTAAAATGGTACTATCTATCACGTATACTAATTTACATTGAGTTATTTTTTGAGCTTTGAAAATACTGTTGTTATGAGCAAATTCGATTATCGATTCTAGCCAAGAATCAATGTGACTTTTTCAATTCACATGTACCTATGTTTAAGCTTGTCTCAGTCTTCACTGACATCTGTGAAGGAAAATATCGTGAGGAAACTCAGTCTTGTAAATAATATAAGGCTGAAATCCCAAAGCCGAATTGAGCAAAGCCATTAATGTTCGTACCTATCTTCTTTGTGTGAGAACTGACTTTTACCCTGCAGTGGGACAATAATAGGATGATATTTTTTTTATACTATATCTAACTTAACCTTACAAAGCTATCTCTGAAGGGATAGGGTTAGGTATAATATAAAATAGCTATTTGCCAAGGTTTCAGTATATAGGGCTTCGGGGTTTGTATCTAAAGCCTTTTTTTGGGTGAAATTGAGCGTAAATCTTTATAGCCATACCTTGCGGCGCATTGCATGTGTAATTTTAAAATAACAACCGACGAGAAACTTTTCATTCTCTTTCAATCTACTACCTAACTATTAAATGCACTAATTTGTTGTCTTATCACGAAAATGCTTACGTAAAAGTAAGGCCAAAATAAGCGGCCGCGATTTTTTTTGGTTCTATTGCTCCGCTCCTATGTTTCTTTCTTATAAATCTAACATATACAAAAATATATTTTCCAATCCGACTGTTAGTTCCTGAGACTAGTGCGGTAACAAACAACAGTTCTCATTAGGCTTTATTATGTTAGTATAAACAGATATATCGATTAAAAAAAATATATAAGTACTTAATGAATTTGGAAACATACTCCCTCAGAATATATTTCGATATCAGTAAATGGGTAACATTTAGCTTCATAACTTAGTATCTGATGTACCTATAGTATAATAGTTTTAGGCAAACGCTTTATCGACGGAGCTCAGCGTGAGCCTATAATCCAGGCTGAACCGTAGTTAGGCAGGCATACATAATAATATTGTGGAGGTGATAGCTAACATTACTGACAGGCGTGATTGAATCTAAGGCTCCGTTTGTGAACGTGGTATAGATATCTACTGCTTATGTAGATTAGTTTGATTGTGTTTGAGGCGATTTTCGTGTGAAATACCCGGTTTTTAAGGCCCTTAGATTTTTATCCACGGCTTTTTTTTAGGTCAATGGATGGCAAACAGCCTGACAGACTACGTACTTTGATGTTACGTGGTCAACCCAGCTTATACAGACTAGCAATACCAGAGGTTTTAAAGATAGCTTACTATTCGTTATATACCTAATCTATTTATTACTGCAGGCAAGGAAAGTATAAGAGGTGGTGGTCATCTTAATGTATAATTGTTACCGGATACGCGTAATATTAAAAAATGGAACGGAATTTATATGAAAAGATACGCCAATTTATTAAAAGGCAATGAAATAGGCGCGGAGTGTTCAAACGCAATTTTAAGATATCGAAGCAGTAGTATGTACTATCTACCCAATAGATAAACTCCGATTAAGAATACTTAAAAAACAAGATGGATATTCGGTAAATGAAAACTAAACTCAAAAAGCTTCATATTTTTTCTTTTAAAATTGGCTTACGTACAAAAAGCCAATTTCATTAATTAAAACCCTTCAAAATCTAGTTTCAATCCCATCTCAGCGACAACCAATGTCAGAAGCTTGTCCAAAATGTAGATTAGGGACATTTTTGATAGATTGCGACTAAGATTAGAATGCGACCTTTCTTATGATGTCTTTATTCAGTTTATTCAGCACTATTTTTTACTTGTAAGTTATATGTCATCAATCTACCTGCAGCAGACAGCTGGGGTACAAAATAATACCTAAATGTCACAATATTTTTCCCAATTCCGAGATGAAAATAAAACTGTGATCGGCGAAGGGCAAGTGTCACAGTTCCAGCCTTGGTCACAGCGGCGCGCCATTTACGTCATAAATAAATTAAACATTGGATTCTCCGCCACGATACGGACAGTTTTTTAAAAGCTGAGGTCAAATAGTGGCTATCATTGCATTAGTAATAATGAATGCCAACCCTAAGGCGCTTTGCACACGGAGCAACTTAAGTTGAGGCAACTGGCAACTCTTTAAAAGGTTCCTGTAAAAGTTGATAGTTTCTATAAACTTTGCCGCTTGCCGCAACTTTTTGGCAATTTGTAAGCAACTTTCATAGCCGAGTTGCCGTATGCCGTTGCCGTAGCGACACTGGCATTGCCGGGCATACGGAGAGGGAGGGAGGGTATGAAATCGCCCGAAGTGTTGCGAATGACGGTTGAGGAAACCGGCAACTTTAAAAACCGGTACAATATTTAAAAGTTGCTAGTTGCGGCAACTAGCAACTAACTTACTCATCGATTGCAGCAACTGAAAACTATTGACGATTGCAGCAACTCGAAACTCGAGTTGCTCTGTGTGCGCAGTCCAATTGAAGTGTATGTAAACAGCTAGTGGCCAGCTAGTTGTCAGTTGCTGCAATAGTGGATCTGTGTGCAAAGCGACTAAAATGGAGAAAGGCTAGACGGTAGCTGACGGTTGCCAACAACATTTTTGATTTCAAACTTTGTTGTTTACATACGGGGTGTAAAAAAACACATCGTATACTGGCTTTCAAACTAAGTAACATTGAGCAAACTTTATTCGGAAACGATTTTTATTTTTAAACAACTTAAAAAAGTAGGAGGTTTTATGTTCGGGCTGTTTGTATTTCATTTTTTATATAATTAAACCTTTATTTCAGGCAACTAAGGCGCACATAACACAAAAACATAAATAAGTACCTACGATAATATACAATACATATTTTAACAATAAACTTATAAAAACTATTGAACACGAAGTGTCGGCATCGTGTTACGCTGCGAGGTGTCGCGTAGCTGGCCGTGGAAACGCCGATACAGCACACCTTTCGGGCAAAACTCTTCCTTGAGGAAGGTCATCAAATGTTCGGTCGGTTTTATGTTCACAGATTTTCGAACGGGAATCCCGGAGACCTATCCGGGCTTCCCGTTCGGAAATCCTACCCTATCCTAATCCTGTCCTATCCTAATCCTACGGCTTTTCAAATTTAAATGTATCGTATGAGTTTGAAAGGAGTTTTATTAAAGAATTTAAATATTTGTAACGTACTTATGCAACCATTATGATTAAGTATTACTTCATATCTCCGTAACCAAAAGTTTTCCAGGTTAAGTAGGTAACTTCCGAACTTTCTTTGACTCTAAAGTCTGACTTTTTAAATGCTTTTTAAATTCGTTGTGCTATAACGGTGCATGACGTTTGTTTGTAATGCGTCCAAAATATTAACTGCCCAATTTTGCCGAAAACATTTAATTTTCTTGCTCAAGGGGTCCTCTGACGTTTGTACAATATCCCTAATACATAACACCTACCTAAATAACTTTCCAAAAAGGTACATTTAAATGTAACATTTATTCGTTGAACCGAACTGGAAATAGGAATCTATTTCAATTTTGTGTTTGCGAAAAAGTATTTTTGGAATGTAATTTTGGATTTGAATTGGGAGCTATTTTTGGAAGAAGGGATGCTTTTCACATTAATTATGTGTTTTTGATAATAATAATTTCTGCGCACGTAGAGATATTTGATGATGACCGTTAAGGGTATCGTTCATCATAACAGCAAATAATTATCCAATCAAAACAGGCCTTAAATCGTGTGCGTTAAAATAATTGGCATGATGACAAGATAAAAAAAGGTGACGGCTCGCAGGCGGCGCGGAATTCTAACGGTTGAATTTTTCGATGCAATGGCTGTTTGTAACTTTATTACGCCAGATCGGCTGAACGGATTTAGGTCATTTATGGGAGATTATAATCTGGAATACTGCATACACTGCTTTTTATCCTGGAAAAATGTACGATTCCCGTGGTATTATATAATATATCAATTTTCACGTGGACGAAGCCGCGAGCAGAAGCTGGTTTCTCAAAATGCTTACTTAAAGAGAAACTTAAATTTAACTTAAACCAAAGAACTGTTTTATCCTACAAAATAATTTTGCTGCTATCATTCCAGCATTTTTCGTTTTACGTAGCTTTAGATACTTCGTGACGGAATATGCAACTTTCAGGAAGTTAACAAGTTGAAGTAGCTAAAGTTCTGGATAATTTAACATCCACTAGTTTCGTTTGACGTAGCCGGTAGTTATCTGCATAACTTGCTTCTATAGCTAAATCGCTTAATTAAGTCCTCGCCTGTACCCCACAGGCGCGCGGGGTTAGTATGAGAACGGGGACCAGGAGAGATGTGGGCGGGGGGAGCTTGTAGCGTGATATACAAGCGGCGAAATGTGCACTGGACAGTTTTTAACATAATATATGTGACGCCCGAGGTCGCGGGACGTCTTTACAGGTTACCGTGGCCCCGGAACGCAAAGGGAAACAGAAGGAACGGGCGGGTTTTGTAGTCAGTAAAAGTCTGACAGTCCCTTCCATCCCATCTATGTGACGTCACAGTGGGAAACGGTGAACATTGTCAGCAGTCGAGGACTCAATTAAGCGATTCAGGTATAGTTATGAAAATAAAGGGCGACGCAGATGAGATACGCCGGCTACCCGACAGTTTGCAAGTCTCGTTTTTCCGTTCGTTAGCGCGACTGGTTTGGACATAAATCATTTTATGTGGCGCAAACAGCACTATCTCACAGGTGTTCATTATGGCGTGACGTCAGTTAGGCAGCGCACACACCAAATGTATATATTCAGTCGCCGACTGTGAGTTTGAAGTTCAAATGTATGGACAATACTAGTCAGCTGCCGATTAACTGCTGAAAGTAAATTGTAGTAAATGAAACCGTTTAAAATCTTGTCGTAATCTCATTTAAAAACTTATAAATGTAAAAAAAGAATTGTTACTTTGAGAGGATTTTTGATAGATTGCAAGCTTCCTAAAGTAGAATTGTCCCCCCTCTTATTGTGACAGCTTACTGTCGGGGAGCGTTACGCTTAGTATGAATACGGCTTTAGAGCCTTAGACGATCTCGATGAAGGATCTGAGAGGAAGACGTATCGTTTTCTTGCTAGTGTGCCAGCAAGCAACATGTAATGTTTTGACACACGGGTATGGCTTTATCAAGAAAATAGGTACTTAAACTGTAGTATATTGGAGAAAAGTGCACTTGCGTAAGAGGGAAGAAGGAAATAAAATTATTATTTATTTATTTATTCTATTTTTCTTTTTAACAAATAGCTTATTACACATAGATATATAAAAAAGTCGGTAAAAAGAAAGTACAAATTGTTTAGTTATTCTTTGTGTAATCTTAATATTATTATAAAAGTAAATGTTTGCATGGGTGTTTGCTATTTAATCAAACCAAGACGGCTGAACGGATCTGTATGAAAGGCACAGAGAAAGATTATAATCTGGAATAGCACATAGTTTATTTTCTAAAAAAAATACGTTTCGCGTGGGATAATATATAATATTACCTTTGACGCACACAATGTCGCGGGTGGAAGCTAGTTATAATATATTATATAATAGTATAGAATAGTAATAGCATAGTAATAGTATAATAATAGTAATAGTATAGTATAGTAATAGTATAGTAATAGTATTACACACTACAAGCCACTAGCCACATGTCAGTATCGACCCATAGTTCCGAACTACATTTACAAAGGAATCAGTGTCATGTTATGTCAGTGTTATATTGTCCCTGTGGGCGTACAACATCACACCTGTGCCAATTTGAGGTAAATAAGCGTGTTTGCGACGTGTTTTTTTTTTACTACGACGATATCGGAGTGAAATAACATCATTTGTTTGCACGCCTAAAGATAAAACGCTTGGATTATTTTATCTTTTCCCCCACGTATACGATATTGTGTATCTTTTTCTTCAAAGATTGTATCTTTCTCAGCAAAATCACAGTTTCCCTTTCGTTCCCGAACATGAAAATAAATCTCCGTCAAGGTGTAAGTAAGTAAACAAAGTGCAAATAATCTATTTGCGTTCTATTCCCGTTTGTTTGCTACGGTAAATATAGCGCGGCCTACGCCGTAGCGGTGCTACGAGTAATGACGTCTGCTTTGTTGCTACGTTTGTATCTGTAGGTTGATCTTTTGGAAAGTCGTTTATTATCCGTTTTACCATACTGTTACTATCGCTTGGTAATACGGATAATATTTGGAATATATAAGATGACGTCATGGATATTATTCTTCAAAGACTATCTATACTAATAAAATAAAGCTAAAGAGTTTTTTTCTTTAAATGCGTTGTTTATTATCCTTTTTACCATGCTATTCCTGTCGCCTGGTAATACGGATTATACACAAGATGACGTCATGGGTTATTTTCAAAGAGGTGTTCAGAAACTATATTTATAAATAGATTCGTGAGGAACAGTAGATGCTGAATAACATCACGCTACGACCGTTGGGAGCGGAGCAGTAACCAAAGGCGTAACTTAACACGGGTGACAGAAACCACGCGTAAGAATTCGCATATTGTATAAATATTGTTAGGTAAAGGCAAACTTGTTGCAAATAGATGGTACGATTGGCGCAATGGCTTAACAATTAGCTGCTGCGCTGCGTCTCGCGAGTTGGATTCCCGCACGGGACAAATATGTGTTCAAGTGTTTCATACTTATTCCGAGTCTGGCATTTCCACGATGCAGTAGAAATCCCTAGAGTAGGGCAACGTTTTGAAAAAGTTGTAGATGCTGAAGACAATACTAGACACAAATAATAGGAAACCAAATTCCTGAAACCTCTCTAAAACAGTTTCCTGACGCGGTAAACGTATTCGAGCTTTCCAATCGTTTGCGTATTAAATGAGGCTGCCCAGCCAACTAACGACCATCATGATTTAGAATATCCCGAAATAGTTTACATCGATTCGTAGGGGAGTTCTATTTCTTGCAGAGTTCATCATTTACGTAGGAACTATAGCATATGTGTTTTACCACAAAAAAAAACAAGTCTTATATTTTTTTACTTTTAACTAAATTCCCGCAACATTTTAGTCAGTTGAGAGTAACGATCTGATATTTAAGAACATGTTAACTGTAACTTGTCAGCGATCTAAAAAATAATTTAGAATTAGGAACTCTTTCATTACCTTGCAGTAGGTCCTAATGACGACATAATTATAATGAAAAAACTGGAACAGAATGGGCCTATTGAATTCTATTTATTGACGACACATATTCAAAAATAGAACTGAATCTGACAATTAAATTTAACTATTGATTAGATATTTTCAAAAATAGAACTGGATTTGACAATTGAATTTAACTATTAATGATGTATTATATATACATATTCAAAAATAGAACAGAATGTGATTATTCAATTCGACTATTGACGAGATATTTTTAAAATTGGAAGAATATTTGACTATTAAGTTCGACTATTGACCAAATATTCAAAAACGGATCAGAATTTTGCATGAAATCATCTGCCAAGCAATTTTATCGGGACTTTTAGGCTAGCCGAATATGTCCGGTTCCTTGATCAGGTTTTTTCTGATCAGAAAACGTATATATACATATACATACACACACATATTTTTTTTTTTCTGATTGTATGTAGAGGGACGCTTCCTGATCAGGAAACTGGACGTATGCGCCCAGCCATAAAGGAGGCGGTGGAAGCAGACCTTTAGTTATAAAACTTTCGGTATTAATATTACCAAAGAAAAAGCATTAGATATTCCGGCGAGCTCGCAATCTTCCTCAATTCATTTTCAATGTGCCCCGACAAGCTTGTCAAGTCGTTAAACTGTAATACTGCGCTGTAAACCAGTCATTTGCTTGTGCCTATCTGTAATTAAATCTTTGTTATTGCTAAACACTGTTCGTTGCTTAGAAACAAACAATTTTCGTTAAAGATATTTTTTTTGTGGTGATGTCTTTATTAAAGTGAAAAGGTATTGACAATTGGGTTTAGTTCTGCAAAAACGAACTATCTCACGTCAAAATTTTACACATAATTACACATAAACTCACGCTTTTTTCCCATGGGGGTAGGCAGAAACCACATAACGCCACCTGCTACCATCCTTACATACTCCTTTTGCCTCATACACGTTCTTACAAGCACGCCAGTTACGAGTAATGTGCACCTGACCTTTCTGAAGAACCTCACCAATAAGGTCAGTGTAGGTCTTCTTCGAGCGATCCCTCCCTGCGTTGGCACTCACCTCTGCTATATAAATACCTTTTGTTAATAGTCTTTCACTCATCCTCTCAACATTAAGGATGTGAAATCATCAAATGACTTCTTCGACTCTGGGCGGAGCGGAAGGGAGTGTTAGACTAAAATCCATCCGTGTTCCTTCTAATGCTTTTTATGTTCCAGACCCGCGGTGGCTCTTTCGAACAAATTCCGCAACCCTGACAGATGTATAATTTGTGTTTAGGACTAGTCTAACAGTTCTATAAGTTTTTAGGGTGGACACGGGGTAGGTCTATTTTCCTAGAATTGGCCTGCAGACACACAGAAAGATCAATATGCGTACGCGCCTATTGCATAGATCCAGACATGTGTACCTATTTCGTGCTTACAAATCGCTCGAATTGATCATGACATGTTCCTTTGGTTGTAACATGGTAACGAGGTCGACAGGTACTATTGATATTAGGTAGTGCACTTCTGCAACTAATCAAGTTGTCTATTGATTCCTGATGTTGATACACTGTCCGTTAGTATTTACTCACACAACAAGGTGAGTTACTCGAATCTGATTATTTCATCGACCCGCTTGTCAATTTGACCAATTTCGTGTTTAACCTTTAGGTCAGCTTAGTAAAGGGGATATGTCGTGAATTCGTGATACGGTTTAGGTGATATCGAAATGTTCAGAATTTTAGATTCTTCTAATCCAATCACGTTTGACTTACAAAAGAAGTTATTGAATATTAACACTATAATAATTTATATTTGTGTGTCACATTTCAGCTAATTTCGTTCAGTCGTTTAAGCGTGAAAGAGCAACAAACATCCATCTTTATTAAGTTTCTCGGTAATAACAGTAGTATGTTACATCTCTACTAACCTCTACGAGAAATATAGTTGCCCTACATTAGGAAGTGCTTCCTGTATCGTTGATGCATTTACAAACATATACAGCAATAACCACCAGTTACTGGGTTGTGGAGGTCAGGTAGGTAGTCGCTCCATGTAAAATATTCAGCTGCATCCGGTTAGACTGGAAGCCGACCCCAACATCATTGGGAAAAGGCTAGGCAGATGATGACGATGCAAGCAATAACCATCATCGTAACTACTACCCGTAGGCCATATATATAATTGGTTCATGCGGGAATCGTACCTAAGCACTACACTTAGACATAGCACCAAACATACCATTACTATAAATAAAACTAAACTTATAAATAAAGACAAAAAAGTTTACTACGTTTAAGTGCTTTTGTTAAAAGGTTCAATTGCAATTTTAATTATGAAAATTATGGCTAATCTTAGAACTTTAATTAAGTTTAAGAATTTATTAAACAGCACTTTATATTTTATAAGAAAAGTTAGTATAAGTCTAGACTCTAGGCTATCTAGAGATAAGCTCTGTTGCATGCGAAGTCTGACTAACCTCGTTCTAAATACATGTTAATTAATGAAACTAAGGCAATAGTGGTATACCTTCATTAAAATTTAATGTTTATGAATTCAATATTATTTTTCTAACTATGTAAATAAAATATGAATGTAGACTGACGCTAACGCTGCTGACTGTATGTGTGTGACTGCCTCGTTGGTCTAGTGGTCGCAAGTGCGACTGCTGTGCATGAGGTCTTGGGTTCGATTCCCAGGTCGGGCAAAGTGTTATTGGGTTTTTCCAACAGGAATTTCTCAGTAGCAGCCTCGGAGTCTGGATTTGTGCCCGGATGATGGCAATAGGCTCGCCCCCTATTACATGGGACTGAAAACATAACTGGCGAAATGTGGGTGTACTAATGGGTGCACCTCTGCCTAACCCTTCGGGGATTACAGGCGTGATGTTATGTTATGTTTATGTTATGAATGTAGTATCTAATAGAAATAAGTTCCTAATTAATTAATATGTAGGTAGGTGGTGTTATCGTCCCTCGCAATATTCGGAAAGATGCAGGAAACTTAAGTCATAAATAATGATTTCTCTCTATACAATTCCTTTAAATTCTATTCCAATATACCTATTATTTATTCCATTCTATTCTGTTCTATTCCATCCTATTTCATTTTATTTTATCTTTACGTTGACATTTCACAAGCCATTTGTCTATTCGCTTTTTCTTGTTTACCTTATGGTGCTACTAATTTGATTTTTCTTCATGTTCCTCTTGGTAGGACCTTCACTAGATTGTAATAACCACTGATTTCCAGAAACAAAAAAAAAATGCTATGTTGGGATAAAAAGTAACTTCCAGCTTCGATAACTGTGTTCTCACACCCATTATGCCAAGAGACAGCGAGACGGAATGGTTCTTCGTTTTGCAGGTGACACAAGCCAGGCGCCTGGCACCACTCAAGATTACGTCAACCATTTCCTCCAACTTCCAACGATCATGTTTGACACGGCACGACTTAAATTATCGTAGACATAAATTCGGAAATATTTATGACTCTTATCGGTGATTAATAAACCGATATGAACTTTGAAGGTCGAATTTGTTCATGTTCAATGATAATGAAGGAGTAATGATGGCGTGGGTATCATTTTGCGGAACTTAAACTTATTCTAATATTATAAAGAGGTAAGAATTTTTTATGTGTATTTGGTAGGTATGTGAACAGGTCAAAAAGTATATTTCACCCCTTAATTCGATGGAACGGGGGTCCAAATTTAGTATAGAGAAACAACACTATTAGATCGCCAATACGACGTTTACGCGGACGAAGTCACGAGCAGAAGTTAATAATTATATAGTAGGTATGTTCTTTTGCGTCACTTAAACTTGCCAGTTTATTGTCTAAGAATAGAAAAGGTTTGAAACTTCTACAGTTTGCCCTAAATCTTGGAAAAGAAAAACTCGGACGTACGCAAACAATATAAAAATAAAACTAAATCCACTTAATCCACCCGTGATCCGATTCCAAACACATAGTTTCGTGCCCAATTCGAAATATTCATGTAATTCGATACCGATAGATGTCTTCCGACATCGTTTTCGTGTAAGTGCTGTAAGTTCAACTTTGAAAAGGTTCGTTTGTGAACAATGGTTTTAAGTGTCACAAAGGGCGCGAATACTAAACGAATGGAGGCTTCACGGCTTCGGCAAGCGTGGGGCGGGCGGGGGCAGCGCGGCGAGGGGGGAGGCGCGCCGCCCAACAGGGATACCAGCGCTACGACAATCGTACATTTTGTTATTTAAGCTTTTCTGGGAAAGCTGTGTATCGTTTGAATAAAAATTGTAACAGTAAAAAAGATCCTTACGCGGAAGAATTTGAAATTCCGATTGACTTAACTCAGAAACCTGTAAATGTTGGTATATCACAAGTTACATAATATTGACTATTCTACTCTATAGGTTTGAATCTTTTAGTTGAGCATTAGACTAATATTTTTGATTTTATCGAGTTCTTAATTTTTTATCTAACAATATAGTTTCCTAAAGCTGTACATCAAGCCCACGTAATATACTACAGCTACCAAAATAAACACAAACTCAGTGAAAGCTTTACTTCTTCAGATTATTACAACACGAAACCTTAACATTTTCGACTAAAAAGGGTACAAATTCCCAAAAAAACGTAGGCTTGCATATGGCAACACATCGGCATAGGGCAGACTCGAGCGCGCGACAGCGGCGGGCGAACGCCGCGCCAGCTTCCGCGAGACGCGCCAACACACAAAACAACTGAACAGTGATATCTTGAGTGAAAAAATGCTGGTTCATTAGTAGTGAGGAGACAACCCTGCCTGTTGCACGACGCGACCCGTTCTCACACAAAAGGGATAACTTAAAGCCGCGCCATTTTGGGGACCGCAGATTTTTTCGTGAGTACATTTTCTTTTGTTGTTCAAAGTTACGTTAAGTATACCAATTTTAAGCGTAATGTCTTCTGGCAGAAACTGTACTGGGAGTTTTGCTTTGTATTTTAGCAGCATGCAGAGTACAGAATATGTTTTACGTTATACAGTTGAATGATTTTTCAAATTAACGACGGCGTCGCTTGGCGCCCTTCGCTAACTCATTCGCAATTTACCTAGACGAGACAGATACAGGTAGGATTTAAATACACAAAAAAATATATACATTACGTCGATTATTTAACTGGATGTAGTAAAGAAGCTATAAATATTTTAAGTTAAGGAAATGGTTTTGGAGTTTAAAGTTTTAAGCTATCATTAATAACGTTATGATGGATATGAAAAATACCATTTAATCTTCTAAATATTTTCTCCTGAATACCGTCTAAAACATTAAATCCATTTAAAATGACTCAAAGAGCGCCTAAATACAAATTTTTCGTCTCCCCTATTCTCTGAACGCTCATTCACACAAATTATTCTCTAAAGGGGATTAATTTACACTTGAATAGGTCTGAAATTGTAGAGTATATTGAATGAACAGTTAATAACGTCGGCATTAGGAAGCGGTCTGCTATGAAAGTTTCCTACAGTTTCCGCCGGCCCCCCGGTTGCCTGTGTGTGACATATTCGCTTCCTGCGTCGGGAATTTGTGAAACGAGAAGCGCTATTTGTCTTGTTTATTATGTGTTACTCTAAGAAGGATTTTGGCGGAGATTTTAAGGAAGAAATGGGCCTTATTTATTCTTGAAGTAGAGAGTTCTTATTTTGAAATAAAACTGAAAAGAATAATAGGATTTAGCGAGTCCTGTTCAGGGTTTAGTAGTTTATTTCCGTTCATTCTGTATCATGTTAAACCTAAGAATTGCATTGTGATTCTTATGGTTTATTCTTAAGAAGCACGTTGCTTACGTGGTAGGCAATAATCGGAAGGAAAAAACTTAGCGTGTCATCTTTTCAGCTGAATGACATTTACTGCAGCTATGTATCGTACTAAAGAAAACTGGAAAAATATATTTAAAAAAATCATTGGCTGAAACATAGCAGTACAAAAAGCTGAATTATTCAACTGCAGCTCAATTTTAATACAACCGACTTAATTTTGATCCTCGTCATGCAGTCATGACCAGTCCTTTCCTTATCTCGTTAAACTTTATAATGACTCACATACAGCGGGCAGAATAACTGGGGAACAAAGAAAATGCGGTTGCAAAGGGATAATTTATTCGAAGGGAACGTCAGAGCGTAATCTGGCAGGAGAGATATCCCCTGTTTCGAGGTCCAAACATTTACGATTTATTGAACATACAGACGGACTAATGATGGTGTATGATGGGTCCCTGTTTTTTCAATTAGACCCTTTTTTGATATTTGAATTGGAAGCCTTTGAACAGATTGCCAGACAACTGTTAATAAAAGTTGTAAAATTATTATAGACGGTTCAATTTGTGATTGAAAGTATGGAAGTAGAATATGGGGTTAGGAAATTAAAAAATAAAATATTTTTATTATTACATTTTCTTCTAAAGATGTGCTAAAATGAATCTTTATTTTTCAAAAACAATTTACTTACAATAGCGTAGCGTATTTTGTAGCAAAATTGATATATTTTGTGTGTAGGTACATTGAATTATCGTAAAATCGGAAGGTTAATTCGAATAATTTTGAACGTTTTTAACATTCTAAATTATTGCGACTGAGATATGATTGCGATCCTTTTTGAAACTTATCAAAATTGCTCTCCATATAAAAGGGCTTTTCAGTATTTTCAAAGCAAAAAACAATGTTAAGAGTTTATTTATCATACCTATTTTACAATAAAATATCTGTAAAAAAGCAGCAATAAATGTTACAAGCTTATAAAATAAACCAATTTCAAAATTCATTTTGAGTCCGATTGAATGGTTTATCATAATCTTTCTGGGGTTTGTTACTCAAATTGTATTTACAAGAACTGAGCAAAGTGAATTAATAAATGCAAACAATGTTTATTCAGTTAAATATCGCGGTTGCCAGCATGAAAAATTTACATCCAAATGCAGTATGAATTTAAATAGTATGATAACAATTTTATTATGTGCTCTTACAGTTGGCTTTTTCACCTTTAATTAATGATATTTAACTTTGAACTATCTCGTTTTCATATACTTGGCGAGTTCATTAAATGCACAATGAGAATGTGTTTGAATGCCAAGGTTCATATTGAAATATGCAGTGGTTTTTTAAATTAGAATAATTTAGAACTGTTTTTGTAGTTAAAGTTGTGTAGTTAGTTCGAATTAGTTTTCATTCATAGTGTAGTTTCTAATTAAAATTGCAGATAAGGTTAATAACCTGAGCCAAAAAAAATGTCGATTCTTATCATATCTCTCACTCGTTCGCTATATTGTACCTACAAGTGAAAGAGCATGCTAATCTCCTTTGTTTGGTCGCCATATTGCAGGTTTTAGGGGTAACTGTGGGTAGATACGCCATGTATCATTGATCGGCAAAATAAATTGGCTTTATATATGGATACTTCGTTCGTATCACAATAATACTATAGTTTAGACAACCAAACAGTTAAATATTATCTACGTAGTTTTGAAGATTGTGGTAGGAAAAAGTGCTCAAAAATATAACAATGAAAAGATATAATATAAAAGTAACAGAGAGTTATTAAAACCTAGGAAATCTAGGCACCCACTGACAAATACATTGTTGTAAAAAACAATACGTTCACATAACGTTCTACCAACAAAATATCCTCTAACATTCCGACTCAGTAATCACAGAGTGACAGGAGACCCCTCGAAAATGGGCCATAATTTTCCGTGTACGTAAATACAATGTTGTTTTTTGAGGTAATGTGTGAAGACAGCGTTGACTTATGTATAGCTATAGGTACCTATTCCCAGTATGACAATATGATAACAGGCTTTATTGAAGTGGGTATGTACATAGGTACAGAACTGTCGACACTCGTCATGTCGTTATGGTCTGGTTTTAATGACTGGTTTTGGGTTGTGCGTGTACAGGGAAGTAGTGGTAGTAATTATTAGTAGATATACAGTTGAGTTTTAATTCACTGGCAATTATTCAGGGAGTGAATGTACTCATAATCATAAACTTTTATTATGAAACCATTTTTTTTCTTTCTTTTTTTTCTTTAGGAATTTTAAGTCTCTAGGCTTGTCAGCCTCATCATAACCTAATTTAAGTTTTTCAAACATTACAAAAAAAGATGTAAAAGCAAGATTTAACATTTAGTTAAAAGTGAAAACAGCAAAAGAAATGTAAAAGCCCAAACAATTTGTATGAAACTGGAAGATTTTGTTTCGACTTTAGATATTAATGAGCCACACTGCCATCCCTTTAAATATTGACCACAATAATGTTTAATGTTATTTCCGTATCGTATAGTGGTCCATATATTATTCAAAAGAGACTGTCCTGCTATTGTAATTCACGTTAAAATTATAGCTTAGTTAGTACGTCTTCATGAATATTTGAAATGTTTTCTCCACCTACCCTTAGTCTAATGTGTAACTAAATTAAATACTGATTAAAGGCTTGTAATTCTTAATGAAGTAAGTACAAACAAGGAATTTAGGAAGTTTTGGGGGCAAACTATTAAGAGGCAAGCCCAATTAAAGACACTCTCAGAGGTTCGTTAAAGTTGCTAGCCTAATTAATGATTACCCCGTTGGTCTCGTGGTAGCGATGAGGTCATGGGTTCGATTTTTCAACAACAGTTCGGAATTTGGAAGTTGTTACACCCCGTGCCACAGAAAGCACGTAAAGCCGTTGGTTTTGCGCCTGATCTTGTTGATCGTGTCGGATTGCCGTCCCATCGGACTTTGAGAGTAAAGGAATAGGGAGTGTACCTGTGTTTGCTAGTCTCTATTGAGGTTTGTTACTGTGACCAACACTCGGTCGGGAGAATTAATGCTTAGGTACAGTAAGCGGTCATAAGTGCAGTAGCATGCTAAGCTTTGAATTGCTGTGAACACGCGGTACAGGCCGTACCTACATCTGTGTGTAGAGTGATTATGTATTAACAAAGTACTACGAACATCTCAGAATTCACACACGGCGTCAAAAGTTCTAAGTTAAAAAAACCAATCTATTGCTTTTTGAGATTGCTACTTCACTTATGACCGCTACTGTACTTAAAGTTACATTTTACTATATTGTGACGTCAGTTGCCACTAGAATGGTTGAGTTACCGATCAATGGCAATCATTAATTCATGTTAATGTTAAAAACTATGTGCGTGCTGACCACGCTGTTGAAACTTCTAATCACTCTATTCAGTATGCCCAATTATATGAAAGTTCAGGGCGTTTTAACTAAAAACAGAAACCTAATTGATACCTCCTGTCCTGATGGCCCAATGATTAAGGCGCCTGGCTCTTATGGATGAGTTTACGGGTTCGATACAGGGCAAGTAACAATGACAGTTTTCAAATTCCAATTGGACATAATTGACATCGTGAGGAAACCTGCACTTTTAAGACATACCTATATAATCCGAAATCGTTAATCCGCTTTGAGTACACGTGGTAATCAATCCTTCTCGGTATGAGGAGAGGTCTTTGCTCTGTAATGGGCTGATATTTTTATTACCTACTAGCTTTTGCCCGCGCCTTCGTCTGCGTTAATGACAGACGAAGTCGAATAAAAAGTAGCCTGTGTTCTTTGTTGGGGTTCAAACTAACTCCTTACCAAATTTTATCAAAATCGTTTCAGTGGTTTAGTCATGAAAGTGCATACAGAAACTACATACAGACAGGGTCACTTTCGCATTTTTTATATTAAGTATGGATTTAAAACTGTGTGCGTGCTGACCTCCCTGTTAAACCTTAAATCACTCTATTCAGTATGCCCAATTACCTGAAAGTTCAGGGCGTTTTAACTAAAAATAGAAAACTAATTGATACCAAACTAAAAGGCTATCACAGTGAAGCTACGTTTGCCGTAACACAGCACCCAACAGTCACGAGCAAGTAGCTGTCCGCCAGCTAATTGGTAGTAGAGAACATTGTTGTTTTACTGAATAATGTTTACTGTATACGTGAGGAATACGCGGTCCACCCAAGCGTGAAATAGGTAATTTCCAGCGGCCATTAAGGATGAAAGTACCTACGTACCTTTCAGCAACACGTTCGGGCATAAAAAAGTCATTTTTTTAAGTAAAGCGATTGCGTTGTCTGGGTGCAGTAAAACTCGTTATGTCACTGCTGAATTTTTATTGGATCACGTTTATCTGCAGCAATCCGTGTGTCATTTCATTTTGAATGAGTTGAATGAGCAGGAAAGATGCATCTGTGAAAGTGATTTGAGTATTTACTTGTTAGTGTGCTATAACATGTCGTATGTCTTTTAATCAAGCTAAAGATAGCATAACATGGATAACATAAAAATAATTAAGAAGTACCTACATTAATTATTTTATGTTTGTTTGTGCATGTAAGTTTATATGGTTTCATACGCACTCTACACGAACACATGACATAGTAGAAATTACTAGTGTGGGGTGACGTCATATTTACATACATACACATAAACTCCCGCCTTTTTCCCATGGGGGTAGGCAGAAACTACAGAACGCCACCTGCTACGATCCTTACATACTCCTTTCGCCTCATCTACGGTCATACATCTCGTCATACAAGCACGTCGGTTACGAGTACTCCGCACCTGACCTTTCTGAAGGACCTCAACAATAAGGTCAGTGTAGGTCTTCCTAGACGTCATATTGAAATAAAAAAAAAAACATCATCACATTGTTTACTATTTTTTATTACACAAATCAGAATCATAAGATTTCTAACAGCCGACTCCAATCAGTGCGGATTCATTCTCAATGGAATCCAAGCACGTGGTGAAAAAGAAAGACTAATTACTAATTAGTTCAGGATTTAGTTGAGTAAATTACTGACCTTTGTCTTTATTAAGAATTCTAGTCAGATTGTCTGCTACCTTCAGTAAATTAGCTATTTTCTGACTCTGATATCCCGGTTAATCAAGCATTGAATAAATTATTTTTGAGCCCCTGCGGACGACTCGGGGTTCTGTGGTCGTAAATCAAAACTGCCTAGGTTTTGTGTTGCAATACATAAGTTAGTAAATACGTATAGGTTAAGTTTTTTAAGTATCTTTTGATACTCATTACGTATAAAAAGACACCTAACGAACTTAGCGAAGCCGAAGTTCCATGTTCTTTCCATAAATGGTGATAAATAGGCTGCAATATTATTATTAGTCTTAAGCTATCTTGCTGCGTCCTAACAGGGTAATGTACTCACTAGTTCTAAGCTTAGCGTGTAAACTATGTTGTGTACATTGTATATTAAATAAATAAATATTTTTTTATACTGTACCTATTGGTTACGATGATATTGAAAACGGTTCAAGTTCCATCATTTTTTTCAAAAAGCTTTTTAAGTATATTACCTATACTTTTGAGTCAACAGCTGTGTGATTTGTATTTTACGCTCGGCATGTCTAAGCACATTCTGATTCTTTATTTATTGTATTTTATTTATTCGGGAAAACAGTTACAACAAAAGAAGCAAGGAAAACATTAAACTCTTATACTTAGCTACAAATACGCAAGGGTAATAAATATATAACCTAGGACATTTTCCACAACACATAAAAAGTTATATATCTAACAGTCGACCAACAAATACATTCAAAAGAAGATACGTATCGCAAAAGAAAGGCCAGATTCATAATTTAGCTACAAAACTTTCAACCGGTCAAAAGTAGCCGGCAAAAAGCAGTCAATAGTAATTTTGACCGGTTTAAGGTTTTGGCTGTGAAATTCATATTGCTAATAGATACCTTTGAAAAGAGAAAACTTTCCGTTTGTTTGTTCACTTAGTAAGTAACACAGGAAAGGTTTCAGCAGTTTCTAGATTAAACAGGTCAGGGATATTATCGTTTTAGTATGCTAATGTTTTTAAGTACCTACGGACTGAGGGTGTACCAAAACGTTGTTTAATGACTCAGCTACGTTTTACTTTGAGTTGAATTTTGTGATTAATTAGTTCAGTTTGGAGAGTATTAAGAAATCACTTTATGTGCTGAAGGGATTTTGTCGGTGTGAATGTATTTAGTTCAAAATCCAATAGAAGAAAATCGATCGGATTATTTAGAAATACGGTTCGGCTTTTCTTGTATCCACTGGTAATTTTTAGGAGATGAAAGTACTGAATACGATCAATGTTTTTGACGGGTTCGACTATAAAATCCAGCTGTTTTCAACAAACATTCACTACAATACTATCAAAATATCAGCTGATATTGAATGATTAGCTCCATAATAAAAGTTGTTCAAACTCATGAATGCTTTCACTTCGCTGAGAAATGGCTAGTTTTACAGTCAGCTTGTATATAAATTGTTTTTGCATACTTAATCCGTAGCACCGAGTATCACGTACAAATCGAACGTTACACGTAATAAAACTGTGATCGTAACATGAAATAAGACTGTTTTATTTAGCTGGCAGGAAATCTGTTTATTATGCAAAGTGGATATGAATCGTACGCGTTTTTCTTCGGAAAAAAAGCGACGTAGTTTGCGAACCTCCTTTGAGACTTCAATAAGAACTTAAACGGGCGGCAGGGGAACAGAGGAATAAATTAAATCGTGAGAGGACTTGGCCTAAATTATTGTTTTATTTTTTCTTTTTGGTGTTGTATTTTTATCCTTATCAGAAATTATATGTTTTCGAAAACCTAAAAAAGAAAACCTAGTGGTTTTGCCCGCCATTTATTCTTCAGAATTAACCCAAAGCCTTAAATTATCTTACGGGAAGATACAAACGAGATAAAAAATATCCTATGGGTTAAGGTAGATCAATTTATCATCATCATCATATCAGCCGTAGGATATCTACAGCTAAACATAGGCCTCTCCTATAGATTTCCAATAGGACCGGTTGGAAGCGACTTACATCCAGCGCGATCCTGTGGTCTTTATCAGATCGTCTGTCCACCTTGTCGTGGTAGATCAATTGCGAGTCCTAATTTCGTTGAGCTGTAAAAGTAACAAAACATCCATTTTCCAACCATCCTTATAAACTTTTGCTTTTATAATAGTAGGAATAGGATTCCGGCAAAAATGTTTGGCCATTTACGTGCACTTGGAAAATCAATCATTTTCCAGTCATCTAAATGTCTGTTAAATAGTTTTTTTTTGGTACGAGGAGTACAGGTAATGTTTACCTTGAACATCATTGAGATCGTTGAAGGAAAACATCGTGTCAAAAACTGGACACTGGACTTATAATTAATATAGTCTGGAATCATCGTGATCAATGCTCGTGCCTTCTCTGTACGAGGAGAGGCCCTTGCTATGTAGTGGGACAGTAGTAGGCTAGTATTATTACAAAGAAAGGACAGAGACAAAAGAAAAGGACACATAAAACGTTTTCTTTTTAATAGAAATAAGTTTTCCTAAATAGTAATAATCTACATTTTATCACTACATTAAATCCTAAATCTTATCTTGTTTACTTAGTTTCTTGCTACAGAAACTTACAAAAATACCTAATATCTCCGAGGTTTTGTTCCTAAATCTGTTTTGGACAAATGATGGATTGAATTGTATAGGAAAAAATTACAATTCCAACAAAAATATCCAATTTGTAACGTTTCTATTTCGATGTGACATATTACTGGTTTTGATCGATGAGAATAATAATTTGTTGTGGAAAAATAAAACGTCATGTTTGGTAAACTAATACAATAAAGAACTTATCTTATACTATAATCCATACGTCCTATAATGGTGCGGATGACACATGTCAGCAATTCATCTATGGATGTCAGAATCGCATAATTATGTCAGTGACATTATTTCATTTACTAGTTTTTTACTTATTTATTACTGATTCCGTATTTTACGACTATGATATTAGTGTGGAGTTAAAATATTAAATCATGATTGTGAATCCCCGTAACGTTCAAAAGTGAAAAGCAACAGTTTGACAAATGTCACCGGCACCATCCTACAGCGTGAGAAATATAGTTGAAATAATTTTGCAGAATCTATCTGTTAACGTTTGTATTATAAAAGATAATTGTAGGTATAGTTGGGGTTTAATGAATTTATTGGTATAAATTCCGCCCTAACTTGCTATATTGAATATAATTTACATCTGTTATTTGTTTTGGGTTACGTTATTTATTGTTCAGGTATCTCTATTATATTTAGAGCCGAGGATTATTGTTAACGAAAACATAGTGAATTGTTTAATTGATTAGTTTCATATCACGATAGATGAATGTATAATGAATGCGAATATTTTAGTATTCAGTTTAGTCTACAAAATTGTTTTGAGATATCTAATGCAGACGTCTTTTCTATCGTTGTCATGGCGTTTTTTTTTCTTAGACATATATCTGGAATTTGGTTTAGGTACTTACCTGAATTTGTTGGGTTCCGTATTTGAAAGGGAAAAATAGAAGCTTTATAAGATCACTTTTTATTCGTCTGTCACAAAGGGTTTCTTTTCACAAAATTACTTTTGGAATATACCTACTTCCACTAATTAAAAACATTTTAAATGCAGCCGCAATGTCATCTCAGCGAATATCAATGTCAAAAAATGTACCTATGTATTTAATGGAAATTTTTGACAAATTGAGACTGCGGTCAGATTGCGATTGTTCCTAAAATTTAATAGAAATATCCCCTTAATTTTACTACATGGTGTTCGTGATCTTATAACCAAGCAGAGTTACTCCACATCGTGTAACTTGCTCAAGTTACAATCCCCCTGTCAATGCTCCCTGCGTATTAGTACGTTCACCAAGTTCCTGCACTGTCACTTGTTATCGACTTAAGATTACAACTTCGCTCGCTGAAACTTCCTAGTTAAGACCCAAGAGACGTAACTTTGGCACAACTTTATAAAAACTCGGGTTATTCACTTCTGCTAAGGCTGCAGTTGAAACAACATCAAACTTTGGAACATTACAACTTCTAATCTGAAGATGCGTTTAGGGATAAGGGGAACAATTTCAAAGAGTGGAAGAATTTTATGTGATTAAAATATTATTGTAAATGGTTTTACATTGTTTTTGTTTTACATTTGAACTTTGAAAAATGTGCCATTATCATGTGCGCAGTTCTAATGTTAGGGTCCGTTTCTACCCTAACTGGATGCTGCTAAAAAACAGATTGAGCGAGTGCTTATCTCTCCTCTTGATTGGTAAGACTAGTTTATCAGACTTCTAACTACCCGTAACGACTGTCCAAGATCTCCGAATGACATCAGAACTCCAGTTGATCAATTTGGTTATCCTATATAGCTTTGAAAATGCTATCGTCACAGACAAATGAGACGACCTACTCACGTACAAAATTAAGAATGCTCTTCATTGTTTTTACACGTACGTGTTAGTTAAACATTTTTAATTGACTTGAAGCGTTAAAAGAAAATTTTATAAAAAAAAATTGACACACGTAGACGTGAGGAAAATATTCGTTGTTATTCTTCATCCCAAAAGAGCCTTATAGTGCGGAAGCTAATATACATTTCATCTGTTTACATTTTCCCAGAAACCCTATCCAATTTTCGAAATATTTTTCTTGAGAAACGCGTGAGGCGCTTCGTTAGTAGCGAAAGAGGGTAAAGTAAAATGGCGTCAGTTAGCTCCATGGTCCAGTAGTTGGGGTTCCCTGTGGGCTTATAAACTAAGCTTGCGTTATCTTCGGCAGGGCTGGCCTAAATCCCTGTTAGAGAAAAACCGCCAAAAAGGTTTTCATTATCAGTCGTTTTATATGGGTACTTAGATGTAGCATTTCTTCTGCTTTATTGTTATCAAAAATTTTAACTCAGCATTCACGGGTTGGATATCGTATCGAAAGCTTATACCATGGACTTAGTACCTACATGATTCTAGAATTTGTAGGAGTTCTAGAGTTTAACTAAGTTATGTGCTAAATCCATGGTGGTAATCAATTCATGTTTTGTCTTGGGCTTTTGTAAACAAACATTTTTTTTTTGTTATGTGTGTCACTTTCACGTGAAAAAACAGTTTTTCTTTCTTTTCCTTTCTTTTTAAATGAGAGTGATAATTCCCGTTAATGTACATGAATTAAGGACCTTTTGTTGGACTAAAAGGATAATAAATGCAGCAGACTGCTGTTAACGAACCCTTTCCCTAATGCAGTCTGTGTAGCTGTCTGGCAGAGGGGAACGCTCGGTATCAATCGATTTTACTCTGCCGTCATTGTGAACTATGCAATAACTCGAGTTTGGTTATAAAATATAGTACATACAAGTAACATAACATAACATCACGCCTGTAAACTCCGAAGGGTTAGGCAGAGGTGAACCCATTACAAAGTACACCCACATTTCTCCAGATAAGTCGTTATAGGGGGCGAGCCTATTGCAATCGACCGGGCACAAATTCAGACTCCGAGGCTGCTACTGAAAAATTCCTGATGGAAAAACCCTTTTTAAAAAAAGGGTTATAAATATCCCTTTTGAAAGTTATTTGCTAATGCTCCGCTTCAGTTTAAAAGCTTAATTAAATTACCTTCACAATTTTGGCAGTTCACTATCTGTTTTTCGAAGAAAATTCGCCAGTGACGTCATGAAGGTACTTACAGGAATTAAAAAAACCTTTTAAGGAAAAGGTCTTTTGTTAATTTTTTTCACTTTTCCCAAGTCACACATTTCAGATGTTCTTAAAGGCCTATGATCGATTAACTTTGGTAATTTGGCGAAGTTCGACCTTTCGTGATCAGTAAAGTAGGTAGGAGGTACCTACTCCATGTAATTGATTCGTGAATTCGATTATAATAAATTGTTTTTACAGTCTTCAGTTACTTGAGAGTTTTGGTTATGAGAAAAGGGCACTTTGAAATATAGCAGATGAAAATTGAATATTTATTTCACATTTTAAGTAACATGAAAGAGTAGCTACCTGTTCTTGAAAATGACATGTTCTAAATTTTTCATTGAACGAAGTGTTCAATTGCACGTCAAAGCCAAAAGGGCTAGAATATCCAAACGGTAATTTTAAATAAAATCAATTGAGTATAAATCATGAAAAGCTTGAATTTGATTTTAATAGCTTTGAACATTAAAGTTTTATGAGATTAAAAATTAAATGTGATTCGATTTGTCCGTGTCATTATTTGATTACAATAATAATAATTTCAATGAGCCTACACTGATTCAAAAATCGTGAATTGGTGATTGGTGCAAATCAAACACAACAACTGTAGGGAATTTCATCTATTCTATTCATTTCAGCTGTAACAAATGTAGTGTCTGCAGATCCACACAAATCTGTCTAGATAGATCCACGAAAGTACGAGCGTGTTCATAAAAGTAGACGTCGCGTACTCGGAATAAAGCCGTATGTCATGACTGGCTCTACGACGTCAAGACGGCGTCTACACAAATGGCTTCTAAAAAGAACCCGACGACAGCGAAATGTTTATTAATATTCTTTTTCAACACACTCGCTCGTAAAGTGCGAGTCGCAATGAGTACGCGTGCTTTTTACAGCACTAGTGCGGTAATGTAATGTTTTACGTATTATTTTTAACCTCTTTGACGTGATATTCTCTTGTTCATACCTTGACAGAGAAGTTATTAGGAAAATCACTCATGATTAATTAAATAAGAATTTTATTTTTGTATTCATGTTTTTCCCTCACTAGTGTGTTGTATTACGTTAAAGTGTCTTCGAGTATATAGGCATAGGTGGTATATATATTAATTGCAATATATAATAAATGGTTATGGAAAAACCAAGAAATAATATTGATATTGCATTGACCGTATTTATTCTCGCATAAAAATCCGATATACGTAAATATTTTTATTATTTTCTGGAACAAACCTTTAACATGTTCAGTTCACGTCGTAGATATAACGCCATAAGAATTTGATGGAAGGCAATAAATAGAAGAAGGTCGGATATAAAAATAACACTAAATCCACGGATTCCACCGCGTTGTATTTTCGATACAATTCGCGGTATTTACGATTCTTTTCGCGGTATTTACACCCGACCACATTCACATTTTTTTCGGACGTTGGCGATGTGTTTTATGCTTGTTTTTGGCGTAAAAAGTGTCCATGTAGTCGTTAGGTGTTTAAAAGATTGTCTAATGGACAAATAATTCTAATGTATTTTTTTTAAACAAAACTTGAAAAAACTGTCTCAAGAAATTGGGAGATCAGCACATAAAACAAAGTTTCCAATCCCATAAGCTCATGGGGTTGGACATGCTTACATTTGAGTTAATCCCAAAAATCTCTTACCCCATAAAAAGCACTATTAACTGCATAGCCATAGTCGCAATTTGACATTGATAGCGCTTTTATGTCGTAGCAGTAAGGGCGGTTTCCGTAACTCAAATGTTACTGACGTGCTATAGACTGTATCTACTTACATTCATGTTAAAATAAATAATTGGAACTAAAAAGAGTCTACTCTATAATATAGTAAGCACTTAATATTTAAATACGCTTTGATGAAAATTCTGCTATGTAATAGTTGCGACTATCCAGAATTTTCATTACAAACTTTTGCACATTAACGTGGCAAAAATTCCCTTTAAAAACTTTAAATACCGCCTCTTTAGACCGCGTTTAGTCCGCTTACGAATATATAAAAGAACTGAATTGGATTAAAGCATTTAGATATTCATATCTGTTTCCGCAAGAGACCCGGACCTCGGCAAAAACTTCACGAATTATTAAAACTTTCTGAAAAACGTTACGTTAGGTTTCGCTACCATTTTTGTTATTGTTCCTTTTAAAACTTTTCTAAACATTTATTTTGAGTAATAATCCCAGATCTATTACGTTTGCTTAGATTTTAAAAACATAACGTGAGAGTCGCTGTACCAGTATCATGGGTCTTAAACTAAAGTTTGTTTTATGTTGATACGATTTCGAGGCGGCAGTTTTGTCAATAAAGATTCAATCGTAACAAAAAGAGCTCTGACTTATCCACTCAAAGATATCTTGCGAAGATAAAACTATATTCCATGGAGACATTTCTAGACTATAAAATTCTGATCTTTGTTCGAAAAATCGTAACGTCGTCGTGTCCCTATACGGTGCTGTCTCCTAGCATTATGTACAACGTTTGTACGTATTCATTTTATATCCAATGCTGTAATAGAATCTCAGGGAGGCCATTTTATTTTTACGGGTCTTTTACGGACTTTATAGCATTGAAATGTTTCTTCGATGTAGCTTAGGACTTAACCATTTCGATTCGAACAAATGTAGCTCTAGTTTAATGCTTATTGTCTGAAGTGGTCGTAAATATTATTGTATTGTTGGTTAAGTTTCAACTTCGGGGAGACGATAAATACTTAGTAATTTCGGTGAACAATACAAATTGTTAGAGCAAGATCAATATTTTTGTTAGCACCAGTTCATAAAATAGTTCTGCGCGACTTTATAAAAATAAAACTTTCCCGTGAAGTTTCTGAGTTCGAAAGTATAGAACAAAGTTAGGACGTTCATCTCGAGGCTTTTGCTAGAAGTGTTCATAACTTGTCTCCACGATTTATCTCCATATTCCATGATTTGAAGCTGCAACTAAGTATAACATTGTATGGTTACGTATTTATACATGTACTAGACTAGCTGGTGCCCGTGATTATATTTCTGGTTTCTGGATTTTTTTGGGCCATGAACCTTCGTAAGCATTTGTAAACCAACCCAAAAAAGTTTTATTACTATACACATAGGACATTTTTATTTGTATTGATGATAATTTACAATGACAAGCCGTCCAAACCCATATCACAACAATAGTTAATTTAAACTTAAAACAAGAACTAGTCTAAAACAAAAGAAGGTTACAGACAATAGACCGATACACAGTCGACCTATTTCTCACATTGGGCTGATACCGAAATATTATGCAAACCATCCGGTACATAAAAGATTGACGGAATACACATTCGTATCTTTTGTTGGTATCTAAATTTATATCTTTCGCTTTTATTTTGTGGATTTATTGCGGCAGAATAGACTATGGCGGTAGGTATATGTATATCGTAAAATTAGATTTGCAATTTTAGTGTATCGACATATGAAACTCAGTTGTGTTCCAATGTAAGTCCCATAGTTCTTCGTTTGGGGTTTTCTAAAAACGGTGCAACCTCGATATAACAATGCTGAATACCCGACAATTTTTTTTAAAAGTGGATTTGTTCTTTACTGACGGAGGGCCCTAGGAGATTTTGCAGGGTTTGTTAAATCGGGGATATCGTTTTATTAAGTTTATCATGGAAATAGTAGCTACAGCACACTATTATATACGCCACGACAGAGTTTAATAAATTAATGCCGAGTAAAAAGAAAAATAGCAAAGCTAGGTCAACATAAATATAGCTTACTATAATTTTGTATTACTAAATGTCAATTATGTTTATTACACATTAATATCACCTTAAAAAGTTAGGCTTGGTTGATTTATGACCACAAAATACTACGGTTAGTGCGTAATGATGTATTCCGAGCTTACGTACTTCGGGGAGTACCTAGGCACGTTCGGCCCATCCCTGAAGATGACGTCAATCATAGAGATTGGTTGTTAGGGCTGATCTAATCTTCGATCGTCTTTGAATCATAATTGGGTAGTTAACGACATTAACAAGACACAACACTTTATTTTAGCGCGATTAATTTTCAATTACCAGTAAAGCGACATTTTATGTTGCATTGCAATCAATAAATAAAAGTTAATTAATTAAGTTGGCAAATAAGTGACGTCATAGTGTAAAATAAAATCATTGAGGAAATTGCGTTTTGAAAGCTAATAAAAAGTATGTCAATTGATTGGTGGTATCAAGTACTCAATTGAGTGAATAGAAGTTAAGGAGAAGACACATGGTGGACTATGTAATTAAGCTTGTCTTTAAAGACTAATTTACATAGGAACTTCTAAGAAGTTTCTTGAAATAGATCTGAAAATGATTTTATACTCAGCAGTTGCGCTTTGCGACCACAAGACCAACGAGACATCTTATTTTGATAATCACCTATTTGAGTCGAGAAGCTATCTTCTAGCAAATGAGCTATAGTTGAGGCAGACGGTGATCGTACAAGTTAGTCAGACAACGTTCTCAATTATCAATCAAGACTGCTACCATTATCTGAGGTCGACGAGTCTTTGATGTGGCGAGGTAACTAATGAGCTGGCTAGTCAGTTCATTAATTATCAAGTCTAGGCTTATTGAAGCAAGAGAAATCATAGGTGTTGGTAATAATTACGTGTAACGTGTTTAGGGTAAGAAGTTGTTTGTTTCTTTATGCAAACGAATGTTCCGAATAATCTCCAAAACGGTTTGATCGATTTAGATACTTTTTGTGGGTTTATTCATTAGAAATTGTGTATTTGTAAAATTGTGCTGCCTGAAAATAAAGTGATTATCAAATTGTAATAGACTCACAATATATAGGTAGGTACTTCCTTGTAGGTACTTATAGCTCTAAGATGCTAAAAAAATATGTGAAGATGAAAATAATACTTATGATATATGTTTAACAGACACTTCAAATTATGTGTAGGGAATATTAGGAGATACATATACATAACATCACGCTTGTAATCCCTGAGGGGTTAGGCAGAGGTGTACCCATTAAGTAGTACACCCACATTTCGCCAGTTACACGAATATTAGGAGATAGTCTTCATATTTTCCTAGTTCTATACGTAAAAGGCTTTTATAAATTAATTTGTTCTTCCATCTACACTTTCTATTGTAACCTCCTGCTCTTCAACGACATCGGAATGAACTTTAGCGCAGCGACTCGTAACATTATACTAAGTCCACATTTTTATTTCCTTTGCGAGTGGAGCCAGCGACACAGAGCAGAATTTATAACCAGCAGATGTTTTAAAGATTGTACGTTGCAAGACAAGAGATTACTTTGTGAATGAAGTGCAAATGTGGCTAAAGTTATGTGGAATATTTCGGATTTTTCTTTTAAAAACTTATTACATAGTTATAACATAATATCACACCGGTAATTCTCGAAGGGTTTGGCAAAGGAGTAACCATTAGAAACCCCCATTTTGTCAGTTATGTTTAAGTCCCATGTAATAGGGGGCGAGCCTATTTAGATAGATATGTATTTATAAATTATATTGCATTATTCTACTTGCAAGATAGACCTCTTCTCAAACACAGACGGACATTACCACGCTTCCTGAAGACGCATTGGTGATTTTAGACTAGGTTTTCTCGCGATGTTTTTCGTCACCGATGTCAGTGATGTCCAAGATGGACTTAGAAAGTAAGAATTGGAAAAGTCACATTTATACTTGCCCGGTATCGAAGCAGCAATCTCATACATTTACGAAACAGTAATGTTGTTTGTTTATTAAAATGAGTATTAGGTACTTTTATTTTTTTTTAGTAATTTATTACTTTATTTAAATGTTGCAAAAAAAAATAGCGAGAGCAAAATAATTGCTAATTTTACACGACACTGATTTGTAGGGCTGTGTGTTACAAGGAACTTTTCAATAAGAAAAATGCTACAATTTTATAAACTTTTATATAAAGATTTTCATTCCTTTGTTCGAGAGTACGTGGCTAAGCTTCACAAGTATACAGCAGAGGTCGTGCAAAGTCAACGAGTTGCTTCATTTAACATTTACGAGTTGTATTCTAACTTTATATTGGCGGCAAGTGGATTGCACCGAGTGGCTGAGTCAATTTTGTGACAGCCCTCGCTTAGCGCGGAGAGGGACTGACAGAGAAGGCTATTTGAAATACGAAGTGTTTGTTAAAAAGTATTTTGCGACAGTCCCGTTGGTCTCGTGCTCGCAAGTGCAACTATCGAGAGTGAGGTCTTGGGTTCGATTTCGAGGTCCGTCAAAAAGTGTTTTAAGGTGTTTAGTTACGAATATCTCAGTAATTGCCTGGAGTTTGGAAATTGATGGTGTTTCACCCCCGTGCCTCTGATCTCTCTCCGGTTTTGTCGGATTGCGGTCCGATTTGGGCAAGAGTGCATCTGTGTTGGCGCACACACTAATACACTATAATATTTCCTGCGTACTTGTCTAGTCTCTATAGAGATTGCTTGTCGTGAGTTAAATCGGTCTGGAGAATATTTATTATACAAGTATTTCTAACTCGTAATTCAGACTCGTAGCTTTCCGTTTTCAAAACATTTTAATTAAAAGCAATTTAGAATACTGATACGTGTTTTATTGATAGACTATTTTTGTAAACTCAATTGTTCACGCTATTAATAAAAAAAGATGTGTAGACGTTTATGCTTGTTCACTTTTAAATACACTCTTATAGGGGCTGTAACAACACTTTTACCGTTATCGATCTCGGCGTAGTAACTACCACTACATGTTATCGCAAACTTTTGTCGTCTAGTAAACAAGTACAAGTTACTAACTAACCACTACCGGGCCTACGCTCAACAACAGAGCACAAAGTTAACACTGTTTCACATACAGTTGACAATTAAAGCATCAACGTTGAGAGTTGTCCATTACGGAAGCGGTAACTTAAACAATTAAACAACGCTACTGCTGCCATCTACCGCCTGCCAATCAAATTAATACGAGTCAATCTCAATTTGCAAAGTTAGTGAAACACTGAAAATATTAAACGGTAGCTTGAAGTTTATAGTGATGTGTTTCGGTGCACGAGAAATTATTAATAGAGCGAGTACCATTTATGTTTATGAGGCATAAATGTGGCCAGTTACCGATGTTTATGATGTTGTAATATTTCAGCACGCAGTCATAACGAGGAAGGATTTTGTAAATAGTGTTATTATTAATTTTGGTTTCCGATAGAGGCATTGAATGCCTTCATGAATTTTATAATGCTGTGTGAATGTCGGATATTTGCGGTGATTTTTTTGAATCGGGTCTACATTATAATCAGCCTAAGTTACTCCTGTTACATCATCTGTTAAAGTCTCGTCAAATCGGTCCAGTCTTTTAGCAGATTATAATTTAGCAGAAAATAAATTGTTGATAAGCCGTTACGTTGACATCACAAACAGAGTGCTGTTAATAAGTTAGTTAAATATTTAAACTTTTGTGTACATATTCATTGTCCAGTGAAACGAGATGGACGCCAAAATGACTTGAATATTAATTTAATTTCGTCACAGATTTGCACTCTGTTGTTACTAGTTTAATTATATTTCTGTTTCGTTAGGGCACAAAATTAATTGAAAGCTCTTTTATGATATAATCAAGTAATGATAAAGGAAGGGCCATGAAAGAGTGACGTGGGGTCGCGTCGCTTATTAAAATTGGTAACCATAATGCGAATGATGGAAGAAGCCAGCAGACCCAAAATGTCGTTAGGGAACTAAGGCAATGGTTCGGTTTTAAAATAATTGAATCAACTTTGTCGTATAAAACAATACTTAAACAAATGTTATGATAGTGTGTGTGTTATTCTGAGGATCATATTTTGAATATAGAACTAAACATACACTCGAACTCGCGACTCATTTTTTTTTTGGCTCCACTTTGGTGAAGGAAAACATGGTGAGCAAACCTAATGTCTGAAATGCTTAATTCGCTTTGATCAAGCGGGGTGATCAATGCTCGTGCCACTTCTGATAAGAAGCCTTAGCCAGGTAGTGGGACAGTACCTAATATGCTAAGCGTAAGCATTTAGCGCTAAAAATATTTAGAACACTGCATCCCTGTCAAATTGTTTAGAGTTGATAGAGATAGAATAATACGTAGTGGCTTTTTTTTTGTGATAACACTGAATCTTTATCATGTTCGCAACCACTTTTCACGTAACTCTACTTCCAACTTATTAACGTGAGAGCTTTCCTAAAACTTTCGATTTCATACAGATGAATTTTCATGCCTCTACTCACAAGAATTTACTAATTCACCTGTGTTTTCCCTGCTTGAATGTCTTTGTTACTCGAGTTTGTGACGTCATACCTAAATTAGGTAGGTAGTTAGATACTCTCGTTTCGTGAACTTTATGTTTGTTGTACCTACCTACGTCATTGTATTGACAGGCCCCGGGACGATTGTGTTTAGTGAGAAAGGGGCCAAATGTCACACGTAATCAATTAATTGAGATAATGTTATGTAAATTGCTTGCTGTTGCCAGGAGGAGCTATTATTGTTTTGTCGATCCGGAGTAATTCTACATCAATAGTTCTGCTTTCATAGAAGTGGGTGTTGAATTAAGTAGATAGACAATTTTTTTTTTTTGGATATTCTTTATTCATGAATCTACTCACATAGGTACTCATATAATAAAGTTGAAGAGTTTTTAGGTTTCTTGAAACACAGTAATATCTGAAACTATCTGTCAAATAATCTTTTTGCATACGATTGCCAGATTCGTGAGGAATAGTATAGGCTTTATAACATCACGCTACGACTCACAGGAGTGGAGCAGTAACCAAAACAGTAACACAAAGTGGGTAAAGAAAAAAAGCATCTACTTTAAACATATTTCTGGAAGTGACATAGAATCAGAGCAAGTACTCGGTGGCTTTTAACGTTAAGTTATAAAACTAGATAACTTAAATTTAGCTCGAGTTGAAGACCAACGTCCAAGGACCTTATGTACCAACCTCTTAGGTACTTACATAAAGCCTTTGATACATGAGCGTCGGAGGGACACCATTACGATAAATTCGGTAGCTATGAAAGTAATATGAATGCCCTACACGTGTCCACAAACTCAAATACAAAGCACTTTAGGTATTCTCTAGTATTAAAATTTGCGATACGGTATGTAGTTAGTTTGAGTACAGCACACAAGCTCAAAGGGACGCTTGTCAGAACATGGAACATGTCGAATACCGTCCACTCGTTGTACAATTCGTTTTTAAAGTTTACATATTTCAGATGACGTTCAGTTTTTGTCGTTCTTCCGAAAAAGTTGGAAAAAAATACAGATGAAAAATTCATATTGACAATTCTCATTCCATTCTCGTTTATTTTTGTGTTCGTTATTCAAACATTGTGTGTTTGTTTCATTGTTTATTTTACATACAATGTGTTGCTTCTTTGTGTTAAAAAGTTAAGTGCTTTGCGGTATAGATGGGTATAAAACAATACTTAAACATATCGACCTGAGATCGGTATTTTCCGTAAATTTAACAACGATAAATATCTCTAATTTGCCTACATTTTGACATGTTTTTGATATTGATTGTCGCTGAGACGAGATTGCGACTGGATTTTGAACGTTTTTAGCCCCGAGAATTGGCTTTCTTTTTTTATTGTCTACTGCAGGCAAAGATGTATTAGTAACCTACTAATTATAGTAGATAACCAATTCAGTTAATAAAAAATAGTAGAACTAAAAAAAAACTGCGACCTTATTAACCACAACTCGAAAATCATTCAGATATTCGTGCAATAATGTTGATGGATATAAATAAGTTAGCTACATTAGTCGACGAGAAGTAATTATATTAAAATTATGGTGTGTAGCACGCATATCACGCAGGCGCTTATCGCTCTTGACCAATTTGTCATGAGCTGACAAAGAAAAATTACGATAATTTCTAATTTACTTTAAGTACTACAACTAAAATTATGTTCGACGTCAATGTCATGACGCAGGTTTGGTAACTAAATTTTTTGCAAGTGAGTGGAGAAGAATAAGAATAATAATAATACAGGGTGTGTTTTTATTCACTGCCGATCTTGCAGGAGGTGACAGTAGTCATGGTTATGAATAACTTTTATTACGGCATCAACACTGAAATTAGAAGAAAAATTGGGGGGTCTGTATGGGTGTGGGTGTGTGTGCACTTAGCCCTTTGAATCGTTGGACATAGAAAACAAAGACTTCTTTTTTTGTATTTCAGCTGCATACTTTTGTAATCAAATTGACATTTATGTAACGTGGTTAGAGCATCAACTCATGTGTTGAAAGGATCATTATTGTGAGTGACATGACATTGGCGAAAGTCAAATTGAATTTCAGCATAAATTTTGTCTTTAGAAGCCATAAAAGCCAACCTTAAATGACAAAGAATAGATACATCCTACCTACGGGTTTTTCTTTTGGGTCTTTACGACTATTTCACCTTTACGTCACTCCATAAATCCTGTGACACATAGGCGAAAAGCCGTAAGTACTGTAATCACTATACAAGTGATCGAGGTACTGGGCTTGTCTGTACGTGTATGTGGGGCTCCAACTTATTGGTATTGAAAGGTACTCTTTTCTTTAGTAGATATTAAATGAATTATCTTTTAGTATTATATAGAGTGTAAGTGTAAACACCGTTATCCTTGAAGCCAGTGGTTTGGTTTCACTAATAGAACGTAAATTCAATGAAAAAAATATCTTTTTTTTTTTTTTAAGTAAAATCTCCATTTTTCCTCAAAATTATTTCACCCTATATTACAATGATGTAATTAGTTAAAACTTATGTAGGTAGTTATAACGGATGGCCAGTGCAGCAGGTCAACGCCCTTTGCGGTGATTACGTAACTCGGGCGCATAGTATCTATTTTTAATTTTTGAAAGAAAACTTTGTTTATTTATTTTTAAATTCAGATAAAAATTGTTTTATAATAAATCAAGTACATATGGTTTTAGTGACAGCGGTATTTACTCTAACAGTCTGTATATTTTAAAATAGCAAAATAAGTGGTATAAATAAAGTAGGTAGGTAGGTATAAAGTTTAATATGGTGTATGGTTTCTCTAGATATAAGTAGTTATGTAATGTTTTAAAATACCCTGTTATCGCATTGGGTCTTAATAACCTGTAATGTTAGCAGAGTAAGGATAAATAAATAAAAAAATAAATAAATAAATTCGAGTTGTAGAAATTAGCAAATGTTAGACATTCTTGATTTTGAACAAAACAACAACAAAAATCTAAAGCTACTTTTGTCAACTGCAAAAAAAGAGGGTGTCAATTAATAAAGTAACCCTTAAACGGGGTTTACTCTGGGGTCCAGGTTAATTGTGGGTTGGTTTTTATTGGCCCCAACCAGAGGGCGCGGGTCGCTAAGTGATCAAGAATTAGGTCGAAGGGTTACCCTTATAACGTGAAAATGTTATCGGACTCAATGACACAGTTTGTAGAAGGGTTGAAAATTTCATTGATATTTTTTTTTCTAAACAATTGGAAAAAAAATAACATTCTGCAGTCGTTTAGAATTATTGCTACATATGTATATACATATTTATTTTGTCACGCAATAATTTAGTCGTAATTATAACTTAGCTAAGTTCTGCCAAAATGAGCAATACCACAATCTCACAACAGTTCTTACGACAAACTAATTTAACAAAACTTATACTTATAAAAAAAATTAAATTAATCAGCTGTAAACAGCCAAAATCATTAAAAAACTTGAAAAATTGTAAGACATTTTGGCGTTCTTTTTTTCATTTTGGTAGAACTTCACCCAAGCTACACTCAAACGAAAACTTTAAAGATGAAACTCAACAGCATCGTACCGCTGCTAGTTAAAGAGATAGGTTCATGCATAATATATAATGTAGAATGAGCTATATATAAAGATCACCTCATTAAACAGAATGAGGTACAAGAAATAGGCATCACAAAATAGGCTCACAGTATGCAGAGTTTTAAAGTTTAAATTGTTGTATAATTTTCAGCGAAGTTTTAACACGAAGCGTGGGCCTCAGTCGCGAAGGGAAACGGCTAAAGTAACAATTTATGATAAAAGTTTTTGCGTACAGATTCTACATTTGTCATAATTAACTACGCAGACGTCTTGATAATAATTAACAATCGTGCAAGTGAGATTTACTTTAAAACGCGAAGTTTTGGGTTATTTCATGTTACGGGTTTGCTTTTTTTTTACAAAGATAATGGTATATACTTCCTGTAATTGTGTCTTCTATTGTAATATACACATATTTTGTGAGTAAACTTACTTCATTAGTTGGCTAGCGCTCAGGATTAAAATATTGTTAACTATTTCTAGCTGTAAAGACAACAAAAACAAGAATAATTAAAAAAAGAAAAAATAATAAAAGTGTTACAGGAAAACAATCTTTTTTGGTGCAAGTGTCAAGAAAGTAGGTAGGTAATAAAAAAAATATGTAGGTAGGTATGCGGTTCATTTTTTTTAAATTCTAAACTCTCAGTCGGAATTCCTCTTGGAATTCGAGTTTAGGAAATAAACGAATAGGTTTTTTATAAAGGCAATTGTTCGGCCATTGATCGTCATGTGAACACTAACTTCAAAGACAATCTGATATCGAGTTTCATTTAAATATTGTTGAATCGATAAAAGCCTAAATCGGGACAATATGTGTAAGTGACTACAGTACATAACATACTGCAAAATAATTAATTTTGTGAAAGCCTTTTTACTTCGTAATATAATTTCTTGGTGCAGAAACCCATTAACGCTGTAATGTGGTTTCTAGGTCTTTGTTTTATGTGTCGTCGGCTGCTAAAGTGCATGTCACACATAAGTCAGACTCAAAGCGGCGGTAAGGTGAGTTTGTGTGTTTGTGTGTGAGTGAATTGCAGGTATTGATTTTCCATCAACTTTTTAGACTTATCCGTAAAAAAATACGATTTCGCCAAAATACTTCTTAATAAAGTCAATATACAAGGTGTATTTGAATTAACAGAAAACAGGTCATTGTATTTAACATGATGATGAACAACTTTTACAAAAAAGCAGATGATCCATACCTTTATGTTCACGCAGGTTAACAAAATGTAAGGATACGTCTTTTCAGGTTTTCGATTAATTCAATTACACCTTGTATAAGCTTAAGATGAAGCATTCTAGCCAAACTTTGTGAGCACTGACCTACCTTCATCATTTACACAGAACCGAAATCTATAAATAAATATATTAATACTAATTCGTTAGTATGCTAGTGATACAACTGAATGGTCCGCCTTTCGTTCCACAAGACCATTCAGGCGTATACTTCAAATTTACATTTCAATTACTCCCTAGATAGTGTCGCTAAAGGCGACTGGGATCGTGTTTCTGTAGTTATTCCACCCCAGTCGAGACTGGGGGAACTCGGGACCCCACGGAAATCGTATAGAGTTAATTGCTAGGGTCGATGGTAATTAGTTTCCCCGGCAAGCGGACGCGCCATCGGAACGGTTACCTCCCGGTTCTCTCTGTGCCTTCACCAGTCTGGGTCCGCGTGGTGTGTTTATTTTGGTTGTCTGCATACTGTAGTGATTTGAACACAAAGAAATGTAACGTGCCATTAATATCCTATTTTTGTCTGGTTAATTGAAGTGAAGTTTCGAGAATCAAGTTAGGTTTTTGGGTGTCGGAATAGAGTTGCTTTTGTAAATGTTAATTCATTTTTATAGGGGTCTCTTTTGCAAGAAATATGAAATTGTTAGACAAAAACGCTTAGCTCCTTTTGTCCACTATTCCTGTCACTTAGTTAGACTCAAACTCCCTAGCCAAAAGCGACAAACTGGAACTTGTCCTCCAAAGCCTTTGCAAAGTTTGCTAACAGTGCTCCAAACTTACAGAATACAGATGCTTTTAAATCCATCCGGACGCCTCTGCGTTTACAAAACGAGGAGAACCCTGCAACTGTGACGGGGGCAACCCTAATTGAGGCTCAATTTAAAAATGTTAGCAACCTTTTGCAGGACGCATCAAAAGGCACCAGGAAATGGCCTCATTATTTTATTCTCCTGTGCAACAAACGGCGGGTACGGAACTGAAAACAATATTTCTTTTTGTCCCGTATTTTGTGAGGTTTTATTTCTATTGCGTCGTATTATGTGTTATTAAAGAATTATACACGAGTGAAAAATTCTATATATTTTGATAACTGTAATCTCATAGTATTTTACACAAGGCTAACTGCTCTTTATAAAAGCTGATTTACGAGTATATGGCTAGTTTTGTAATGTTCGAGATGCTTAACCAGAAAATATTATGAAAAAGACAAAATATATTTCCTGGTTATTTACCAAGCAATTTACTTGTTTCCTAATACTATTAGATAAGTTCCGAGTTCACATTTGCAAAGTGTTTCATAGTTGGTTGCACAAAGTGCTCTCGGAAACCCGCGGCAATTTGCATTACCGACGAAATTCAGTTGCAGAGAAAGGCGTTTAGCAAAACTAGAAGGAAAGAACTGATGCAGTGTGAATTTTGCAGTGGGTCGTTAAATGTGCCTGTGAGTAGGTGTAGAGTGTGGATTGTAGTGGAGTAGGGTGCAGGTAGGGATGCCAAACGCACAAAACCTTTCCCCATCCAATTGTTCGTCAAAGCGAATTTTTCGTCACAAACATTCGGACACCTCGCGTCGTGTAGTGATTGACGCATGCCCAAAAAATCTATTTGACTGCTGCTTGAAATACGAAAAAACCGGCTAAGTGCGAGTCGGGCTCGTACTCTTTTTTTTTCATTGCTCCAATGGGTAGCAGACCTGAGTATTTGATATTAATTTCAGCTTGATACTTCGACGCGTACCTGAGCAAAAGGGTCTTGAGTCAACTCTTGACAGACGGACAACAAAGTAATCCTAGAAGGGTTCCGTTTTTTAATACTAAGGTATGGAACTCTAAAAAAGGTTTGTATGCCAACTCGCCAACCCTGTGACGGCATGTGCGAGGTGCAGGCAGCCAGGCGTACAGGGCTGCTCCCACATCCGTCGACGTTCAATTTAGTCGTTGCCACACGCCCGTCGAACCTCATGTGCTTGACAATTTTTCTCCGTCAGCTTCGATAAATGCCCAGCCGGCGCCAACTTTGTCTTTGTTATTTCGAATTGTGTGCAACATAAATATTTTAGCGTTGGACGCTTTATTCTAGCTTTGAGTGTAATTTTTCTTTCATCCTCTTCTTCGCTGCAGTTTGTACATAGTTTGTAGTTTGAAACAAAAGTGTCCTTTGTATCAGTTTAGATGGAATAGGAAATAAAGAAAGCTAAATAAAAAAGTGCCCCGATTTTCCTTATTTTATTAAAAAAGCAGCTGTGTTTGCTGTTATTCAGGTTTTCTGAAAGGTAATTAATCAATTTACAAACTCTTTTGAATCTTTCAATCTACAGATTCTTTTATACTGGGTCTAAAGGTCTCTCTCTAGTAACAATATTTTTGTTCTATTTGAACTGTGGCATTCAAAGGTTAATTGGCACTAGATATTGTAGACTTCGAAGTGCCGCTTAACCCTTTGACTATCGGCATGCAAAGGCTGTACAAAGGATTTTTTTTATGTTATCATTGCAAATGCAATTTTACTAGACACTACTGGATACTGATTACGATGACGATACCTAGATAGTTTATATTAAAACATGAGTAATAAATTAATATAATTTATTATCACTTTGAATAAGTTGACTATAAATATGTTCATGTAAAAGCTTCTTTATTATAAATAAAGAAATAAAAATAATAGCAAGAAGAAAATGATCACATAGGTGTGTAATAAAAGTTAAATATTCATCTAACATTTTCTTACCCCTAAAAACTTGTTTACAAGAACAGTAAAATAATAAGAAAATCTTCTTGTTTACTCACTAGTGTAATAAACCGCATCGTTCTTCTATTTTCGTTGAGATTTTCATAAAAACTTATGCAGTAACAGTGAAATAAAACAGCTGGATCAACTCGACACTATCCCTGACTTTACGCCCTCGTTTCTAACGCTCTCGCTGAAGTGAGCGCATTTCCTCTCATGTTAAAAGTAATAGTAATTCAGCGCACTTCTCCATCTAATGAGTCGCAGGAAACTGTTCCAGTCTGCTTGCGTTGATTACACGATTAAGGGCTCAAGTACACGACCGACACGACAAGTGTTTGTCGTATCTGTGTCTCGGTCACGACTTCAACGCGAGCGAGGAGGATTTTGTTGGTAATACGATAAGCTCAGACAGAGCACCAGTAGTGCTCGTGTAGATTTTATTGATATTGAACTAAAATTCAACAAAAATAGAGTTCAAATTTGAATACTGCATGCAAGGTAAAAAATGCCGCGTGTTTAATATATTTTACATACAAGTTTAAACTCTATTTGTGTTATCTCTTGATATATTATCAATTGATAAAAGAATACTGCCCGGGCATATCCCTCCTATTCCTTAGGTGGTTGAATTTATATTCAGTGTTGAGCAGTTATAGTCGATTTAACGATAATCGTCAACAGTCGTGTTTCAGGTGCTATGGTCGATTAAACTTCAAAGGCGTGTGGGTGCGAGAACGCAATATACGGATAGTGTTATGCATGTTGCGGTATTCACACCATAAATTGGACAAAATAAAAAAAAAAACACTGCTCTACAACTGCTTTTAATTGATAATAATAGGGCCTGTTGGTCTAGTAGTTAGCGGCCCTGACTGCTAAGCCGGAGGTCGTGGGTTCGATTCCCACCCAGGAAAAACTTTGTGTGATGAGCATGATTGTTAGTTCTGTGTCTGGGTGTGATTTATCTATAATATGTATGTTTTTATAAATTATATAAGTATGTAAATCAGTTGTCTGGTTACCATAACACAAGCTCTGCTTAGCTTGGGATCAGATAGCCGTGTGTGAGTTGTCCCAAGATATTTATTTATTTATTAAATTACATAAACCGTTCCACTGCAGCACAAAGAAACTTTTATACAAAGAAAGCACGAGCGATTCTCGTGCTTTCTCTGTATAAAAAGAGGTCTTTGTCACCCCGATTGCTTTAAGGCGGATCGGCGATTTTAGAGTCGTATTAATTACAAGCTCAGGTTTCGTCTTGATATTTTTCTTTACCGATGTCAGTCACAGCTTTTAATTGTTTGTTACAAAATTCTTACACCTTTTAACTTAACTTTTAAGTGAATCTGGAACATACGTTGAAGATTATTCAGTCTTCTTTGTTTGAAGCAGGGTCGTAGTTACTGCCGTATCAAAGATCCAGGCCCCTCAGCTACAGGGGCCCTAAACCCGTGTAAGCAATAATTCGTAAAATAAAATCAACTATATAACTCAAACTCTTATACCGAACGCTAAACTACCCGGGGAAAAATACCATATTGATTCTTTTGTCAACATTTTTACCCTCCATTCGGGCGTTGCCACAGTTGCGTAAAAGGCCCCTCACAAATTTTGACTCAGGGCCCGTCTAGAGCAATTTCGCCTCTGTTTTGAAGTTAAAATTAAATTGAGAGGAACCGACGACAAGTCTGTTATCTGTCTGAGACCTTAGCGCCTCAGTAACGATTGCCACAAGTTTATGACTCACTCGTAAACATCGCATGAAGATGCTGTACAGGTGGCCCTTAACATCTCGAACACTGAGCAAAGCCTTTTCCTTATGAAATCAACATAATTGGAGTGTTGGGACATTTGTTTTAATTTTCAGAGCTTGTCACTTGTCGTTTGTGTTGACTTTTCTTTGGGTATTTGTATTAAAACGAAAAGGTCGTAGGTTAAGGTAACATAATATCACGCCTGTAATCCCTGAAGGGTAAGGCAGAGGTATACTCATTAGTAGGTACACCCACATTTCGCCAGTTATGTTAAAGTCCCATGTAATAGGGGGCGAGCTTATTGCTATTTACAAATCCGGACTCCGAGGCTGCTACTGAGAAATTGCTGATGGAAAATTCTAATAACACTCTGGCCGATCTGGGAATCAAATCCCAAGACCTCATGCTTAGCAGTCGCGCTTTGCGACCACTAGACCAATGAGGCAGTCAATTTAGAAGTTTGACTAAACTCTAAAGCTGTGGGCAGGATACAAACTTCATAAGTCTTTCTCCAACACCTAAAAAACTGAAACAAACCATAACCTTAACGTTACACAAAATAAAATACGCACATTGTTGCTACAACCAGACAAACTTTGCCAGCTTTACTTCTCCAATACAACACGGAGACATGAATTTCTTATTCATTTTTCCGTTCCTTACTGCTTTACCAAGTTGTATAGTGTAGGGTACATATGCCACCCAACATTCACGTCGACTAATATATTAGCTCTTCCACATTATTACTTCCTTGACGCGCCTGGCCTGGATTATGTCTTTGTACCACGTTATTAACTAAATGAGAATTTGGTGAGGCTGAGGATTAAGCAGCAAAAGAGGTTATGAAGTTTTTATGGTGAGAGGGATCTTATTACAAAAAAGAAGGTACTGTAATGGTTAATGAAGTCTGGTAATCACTTGAAAACAAAGTTCTGCAACAAGTGTTGAACAATGTAAAACAAGTGCATGGACATCATCAAATAATCCTTTAAATGATAGTATGCAATTCCTGTTTTCTAATCTTCTTCTTCTTTTCAAGTCGACGAAATAAGACAATAATTCTTTTTTCTATTGTTTTTGGGCCCTGTAGGTGACAACGTTTGTCACGGCACCAGTAGCGTTGTTAACGTCTTCTAAAGTGCAGGTGTAGGGACACTTTGGGTACTATAGCAAGTGGGCCATTGTCTGATTAGGAGCACCGCACTCCCACTGGGTATCAGTGGGATCTAAAATCCCCCATTTTGCTAAGTTACCTAACGAATTCCAACAAAAAAAGCATGTTATAATTTTTTGTGTTTATAGGGGTTTTTTTGATGTTTTCTTTTTTGTAATAATCACAATAACATTCACGTTTACTCAAAGCAGATTGGCAATAACAAACATAATTTGTAAAGACCGTTTCGTAAAATCAAATGATTCTGGAAACAATGGTACGTTAACTTGTGTTTCCCATTGAATACGAATCCCGCAAAACAAAAACACGATTCTGAAAAAATGTTTTGTAACTTTGTTACTGAATGAAAAGGCTTTATGTGGTTATTCAACGTGATATGTTTTTTTTAAAGAAAATGTTGCCAGAATGAAATGGAATTTACCTTTTCTTGATAATAAGTTTTAATAACCATAGCGAGTAAAATATAATTTAAGAAATTGGTGCCCTATACTTAGTCCTTAGTTAGGTAGTTCTGTAATTATCTTAATGTACTTGCACTTAAATACAGTTTCAAGTTCCCGATAGGTTAATTATTATGTTCCAAAACGCCTACATAATTACTTATTCAAATTGTAGCGTGGTCTACGGTTGTTTGCTTAATCGAGTCGTGAAGGCTACGTTTCTTTTATCTACGTTACGTAGTTCTGTTGGTGTCGTGGTCCTTGAGACCGTGACGTTTTAATGTGATGTCCGAAGTTTGATTCTCAGGCCGAGCTAAATATCTATTATTGAGGTTTTCTATTCCCAAATGTCTTTTACTATCTATTATTGTCCCAGCGCAGGGCAAAGGCCTCACGATTGCTAACGGCAGGTGGCGATTTCAGACTTATATTAGGTTTAGGTTTTCTTCGATGTTAGTGGCGTTCAAGATAAACTTATAAAGTACATATTAAATAGGGAAATTCACATTACACGGTTGCGAAACCACAATATCATAATCACGACTCCTCTAACACTGGAAATTTTTGAGTGAAAAATGGGCGACAAAGGTCGTTGAAATTGAGTACAAGTACGTCTATTGCTTACTTAACAAAACATATTTCCCCTAAGATTGTACCAAGCAGTAATAGCCTAGCACTTACTACGACACTTGTGACGCTTAAATCTTATTTCTCTTTTATTCCCAAAATACTGTATTCACAAAAATGTCTAAACTATTCAGATATCTTGTAACAAGATTTTAGTGGTAAAGTAGAAAAAGTTAGATTGGATCAAGTAAGCCTACAATAGAACTTGGATTAGGGTCATGAATAACTTAAGTTAAATGTAGAAACCTTGGGCATGTAAACCTTTTATACCTGGAAAAATCCACAAAGGCTAGAAACATAAAAGTTGGAAATATTACTCTGCCAAGTATTTGTGTCCATACTAATATTATAAATTCGAAAGTAGCTCTGTCTGTTATGCTTTCAAAACTAAACTACTCAACTCAAAAGTTAAGTTTTAATCCCAAAAATGAACATAGGCTACTTTTTATTCTGTGATTTTGTCTGCGTCCGTGTTTTAACCGACATTTAGGCGGATGACGTCGCGGACCAAAATTTTGTATGTATAACATCCCTTTTATAAATTAGAGAGAAAGTCAAAGCCAAAATCGTCTGAAACTGCTAACGCACGATGAACCAACGTAGTTTCGAAATCTATACTTACATAATAAATCTGATAAGTTTTTTATCCCTGGAACTACAAGCCGAAGTAAAAAAATATTTTTTTCCACATTTGTGCTATTTGTGGCTTTGTAACATCACGGTACGACCGCTGGCAGCGGAGTAGTAACCAAGGACGTAACTTGCACGGGTAAAAAAAAAACACACGTATGAAGTCGCAGGAATCATCCAGTTCTTTATTTAAAAAGGGGCTTTTGGCAGCAAAAAAACGTATGAGTCACATTCTTACATATCTATACAACATGTACTTAATACAGCTTTTATTTCAATAATAAAAAAGCAATCTGAAGTCAGATAACTTTATCAGTAAAATCTTATTTCGTCTAACAAAGACGAAAAGCTTCTATAATCTCGTTTTGACATAAATCAATAAGGAAAAGAGATTCGTACGGTATTCACAACTTATATAGGAATCGTACGAAATATTGAAGATTGATTTAGAACAAACACTTGAATAAAAATCTACGAGAACCTTCTGACAAGCAAACTGAATATAATCTTTTTGAAATTAATTGGCACCGATTCTGTCTGGCACTGGTAAAAACATAATTTAAAAAGATAATTACAAAGATAAAAAACACGATTTACAAAGACAATTATTTCTTTTGAGACATAATAAAAGTTAAAACTGTCAAGAAATCGTAATTAGCATGCTGTTTTGAGGTCACTCAGCTTTATAGTATAATAATAATAAAACTAGCCTATTATTGTCCGGTAGAGTAAAAGCCTTTTCTCATACAGAGAAGGCGCTGATCTCCATGTCTTTTTTTGCGCGCTGTTGTAATCCTCATGGACTTCCTCCATCGTGGGTTAATGGAGGGACATGTCGGACTCTTATCAGCTAAAACCACAGTACAGGATTCGCATAAGCATTCACCGCCCCTAATTAATTATCAATTCGCGTTGGCTATTTCAGACTTATTTATTTATTTATTTATTTATTTATTAAACTTTATGCACATGTAAAAAATACACTGTACAAAGGCGGACTTAATGCCTTAGGCATTTTCTACCAGTCTACCTTAGGGTGATGCAGAGACAAAAACAAAGTAGGTGCACAGATACAGAAAATACATACATATATACATACATACAAAAAAATATATATATAAATATATATATATATATATATATATAAAATGGGGAGAGAAATAAAATACATAGATGTTGAAGTACAACAAATTAAGTGTGGGACGAGTCTGCCAACTTCTTTTGTAAGTGTTCGCGAGCTTTTACCTTGAACGTGAACCGATTGGTGGCCATCCTGATATTCAGAGGGAGTGCGTTCCACAAGAAAACCGCCTGGACAGGAAAAGAGGATTTCAGAAAACCAGAGCGGTGGGAAGGACATCGCAGAAGACGATTATTGGAGGAACGAAGGTTCTTGCTGTGCGCAGAGCATAAATATTGAAAGTGAGAAGTCAGATAAGAAGGAGAACTAGGTTTGTCTAGGAGAGAAAATAAGGTTGTTAAAGCCCTTAACGCTCTGCGCTGTCTGATGGGTAACCATTTTAAGAGTGACCGATGCGCGGACACGTGGTCATACTTACGGAGATTAAAAACGAATCGAATGCAGTTGTTAAGAAGTCGGTCTAATTTATTGAGGAGATCTGCATTCAGGTCATAGTAACACACATCACCATAATCGAGTAGGGGAAAGATCAGGGACTGTACTAGCATTGCCTTTATGTGTGATGGAAGAACATTTTTCAATCTATAAAGCGCCCGCAACGTCCCGGTGACTCTCTTGCTCACATTGGCGACCTGCTTACGCCAGCTCAGGCAAGTGTCAACATGCAAACCCAGATTTTTGACGTTGGAGCTAAACGGAATGATTGTGCCATCAAATGTAACCGGCGGCAACACTAAGCCATTAAGCCTTCTCAAGCTAGTGGCGCTCCCTATAATGATAGCCTGACACTTGGCCGGGTTGACCGCTACTCCGAAACGATCAGACCAATCTTTCACAGTTGCTAAATTCCGGCTAATTCCGGTTGCTAAGTTGTTTAATTATATTAATTATATAAGTCCAAGTTTCCCCACGATGTTTTCTTTAACCGAACATCTATACTTTTTTTATAATATTATAAAGCTGCAGTGTTTGTTTGTTTGAACGCGCTAATCTCTGGAACTACTGGTCCGATTTGAATGATTCTTTCAGTGTTGGGTAGTCCATTTATCGAGAAAGGCTATAGGCTATGTTTTTTAACTTTAGCACAACCTAATTCTTAAACATTTTAGATATTCTAGACTTGTGCCAGTCTGGTTGAGAGCCTTCCCCTTCTAAGTCTGCTGCGGTTACATATATAGCTCTAACCTTGCTTGAGTCTACATTTACCACCTCAGGCCGGATCTGTAACGACTTCCAACACTATTATTGGCTTCCAATCCATTTATCTTCCATAGATAGTGAGTGGGCCGTTTAGACTTTGAATACATGTGGGAAGTAGAGAAGTTAGGTAGCTTATTAATTAAACCGACGACTAAACACACAGCATAATAAATGTGTCGTGAATAAATGATACAGCCAAAACAAAAATAAACCAGCCATCTTTCTACTGACCAAGACAACTTTTTTTACCTCACAATATCCGTAGCACTGCTATATAAACCAGGGCAAGTTATAAGCATAAAGCGAATGAATCGCAAGCAGTGCGACTTCCATTCCATCCACCGGCCAGTCGTGAAGTTCACATAAAATTTGTTCTTTCTGCAAGTTACAGGAAATTCCAAGTTAGAAGCGAATTTATTTTAAGAGGAAAAACTTTAGGATCGAGGTGGCAAGACAACGTTTCTGTAGTAATCTTGCGGGCTTCTGGGAGTTTGTGAGCTCAGTTCTACGTTTGTGGTGCTAACGGGTAATTTGTTGTGAACTCTGCAAATAATAGTTTGAACTTTGAAGTTTATGTCCGATGCACGTGTTCCCACATTAATTTGTGCAACGTGATTATGAAATTGTGGAGGTGGAATTCATATTAATTGGTTTCCAAGCTTAATTATACGTACTACATCACATGGGATTGACTATAAGGAATGGAAAAGAGCAACATAAATGTTGTAACCAAGATTTTGTAAAATCCTAATTAAGAAGAGTGTCTGCGGATTTTCTTGCTCGTTCTTCTCCATAGAGGCCTACCCTCTATGGAGAAGAAAAGAGAAATAGCTTCCACTTTTTGACTAAGTGACCGACTCCTTGACAATTCAAAAGTGACTATTAATGGTTTAATTTAAATAAATGCTTTGTCCTTGACTTAGAATGTCAGGGCTTCGTATAATAATACATTCGAAATCAAAAGTATACGTGATACAATTTTCAAAATACGCGAATATCATAATGGTTTGCAATAGTTGCCATGTATTTAAAATAATATTTATTCTTTTTTAACATCGATTTAAGTCCAAGGGATAATCCGGGTTTGCCCAACATTTTTGACGCCGAAGGGAACAATTAAGTGAATTGCAACTCATTTATCTAAATTGTGTTTCATTTATTTAACTCTTGCTTAAATAAATGGGTCACCCCATAAGGAAAAATAACGAGATACTACTCCGCGTTTTTAGGGTTCCGTGCCCAAAAAGCTTTTCCGTTTTCAGTTCATTGGGTTGTCACAGCTCAGTAGATTCGACAAAAGATAATTTTATTAGGTATTAGATAGATTAGAATTCTCAACCGTTATGTAAAACGAGGAGTAGACTAGTCTGTGTTAAATTAAGGATTCCGGATGTAGAAGCACAATGTATTATCTAATTTATTATTATTTTAGCAACCAAGAACAAAATAATACTTTTACACCTAGACAAAGTACGTACTGAACCGGAAACTTTGTCAGAAATGAAGGGAGTTCTATGCCCAGCAGTGGGTGATTGAAATAACTGGATCAAGTCCTACCAACCAAATTTTTACACTCAAATAACGTTAACCGTTTACCCACCATTACCGTGTATAAATTTTGATAACTAGTTAATTTCCGTTCATCTATCAGCAAGATTCTACAAAAAACAATATTAACACGAACTCCGATATTGCACGCGCCTTAACAGCTATCATAATCAAGGTCAGTTGGTCCGAAAACACCACAATCAGCTTATATAATCAGAAGATTAAGTAATAATGGGTCCAGTACCCTCAGAGGGTGATTAGGATCAGGTCGGCACGCGACGCGAGGGTTGAAAGCTATCGCCCATCATTTTTGTAAGGTACCGGCTCAGCAAGTTCGCGTTTTAGGGTTCCGTGGCTGCCATCTTTATAAGCGCTGAGAGATCCACTTACTGTTTTATGTAGAGTAGGGAAATGAATATCTTTACTATTTCAAGGTTAACAGGGTTATATACCTAAGAGTATGAAACTGTTTTGGATACCTATGTGAATTACATGATGAAATGGTTTTTGATATTACTACTATGCAATAAGTAACTTAGTAGGTATACAAATACTGTTATTGACAGTTATAACAGTATCACCTAGTGATGAAAAACTGCATTTTAACAAGTAATTGTGATTTTTTCAGTCCATAATTATGTACTTTCTTTGTTTATTTTGGATATTACTGACATCGGTAAAGGAAAACATCGTAAAGAAAGCTGGATATTCGTGATTATGAAATCACCAATCCGCCTTGAGAAATTGTGGTGATCAATGCTCGTGCCTTCTCAGTATGAGAAGAGACTTTTGTCCTACAGTGAAACCATAGTAGACGGTTATTTTTATTATAGTAGTACTTATTTCAACTGTTTTACTACCTTTGACATTTGCAAAAAAAAATACGTTAATAAATTCCAAATAAAAAAACTACCTCATTAAAATCTATGAATACGTTTGTTATTTTAACCCACGCAACACGTGTGTTGATATCTGTTAGCTAGCCGGATTGTTATACCAACAGAGCAACGAGTGATTGATCACCCGAATCCCGGCAGTGTGCCTACGCCTGTAATCTCCGCCACTACACTGATTGATGTGCTCCCACCCTTGCAAATAGGGTCTTCATCTGACAAACTGCTAGCTAGATAAAATTTGACTATGTAAAGAGAGTATTTGAAAAGTTTTTTGTGGCTCCGGTTGCTACAATTTTTAGAAATCTTATTGTAACATAAAGGGAATAATAAAAATACCAGCCTATTACTGTCCCACTGCACGGCCTCTTCTCGTGCAGAGAAGGTACGGACATTGAAAAGCACGCTTGCTAAAGGCGGGTTGGCGATTTCAGACTTGTATAAACTACAAGACTAGGTTTCCTCACGATGTTCGTCTTATACGATGTCAGTGATGTGTCAGATAAACTTAGAAAGGACGCAATGAATTGAAAAAGTCACATTGGTATTCCAAGGGAATATTCAGTGTAAATTAATTCGAGGGTTTCGGAAGAGCCCAAATTTCACTGCCGCATCTAGATAAAACCTTTTTAGAAGCTACGAACCATTGTATCGCCCCTTCTGTCAATACGGAGGAAAGGGATCAAGAAATGCTGTTGTTTTATGAGCGCATTGAAAGCTTCCGGAACGACATCCTTCCAAAAACAAGTATAGAACAAAAAACATACTTGTAAACGTAGCCGTCAAAAACCCATGAAATTTCCCGTTTTATCTCAAGAAGCTACAAAAAAACAAATTGAGTCTGCAAAGAAAAATTTTGTTTTTTTTTCACTTGCGATACTTTTCATATTCAACGTAAAGAATTTTTAGAAGGATGTAAAGTTAAGTCCTCCGGCAAGTGACAGGTCGTTGGAGATATGCTCTTTAATTCTGAACACGTTTCTTTTCGCAGAACTAATGGCATATTTCAAACTTCTGAGAAAATCAGAAGAAATTAGGTAGGTACTTGGGTCGTTTCGTTTTTTTTTGTGTACAGGATTGTTGATTGCTTGCTCATCGTGAATTTGTATGGGTTGCTTGAAGGTTAAGTCTTGATGAGATTGGATTTGATGAGGGGATAACATGTTTGAGGTTTCTTTAAAGGAAATTAATCTCAGTAAATCAGCATTCATTTTCTATTTTATTCTCATACAGGTTTCTTTACTTCATTTAAATTAGGTAGGTGCTAACTTCTGCCCGAGATTTCATCTGCGAGTAAATAAACAGTAAAACATAGATGATCACAAAGAAACGGCACGGCACGTAGGTACTACATGTTGGCACAGTCGGCGTATTGGCTGACCGATTACCTGTTGCATTGCGTGTCGCGGGTTCAATTCCCGCACGGAACAAATATTTATATATGGCCCGCAGCTGATAATTGTTCCGGGTCTGGCTGATTGTGTATGAGAGTTTGTAAACGCATTCGTAGTTAGTCTTAGTGCCAGCGTTTTTAAAAACAAAAAAACTAATTTTACCTAATTATAATATTAGTAAAAGAAGCAGCAGCAGATAACTAGTTCATTCTAGTCCTCATCAAGTTAAAGATATGATGGTATTCTCGTACGTATTCTTTAAAACTATTTGTCAACATTTCAGCTAAATTTAAACTTCTACAAAGGAAGCAAGCTGTTCAAAAAAGATAAAAAGAATGAGCAAAGCAAGATCGATGGTAGCAACGTAAGATGTGCAGTACAATAATCTGGACAGTGAGTCACGGCGGCACGGCAGGCTGCCACGGCTAACGAACGGTAATCTTTACGAATCGCTCCCGCTTCTCGGCGACCTATAAATTAAACACTTTCATTTTATATCCTGAAGCTTTTGATTTAGATATTGCAGGGAAGATTTCTTAATTAGACGAAGGATTAAATTCGTTGGAAACTCTGTATTAATTAAATAATATGTTTTTGTAATATTAATATTCACTGCAAAGGCTTTAATTTCAAGTGTGTGCAATTTGATACTGTTTTATTTTAGTTTTTCGCAAGTGTGTTTGTCACTTGACTTTGACTTACGCCTTGAGCAAGCGTAGTGATCGGTGCTCGTGCCTTCTCTGTAAAAGAAGAGGCATTAGCGCTGCAGTGGTACAATATGGCCTGGAATTAATTACTATAATATTTGTTTTACCTACTCATTAACAGGTAACAAAACCATCTAGATACCTACTATCAATGAAAATGAGTTAAAAAATATTCCAGATATCAAAATTGAATTTATTACCTGTGATGACGCGACGAAAACGAGAGTACCTTCGATATTTGATTATCCATTCATCGCATTTATTTTATCGTTTGTGACGTACTCAGAGTGATATTTTTGGAATTGACAGTTACGCAAAAGAAAAGCCTTTTACGTGATAAATTCCATTGATGATATTATGTCAAGTTATATTTAAACTCCCCGTTCGACGTAGTGGGACTTAACGTAAACGTAAGATAAAATATTCTGCTAACAAAAATAAAACTCATTTTTATTCTTCGACGCAAAATATCAACATTAGAAAAGGTAGACGATATTTAATAAAGCTGTTGTACGTCTTTATTTGGCTTTTATTTTCATATAACAACAACACGCCTGTAATCCCCGAAGGGTTACGCAGAGTTGTACCCATTAGTACACCCACATTTCGCCAGTTTTGTTTAAGTCCAATGTTATAGTCAGCGAGCCTATTGTCATCAACCAGGCACAAAATACGCGCGACTACAGCCTATTATTTTCCTAATGTAATAAAAAAATAGAGTACCTAAACATAAATAATTAAAAAATAAGGCATCTATTGGCCTATAAAAACCAATATTATTATTAATTAAAAGATAATAATACCTATCGATATGCTTCTATAAAATTTTATACCTACTGATAAAAGCAAAAAAATAAAACCGTAAGGAGCTTGGTATTTCATAAAATTTACAGACTATCCATACAACTAGGAAATATATAAATAGGAAAGTAACTTTATGCTACACTTTCACAACTATACCACTGAACCGATTTTAATTAAATTAGGTATGGGTTAAGTTTAAATCCTAAGGAAGGATATAGGCTACTTATTTTTCCACAATAACCGATATTTATGCGGACGAAGCCGCGAGCAAAAGCTAGTTTGAAATATAAACAAAACAAACAGAAATATTGATCGAAAACCTTGTTGCCTCCATCACCGTACATTCATCCAGTAATGTTACCGTGAATAGGAATAACAAAGTTAAATCCCGTGACAGGTGTTAGCCATCCATCATGAGGCGCTCAGGGGAGATCAGGTGGTGTTCCGAAGATTAAACCGGCCTTCAGTTACAGCGGCCCACTAATATGATGAATACAATACAATACGTACTCCCCGACATGCTTGACAACAAATAAAATCGAAATGTCTGTTTGTAATATCAAGATAAAAGCTTTTTGCTAAATAAATATGAGCGCTTACAAGATACTCACAAGAAAACATTTTATTTTGCCTGGCTTTCTGTTTATTCCGGCTAATCTTCTAAATAGCTTCACAGATTTTGACGGCACTTTTATTGGCAGATAGTTGATGTTTTAAGAAGTAACTAAGGCTTCTTTTATTTTAGAAAAAGAAGAAGTTCTTAAGAATAGGTTTTGTTTTGATGGTTGACTAAAGAATCTTTTAAAGACTCATTTGTATGATGAAAACTGAAATGGAAAAAAAATTGTTTGTTTATCATTCGATCGCACATTAAATGGCTATTAGGATACACGAACATATTTCAGGATTCGTTAACTATGGAACATTATTTCCAAAAGAAAGTATTCCCTAAGGCAAAAAGGCATTTCCTGGATGAAGAGCAGTCCAATTTCCATCAATGGCATTGGTGTAAGTAGCAGAGACACGTTACGGCTTATTGGCTGCTAATAAAATGGTTCCGAGCTCGCCTGAAAGGCATTCACATGCTCGCATGAACATTCCGTTCCGTGACGGTATTCACTGAAAATATTGGTGCAGCGAACGCGTCAATTGTGGGTAGTCAGAGATTCACCCGTAGCGACACTACTTGGGATTCAGTCGAGCTTCAATCCTCGCGTCGAGTGGACGTGCCGCCGGTGCGTACACAGACTGTGAAGGTTTAATTTCAAAGATACTATTTTAATTTCGCTCCATCACGTCACGTTGCCGCTACAGAGGTAAAATACGGTTTGTTTATTACACGCTGTTCGTTTCCCGTTGGGAATTTATTTCATCTTGGCTTGCAAGTTGTGCAAACCGCGGTCCCACTTTGATGTACGTGTAAGTTTGCGGCATGTGTTATATTGAGAGAGGAGAACTTAAAATGGGTTCTATTCTAAACTTTAGACAGTCGACATTGTAATGTTAATATAGCCGTATGGTCGGTACAAAGTGTTTGAAACAGAGAAGATTGAAATATAAGAACTTTATGAATGTTCCAACTTTTAAACTAGCTTCTGCCCGCCACTTCGTCCGTCAAAGTTGGTTTCTCAGTCTCCCGTTTCATCCCCTTAGAGGTTGAATTTTGGAAAATCCTTTGTTATCGGATGTCTACGTCATACAAAGAACACACCCACTGAGTTTCAAATCTCTACGGTTGGTACGATTGGTCGATCGGTTTAGGCTGTGCGTTGATCCGTCAGTCAGTCATTCAGGACAAAGCATTTTATATGTATGTATAGAAGATGTTCATTGCACTTGCAATAGCGTATAGGTATCGACTTAGATATTGAGGAACAGTGAAGATAAGTCCCTGACACAACTTAAGTCTACGGTTTAAGTCGGTTTTTGTCCGAACTGTCATTCGTTATCGGAATTACCGACGCTTCCACGAAGTTACCTAGTTCTAGCATAACATAATTAGTTAGCGTTTTTTTACAAGAACTAAACACTTCCCGTTAGTTAGTCTGATCGGTCTTTCTTCCAACCGTTCAAGAACAAATCTCATTATGAAGTAATTAATTAAATCGCAGAACATCTTTTCTTACAGCATAGCTCTTAACATAATTGGATGACCCTAGAGAATAGAGTATTATCTCATTCTTGTAGACTTGTGAGCATTCGAGCATTCGTTGGTTTTGTGTGGGGAAAAAGAAAGATTATACTGCTTTTTAATTAATTATAATATAGTTACTCACTGCAAACGTTAGAATATTTAAAAAGCTACTCGTTTCTAGTACTACTTTGAATGTTTTCTTCAGCTAAAAAGAGTAAAAAGTTTTTAGCTTTTAAAGGAGAGTTACGACACGGTTGGTAATAAGCAGTCTTTACCAGTTGCGTGAAACTAGGTTACAAGGTAGGGTAATTGGGGTGCCAGCGTCCCCCCTTTTATGCAAACACAGATCCATTCCTTACCTATTAGATGTTATGGCTGTTTGAGTAATGTTGTTTTAAGTACAGTTTTTTTACCCTAAATACTGCTATGGTTAGACGACATTAGTTGACTAGTTACCATAATAGTTACCGAACTACAAACGTACTTCTACGGTGCTAACGATACCAGTTGTTAGTTTGAGGTTAATGTCAACATAATGAGTCACACATCGAGTCATATATTGAACTAGCTTCTGTCCGCGACGTCGTCCGCGTCAAAGTTGATTTCTTCATATAAAGTTTGGACCCTCGTTTCATCCAATTAGGGTACGAATTTTGAAAAATCTTTGCTTAACGATCTGCTTGCCAGACAACGCAATCCGTTCAGTGGTTTGAGCTGTGTGTTGATTGAACAGTCAGTTATTTAGTATTTTTCTAAAATCTAAACCTTAGTTACTACTTATAAACTCAGCTATCTGCAATTAAAAGTCCTGTTAAAATCGATCCAGCCGTTTTGGAGATTTCGGAGGAACAAACAGACAGACGGACAACATTTTTTTACCGTGTAAACATTTATAATTATTATGTAAAATCTATTATTTTAGAAGATAGGCGATAATTCCAAATTAATAGATCTTTTGACACCACGACACAAAAACAAATAAACAATAAATTGCAAGATTAAAACGATGTCTGTCAGTAAGTTACAAAGTGGAGGTACGCTTTAAATTTTGAAGCTGACTTAAAAAATTCGACAGTACAATAGCGCATTTTATCTCCTGAAATAAAAAGGGGACATAAATTGGACGTAAAAAGGCGACTTCTCGTTACAACTGTGAAAATAAAAAGGTTCGGCCACCTCGCGTTTTACCGTTTTATGCAAATCTCTTTTTCAGCTATTCCATATTTAAGTGACGTGTGTGAATCTACTTATTAGTTTAATTTACTTAAAATATTCACGGTGTGTTAATTCCACGTGTTTGTAGGTACGTAATTTAATTTGATTTATGTTTGAAGCCGTGATGGCCCAGTGGTTAAGATACCGCCTATCATGTGTAAGGTTGTAGATTTGATGCTGGGCAAGCACCAATGTGACTTTTTAATTAATAAGTTCATGTTTGAATCACTGACATCGGTGTAGGAAAACATCGTGAAGAAACCGGGACTTATAATTACTATCACTCTGAAATCGCCTTGAGCGAGAGTGGTGATAAATCTACTCTCTCTCTATTTTAATTACAAAAAGCAAAATAAACATCGCAAATTCCATCGCAATTTTAACCTCACTCTCTATTTCACTATACATCTCGATTTAAAGCGTGATATCGATTAAAGATTGCCCCAATATTGCCTCGTGGAGTTGGCAAGTACTTGGAAAGATTACGTAAACTCAAGAAAAACACGGTTGAGCAAGGAAACCGGTGACAATAACCGGGTACTGGTGACGTAATCCTTAAAACGAACGGATGAGTGTTTACGGAAAATTTGAAAACGAGCTTTTGAAATAAGTATCGCCATTATGACTACCTGCTTAAGAAACAAATAAATGTTTAAACTAATAAATCAAACAAACATAATATAAAAGAATAAAAGTATTCATAATAATAAATCACTATGTAATAAGAATTTTTTGAAAAACAGCTTTGGAGAACAGCGATTATTAAATCCGAGTTCTAATAAAGATGCGAAGAACAATAAAACACATTGATAACTATAAAAAAAAACATTGCTACAAATCATGTTCATAGTAATTACAAGTCGACAGTAACTGTCATCACGTTTATGTTTAACGTAAGAATACGCGTTGTTTAAGTTTACTGGTCTTCTTTCTTTCTCAAGAAATTATAATTTTAAAGCATTAACGAATTGCTTTCATAGTTTATCTTGGACATCATTGACATCGGTAAAGGAAAACATCGTGAAAACTTGGACTTATAATTAATGTAAGTCTGAAACCCGCTTTGAGTAAGCGTGGTGATCAATACTCGTGCCTGTTCTGTATAAGAAGAGGCCTTTGCCCTGTAGTGGTATAATAATAGGCTGGTATTGTTATATTATTATCTATTATATAATGAATGACCCTGTTCTTTGTATCCTTCAATTCGCTACTCGAAATGATAATACGAGTGAGTCTGTTTAAATTTGAATATGAATATTTATTCGTATCCGTCAATGTAGCTTTTAACGATCCGCGGTAAGTCTGCAGTCAAAATATTAAACCGACTGCCGTTTGACATGTTGCTGATAAAACGTTTTTCCTTGAATCCAATTTAATTTTCTCGTATCGAATTTTATATTAAATTGAAATGAAATTCATGTAATAACAGAATTAATTTCGATTTTAGTTTAACATGAAACGGATTTTGCGTTGAAGGTTTTTGTAAATTGGTTTTCTGATCCCGTGCATACCTACTTATTTACATAGAACAAAACTGTGTTAGGGAAAATGTTTTACGTGATATTAATTAGATGTTAGAAAATACCTTTGTTCTTTATTTTGTCTCAGGGTAAAGATCAGTAAGTTTAATCGTAAAATTGAATTTGCCTCTATTGTACCTATTTTGTTACTATATTTATTCTAGCAAAAGAACAGGAGTGTTCGACAAAAATATTAATATTTTAACATAAATATTTTTTGTGTATATAAATGTAGGCTGTATTATGGTAAAAGTGTACAAATGTCTGAGTAGCTTAATCTTTTTATTTCACACCGGCTTCTACTTGCGACTTTGTCCGTGTGGTTTTTTAGTCGTCTGCATTAAGTTGCGTCTTTGGTTATTGCTCCTTTAAATCTCCATGAATCTGGCTATCATACACAATAAAAAATTCTGAATGAGACTGGCAATTTCAAAGACAAACGTTAAAACAAAACAACAAACAAACAAAACAATGTTACATGCTCATATAGGTAGGTACCTTCAATGGATCCCTAGAAATGTTTCTACTTTACAAAGGGCATCCTACATTAAATTATTCAAACAAAGGACTCGTTCCCTCAGCCTCAGTTCCAACCTAATTTCGCCTCTAGGGGCATATCATAGGCTATATCCATCAGTCAAATAGGGCGGGAGTATGGCACGAGATACGCAGCAGTATTGTTTGCCCACCTCAGTGTTTTATCTCGCCAACAAACAAGAGCCAACTTGATCGTCCGGAGTGAACAAGTTGCTACGTTGTGGATTTATCTCGAAAACCAATCACTGGGGTAAACATTGTTCCACTCTCCCGTTGACGTGATTCACTTAAACACAGATACCTACCTTCATTTTCCAATAACTCGGCTAACGGTTTAGTTGGAGTTTATTCGATTTCCTATGATTGTTGATTGTTAGTTTGAATGAATTTTGAATATTTAGATGTTTGTATAGGATCGGTTTGGAGAACTTTACTGCTTATTTCGGACGTCGCTAGTTGTAAATGCGTGGGTTCCGTTGCAATATCACGCTTGGTGGATATCTCGTAAATTGCTGCGATAACTCAAGGCGCAAAATTTTCGTAGTACCTACAGATATCTGTTGACTTCTTGATCTGATAAATACGTTATATGTTCGATTTTGTGTTGTCTGCGTTTATTGATACCTAACTAGCTTCTGCCTGAAACTTTAGCTGCGAGATTTGTTTTCACAAGAAACCTTTAATGTTGAATCTGATAATTTCTAAAAACTGTTTTTGTTTCATCAACTTTAAAATGTAATTTTGCTTGTAGATTTGGTCGTGTTTTTCAGTGTGGCCTTTTTTTATTCTCTACTAGGTAGTGCCCATAACTTCTTCCGTGTGAATTTCAGTTATCGCGGACGAAGACTAAGTCGCAGATTCAAAAGTAACCTATGTCCTTATCAGAATACCAAGCTTCGTCTTTGTCATTACGATTGGTTTAGTAGTTTTGCCGTGATGAGGTAATATACAGACAGACAGTCTTACTATCGTATTAATAATTATTAATGTGGATAAAACGTTCTAACCCTGATCTAAACCTCTTAGGTATTTGTTCTATTACTGGAATTCCTGGAATAGAAGCCATTTCATGTTAGTCCTAAATCAACATTTAATTTAGTTTTCTAACAAGTCCCTTTCTAGCAATCTTCAATCTACATTTATTGGAATAGCCTTTTCATTTAATCAGTTAATCGAATTTTATTGATAGACCTCTACCTTATTTACTTATTTATTTATTTCTTTATTTACGACTTACTAATGTCTACCTAAAATATAAACCTTATTTTTCACGAACTCTTTCCTTCAATTTGCTATCGTTCCTTTTATATATATATCTACCTACCTATGTTTCATAAAAAAGTTGGTTTACATCCGTGAAATGTCATACACAAAGGTCCAGTTGAAAACCAGTGTCAGGCACAAGTGTTCTTGCATTTATAACGAACTGGGCCTATTTTACGGGCACACAATATTTTTTTTTTGTATTTTCATTTTAGAGCTTTTTATTATTATTTTGTGTACACACGGTCAGTGACAATATACATTCTTTTCTTTCTTTGTACTGTAGTCACTTGGCGTGACCTGGTACCGGGATATTAATTATTATTGAAAGACTTGTTATTAATTTATATTCTTGTAATTCACTTTCAAATAAAATATATTTATTACTTCTAGTTAATAGCTAAAACTTGACAGACGCTGACACCCGGTCTGTCTCTATTCTAAAATCAAAGTTATATTTATCTCATATTCTAAAGTTTGTATATGGCTCAACCAGCCAGGGTCTCTACATCAGCTACGCCTCCAAAGGATTAGTTTGAACGTAGTGATAGAACTAATCAACTATGAGATAAATATCAAAACCCTACCTAAACCTATTGCGAGGTCCCTACCTCATAGGAAGAATTTTAAAGGAATGTCTCTGGAGAGATAGCTTAACACATGACGTAATGCGTTATCATTTCATAAATCATCATTTAATTTTACTATTAATGTGCCATCATGCACTCATTCAAAACGCAATAACGCTTCCATGCCCAAGCTTCGTAACGTCAAAACTTCCTAAAAGTCCGCTACGCATTCCCATAACCTATGATATGGCAAGTCCACATCTACCTTAGGGGTTATAACAATTATAAGCTTAAATATAAAAAAGAACATGCACAGACGCATGCTAAATAAACTCAACATCCATGGCTTTAACGTCATTGTATGTTATTGAGTAAGAAGAAGAAAAAGTCATGGTAGTCTGAAATAAACAATTTACATCACAATATTATGAACTCGATCCAAAACGAAATCTAAAAAAAAATTCTAAAGAAAATCTATGTTAACTCTTGATCACAAAATAAACCAGCAGTGTCAACCAAACACTCTTTGCAAAGGCTATGCCCCATTAGCAAAGTTGGTTTTATCAGTGAACAAAAGGAACAACTCTTCTCTCCCCCTCCTTTTTAAATTTTCGTTATCTATGGAGCGTGTTCATACTAACAGACTACATATAAAAATACAATATACACAATCGTCGTTGTTGCCGACGATCTTCTGTCCTTCTTCCTCTCAATTGAAGTGGTTATGAAACAAAAACAATATTATTAATATGACATGTCCTGCTGTTTGTACAAAAATAATGCAGTGACATGATAAATAATAAAGAAAAATGGCAAGATTATTTATAAAATTCTCCAAATAAAAAGTTTCCAAGCATTTATTTTTAAAAATATATCTTTAAATTTTACTTTATTAAACGTGTAAATCCTATTTTGAATATTAAAACACTTTTTTATAAAATTACTATGATATGTTTTACAATTTCTTTGTAAATTTAAGCCTCCATAGGTTTTATGAACTAATGCATGAACAACTGGAAATCGTCTTGGAACAAAACTTTTTATTTTAACCTTCTTGGTATATTTTTGTACCTTTTTCTTCGGTTGTGCTTTTTTATTATTCATTATAGCACATCGCGAGATAATATTTTGCATCTTTGGATAACAATTGAATTCTCTATCATCTTTAACTAAATCAGAGCACCCTGTATTATCTTTTACCTCATTTGCCGACAGAGAGACATGATTTCTCTCTTGTATTCCTGTCAATATGCCATTCATGCTATCAGATGACAAACTAACTTCGTAATTCTCCTCTACTTCTTTTCGATCATTCTCAATATTATTTTCAAGTATTTCATTGTGAAAATCATCGTTCTCTTTTGGCAACAATACATCCTGATGATCTGAAACATGACTATTAGATAAAGTAAATGGACAGTTCTGACCCGATTTTATATCTTCATTTTGTTCTTCATGTTCTCCCTGGAACACGACCGTCATCTCCTCCTCTTCAGTACGAGGACTGCAGTCTACGCAGCTGGTCTCAACAACGTCATCATCATTGTCATCAACGTCTGCTTGGCAGCTTTGCTCATCATTTTCTTTATTACTAAAAATTAAATCGGTATTATTATCAACCAACAAAACTTTTTCATCTATGCATTCCTTCGACGCAATTGCGGCTTTCTGCTGCACGCTTTTTACATTATTTGCTGAGCGGTAGCGCCCAGGAAACTCTATCCTCATCTCATCACACAGTGTGGAAAAACTCATATCCTCATGATAGGTATATCTATAAAAATAATAGGCATGTCCTTTTAAGAAGGCACCTAATATTAAAGCGTAGTCGCTTTCTCGCCATTCCTTATGGGCGGCTATCTCTAAATATTTTGGCAAAAAATCATCGAAACTGATGCCTTCGCTTCCCGTGAAATAAAAAGGAATAGTATATAGCGAAGAAGACTCCATTTCGCTATTCTAGAATAATAATATTGACACATAATACTTAGCTTTATTTTTTTTTCATCAGGCGTCGTCTTTACGCCTAATTCCTCTGTGCGCTCGCTTCTTATATGCGTTTTATACGCTTTAAAACTCACAAGACATTGGGGAACTCGCTTTACGAAATTTTCTTGGTGGAAAAATATTTTTTCCAAACCGGCGCCCGACACCACTTGTAGTCACTTGGCGTGACCTGGTACCGGGATATTAATTATTATTGAAAGACTTGTTATTAATTTATATTCTTGTAATTCACTTTCAAATAAAATATATTTATTACTTCTAGTTAATAGCTAAAACTTGACAGACGCTGACACCCGGTCTGTCTCTATTCTAAAATCAAAGTTATATTTATCTCATATTCTAAAGTTTGTATATGGCTCAACCAGCCAGGGTCTCTACAGTACACACACAGCACAGTGCACAGTGTTTGTTAATGTTTTTAGGTAGATACATAGATTTTTTAACAAGTCGTCAGAAGGACAAAAATCTGACAACCAGTCATACCAAGGGGTATACTGTTACCCAGTTATTGGGTTGTGGACGTCAGATAGGCAGTCAATCCATGTAAAGTGCAACATAGTTGGGAAAACGTTAAGCAGATAATGCTGTAGATTTTTTAAACGTTCAGAGACAAGTATTTTATTTTGTTATTTTCATTGCATATCCTTAAGATAATTGTTGTTGAATTCAAGCAGTTTCACAGTGCCATAAAAAATAAAATACGACAATTAAACGCAAGTCAGGTGCTTGCCGTTCCTCCAGCACGATCTTTGGATGTATGCCAGGTTCATGTGATCAATGCCAGTATTCCGCTAGCTTGCACTCTGCTTCCTAGATTTAAGGTAGTTACGACGACACTTACTGAAAAATATGGGTGCTAAGCTTTGCGTAGTTAGGAGTTGGATGTAACTTTTATAGCTGCACCTATTCCTGTTTTAGTACTTCTTTTAGTTTTTATTCTTATGCTGCTAGAACTTAATTTTCTAAACCATTTGTCTGTGAAGAATATTTTCTGTTGAGAATGTCAAAGTACAATGTGTTAACAATAGTTACATACCTACTTCTACTTACTACCTACTTTGACATAAAAACATGTAAAGTGTATAAATTTATTAAGTACAAAGCTACATTTATAAACGAGACTGATTTGGCCTAAACCTTTTCTTAGTATTGATTTGATTTTACTAAATTTTTAATTAGCTTAAGTCCAAGAGTATGTCGGCGTAGACTTCCGAATGAAGCTAAAGTTCTAAACAATTGCACGGGTACACACGGTATTAAACTATACAAAAATCACCACCCGAATTTTAGTTAATTCCGTTTAGCCGTTTAACAGCTCAAGGCCCGGCTGTCATACGGGTAAGGACAGAACAATAGAAAATTATTTGTGTCTCATTACGTTGGACTTGAGTAATTAAGCTTGAAAAAGTAACGAATTTTACCACCAACTTTGGTGTATAACAGTTATATAACAGTAGATAGTAGAATGATGAGTTAAACCTTTTACATTTATATGGTTTGCGTATTGTTAAATTTGATTAACATCAGTAATTAGCATCGGTTGCATTAATACCTTTTAATTTTCCGTTTCAATAACTTTAAAATGTTAACTGAGTGTAATAAATTTTATTATTAAGCCCTTTTTGTGTTTCTGTTTGTTATTAAGATTGGAGTACCAATGCTAAACTCGACTGGATAATCAATGAAACTGTATGTCCATTGTAATATAGTACATTTTACAATTGATTATGGAGTACCATGTGTGAGAGCATTGTCATGCTTATTCAAATGTCTTGCTGAAGGTGCGCGTACGTTGAATCGTCTTGTTCGTGAACGAATGTTCAGTTGGGATTGAACATCAACTACCATGGTTTGTTTGAATTTTTGTTTTATTAATTTCATATTGCTCTTCATCTGGGTAAATTGTTTTCGTAAAAAAGCAATGAGAATAATGTAACTAGAATTTTGTAAAATCTTAATTATAGAGAGTGTCTGTGGAGTTTCTAATAGTTCTTTTCCGTAGAGCTTTAGGCGCTTTGCACACGGAGCAACTTAAGTTGCCGCAACTGGCAACTTTTTAAAAGTTTCCTGTAAAAGTTGCTAGTTGCCATAAAGTTGCCGGTTGCCGCAACTTTTTGGCAACTTGTAAGCAACTTTTTTAGCCGAGTTGCAGTGTTGCAAACTTTGCGGTATTACCACTAGATCTGGTAGATTGGGACCCCCATCTGGTGGGCAGAATTTGTATCTGGTGGCTTGTGGATTTTTTAGTGGGCAAGTTTCAGGTTGATGGTTTTCAAAAACAAAATTGAAATAAATTTACAATACTAACACTTGCAGTGTACTCATCCGTTAGATGATTGTAGTATTAAAAAGAAAAAGTAATCAGACTGATAATGGTACAAGTTATTCAGGACAAACTTTGTGTGATGAGCATGATTGTTAGTTCTGTGTCTGGGTGTGATTTATCTATAATATGTATGTATTTATAAATTATATAAGTATGTATATCAGTTGTCTGGTTACCATAACACAAGCTCTGATTAGCTTGGGATCAGATAGCCGTGTGTGAGTTGTCCCAAGATATTTATTTTATTTTATTTATTTTTCATTCAGGTCGATAAAAAAGGGTAAGAAACATCATTCTCTTAAAAAACAATCCTATTTAGTGAGCCCGAGTGGCTGTGGAGCAGAACTAGCATTTAGCCAAGCATTTTTGTCCGTGATATAATCATCTAACTTATAATAATGCTTGATTAGATAGTGTGCGTTTTATGCATGGTTTAAATTTTCTCTCATTTAGTTGGAGAATATCAAGACGTATTTTATTATAGCATTTTACACAGTATCCCAAAAAGAAGTGTTTACTTAGTGGGAAAAACCACTAAGTTAATGGCAACACTATGCCGGGCACAGGGCGAGGGAGGGAGGGTGTGAAATCGAATATTTGACAGTTGCTAGTTGCGGCAACTAGCAACTAAAAAAGTTGCTAGTTGCCGCAACTGAAAACTGTTGACGATTGTCGCAACTCGCAACTTGAGTTGCTCTGTGTGCGCAGTCCAATTGAATTACATGTAAACAGCGAGTTGCCAGAAAGTTGCCAGTTGCCAGTTGCTGCAAAAGTTGCTCCGTGTGCAAAGCGCCTTAAATCTGACTATCTGACCGAGTCCTTGACGATTCAGAAGTTAAAGATTTATTTGAAAATAATGCTTTGACTTAAAATAAATAAATGAAAACCGACAAAGTACAGAATATAAAATAATACAGTACGTTCTCATATTTTTATAAAAAGAATTCCAGTATCGTTAATCGAACAATTCAATTAGTGTATGATAAAGTATTTAAATGAACGAACAGCCACGTAATTGCAGAGAGAACCTATTTGTATGCATAACGGAAAGTTCTTTCAATCTTGATAGACTAAAATACTGCGAGTATTGGGAATTTCGAATTTATTTGGCAGATGGGTAGCAATTCAACGATCACAATAAAATTTATTCACAAAAGCGCCCTTTTTCAATAAAGGCTCGCAAACATTTGGAGTGCTGTGAAAGGCATAATTGGCAAATGTGCGAGTGTGTGCTTTAGTTTTGGTGTGTTTGTTTTCTCATGGTCTATGTTACTTTTAACTATTTCAAGTAACGTTGTTTTCTACGGATTTAATGGATGGAGTTCGTTGTTCTTTCGAGGTATTTTGTCATAGAGAATACCAATATTATGGTAAATAATACAAATACCAGTAGCAGTTCATTAATTAATATCTATCACTTAAATTATTTCATTAATCATTTTAGACAAATTACATTTATAATACCTTTTGAAATCCACAATTCGTGGGTACAAAACGGAATATCCAATTAAGTATCTATCCTTGCCGAAGGGATGCCGAAGTTTTGTGTGAAATTACATTTGTGCCTTCAAAGTTGTATTAAACGTACATTTTCTCCAGTAAGTCCTGGCTTCGGGCACTTTGCAACTGTCCAAGTACCTCTGTACCCCACTTAATGCTACTTGTTCACAGTTTAAGGTTTTATCTCGAGATACACGCGTTTCTGGTAAAATCAAAATTCACGTTGTGTTATGATTGTGTTCATATGTTACTATGGTTCATTATAAGAGCATCCTTGAGTAGCGGTAACATTTATAGAGCACTGTGTGTCATAGTAGTCCCTTTGTTCCCAACTTTGCAATTTGCTATCTTTTCATCAGTTTTATCATTTAGTTCATATTGACACTTATGGAGACACTATATGACAGTAGGTATCTTTTATATGATGAATGTTCCTAAATCAGGTAGGGTTATGGAAATTCCCTATAATTTATAATTTTTTTATCGTATTTGTCTGTACTAAAAACATCACATCGTCGCTAAAATTCGAATCAAACGCAATTTGCGTTCATCTAATCCCTACCTCATTAAAAGTAAAATCTAAGTTGGAAAGGTTTCCAATTCCCTGTTGAGCATTCGAAGTTTATTCGAGTTAGTTTAGGTAGCTAACGGTTCGTCTGTATATTATCGAATGTCAAAAACTTTTGTATCTCTTGAATATTTGATGGAACAAAAGCAGTAGTGTTTCTATATTTGTCGTAGTGTGGGTTAATCATTCTTGTTTCGTATATAACGTTAATTACATATTTCATATAAACTTTCAAAGGTATAAAATAATAATAATGTAACGTAATGTATGTGTAATTTGGCATATAGTTTCAAACAAAAGAGGGAAAAGAATGCTGCCTTGTGGCACGCTTTATTTTATTGTCATAACATCGTTCTTTAGCATCGTATCGCCTTGCTTTCAAAACCTATTGCTGATCAGAATGTGTTTTTAAAAGAGTAGGTATTAGCCGTAATTTTTATTCAAACTCTTTACTTTATCGAAAAGCAGATGTACGTTATGATGAACTGAATCGAAAGCCTTCTTGAAGTTTATCAGACAATTTATTTTGTTTTAAATGAAACATTAAGTTGCTCTACTAATTTGAACCAATTCTTAAATATGTTATAGTTAAGTATCGAACTAGAGGGGTTCATAGCATACTTTAACCACTGGACTATAACTGAGAATATTAAAGTTAACTGTAATTGTCGGTCGTGTAGCTTCATCCGTGACATCGTAAAACGTTAGTGGTGGTATCAATTTGACTCTTCGCGCCTTAACTGGGCTACATGGACCGCATCGTTCCTCTGGGAACTGTTAGGTAGAAAGACTAAAGTTAACTAGCTCATAAGTAGCGGCAGTAACTTTGACTAAGTAGCCTTGACTTTTAGCAGAAGATTGACTAAAAGCATACAGTATAATAGAACAAGCTCAAAATAGAATTTTAATATTTATATAATTAAGCTTAACTAACCTTAACTATCGGCTCGTTTTAGTAGAACTCTACTGAAACGAGTCGACCTTCAGATAATTGAACTACTCTCAAAATTCTCAAACTCTCAAAAAATCTAGCAATAACAGTAAATCGAACATTCAAAACGTATGCTCTGAATAGATTTAAAATTAACTTTGGTTAAAAATCAAATAACATAACAACATTTTTTTTTAATAATAGAAATTTTGATTTGTTTTTGTTCAAATGCAGCAAAATTATAGAAACGGTATGAAAATAAATAACAATGTAACAGCTGGTATATAAATACTAACAACAGCGCCTAAATGCCGTTACTCAACGGCGATGCCAAAAATGTAAATGGGCATTATTTCATAGCTCGTTTTACGTTTAATAGCTGGCGTTTTTTCACGCAATTTATTGTATTAATAATTTGGGTAATACATCACTTTAAATAATATTCTCGGTTAATTCAGCGGCATATAGAGAAAATGGTCATGGATTACCGATTTTGTTGGGTTTTCTAAGAAAGTGAAATAAAATATTTACTACCTAACAAAAATTCTGATCCCTTAAAGGGTAGCTAGGTTTCCAAAGTACTTTGCCCTGTATGTAGCGGCCTTAGGGTAGTTAAACAAGAGATAGCCAGTAACGTCAAGGTGTTAATGGTCTTTCTTGTGGAGCTGAGGTGGGTTGAAAGAAACACTTTCCACCCGTACACAAAATATGCACCAAGACGTAAAGTGACGAACATCAGCCCGTTGTACAATACAGAACAACATACAATCCGACCGTTTTAAAACGGTTATAGTATGCAATATCATGAGTTTTTCCCCAAACATAAGCATTAAGAAATTGACTGCAAAATCCCTAAATTGTTCAGCATCAGTAATCACCTAAGTTAACGTCATTATCGACTTTATTACAATAAACTCGCGTTGAGCTGGTAATTGCTATGTTAAAAAACTCCGAACATATTACGTGAGTTCGGATGAGAGCTGTAATGGGCTATTTAAAAAGTTTATTGTTTGAGGTACGTGTCGGTAATGACTTGCATGCTTTGCTGGCTCCAATTACTGGCATGTAGCACTCGCAATCTGTAAAGCCCGCGCTTTTTCGGATTTTTTCATTCCACGTTTATTTGTATTCGAATATTCCAGCAGCGAGTAATGTTTTCGTGTGCCTATTTACGTAAATATTACCTCATTTACATAATCCTTATTTTGGTGCCAAGAAAAGATATTGAACGGTACCGCACAAAGAAAGTCGGCATTACTTACTGAAAGCCAAAAAAGAAAAGATATTCCGAGAACCTCATACAGTGAAGACACGAGCATTGATCACCACGGTTGATCAAGGCTGATTGGCGTTTTCATATTTAGATACATTAATTATATGTCCAGGTGTCCTCACAACGTTTTCCTTCACGGATGTCGTTGATGTCCAAAAAAAGTATGAAGATGAAAAACTGTCACTTGCCGAATATCGAAACTGCCACACCATCGAGAGGCCACTGGGTCATCACGACCTTTTCTAGTTTAAATAACCCTTCTGAATTTTCACGTTATGTTGGTACTTGTATTCAATAGTCTTACCACTCCCCGTGTGCTACTTGTCCGTAATACGACCCTTAAGTAGCTTTACAAGCCTTTAAGTGTTCCTCGTTCATGTCGTTCAACTACTTGGCCTTTATTTTTAAACTAGCTTTTACCCGCGATATCGACCGCGTGATTTTTATCACCCGCTTTGGTAGTTACGTCTTTGGTTACTGCTCCGCTCCCGTATATAGCCCATATTACATAGCTTCACGCCTGTAATACCCGAAGGGGTTAGGCAGAGGTGTACCCATTACTACACCCACATTTCGCTAATTATGTTTAAAGCCCCAAGTAATCGGGGGCGAACCCATTGCTATCAACCAGGCATAAATCCAGACTCCGAGGCTGTAACTGAGAAATTCCTGATGGAAAAACCCAATATGCTGATAGTTACAGAGATTAGTGTGTTTAAACTAACAAACAAAAAGTCTTCAGATTTAGTATAAATATCATAGATAAGAGTTTAGATAGTACCTACAAGAGTTTCTCTACGGAACCCAGTTTGCGGCCATATTACATAAGTGCTGAGTACCGTTTCAAGCGATATGTCTAACGACAACATCGCAATATTGTGAAACATTATCATAACCTGTTTCCTTCAATTGATACTTTAGATAAACACGTACGATGTAGCTGGTGTAATCGCAAATGGCCATCGGTATGGGAACACTACATTTTACATTTGGGAACTGGGCGCCTACCGCCATCTCTTATAACAATATTATTTTAATATTACTTTGTAATTTCTGTTGTTGCATTTTCAACTCTCGGCGCTGATCAGAGCGTTGAAAATCCAACAGTGTGGAAGGCAAAGTAATATTATAATAATACTGTTTTAAGAGCTTGTGGTTGGCCCCCAGATAGTGCCTTAGGAGTTAATTCATTCTTTCATACCTCTAATTCAGTGGTTCTTAACTCACTAATTAAGAACCTAGGAGAGGACCAGAGGTCCGCGAATCACTATCCGCGGACCTCTGGTGCTACCTGACCTCTATTTTTATCGACGCTCTATTAAGTGCACCAGAGGTGGTCCTCAATGTCATTATAATATATAATTATTAAATAACATCGTATCTTAGAGGCTAAAAACAATACTCTTGGTTTCAAATAATTTTAGAGCAACCTTACGAATAATGAATATTGCCGCTAAACAGTTGGAGGTCCATGGCAAGGAAAACATTTTGTCAAATGGTCCCTCAACAATAAAATGTTAAGATCCACTGCTCTAACTAGCTTAAATGTAAGAGTTTAGGATTATTCCTATAGGATTGGTCTAGTGGTCACAAAGCGCGACTGCTAAGCATGAAATCTTGGGTTCGATTCCCAGATTGGGCAGTATTATTGGGTTTTTCCATCAGAAATTTCTCAGCCTCGGAGCCTGGATTTGTGCTCCGTTGATCGCAATAGGCTCGCCACCACATAGGACTTGAACATAACTGGCGAAATGTGGGTGTGCTAATGAGTACTCCTCTGCCTAACCATTTGGGCATTACAGGCGTGATGCTATGTTATGTGTTAAAATTCGAACGCAAGCCTTAACAATAGAAAACAACGCTCGTGACCATTATGAAAACATGCCACGTGTTCAAAATAACTGAGCAGAAAAATGTTTTGTTCAAAAACTCATATTGTTTTTTATGAATTCCCGGATTCTCTAATGACAATATGGTCTATTCAACACAATTGAACACTGTGCTTATTGTTTGACTTTATAAGTCAATTAGGTATTTGTGGGTAGTATAAATCCTACCACTCTCAGTAAGACTGTGAACTTGTGAATGGCGACAATCAAAACAAGTGCAATCGACAAATACAAACTCAACTCACGAACGGCAAGAAGGAGTTCAATTTCAAAATATCGTCGTAAGTTGATGTTCTTTTGTTTTGTCATGTAGTTTAATTCATTAGCAAGCGTAGCACTGTGTGTCTGAGCCGGTCTGACTTGGTATATACCAATGCAACTTTAATTAGTGCTAGTGGCGCTTCCAACTTGGTGAAAGCCAGCCACTTGAGTCTGAATATGTTTGAAAATAAGTACACTTCCACAGAAACTTGCACAGAAATGAGTAAATCAATTTCAATTTGAATATTATTCCAATGGTCATAAAACCGTGTTTACTTTGCCAAGTTCGATAAGGGTATTTTAATTTCGTACGGCAGGAAAGGAAACCTCGCTCCAATAGATTGTTTTGTTATTGATTTGTGTTGCCTGTCGTAATTAAGTTTCGTAAGGTGAATGACGATTGAAAGGGAATAAAAGAAATGTGGTAAGTCGGTACGTGAGTTGTTTTCTGCCCTCTCTCGTTAAGGTTGCTTAAGAGAGACAGAATGCGTTTTTGATGAACGTGACCGTCATTCTCCTCCTCCTCCGTCGTCTTACCTCTCAGCTGTTCTTTTCTGCATAATTTCGTTGCGGGATCCAAGACAGTTGAATAATTTCTCCTGGACTCGTCAAGCTTTATTGCGTCCGCACTTTTCTGGTGGATACCACTGATGATTATGGCTTTCTGTTATTGAAGTGATTAAGCATAGTGTAACGCGCGTCATTGAGAAAATTATTAAGACCAAAAAAAATATTCGAATAGATATTTCAATAATAGGTATCTACGTTTCTTTTACTTCGTTTATTTTAATCTCCGAGACTCACAAGACGGAAGAATGGTTCCACAGTCTGTATATTATGCATCATTATTATACAAGTGTACTGCTGTTTAAATTCTGTAGTCCTCTTGTCATTATATTTGAAGCAGGCTTAAAAAAATATATTTATGCCCGGAAAATTGTATTGTATAGCTTTGAGATTTTTTTAGGCGGAAACTGGTATTTACAAATAAAAAATATCCATTCATGCCTAAACTTTTATGCCCTGTACCCTGAAAATCTTATTGTTACAAACTCGCTGTTACCATAACATTTGGACCAGACAACCAAGTTATTTTCAAAAATTCACGAGTCGTTAATCGTCCGTAAAACATTGAAGAGTGCTAAACCAAAATATCTTATCAAGGATAATAATTACGTAATTGACGTAACATCTATTAAACCTTTTACGATACAATGGACAAACCTTTGTACCTACTAACCGTACAAGGCTGTCCAGTTCAATGGTCAAACGGCCGCTCTCAAAGGGAAAATACGGAAAGTCTTATGAAGCTTTATATTATCAAAATACGTAACGTTTTAACATAATATTTTTTTTGTTGCAGAACACAGAACAAAGTGAGGAGGCAGGGGAATTATAAAACAGAAGATATAATAGGTAAGTCTCCCTACTTTCGTGTTAAAAAATTAGTAAAGTGCGTGTTAAAAGCTCATTAGTTGGTTCTGTAGCTGTTTCGGAAATAAATAGGCTCTCCGATAATCTTTGAAGCTAATGCTTTGTTGTGTTGCTCGGTTTACGTTTGACGTAATAATTTTTGATAATTAACGGGAAATGGAGACGCATTTTTTTGGTAATTGTGACTAATTTGTGTGTAATAAGTGGTCGCATTTAGCTATACAAGTACCTAAAAATGAAAATACATTATAACATTATGTAACGAGCACATTAACAGCTAGTTTAAATGACATACTATCATAGGTATCATCATTAACAACAAATGATCGTAGGGAAAATGAAAATTTGTACATTTCGAAATAATGAGAGAGAATTTTGATAATACTCATGATGAATATTCATTAGACTTACATTAAACCCAATTGGATTGGCAGCTGTAGGTATGTATAAATTATATTCTTTTAATCTTAGCTGTCGACAGCGATTTGGTATCTGAAACAAGTTATTCAAGAGAGTATTTGAATACATACTTATTTCAACGTAACGGTAAGATTTTTCAAAATGGAAGCATTTACCATTTTGTCTTATTCTTGTACTGTACCGTGCTTATTGTGTTTTTAAGGAATACTTAACAATGAAGTTGTTTGTAAAGCAAAGCCTACAAGAATCTCGTTGAATATTCTTTGTCATGAAACTTTGTTAGAATCATTTTACTACGATTTAAGATTAATTTTAAAAAGAAGACTGGTAATCAGAAAATTCTCACTGTTTGACATAAGCTTTCAGCCTGTTAGTAGGTAAGACTTAACCCTAAAACACTACATTGTACTTTTGGTTTTTGTGTGCATAAAATGGTTAATTTTATGATAAATTTCTCCAGCTAGTAAATACGCCACAAAAATGAAGAAAATCATTTTGTTGCGGTAAGAAATGATTAAGTATTAATAGAGAAATACCTCCTAATACCTATCTATCATAATAATATTGTATCTTATTGTCCGTCCCAAGGGCACGATATTATATCTGGTAGGAGTTTTCCACTAAGTTGTACGAGCAATCTTTTTGTCTGAAGCTTTTATAGGTACATCGTTACCTTTTATTCCTGAAAGTAGAATTTGTGGAGACTTTTACTTTGGGGTTGAAAGTACACTATAAAAAGCCTTGTGCAATCATTTCCGGACGAAAAGTCCACGTAAGTAATGACCAAACCGTTAAAACAGCGTATTTTTAATTAATACGATAACGAACTCCATTGCAAACGTTCCATATTCGAAAATTTATTTTTCCAATGATACTTACTCGTTTTGGAATTCGAATCGTTATTTATATTCAATATTGGAACAATTATAACCTTGCACAAAATAAATGTATCTTGCTGTATCACGGAAAAATAAAAAAGAAAAGCGTAATTTTTAAAAAGTAAATGGGTACGGATTTAAAATATTCCAACGTGTTGCAAATTTTTAAGTTTCGAATGTACTTATTTTTTGAAAATTCTCATAGAATAAACCCGGTTTTCATAGTAAATAATAGTCTTTTAAACATCGGAATTGTCACTTGTAAGCTACTCATATCTGTGTCAAATACAAAACTCATGGGATTGGTGTGGAAAAATAAAGCTAAAGCACACTACATTTTTTATTTAACTATTTTAATGAGATAGTCTTGCACTTAAAAATACAATATTATATGCAACTGCCTCGTTGGTTCTCGATTCCCAGGTTAGGCAAAGTGGTATTGGGTTGTTTCGTTAGAAATTTCTCAGTATCAGCCTCGGAGCCAGGATTTGTGCCCGGTTGATGGCAATGGGCTCGCCCCCTATTACATGGAACTTAATACATAACTGGCGAAAGGTGGGTGCATTAATGAATACACCTCTGCCTAACCCTTCGGGAATTACAGGCGTGATACAACTTTGAAAAAACCACAACAACACTTTTCACTCCTGATTAAAAGTGAACTTCACAGCACATAGTAATTAAGAATTTCCACCCCTCATTGCCGTGTCAAGTGGAATTGTGCATGCTTTTTCATTGTGCATTAGCGCAGGCATTTTTGTAGTCTATCCCTGCGTACCTAATGGCCGCACAATGGATCAATAGCCGTGTTCTATTGTTACCTTTTCTGTAGAAGATGTACAAATGATCCTTTTTCAGTTCTACCAGCGGACTACGCCGCTGGTAGAACTGAATGGTGCGTTAGGAAAGGCGAACAAATGGTTTTTGTAACTGGCTCATCGTTCTTTTCATAACGAAGGGAAAATGGCTGAAATGTGGAGTTCAATAACGTTTGTTGTGCTGATTGTTAATGGTTATTCAGAATTGAATATTGAGTGCTAAGTGAGGGTTTTAGTTTTGGTACCTAATTGTAATAGCAAAGTAAAGCTTGACTTGATACATTTTTTGCTGTCAGCTACTAATTATTTTTTTGTCAACTAGAAAGAAAAGAAATTGTGTTTCTTTACACAGACCATGTGCACATAAAAATAATTATAAAAAGGCGATAAAAAAAAGAAAGAAACATTGTTGTGCGCCGCACAGCGGTGCCAAACAGGCCCCGTTCAGTAAAAATACCAGATTATTTATGCTTGACGCTAGTTTTCAAATGGATTTTTGTGTGTGACGTATTACGGATGTAAAGCAGTTTTATTATGAGATATAGATAGATAGATAAACCATTTATTTGGTACTACAGTAGTAGTTTAGTTTGTTAACCATTAATCCTGACCACTAAAATAACTTCTTTCAACATAATACCAGCTTTAGAAACCAAAAAATAGAATTTCTTATTCATAGTCTCTGCCGGAAAAAATATTTGGGATAAACGGTAACAATAATACGGTAATCTCTGTGGATATCTCTGTGGGTTTGTTAATAGCCAGTAGGCTGTTTTCCTTTCAGTTTTCCTTGGAAAAGGTTCTTATAAATATAGATAATAAACGAGCATTGATCACTGCGCTTACTCGCGTGATGAGATTTTACAGGTGGAGAAAAACGAGGAAGAATTCCTGTTTGAGCACCTATGCATTGAGCACCAATCAATATTTTAACGTAACCTTTGGTGCTCAATGCATAGGTGCTCAAACGGGAATACTTCCTCATTTTTCTTGACTTCTAAATAAATGACATCTCAGAAAAATAATGCTTTTAACCGCAAAACCTGTGCTTAAAAAGCAGATCCATATAATTATCCCTTAGAAAACCCAACCATACGATACAAAAATCGCAGCCAGATTTGAACGAATTTTCTTTCCACAGCTCAAATCTCGAAGCTAGTTGATCTCAGAGCACAATAACGATGATATTGTTGAAAAATGAGGGGATGTCACCTGTTGCCAAGCGTGACGCCGCGAAAGAACCCTCGTTACCCGATCACTATTGCTATTTGCAACTCAAATGAATATTGATGAGTTGGCTCGTTGTCAACACTCGTTTCGATGAGATTTTACAAGATCTACTCGCGTCGTGAGTCTTCGGAATACTTCGGAGAGTTTCGCTTTGGTCGAATTCGACATTATATTTAATTGGACATCATCGTTTCTTCACAAAGGTCAGGTGCGGAGTACTCGTAACCGGCGTGCTTGTATGACGAGATGTATGAACGTAGATGAAGCGAAAGGAGTATGTAAGGATCGTAGCAAGTGGCGTTCTGTAGTTTCTGTCCTACCCCCATGGGAAAATGGCGTGAGTTTATGTATGTATGTGTATGTGGACATCATATTTAATTGGATATCACTGATATTGGTGAAGGAAAACAATGTGAGGAAACCTGGACTTATTATTTTTATTATGACTAGCCCGTACTGTCCCAATGCTGGGTAAAGGCCTCTCTCAATTTTTTCCATTTTTCGCGACTTTGCGCTACGTCATGCCAACCCGTATCTTCATCTCATATCAGCGATAATCAATATTAAAAAACGTGTCTAAATTATAGGCATTTTTAACATATTGAGATTAGACTGCGATCATTCCTAAAAGCTAGTAGAATTATTTCCTGGCTTTATAGCAATCAGGAAAATAACGAACACCGTTCTATGGCCGTAAAATTTCCCCCAATGGCTGCAATATTTATGATAATGGTGCAATCAATCGCCGTGTTTCCCATTTGCATGTTCGAACAAGCGTACACGTTGTTAACAAGATATAAATTACCCATACATAGATTCATGGACAGATTGGACACGTAACATATCTGTAAACACTGATGGAATTGAATGGACATAGAGCAGCGCATAGTTTGAATTATTGCTTGACAGCTTTTGCCCGCGACGTCGTCTGCGTTACCATCGGTTATTGCGAATAAAAACCAGCCTATGTCCTTTTTTGGGGTTAAAAATTACCCCGTACCAAATTTCATCAAAATCGGTTCAGTAGTTTATTCGTGAAAGCGTAACCGACGGACAGACGGACAGTGTTACTTTCGCATTTATAATATTAGTAAGAATGTCGCATGAAACTAAAGTACAGTTACGGATCCGTTCGCAGCATAGTATTGTCTTAAAGTTAAGTAATAAAAGTAAAGTAAAATGTAGGCACACAAATATAGGTAAAATACTTTTTTTCTTTTAAGAATTCAGTTATTTTACGTGTTTGTGTGCTAAATATTCATAGTTAAGCCCTTTTTTGTTTTGTATGCCATATTAAGCGGCCACTTAAAAGTTATTATATAAGGCATGTACTCGTATGTACTTACTTACATGTGTAGTATACACACCTTGACGAACAATGTGTTGGGTTCTGGCGTTATCACACAATTTACAAGTAATTAGGTCAAAGATAATGATGCTTGGTGATAATGAGAGCCAGGGATACTAGGGATATAGGGGTGGAAATATTAGATGCCGACAAACAATTATTATGTCCATTTTAAAGTATTCTTTATGAATGGAAAACATAACATAACATCACACCTGTAATACTCGAAGGGTTAGGCAGAGGTATACCCGTAAAACATTTCGCTAGTTATGTTTAAGTCCTTTAGACTCCGTGGCTGCTACTGAGAAGTTTCTGATGGAAAAATAACAACACTTTGACCGACCTGGAAATCGAACCCAAACCCTTATGCTCAGCAGTCCTGCTTTGCGACCGTTAGACCAACGAGGCAGTAAAATAAACTTACAAAATGATTATACCAGCTTATTATTGTCTTACACGTAGGGCAAAGGCTTCTTTTCATACAGAAAGCACAGTATGTACTTTCTCAGTTTACTTGAATATCACTGACATCGGTAAAGGAAAACACCGTGAGGAGATCTGGACTAACAAGAAATGCAAGTCTGAAATCGCCAATCCACCTCGAGCAAGTATGGTTCTCTGCATGAGAAGAGGCCTTTTCCCTGCAGTGGGACAATAAAAGACTGATATTATTATTTTAAGGGAGTGCTATTTTCCCAAGTGCGTTCCACAAGCATCTTCCTTTTACATTTCCATTAAAAACGTTTTGAAATAAAACATCTGTTTAGCATAAAACGACGGGAACTGATGGCTTCCCATCTTATTACAGACATTACGAGCTATTTTACATTTCACTCGTGAAATATGAAATGTTGGTACATTTCCCTCGTTGTATTGTCAAATTGACGCCTCGCTTACCGGACACAAAATGATAATGAACAGTGCGGCTTATGTTAATACCGTTAATGTCGTATTTTAATTGCGTTCCTGTGTTGCCGGAAATATGGATAGAGAGGCGGAGGGCTTTATGGCGCTTTGGAAAGTGACTTAATTTTGGTTAATGTGTTTTGGAAGGACAAGTTAAGTATAGCTGCCTCGTTGGTCTAGTGGTGGTAAACCGTGACTGCACTGTTAAGAATGAGCTCTTGGGTTTGATTCCCAGGTCGGGCAAAGTGTTATTGGGCTTTTCCACCAGGATTTTTTCAGTAGCAGCCTCGGAGTCAGGATTTGTGCCTGGTTGATGGCAATAGATTCGCCTCCTAATGCATGGGACTTAAAAATAACTGGCGATATGTAGGTGTACTAATGTGTACACCTCTGCTTAGCCCTTCGGGGATTAGAGACAGGATGTTATGTTATAGCCATGTAAAAATTACTTAAATCCGGGAGCTCATTCTTTAAATCATTGAGTAACTTCAACTTCAACCATAATATTAATCATTCAGAATACATGACAAACATAAAACCTAAAACTTCAGCTGAATAAAATTTTCACCCCGCATAGAGTTGCCAAGAAATATGGACACAGAAAAAAAGCTGTCATCCATTTAATGCAGCCGTTCATTGTCAGCAGCAGAGCATTTGCAGTTGTTCCGAGATCTTTACAGCAAAGTTTACCTGTTGCGCTTGGCTGTCTACAATACCCAGTGACATTCACAACAAAAGACGACACTGAGACGTGCTTTTAGTTTTTTTATCTCCATTTTAGAGCTGCACAGATAGTTATGACCTTTATTGGAGCGTTATTCTCTGTCTGCTCTATTTCTTTGGTATTGTCGCATATAAAGTAAGTTATTTGTTTTTTTAATAAATAGAAACGAGTATAGTCTATTATTTTCCCATTGTCGGGCCTCTTCTCCGACAGACAAGGTCTAGGCGCTCAAGCTAAAGCTCAAGGCGAATTGGCGATTGGGCGTTTGGGGCTTTCCTGAAAACATTTAAACCAGTAATACCATCTTCAGGAATATAAAAAAATTAAAATAAAGATTAGAATTCAGTACATTAAAAAATTTCAAAATTTTCCTGTTTCGGCTGAAATATTTCTTATAATAATTATTATGAATGTTAAGTTGTTTATTTCAAGTCGTTTTGTTTTCCTGAATATTCAAATGTAAAGGTCACTATCCATTAAAACAGCATGGCTCCCACACAGCAAATAATTTTCCATTCAAGTTAGAGCTTTTTATAATGACAAAATAAAAAGGTGACAGCTCACGGGCGGCGCGCTGGCAGTTAATGGTTGGATTTTTGAGGCGATATTGGCTGGGACATTACTGTGTTGGAGCGGTCCTGATGTAATGAGCTATTATCATTACACGTGTAGACGAAATTTAAGGTAAAATTGGGGTAAAACTCGGGTTCGAAATTTAAGGACAACATAAAGAATATGCGCAAACCCGAGTCTCAGAAAAAATTGTTCTCAGAGTCCAACTAGTGATTCAAACAAGTTACTCCAAAAACAATTTCTACGCGAGACAAAACTGTTTCAATTGCGACAAACAAAGGACTTTCGACTCCGGTGTGTGCACTGCCTTAATTCATTGACAAAAGCGACGAAATTGCTAGCTTCCTCTAGTGCCTCATTTTCGAAGCGAAGCCCTGCTTTTCGTTGCCTGCATCACCGAACACAAGGCACGTAATTACGTCAGCATTAGGTACTAAATATTCAAATGCTCTCAAGCGGAAGCGCGGCTAATGGAATTTCAGATTACGTACATGTAGAGATTCGATTTATCCACCACCTGTGGTGACATCTTGACTCCTAAATTATAATCATTATAATCTGTGGTCTTGTTAACGTATTAGGTTATCTCAACATGGCTGTCGAGTTTGTGGTATATGTGTATTGTATTGTAGCGTGTTAGGCCAGCGGCTAACGAGTTTAATTATAGCCGCCAGTTGTACATCCCTATTAACGTAATTACCTATTAGGAGGTGCTAGTGATGATTAATTAATTTTAGGTTCTAGAGAAAATACGCTGTATTTTTTGTACCTTTTTGTGGACAGACCATCCGTCAGGAGATTTATTTTATATTCTCTGTTATGTTTTTTGCTTCTACTACTTTGCGTTGAAATTATATTAGAAGATTTTTCGGGCTAATGAAAACGTCCCTACTTAAAATTGTATAGTAATAAAATGATTGGGTAGCAAAATTAAAGCAGTCTCTGAAACATTAATTGCCTAAATACGGCCGAATCTCATTCCTTAACATTAATTATTCCTAAAAAGGATTCTGGAATGCCATTTAAGTTAACTGCCAACGTTTATTTAATACCGATCTTACGTTCAAATGTGACACGGATAAACTCAAAACATTGGTATCGATGGAACAGGGAAACAATGAAGTTCGTTACAAAATTCATACGATTGTCAAAGTTTTGTATGGAAAGCGCAGTAAGGTACATGGACGTAGCGCTGTTTACCTATATAGGTGCAGGTAGTGTGGGGTTTAGCGCGGAAACTTTGCCTTTACTGTGGACAAACAGTGTGAAGCGTGTGCTAGCTTGCGGTAGCCACCCACGGGAGAAACGGTGACAGGAAAGAAACTTATTCAATACGTAATGTGATCGAGATGATTGAATACTTAGTTTTTACTATGAGCTGGAATGTTTCGTGTAGGTTTTACAAATAAATTTTGTTAATTACCTCGTATGTTTTGAAGGTAGGTTAATGTATATCACGACCTAACTTTCTTCTTGAAAACTCAATTACGTGGGGTAGTTTTGCTAACATAAACTGTACCTAAAACCGGCGTAGGTCTCGGTTTCGTTTACATTCTGCTTTCAATGATAATAGCCTATAATTTTAGAAACAACTTTCAAGATATCTGAAGGCTATTTAGAAAATTGCCTGTTTCGTTTTGTGTGTTTCACAAGAAATGAAAGTTGGTATTTACATGTTTCAAGTCACCACTAACGCAGACTAGACAGGCATAAAAAAAGTAATAACAATTTTACATTTCGCGAAATTGAGTTTCGCGTAACGTGAAAATGAGTCATAAAACTTAATATATTTTACAGCTTCGGTCTGTGATTCTAAAAGGGTACTTTTATGCAGTGAGATTTTCAGACATTCATCATTTTTCAAATTTGAAACAGATTCAAACAACAAAAATTTCGTGGTGATTTTCGCAAAAAAATAATAAACAGATTAAAACTACAAAAGCTTCGAGGTGATTTTCGCAAAAAAAAAACGTAAAAGAAAATCTCCTCCTATTACATGGGACTTATAACTGGCGAAATGTTGTTGTAGTAATGGGTACACCTTTGCCTAACCCTTCGGGGATTACCGGCGTGATATTATGTTATGTAAAGTAATTTTTGTTGACTTGTGGAAAGCTGTCTCATTTAGGTGCAATATTTTCATGATCGTAAATGTAATAATAATATTTTATGATCTTTTTAATAACCTTTTTTTCTTTCAATAGCGACATAATACTGACTGACGACTAAGCTGACCTTAATTTAGGTTAAGTGTGATAAAATGTTAATTACAAACACTCATCGCAGTAATTAATTTTCAACCTAGGGCACACCGACTGTTGTAGGACGGTTAAAGTTATACCGTAGATCATTCTATAGGTATTATGAGAAAAACAACAGATATACTTATTTTTAAATTCGTTACAATAGGATATTCTGTACCTCGGTAGGTAAAATGAATATTGAATAGGTACCATCCTTATATTTTAAATGCGAAAGTAACTCTGTCTGTCTTTTTGTTACGCTTTTACGACTAAACTACCTAACCGATTTCGATGAAATTCGGTATGGTATACTTTTGAATCCTAAGAAAGGACCCTTTTTTTAATGACCCTGATAGAACGGTGTTGCTTTCTATTAATGAAATATTTTTTTAAATCGAATTAGTAATTTTAGAGTTTACCTCTAACACATAAACAAACTGTAACCAACCAACCTTAGTAACTAGAGATTATAATGGCTTGAGCACAACATCTAGATCTAGGTACATAAGGAACTAAAATGATCACCAAGTCTAAGTAATAAAATTCCATATTAAAACAGTCTTGCTCCTACATTTTAGGATAGTGCCGAGTATGCACAGGTTGTAATGAAGGCGACCGGCTAATGTTAGAATACTGTCCTGTGTGCACACGTTTAAACTAGAGCTTGGAAGTACCTTGGCAAAACATACTTTAGTCAAGTAAATACTATATATTACCGTGTATACTTGCCTTAAATTTTATACCACATTGGGTGTACTCAATGTCGTGATGGCCTAGTGGTTAAGGCGCCCGCCTCTCTTGCATGAGGGTGTGGGTTCGAATCCGGGCAAGTACCAATGTGACATTTTCAATTCATATGTACTTTCTAAAGTTTATCTTAGACATTACTGACATTCCGTGCCTCGGAAAGCACGTTAAGCCGTTGGTCCCGGCTGTCATTCGCGGATCTTTGACAGTCGTTACGAATCGTCAGAAGCTTGAGAGTCTGACAACCAGTCTTACCTAGGGGTATCGTGTTACCCAGTTACTGGGTAGTGGAGGTCAGATAGGCAGTCGCTCCATGTAAAATACTGGTACTCAGCTGCATCCGGTGAGACTGGAAGCCGACCCCAACATAGTTGGGAAAAGGCTAGGCAGATGATGATTGGGTGTACTCAATTCTGCTAAAATATGCCAACCTGCATGAAATAGGACTTGAATTGGCAGATAGCTGAGGTTATAAGGAATAAGTTAGGTTACTTAAAAAAAAAAAATAGCAATAGGCTCGCCCTAGGGGGCGAGTCTATTGCTATTATTTTTTTTAAAGTTCAAAGTTTTTTAAACATTTCGCCAGTTATGTTACTAATGGGTACACCTCTGCTTAACCCTTCGGAGATTACAGGCGTGATGTTATGTATGTTTAAAAAAAAACACTGTGGTTCCGTGCAAAACTATCAAAACCGACTTAAGCCATCCCTACTTATATTATCAATGCGATAATAACTCTGTTATGCTTTCAGACTAAGCCACTGAACCGATTTTGATGAAATTTGGTACAGGGTAAGTTTGAAACCTAAGGAACGACACAGATTATCCCGTGATTATCTTTGCGCCCGCAATAACCGTCATTTTTGCAGACGAAGTCACGGGCAAAAGCTAGTTTCAAATAAACGATAATATAGTGATAAAGATACAAGATCCATAGGTAAACCTATCTCGTAACGCCGTCTAAATATTTATTCATCGAAAATATTGCTGAGGCATCGAACACGGGAATAGAGCCAGCCGAAGCCATACGGTCTTCCTAACGGGTTAAATTTCCCGCCCCGGATTTCGCAAGGTTCCGAGTAAAATGCCACGTCAGACAGCTGAGCTAGATAATGCTTGGAGTATAAAATTTATCCCAGGATTTTTTACACCTCTATTTTAGTTGAGTCCTCTATCTAAAGATAATATCTGATGATTTGTTTACTATTCAACGGTGAATTGAATATAGCGTAAATCTTTCATTTTATAATTACACGTGTACTTTTGGTTTTTTTGTAGACTAGCTTATATCCGCGAGTTATTCTATTTAGTTAGTCTACTTTTAGCGTGGTACTCTAAATCATTTTCTTAAATAAAAATAACCTTAGTTTCTCATTATAACATCAGTTATCTGCCAGTAAAAGTTAAGTCGAAATCGATCTAGCCGCTTTAGAGATTAGCCGGAACAGACAAACAGACAAGCAGACTGAAATTGGTTTTTTCTTGTTAGTACTTTGAATCTGTTATTTTGACAAAAATAAAAATTGCTTAAAAAGTACTTTCACGCCTTTTACCAACAATATATATATTTTATTTTTATTTCGACCAAACGTATAAAATTACCTGTTATTATTAAATCTTCTAGTGTAATTAAATGTTTAATTAGGTATTCCGTTTCGTCCGAATTATCAACAGAAGACATTTTGCAGCCATTTTAAATTTTAATCTATGGTAATTACGTAGAACATGGCGTTTAAGGGTGGCTTTATGGAAAATTGGTTTCAGGTGTGGCGGCGAGGTTGCTTTTTATGGCGCCAACTCAATTATGATACTTGAGCCACCATAGCTACCTACGCTATATACCTAACGGGTGTAGAAAGACGATTAAAGCTCTGTCCACACTAGTGCGCTTTCTCGTTCATCTTGCCTTTTCGTCTGACGCATGCATGAAGCGCAATAATGCATGCAATAAGGCATGCGCTAACATAACATAAACATTAACATCACGCTTGTAATCCCCGAAGGGTTAGGCAGAGGTGTACCCATTAGTATACCCACATTTCGCCAGTTATGTTTTTAGTCCCATGTAATAGGGGGCGAGCCTATTGCCATCAACCGGGCACAAATCCTGACTCCGAGGCTGCTACTGAGAAATTCCTGTTGGAAAAACCCAATAACACCTTGCCCGACCTGGGAATCGAACCCAAGACCTCATGCACAACAGTCGCGCTTGCGACCACTAGACCAACGAGGCAGTCGATGTCGATGTCCATGCGCTAACACTAGTTCAAAATAGACGATAAGCTGCAGCAATCAATATTGCATGGGCTCGATGCGAGATGTATTGAAAGTTGAAGACGCAAGACGAACGTATTAGCGCACTGGTGTGGACATAGGTTATTGTAGCCATAATTTACATGTTCTTTCTGCCATTGCGATATTTTTTTGTTTTACACCATTCCTGGGAACCTTCTGTTTGTTAGGGAGGTCTTAAAGGTCAAAGTTCAAACTTTTTTATACGTTTTTTTTTACGAAAACTAGTTATAAATGCCATGCCTGCCAGGTTAACTCTTCACCACCTTTGGTTGACTGGTACGAAATGCCTTAGGCATTAAGTACGCCTTTGTACTTTTATTATTGCATAAAGTTTAAATAAATTTTTTAAATAAATTTTAAATACGGCTACAGCCCCTGTACAGTACTGTAAGCGACCGAAAGTACAATCTTTTGTGTGTGTTATATTGCGCACTAACATAGAGAGATTTTCACGCAAAAAAGTCGTGTTCCAGCAAACATTTTTGCTCATAGTTTTTAGTTTGATGGGTTGTAAGTATGCGTAGCTAACGGCTATGTGAGGTCTCCTTTACACCCTGTATTTTTTAATGCAGGGTTCACCAAATGCCGGTCCGCGGTCCGTAACTGAACCGCCAACATATATTGTGTGGACCTTAAAAAAACAGTAAACTCCATACCTCAAACTATTATTTAAATATGTCAGAATATACGTGAATAAAAAAAATCTTGTGACATTACAGTTTAGCCCAGTTTTCATAAGTAAAAAAATATATTATGTATTTTATTTGTTATCACCAAGTGGACCGCGACAGTCTCAGAATTTTAAAATACGGGCCTCCAATAAAACTAATTGGTGACTCCCGTTCTAATTTAAACTTAGTGCAGCGCAAACTTCTAACTTAGTCTTAGTTTTAAAATTATGATAGTAGTTATCCTGATAGTAAAGTACTAACATAATTTCTAACTTAGCGATATCTTTATCCAATAGATTAAATAAGAAAAGTTAGACGGCAATAACTCGGAAAATTTTATCGTTTCATGTCATAAAACATTCTAACAACAATTTATGAAATAACTGCAGAGAAATCGTGTAAAAACGTATAACCCTCAATGTTAATATTGCGGAGCAGAACGCTTGGATACGAATAGGGTCAAAAAGGAGTTTTACTGAGCGTGCCAAAGTGCCTGGCCAGGTAAAGTACTTTTGTAGCGACCTTTACTCAACAGTCGTCTTAAATAATTATTATATTTTTTATGGAATTCTTTATCAAAATACCGCATACATAATAAAATTAATGCATTAGGCTTAATTGAATATTCCTACTAGTTTAAAGTTAAAATAGATAAGATAAGGGTCTGTTTCACTACCTTCGAATAAATTCAAATAAACTTGGCAGATCATTTCATACGAATCAAGTTCCAATTTTGAATTTTGTGTAAATAGTGTCTATCCAGAGGTGGGAATCAAACCTTAAATCTGATTGCGTTTTATCGCAGCACCAAAACCAACACAGTAAATAATTTTCTTTCGAAAACAGGACTTTAAATCGTGTGCGTTACAGTAACTTTTATAAAAACTAGATAAAAACGTAACGGTCGTTGCCGACTCTGAGCGAAAATGTGCGATAGCCATAAAATGACTAAAAACCTACTCTCGAACAGACAAAAGCTTCACTACATTTAAATCAAGTGACTAACATTAGATTGTACTTAACGTCATGTTTTCCTAAGGACCCCTAATAATATGGTCGTGTTATTCTTGGTGAGAATTACATCGACTCATATTGACTTTAAAGACTTGGAATAACAATGGACGAGACTAGATTTCCCCTGAAGCAAACTGTGCACATACATATAAGCAAGACGTACCGTACTGCGTAAAATTATGTTTGAATTAGAATTCATTTATTCATTTTGAATAAGTATTTGATATAAGAACATGTTGTATAAAAATGTTTTACTACGCTAACCTGACGAAAAGCATATAGAAATATGTAGTTTATGTAACGTACATCTGATGTCATAGGTGCTCAAAAGGGAATACTTCTTCATCCTTTTTTTTTTAATTTATTGGCTCACCTACAATTGTTACACTTAGACATTCAAGTTACAATGATTTAGACGAAGGGCTGATTTTTGAATAGTCTGATAACTTTCATCTGAAGAATAAATATTAAATTTGACAGTGTGACAAATTTTTTATACAAAATCTGTCAAACCGCCATTTTATTCCTCCACATAACATCACGCCTGTAATCCCCTAAGGGTTAGGCAGAGGTGTACCCATTCGTACACCCACATTTCGCCAGTTATGTTTTTTTAGTCCCATGTAATAGGGGGCGAGCCTATTGCCAAAAACCGGGCACAAATCCAGACTCCGAGGCTGCTACTGAGAAATTCCTGATGGAAAAACCCAATGACACTTTGCCCGACCTGGGAATCGAACCCAAGACCTCATGCACAGCTGTCGCGCTTGCGTCCACTAGACCAACGAGGCAGTCGAGTTTTTTTTTATTCCTCAGTTAAGAGTTATCTGACGATTAAATAAAAAAAAAATGGCCTTTAGTGTGTGTACCTGCAATAATAAGCGGCAAAAACAAAGAGCAAAATAAAATTATTCTAAAAAAACGTTTCAAATAGTACAGGCATACAATGAATCAATTGTAAGTTGCAATTTTAAGAGATATTGTTTATATTTTTTTTATATTTTCTACGACTACATTATGAGCCAGGCATATATTCTTTTATTGATAAAATGATTTTCAGGTAGGTATAGTAAAGTTCACGTTTTGTTTCATTTGTTTGGTCATAAAAACAATTTTAAACAAAGATATCACTGTTTTTAGTACTAAATTTTTTGCGTGACATCATGTAAGGTGAGGAGACATCTACAATTTAAATCTTTACGTACAAGTATGTTTAGGACTTAAAGCCAATACTCACGAACAGTTTGTCCAAGCAGTGCTTTGAAACTTAAGAACTGTTATGCTACCGTTGAGGTTTCTGCATCTTAGATCTGGTCTCAAAGCGAATATATTAATATTCTACGCGGACACCTAGAATGAATTTATGCAATCTGGAGCTGTCTAAATGTGCCTTAATATTCTGGCTACCTCTAGGAATGCTTGAATGCAATTCAAGACTATTCAAATGAGAGACATTATATCAAAGTTGCATGATTCATAGGATGCTCAGAATGTAGCTTAAGATTTTGTTCATTTTATAGCTTTTAGAATTATGTCTTTGATGTGTATGCGCAGTTATCTTTCGCACATCTACATCAGAATTTATAGATTACTAGCGACTTCCGCGACTTCATCAGCGTGAATTTTATAATGGAGCTCATTTTTTTTTCTATAATACTATCCGTATTTCAGAATACACCTATTTCAAAGAACAGAATCGCTCTGTTGCGTATATAGTAGGCAGTGTATCACTAGCGGCTAGATAGCTAGTTTGAATTCGAAAATCAAATCTTAAAAAAAAAGAAAAAAACCTTAATTATTTTCTTTTTGAATCGTGTTGAGAATCATTAATTATTTTTATTTGCTTGAATTTGACACGGATGCAACTGCAAACTGTATATCAATATCTTTATAACGGAAAAATGAACGTAAGCGAAATTCAATACCCAATGAAACAGAGGCGAAGAGCTAGATGTAGTGCCTAGAAGCCTGTGGTTCCAGTTTCAATTAGTTAATTTGTAGCAATTTAGTTATTAAACCTTAAGATAGGTGCTCAAAGGGAGATAATTAGATTTCATAACAATGCTCGACGAACAATAAACGATATTCTATTCTACATTGAAAGTGTCCCCCTAGAGTTGAAGGAAATTGATTGTGTGTCGCGTTGTTCTAATTCTAAAAATAATTGATTTTGTTTTTCATACTGTTAAAACAACATAACAGCGGATGGTATGAAAAAAATATCTATATGTCTAGCCTATTACAGGATGGAATAAAAATGAGTCATTGTTTTGAACTGTTAAAGGAGAACATAAATTTTTGGAACCTATCAATAATATGCATACCTAATTAAGCTAGGTTACCATTTTTATGGTGTGGTATGTCGATATCCTTGCGCGTCTAATCTACGCATTTTCTATTGACAGATTCACATTATTCTCAATTTTTAGGTCTAAGTCTCTAAGACGTTAGACATCTCAATTATGTGTCCCAGGCTTAAAAATCTATAGCTTCCAGGCTTCGATTGATGCGTCTTTGCTTTGCTTACTGCTCCGCTTCCGAGGGCCGCATCGTGACGTCATATAATAGCCTTTACTATTCCTCATGAATCTATCAAAAAAAGTTTCGACAAGTAGTTCCATAGAATAACGCATAAACAAACAAACAGTAAGAATTTTTATTATATTAGTATCCTACCAATATCAATACCTACAAAGCCTCTTATCAGTACCCATTAATATTATCAGATGATTGACGTTATCTCGATACACGTATCTACTGTTCATTGTTAATTACTGCAAGAGTTCATCGCTCCTCGTAATTGGTGTTTCATGGATCAAACGATCGCTCGTTTATTCATATCGACAACTGAACTATTGAGTATGAAATTCGTTCGAGTAATAGTTATAAATGGAATTAAAGGTTGGGAATTATTTTTGTTCGTTTTACTCTGTGATGTGTAATAAAAAATCTTGAAAATGCAAATGTTTCTTCATTATTTGTGTTAATGTCGATTTTATACATAAATACAAAATAATATTCAATTACAATACACTTACAATTCATTTCAATTAACATTATATTATTATGTTTAAATTACATTAATTTTAAATTAAATGTAAATTGAAATGAATGTAATTGTAAATTTAATTTGCATACCGTTATAACGGTCAGACATGTAGGTGCTCGTAGCACTATGCAAATATGAACAACTCAGAATATACACTACGTATGTGGCTGGCTAATTAATATAGTATATTATATTGTAATAAGTTCATTATTGTCATGATCTACTGCAGTAGTCTTCTATACATATAAAATACTTTATCCTGATTGAATGACTGACTGACTAATGGATCATAGGGACCTGAAACTTGGAGAGTGTTCTTTGTATTATGTAGGCATCCGATAAGAATTTTCTGAAATTATAATAAACAATTTTAGATCGCCAATAACCGACACGCGAACGAAGTCAGGGCAGAAGCTAGTCTGAATAAACACGTTAGAGCCTTATGTGAGTAGTATTTTAGTTTTGTGTGTCTTAGAATTTCGCTTTCAACAAAACCGTCACATAAAAAACGAAAAAGGACTGTGATTCCTAGTTCAAAAATAGAATACTATTCGCTCTTTATTTCCTTTGAGGTGATAATTTCATTAGTTTGAGCAGATCTTTTCTTAGTCTCAGCGGTTCAAGCACGTACGCAAGCCTGAAGCCACCAGAAGAAATATCGTGTCAATGAAGTTACTACCCGTACGTTTGTGTTCGTCTATAATAGTAAAAGAGGAATGAAAGTTACATAAAAGTGGGTATATGAGTCTAGAAATAGACAATCATATTATTTGGAAATGACTTTGTTATAGACTAGAAGGTCTAATATTCTCTGAGTTATGTAAATAAGACCGATCTTAAAATTGGAAATTATCGTTTCGGTCACAACGCCTATATATCACCATATTTTTTGATTCAGTTGATTAAAAATTCATCAACTTATGCATAATGTGTTTATGTTTGCTTAACTCAACAAAATGTATGAATGACTTGATTTTTGCCGAAATTTCAGAGTGGGTCACATAGTAAAAGTTATAAATGAAACAGGCAGGAGTACAACGATCCCTTTTTAGGTTTCTGGTAAAGCTAAAGGTTGTATAAACTATACCTACCTAGGTGTATCTATAAAGTCCTTTTTAAGTCCTTTCCCATCTCAGTTTATACTGAATGTCCTAATGACAGCTAATTTAGCGTTACGCAACTAGAATGTCTGCACCCCCTTTGAATACCAACACACAAATATTTATATTCTATGTGACACCAACCAGAGAGAATCAAAAATTTTATCACGTAAAAAGAAATTGATTACGTACGTCCATGTTGGTTTATGGTTTGATGGGTAAAGCGGTCAAGATACGGCCGGCTTTCTGCGGTTGTTATGTTATAAATTAGCGACCCGCCCCTTGTTCCGCACGAGTGCAAACTACTGATGTGGGGGACATGTCAAAACATTGGCATTTCTGTGCTGTGTTTTAGTCAAATAGTAATATCAGGAGTAAAAACATGTTTAACAAAGGCGAAATTTACGTGTGAAATATTCTGTACCTGTGCAGGGACTATATTTTGTCTCTGCATCACCTTAAAGTAGACTGGTAGAAAATGCCCAAAGCATTAAGTCCGCTTGTGTACCAATGTATTTTTTACATGTGCATAAAGTTTAAATACAATAGGTGTCTGTTCTTGTATTTTTTTTGTTATTCATCATTTTTCTGTAGGTAGGTTCCATACTGAGAGCCTTTTGGTAAAGGAGATATTGAAGTTTGAAATATTTTAGTAAAATAAATATTAATTGTAACTTTAAATACCACTGCACTATCTCGTAAAAAGTTTTGCACGCTACCATAAGCAGATAAGTCCCAGGAATAAGTTTTGTTCACTGTTAACGACGAGAACGAAACTACTTGATCTTTACTTACCCAATATATACACATACTTATCGGAATATATTCACTATGGCTATGTAAAGTACACAAGTATGTAATAGACAAGCTCTATAGATCCACCAAAAATTTGTTGCAAATTTTAAGAATTATATTTTAAGGTAAAATGCACTCTGATTACTTGGTACCAACAATATGCAAGAGAAACTTCCTAATATTAAACACTTATTAAAAAATGTACATCAAAATTATGTTTTCATCATAATAAAATTGTATGTCTATTCTCATTTTCCATAAAACATAACGTGCTACCGCCATTCTCCATAAAACCACATCCATGTAATATAATATTCATTTACCCTAGCAGACATGACAGGAATTTAAATTTTAAAACGATGTAATCTGGGGTTTCTTTACCGTTGTCAGATTTATTTCTGAGTTGTTGTTTTGTAGAAGACATTCAGCTTGTAGGCAGTGGTGCTAAAAGTCTGGTGTTTAATATTAAACTTGGAAATTATAATTTGATAAAAGTGGTGATTGATAAAATTTTATAAAATTAATGAACGATTGCACTGCACATAACAAACATCGGTGCAGTGCAATCATTAATTATTTTAACTAAAAATATATTTCACGACTTATGCCCATTCCCAGGAGGTGAAAGTACTCATATACATAAGTATTTTCACCTCAGCGCATTTTCGTAGGAAACAGTTGCATTTTTCATATTTTATATACTTATAAATGTAATTATGAATTTACAAATATTCGTATAAAAGGTAAAGAAATAATTAAAGTACATCATTGAAGAGTTCCTCCCCCTCATCGTGTAGGGAAGTAGGGAATATTCTCAACATTTTGGACCAAAATGCGATTCAACGGAATCAAAATGTTCAAAAAATGAACAGCTCAAATGAATGTCAAAATGAACAGCTTATTTTTCTAAGTCATTTTTTTTTACAATATCCAAGCACAATTTTAAACTTTACTGGGTACCTTATTCAAACTAACAATACGTTTAGCTACCTGCGAAAGTGGTTAACTATCCGTGGAGCACTTAGAGCTAATTTCTTAGACTTCGACAGGTAATACATTTACTTGTACACCAAGAGTTAGCGCAGCTTGATTAACTGCTCTTACTTAGAATTCTCTTGTGGATCTTGTTTTAGAGTTCCGGGTAGATTGTTGTTTTAACAAGCCAAACCACTATCTTTCAATAATTCAATTAATTACATCTTACTAATCCAATTTACTGTCAAGCAATAATAGTTAAAATCTCACGTAAATTCACTGAGTAAATTTATTTTAACTGCTTCGTTGGTCTTGTGGTTGCAAAGCGCAAATGCTGAGCATGAGGTCTTCGGTTGGATTCCCAGTTCGGGTAAAGTGTAATTGTGTTTTTCCAGGCATTTCTCAGTAGCAGCCTCGGAGTCTGGATTTGTGTCTGGTTGATGGCTCGTCCCCTATTATATGGGACGGAAACGTAACTGGCGAAAAGTGGGAGTACTGGGTACACCTCTGCTTAATCCTTCGGGGATTAGAGGCGTCATGTTATGTTACATTCTTAATTGTCGTTCAAAAATTAACCAACGGCTTGTTATATTTTATAGTAGCAAAGTTAATGAAACGTATTCAAGCAGCATTCAATTATTTACAACATATTAAAAAAGTTCGCAGATAAGCAAAGGTATTTGATTAAAAAAACTGCGCTCCCGTCTGGCAAAATGGCCTACCTTACAAAATAACCACAGGGGAGGGACAGACTAGACGGAATTAATGAGCATTGCCTCACCTCTGCCGTTACGAGTCTGTGTTACTAGGAGCCTTTTTACTTAGGAAGATAAAAACCAAAACAATAGAAATAATTTTTGTACGTGACCATTTTAATTTATAATAACGGTCTTAGAATACTAATTAGAAATGTTACAACAAAGAGTCCAATGAATAAAATATCCGACGTATAACTATTTAATTTAAATTACGACCTTTTTGTTACTTTGGTAAATTAAATTATGAAAGTATAATAACTATGGTCTTACTAGCATATGCTTCTATTTGCTAAAGAAGAAGATCAAGCTTTGCTGTTTGTACAAGCTATTTAACTATAGGGAACTGACTAATACTTACTAACTATAAAAAGAGTTGTAAAAGCCAGTTGTCTGTCTATGTTTCCTGAGTCTTATTTTTCCACTGGCTTTGCTCGCGTCTTCATCCGTATTAATTTTCTAAAATAATGCATGTAGCACTCAGGAATAACGTAGCTTCCTAATAAAAATTCAGGATGGGGCCAGTAGTTCCGGAGATAAGCGTGTACTAATACAAATACAAAAACAAAGCCACTCATTCTTATCGTTAATATACTTGTACGGAAATCTAGATGATATTTACGTCTTATAAACCATCTAAAGTTCTACTTTCCTTCCTATACTTACAGTCAATTCATAAAAACAATTACTAAGACGTATGCACATACCTATCTTATTACTAATTGCACACATAAGTACAGCTATAGCGTAAACACATGTACTTTAACGACACTAGTATGTAATCCAACCCTTTGCCTCACTTTATTTACTAAATACCCTTACACAATAGGAAGGTGTATGTACAATCGCGGACAATTATGGTAAACCACTTTTCACTCTTACGCCCTTAGTAATAAGGCTGAAAAGTGGTCAATCCCCATTGTCCAAAACCATTTCATGCAGTTACCTAAAGATATTCAGGGGAACACTATTCTAAACATCTGGATATATCTATACTTAATACCACAAAACTAAAGAATTGTTTTGTTTGTTTGTTGTTACCGTTTTACTGCAGGAAAACACACACGTTGTGTTTAGACTAACAAACGCAAGTGCGGCGCGCACACAAACGTATGTGTTTTTCTACGGCGAACACACGAACAGTGGAAGAGAGCCGCTCTTGCGCTTGGCGTACCGAATGTTCGCCCGCAGTCAACGGGTAACGCGCTAATCTCTGGAAGTACAGGTTGGACTAATAAATCTTTTTGTATAAGATAGCCAGATTCATGATCAATGATACAGGGCATACAACATAACGCTACAACTCCTCGAAGCAGAGCAGTAACCAAAGATATAACTTAATAAATAAAAAACATAAATTACCAAATAACATTAAAAATGCAAAATCATTGTCAATCTTTTCAAAACATCTAAAAAAAAGCAAGCGCACCTTAGTACTTGCCACTTCCAGTTGCGCATGTTCAGTGTATGTTTACATTTTAGCTGTGTTAAGTTATTAGCAACTACCCTACACTTGTAAAATATTTCTGTTATACTGCAAGAAGTTTGTCAAGAGTATAAATTGTTAACGTGCGTAAGTTTTTAAGTGTAAAAATATTGTAATATTAGTTTTATAACATTTCTCATGTAAGTAAATTTATTTTTATGGGAAATAAACATCTCTTCATCATCTGCCTAGCCTTTTCCCAACAATGTTGGGGTCGGCTTTCACTCTAACCGGATGCAGCTGAGTACCAGTATTTTACATGGAGCGACTGCCTGTCTGACCTCCACAACCCAGTAACTGGGTAATACGATACCCCTAGATAAAATAAATAAACATCTCTTAATACGGGTAAAAAAAAAACGCGCGGACGAAGTTTCATAAGTGGTGAAATTTGTTTTGAATACCACAATTTTTGAAATTGGTTATTATGGGTAAGTTGGTTTTTGTGATACTTAATTGTGTAAGTTTAAAAGAGACATTACTAACAATAAGTCGCGTGACTGTTTGAATTTCACTCTTGAACTTTACCGAAGTCAAGGTTACTTCAAAATTATGTTCAAGCCAGTTTCTGCCCGCGACTTCGTCTATGTCAAAGTTGGTATATTATCCCACGAGAATCGTACATTTTTCCGTGATAGTGTCAGTCTATGTGTGATTCCAGACTATAATCTTTCTCTGTGCTTTAAATCCAGATTCGTTTCGCATTTGTACAAACTTTCGCATTTATAACACCACGCTTGTAATCCCCGAAGGGTTAGGCAGAAATGTACCCATTAGTACACCAGGTAGTACGTCAGACGCAGTACCGACAGCTTTTTCCGGGACAGGAGGTGTCACACCACCAACTTCCAATCTTCGGGCTGCTACTCAGAAATTCGTAAGGGCGCGTTCACACGACACGCGCACGCTCAGCGCACGCCACCCGCGTCCAACTCGCATTGAAATTTGTTAAATAAGAATTTGAGCCTTATAATGCATCAATAGATCTCAAATTGCATTTAACGAGGTCTACACGCGCACGCCATGCGCACGCCCCGCGCCCGCCTCGCGCCAACCCTGCACTCGCCCTGCCCGCGCTCTGCACCTTCCTGGAAGCCACTATGCCTAGTGAACGAAGTAGTCCAGTCACTAGTAGTTTAAGTGGGTGCGAGGCGGATGCAGCGCGTGTGCGGGTTTAAGGCGGGCACAACGCGTGCACGGGTGCTGTGCGTGATCGGCGCGTGTCATCTGAATACGCCCTTATTCGGAAAAACCTTGGAACCTAACCCTGGACCCCCACGCTCAGTAGTCAACCAACGGGGCAGGCCCGTCCGTAGTAGTTCATAACAAAGGGTAATATTATTTATTTGATACAATTTTACCATTATTGTAATGACAGTAATTTTGTGTTGAAGAGTTAGATTTAGACTTTAATTACTATCAATTATTTCTAAATGACTTGTGAAATATAGGTTGTGGCCTATTGAAGTACACGTGGTTGATGTGAATTATTAATTTACTACTAGCTTATGCCCGCTTCGTTTGTTATCTATGGGTTTTTTGCGCGGACCCCTAATTCTTTTTTTTTATAAATGTAACCTAAGTTACTCTTTATCAAATATATATTCAGCCAGTGAAAGTTCCGTCAAAATCGGTCCAGCCGTTTTGGAGATTACCCGGAACAAATAGACAGAATGACAAAAACTGTAATTTTTTTTTTTATTTGTACATGAATTTCGTAACAATCACTTAAATTTAAATTAATTTACTCTATCGGGAAACAGCCGCTTTGGTTAAAAACCTTTTAGTTTTTATTTGATGTCGTATGACACTATTTTAATTATGAAACTGTTTTCTATAATAAATAGTTTTCGTGAAACAAAAGTATGTCTAAAAATGTCCTAGTTCAGGTCTGCGCATAAACTAATAGGAACTAAAAATAAAACATCGGTACGGTCAGCAAAGAAAAAATCCACGATCCCATTTTATAAATGCTGAAAAAGAAATCGGGAAAGTGAAACTGTACAGACAAGAATAAAATATTGCCTACATCAAGATAAAAGATAAAGATTGACTCAATAAAGTTGCTTTTAGAACTTTGCGAATAGAATAGAGAAAGATATTCTCGACAATGTTATATTTTAGATAAAATATTTTCTTTTTACCCTAGTACGTAGGGCTAGGAGCAGTCTATGTATAATGTATGTAGGTATGTTCATCTGTGTGCGCATGTCTCTTAAACTATTAAAAATTACAGCGAAGATAAAACACGTTATTAAAAAAGAAAAAATGAAGTAATATATCGTGTTTGGTAGGTATTTAATGGAAGTTCTTAATTGGCACATTCCAAAAATATATAATAAATAAATTATAGTACTTACTCAAAATAATTTAAATCCATACTAATGTTATAAATGCGAAAGTAACTGTCTGTTACGCTTAATAAACCACTGAACCGATTATGATGAAAGGCACGGGTTAAGTTTCAACCCCAAGAAAGGATATATGCTTCTTTTAACCTTCTTCTGATATTTAAGCGGACCAAAACGCATGCAAAAGTTAGCAAAAATAAAGTTTATATACTGAAACCCGACCACGACAAAAATGTCTATCAAATAGTTAAAAAAGACTTTTCTAAGAATTTGTCGAAGTTTCATTTTGGCTACTAGGTTCTTTTGTTTCTAAGTTAGTAATACAAGTTTGTCTTAGACAAGACTAGAGTTAGCGAATTCAGAAATAGTTTAGGTTGACCTAAATGGAATGTTTCAGTTTTAACTTGTAAAAACTGAACATTCTGTTAAATTATAGCCGGTAACTACGCAAACTGTCCAAACAACTTTTATTTTTATATATGTTATTTTTACATAATTATGGCAAAAACCCAATAACACTTTGCCCGACTTAGGAATCGAACCCAAGACTTCATGCTCAGCAGTCGCGCTTTGCGACTAGTAGACCAACGAGGCAGTCCAGTCGTTCAAAATTGGAACTTTGACCTTGAATATCTTGACCTTTAATAACAAGAAGATTCTCAAGAATAAAAGAAAGAAGAATCAAGTTCAGAATAAATAATCATTTCTTTGTCGTGGACTATATTTGGGAATAATCAAGTTACGGAGATATTAAAGGTTAAAGTTCCAATATTGTTTGGTACACGTGTAACTTTCGGCTTCTATCAGTATCTTTTTACATCCTTTATTTGAGAAAACATGAAACTTTCCCAATTATTACTATTACACAGAGTCCCTTTTTGATAACACATCTCCAATGATCACAGGTGTTTGATTCCTAGGAACTTGATTATAGACTTGCTGTCGTATTCTTCATACACGTGTCTATTTTGCGTGTAGCTGTTCCCACGCGAAAAACATTCCTTACCTTTTGATCGCGTGAATTTTTCCAGATTTAAGATTCGCGTGTTCATTTTCTATTTTAACATAACATGCATTTGTTAAATGTGTTTCGTGGAAAAGTGCTTTTGATTCGTTTAATGCCTTGGGTTTTATTTTTTACTGGCAAAACCCGACCACGCTTCGTTGTGGGTTAGTCTGAAAAACGAACATAAAATTACTCTTTTGTTAAAATACAATGTTGCATAAAAATGTCAAGTCAATCCATCGACAATTTTCCGAGCTTTGATGCCACAAACATTTTAATAAAGATTAATCCCGGTTGTAGTAATCGAATAACTGAATGAAAAAACAGACTAACCCTTTACAAAACGAAAACAAAAGAAGTAGCCGCATACTTTTATCTCTTTTTTAATATCCGCACAAAACTAATAAACGAACAGTGTAACACAGTGGACCAGAATAAATCCAATAGCTGGCCCCACGCTCCCGCGCGCCGAGCATATTTAGACAGAAAACAAATAATTGCTTTTGCCTGACACAGAAAATCGAGTTATTTCATCTACGTGCTTAGAATTTTTTCCACAACAGAACCTGCTTTTTATATTTTATGGTTCAAAGTTACGTCGGAATTGTTTATTGCTGGCCGCAGCGGTAGTTAACGATGTTGAAGTAGGTGTGAAACTTCTAAATGAGCCGGGAAGGTTTCTGGAGTAGTTTTCCGACTATATTTGAGTCGGCGAGATGAGTTCATTCTCTTAAGTATAATACGCGTTCGTGGCTCACACGACTATTGTAATTAATAATGTAGTTTCGGGCTACTGTAATGAGTTAAGCCGGTTTGGAAACCTTCACATAGTAAATTAACACTTTCTAGTCATTACTGAAATTATGCAGTAAGGTTAGAGGTTAATACAAAGGGATAGTTTATAGCAATTTGATGAACTGTGAATAGTCATGACTGTAATTATAATCCCTTGGGTGTTGTGTTGGGTATTGGGTATCATGAATAGTTTATTATAGGTACTATTCATATGATTATGGTATTATTTATACCTATATTCAATACAGCTTAATATTTGATAGTGTTTTGACTGCCCCGTTGGTTTTGTTAGCACTGGGTTCGGTTTTCAGATCGAATAAAAAGTGTCATTGTGTTTTTCCATTGTTTTTCCGTCAGATATTTCTCAGTACAGTGACACGGGTATTATTAATTTAAAAAATCGAATTTACGTTTAATCCTTGCGTCCGCGCTGAGCCGTCTGCTTACTTTATTTGAAACATTCAAAAGCTTTATTTTGTCTTTACAATGTAGCCAGTATCACTATTATTTTTAATGTCAATTTTCATTGTTATTCTGCAGCGCTATCTGCCATTCTTTATCATAATATTTATTGTGAAAACAGCGCTAGAATGTGCAGAGAATTCTAATGTCTTCTTGCTCTGACAATTTAAGAGTTAACTGAAGTTTTATAGTTTTATACCAGCTTTTGCCCGCGATGTATCAAAGACCAGTTCAGAAATCAGTTTAGAAATCAGTAACATAGGTTAAACATAAATTAAAATAAAGTATTAAAAACAACGAGAATTATTTAAATTTTTAGTGCATTTGTTGATACTTCTTTTTTCAATTTAAAAAACTAATTTATGTGTTCCGTCTTTTATAAAAAAAAAAGCTTAATTATAATGTATTGGTAAGAAAAAAGTTAAGCAAAATGTAAATAGGTACATCCAAAATATGTATAGGTACATAATCTCTCTTAACTAATATATCGACCTAACTCAATCATCAACATTGCAAGTGCAAGCATTATTGCGCGAGCGCACATTTCTCAAAAATATGCGACAAACCGTTAACGCGAGAAAGCACGTTACGTATAGCAAAATGTTCCATTTATATGTGTGGGATTACCACGGTGAATCCGTCGTGGGTAATCGTACGAGCTCGGCAAACCTAAGCTTTTTTCGATAAATGTTCGATTAGTTTAAGCCCGGTAACTGCATGAGGATATTAGTTCGACACCCAGGAGTAAAACTAAGAAAATGAGTTTTATATTGATTCTTAGTTTTATGAAAATCTTTCTTGTTGGTTCGTGGTGGAAGAAACTTTTTTGCTGGTCTGTGCTTGAATGGCATTACGGTTGGCACAGTGGGTGAGTTTGTAGATTCGATTCTAGCATGCATTTATATGGCTATAGAGGAGAAAATTCTAGTGAAGAACTTCTTTTTTTTTTTTTAAAGAAAGAAAACATGCTGTTATTGGCGCCACTGCTCGCCAATTTTGACGCTGTCAGTTTCAGCGACGAATCATTAAAAACTCTTTCATCCAAACCAGAAGATCGTTATTTAACTCCCAAAACATATAAGAAAGCATAACTGTCTTGACTATTACATAGTTGCATAAGAAATGTATTTTAAAAATAATAAAAAAATATATAAACCAGGCAGCCATAAATTATACAAACTGCCTATGACATTTATGTCTAATTATATGCAAAAATTATGCAGAACTTGTGCAAGTTATAGTTTTTCTTTTGTTTTGCATGTGGTTTATTGCTTTGTTTATAATCCAGGTCACCGCGAGGCACTTCAGTTGGTAATACTAGTAAATGACGTGTTATTGTATACGAACTTTAAGCACGATACATTAACAAACTTTATGAAGTAAATTTGAAATAATATTTATTATTTCATGTATTCATTTATAGTAGGTACACATTATATAATATGTATGAAAAAAATTAATACTTCAACATATAAAAATCGGAACACACATGTCGACAACCTCGTGAGCCAAGTCAAGATACTTAATTTGTTAAATAAATAATTATTATAATAGAAAGTATGTTCATCTACCATAGACTAAGAATCCAGATTAGCTAGACCTACGTTATTAGACCTACATCAAAATGACGTAGGTCTGGCGGCTTTGAGATTTCAGTTAAATATAGGTACTTACAAGAAAATATTGTTGAGATATTTTTTTAAAGAATCTGTAAAAAAAAGTAATTTATCTAAATTTGACATAATTTCTCGCTAACATGAGATTGCGATTAGATTTTGAACGTTTTAATTAGTAGAATCTCTCGTTTACTCAAGTGTGGACGGAATTATGATATATTTGTTTTCATTTGATTTGATTTGTAACTAAAGAGCTGAGTACTGTAGTGAAAAAAACAGACTAGTCTAGTCAGGAAATGACCAGGCCAATGATGGATGGCGACAACGTTAGTAACAGTAAGCACACTGAACGAACTAGCAGCGAGTGAAAACGTTTTGCTGTTGCAGCACTAAGTACTCCTGAGGGATACAGTCGTTCCGTTACTAGTTAGATTGATGGGAAGAACTATATATTTCATTTTTAACTTAGTTTTTGTAAAAAAGTAAATGTTGTGATGGCCCAATGGTTAATGCTCTCGCCTCGACAGCTGTGACTTCGTAACCGGGCATGGGCAAGTAACAATGTAATTTTTTTCTATTTCATATGCACTTTCATAGTTTATCTTGGACATCACTGACAACGGTAAAAGAAAATATCTTGAGGAAACTTAGGACTTATAATTAACATAAGTCTGAAATCGCCAATCCGGATTGAGCAAGCGTGGTGATCAATGCTCGTGTCTTCTCTGTATGAGAAGAGGATTTTGCTCTGTAGTTTGACATTAATAGACTGGTATTATTATTATATTAGTACAGGTACAGGCAGGTACAGGTATGGTCGTGAAACATACCACTACCTGCCATACCTGCACTTGCGCACAATATTTTTTTTATGAAAAATAATCTTTCCGTGTTGCTTCTCTGAATCTCTCCTAAAAATTATCTCCAGAAGCTCACCTTCGCATATAAATAGAAAATTCATTTGAAATTCAAAACTACAACCCATAAGGATCGTGTACTGCATATTTAACTCTGAAAATTCACTGAAAATAACGACGCTCTCATTAAAAGTTACACCTGTAACGTGAAATTTAATCAGTCGACCACGCTCGCCACTGGAAGTGTTAAAACATAACTTTTTGTCTAATACTGAAACAATGTTCCTACTGGGGGTTGGTTTAAGGTCGGCTTCCAGTCTAACCGAATGCAACTGAATACCAGTATTTTACACGGAGCGACTGCCTATCTGACCTCCACAACCCAGTAACTGGGTAATACGATACCCCTAGGTAAGACTGGTTGTCAGACTTTCAAGCTTCTGACGACTCGTAACGACTGTCAAAGATCCAAATATGACAGCGGGGACCAACAGCGTAACGTGCTTTCTGAGGCACGGAATGATGTCAGTAAAGTCTAAGATAAACTTTAGAAAGTACATAAGAATTGAAAAAGTCACATTGGGACTTGTCCGGATTAGAACCCACAACCTCATGCACGAGAGGCAGGCGCCTTAACCGCTAGGCCATCACGTCATCCTTTGGTTTAAAAAAATGAAAAGTTAAAACAGGTTATTTTTTCAAGTATTTGCAGCGTGTAAAATGCGGAAGCTTTCCCACATTTTTTCAGTCTCAGTATTCAAAGTTGGACCGTCTCCTATTTTTTATTCATGGCGGAGATGCTTTTGGTTTTTTATTCATCATGGGGATTGAATGTAGGTATGTTCATGTGTCCCATGGTAGTGTGATGTCAACGGGGGTCGTAATGTGTAGGGTTTGAACGCCACAACGCAAGTAATGCCACGATACAAAATGTAAGTTGTGTCCGCATGAACAGTTCCCAGTATTTATCTATAGGGTTAAAAAGGTTGCCAGCTTTCTTAAAGAATTAAAAAACCTTTTATGACCAGGCCTTTTCTTTCTATTTCAAGTCACCTATTTCAGAATTTGTTTGAATATAAAAAAAATGTTCTGACCCTTCGAAATCCTACTCTCTTTATTTTAAGAAAAATGTAGGTGCCTAATATTAAAAGTGATATTAGGTTTTTCCATTAGAAATTTCTCAGAGCCGCCTCGGAGTCAGGATGTTTGCCGGCTGACGGCAACAGGCTGGCGAAATGTGGGTGTACTAATGAGTACTCGTCTGCCTAACCCTTCGAGGATTACAGGCGTGATATGATGTATGTTATGTTCATGTTATAATATTTAAAGAAATATTACACATGTTATTAATGTGACACTAAAAATATAGCGTAGATAGTATTTGTATAACAATTTCCGCTAGTAAAAGTAACCTGTCAGGCAAGTAAATACCGTTTTATATTACACTATTTACCGTTCGTAACATTTCTAAAGAAATAATGTTAGACTCAAAATGATTTATGGTTTCATTTATTCTTACCTTATAATAGTGTTAGTTTTCCTAACATTTTTACCTGAATATTTCAATGGGGTAGTAGAAAAGGGTTTTTACAATTGAGCGGTCGTAAGTCGGGTAGCATTTTAGGTCCGGTCTACAATATCTATTACCCCGACAATGAGGGCTGGGAGGGTTGATTTACGTTCCCATCTAGTTTGTATATTTTATACCGATGCGACGTAGGTCTCGTACTAAATTTGAGCCCGGTGACACAAGCTGTGCATGAATAATGTACAGCACTTTATTTTCTGTGCACACGCGAGCATTGTCGAAAGAAAAGTGGGGGTTGGATACAGGTCCGCTGTGTACAATGGAATCAGAGATCAGCTTTGTGTTTGAGTGTCAAGAGGAATTTTTAGTGCTTATATGAAAATTATGAAATATTCCTTTTTGCAATGCAGAATTTGCTTTTATTTTTTTGGTTTTATGGTTTGTTTTTGGTTTCTGTTTTTTGAAACAATAAGTAAGGTAGCCTTGTCTCAATTGAAGCACTAAAAAATATGACAGTCACTTAAATAACTACATTGTTTACAACACAGAACACACACACACACATACAACAGAACACAACAGCACAACAGAACACAACAACAACAACACAAGTACATTGAACAGTATAATATACTGTTTTCTATATAAATATACTTTTACGTTATTTTTATTATTTTTATAACTCATAAGGAACCGAGACATTTTTGAATGACTATTTAACCAGTTGATCTTACAAATATCTGATCTTACGACATGCGGATCTTACAATTTCAAAGGAAAGATTCCCTATACGTGTATAGGTAGGTAGTTGTTAAGCTGTTTAATACTCGAACCTCCATTCTCGTGTGGTTTTTCCCCGGATTTTCTACATCATTAAGTTTTTGTTTAAACAACTCCCTAATTCCGGCGGCCTATTTAACTGGAAATGAAAGTAAACAATAATTAACCCACCTAAGCAAACAGTACTTACCTAAAAATGTATGACAAAAAAAAAGAAACAGGGAGGTACTTAAAATTTTATTTGTCTAAAATTATGAATAACGTTTTGCATTTTATTTTGTTACAAAGAAAAGTCCTATGTTACGGAAGTCGGTTTTCACGTTACATTGCGTGCTCACAAAAGGTACAAAAACTGCTCATTTTTAATACTGTATGTATTTTACTGCTTAATTAAGCCGTGTCAGAGGCGTTTGTGGTGTTATGTAACAGTAACACTGTTGTTTTATGTTCCGCCCCGTACGCCCACAGCTCGGCGTAAAACCTAAAAGAATACGTTCGCTTTTGCAAGTTTGTTGTGTGGCAACACAGGTAACCCTGAGTGGTTTAGCGAATTTTGTGTGTTTTTAATGTGTCTGTCTGGAGTCCATATTTTTTATGAGAGACTGGTGAAAGTATTTTTTTAGGCCAACCCTGGCTAGAATTATTGAAAAAGTGTAGCGTTGGGTACCCTTTTTTAGGTAAAGGTACTGAACGCTTTTATTATTACATACGCTATTATGATTATTTTATTATTACTCATTACGAGAGCACCTAAGGCTGAGGTATGATAAAAATACTTCTTTGTTAATACATTTTTCATTGGTTTACTCGTACAAAAGTTTTTTGTATCTCAATACAATGCATAACAGTGGAACAAATAAAATAAATTGAATGTTCCAGTTCGACGCATTCACAATGCTCTCAAGATTTCCTTACCATACAAAAGATACCATCATTGAGTTACTATTTTATTTCTTTTCTGTTTACTTCCACAGCGCATCCAATTATTTTATTAAAAGAAATATTGTTATCTTTTCTCCAACTTTTTATAAAAACTCAAGCTCTTTTTATGAGTTAGTTAATTAATAACCGTCTCTTAACTTGTAGGGTTGTAATAAAATCTCTAAACTGCATTATTACGTTAAAGTCATAACAAGAAAATTCCCCAGGAGCGTAATAATGTCGAATAAAAAATAAAATAGTACAATAAAAAGAAAATATCGAGGCAGTTTCTCTGGCAAGTTATTTAAAAAGAGAACTTAACCCGTTTTTTTGTATCAACAGTTCATTTCCGAGACTTGCTCTTCAGTTAAGCAACAGATTATTCGTTTTTTGTTTTGCAGCTTTAGCAGTCTTTTGTTTTGGATAAAGAAAGCAAGGGTGTGGGGATTATTAATAATTTATTGTTTCCCGGTTTTAGTGGCGTTTGTTATTGATTTTTTATAGCATACACGGTGATTCATTCGATGCATTCCTTGAATGGGGATTTTGGGATAGGACTTTTCTTATTTCTTACAAAAGAAGGTTTTGGCCAAATGACGAATAAACTTATGAAGTGCCACACCAAGCTTGCATTGACTACCAATTTTTCGAGGTCAAAATTGTTAAAAGATACTCTATGATTTATCCCTTTACAAGGAATGCATTGATTTACCAATCAATACTGCATTTCATACGTACAGGAAATACATAATATAAAATGCAGTTTGGCCATTGGAAAATGACTAAGTTTTTCAAGTAGTTGTATAACATACACACTAATAAACACTTCGTAACGCGTTTTGCGAGGCATGTATGATTTCTCTAGCAGTTTTTTATAATTCTTTATTAGTACTTTTGAAGTCACCTACTACTTAAAAGTAGGTGATTTCAAAAGTGATTATACGCATGAAAGGCTAGGCCGGGTATTCGCAGTATTGCAAATAGCTGCATTTACCGATTTCAAGGAACATTAACTAAGGGTATTTATTACTGTGACAAAGAACTCACTAATGAGACCTCTTTATTAATGTCACAAGTGAGTAGCGATAGTAAACCTAGTTAGTAGGTATTCCAAGTATTGGAAATACACATGGAATTGCGCATAATTGATTTTCGAGGTAACATCCTTATCAATCGACGGAATAGTTAAAAGTTTTCGTAGTGTGCGTTATTTAGATGAAACTTTCCTGAATTTCAGGGTATCTGTCTCAGTATTGAAATTTGTTTTAAACATATCGATTAGGTAACGATATACTTGATAAAAACAAATCTAATTGAACTTATATTTATTGAATTTGAACTTTATACTCCATTAATTATTGGACTTGAAAAATACAGGCAGTTATTGTGTTATGTTTTTGAAATACTACTTTTTGGTAATACTTTAAATTCATCGTGAAATAACGAAGCTTATTTTATGCTAACATTGAAATAACGATATCTACGCGCATAACGTTTTTCCTAAGGTTATATTGAACGGTGTGTAGTTACTAATATTCTGCATCGTTTGCGAATATTACCTATGCGTGAGATAACTCCATAAAAACACAATAAATTCTCATTGAAAATATAAATCCAAGATTTTTACCACACGACCAAATCAAGTACACAACAACATAATAAAAAGGTGTTTTATGTAGATACCTATACATATATATGTATATTCTAATTTATTACACGAGCAAGTAAAGTGGTAAGATGTCTAAACCTCAGGAGGAAAGCTCGCTTCAAAAAAAAGACGGGAGCGATACATACATAAACTCGTTTTACAAAATCTTTTGCGGAAAATAGAAACGTATTGAGGACGAATTCCTCCATTCCTTATTCGTGTTCCCCCTTTATCGATTTGTTGTCGAGGGGTACGAAAACAACTGTGTTGTTGATGTTGTTGTTTGTGAAGCATGTTTTATTCATTGTTGTGTTTACGATGGCTTCTCTTGATGATGTAATGTTCTGGTGTTTGTCGGCTGTTGTTGAATAGTGGTAGGAGAGAAATAACACATACATGACATCACACCTGTTATTCCCGAAGGGTTAGGCAGAGGTATACCTATTAGTACACCCACAATTCACAAGTTAAAATTAAAATATTAAAATGTACAGAAATACCTATTGTTGTTTTTTAAATCTTTGTTTACCGCACCGCGGAATTCGGCGACGTTCGTCCGCCGTATCTCGTAAAATTTGTGACGTGCAACGCGCCGCTCGCTTCTGCGTTGTGACATTACATAGGTACGTTCACGATAGTAGGAAAAATGGTCATCTCACACTACGGTGTTTCGATGCGATGCCGCATTTATATGCGTCAGCCCTAACTTAATAACTGTACGTGGAACGTAATTTTTATGTTTTTGTTTTTATGTTCGTTTCTCTTTTAACATACTTTTTTTTATACTTTCGTGGATGCCACGCAGTTTTCAAGGAGTTTGCTAATAAATAAAATAACGGCCTGTCGGAGTGCTCGTAAAAGTATTTTCCTTAAAATCAACGCTGTTACACCACAATAAAGTACATCCGCGGGGTTCCAAGACCTAGTAATATAGAACGCCTTCAATTTTGCCTGAAATCTTGCAATAAACGCCGCGCTAAGATGAGTCGTAAAAAGAAATTCGAGGGAAATATGTAAGCAGTCTAGAATTTTGAGGATCTTTACGTTATGAAACTTTAACACTAAAGTTTTAAAGTACTTTTATAAAATGAAGAAAAACATGAGCTTTGCTTACTTTGTTTTTGGGTATTGATTTTTACTCCAAGGGTGGTGAAGAGATAACATGGCAGGGGCAAAAAAAAAACAAATTTTATTAAAAGATATACTTGAATAAATTTACAATAGTACAATATTGGTAAAATGCACATACACACAGCCAAAACAAGTACCTAAGGCAGGTAGAATTCTGGCAGGTGTCCTCATTCATGTGCTGGATAGTTTAAGTATGATAGAAATCCCTCACTCTCTTGTCTTACCCCCGAAGACGGGCGCTATTTGATAAATTCCCCCTAAACCTAAAGAGAAAAAAAAGTAAGGAATAGGTAGGCAGACCTAATGGTATGCGTAAAACGATACGTATTTAATTTTAACCTCAAATAATTGATATACTGAATTTGAGCGTAAAAGTATAAATAATAAATATTATACAGGTTAGGTACTTACTCTGTGGTGTAAAATTCTATGAAAGAAATAAAGTAAAAATTACGTCCAAAGTTACGAATAAGCTATTAAGATTAATAGAAAAAGCGAGAAGATAAAAATATATTTTAATAAAAAGTTGGACCTAACTTGTTGTTGATTGAATCATTTTGAAACATGTCTGGGACAGATATTTGTGGAAAAAGACGAAATGAACTTTATTTTTATTAATAAAACGGTTCAAAGCTTATAAAACATACAGTTTTGGTACATGGTATCGGTTTTAAACTTTGTGAAAAGAAAGTCTTTTTAAAACATATATTGGTGCCGATTCTCTTGGTCACAGATTAAACTAAAATTAGACTATTTCTATCTTTTTCTGTCCAATAAAACAAGAAAGAGACTAATGTAAATAAGAGCTGTCAAATTTAGTCAATCTGACACATCTATACAATTATAGTTGACATCTTAAAACGTATGGATTAAAAATACGGAAAAGTTCAAGGCAAAACTAATTTGACATCGCTAACTTAGTTCTTTAATTGTCACCGTTCTTTCCTTTCGCTGTATGTTAGTTAGAGATGTCAATTCTCCAAATTTAGTCTAGTTTGTGAACAAGCGAATCGACACCATTATCGAAAGTCTGACAACTAGTCTAGCTTGGCTGTAAGCCGACCTCAACATAGTTCGGAAAAGCTAGGCAGATGATGATGGTTGATAAGAGTGTAGTTCGCAATATTGGCAAGCGATTTTGTGATCGATAAATAAATCTTTTGCCACAACCCTTTAAACAAAGGAGCTTGCCCACATCCCGGAAGCACAGCCCACAGCGGTAATTGTAACATAACTCACAATCACAACGTTCAAACCACACCATCACTTACCACAATTCAGTGGTCGGAGATTGGAACCTGTAAATGAACCGGATTACCGAACTTCAGCATTGTGGTCGTGCGAGATCCATACAGTGGTCTATTTAAATTATGCTGAAGCCTGCTCCAATTGCTGAAACAGATTTTCTCTCCGTGCCCCTTTGTCTCAACTGTCATTTGTAAGTTTTAGATTGTCGTTACGGGTAGTCAGAAAACTGAACGTTGGACAACCGCTCATACCAAGGTGTATCGTGTTACCCAGTAACTGGGTTGTAGAGGTCAGGGAGAGTACTAGGCTGGACTTTTCTGTGATCGGGTTTTAGTTATTTGACTTTATTTTATAATTCAAATAATTTTAAGGAAAACTTTTGTACATTTATGAAATGTGCTCATTAAGACCTTTCATTAGACATTAAACATGATATAATTATTTGTAACTTTGATTTTTTTAATTACGCGTTCTATGTCCGCCATTTTGGATTTCCTGAGACGTCATATTGCCTATAAGTTACGGAACATCACGACGCTTCCAACGATACATTTGTTAATATACGACGAAATAGTGTAGGAGATATTATGCACACAGATAAAGATACGTACTCGTATGTAGACTGCTAAAATCAGAACCTTCCTTTTGGATTTGCCATAGCCGAGGAAAATTGAGATATATGAAAATACACCTGCTACTCTCTAAACTACAGAACACTATTAAAACAACTTTAGTCCATAGATGCATGAAATTCATAATTTGTATTGCGGTGGCTACTAAGCGCAAAGTAAATTGTCGCAAGTTTCACAGTTTGCACCGAACAGTATAATTACTGTGTCATGCCACAACTTGATAGTATAGAATTTTACTTTAATTTACTTTTGCTAGTTTATGCATATTTTAGTTTGCGTGATATTAGCGTGGAATTAGTTTTAGATTGGGTTGCATGTGCGGCTAAGCGCCTATGTTATGAGGTGTGGGAGAGTGTGCTTTTGAGTTAATAACCGCAACATGGTAATTGCAATCACAGTAATTCCAAAAACTGAGTTTATAAAATACTGGCTTTTACGCGACTTCGTTCGTCGCAGACGAAGTCGCAAAGTAAAAAGTAGGTACCCCGTACCCATCAAAATCGGTTCAGTGGTTTACTCGTAAAAGCGTAACAGACACAGACAGAGTTTTGCATTTATTATATAAGTATGAATGTCATTGTGTTACAGTTGTCCCCTAAAAACGACCAAAAAAGTTTAATTGCGCTAAATGAAAGCAAAAATGATTACTTTGTATTATTTGTCTATTTTTTCTTGGATTTTTTATTTCATGTAATGTCAAAAAGAGCAGCTTCTTATAAAATAACTTAAATACGTTGATTATCATTATCAGGTAGAGCGTTAGCCAATTTTAGACACAAATACAGGATCCAGGCGTCGACATACAATTTTCTTATGAAAGATTGAAAGATTTTGATGACGTAGTATCGAATACTTATTTCCTTAGTTTCCTAAAGTCTATGTGAGCGAATCCACGGGCACAGCTTGTTAAAACTAATATTAAACTGAGTAATAATGTAGACTTGCTAAACACCTGACCTGACCTAGGTATAAGGTTCCACATGCATCTCATATAAACTCCGGCAAAGTAGTGGTACGCCGCGCTCGTATATTGCTATTTTTAGACTCGAGAGCTGCAAGCAAAATGTTTATATATAAATTACTAGCTTTTGCGCTCGTCTTCGTTCGCGTAAATATCAGTTTTTGCGGACGCAGACGAGAGTTGCGGAATAAAAAAGTAGCAGTCCTTTCTGAAGGTTCAAACTAACCCTAGATAGATATACAGACAGTCAGAGTTAGTTTCTCACTTATAATGTTACTATGGATTTCGTTTCACAAAATTTCAACTACGTACCTATACCTAATATTGGAAATTCACGATGAATTTGGAATAAGTAGGTACCTATGTCTTATACCTATTATTTAAATTTTTATATTGTGATTTGTAACCGGCTCCGAATTATTTAAATTTTCCTAGGCTGAAGTTAAAAGTAGATGTCCATTTCAGATTCGAAACCTTTTTAAATACAATAAAAAATATGTGAATTAATAAGGGTAGGTACGTAATATTGTATTTTGTAGAACTCATTTTAAAAAAAATAGTCGGTTAGTGAATTATCATTTTTTTAATTATTAGAGATTTACGTAAAATAAATATCTATAAGATGTTACTGCATGATACACTTCGCAACATAATTTACCCAGTAGAATGGTTAATATAACAAAAAATATTACTAAGGCACCGAATATTGCCAACCTTACTTAAACACACAACAATGTTCTTACCAAAAAAATGTTACAAAAATTCTAAAATAGAGACGTACCGTCTTAGTTTCCATTATCCCTCTACGTCTTTATTACGTAGCAGGGTTCAAGGTAAGAATATAGCGGTACCGCTGTGTCGGGACTCGCGCCCGAATGTTACCTCCGCGATCGATACCGCCCCGACCTCCACTCTACATCTCTAAAATTATCCGATACTACTTACCGTCGACGCTGCTAAGGTTCGGCTCAGACGACTAACTTTACGTTTATTTTCAAATTACTAGAGCGAGAGGTTTTGAATTTTTGTGGATGAAAAAAGTTATTAAAAGATTGGTAGGCATGAACCTTTGTAAAGAATGAATTATTTTATATATTTACATATAAAAACGGATAGTTATTTGCGCGTAAGCTTAAAGCCAGGTTGTTGTTAATTAAAATTAAGGTAATTATTTATTTATTGTAACCTAAAAAAATATTAAAAAAATAAACTGGAACTAAAAAGGGGTATTTCCAAGTAGTTTGCAAAGAACATTTTAGTACTTATTCTTTAGAGGTTTTCATAATAAAAAAAGAAGAGTTATTACTATTTAATTTTGGAACGTTAGATAGTGACGTAGTCTTTTTGTACTCATTCGAAATGTAATTAATAAATTAAAACAAAACAAACTAAATTCCTAAATGAAGAATTAAACAGAGAAATTCTTTCTAATTTTCTCACCGGTCGTTGGATACTGATACGAATTGAAGAATAATACTGTATCTAGAGACCGACCATTTTAAGGTACAAAAGATTGAAACAGCGAATAAAATATACGAGTATGGAATACTTTTTAGTGTCCATTGTTCTGAAGTAAATCGACAAACTTAGCCCCTTGTGGTTTTATCTGAAAAATGTTTATAACGGTTTGCTTACTAGAATACATTCAGTTCCTATAAAATATTATTGAATAAGCACTGAACAAAAGCAATCTTCTTTTACGTCTACAAAATAAAAGTTAAATTTTATGCTTCGATGCACAAAGAGCATACTTTGCAGCTGTTCATTTATATGTATACTCTCATACATAACTGTAATATTATTATTCTGTTATCGCAAAATTTCGGATTTCATCCCTGTTTAACGGTATTCGACGATTACCAATGTTAGGAAGCTTTTTAAGGGGTGGCAAGTTTAAAGTTTTCCCTGAGGGACGCAGCTTTTGTAGGACTATTTTGTTAAAATTCGAATGCGCCTTAAAAGGAATTGCGAGTGGTATTTTCTCCATAGAAACGCTCTCGCCTGTTTTTTACTGGTTAATGACTTTAAAGCAATGATTTTTTACAGTAATAATCAACTATGTTGTTTGCCCCTATATTTTCCTTTGAAATGATAAAATAATATATTTTTATAAAAACTGGAACCCACACAAAATGCTCAAAACTGCCTATGCCACTGTCAACTAAGTTTTTACATTTGTGGTTAGGCACATTAAAAAAACTATTAAGGAAAAAACTAAAACATGGGGACACAGTATCCCTATATAATTTTTATTCAATTTATGAAATATATTTTTAATTGGTTCAATTTTGAGAAAGAAAATAGGGGAGAGCTAAACTCCGAATTATAACTTTTTACTTAGGCTATTCAGTCGGATCTACAGTTGTCCTTTTCACACGTCGAACACTCGCAAGCGACAACGATATAGTATCTTGAAATACCTAATTTCTAAAAATCTCCATCCGCGTTTCCTCTACAACAAGCTTAGTTTCGAAGCTTCGTTTAAGCAATCAGCGTTGTAAGACTGCCTTGCTGAGAAAGAGCGTTTTGGGCATGGCACCGCGCATCTATAATAAATTACCAGATGTCATAAAAAAATTGAATGTTAAACAATTTAAAGAAAAACTGAAACAGTTATTAATTGAAAAGTGCTATTATACGATTGATGAATTTCTGAATGATGAATATTAATGTAGACCTACTTATTTATTGGAATATACAAACAATTTTGATTATTATTATTTATATACGCATTGACTGTTAATAGACATTACTCCTTATTTTGACATTTGTAATTTTTTTGATTGTATTTATTTTTCATTATTTAATTTAATTTTGACATACCTCTCAAATAATTTGAATTCCCTTCTTGCATGATTGGTAATGTACTTTTCCTCTTTGCATGCCACCATATTTGTACGCCACGAGGCATAACATAGCGACCTATGTACTTATTTAAGATCTGTATTCACTACCTATGTTACACAAATAATAAATGATTTGATTTGATTTGATTTGATTTGAAGAATCTTTTTAAAACGTAAAAATACACGAATGTGAGGAGACAAACATCAGGATGACAAAATAATACTGTCTTATTTTTAGTCGTTTCAAAATTATATCACACACATTGTGGATACGTAAGCAAGTTTTAAGGTTCTTCCGAAATTTGATGTGGTTATTCTGGTTGTGGAGGATGATGGCTCTCAGAGTGCTCATCTAATTTTATGTAACGTTGTTAGGGTCCCGAAAATACACCCATGTGTAATGTTTACATTTGTAATACATACTTTGGTAGCTATACGTTATTCTAGATACTTATACTAAACGTTAGCATTTAGGTGTTAGGAAATTCTTTGAAATATTTACTGCAGTAGGGTGCTGTGTGAATTCTAACTTCTTAGCGTTGTTACAAAGTTATTAGTGCATTCAGTTACTGGTAGCAGTGTCTAAGAAAAACTTTAAATTAGTTCAAAACTAATTACTTAAAATTGGTTTTAAAACTAAATTTTACGTAAGTTTGCAGACTAGTTTTTTGATTCATAATTGATTTTTCATTTACGCCATAAAATTAAATTACAAAAATGTGTGTGAAAAATGACTGATTAATATTATGCATTCTACCTGTTATGAACTCTTTGGTTATTGGTGTTTTTTATGAGTATTTTCTTTGACGTTTGAAATTTGTTCTTTTGTTTTATTTTTGCTTACTTTCATTGTCACTTTTTTCTTGTTACCCTTTAAATTGTGTTTATTCAGTTTTCAAGGCTTTATTTCATCACAACCACAGTATACCATTCACTTCTTGCTTATATACCACTGTTAAAATGGTGTAAAATCACAAACCAATAAATCCATGATACGTCAACAAATTTAAATTGATAAAAGTATGCGTACTCCCACTTCGTTAGCTAATTACAACGATTGCAAAATGCACACACGCGTGCTATTTGCGCGGCAAACATTTGTAATCATGATCTGATACGTGATCCAATCCAGCACCTATGTGAATTGAACACAGATTGCTTCGTAGTGGCAGCGCAATGGAATTAAAATGCAGTAATTATATTACAATTAGGTACATGTGTAGGTAAAAAAAGAAGGCATTATATACCTCCAGGTATTGGAATAAATTTTGCACAAAAAATCTGGTAATTCCGAAAAACACATGGATTTTTTCTTGATATTATTTATTTCTAGAATCCATGGAATATCTTTAGGTAAATATAGATACGATTTATCCGATCTCTAACTACGAGATAAACAAGACGTCGCGACGTAAGAAAAAAAAACCAAATTCTTTTGTTTAATTATTGTAATTGTGATCACCTGCTTAACGCCAACATAATTCTGTTTAATGACGAGTTCACCGACTCACACATTGAATGGCCATCATTCCCCGCCGACACGTGAATCGAGTTATCAACGACAAAACGATCCGACACTTCCTCGCACAACGACTCGGTCCTAAACGGAGGTGGCCTATCAAAGGATAATAGAATATGATCAACCGAAGGGGCCTGGACAGTCGTGCGACGTTCTGCGCAGATATATTTGACATTCGAAAAAAACTTGAAACTCTTTGTGTTACGTTTTCGCGATCCGAGAGTGCATTTCGCTATAAAATATAATGGTTGATTTTTCCGCTGTTCCACGTAAAAGTGCTTTTAGAGGGAGTGTTACGTAATAATGTACGGAGTGATATGATAGGTGTAAGTGATAGAAACTGGTTGACAGTGATATTGGGTGTATGCAGTGTACTTTACTTGACTGTTATTTGTGTGCGGGCAGTGAGTTTCAGTGGGATTGTGTTATTTTAAACTGACTTTGGGAGGAATTCATTCGTCCGTTGTAAGGTAATTTGGTTCATGTAATCTGCTAGACGTTGTAATTTTACAATAGACTGACTGTTTAGATTACATAAAAAATTCCATTCAAGTATTTAAACGTTTTAATTGACCTTTGAGATTTCTTCTACTCTCAAATAAACAAATATACGTTTTCAGGAGAACCACTTTCTGAATCTGAAGCCCTTGAACCGTTCAACGAGAGCCTCCTCATGTTTTTACTAGCGTTTATCCGCGAGGTTGTCCGCGTGGAAGTCAAAGTCAAATTTATTTTTTCGCATCTACCCATCCTCATTAGTCAAGTAGTTTTCGAGATTAATCAGTGTTAGACTAGCTGCTTCCTGTGACTTAGTACGCGTGGTTTTTCACCTGTGTTAAGTTACGTCTTTGGTTATTGCTCCGCAAACGTTATAAAGCCCATATTATTCCTCATGAATCTGGTCATCATATACAAAGAAAAGAATTTTCCAATCCGACTAGTAGTGCCAGAGATAGAGTGTTTATTTTTATCTCTCTAACTTTACTATGTTAGAAGTATAGATTATATCAGTATCTTAGAGATAATTTTATTGGCTATAAGAGCACCTATTAGGCTGATGGGAAAAAAGTGCACATACTAAACAGTTAGAAGCTTATTTGCTATGATAATATACTGTGTATACTATATAACATCCAACTTTGTACACTACAATCACTACTCATATTGTGTCTGGATAAATAATATCCACAGGGTCATTCAATTGTAACAATGGAGTAGGGTCCGGCGTGCCAAAATTATTTAATGGCCGCTCTCAAGCCCGGAAGAATCTAAAAATAAACAGTCATGCTGTATCGCAATCAAAGCCCTTCTTCTTCTGTACAAAAAACGAAATTAGGCATACAAAACTATTCAAAACATTTTTTAATTACTTGGGATTTGTATCCGTGAAAAGCGCCCACTAAAACAAGAGTTTTGATACGTATTTAACTAGTATTCTTTACTAATATTATAAATTAACGATTTTGTTTGTTTGAACCGCTAATCTCATAAATTACTAATCCGACTTCGTTCGCGTAGATTTCGTTCTTCCGTTACAAAATCGATAGCTACACAAATAGGATTCGCGGCGCACGCCAAATAATGAAGTTTACAGGCAAATTTTTGAGTGTTATTGAATTGTTGTTGTGGATTGTTGAAGTTTTAGTAACGATCTCTAACTTTTTCTAGTAATAATTACAGCCTTTGTTACTCAAGGATAATCTAGTATTTTAATGAAAGAATGTTTGAAATCAGTCTAGTAGTTTTTGAGTAAATTCGTTACAAACATACAAAATTTTCCTCTTTATGATATTACTGTTGATTTAGATTAGTCATAATAAAACAGTTGCTCGTCCATAATGTACCTACCTAATATTACTTGTAAGGTCAGCATTTGTAACTATATAATTTAGGTACCATTTAGTAAAGATATAACAAGAAAACGTTGTAACTTCAACTGCTGTTTCAACATTTTGAATATTCATGATCGTTTATGTCTATTGTCAAAATCCATATTTCATAATAATGTCGCTACAAGGATGAATTATAAATGAAACATTTCGACGATTTTAAGGAGCTTTTACGCCGTATAAAATCTTTCAAGACCTTATTTCTCGAAATGTACGAACCGATTTTAATGAAACTTTCTACATAAGAGCAGGATACATAGGTCTAAACAGTGAGTTGAGTTGTTCAAGTAAAGTTTGTGAGGTTATAGGTCTCTGGATTTACTAAACCGATTTTGAAAATTCTTTCGCAAATTGGAAGCTACTTTATCACTGAGTGCTCTAGGCTATATTTTAGTATTAAACAAATTAGGGATCCGCAAGAAAAAATACGTAAACGAAGTTGCGAAGAGAGTGCTAGTCTCAAATAAATACACGGATTACACAGGCCAACTACGAATTTAAATCACACACGATAAATATGCAGCAACACATTAATAAAATAAAAGATTCCCATCAATAATGTACAATATTGTGAAGCTGGTTTTACATGGATATAATTTATTCAGAGCGTTCCCTGAGTTCTGTGTTCAATCACATTTATTTAAATGACTACGGAATGTAAATTCTGAATTATTACACTCTAGTTATTCTGTACAAAAATGGATGGAATGACAAAATGTATTGTAATCTCGGTACAGGATATTTTCAGATATAAAAATGTTCGAAAAACAGGTTTTATTATGCCACGTTGGTGCATCCAAGTCAAGTCAAAGCGGTCCAAGTTCCAGATGTTTCTTTATATCTTTGCATCACACTAAACTGTATCGTCTGTGTGTTTACAAACGTCACATACAAAAATAACCCGACCCAGAACAACTACCTAGAGCTTGCAGTGCAGGTCATACAAATAATACGGTTATCGCGGAAGCAGACGAAGTCGAATAGAAAGTAGCTTATGACCTTTGCTAGGGTTCGAACTTACACTGTGCCTAATTTCATCAATATTGGGTTAATGGTTTAGTCGTAAAGGGGTACTAAACAGACAGACGGACGGAGAGACTTACTTTCGCATTTATAATATTAGTATGGATGTTAATAACAAGGCCCATCCACTTGCCAATTCAATACATCACACACTACAATACATTTATGCAATTAATTACACACTCCAGTGGCCACAATTTATAGACTATGGTTTCGTGTAACGGCTCTATATACAAAACTAAGGGTTACGCCATAGCCTGATTGGCAATGAACATGAACGAGCCCCATGCGTGTTCATAACTTTAGAGCGAACCTTTCTAAGGTCACTTCCCATTTTACTGACAATCGATTCCTACAACTTACCAGTCGTTATTGGTTAGCCCAAACACTCTTGTTTTGTTGTCAGCCTTGACCTTTTTAATTAGTTTAAAAGCATTTAAACATTGATAGTTTTCTGTAAGTCTTTTTTGTAAGTTGTGATTAATGGTCAAAATTAAGTACCTACCTACTGTAATTAGTACCTAAACATGATAAAACAAAGACATATAAATGTATGGATGTTGTATTCAGTGTCTCTCGACTCAGAATTTTGTCAAAAACGGTTTCTATCAATTCGTGTTCGTCTGCGATGAATGATGTACCTGTAGAACGGTGACGTCATAGGAAATCGAAATATTTTCTTGCAAAGTAGTTTCGATTTTAGTTTCGCGTTATACGAATCTTATCAGATTTTTCTTGCGTTGCTTTTTATTAAAAATAAAAACATATTTTAAAACTTTCACGTTTATTGTCTGTCTATTCTATGTAATGTAAGCAATTTGAATTATGTGCTACAGTCTTTGTACATTGCAGTTTCTGAAGCTTACATTTGAAAATAAAACATTCTAAAAGCAAAAGAATAAGATTTCCTACATGAAAATGAATAACCCTTAACATAACATTCGTAGCAACAACAAAAACACATGTACTTTCCCATAAATTCCAAACACATGTACAGTCACACTCATAAACTTCGCGGCACGACGGAAAAGATCGTTTCCTTTGTTTTTCCCGTTAATTAACATTATTATTTCCTCGGCCGTTTGTCCAATTTGGGCCCAAATTGGTACAGTTTCCAAGGAATAAAACCTTATACAGTGTAGACATTGGAAGTTAGTAGGTACAGACGTAATTGATCGATGCTAAATTATGTTCGTTCACATTCGATGAAAATTGATCTCTTGTCGGTGATTACAGGATGTTATAAAGGATTTAATTGATTTTCTTGAAGTAAAATGAAACTAGAGCATTTTATATTAATAATAGCAGCCTATATTGTTCCACTGCAGGACAAAGGCCTCTTCTTATACAGAGAAGGAACCAGTATTGATCAATACGCTTGCTCAAGGCTGATTGCGATTTGAGACATCTAAATTATATGTCTAGGTTTCTTTATGTATGTGATTAATATTTTTATAATCTGTATAGTAAACAGTTTAAACACATAACATCAAGCCTTTAATCCTCGAAGGGATAGGCAGAGGTGTACCCATTAGTACACCCACATTTCGCCAGTTGTGTTTAGATACCATGTAATAGTGAAACAATCGTTTAACTTCGATACAACTGATTGCCCTGTCCTTTTTCTATGTCATCATCTCTCTTCGATACTTACTGTATTTTCATCCGAGTCGCTTCAAACATATCATCCCCTCGGAGTCTACTCATCCTAATGCCTTGTTTACCCTACGCCTGTGTGGTTTTACCCGAGCCTCGAGTGAGCAACATTCAAGAGCCTCTTGGAATTCTAAGATCAATCACTTAAACAATAAGTCTAGACGCTTGGTAGGTACTCTATGTAAAGTTACTTGGAGTACTTTATATACACGAAGGTGTTGCTAAATGTTTAGAGTAGTTTAATTAATTAATTATTGATTAATTATCAGGTGTCATTCAATTTGTTAGAAACACTAAATTCAACCTTTGGTCTTGCAAATGTTAAAAGTAAATAAAATAATATTAAGAACATTGATATTTTAAATTTAGAATATCAATACTTACATGCAATTTTAAACTTAATTGACAATAGCTTAGTCATTAAAATCTTTTGAATCCCGTAGTTCATTTGTCTGTTCACCTAAGGTAACCATGGTGAAAGGAACCGAGTAAGTGTTTTCTTCGTTTTTTCTAAAATAAGGTAATGATAGCCCACTTATTTAAAACAATGGTCAAAGTGTATCTATACCTGCACTTTAAAGGACGTTGAAAACGCTACTGATGCCGCGATAAGCGTGGCTACCTACTGGGTATGAAAAAAACAAAGGTAACATACAAAAACAGATTTCCATAAACCATCGATTCGAAAAGAAGAAGAGGAAAAGATAATATACTGCTTCCTAAGTTATTCGTTTCTCAATGGCCCATTAACATATATAAACATTGAGCATGGCAGCTCCACAATATCAAACAGTTTTCAGATCAACAAACACTGAAATACCAGAAGGTATTTTACCATATAACATTCTCGTTGTTAGCATTTCTTAATGGAGCATGGGTGTGACAAGGACCAAGCTTCAGCCTATCAGTAAATAGAAAATAACTTACTTCGTTCTGTCCTAAGCAAACATCCAACGTGTTTTATTCGCGTCGGCTTAAAGTATCTATGTACTCGTACAGTCAACCAGCGAGTTAGGTATGTTTTTCTACTGCCCACCGTGTCAATATTTTATAGCTGTCACCTTTTTCAAGTTGTGTCACAGACTAGCGAGTCTTTACTCAGAAAGTAATATAGTACTATTACTAAATAGAACATATTTAACAAAAATGATTGCTGGAAAATTGTTATATAAACTGTGAAAAATCACAGCGGATGGTAGCTCGTTATTTAATTATGTAACGCACGCAAACGTTGTGCTTACGGCTGCATAGAATAGAACAGGAGGTGTAGGGGTATTTCAAGTTAAGTTGGAACATTTAAAAGTTGTTTTTGTGTAAAAATGTACGCACTACATTCTAATTATGAATGTTCGGTCTATGAGTACTACGTACGTGGTTAGTACTTTGATCTTCAATATCTTTGTTACCGGGTAGTTCCTAGGAACTACCCGGTAACGAAAAATATAAAATATATAATAACAATAATATATAAATATATAAATAATAATATATATATATTTATATAATATATATAATATTTGAATTAGAAATCATGGCAATCTTATCTCAATGTATCAAAAAGTCACCTTAATTTTTTACATATTTGATTTTTATTTATAAATATTTAAAATATAGTCGTAATATCTCTGCGACAAACAATATTTCGGCAAAAATTCTTCTTCTGGTATGCTCAAGAACAAAAAAATATCTCATTAAGGGAAAGAACTTTCGGCTTCTTCAAGTGCGTTTTTACACTCGATTTTTTTTTTATTACTCTTCTGATAGGCATTTATTTGAAAATTATGTCGCCTGATGGTACATAAGATGCGATTGACCATTGTAATGAAAAGTGGTGGCAAGTCAAACTTTTTCTTCAACTGTACCTACAGACTTATTCACTTGTGTGCGTGTTGATTTACATCCAGATTTGCCGAATGAAAGAAAAATACTCGTACACTGAGTCTGTGTGCTTTCCATTACAGTCGTGTTATTTGTATGTATTGAGAATGTTTGGCGATTGGAGCGAGCTGTTTCCTCGTTTTTCTTTCTTAGTAATAAGTAATGGGGAAGAAATCGTGGGTGTGCATGTGTGTATCTTAGTCAATATTTAAAAGTAGCTGTCACTTTTGCGGATTTCGTTTGAAAGAGTCACCGCGGCCCTGGAACTCAAAGGGCATAAGAAGGAACACGGATGAGTTTAGTCAGTAAGAGTCTGTCAGTCCCTTCCGACTACTTACTTAGGTACTACTTTCTTTACTACTTATTTTGATCCCACTGCAAGATTATCTGAATGAGAAGAGGCATATGGTCTCTTCTCATAAAGACAATCCACAAGCATTGATCATCACTTTTTCTTAAGGCAGATTGGCCATTTCAGGCTTATATTAATTACTAGCTTTTGCCCGGGATTTCGTTCGCTTATATGTCGCTGACGCTGAATAAAAGAATACCAAATTACATCAAAATCGGTTCAGTGGTTAAGTCTTGAAAGCGTAACAAACAGTCAGAGTTACTTTCGCATTTCGTATGGATAATTCTAAATGTTTAAATATTTTTGAAACGTACTTATAAAGTTTCACGTAAAGCAATTAAAACATTACCTATTCTGTGTAATTGTTCTCTAGTATCCATGTCCTCGCCGCGTGTCCTTCACAGTAATACACGTTTTATTTCCTTCCTTTATTACAGTTTGGTGTGTAATGACTTAATGACAGACGTTCAAATCTGTTTTATTACAGCCAAGGGTGTATGATCGGTAGGAAGGTGAAATCAAAGTTTTTTAATAGACTTTTACCAAGGTCGTACCTTATGACAGCCTGTTATAATTGGCTTTTACACGAAAATTGATAGAGAAATTTGATAAGACTTTCCATTGTACAATTTTATTAAATTAATATATTGTTTCTAAGAGTGATAATGTCGTGATAGCCTAGTGGTTGAGACGTCCGCCTCTAATGCGTGAGGTTGTGGGTTCGAATCCGGGCAAGTACCAATGTGTCTTTTTCAATTCATATGTAGGTACTTCCTAAGTGTATCTTAGACATTGCTGACATCGTTCTGTGCCTCGGAAAGCACGTTAAGCTGTTGGTCCCGGCTGTCATACATGGATCTTTGACAATAGTTACGGGTCGTCAGAAGCCCGAAAATCTGACAACCAGTCTTACCAAGGGGTAGGTATCGTATTATCCAGTTTCTGGAAGTCAGATAGGCAGTTGCTCCATGTAAAATACTGGTATTCAGCATCATCCGGTTAGACTGGAAGCCGACCCCTAATTGGGAAAAGGCTTTTTTTTTTTTTTTTTTTTACCGATGGGAAATCATCAAATGACTTCCCCCGCCCTGGGCGGGGCGGGAGGGAGTGTCAGACTTTTACTGACTAAAACCCATCCATGTTCCTTCTTGTGCCCTTTGCGTTCCGGGGGCGCGGTATCTCTTTCGAACAACCCGAGGGAGATGATGAAAGTGATAATGTTACGGATCATTGCCCAATACTGACAGAAAATAATTACATTAATTAAAAAACTTGTATTCAGCATACAAAAGCCTCATTACGTTTACAAACAGCATATAAATTACATCATTAGTACATTTTTGGGTTTCAGGGGTTTTAATTTCAGAATTGAACATTTTTTTTTGTAAAGTTAACACATTAGGTATTTCTTTTATGGGTGTTTGTTTGTGAATGTGGGATGTTTATTTGTAGGACCTTAGTATTTGCCCGCGGCTTCATCCGCGTAAATGTCAGTTATCGCGGACGCAGACGACCGTGTTGTCTTACCTTCACAAGCAACTGCTGACCGTGGGGTTGGGTTTGATTCCCTGTTCGGATAAAGTGTTATTGGGTTTGGTCTATTAGGAATTTCTCAGTACCATCCCAAAGTTTGGAAGTTTGTGGGGTGACACCCCTGTGCCACGGAAACCCTTGTGGTAACAAGGGTTTCCGTAGTTTTTTATAAAGGAAAAGGACATAAAACCGTTGGTTTTGCACCTGATCTCTCCCCGGTCGTCTCAGTTTGCCATTCCATCGGGCTATGAGTGTGATGGAAGAGGGAGAGCACCTGTGCTTCTGCACTATAATACATCCTGCGTAATTGAGACTGGCTACTGAACCTCTTATTTAGTTGGAAGAATTATTATTACACATACACATAACATCATGACTGTTATCCCAGAAGGGTTAGGCAGAGGTGTACCCATTAGTACATCCACATTTCGCCAGTTAGGTTTGTAATAAGAGCCGAGCTTATTGCCAATTAATTATTATTACCTACTTTGTAAAAAAGTTTATTGAACAAAATGGAATACTTAGAAGCAATACAAATTAAGATAGAACCCAAAAACTCACGTATCGAGAAGCGATGAAAGTGAATATGTATCGATCGGGGCCCATACTGATTCTGAATGAATTCCTTGAGGCAAAACATTAAACAACAAAGTTCTCGTAAAGGGAAACTTAGAAATAACGGAACTTCATTGAGTGGAATAATGTAATATGATAATATTGCCTATTTAGAAAGTATATGAATGTTATTAAAGTATTCCTATTTATAGATCCGTTTTCCTTACCAATATATTTTTTTAGTAATGTGTAACACAATCGGTGAAAATACTGAATACCTAAATTTTTTTAATTAACACTTTTTAATGCAAAATTGCTACACCTACACGATGAAAATGTATGGAACAGCTGATTTTTTTTAAATATTCGACGATTTTTTCTGCGGGGTCTAGAGTCTTATACGAATCCATAGTACAAATTTTCGTTTTTATATCTCTTCCATCCCGCATACTAAAATAAATCGATAAAATTTCATTTGTTCCTCTAGTCGCCTAAAATGTAACACAAATTCAACGTTGCCCCCAAACATGTGAAAATATGTAGGTACACAACAACTTTTCATGAAAAATCAAAAACCAGGTTTCTGAGTTTGCATACCATACTGGCAACGTTAAAAGCGTAGTTCTGACAAACACACGTCGGTATAAAGAAGAAAAAATCAAATGTAAAAGGCAACTGAAAGCTTTTGTGTGTAGGCGTGTAAGGTAAAGTTCAGACGTTCTAGTTTTACCAATGGAGAGCATTTTTATTGCCCAAATAAGGCTTCGATTTTTCCTGCAAAATCTTTATACGTACTACTTAATAAATTCTAGTTGCGAAGGATTATGCTACGAGGTTGTTTACATTTGGTTGGGGGTTAAGATAAACTTTCTTAGTTTAATTTTTACTGTTTTTTTTTTCAAGTCAGTCATATTATTTATTTTAATTAGACCAATAAAATACACTTTTGAATGTCATTTACAAGAGAAAACAATAATTGAATAATATTAAATCTTACTGCCCATTCCAAAAAGTAGCTTTGTGTGTAGATGAACGGGCAAGAAACTCAGTACAAGCTCTTTAAAAAAAAAAGTTTTACAATAAGTAGTAATACATTCTTTCCTAAATAATTCCGCTCAATAAAAGAATTACAATGTCTTCGTAATAGCAGCTTGCCCTTAGTACCTTGCCGGTTGACTGGTATACATTCAAGTATCACGCGTGGAGCAGTATAACAGAATACTAGTCTATTATTGTCCAACTAACTTCAGGACAAAAGACACAGAGAAGGCACGAGTATTGATCACCACGCTTGCTCAAAGTGGATTGGTGAATACAGACTTGTAATTTACTTATATATGTGTTAGTATATAGTAGCTCGCTACAATTTTAGCATTCTGACTAACTTTGTTAGTTAAGGATACAAAAGTTTATGGCTTAGTAAGTTTTGTTGGCGCTCGATACTATTTTGAATAATAGCTTTAATGCTGCCTGCGCTGGACGCGGTGTACAACTGATTGCTTGGCGAAACCGTGGTAAAAGCTATTAATAACGTGCTCGGTTCGGAAATATTCGGTTGTTTTCGGATATTTCACAGCCAATCACAGCCAACTACGATAACGGGTATAATATAGGGAACGCTATTGGAAACTGACTTGACTAGTAGACTGCCTCGTTTGTGTCTGTGTCTAGTCTTGTTTGTGTCTAATCTAGTGGTCTGGGTCTAGTCTCAGCTTTGATTCCTAGGTCGGGCAAAGTGTTTTTTGGGCTTTTCCACCAAGAATTTCTCAATAGCAGCCTCGGAGTCTGGATTTGTGCCCGGTTAATAAACAGTAGGCTCGCCCCCATTTTCATGGGACTTAAACGTAACTAGCGAAATGTAGGTGTACTATTGGGTACACCTCTGCCTTACCCCTCAGATAATACAGGCGTGATGTTATGTTACGATGTTGAAACTAGATGTGAGTTGATAGCTATTCTCCATATGTATGACATACAGCGAGAGTGGTGGAACTAGGAAAGACAACGTTACATTATGTAGGATGTGAGGACAACGGAACGTATGAATAGTGTGTGGAATGGAACGATAAGGTGTGAGTGAGAGAGAAAGAGAGTGAGAAAGGAATGATGAAATGAGCAGCGTGTGCAGAAGAAAACATAAAAGATTGAACATTTTATCAAAACACCCTGTACCTTTGTTAATAAGTTTTCTGTGCAACGCGTGGCAATGCGTGTCTTTTGTTTCCACGATCTCAAAACTTCGTAATATTTGAAAATGATTAGCTACATTTTCTTTTTAAATCTAGAACTTTTACAGGCTTTGAGTTGTTATAGGTACTTGCCATTTTTGATAGTTCAAAGACTAGTCTAGAAAATAAAGGTATTCTTTTTCGAATAAAAACTAGGTTCTGTTCATGTCTAGACATTAAAAGTAACAGTGGCCGCAGCTTTTAGTCTAATGTTTTCTCAGCCTATTATTTTATAATATTTAAATACTAGTTTATGCCCGCGATTTCGTCCGCATTAATGTCAGAATCTGTGGGGTTTTAGATTTATTGCGCGGAACTCAATTAGGTATTTTTTCTAAAATAAAAGTAAGTTTTAAGTTCAGTATAACATCAGCTATCTTTCAGTTGAAGTCCCAGCAAAATCGGTCCACTCGTTTCGGAGATGAGAGATTAGCCGGAACAAATAGACAGACTGACAAAAATGAGTATGACTGTTGTGAGTATTGTTTTAAAGTATCTACTTTCATTTGCACTTAGTAAAAAGTTGTTACATATTTTGAAATTACAAGCAAACACTTCAATTTTATTTATTAGTATAGAAGTACCTATAAATATATAGAATGACCTACTATCGTTTATTTACTACATATCAATGTCACCCTACTTTAATTCGATTACTTAAAAGTCCGTGTACCTAAGTAACTAAACATAAAACACTTGACAACGTGTCGACTATAAATTGTATTTGTAACACAGCGACACTTTATAGCGAGCGTGAACGATTAGTTCGATACATCAAGTTCAAATATCCGATACGAATGACATTTAGACTAACTGTCTAGGTATTTCAAGTTAATGTGTTTATTAGCCTATGTATGTATGGATGTATGTTTGTCCCTTTGTGCTGTTCTAGAGAGAGACCAGCACGTAGGCCGATTTTGTTGATTTTTTACGTCAATCGGTTTGTCTTTATCGTGCGAGTCATTAAAGACAGTATCGATGATTAAAATTCAATATGGCGAACTATGTTAAATGGAATATCATAGAATAAGTATTTGATTGCCTCGTTAGTGTAGTTGTCGCAAAGCGCGACTGTTGCTCATTAGGTCTGGAGTTAGATTCCCAGGTGGGGCAAAGTGTCATTGGATTTTTCCATCGGGAATTTCTCAGGAGCAGCCTCGGAGTCTGGATTTGTGCCTCGTTGATGGCAATGAGCTCGCCCCTTATTACATGAGACTTGATACAGGCGAAATGAGGGTGTTTTCATTGGTATACCTCTGCCTAACCCTTCGGGGATTACAGGCGTGATGATATGTTTTTGTGTTGAAAATAATGTTTGGGTTTTCCTTACCATTTTTAAAAGACTATTTTTATGCGAACTGTATGGCTTGTAGTACCTATAAAATAGATGGATTTTGAAATACTGGCATACTATTGCTATTAGTCTAGCGGTCGTAAGGCGAATAGGTACTATTACTGGGAGTGAGGTAGTGGGTTCGAGGCAAAGTGCTATTGGGTTTTCCCATTACGAAATTCACATTATCCGGAATTTGGATTTGTGCCCGGCTAATGGCGCTATATTTCATGAGACTTTTAAACATAACTGACGAAATATGCACGTACTGTATAACTTTGCCTACCTATGTCTTCGGGAAAAATTTATGAATATTGAAGTAGTTGATTAAGGTTTGAATAGGATTTTAAATAGTATCTACATTTATTATAAGAGTAGGTATGACAATTCGATATTCAGTTTTTGTTCTGAACATTTATAAGGAATATTAGATCGTAGCTAGACAAAGAAAACTTGAAGTACCTAAATTGTACCTACTATATTACGAAAGGGTTTCACAGTATGTATGACAATCCAGTATTAGTTTATAACATAATTATTTTATTTAATCTTTTTTTGTAACTTATAAAATTGTGCTCAAGACACATCAAGAGACATGTCAAGTTTTTAATCCGTATTTTAAAATTAGTTTTAATTAATATTTAAGTTAAATTAAGGTGTAATTTTATATCTATAACTAATATAATTGCATAATAAACCGGGATTATTGTTTTCCCGTAAAAAAACAAAGTAAAACTCAGTGTTTGGTTATCCACCGTTACCGGTAACCTATATCGAACAGCTGATGTCAACCTGCGGATTTAAACGGGAAGTATTGTTTACTTTAATCTATAATAGTCATAAATTAGCACACAATTGTCACTCAAGTTTGTAACACACTCTCATCGAGTTCCAGTATAATTTATTTTGGTAGATTCGGTACCTAGATACTACACTAACTCTTAGTCATTTGTTTTCACACAGGAGAGGAAACTTGGTACCTATCAAAAAAAAAAAAAAGTTAACTGTTGTAGGAGTATACTTACTGATCAATACAGTAAATTTTACCTAATTTACATTGTAGTATTGATATAATACTTTAAATTTTTATCATAACATAAGTACTAGGTACCCACAAAGAAAAAAGTGAAATTAGTTAACTTTATTTAATTATTGAAACTTTGCATTTCAAGTTATCATAGTTGTTGATCTTCAATCAGCATCCTGCCTCACTTTTTCTCCACATATAAACACTAGCTATCCCATTTGTATTTTCACTTTTTTTCTTTCATTTCACACACCTTTTTTACTTTTGTCTATTCGATTAGTTCTCACCGTTTCTTCAATTCTAATTTCAGTAACTATTCCTGTAACCATGTCAGTGATGACCCGGAAGGCTACTGCTTAGGTTATGGAGGTTAAATTAAGAACGGCCCTCGAAGAACTTAAGGCTTCAAACATCCAATGCCAACAACTGCTACAGGAGAGGGATGACTGTGAAGAGGAAGTCAAGTCAATCATTGACAAAAATACAAGCCTGAAGCGGGAGCTAGTGGACCTTCATCAGCAATTCCTGGATGTTGTCGATGAACGGGACAAACTGCGGGTGGTCACCGACGGGTTCAATAACTGTAGCGATTTATATGAGGAGGCGTTGTGTAAGGTTAGGGACTTGGAAGAAGAACTAATTCATGCAAATGCACGGATTACCACGTTGCAAAAGGAAAAAGTATGTACTCAGGCAAGAGAAACAGATCACTTATATAATGAATTAATTAAAAGTAACTGTTACCCAAATTCCTTAATAACAATAGACCTCACTGAAGATTCTTTAGTAAAGTATAATAATAGTAGCTACACAGTAAGTCAAAATAAAATTAAAAAATATGCTAAGTTCAACAAAATTATTAAAAAATGTAATAAATATAAGAAACAACAAAAACACTATTCCAATAATATTAAATTAAGGAAAGAACGTGTTTTTCTAATTAATAAATTAAATAATTTTCAAGTTAAATTAGAGGACAGTAAAAACATTTATGAGGTGGACACTCAACGCCTTCAGTCAGAAATTGAGGTGCTAGAACAGTCATTACATTCTCTTCATATAAAAAATGTGACATCAGAAAAACAAATAAAAGAGCATATCCTTGCCACAAATAAATTAGTGGAGATGTGCAACTCAAATGCAGACAGAGTGGACTCGCTACCTGTCAGCTCCACTCAATCTACCATCCAGGAGGAATCTTATCTTGAGGCTCTCCAGCCTGAGAAAGACAGTAGTTCTCTACCTTTTGATAAAGTTTGTTACTGTCCCATTATGTTTTCTGACAGTTTAGGGAGAGGATTAGGAAAATTAGTAAACAACAACCTGATGCATTCGTCTGTAAATTATTGCATGCCTGGTACAGCTTATAATGAAATTATGTCTACCGTACTAAGGAAAGAATATGATCCTAATTCTATTATTTCTATATTAGTAGGAAATAGTACTAATGTTACAAAAGACAATATAACTGATAGGATCACTGAAATTTTGAAAATTGAGTGTCGGAAAATAATACTGTGTGCTTTTCCATATTTTGAAAACCTCTCAAAGAGGCTAAATTATAACATACATTTATTAAATAACCATATGGAATTTATAGTTAATCACCATAGTGACAAACTTTTATTTTTTGACACCAACAGTTTTGTTGAAAAATTGAAATCGACTAGGGATACAGCGTATCTGCCAATTAGTTTTAGACGTCAGATAGCTTGGCTATTAGCTTTTAATATTAACTCAGACATAAGTAGTATGTCGAAGTCTTCCACTATATGCACCACAATATTTAGTAATAATACTAATGTAAACGTGGTAAGCACAAATATTTTAAACTAGAATATAAGACAACAGAAGGTACTAACAACAATATAGCTAAATTTATTAACAACAAGGTATCTTCTAGCAATCACATATTAAATTGTAAAAGAGGGGTTAGGCATCATTCCTTAAAACTATTTTATCAGAATATTCAAGGTTTTGCTTCCAAACAATTAGAAATTGAACTTTTTTTAGAAAAAACAATGTTCGACATTATTTGTTTAACTGAGCATTGGTTAAAAGATTATGAAATGCTAATTAACTTTGAGAACTATAGTATAAGTAGTTGTTTTAACCGCAAATCCATGATGCGTGGTGGTTCACTAATCTTAATTAAAAATAGTATCAAATCTAAGCCGCGTAAAGACATCGTTGAACTATCAATTGAACATATTATTGAATTGTCCAGTGTTGAGCTAGATAAGCATGTTATAGTGTGCGTTTACAGACCCCCAAATTATCAGAATTATTCTATATTTGAGTCTATAATGGAGGATGTTTTGACTAAACTTGCTACTGGTAATAAATCAGTAATAATCTGTGGTGATTTTAATATTAATATCTTAGAAAATAATTCAAATAGCAACAGATTATTAAGTCTCTTTAAATCGTTCAATTTGTCAAATGTGTTTCTAGAACCAACACGAATAACTTCGACTACTGCAACATGTATTGACAATGTTTTTTGTTGCTGTAACTACTTAGATAAAGGTATAGTAAATTATCTTCCTTCGGATCACAGCGGACTAACCGTCACTTTCGAGTGCAACACACCATTACAAAAAGTGCAGATACAATCGAGACCTATAACATCTAGTAATTTAAATAAATTTAATAGCATTTTAATTAGTAAATTATGTGTCCAGGGTCTTAATATGAATGATGGTAATATTTTGTATGAAGAATTCTTTTCAATGGTTAATACAGAATTTAATAATATTTTTAAGAAAAAATCTAAAACTATCTGCCCTAAATTTTTATTTAGTGACTGGGCGACTAAAGGTATCAGGAGAAGCAGGGAAAGACTTTTTGAGTTGTATGGCCTTAAGCCTTATATAAATACTGAATCTTTTAATAAGCATGTTGCGACTTACTCAAAAATTTTTAAAAATGCATGTAAAGCAGCTAAAGCCTTGCACATTAGCAACAAAGTTAAATCAGCTGAAAATAAAATAAAAACTGTTTGGAAAATCATCAATAATGAAACAAATAGGAACAAAAGACACAATACTGACTACACTCTGGAGACTTCCCAAGGTGTCAAAAGCAGTAATATAGATGTTGCTCAAGAATTTGCAGAATTCTTTACAAATATTCCAATTAAAACTACTCAAATCTTAGATTCCTCACCATCATCTGCTATAGACTTACTAAGAGTGAATGTTTCAGCCTGCACTAAGGAATTTAAATTTAAACATATTAACCCTATGGTCGTGACAAAGGCTTTCAAACAACTTAAAATCAAGGCTACCGAAGATCTGTGGGGCATGTCTACTAATGTTTGTAAATCTATTATTGAGACAATAGCACCCTATTTAGCTTTCATATTTAATTTGTGCGTAGACCAAGGGATATTCCCGGATTTAATGAAGTACAGCAAAGTTATACCGCTCTTCAAATCCGGAGATAGCAAGGACACCAATAACTACAGACCTGTTTCGGTTTTGCCGGTTTTCAGCAAGGTGTTTGAAAAAGTGATGCTCAATCAAATGCTCAATCATTTTAACTGTAACAACATCCTACACGATCAACAGTATGGTTTCACCAGAGGGCGTTGTACTACTGACGCCGGTGTTACTTTAATTAAGCATATATTTAATGCATGGGAGGACTCGCAGGATGCTGTTGGCATCTTTTGCGACCTCTCTAAAGCGTTCGATTGCGTGAATCACGAAACACTGCTCCTAAAGCTGGAGTATTACGGTCTCGGTGATCTAGCACTTAGCTTGGTAAAATCCTATTTGAATGATAGAGTACAGCAAGTTCAAATAAACGGTGTAAATTCATCAGGCTTAAAAGTAAAGATGGGGGTTCCGCAGGGTTCAATACTAGGTCCGTTCCTCTTTTTAGTATATATAAATGATTTACCTCATTTACTACAAAACCAACCACAAATGGTGTTATTCGCTGATGATACTTCACTCATTTTTCGAGTAAATAGACAAGCACAGCACCTTGACGACGTAAATAACGCCATGCTTAAGGTTCACAATTGGTTTACTGTTAATAATTTAGTGTTAAATGAGAAGAAAACTAAATGCATAAGATTTGCTTTACCCAATGTTAGAAGTAGTAAATGTAGCGTTATATTGAATAAGGACATGTTAGAATTCGTCGAGAAGACAGTTTTCCTAGGGATTACGCTCGATTCAAAGATGCAGTGGGGTCCCCACTTAACATCTCTGGCAGGGCGGCTAAGTTCAGCCGCTTATGCTGTCAGAAAAATTCGACAATTAACAAACGTGGATACTGCGAGACTAGTCTATTTTAGTTATTTTCATAGCATCATGTCTTACGGTATTTTGCTTTGGGGTCGGGCTGCTGATATAAATTCTATCTTTATCCTGCAAAAGAGGGCTGTCAGAGCCATCTATAATCTTGGCAGACGCGAATCTCTAAGGGAATTGTTTAAAAAAATTAACATCATGACGGTACCTTGTCAATATATATATGAAAATATAATGCATGTTCGCAAAAATCCTCATCTTTTTAAGAAAATTAGTGATAGACATGATTTTAATACTAGAAATAAGAACAAATTAGATCAACCAAGTTTTAGATTGTCAAAAGTAAGCACTTCTTTTATGGGGTACTGTGTAAAATGCTATAATAAAATACCTCTTGAAATTCTCCAACTAAATGAGAGAAAATTTAAAACATGCATAAAACGCACACTATGTAGTCAAGCATATTATAAGTTAGATGATTATATCACGGACAAAAATGCTTGGCTAAATGCTAGTCCTGCTCCACAGCCACTCGGGCTCACTAACTAGGATTGTTATTTTTTATTTTTTAAGAGAATGATGTTTCTTACCCTCTTTGTTGACCTGAATAACTTGTACTGTTATCAGTACGAGTACTGTTTTTTTTTTTTATATACATACCACAATTATATAACAAATAAGTCCACTGAAAGTGCTAGTATTGTATAATTTAATATCATTTATTTCCATTTTGTAAATGTGAGTACCATGGAGCGTTTTTTTTTACTTACTGAGTACTACGTGTTTTGACTTAATGATCATGGCAGTTGGGAGCTTGTCATGCTCACTCAAATGTCTCGCTGATGGTGGCGCGTGTGTTGGATCACTTGGCTCCCTTCATGATGGTTGAGCTAGGTGGTGCTGATCCATGCGTCATGCTCGTGAACGAGTGCTGTCAGTTGGGATTGGTCATCTCTTAACTGCTATGGTTTACATCTTTATTTTTAGTATTTTTTACAACTGTTTTATATTTATCTTCATTGTTTTCACATATAGACTCAACAAGAATATTGTAACCAGCATTTTGTAAAAACCTAATTTAAAAAGAGTGCCGTGGAGTTTCTTGCTCGTTCTTCTCCATAGAGGCCTACCTCCGTTTTGGAACAAGCAACTAGCTTCATTTTTCGGACTAACTGACCGACTCCTTGACAATTCAAAAGTGCCTGTAAATGGTCTAATTGAAATAAATGTTTTGACTTTGACTTTTGACTTTGACTTTGACTTTTCTCCACTTTTAGCATGGTGTTAAGACGTATTTGTATTTCCATTAAGTAATTCCTTAAAAATCTAAAACCGGTAACTAAAACTATTCGAAACTATCGGATAATCCGTAATAATTTAATATCCGTAACCGTATCTGTAACCGTTATGTTATCCAAATATCCGTATCTATATCCAAATGATAATAATAATGATTAATAACTACCTAATTATTTATTAATCCACTTATAGAAAGACAATCATTTTCGTCCTTCTCCATCAACAAAAACTTGTTAAAGTAATTACGTGGATATAGGCATCTGTTAGGTGTCAGTCGTGTAATGGAACGTGAATAAAAAAATACAGGATAAATAAAACAAGAAAATGTCTTGTTGTATTTGTCCAATATTAATGTTATTAAGGTCAGAGTATAAAGGACAGGTGCCCGACCTCTCCGTCCAGACGTCTTGCCATCCACTTTAGCGTCTCATTCGTCTGAGACAAATTAGTATTCTTTGTCCATTCATGGACGAATATAAAAACGTATTTACTGTATATGTATGTATATAAACTTAACTGACCCGTCGGTTTCGTGACTGTTGAGGTGTTCGATTCGTAGGTCAGGTGTTATTGGGTTATCTATTAGGAATTTCTCAGTAGCAGCCCGGAGATTGGAACTTGGTGGTGTGACGCCCCCGTGCCTCGGAAAGCACGTAAAACCGTTGGTCCTGCGCCTGATCTCTGTTCGGTTCTGTCGGATTGCTCTCCCATCCTATTATGATAGTTAGGGAAGAGGGAGTGCACCTGTGTTTGCACACACACTTGTGCACTAGAATATCTTCTGTGTACGTGGCTAGGCTCCATTGAGATTGGCCACCGTGACTACACGGTTTGGAGAATATTATGAACAGCCAACAAAACAGATACCTAGCTATTTATGGTCCTTAGATATAATTGAAGTCTTCTTAGAACCCGATGGATTTCTTCAATTAGCTTCGTCTTAGTTTCTTTAATGAACTGTATATTATCCACTATTTAAATTAAATTACATTAATAACATCCATCGTTTTCTAAGAAAACTTCAACTATGTCTGACGACCCTGCATATATTTCTCTTTTGTCGACTGTACATAATAATTATAACACAACTAACATAACAACAACAACAGTTTTAACATAACTGGCGAAATGTGGGTGGACTAATGGGTACACCTCTGCCTAATCCTTCGGGGATTTCAGGCGTGATGTTATGTTTTGTTACATAATTATTATTATGCATTAATATAAATATGTAGGTATTTCTCGAAGTAAATATGTAATTTTTTTTTGTGAACTATATCGTAGAATGTTGACGGGTTAGACGTTAATTTTGTTTGCGTTTAGCTTATGTTAAGGCTTTTGATGCTTAACTTTCGTAGTTATTTTTAACTTCGTTTGTGGTTTCTTGTAAGACTTTTAATATTGTTTCTAGAAAACAATATTCATGTTGGTACTTCTAATAGATATAGCAACTGCAAAGACAGCACCTACCTTTTTTCGTAGATTGCCTACGGCGTAGCAGCTACGGCTACGAATTTACTCGTAGCAGCTTGAAATAGGCTGCTACAAAATATCAAGCCCTATAAATCGTAGTGACGTCTTGAATTTAGTTTGTATGCTGTAGTCGTATTGTTTATTCTTGCCATTGTACGCATGGCAGGCGCTCCCATATCTTTGGGAATAACCAAATAGTCCAGTAGACCAAGCTGTATTTGGTGTACAGTCACAAGCATAAACCATTTATACAAAAACCAACATTCTAAAGCAATTTCCTGCACTACTCATCGTCATTTGGCCAATAAGAACGCGTGGGATGGCGTCGGGTGTAACAAGTGTGTTGCGACCTTTACTTACTCTCTCATACCTCATGCATGATTGTTTTTATGTAATTTTGAATTTGTTGTTTTGATTCGACTGGGCCTGTTAGCGCAGCTGTGGGGCACACATAAATGTCTTTTCATATCTTTTGATTTTTTTTTAATTGCCTTTTTTATTCAGCACGTCATGGTCTGTGTCAATAATCAATATTTTCTTTGTTTCTTTCTATTACTGTTAGAATAAAATAATGATCTTTAAAACTACAAATGGGCTATGTTTAGTATCAAGAGGATTTGACGTGGTTCCTGCAAGAGGGAGATAATCGCATCAGAGCATTTTAAATTTGTCAAAGGAATGGAAGTCACTCCCTTTGATTTGATTTTAGTTGAAACAAAAAGAGCCATGTTTTTGTGAGTTAAATGCTCAATGACTGCCTCGTTGGTCTAGTGGTTGCAAGCGCGACTGCTGTGCATGAGGTCTTGGGTTCGATTCCCAGGTCGGGCAAAGTGTTATTGGGTTTTTCCATCAGGAATTTCTCAGTAGCAGCCTCGGAGTCTGGATTTGTGCCCGGTTGATGGCAATAGGCTCGCCCCCTATTACATGGGGCTAAAAAAAACATAATTGGCGAAATGTGGGTGTACTAATGGGTACACCTCTGCCTAACCCTTCGGGGATTACAGGCGTGATGTTATGATGTTATGTTAAATGCTCAAGACCCGTTGAGTTTTGGGAGAACACTTGTCGTGAAATAGTTAAGTAGATACAATTTAGGTGCTTCAAGATTTCTTTGTCTAGCGATATGTTTAGTATTTTCATCCATCCATTCCAACATTCGCATACCTATATTATAATAGTATTATTGCGAAAGTTAGAATGAATGGATGTTTGTTACTCAATCACGCCAGAATGACTGAACAGATCAGGATGAATTATGGCACAGAGATAGACCATAGTCTGGAATAGCACATAGGCTTATACCAGAAAAGTGTATGGTTCTCGTGTCATAATATTAACTTTGATGAGGTCGAATACGCGGGCTTTTTTGTAAATTGGTTAAAATATAACAATAACATAATTTCCCAGATCGGGCAAAGTGTTATTAAGTTTTTCCATCAGGACTTTCTTAGTAGCAGCCTCGGAGTCTGGATTTGTGCCTGGTTGATGGCAATAGGCTCGCCCCCTACTACATGGGACTAAAAACATAACTGGCGAAATGTGGGTGTACTAATGGGTACACCTCTGCCTAACCCTTCGGGGATTACAGGTGTTATGTTATGTAATAACATAATTGTTACGATTGCACCCGTCTCAAGCCGGGGCGGGTCGCTAGTAAATTATACATATAATTAAATAAATAATTTATCCAAATTTTAACAATAATATTGGATTTACTATCTCAGTTTAAATAGTTTTGTAAATATGCAAATTCCTGCGATAATGTAAGGAAATAAGAGAAAAAATCGTTTATTAATTGTTAATTGTCATTGTGTCTAAAGCAGCTGCAGTCTTGCTATACTTATCTGCTGTTACTTACGAGATAATATGCATAATTAACGCACTGTTCATTTATATTTTACACAGGAAAGTACTAGGCTACTAAAGGCTTGTGGTTTTAATGTTGGCTTTCAATGCAGGTACCCCAATATTATATGCCCCAATAACTAGCGCAACCATCGATCAATTATGTTTGAAAGTGGCGCATGAACATTAATACTTAATAATTATTATGGATCTTTTTTAAGAGTATTTGATAATTGATTAAAGCAAGTATAATTTTAATACTCTTATGTACTTAAAATAAAAACAATAAATAAGTTTAAATAAAATTAACACGTGTTTAAAATTCAGATTATACAGCTGGCCGCGCACAATGCTTGCTGCTAAAATCTCGTTACTTGTACACACACATCCTCATACACCCGTAAATTATAGAAAGAGATAGAGAAAAAGAAAAAGAGAGGGTATATCGCTTGGAGGAAGCATAACGCTTTTTCCTTACGTGGCGATACTCCTACAGAAAGAAAGAAAGAATGTCATTCTTTGATAATACAGCAAAGATCTTAACAGTAATATTGCTCGAATTCTCACCCTCAGGGCTTAATTAAACTTTAATAATTAGATACGTGTACATTAATAAAATAATTCTAAGAAACAAAAACAACATTCCAGTAATTTGTCTCAAACAAAACAACAAACATTAGCCAACAACAAAGACGCCATCTATTAAAGTTGTTTAAGCTAGCGTTGTTGTAAATTACGAGTAACGTCCTTTAATTCCTTGTAAGATGTTAGGATCACCACCTTTCAAGTTATAACTATTTCTGAAGTAGAATTTACCTACCTACATGAAGTTATATAAAGCAAACTTAAAGCTAGTTTAGGGGCGTTTACAATAATCTACACGAATAAATAAAATTGAAGTGTCTGTCTGTAATGTCTAAATAACAACTTTTCACTTGATGCTTAAGAATGTTTACTTATACCAAATACCTAACCATTTTATTTTTAGTTTTGTCTTTCTGTTTGTTTCGGCTAATCTCCGAAACGGCTGGACCCATTTTCCCCGGCAGATAGCTGATGTTATAAAAAGTAACTAAGGCTACTTTTTTTTAAATAATTTGGGATCGCGCAAAAATAACCTCAAACCTCACAGAAAAAAAGAAATCCGACATGCGAGCGGACAAAATCGCGAGCAAAAGCTAGTGTAATATAATAAACTAAGTACCAGTCTCCATAGTCTTCCACAGTAAATCAACAACGAGACTTCCCAACAATCACAGGACGTATGTTAACAAATTAGTCCCAGTACGTAATAGTGAAGAGGGTACACGGTAAACACTGGCGGGTTTATACGGGTCTAGGCCGAAAGCCGAATGCCGAATCTTTAGCGCCTGTTTCCCTATACTAAATTGATCTAATCTCCGGCAGGGACGGGCCACGACGACTCCGGTGAACATGACCTAGTGCCCCATGACATCGGCACACTCGCCCCACACCATAATCGCTCGCCGACCTGACACGCACACAGACACACAAGTAAGTATTTCGTATGTAATCGCGACGTAACACGTAACGTGATGGAATGAGTACACAACCTGTCTTATGTTTGTGTTGTTTAAGTTCAATTTAGGTTAAGTGTCGCAGGAGTGAAGTGGTGTTCATTTTTAATTAGAAGTTATCACATTCGTCCTAACTTTGGAACTTTTAATTTACATTATTTTGTAGTAGTTAACATTTCTTTTGTTACGCACAATTATTAACATTTACTTTAAAATTGTTTTTTAAAGTATATGTAAATGATTGTGCTTTATTTCGCACTACGATTTTCGATTAACTCTTGTATCGTGGGTGTGTTTATAAACGTATGAACTCATATACATAATACACAAACAATCAGATTCGGGCTACCTGTAGTAAGTCCTAATATTGGCTCCGTGCGGGAATTGCACCTAAGACACGCAACACAAAAGCCAATGGCTCAGTGTCATCATTCAATAACGCCTAGTATAATTATTATAGCAAAATAAAAGGTTAAAGGTAAAAGTTCGCGAACACTTACGTAAGAAGTTGGCAGACTCGTCCCACCATTAATTTGTCGTACTTCACCACCTATTTATTTTTTATCTCTCTCTACCCTATATATTTTGTTTGTATGTATGTATATATGTATTTATTTTTATATATTTTTTTATATTTTAGTATCGAAATTTTTCTGTATTTTCTGCACCTACTACGTTTTGTCTCTGCATCACCCTAAGGTAGACTGGTAGAAAATGCCCAAGGCATTAAGTCCGCCTTTGTACAGTGTATTTTTTACATGTGCATAAAGTTTAAATAAATAAATAAAATAAATGTTGGCAGAATTTCAAACAACCATTCGCTAGTACCAAGTTGCTTCATCGTTATTCCGTCCGAGAAAGAACATCAAATAAAAAATAAATCACTTTATTTGGAGCCCAATAGACTTAAGTGGCTTAACTTTCATCAAAAAAGCTGTCCTAAGTTAATTTAGTCGTTACTTCTTTATAAAATAAACAGTACATTTGTCGTAATTCTGTTTAGTGTATTTAAAATCAAATTAAGCGCAAGGAAGCACGGACAAACAAGTTTCTTAATAAGGTTCCTCTTTACAGGAGTTTTATAACTTGAGACTGAGCGAAACGTGACGAATGAAAGGCATGCTATAAAATACCTACTATAAGAGTCTTAAGATAGTGTATTATGTGTCGAGCTTATAGTTTTAGTATCATTAGTAATTATGCTAAACTTCTAGGCCCGACAAAATTAAATAAAGTCAATCTGTCTGTCAGTAATTCATAGGTCAACGTAGCCTGGTGACTCAATAGCCATTAGAGATAAACTACTATATCTTGACGCTCCCCTCCTTAATACCATTTCAATGTGTGTAGTAACATTCGTATGAAAGAGTTTGTATATAGTTGTAAGTAATCGTCTTCAACAGCAGGCATATTTGTTTGTCAACTAATCGTAAATAGCCGACCGCGCAGGACAACGCACCTGTCATTTCCATAGAGAATGTCAGTGCAGCCCCATACTAATATTAAAGAGTAATTTTTGACGCCGCTAGTCCAGCTACAAATCGCTGATTTGGTTTTGTTTCGAGAGCCGTGTCAATACGCACACATTCGTTGTGAGTCTTTTTAATACTATTACAAACACTTTCAAACGTTTTTAAATTTTGGAAGGGCGCGTCATGTTACTGTAGTTTATCTCTACTACGAAACACCATAAATATTAACTAGGGTTGTCACTTAGATCATTAATTTTGAGTTAGTGTAATGGGTGACAATTATTATTTTCACTCAGAAATTGATTTGCTTATCTTAAAAACGCATTGAAAAAATCCTTGGTGATGACAGGTGTCTATGGACTGTAACCACTTTCAATCAAGTGGGTCGATGTCGGCCATTTGCCAGCCTGGCACGTAAAAAAAGAGTATTACAGGTAGTAGTGACCAGTGGCAGGGGTGTTAAACAATTTGTGGATAAACCTTCACGTCAAGAGGCGTGCCCGGTTCGCGGTATTAGTATTCCTAGCCCGTGCACCGCCGATAGAATATTCAGCTCACCAATATGTACCCTACGTACTTCAATCTAAATGTATACGAACATTATTTTTTGATACGTGCCTCTAGCGGTAATAAAGGGTTTCAGATTTATAGGACCGAAATAGAATTATGTCCCGTAATGAACCTTTTTTTTATTCAGCTCACATAAGACTTTGTTTCGACTCTTTCCCAACAGACACACACTCTTAAGACTCTTGTCAATTCCTGCTTTGAATTTTTAAATAGTCTGTGAATGTTCAACCTCCTAAAATTGCTCTCGAGATGTTGTCTTTGAAGCGGAAATGTCTCTCAGAATACATAGAACACTAACATGTTCATGTTAGGTTAATTCTTGCCACTTCTAGGTGCGATCGCAATCTAGTATCAACCTCAATCTGTCTAACATAATTATCTGTAATTATTTACATCTACCTTCATTTTTTGATTTTGTAGATTTGGCCTTCAGATATGTTTCACTTTTCAATGGTTTACTGTTTATTTAATTTCTTTGAAGAAATAAGTAGTCAAATGACACTTTCTTTAGTACGAGAGTTCCGGATCTGTTTGTTTGAAGTGTATGGGATTTTATTTGTTTGTAAACGCACCCTTGATACAGGAGGAATTTCTAGTGTGGGGCAACATTTTTTGAAACAAAGTTCCCAAGGTTCAGATTGTAAGACGCTATAAAATGTTATAATAAAAAAACCTAAGCAAGAAGCATAAAAACCAAGTACCTACCTAGGTACAAGAAGAAAATAATTCCAAATCTTTATATAAGAATTCCTTTACAAAAACATTTTTCATGAATATTTTCTATCTCGAGGAAATATTTGAAAATAAAAATGTAAATGTAAAATTGCTACATCCTTGTACCTGCAAAGCGGAGCCTCATTTTAAAGCCAGGAGAACTTGAAACAAAAGAAGTCCCGAGATTTTTCTCCTGTTAAAATGTTTAACATTGCTATCTTCTAGGAATTTTGAGCTTCGCAAATAGGACTAAAATAAACGAGCGCGCAACGTTTCTACTGTTAAGTGTGAGGCCGAACGAACGGAATTTTGTGAGCCAAGTCGCGTATTTTGCAAACATCTGAAACACACGACTCATTTTGCGTCGCCGTGTCGCACAAATCGGAGATTTGTATGAAAAAAATTGCAACGTAATTTACGTGACTCACAACTCACAAAATTAAAATCGTTTGGCCTCACACAAACTCTGTGGAGATTGACAGTTCTAAAATTCCCCAGAGCCTTGAAGAGCACGTAAAGCCCTCAGCTGAGGCTGTCATAAAAACATATGACAGTCGTCACACGTGTAGTCAGCTGCCTGTAAAACACGTCGCAACCAGTCTCGACGGTGTTAGTCATCTGTTGGGTTCTCGGGGTCAAATGTCACTCACTGTGAGTGAACACTAATAGTATCTTCGGGGTAGGTAACGTGTTAGTAGACAACACTTTGTAGTCTTGTTAAGAGAAGATTACAAACGTCTAGCTAAACCACCCAAAATAAGCCCAGTTCAGTGATTGTTTAATGAACGGTAACATTTGATCTCTAAGCTCGTTCGCGGTAAACTTCTGCTTTGGTAACGTTAAGGTTGGTTACGTCATGAAAGTTAAGGCTAGATTATCTATGAAACCGTACCTAATGTATATTAATGTATTAACTTTCAAAGCTGTTCATTAATTTTAGATTGAAGTTCTGAAATCTAGGTATTAGCGCTTTGGTATTCTAGTTTATCGTAACTTTTTCGTAGAGGTCATATCCCTAACCTTGATGTTATGTGTCTAGTTTTGTCTGACTTTGACCTTGCTCAGAAAGACCTTTGTCAGGTTTGAGATGTTCATTCAGACGTACCTTAATAAACTATGGTTAAGTCACGGATACTTACACTCGGACAAAATGTCTCCTTAGGTCTAGCATGAACCCAGCAACGTAACTTAGACATTCGATTCGAGCCGAGTTTTTTGAAGTAAGTAGTTATGCTACTGATTCTCGACACCATCAATCAATAATAAAATAAAGATTTTTTTTTTTTTCGGTCGTTTTTTTGAACTAGCCGTCTTGCCACTCGGTCTAAGCAAGCAGATCACGCAGTTGCGCGATATTGTCTACCACATACGTATTTGGGTGATCCTGATGTCGAACATAAACTATAAAAACAAGTACCTACCTATTTTTTGACCAAGTGTCTTAATTATATTTGATAATTCCTCTTGTAATATAACCTCCTGATATTTGACGAGATATAATTTAATGTAAAAACTCTTCAAACTAGATAAAATACATTGCGTGCGACTCTGGTATTTTGAATTTGAAAATCGATTGAATTTTCGTTACATTTTCTCCGCGTTCACCTTGTACACACATCCTGTTGTTATGAAGTCATTTAAAAACTGTATGTTGCCTTTCCATCTGATGCACAGTCTTTAAAAAGCATCAAAGAAATTGAAACTCTATATTGTAGACACAAAGACTTTCCAATATTTAGAACAAGTATCGTATTTCTTGTTAGCATAAAATATTCCGAGTTGCAGAATTGTCATTTTAACGAGGCGCCTTGGGTCAGGTACTTACTACCGTAATTATGAGCCTCTACAGTTGTAATTCGTTTCCTTTGTAATGTTCCGAGGAGATAGTGGGTAATGAATTAGTTCAGCTTAGAATTTGGGAAGGTGGGCTTGTCTGTACTTAATGTTATGACGTAAATGTGTGTCCTATGTTATTGTTTAAGCCCTTTGTTAGATAATTTAGGATTACCTAAACATAGGTATGTCCACCAAAGGCCCGTTTTCTCTTGATTAGTTTAATAATTAAAAACCGAAAGCAGTCCTCTGGCTCCTGATTAGTTTAATATTTAAAACCATTTAATTTAATATTTCATACGTAATTTACGTAAAAAACTTTGAATGACGGTATAATTTATATTATTTTTAGGCTTACATACTTTTGACGAAAGTAGGTTTTTATTTGAGTACCAAGACTCTAGAAAGCGAAGTATAGCCGATATCAGTATCAGATGTAATATACATATGTATACATCCGGTTGAAGTATATACTTCAGCTTGTGTCAAATTCCAATCGTATTCATGTTAAAATCGCCGCTCATCTTACGAAGTGACCTTACTGACACTTATGGCGTATCTGCACTAGATACCAGGAGTATGTACTGTCAACAAAATAGATAGGTATGCGGGGGAATAATGTATTTTCTTATTTTGTTTATTTGCCTTTTGTTATATTTTTTCTTTCAGGGTTGTCAGATTAATTGAAGTTTTCTTAGAAACCAATAAATGTTTACAAATATAATATGATTTAAAAAGTAGATCATAATTATTAATAATAATTAATTAATTAAGTTAAGTTTCAATCAAAGATATTCATCGGTTTCTAAGAAAACTTCAACTATATCTGACGACCCTGGATACCTATGTCTTTTGTAGTCTGTACTTTTGAAGCTCCTTAAATTCGTCAAATAAACGTATCATTAATTGGATAACACAAACCATAATGTTATGTTACTGAACAGGTCATAAACAATGGTGCCACGTTGGTTGCTGGTGTGCTGCGTGGTGCTGTGCGCGCGGCCGGCGCACCCGCAGGGCGCGCAGCAGTGCCCCGCGCCCAACACCATCACCCCCTGCAGCTGCACCGTCAAGAAAAATGGCCTTGACATACTCTGCGAGTTTACTGAACAACAACACATACAGAAGGTACATTGTATATAAATATTTAATACTACGAAAATAAAGTTAAGTCAAGTTAAGTAGACAAGTACCTATTTTATAACATATTTTTTTTAAATCATTGTGTACTTTCCAAGTTAATCTTGGACATATCTGTCATCGGTGAAGAAATATATGTATTTCCGATAATATATAAATCTGTAATCGCCAATCTGCCATGTACAGTTTGGTGATCAATGTTGAGCTCCTCATTATGAGAAGAGGCCTTTGCTACGCAGTGGGATAATAATAGGGTGGTGTGATTATTAATATTTTTTTTAATTTTTGTAATCGGTTCAGTACTTCTAGATATTACCTATTACTAAACAAACAAACAGTCTAGACTAGAAGGATTACATGCCATATCCAATTTTCCTATCCTATCTTTATCAAAGTTGCAATGTGTTACAAATGAATGCACATCCTCTATGTAAAAGGATCTTGACAGTATGTAAGAGTAAACAGGAATAGGTAATGCTGATGAATATTTTGATGTTCTTCAAATTCTAGTCACGTTTTCGAATAATGTTTATTTGATCATACTAGAAAATGTTTGGCAACGTGCCATTTTTCTCCTTTTTAAAGTTTATGTGACGTTAAAGGTTAGATAAGAATTCCGTTTCATACGTTTATTTGCACATGAAAAAGTCGTAAAACTGTCTTTGTGATTCCGTTTTCCCATTTAGGGTAAGATCAACCCACTGTCCGTTGGCTTGAAAGTTATCTAATTTTTATTCGCTAGCCTTTACTGTCCAACATCTGGGTCTACCCCCATTCCTTTTACTTCCTTCCTTTTACCCCCTGTTTTATGCCACCTCTCGCTAGTTCCTAAGAAAGCCATCCAAGTCGTTCCGCTATCTTCTCCGTCTGCAGCGAACCCGTATAACATTGACAGGGCTCCACTCTTGTGACATGCGGGCCTATCACTTAGCCAGTAGACATGGCTCGCCCAATCCCGTTTCACTCTTGCAGCTTTTAGATCTACGTCGATAATTTGCGTTTTGGATCGCAATGTGGTGTTCCTGATGCGGTCTGCGGACAATATACCTACTTAGCTGCCATAATTATTAAGTAAGGTAGGTTCTAAATTAGTTTTGCTTTTACAGGCAATGAACACACTTCGCTCCAAGCCGATGATAATCTTCTACCTGAAGCTGAGACACAATAACCTGGCCAAACTGCCGTCTTACATATTCCTGGGGCTGGACATCCGTCACTTGACCGTACACAACAGCAGTCTGGCTGTCATAGAAGACTCCTCACTAAGTTCTATTGGTATGTATTTACTAACGACTTATATGTTTAAGCTTATAGTAATCGATGGGTAGCGATCGTTTAAATAATTTCAAACAAGCTTTATTGTTAGCAGAAAGGATTCATCGATATTTTAAGAATTTTTCCATTATAGAAAGTAGGTTTGTGGCAGTTACTCCATGTAAATTACTGGTATTCAGCTGTATCCGGTTAGACTGGAAGCCGATCCCAACATAGTTGGGAAAAGGCTAGGCAGATGATGATGAGAAAGTGGTTTTAGGACTTGTCGTTGCTTACTGAATTTCAAAAGATTCAGTCTATAACCAATATTTTACTGAAATCCATAAAATAAATATTGTTTCACGACACTACATATCGATCCAACTTGAAATAACCACGGAAGGTGTTCATTTGCAAATTGGGCTGTTAACTAATGCTCGTTAATGAAACAAAAATTTTCTTTCATTGTCAAATTGCTACAAAGTTACCTGAATACAGTACGGTATACTTTGACACCCGCCCAAGGACTTGTCATTCTAAACATCCACGTGTAAGATAAATTGTCGCTGTGATTGTTTCTGCGACTCAATAAAGACAATATGTTTACTTTCTCAGGTAACAAGTTAACGCAACTCGACGTGTCGCAGAACAGCCTCGCGACAATACCGACCTCATCGTTCACGCATCTCAATCATTTGCTGATTCTCAACATGAACCATAATAAGGTAAGGCCTTGGTACGAATGCTATTGTCTTTTAAGGACCATTATTATGGGCTGTTGAGTGTCGATATTTATTCGGTATCGATTTTGTTTTATTCTGAATAAATAGGTAACAAACATAAATAGTTCGTTGTTTTGAAAATGTTAAATCAAATGTAAAACAAGTCGTCTCCGAATATTGTTACAGTAGCATCTGCTTGCGGCTTCCTCCACGTAGAAGTAGTGTATAATATCAGTAAAAGAATTTTTGTAATCAGACCAGAGAGTACTTCAAAGAGTATCTCTTACAAAATATACTTAAAAATTTTATAGATGGCATTATTATTATGCTTTTCTCTCCAATTCTACACGAGCAAATACTTAAACATTTTATAGACGGGCAGCTTTATTCATTGATCTCCAATTCCACACGACCAACTGTTTCAAAAAATAATAGCATTTTTAAGAAATCTTTTCTTAAAAATCTGCTATTATTTTGATACTGGTGATCATTTTCCTACTAGTATTTGATTACATTATCACCCTATAAAAAAATTTAAATACCACATTTTTATCTTCTTTTTTGTGAATTCATGGACAATCGTGTGGGTTACATGTGTAGTAACATAAATATGAAATAGATTATGTATACTTAACTGTATTTCTAAGAACTGTGCTAATTTAAGAATTTTTTGTCATGCTTGGCATGTAACTGATTTTTGTCCATCTACACTATTATAAAGAGGAAAAAATTGTATTTTTGTTTGTTTGTAATGGATAAACTCAAAAACTACTGGACCGATTTTAAAAATTCACCATTAGAAAGCTACATTATTTGCGAGTAACATAGGCTATATTTAATTTTATTTTTGCGCGGACGAAGTCGCGGGCAAAAGCTAGTACAAATAAAAAAGCAAAAAATATTCTTGTATGATGTCGTAAGCATATTTTCTAAAGGTGACGGCGGTACACAACCGAGCATTCATGGGTCTGGACACGTTGGAGATTCTGACGTTGTATGAAAACAGGATCTCTGTCGTTGACGGAGAGGCTTTCAAAGGACTCGAGAAGTAAGTTCAATACGGAGAGAAAATTATAAAATTCGACTTCGTTTTTTTACACTTGTTACGTGTACATTTATAGTTAAAGTATTTTCTTTGCTAGGATGCTAGTCAGTAAATAGATATGTTTCATGGTTTAATGAATCTCGTTATCTGGTTAATATTTGAATAAGTAACTTATTTTAAATCGTCTCGATTCGAGACCTAATGTAATTTCATAAATTAATAATTCATCAAGGTTTTTTGAAACTGTTTTTGATGCCGAAGTATTTTTAGTACCTGCAGTTCAGGAATTTTGTTCTGCACTGGTTTTGTTACCAAAAAAAGCAATATTGCTGAAAATGAAAGTTCCTAACTAGTTACGTAGTACATAACAGACATTTTAGAAACATTTTCCCTGTGCTAACTCATAGTTTGGTAGTTTCGCATTTTGTAAATGAAAATACATTTTCTATTTGTTCGACCACGGTAAATTGTTTTCCAACTAGCCAAATTGAGTGCCTATTGTAATAGCTGTTTCAGGTATGGATTGCCTGAACGTTTAGCCTATTCGATTTTCGCAGTGGTTAAAAATAAATAACATACATAATTTCAGCTTAAAATCAGTAATTAATGCTACCAGTTACAAAGTATACAATAATTTTGTGTGTTTATTTCACAAACACACAAAATTTACTGCGGTTAGTACTTCATTCATTTTGCAATCACTTACCACGGACTATGATGAATAGCTTTATACTTACCGATACAATTCAGTAATTATTTTGATTTGTAAAGGAAACTAATCTGAATAATTAAAACACCTAGTATTATGTAAAGAATCGATTTATGGTTAGTTTGACTAAAAGAAATAGAGCTCAATTATTTTAATAAACTACATAAATCAAAACACCTGGTTGCCTAGTTCCACCATCTCACAAAAAAGTAAGGTTCTATTGTTCGGCTGTTGAATTTTCAACTCTCGGCGCTGAGCCGAGCGTTGGGAATCCATTAGTGTACGAGACAAAGTAATATTAAAATAAAACTATTTTAAAATTTAAAGAGATGGCGGTAGGCCCCCTGATAAAACAAAACACCACACCTAGGTCATACGCAACAGCTGTAGGTAGCAAAACAAGGAACTAGGAAGATAGTAAAAAAAACAAACATAACATAACATCATGCCTGTAATTCCCGAAGGGTTAGGCAGAGGTGTACCCATTAGGACACCCACATTTCGCCAGTTATGTTTTTAGTCCCATGTAATAGGGGGCGAGCCTATTGCCATCAACCGGGCACAAATCCATATTCCGAGGCTGCTACTGAGAAATTCCTGATGGAAAAACCCAATAACACTTTGCCCGACCTGGGAATCGAACCCAAGACCCCATGCACAGCGGTCGCGCTTGCGACCACTAGACCAACGAGGCACTCAAAAAAAACCATAGTGCCATAAACCACAATAGGTATTGGCAAACGAATATAACCCTACTTTATTTCAGAAAGCTGAAACGACTAAATCTTGGCGGTAACGACTTGACAGCGGTGCCACAAAAAGCCCTCGCCTTGCTTGAGAATTTGAAAAAACTTGAAATGCAGGAGAATCGCATCGCTACCATTACTGAAGGAGATTTTGCGGGTAATGTTTTCCTTATTCTTTGTTTATTTCCTGTTAGTACCATTCTACCGTCACCGTCCACCGCTAGTATGTTTTTTTTTGTTTAAAGATATTGAATTCTCAAATGCACCTCAATTTTAAGTCGCCTAAAGCCTTATAGTATCTTTGACACGTTAAGGTATTTTAGCGACAGTATAGACCTAAGAACATTTTGAAGTTAAGTTTCGTTTGAGAATTTGGGCTCCCAGATCTATTACTTGAGAATAATATTTACCTTATGCTAACTGCTTAGGTAAATTATGAATGATTCACTCATCCAATGCGATCAGTCGTAAAGGTATTTTTTTAAATTAAATATTGGGCGAATTTATTCTTAAATGCATTAAATGAGTATATTCTCTAATCTCATCTACCTAATGTTTGTATCTATATAGCCGTATGTTTTTGAATTCGGTATTTTTTCTCTATTCTCATTTCTGTGTGTGTTTGTATCTATACAGCCGTATGTTTTTGTTTTCGGTTGGCGTTGTCTGGCTCTTTTACAAAGAGGGCCAGCCCGTCACTTCCCATGGGTATCGTAAAAGGCATTTTAGGGAATACGCCATGGATTTGGGAACATTACTCACTTTGATTATGGTTAGCTTTCCTTAAATAGGGGAGGCTTTATGTCTTGTAGATGACATGATATCCATAATAATAATTCTTCTTTGTTTTATAGGTCTACGGAGCCTGGATTCTCTAGGTTTGGCTCACAATCAGCTCCGCGAAGTACCCGCCCAGGTATTCTCGCACCTGACGTTTCTTAACTCATTGGAGCTGGAAGGCAATCTAATCCAAAGGATTGATGAAAAAGCCTTCGCCGGACTCGAAGGTAAGCATTCATTTACGTAGCTTTTAAAATTCGAATACAAATAAAGCAAAAAATACAAAGCAACATTGCAAATGTCGAAATAACGAAGAAGGATTAACATTAAATATTTCCAAGGCTTACGGATTACTATCTTACTTTATGGTTGGTTTATGTATTTTGTGCTTTCTCGCTTATTGCTTTTTTATCGGCGTTATATTCATAAACGATATTTTGTAGAGAACCTTCAATATCTGCGTCTTGGAGACAACCGTCTGCATGAGATTCCCTCCGAAGCTCTTCGTCCGTTGCATCGCCTGCGCCACTTGGACCTTCGCTCCAACAACATCACGTACATCAGTGAGGATGCCTTCACTGGCTATGGAGACTCCATTACCTTCCTCAACATGCAAAAGAACATGTAAGTCTGTTTCATTCATTATCATTGCTCTGCTACCCAGTTCATTAATCGACACTTCTAGTTTTACATCTCTATAACCCATCATAACTATACTCACTTTCTTTTTAGCTATATTGTCCTCTTCCAATGAAACTTTATTTCCTACTTTTATTAATATAACAATACTGACTGTAACTGTCGGTAACTATTTGTCACGAATATAGATAATATCGGCTTTCAATAAACTCAATATTTAGGACAGGTCTAGACTATCTAAATAGTATTTTTGTGGATAATAGTGAAAAATAATAGAGGGCTTTTAGAATACAGGGAAGACTTAGACACAACAAAATTAAGAAGCTGATTTCAATGCTAAATCTCTACCAAAAGATGAAGGAAATTGAAAAGCTTGGTAAAATTGGGAACTTACATATTTTACGTCGAATTTCACAAAGTGTTTGTCTCTGTATACACTTTTTCAAATCAATAAATGTTTACGAGAAACATGGAAAGAATATGAGAGAGTAAAAGCCCATATATTTTATTGCCCATTCGTCTCAAATCCCAAAAGCGTAAAAACGATGAAGTAACAGAAGTAAATAATTCATGTTATGTTTGTCTTGTATCACCGTTCACCTGTATTAAATACTGAATTCTCTGTACGTTACTTTATGTTCTGTGTCGTAGCTATACATTTTATTAAAAGGGGGGGGGGGAAGGGGGATTTTAGCTTTATGATTAATAAATATTTCTCATTCCGAGCGGGTGTTGGAGCTTGATTAATTTTCAACGGTTGTAAATTTAATTCACTTCACTCAACCTGATCAATAAAGGAATTAATTTTCTAATAATTAAAAGAAAAAGTTTAAAGTAGTAAGTTAAATATATAAGGATCGTAGCAGGTGGCGTTCTGTGGTTTCTCCCTACCCCCATGGGGAAAAGTCGTGAGTTTATGTATGTCTTGTAATTATCTGTAGGTACCAAGTTCTTTTTCCGCTCTGAGAAATTTTTAAAGCGCTATCGTGTTGGGAAATTTGTATTAATTCCTGAAGTACTTAGAAGAAAAAAGAATATATTGTTCTTAAATTAACGGGTAAAATTGAGGACAATATCTGAATTTCCATTAAAAATATAAGTATTTTTCCATGCCTGTACTGTAATTTCATTAGGTATTTGACACATATAGTGGAACAATTATAATAATAAGAGTAAAAGACGACTGATTTTACCATATACTGTACAAAATAGAATATTTTTGAATGTCTGTGTTGCCGAAAATGCCTTAAATATTTAACAGTCCAGTTACGAGTAATATTGCTCCAAATTCTCTAGGGATATCACGGGTCATGCTCCCACATCGTACAGATTACATAGTAGTTAGCACAAAACCGCTTCTCCTATCGCATGTTGCACCGACTTGGTTCCCACAACTTCAGCTACTCGGGTTAAATCTAACAACTTTGTTGTAACAGGATCCACCAACTGCCGACTATGGGCTTCGACAACTTGAACTCCTTGGAGACTTTAAACCTGCAGAATAATAAGCTGCAGCATATTCCTGAGGAAATCATGGAGCCGATATTGGATACCCTTCGAGTGGTTGATATTATGGGTTTGTATTTCATAGAATACCTACGATGAAATAGTTTTAAATTGAGTTAGATATTGAATATATACGATAACTAATACATATAATAAATTCTAGGAACTCTGAGGAAAATCAATACTTATCAAAATGTTCTGAAATGATTGCTTATTCTGTTTCCAAAATATTTAATGTTTCTCTTTTATTTGGTAGATAACCCTCTGATATGTGACTGCGAGCTGGCGTGGTACGAGGCCTGGCTCGCGGGCCTGCGGGACAGAGACGACGAAATGATGCAGAAGAAGCGGACTGTGTGCACCATGGTCAACGAGCACCGGGAGTACAGCGTCGCCAAGATGCCACTCGAGAAGATGAACTGCAAACGGAAACCGGCGTACGGCCGTACCTCCGGCGCGCCGTCCTCCCGCCCCGACATCTGCTTCGCGACCAACGTACTCTTCGTTGTAGCGACCAGGTGGCTCTAGAATAATAATAACATTAATTTAATTTCTTATAAGTTAATCCTACTATTATTTTCGCGAAGGGTTACCCTCGGGCCAGCTGTGGCCGGATGGCTCGATGCGTACCTCTTCGCAACGTTTGTATTTTCCGTTCAAAACTAGTAACGTGATGAATTTGTGCAATAAACTACGATACATATCAATTTTGGGCTGATAAACAAAATTTAGTAATATATATATGGAGCGGTAGCTTGGTAAGTGAAGATGGTCGTTTTTCAAGAGCGGTAAGTTTAGTGGTACAGTATTTTTACATTGTAGTAAAAACCTCTAACGGTATGCCTTACTAATAGTAATGTACCAGAATGTAGGTAACTACACGTTCTAACACCAGGCATCCTAGTATTAGTAGGTATCACTGAAGGTGTGTTTCATAAATCTTTATGGTCGTAGCATGCTCTTAGCATGGAGAAAAACTTAAATGAAAACTTCAAAAATGTGATTTCACAATGAGCTAGAACTTTTACACAATCTTTAGCAATGAACAATTTGATTTGTAATTTTACAATTCCCTGTAAAGAAGGAGAATTTCTAATATTTTGTATCGTTTACCCCTGCCTTACGATGTAACGTATTAGTAAGCTTTTACTTATTTACAATGTTGACTATTACGATATTATTATTCTATAGTACGTGTAGAGGGCTCGAGGTACGAGTGTTTTACCTCACATAACGTACATTTACATACCTCTCTAATTATATAGCAAAGGAAAATGATTGCCGTTTAAATCTTCTCAACACACATATACGCTGAGTATTGTTTACAGGCATTTGTATTAGCTTTCGGAACGGTACGAATATGTTATCTTGAATATTATATTACATAGTTAGAACCCATAAAATAAATGTTCTATTTGATGTAGAATTAGTAATAAGTAGTTAAATAAGTGTTAGATGAGATTCGGTAAAATCAACGCTGTTTATATTTTGGGAGTTTGTAGCATTTAACCAATCCGAGTTTTGTTCTTATAACTAATATTTTAGTTGAACATTTTATTTAATTATATTAAGTTCACTAAATTATATTTATTTTTAATTAAGACACTTAGTTGTTAGGCTGTATGACACAGATTTTTTTAACCTTATAGCTTTAAATTATTTTGTATGTTAAGTTCATACTTGATGTTAAAGTTTATCGTTAGTGTAGTGGAGTAATAAATGTGACTTTGAACAAGTTTCCTTTGCTTTGTAGTCACTTAACCTAACGGTAGTGAAAAATCCTTTGAAAAATGTAAAAGAGGAAATGAGACGTTCTGAGCCCTGTGATCAATGTACGACATGTATTTAAATCATTTTCAAGTGATAAAATTGTAACCTAAAACATATCCTTTAGTCTGAATTAATAAATGTAAGAATGTTTATAATATACAATGTTTAAATTGAATAAGTGAAAGATGAAGACCAAAACTGGGAAACAGCAAAAGTGGGAAAATATATACCTAGAGGTTGATGTTCTCTGCGAAAATACGAAACCCGAAGATCTAAAATCTTATACCTACATTTCGCGTTCTCGCAGTATATTGCCGGGATATTCAAATTTCAAGTGTCCTTCGTATTTCGTACTTTGGTAGTAGGTAGGTAAAATGGGGTTTTTGAACAATTTTGGGTCGCTGAAAGAAAGTATTGGGCAGAGTATCATAAAAACGTGTTGCAATAATCTTTTATTTAAAAAACTTTCAGTTTAATTGTTCATGGTTGACTTAAGACACAATTAGATTCAAAATTTGCTCGGAATAGAGATAAAAATCACTTTCAAAATTATAAACAATCATGAACACAGATGTGATAATATCCAGGGGATAGCGATATGTCTTTGGATGACCAAATGTTATAATTTATCCCACATTTTAAGATTTTTCTCTATTCATATCTTATGTAAATGTAACATTTTATATACCTATCTATTTATAAAAAATGTGTTAATTATGTAAGGCGCGAGATTGGGTACTTTATGTACCCAGTTTACATGATATTGACACATTTTTGTGATAATCCATTTTTATATAATTATTGCGTAGTGTTGATGTTAAAGCTTGAATGTTTATCATAATCAATGTTCACATGTTTAGCGATTTGTGCACTTTATATACAAATAAATGCACTTTAATGTACACTTAAATCTTAATGACGATCAGAGTCGATGCAACCTGATTAAATTTAAGAGATTTCGTGGACCGTATGGTGTTTATTCGATATATTTGTCTCAATGTACAATTTTGATGTTATATTGTCGTGTTGCACTGTATTATGATGTTCTATTGTCTTTTAACGCTTTCTCTGAATACCGACGCAAGTTAATATTAAGAATCGCTCGCTCTAAACTTTGAGATACTGTGGCTAATTGATATTTGCAGCGTAACAATCTCGTTAGCCTACATCTACAAGTGCCTACCTAATTTATTAGGTGAACAAGGTTTGAAAAAGATATAAATCATATTGCAGCTACAGTATTTCAAAGAATAGATATTATATTCATGTTATACTAAATTATATACTATAATTTAAGTGTTCTTCATGTATATTTGTCATTTTAAATATAAATTTAAATCGTATTTCGTCTACTATCACGTGTCGAAAGACACTTAATTACAGAAAAGTTTATTCTCAAGCTGTGTCTAAATATGCTTAAAAAAACTATAATTTAAATATATAATTATATTGGATTAATTAATAAAAAGAACCATTATATAAACATATCGTGGAAGTGGTGGCAATATAATCAAATTGGGCACTACTGACCTTGCATATCAATATAGAATTAAGTCAACGTAATTTTAATATATATCCACTGTTATATAATATATGTGTGTTGTTTATATAAACGTATATTCATTGTTAATCTTTCACTGTTGTCTGGATGGATATCGCTTGTAATATACTCTGTGTACCTTAGTATGTAAGTTGAATTTGCATTTGATATTAAATGGTTGGTATTATGTTCAGCAATAATCAATATAATCGATATAATCTCTAATCAGTGTAAGATATTGTTGAAAACACGTTATCCCAGTATGTGATATCCAACCGTTTACAGTCACATTTATTATTTAAATATTAAATTAAATATAAATGTAGGTAATTTAAATCTAATATTGAAATTTTGCTGTAAAGGTGTATTTATTTAATTTCGGTTTAAATAAAAATTTAACTATGATTATGTGTTTTATTGGCTTTTTTAAAACTTACCAGTACTTACGCGATAGTCTTGTTCAGGCAAAAATAAGTCTTAATTTTCATTTCATAACACATTTTTCTCAACTACCGGAAATACTATTGATGAGTCACATAGCAATATATTTTCGGAATTTTACCTTCATTGATTGATTCTTTCTATCTAGTCCGGTAGGATTATACAAGCTGAGTTTACTCGTTATCTTTCAAGAGGGAAAAGAAAATTCTCAATGTAAAAATAAAAAAATCTGCTGTTGCATATATTTTGTTTACGTTGTATGGCATTCTTATAAAGAACAGTCAATTTTCTTTTCATATTTCAAAGTCGGTTCCATAGAAAAAGTTTTAAGCATTTATAAGTACTTTCGTTTGTAGAAAAATGGCCAGTAAATTAAAAGTCTACAATCCGTATACTTACCTAATATATCACTTATTCCTATTTTAACAAAGTTCATATTTCATTTGAGGCAGGGACATACTTAGGCACTTATTTCAATTACATCTTCTGTCATACAAAAAAAAAGACTGAAAAGAAAAATGTATTGCGTCAAGTATGGTACAGTCAGCAACAAAAGTCGATTAACATTTATGATTTTTAAATCCTAATTATTGAGTACAATATTAAAAGTAAAACGCAATATATATAAAATTAAGATAAAATAAACCCTTAGCACATAACATATAACATAATGTTCTGACTTTTAGAATTCCAGGCCATAGGAATTCTAAAAGTCAGAACATTATGTGTTTAGTGTCTGTTTAAATGATATAAAAAAGTGACATTGTCAATCGACTTTTGTTGCTGACTGTACTTACCTGCATTATTTCAGTCATATTTTACGGCAGATAGCAAAGTGAAACAGAAGCCTTTTATAACAGGCTCTTAAATTAACTTTGTGATGGTAATGTTAACGAACGTGCTCTAATAAAAGGCTTGATACATCATCTGAGGCCATTACAAAAAATATTCCTTCTGAATATTTAAAAAGTTTGCCTACAGTAAAATTGAAAAGTTCGCTGGGAAAATGAAATGCGGTGTGTTTGAGTTTCGAACGCTTCAATTTAAATGTCAGAGAAATATAGCTTTTATTGCTACCAAGGCACGTGTACTTTTTGTACAAAATGGTGTCGTAGACGATTTTTTAAAGGTGATGGCCAAAAATAAATTTGTGCCTCATAAACTGTGATCAATATATTTAAACTTAATGTATTTATAAGAACAAAGGCGGCTTTAATGCCCTAAGGCATTAAAGCCGCCTTTGTTGCCTAAGCATTCTCTAACAGTCGACCAAAGCTGAAGAAAAGATAACACGGCAGGAGCAAACTAATATGTCTTAGCAAAAAACAAAATTAGAACTAAAAAAAACATCTCATAATAATTACATAAATAAATTAAACTGTACACAAGTACGCAATAATTAAGATTATACATACTTACGTCTGTCTACCTGCCTGACGCGCTTTGAAAACCATTGAACCGATTTTGATGAAATAGGCTGCATTTTATTCCGCGTCTTCGACTGCGTCTGCGGTAGCCGACATTAAGGCGGACGAAGTCGCAGGCAAGAGCAAGTAGGTATATAATACATATACAGAATGTTAGTGTAAACACCGTTGTTACTCAAACCATAGGTACTTGATTTATTATAAAAAATGTTTATCTGAATTTAAAAATAAAATAACCAAGTTTTCTTTCAAAAATAAAAATAAAACTGTCCGACACCGTCCGTAAATTCATGGATACTATGCGCCCGAGTTACGTAATCACCGCAAAGAGCGTTGACCTGCTGCACTGGCCGTCCGTTATAACTACCTACATAAGTTTTAACTAATTACATCATTGTAATATAGGGTGAAATAATTTTGAGGAAAAATAGAGATTTCACTTAAAAAAAGATTTTTTTTCCATTGAATTTACGTTCTATTAGTGAAACCAAACCACTGGTTTCAAGGATAACGGTGTTTACACTAACACTCTGTATAGTAATTATATTTAATTATAAAAGTTCTAACAAAAAATAAATCGCTCATTTGTATAAATTAATACAGATTGGTAGATACAATCTATGTTTGAATATTTCAGTTGTCCATCCGTGTAGAAAATAACATTTTCCTCTTTCCTTAACAATTTCACTTCATTATCGTGGCCAAACAAGGAAACCTCAGTAAGAAGATTAAGTAATCAAGTGAGTCCAATTAACTTCTATTTTTGTAAGCTTTCTGTTTTTAGAATAAATAGGTCATTTATTTGGGAATCCTAAGCTTGGTATAAGTTGAAAAACCTATATGTTTTGCAGTTGGTAAGTACCTATATTAAAAAAATATATAATTATTTCTTCTCTCGTTCCATTTCTTTTTATTGTGGGTGTATATTTACACATGCCAGTTGTAAAAACCACTTACAGGCGAAACTTATCTCTAGATAGTATAAAACAAAGTCGCTTCTCGCTGTCTGAACGCTTAGATCTTTAAAACTACGCAACGGATTTTAATGCAGCTTTCATCAATAATAATTGATAGAGAGTTTCAAGAGGTAGGGTTATGTATATACATTGGACCTGTACGAAGCAGGGGTGGGTCGCTAGCATAACCACGTCGATTAATTTATTAAGTTACATTGCTACCTACATAGAAAATAATCATCTCTAAATAAAATTTCAAATATTCTTCATACCTAAAAGAAAAAACCACCCTGTTCCTTCTGTTGCTCTTTACGTTCCGGGGCCACGGTATCCTGTTAATGACGCATACCTACCAGAAGAAACTAAACTTCCAGGATCGGAAAATCTAATACGAATAACACCAAAAAACACAAGATACGAGTATTATAATAACCAAATACGATTAAACCAGGGCTCGGAACCGGTTTCAAAAGAGCGGTTAATTACGATCAAATACCGGTAAAAATATCGTTCCTTAATTTACCGGTTAATCAAGTGAACTGTTTTATCTAACCCAAACGATAAAGGTTACCGGTAACATAAGTACAAACGGTTTTGACACCCAAATTAACCGGTAAAACGCAACGAATATAAAATTAAAATATATTAAACCCTTAGCTATTGCCTGAAATTCTGAAAGCCAATTCATTACGTGTTCAGTGTCTGTTTAAATTATATCAAAAAAGTAACATTGGTAATCGACTTTCGTTGTTATCTTGGTTTTAACCGGTTAATTTTCAGTATCAAAACCGAAATTCGTGGAAAACCGATAAATCGCATAAACCGGTAAAAACCGGTAAAGTGCAACCTTTAACCTAAATTGATTTCGGTTTGGGGTCAATGACCGTTACCGGTTAAGAATTTCAACCGGTTTCCGAGCCCTGGATTAAACTAAAAAATTATAAAAACAGAACATTTTATTATTGACTGCCTGATATTTTATAAAAACACAACATTTTATTGCTTCTATTATTGACTGGTCTAGTGGTTGCCATGCGTAACTGCTGCGCATGTGGTCTTGAGTTTGATTCCCAGTTTGGGCTAAGTGTAATTAGGTTGTTCCATCATTTTTTTCAATAGCAGCCTCAGAGTCTGGGTTTCTGCCCAATTGATGGCAATAGGCTCGTCCTCTATTATATGGGATTTAAATATAACTGGTGAAGTGTTGGGTACCTTCTGCCTAACCCTTCGGGGAATACAGGCGTGATGTTATTTTATGTTTATGAAAACGCAGCGACAAACTAGGTCACAGCAGATTAGCTTTCCAGGTTGTTCGCCTCATATCAAGGGAAGTGCTTCATAATGTCAAATGTATTATTAAGTTTAAATATTAATCAACGTAACCGCGAGCATTAGTCGGATCGATAGGCTATTAGAGTGGCTTCACGAAAATATGACGATAATAAAGTGAATGTTTTACTGCATGATCAGCGTGGTTTATGAGGATCGCCTCACACTGTTTCTGACACTGATTAATAGTGTTGCGTCTGCGACAGAAGTTGTCAACCTTTTTTTTGCGTTTTTTTTTTAGAAGGATATTTTTTTGTACAATTTTCTATAAACATTTAAAACCGAAGCATATCTAATGTGTACTGCTTCACCATTATATACACACAGAAAAACGCACATTTAGTTTTTTTTTTTCATTTTCTATTTCTCTATGGAGGGGTGAGACTGACTGGTTTTAAAATAGAAAAAAACTTACGTAGCTTTAACAATTTAAGAATAAGGAAGTCAAAGACGACTTTTGTACGATGATACTAATAACTTCACCTAATTTAAAAACGAATAATAATTAAGCAGTAAATGAAATTAAAACCTGTCAGTGTGTCTTATAATAAACATACTTTGATAACACACAAGTTTTTTATTGCCGTTTAAAGTCAGGTTCAACGAAAATCTCATTTTTGACAAATACCTATCTACTCTGGTTTAACTTTGATTTTAACCAGAATCAGTTTATATACATATTTTTGGGTTCATAACTAGAATTAATTTGAAAAGATAACGAACACTGAGTAAGTAATTAAATCTTCGCAGCTCCAAATAATTGAACATTTTATACTAAGGACACTTGAAGCCCAAGCTAAAATAAACAATAAAAATGATACCTTAATCGACCTTTTAGGCGAAAATAGCGGTAATTATTACTGTCATTAATTTTTATTTCTGTTCTCGGATTCTCTGGTCGTTGCTTAAAACTTGAGAACCAAAGTACAGACGTTAGAAATAATACAACTTCGTAATAACACCGATGTTGCCGTATTAAAAATGCTAATTAAAGTAGCCAAACTGTTCATAATGTATGACCAGTCTGCCGCGCAGTGTTGCGTTTGTTTGGACTCTTATTAAATTCGTCACGGGTGGTCCGAACGTACTGCAATTTATAACGTAATGGAATCATGGTTCCGAATTTTATTTTCTCGATTATTTTAAACTTTCCGATGTGGTTTCAGGAATGGTTGGAAAAATTGGTGAATGAAAATCAGTTTTTTATTCGTTATAAAAAATGGCTTTAGTTTGTTGTGGTGCTTTTTCAAAAAGTATGACTTAAGTACTTTTTCAAAAAGGACTCATGCGAGTCATGAGTACGTTTTGAAAAAGAGACTACTGAGTCAAGACGGTGTGTGTGTAAGTACATTCATGAGTCGTAGATGCTGTATTTGTATTAGTAGCAATAAGTGAATTCCCATTAAGCTGCTGAAATCTGTACTTGTTACATATGTAAGTATTCATATGCAAAAAATAAATCGATTTTATTGTACCTACTCTGTGTTGTTATGAGAATTGAAAGTTTTCAAGAATATATTGAAGTACAGGCCACATAGCACACGGAACTGATGGCCGATGGGATTCTCGAATGGAGACCACGTATATCCACAAGGAGGCCAGACGATCTGATAAAGACCGGTCCTATGGAAAAATCTGTAGGGGAGGCCTATGTTCAGCGATGGACGTCTTAAGGCTGTTATAATGATGAAAAAAAAAATATTATAAAGATATGTTTTTTTTAACAGCGATATGCCCTCGGTGCCTTCGTTCGATAATATTATTTGAGATTCTACGCGCCACCTACAGTAGGTATGTATAGTATATACAATTTGAATAGCCAATTCATATGTTATTGATCACTTGATATTTCGAAGGTCAGCGGACTTGTCATTGAAAACCATGTAAGTCTAAATAATTAATGTGCTGGTACGATATTCGTATTGAGTTTCAAATAACTTAAGGTACCACTAGTAAGTTTTGAATGCTCATAATGTTTACATTTCAAAGGATCTATTCGAAATTTTAAGTACAGTTCTTTTTTTTGTATAGCTTGTAGTAGTTTTGTAAAATATGGTAAAAGAATGAAGAACGGCAGCGCTATTCTGTAAGCTATACCTTATTAGTGAAGTAAAAGTATTAAGAGAGGAAAGGTTATGGGGATGCCTAGCATCGCAGATTCCTTGAAGCGTACAACAATATAAATCATGTGAGATTTTGACACATTTGGTAGGCCGGCTGCAATTGAACGAGGTGTTTTGTCAAAAAAACGTAGGGATAGAGGAATACATAGCAGATAATTAAACGTCGAGTTAATTGTTACAACTGAGATCTAAGCATTCCGTGCTACCTGCTAACTTTAAAACAACAATAATGTTTTTGTGTATTGTCCTTTTTAAAGCCACAGTACCTATTAATAGACTTCAAAGTTATTTTTAAGAGTTTTATAGTCACAGCGTTTAGTTTTTCTTCAAATGTCTACTACCATTATAAATGGTCAAAATCAATAGCGTGCGATATTGTCTCAATCCGGCAGTTTACAATACATTGCTGCCTACACAAATAGGACCATAAACTAATGCAAAGCAAGCAAGCAATATCTCTCGGTGACAGTTGATTTATCGTGTTTCCTCCGCCGGCTTGACGTTGCCTCAGGGGACGCAACCGCGTGGCGGTGCCTCTGGTATAATCTTATTAAAAACGTGCTTTTGTCTGTGTGTCTGCTTGTGTTAATCAATTTTTTATGTAGAAGTTGGTATTCAAAATTTTGCCAAAAGTTTAGCAGTCAGAGACAATTCGAATGATTCAAATAAATATGACCAATAGATAATTTTATTTATAATTATATTATATAAATTACATTATATAATAATGATTTTCCATTTGCAGTTTTGGAACGAGCAACTAGTTTCAAGTTTCTGACTAACTAACCGTCTCCTTTCAAAAGTGACAAGTGACAATTCAAAAGTGCCTGTAAATGGTCTAACTGAAATAAATGTTTCGACTTTGATTTAATTGAGGGATAAAGTGAGTGGGGTACGGCTTTGCCCAGAGGTGGGACAGAACAGGCTTATATAATCATAAAAAAATTGATTTGATTAATAAAATAATAAAGATTTCAATAAATACAGAATAATCATCTAACAAAACATTTGAAAACTCCATTCATGTACAAAAGTTTAGATTTCAGGTATGTACTGGTTTTATATATTATACGACACTTGGGAACACAAATTATATTTAAAAGGTAAGCACCAATTACAACAAAAATCATACCTACATTATGTTTGTTTTGTAATCTTATACCCTCTTTTGTCACTCTTAAGGCTTAAAATATAACGAAATAATGTTCAATAGATATTGAAATATAACCCTCGATCAGAGATTATAAAACGTAGACATAGATTTGTATAGACGGTATATCTTACAGGCGACGTCAAATTGAATTTACACCGATATCTCGCCGTCTTCTGCAGGTACCTAACACATATATCTATACTTTAGTTGGAGGTTTATGTGCACATGGCCTGTGTAAGAAAATATTTTCTTTGTTAGGTGAAGTTTGTTTGTATTTAAACTCTTGTGTTTTTAAAAGATACCTACTACCTAATCTCTGAAAGTATAACTGTTCTAATTACATTATTTTTTTAATAATAGAAAACTAAACTGTTCTTGAGTATGTGAGAGGATATATTTTATGGCATAATTGATATTCACGTATATGAAAGTCAATAACATCGGTGAAGGAAAACCATAGTGAGGAAATCTGGACTTATACCAGCCTATTACTGTCCCACTCAAACCATGTCAGAGGCCCTTGAGGCGGTTCAGAAACTCTGACACTAGGGTGTGTCGGGTTGTAAGACCTTACTACCCACACGATAAAGAAAGACGTAGATGAAGCCGCGGACAGAAACTAGTCGTCTATAAGAACATAGGTATAGCCTATAGTATAAGGAAAAGGCGATTAAACTTAGCAACATAAAATATGACCTCATCGCTTCGAGCCACAGCTGGGGCAATTGAAAAAAAAAATACATAACCAGGAACATATTTTTCATCAGAAGCGGGGCGCGCGCGCGTGACGCCGGACGGAGGGAATATTGCAATCACGGCTCCCCGACGCCCCGTTGGTACTTCCAACGTTTTCACGAATAACTAACTGTAGTTTTGTGACGGAATTTCTCACACTCTACAGAAATTGACTTCAGCCATTTAATTAATTTTCACACTAAAGCGTACGCCAAAATAAATATCACCTATATTTTTAAATGTTCCTCTTTCAACGAAGCCAGTTTATATAAAAACCTTATTTGCATATAAATAGTTTTTCTGAATACAATTTGTTCCGCTCAAGTTGTTTTAGGGGATCAAAGAAAATGTGGTTCCATCAACTGCTTTTGTCCCAAACATACAAGTTGAAAGATGTTTTGTCAGTTTTTTTCGCTAAGCGGATAGTGGAGGATCAATTGTTAGCGCAACTTGGGAAATACTTGTGCTTAGTAGTGGATTGAAATTAACTAAAATGATTTATTGTCATTTAAAGTTCCCTTGCTATAGCAACATATGTCTTTAAATCTGCACTATTAAATCTCGTTATCCAAATCCGCAATATTTTAAACAAATCCTTCAACTTAGTACAAAAAGAAACTTACTCCTCGAATTGGGAACCTGCTCCTTTTTTGAGAGTTTTTTGTTTTATTAAACGCGCTAACTTCTTGATCTATGAGTCGGATGGCAAAAGCCTTACGTGTATGGAAAAACCCTGGTATGAATCATCATACCAGGTTCATGAGTAATAGAAGAGGCTACATGACATCATGCTATGACCCACAGAAGCGGAGTAATAACAAAAGACGTAATTTAACACAGGTGAAAAAAAAAAACCAGGCAGAAATATATAATATAATATATCTTCTTTTCCTGAAGTATTCTATTCAAATAGCAAAGAAAGAAATCTTGAAACAATTAGATTCCATTACGGTGTCATTGAATATTTTAACAGAATTTTAAAAGCAATTAGAATCTAACTAGGCTAATGGTTACGTGTTCTAAACTGAAAATATTACAAGCAGGTCAGGTAGCACAGGTCGTTCTTTGTAGCAGCTATAAAAGAAAATTGTCATGACTTTTCAGAGCTGAAAACGGTTTCAAAGGTTGTGAAAATCAATATCAATTTGTTGGTCGGTCCTTGAACTTGCCACAGACTGTTATATCTTCATCTTTCGGCAGAAGTAACGTCTGTTTTGTTTGTTGTCACTATTGTGGAGGACTACATAAAAACATGCTATATTTTTAATGTATTTTGCTGGAAAAATTCGTGGCTAAATAGTAACAGCCGCAAGGGGCGATCAATCGGGTTAAGGCACGTTTTGTCCGTGGATCATGATGGAAGAGGATCTTTGACAGTCGTTATGGGTTGTCAGAATCCCGAAAGTCTGGCAACCAGTCTTACCAAGGGGTAAAGTATTACTTAGTTACTGAGTTGTGGAGGTCAGATAGGCAGTAGCTCCATTTAAAACACTGCTGCACTGGTATTGAACTGGAAGCCGATCCCAATATAGTCGGGAAAAGGCTAGGCAGATTGATTGAAGTTTGTCATGTATGAGTTTGTTTTTTTTTGGATATACGATAACCGGACTCTCTATGTTTATCTTGGACATCACTAACATCGGTGGAGTAAAAAATCGTGAAGAAACCTAGACTTATTATTTATTAAGTAGCTTTTGCCCGCGGCTTCGTCAGCGTCAAAGTTGATATATTATCCCACGGGAATCGTACATTTTTCCGGGACAGAAATAATCTTTGCGCTATTCCAGTCTATAATATATCTCTGTGCCGAATTTAATTCAAATCCGTTTAGCCTTTCTAGTGTGATTAAGTAACAAACATCCATCCGAACTTTCTTATTTATAATATGGATATTAGTCTGAAATAGCCAATACGCCTTGAGCATGCGTGGTGATTAATCGTCGAGCCTTCTGCAGAAGGCCAGAGAAGGACAAATGCCTTTTCTCTCTTTGTGAGAAGAGGAATTTGTCCTGCAATGGGACAATTATAAGCTGAAATTATTCTTATTTCACTATTTATTATACTACTAACTTCGTTTGTTTTCTTCTAAACAATCTCTCCAAAGAATATGATAACATTTTTCTCTAGAGAAGTCTCCTTGCAGTATAACTAATGGCTTTCACATTTATTCACTCGCTGTGATATGAATATTTTTTCTCTTTAGGAGCATTTTATTCTACGTTTTTGTCGCCCGTCTTGACACTGATTTAACGTCGCTCGGGACTGATAAGGTTGTTAATATTTCAAAATACTGTCTCGACTTTTTGTCACATTTAATTATGCAATTTTCTTGAGTTTTTCCTTTACCATTTGATTCTTCATGTATCCATTACTGGTACCTTTATATATTAGGATACTTGATATTTTTTCCATTCACCATATACCTTGGAGAACGGTGACGTCATAGTAAATGGATTATGGTGCTCGAGTATTTCTCCGATACGACTAAAAGAAAGTAATCGTATTCAAACCTCCAACATCGTTAACGAGTAAGTAATGAGAAAGCTTGGTCATCAATGTTCCTACTTGAACTGTATGAGAAATTTTGTTTGCTTTTCAGTGGGACATTTCAATGGTAGAACGTAACAAGTCTGCAGCAGCTCATTATTTACAGCATCCAATTAGATTCTAACTATGCACTTTTGTAATCTTTCTCAGAATGTCATTCAGTTAATTGCAGTACCTACTTACTTACCATTTTACAAAATAGTACTTTTAAAGACTGTAGGTATAATTTGACATGCAGTCACCAAGACCCGCTTGAAAACCCTTCTTTTAAATCGCAAATTTAATCTGAATATTAGATATTATGCTATTATGGAAGATCTCTCAATAATAAAATTAATTACGTCGTTAAACTATTTTTTTTAATGCGCTATACAGCTATAAGAGTACAATGTACCTCAATTCTTAACTTCCCTATGCTTAGAATATTAAAAATCAAAAGCAAAATAAATAAATATAACCAATCAGTGTCAAGTATCAAAAATCCTCGAAAAACTCAGAGAATCACCAATTATTATAATTATCTTAATTCACCACGTTTTGGTTTCACAACGAGTGAAAAATCACTGTGTATGGATATAAATGAGGGTGATCTCGCCCCAGGAAACAATAAATTAATGAGCTATAGCTATAGTCAGCATTCGCTCTACCCTACCATTATTTTATCTTGAGCCGACCCTTTTTATTTGCACCAAATTTTTGTTTATCAGTTTCGCTGTGTTTTTTACAAGTATTTTTTTACTGATTTTAGGAAGTCAATTATGGTTCCCGTTTATTTTTGTACTAATCCAAATAATGCACTAGTCCAAATGCTTTTCAGCACAAGTAATTTCAAAGGTACGAGTTTATTTCTATCTAGCCGTTTTAAGTAACGCGACTTGCTTCCCGGTCGTAAAAACACTGAGTCGACTGAGTAGGTATATAAGTAGGATGGAAACTCTAAACATAATTTGGTGAAATGGGGTAACTCATTCAACATGGGGTGTAAATGCGAATGTCGTGATCAGGTTATTTTCCGTTTTGTATCCTTTAACTGTTCACGTACACTTTGGAGGACATTAAAAACGCCAACTGATGTCACAATTAACTTGGCCACATATTGGACCGAAAATATTAAGAAAAAAATAAAAAAGAATTATCTAAAATTATCGACTCGAAAAGAAGAAGAATGGAACATTAAACGTGACCTAGATACTCATCTGTGCCCAAACAGTATAAAATTAGTAGGTACCCATAGGAGAAGAAGAAGAACTATCGCAATACTCAACATAGTATACACATCATAATATCCAAGCAGTATACGACTATTCGACCGCCATTTGTTTACCCAACCGAGACAAAGGGTAAGTTCGGACATCGTAAGTTTTGATCTGTGATACCAAGTTTAGTTGCCGTCCGGGAGCTTCTTGCCTGGCCAATTAATGCCAGTGGAACTGACAGCTTCGTAATTAAACTTTGGCATCTTGATAACCTGCTCTAAGATAGTGCTACATTCAACAGTGACCAAGTTAGTATTCATTAAAACATTGTTTGTTGGTCAGTCGTCTGGAAATGTAAAAAGTTTTATCGTAACGTATTATTTATAGGATAGGAAGTGTAGCTCAAATTAATTGAAACTTTTAACTATCATCATCATCTGCCTAGCCTTGCCCCAACCATGTTGGGGTCGGTTTCCAGTCTAACCGGATGCAGCTGAATACCAGCATTTTACATGGAGCGACTGCCTATCTAACCTCCACAATCCAGTAATTCGATAATACGATACCCCTTGGAAACTTTTAATACAGTGGTTGAAATACTTTAAAACTATATATTTTTTGCTTTTATATTATCTACTAGCTTCTGCCCACGGTTTTGTTCGCGTTTTTTTTTTCACCCGCGTCAAGTTTCGTCTTAACGCGGATCTTACGATTTCTTTAAATCGGACTGTGGGTTCTGATTTATGCACGTTCAAACAAACTTTTTAGATTATGGTTTATACATTTTGTAAAATATGAGTACAGTATAAAGGTCTTACAGTTAATTAATATGAGGTGGCTATATGTTTTGCCATTTAATGCGTACAAAATTAATTGCACTACAAACAATATGATAAAACAAAATTACAATGTTATGTTAAGCTTCATAATTTTAAATTAATAATTCCACAAAACAGACACTAAAATCTAATTTAAAATCACGTCAAACAAACAAACATGCTATATAAAAATTCTACAATGATAAATAAAGCCAAAGTTAACTCCGGGAGCCCAGTGGGAAATTCTAGATTAACGAGTGAAATAAAACTCTGAATATAGAAAAATATGTGGTTCGCACTGTAGTAACAGGCCATTTGTATGCTCCGGCGAGTACCAATCGCTTTGCATCAGTGTGAGTGGTTTTCACAGGAAACTATGAATCGAGTACATCGCTATCAGTATTCAGTGTTACTGTCATAGATAGAAGAATATGGATAGAGGAATCTGTTTGACACAACAAGGAAAATTCTGGAAAATGCGCTGAAAGGTCACTCGTTTCGCAAGCCATTTTCACAAATTTAATGTTTGTATTTATTTTGGAAAACACGAAATATTGTAGCAAAGTTGTAATATGTATCTACAATCAATAAACAAGATGGGTATGCAGGGTCGTCAAATATAGTTGAAGTTTTCTTCGAAACCGATGAATGTCTTCGATTAAAACTTAATTTAATGAATGAACTGTTTATTATTATTTTTATTTTCCTATCGTTCTTTTTTTGAGAACTTTATTTATTTATTTACTTATTAAAACATTATGCAACTAAAAGTAGGTACAAACGCGGACTTAAGTATTCTCCTCCAGTCAAAAAAAGGTGGTGAAGAGATAACATGGTAGGTGTAAATTATGTATTTTGTGCTAGCGATATTTTGATATTGCCGACTTTTTAAGGAAAATTGGTTTGGTTGTCCCGAATCCATTAATTTTGTCAGTCCATTTGATGCTTTCTGTAATTATAAGTAAAAATATTGGTCGCAATTTCACTGTCACAAACTAGCGTTATCTAATATTATCTACATCTGTGGACGCTGCATTAAAAGCCACAGGGGAATTGCACGCGACCGATCGGAAATATCGTCGATAATTATGACGTATGTTTGCATAATGCTCGGAGCATTGGCGCGAGTATACCATAGGGATACAATGTGTATTGTCATATTTCAGATTGTCTGTACCTACGTAAAAGTATCAAAAGTGTAATAATATGCAAACTTTGCGAGAAAACGGTTGATGCTATAACGTTTCACATTTCTAATCTTGTTTTGAAACAACCTTCTAGGAAGCTATGTGTTTCAACCGTTAAGGGTTGCTCACCTTGCTTTTCGGCACATCGCTAAGCGACTAATTAACTCTCTTCACATGACCTGAGAGCTGGCCTTTTCTTGGATCAAAGAATTAGTGTTGCCTTACAACGTGTCAAATCTGCCAGCTGTTTGGGCACTTGCTATGTAATTTTATTTTTATTTATAAGTTTAGGGTTTAGGTTTATTATTATAAACAGAGTAATTGAAAATATACCCAAAACCTTAAAAGGGGTCATTGTACTCATTATTATTATCAACTTTTACTAAGGAACCAACCCTGAAATCATGAAAATAATCATGAATAATATATACCTTTATATATTATATAGTAATCAGTTAATGTACAGTACCTATCGAGTATAGAAATCACTTCATTGAGCCAAAAATTACATGTTCTTCAAATAATTATGATCATTATTTTGTTTTGGACCATACCTGGGAAATATTTGATTAAGGAGATATTGAAAGACAAAGTTATAACTTTTCTCTTATTTATTTATTTATTTAAACTTTATGCAACATGAAAGTACAAAGGCGGACTTAATGCCTTAGGCATCGTAGTCGTCTCTTCGTTTTTAAAGTCACAAGCCTTAAATGATTATGTTCTAACTAAACTTTAATTACCGCCACGATTCCTGTACTGCTATACGCACCTCTAAGCACTATTATTTATGTGTGTTACATTGCATGGCACCATAATAGATATTCATAACAGCTGTTTGTTTAGTCTATCACCTAATTCTAGATTGTGTTTATTTCCTTGTCAATAATAACACAATTTGTTTTTGGAACTATGCCGAATGAAGAAAAGGATTTTGTATTTACGACTATCCTTGTCGAATGTCGTGGTTGGGGCGCCCGCTTTTAGTGCCCGAGGCTGTGGGTTCTTAACCAGGCACGGGTAAGTACCAATGTGACTTTTTTATTTTATATGCACATAATATCACGCCTGTAATCCCCAAAGGGTTAGGTAGAGGTGTACAGCCACATTTCGCCAGTTATGTTTTAAGTCCCATGTAATAGAAGTCGAGCCTATTGCCATTAAACGGGCATGAATCCAGACTCCGAGGCTGCTACTGAGAAATTCCTGATGGATAAACCCAATAACTCTGCCCGACCAGGGGGAATCGATCCCAAGCACCCTCATACGCGCAAGTCGCGCTTTGTGACCACTAGACCACCGAGGACGTCTTTATTTTATATTATGTACTTTCTAAGTAGCGGCAGAAGCTGGTATTTTTTTAAAAGTTAATACAATTATTATAGAGTATGTGTTCAAGCCTTTTCAGCATACACGAATAAAGTTTTATGTAGGTACTAAAAAAGTTAGTTTTCAAGTTAGCCATCACTGCGGAGTATTTTATTATCTCATATTCCTGAGTGCTGTGGGATGGTGAACAGCTGATACGTATTTCCTTGTAAACGTGAAGTGTTCAAAGGTTATATTACCTATATATTGATACATTTTAATATTAAATGTGATAGTCAGACGATAGACAGACTAATCTTTATCATAAAATTCGGCGGAGACCTTGACTTTTGAAATAAGGCTATCTGCATAGTCGGGAATTTATACTGAAATGCGTACCTTCGATAAATACTCGTAATACAATTAATATGGCAACGTAGGGGCATAGTTATATCAAGGTCCAACTAAGATTCTAAAACACTATTATATTATTATTTAAGATAGCTGAAATTTTGAAATTAGATAGAGGACATTGATTTTGCCATTTTTCGGATATCAGGCACCAAAAGTACCTCACTCACTATAAGTAAATACCTACACACTACAATATAATGATTGAGCGATAAAGTCTATTTCAAAATGAGTAAATATATATTTCTTTTAAATATATGGGAAGTTTGTTTGAACATTTGGATGTAAAAAATCTTCATCTATTGGTACAAACCTTATCAGCAAAAAATTATGTAACAACAACACCGTTTTCGACTTTTTTAAAAGAAGAGCCAGTTTTATTTGTTGTAAGAGTCAGCGTGCTTTTTATAAAAAAGTAACGCATCTTTTAAGTTGATAGGTACCCAATTTTGTTCCTAAAATGAGGTTTTCATCATGGCCGGAGTAAAAGCAAGCACTATATATTTTACTTGAAGTAACTTTATTATGGACTCCAGGATTTAGCGATATTATAAATATATGGAGTGCTAAGATCGCGTGCGAAGCTGGTCGACTTGTAAAGTACACTTTATAAACAAGCCTCCAAGTTCTTCACGTGGCGTGTTGAGCAAGCATTTTTTTTCTTGTTTATTTATAATTTAAGCTTAAACATAAAAGCTTATTATAAAGTTTTATTAAGAAACGCTCATGAATTATTATTTAATTTGTGTCATAACTCAAGCTGTTGTTGGTAGATTAAATAAGTTTTATATAAACCTCTGGGTTATTTCATTATCAAACACTTCGGTTGAAGTACCTCCGTCGGTCTGTTTAATGGACTTTTGTGATGGTGTTGATTTTCACGACACGTTGGTTGACATTAATTTATGTCAATGAAATAGCTATGTCCTTTTTGAAAACCTGCATCTGCGGTGTTTTTGGTACTTACTGCTGACCGTCTGTTAAATACCCACTTCAACTACATTCACAACGGGCGATTTTTATAGAATATACCTAGATACCTACAGTGATCACAGGTACTATTGTTACAGTACTTATTTTTTGGGGGGCTCCCAAATATAATATTTGACTAAAACACTTTTTCCATTATATTAAAATGTGCTTATCATGGAAGCCCAACACACGTTTGCCCATATAAAAAAGCCGTTTCGGCAAATTCCAGATGGGATTTGAATTCATCGAACGGGATAAAACTTATAAGCTTTTCGGCCAGAACTACTTTCGAGCAGGTTGCATTGGCATACCACCTTTACCTATCTCATACAACGCAATAGCTCTTTGTGACGTCATTGCATTGCCAGACTGCCTTATCAGGTTATCATCCAGCAACATAGTGATCTGAGCGTGGTCTAAGCTTTGTAAACGTGAGAACTTTTGTGGCTGCGCAGTTGCAAAAATCTCGTCGCTTGCATCACATAATAATTTGTGCTAAACCCAGCCATCAATCTCGTCCACTTAATAGGCAATAAACGCCCCTGCCCGTGAAATTGCCCCGTTCGATCACTTTTTTGTTTACAAAGTTTATCAGGAAAACCGCTAATGGGCCGATAAAGTATCATCATTGTCTCGATAATTTATCGAGATACGGATTGGCTATCAAACTATTATATCCGTGGGTTGAAATGAGTAACAGTTTAGTCAGTGATTGTTCGGGATGCGTATCTGATATTTTCTAAACCTTCTATCGTATCGGCACGAGCTTATGCCGTGGTGAAAAGATAACGCAGTGTGAAACAAACTATTTCATCATTGGTGAAAGCGTTTTAGTTGCAATTTAAATTTCATTCATTTGATTTCCCAAATGAGAGGACTGCAGTTGGTCCGGCCTGGTTCCTTGGCAAAGAAATCAGACTTAGTGTCCTCAGTTGTACGGTAAGGTTTTGACTTATTGTTTAGTTTTTATTTATTTAAATTTAATACAACAAAAGTACAAAGGCGGACTTATTGCCTTAGGCATTAAGGGGGGAGGAAGGTTTGTATTACTTTCTGTCGTTTAAAGTTCTGTAATATCAAATTGATTTTAGAAATCCTTTGAAATGGACCGGTTTGACTTTGTGACTACTTGAACAATTTTTTTTAGGTATTGCATAATATATGTATCTAAATAGTTTTACTCCTTGCGATGTGGCTGAGTAAAAACATTTCGAATAATACAAACAACTACACATACAACAATAACAACACACCAGCATCATTATCAGTATCATTTATATTTTTATTACCCTAATTAAAATCTTAAATAGGCCTCGATAAGTGACCGATTTTGGAATCTAATAAAACTTTTTCCACAACAAGTTTTTTTTTCACAGAAACGCATCATGCAGCCGAGGTTGGTTACGTCTTGTTGTCCAAAGCATATTCGCAGCTGTCACAGTAGCCAGTTTTATCCTTATACTCCTGATGGCGCTACCAAAGTGGCCCCCATTGACACCTGCACCTCGAGAATCACGCTGCAGCACCAATGTCTGCAGGGTCATATGTAAAGAGGCTCCGTATTTCGGAGAATACGAAGAAGACATCATCCACGCTGTTGCGGTAAGATCATTAGTATGGAAAAGCATTTTATAAAGTAACAATTGCCATGTATTATGGTCGTTTAGGATTAAAAAGTTGTGACTTTAAATATATTGCTCACGTGGGACACCGACATTGCTCCTACAGGGTATTATTACAAGCCTATTGAGACTGCTGCAGGTGACCCTTAACCCCTAAATATATTAACCACGTGAGAAACTTACTCTGCTTCAGCAAGGTACAAGTCTATTGTGACTACTGCCATAAGATCAGGATATGATCGATTGAAACGTACTTGCTTACTCACTTGTATATCGACCTTAGAAATGTAGATACATAATTTAAAATAGTTTACTTGAGTGAAACAAAACCTGTCATAGCTATTTCTCTGCACGTGTCAAGCACTCTGCACAGTTCAGAAATATTACAACACTTGGGATAGGGCCGCCTAGTTTCCTTTAAGATTTGGGCGAATACAAAATCATTTACATTGTATTATTTTGTTACAGGAAGTAGAACAGAATTGCCAATCCATTTTTCTAACTTTGAACAATGCCATGTTTCATGATAGCACTATGCCACCACAATGGCCGTCAAGGTTACGAACGAATATCCACGAATTGACAATCATGAACGGGAACCTTAAACACGTTCCATGTGACGCCTTCATGAGTCAATACTCTGCAAGCATACGAGTATTAGAGTTCATAAATTTAGAGCTGAGAACTTGGACGGCAAATAGTCTTATAGGACTTTCGAGCTTACGAAGATTTTATGTCAAGAATAGCAACATCCGTAATGTGCCAAGAGATGCATTGAGGTCTGTAGATGATACCCTCCGAATTCTTACTATAACCAGCAGTAACCACTGGGATCCAACAAACATAACAGGTTCATCGACATTTGCAAATTTAAGAACTGTAGATTTTTCTTTCAATTCTTTCAAAGACATATTAGACAAACTCAGTTTTACTGGACTTAAAAAATGTAGAAGTCTCTATTTGAATTCTTGTGGAATAACCTCAATAGGTGCGGGAGCTTTTGACAATTTACAAAGCATTGAAGTAATATTCTTGCATAACAATTATCTCGTCACAATACCATCGGGACTGTTTAAGAATATTATGACAATTACTTATCCTAAGCCAAGAATTAATCTGCAGGATAATTTGTGGAATTGTAATTGCTTAGCAGATGAAATCAGACAGTTAACAACCAAGGATATGTTGCTTACTGATCCGAATTGCGACAGCCCAGAAGAATTTAAAGACAAAACTTTTAGTGATCTTGAAACATATTGTTCTGAAAAAGATTATAAGTATTTAAAATATAATACAGAAGTAGATACACCTGAAACGGAAAATACCAGATGGGATCTGGGATATGAAATGGATGATATTTGTGGAATTGTTTATATGACCAATGACTGCCTGAATGGTAATGTGTCTAATAAAAACATAACTTTGAGGATGGTGTCACCGGTTTATGGACATAAATGCCCTTCAAATGTGTCCGATTCCTTCAAAATTCTTCCTAATTTTGCAAAAGGTACAATGAACCAACCAATGCCTGATAACAATTGGATAAAGTTGACATATTTCTTGAAAACCCATAACTATTCCATGGTTGAGATAGGTGCTTTGGAACCAAATGAGTATGGTCTTTTATGGTATCAGACTACATGTCCAAATGAAGTATACTGCGTTAGTGATGTACCTTTTGTTTTTAGAATTTACAATAGAGATGTAGGAGCTGAATACGTATTTTGTCCCATATTGCTAAGTACGGGCCAAGTTGATCGGGATAATTGCGTTCTGTACCAAAATACAACATTTGATTACGAAGAAGCCTATAATCATCTTCATATTTTATTGTTCGTTGGTGCAGGAACTGTATGTGTAGTTTCTGGAGCTCTTATCGTTTATGCTATAATTAGAAAAAATCCTCATCTTCTGAAAGGTAACAAAAGGATTTTGTTTGTCAAACACAAATCGGTGGATGCTCTTGTTTTGCCACCAAAAGTTCCTCTGAGGAATGACTGGGTTAATCCGGAGTCAACGCCACAATTTAATGACAAGAAAATTTTTATAATGCCTTCAAACCATATCCCTAGAAAATTCAATAGGGCCATATCAAGGAGAAGTAGTAAAAGCAGTGAACCTAGCTACATTTCTGCTCTTCAACCAACAGAGGACCAGCTAGCTGAATGGCGTATACGGCATCATTTCAATAAAGATGTGTCATTTACTTCTGAAATGTCAGAAACGTCTACTTATTCGTGGGTTTCTAGCGATGACGGTCTGTACCATTCCATCGACGTTGATAACTATAGAATTTACGAGAGCTTAAAGTAAGTAGTTGATTTACGATAGTTGTAACAGGAAATATTTTCCATTTATCACATCACATGCCAGGTATCATTTATCATTTGGGGAATCGTTTAGGCATTCCATTTTTATGTCCATTAGTGTTCATTTCCTTTGAGCTTAAATTAAATTTCCTTATTTCTACTGTAGTACATAAACAGCTATGTACTTTGTTGTTAAAAAAATTAAGAGCTTTAATTGAAATTAGTTTCTGAAAATAACTATTTATTTCTCAATATTATTTATAATAATTATGATTTTAATAAGTGTTTTGAAAAGCCCATAGAAACACAACTCTTAATTCATTAGGTACAGTTCGAATAAAATTAGCGAATAGGTAATTTAATAAGATCTTGTCAAGAACCTAAATCTTCTTAAAATCCTACGGTATTACCCGGAACCGTAGCAGATCTCTGGCTCACCTTTCGAGTTCGCCGAATAACTAAAATGTAGTCACAATGTATCGGGTAGCCGTCAAAGTGAGCGTCCTCGCCGTGAATCAATCTGTTACAGCTGTTTCTGACGTTGCGCCCGCGCCGGCCCACAAACCGCGACGTGCATTGTCTTGCCCATTGGACGATTGTTCTATTCCTAGCCTCATTTAAAAACGGCTGTAGGCCTGAGAAAATCAATTAACAATCACGAATCACGCGTCAAGCAACCTTGCTACTTCTGACGTATCATAGAAAAGTGATGTGTCAGAATGTTTGGATGTCAATTTGATAGGTGTGTTAGAAATAATTTTTTTTTTTAGTTTTTTAGTATTCTTATGTTTTATTTGTAATACAAATATTGAGTCATTTGATAAATGTAATTTTAAAGATCGTTTATTATGTTTTTTTTTTTTTATAATTATTTACCTTTAAGAAAATTGTATATGTAAGTATATTTGTTTATGAATAAAAATATTCTAAAAACAAACAATTTGGTTTTTTTTTTTTTTAAACATTTCATGATTACTACAACACTATTTTAAGTACATAGATAATTAATATAGTGATGCCCACCCATGAAATTCATTGTACGCTATTAATTTAATAAATTGAATATTGCGATTATAATGACTGTATCTTAGCGTTTGCCCGGTCGGATGCCAGAGAGTAGTACGATTTGCATGTACTACGTTACACTATTACAGTTGATGCTGACCGAAAATATTGTACAAAATAATCGAAAGAAAAAATAGAACTTCTCTTAAAGCAGAAGGGCAATTATTATCCTTCTAAGTTTTAGGAACGATTGCAATCTATTCTCAGTCTTAATTTGACAATCATGGGGTCTACTTTCATATCTTTAAACAGTATTATTTTGGTTATTATTATAAAGGTACACCCACATTTGTATTTAAGTTCCTTGTAATAGGGCGCGGGCCTTTTGCCATCAACCGGGTACAAATCCAGAAACCGAGGCTGCTATTGAGAAATTCCTGATGGAAAAACTCCACTAAAACACTTTGCACGACCCCAAAACCCCATGCTTAGCAGTCGCACTTTGTGACCACTAGACCAACGAGGCAGAAAGTCACAATCTAGCTAAAAATAATTTTAGTTTTGATAAAAAGCTATTAAACTATGAACTCTTTTGTCTTTTATTTTTGTCTGCGCACTTTAATCTTTTCGTAGCTCGGAGCAATTTCGCATTGTCATCTTGTTTTGCATTGTTATGAATCTAAAATGAATAACTGCCACGTGTAAGTTGAACTGTCCAACTCGTGCTTTTCGTACTTACAAGTTTGTAATTGGCAATTTGCTTTGGAATCCGAGTGTTGGAATCAACAACCTATAGTTGACGCCATAGCAGCGCTATCTATAGTCTCGATACCAATTAATAAATCTAATCTAATCGAATACATTTTGACAGCACGTTTTTTTCAGCCCTACGAATTATCGTAATGTTTTTGATAACAGTAAAGCTTATCCATCATAATGCATGAAAGATTATTGGATTGTTACAAGCTTATAATACCTATTTCGATTCACATCTTGTTCTTGTGCTATATGTAGTTCGTGTGTTAAGTAAGTAAGTCAAGTACTGCAAATTAAAGAACCACATCCTCAAAAGTTACAATATTTTATGCTATATTTGCAATACGAAATTTAGCTTCTGAACTTCCACTTCAGTTATGTTTTTAGTCCCATGTAATAGGGGGCGAGCCTATTGCAATCAACCGGGCACAAATCCAGACTCCAAGGCTGTTACTGAGAAATTCCTGTTGGAAAATCCCAATAACACTGCCCGACCTGGGAATCGAACCCAAGACCTCATGCACAGCAGTCGCGCTTGCAACCACTAGACCAACGAGGCGAAATGTGGGTGTACCAATGGGTACACCTTTGCCTAATCCTTCGGGGATTACAGGCGTGATGTTATGTTATGTAATTTCCATTTCATAGAACTCAATATACTTCTTGCACACAATTACATGTTATCTCTTCACCCCCTTTACTTGACTGGTAGAGAATGCCTAACGCATTAAGTCCGCCTTTGTACCTCTTTGTTGCATAAAGTTTAAATAAATAAATGACATTAGGTTTTGGTTAATGTTCGTTCAAAGGATTGCGATTTGTAGGCGATGAAAGGACTATATATTATGGCTGTAAGGAAATAAAGTCTTGAAATCGAAATGAAAGGTTAAATAAAAATATTTTACTTTTAAGTCTTCACATTCTTTAATAAACATATTTTTAAACAACTATTTCTCAAAAATAAATTACAAGTAACAAAATTAAAAATATATATATTGACAATGAGTGTAAGAAAAAAAACATAAGAACAATTTCAAATATAGAAACAAAAATACCAAAAAAGAAACAAACCAAAGAGTTCCTAATACTATTTCCTGAAACATCACTCATTCGTCAATGCGAACAAAAGTCTTATCCTGAATAAAATCATCAAATGAAACCGCTGAAAATCAGCCATCTTTCAATTGCTACAAGGTCCACTGACCTCAAAATTGCACCCATCAGGAAGTCAACTACACTACCGGTCACCAAAATAAGTATCTACAAACCATTGAACATATCACTTTTACAAATGATATCATTGCCGCTAACAATAGCCAGCTGAACGAAACGGGTTACAGAGTGCTGGCAGCAATTGTTTTCCGAATGCAAGAACAATGCACTTGGCAGTGACATTGTCTCCCTTGGCAGCCGGTAATGACATCGTCACCTAGCGATCATCTATCACTCGTGAGAGATGGTTCGTTTGGAGTGACGATTAAAACTGTCCAATTTATCGATAGGGAACTATTTTTTTTGGTGTCGATTCTATTATGCACGAACTAAACCTAATTTAGAGTGTTTCTTTCTTTTTCTTTCCAATAAAACAAGAACAAGAAGGATTTAAATAAGACCTGTCAAATTTAGCGAATTTGACACATCCATACGATTAAAGTCGACATCTTAAAACGTTTAGATTAAAAATATGGGGAATTTGAAGGCGAAACTAATTTGACATCTCTAACTTGGTTTGTAAGTGTCACCGTCCTTTTCTTTAGCTATTTGTCAGTAAAAGATGCCAATTCTGTAAATTTTGTCTAGTTTGTAAACAAGGGAATCGGCACCATTAGCTTTTGCTACGACTTCATCCGTGTAAATATCCGCTATTGCAGACACAGGTGGAGTCGTGAAATAAAAAGCCTATGTCCTTTCTTGGGGTTCAATGAAATTTAGCGTAACAGATTAACAAATAGACAGACATTTTTAGCATTTATAATTTGGTGTATAGTTGTTTAGATTGGTTCATTATTTGATTTCGTAACTATCTATATCTACTTCAGGGCGCCTACCGCCATCTCTTAAAACAATATTATTTTAATATTACTTTGTAATTTCTGTTGTTGCATTTTCAACTTTCGGCGCTGAGCCGAGCGTTGAAAATCCAACAGTGCTAAAGGCAAAGTAATATTAAAATAATATTGCTCTAAGAGGTGGTGGTTGGCCCCCAGGTGCCGGAAGGAACACCGCCGGGATCTTATTTGGGCAATATTGGGCATGTTCCATTTTGGCGTACTTAGCGTCGTTTTTGCCTAGCTTACTTTAAAAAGTAGTGGTAGTTATTCTTCTGAAGATAAATGTTGCAAATCTTCTGGTTTTTAGCGACTATAAAAGATGCTCCAAACAAGTACTTTTTTCAAATGACTATTCCAATGCATTTATGAAAAATCAATAAGAATCATGGTTTCTTGAGAAAATGATTAAAAAGAAACGCTTTGGTTATAGTTTATGACTATCTACGTACAACAGATGTTTGATAGCTTAAACTAAATACCTAAACTTACAATTGAAATGACAGTATTGTTTAAATAAACTGTCTCAGCTATCTTAAATCAAATAAAGATTTAAAAATGAAAATAGAGCTTGAAATAAACCCATACGGACGTAAGTATACAAATGAAAGTCCAAGAGTTTTCTTAACACATTTTCTACATAAAATGTTTGCTAACTTTCCACACTCAGCAGATGAAATGAAACTTCTACGCAGAAAATACTTCTTTTACTTTTAAAGTAGTTCTTTTCCGTGCGGCTATCTTTTCTACAAGATAAATAAACTAAGTTTTGTATTCTTTTTGTTGCACTGTTTTGATTCTTGACACGGTGAAACAAAACTGCTAATGTCATGGTAGGCCACAGTTGGTTAATTACATAGATCAAAGTGTGGTCATACTACTGTGATAACTGTGGTTTTATGTAGACTTTGTTTAGACTGTGGCGTCTGTAAGATTTAAGTTATTTTGCTATAAGATTACAAAAAAAGAAAGAACACATTTGAAAATAAAAATATAAAAGCCAATTTTTATCTGAAAAGACATACCGTTTTTTTAGGGTGGTAAAAATCATCAAATGTCAGAATTTTACAGATTAAAAAACCACCCTGTTCCTTCTATTGCCCTTTGCGTTCCGGGGCCATATTACTGCCAAATAGTAGGCGTTAGCATAGAACAAAACTAACATAATTTCCCCTTTGTAAACTTGGTTCATGAAAGTCTGACTGCTATATTTTAAAGGGGAGTTAAACTGTACCCGTAGGGATTCAAGTAATACAACTTTAAAGTGTTACAGAAGCCCTATTTTAGTATCGACGCAGACACAGATATCTAGAACACCCTGGGGCATCTAATATCGGAAATTTTAGAACATTTATAAATAAGAACTTTATAGGTACCTAGATGGAGGAAAATTTTAAAATTCTAGTCTTGATTTGTTCAATGTTAAACTGTTACTGCATTTTAGGTAGAAATTAAATTAGAAATTACAATTCTGTACATTTAGAAGACGGGAGAGAAGATACTGTTTTATTTTTGTTTTGTTAAAAACAAACATAACATAACATAACATTACGTCTGTAATCCCCGAATGGTTAGGCAGAGTGTACCCTTTAGTGCACCCACATTTCGCCGGTTATGTTCAAGTCCCATGTAATAGGGGACGAGCCTATTGCCGCCAACAGGGCACGAATTCAGACACCGAGGCTGCTAGTGAGTAAGAAAACTGTGTCGCCTTGCCTTCCAATAAGATTGGTTTTAAAACAAACATTAAAATTGCATACCAAATTAATTTAATAGTCATAAACGATAAACATGTAATGTAAATATTTATATCCTACTTATTTAATATAACAAACTATGTTGCTACAGTCAACAAGCAAGAGCGAACAGGCTATAAATAATCCTCTGAATATATTCAGTCTATTAATTACGGAACACCTGTAACAGTGATTAGGGTACGACTAGATGAAACATTAATTGGATGTGGCCGGCCCACTGCGCGTGCGCAATGCCAAGTCGCCCAGACGATGCGTGTGACGTCAGCCTTACAATACATTAGGAAATGCTTAGTTAAATACATTCTTTTACCTAATAATTTATTGATTTACTACGTTTTTTTTAAGAGTTTATATTAGTTTTCTTGATTTATTCAAATTAAAGTGTACCTATAGCTAATGGTTAATTAATGCCGATTTCATAATTTATTAATATAGATACCACAAGAAAATATGTACACACCCATTTCTCCTGTACCTATGTAAACTTAATAGGTATAATAAAGCTAAAGAGAAATTTAGTTTGTTTGTGTTAAATGCGCTAATCTCTGGAACTGCATGTCCAAATGGAAAAATCTTTTTGTATATGATAGATAGATTTATAAGGAAAATTATAAGCTAAATAACATAACGCTACGACCCACGGGAGTGGAGTAATAATCAAATGTGTAACTTAACACTGGAAAAAAATATACGCGTTCGAAGTCGCAGAGAGTAGCCAAGTGATAAATATAGGCCTACCTCAACAACGCCATTTATACTGGAGAACATAATTAAAAATGGAACAAAACACAATAGAGGATTTCATTTTATACACAACATAACATCACGCCTGCACCCCCTAAGGGTTGGGCAGAGGTGTACCCATTAGTACACCCACATTTCGCCAGCTATGATTTAGTCCCATGTGATAGTGGGCAAGCCTATTGCCATCAACCGGGCACAAATCCAGAATCCGAGGCTGAGAAATTCCTGATTGACTTCATTTTATATTAGCAGTATTTCCTTTTTAATGAAAAACTAACTTTTGCCTGCGACTTCGATCGTGTAAATTTCGGTTATTGCGGACGCAGACGTAGTCGCAGAAAAAAAAGCAGTCTATGTTTTTTTTGGGGTTCAAACTTACCCCGTACCAAATTTTATCAAAATTAGTTCACTGGTTTAGTCGTGAAAGCGTAACAGACAGACACACAGTTACTTTCGCATTTATAATATTGGTATGGATTAAAACTATGTCTTCATAAACAGTTTGAGTTTATTCTCGTAAGTTTCAAATATCGCTTCTATCTATAAGTACATAAATAGGTTTTCAGCTTGTCTTACAAAATGAGATGTTCAGATTTCAGTACGAAACTTAGGGAACTTGAAACTTTTCTGGCAGCTCAATAGTTTTTACTACCGTTTGCAAAGAACTGTATTTATTTCTGGTACTATTTACTTTACGTAGCTATAAAGAAGTGTTGTCATTCTTTCTGGTAATTAATCAGGTTGATGCAATTAACAGATATAATTAAAGTACCTAACTAATAAAGAGCACATAGTTTTAATACCTTTGTTTTGATAATTGGCATAAGTTATTAATGTTGTAGTTTTAATAGCGGTCGGTAAATACAAAATATTTCCAATAACGCAGAATATTTTTTTTATAAAACTTGAAAGATGAAAAATGATGTTCTTTTTTCTTTATTTATTTTGTCTTTTTGGACATACAATTCTTTTGGTTTTCCTGTCCAAGAATAAAATGTTTAAAATGTTATAAAATGTTTCGTTGCCTGGACTTAACTTACGTTTTTAAACTATAATATTTGAACGAATTATTTCAAAAAGCGAAAAGCATCCGATCCGTCGTAGACTTTGTCTCTGTCACCTCTGAGATAGACTAGAGCTAAGAGCAAACCTAGGTAGCATAAAATAGTATTTTCCACAGTAAACTTTGATACAGCACATGTTGGTTCTGCTTAAGAGAGAAAGTAAAGCATTGATACCTCTCTTTCTCTCTTTAGTATTTATTACGCTTGTCTATCATCACTATCATTCACACTATAAAAATGTAATCAAATTGAAATATATCTTAAAAATCACTTTTAGATAATTTAAATTTCGAAATAGGTTTCCAAAACACGTGAGCAACGGATACCGATAAAAAATAGTAGGTATAGTAAAAATACTTGAACAAATATTTCAGCTCAGGATATAAAATTCTGCCTACAAAAATATTGTACAGGTTATCTGAAATTGATTTTCATTTGTTATCTTCTGTTACAAAATAAAATACAACATTACAAAGACAAAATGGATTTTCAGCTTGCATTGTGTCAAACGTGACAATTTATAGCTTTTACTAAATATTTAACAGCTTTGTAAATTGTTCTCGGTTTGTGTAAACTGTTTATGAGCTAGTAAAATTACTGGCACACATTATTTGTTATATGCAGCAGCTTTCAATTTTGTGATGTTTACTCAGTACCCAATAAATTTAACATGTATGATACAATTTTCCACTGAGTTATACTTACTCGCAAACAGTACACTTGCTTGAATATAAAACAAGTGAAACTAAATAAAAGCTTGTAATAAAGTAAAACGTGTACCCGATAATATTATTTTGAAACAGTTTTTACTTTTCGATCTTATTTTGTTCAGTCTTGTGTTTAACTCACGTGAGTGATCAGCAAAACCATGAAGTATTGATAAATCAAAATTGATTTAAATTGAATATAGAATGTCAATTTTATTCTAAAAGTTTTCAATCCAATGATAATCTATGTCATATTTAGGTACCTTTATAGGTCCATATGATATTTTTGACAGATGGATATTAAATTGCCATTCTTTTAACATTAAAACTTAGTAAAATTTCTGATAAATGGCTTACATTATTAAGTTATTACTATTAAGTTGTTTAAACAAAAAGTATTAAAATGATGTAAGGTATCATTAGTTTTTCTCTACATTTGGCACATCGGATGCAACAAAATATGTCACTGTCTGCAAACAGGCGCACCTGCCCCCCTTCCCCCCCGCTCATCCACGTTTAGATCACTGCTTTTATTTACACTGTTGCATGTGCGATACGATGGCGATGCCACTATTAAATATGAATTTTATTGATTTAGATTATTTGTGATGAGTCACAGAAAATTCAATTAAAATTTCATGACTTTAAAATCGAGGAGATAAATTATAATCAAAACACGTAAAAAACACAAACACACTGCATTAATTATTATGACTAACGGACTTTAATTAAACAAGAAAAAAAGTGTGTCGACATAAATACATTTAGAAAAATGGTACAAGATATACCCACTTTTTCCTAAATTAATCCAATTAGCCTACACAGATTTTTAATTTTAAAACTAAATTTAAGCCACAGGCAAACTATTCCTTTATTTTTATCAAAATGCTGATTACTTTTTAATCAGCAAACTGTTTAAAAGTTTCTAATGGTAAAAATCACATTATGTTTAAACTTTATCTATTAAAATATAAAACTCCTATAGCTATGAATTAGTTAAGCTTTGGTGCGTAAATTATGCAATTTTGTGATCAACATTATAGTGAAATTACAAACGGTAATCCTAATTAATTACTGGTACAAAATTATTGAATAACACGTTCATTTACACGTTAGGCTTAATTATTGTCAGACAGTACTATGTTAAGTAGGTTTTGTTGTTTTGACGTGATGATTATTTCATACTCGTACACATTAAATTGATGCAATAATATAATTATTTAATATTGTCAATGCGAAAGTTTGGAAAGATGGATGTTTGTTACTCAATCACGCCACAACGGCTGAACGGATCTGGATGAAATTTAACACAGATATACTAAAAAAAGAAAAAATAATAAGAAGAAAAAAAAGAAAAGAAAAGTGCATAGGCTACTTTTAAGTCCATTTTTGTGTTTCCGAGCGATAACTTAGGACTTTAGCTTTATTTTGAAATCTACGCAGACGAAATCACGGGGAGAAGCTTGTAAATTTTCATATAGACTAAATTTCAGTAATGAGATTGAAAGTACTACCCTCGATTAACAAATAACGTATATTTTATTCCGAGAACAAGGAGCAAAAATGTAATACGTATTCAAATATTAATCTACAATTTATGAACATAATATACGTTTATAGACAAATAATGTAGCTTATTTATAAAACAATTCTATTTCTGCTATAAGCTGGTACCTACTTTTATTACTATTGTTTATAATGTGAAAAGTATTCTACAAATGGCGTGGCAACGTGGCAAACGTCCAAGCAGAGTGATATTTTAATTAATGTATAATTAATAACCAAACGGAATCGATTCGTTGATAGTGAAATACGCATTTGGCATATTGCACATGATGCACATAAGTGCAGTGAACATCCGGCAACTGTTTAATGTATGATGACCTTATAGACAACGGTTAAAAGCATTTTGCAGAGCCAAATCTGGATGACTCGTTGCTCGGGGTACGGACTAGTGAACGAAGGCACACACTGTATCAACCTGGGTGATATTTTCGCGCGCCTCCGTACAGTCGGTCATTCCATTCAGATAAAAGGGCTTGTGTTCCTTTTAGTGTGGTTCACTATAGCGTACACCATCGTGCAATATCTTTAGCTAGAATCCGCGAACAATGGTGAGAGGATTTTTTGTGTGAACGTGATTTATGTGAAGTGAAATAAGTGTTAAATTTATTTTTGTGGAAAGTTTTTAATTTATTTAAAAAATATATATTTAATTTTTTTCTCGTGATTTCAGGACGAACTTCCTCAGGAACAGATCAGCAGTGAGTATTGTGTTTGTTTATTAAATTACACAGAAATCTTTTTCAAGTATTTATTTTGAACAAAGTTTTGAGCAAAATAAAATTTAATTGAATTTTGCTAGATTTTTTTTTTTATTATGTTATATTGAGGCGGTAGACTAAGAAGATAAATATTACTTTCAGTCCTCAAGAAGGCATTCGAGGCCTTCGACCAGGAGAAGAAAGGATGCATAGGCACAGTGATGGTGGGCACCATCCTCGGCATGTTAGGTCACCAGGTCAGCGACGAGGCTCTCAAAGAAATCATCGATGAGGTCGACGAAGACGGTTAGTACCTAGAACTCTTATTTTTTTTAAGATTGTTATTTAGAGCATTCACTTTATATTTTCAATCTCTTTAAATTTTTCGGTTATTTTATTAATGACCAGGCCTGCTTCTTAGATCTTAATGGTCTAGTGTAGCTCTAACCTTATGGTATATTTCCAGTTATAATTTACTTTTATTCCATTTCCTAGTAGATATAGATAAATCTGCCCTTTGTATCCTATCAGGAATTACCACACCTGTAATCGCGTAAAAATGATCTGCTTCGTACGCAGTTATTATGCAAGAATATTTTCATTGATAAATAATAAATTATACCATAGTAGCACAGTGATTGAACAATAGGTACAAACAGTAGATAGTTATGTTCAAATGCGACGCTGTATGTATGTATATGATTATTTAAATATATGTTAATGCTCAAGTAGCTCGTGTGTGTCTAGGAATATACTAACCTTTCCCCCCAGTCAACATGATTTGCGTGGGAAACATAGCAGCCTATACGTTCTATATCTCACCTACATTTCTATTTCAAGATTGAAGCTTCAATAATAATATTTTAATCTGAAACACAACGTATGTAGCTATAAAGAATATAATGTGACCACACCTGTAGGTCTGTACCTAAAAATTGATATCTACGTACAAAAATAAATATAATACAAAAAACAATTAAGGCTTGTTCGAATACGAGCGCAGTTTCTACGTCAGTTCAGTTGCAAATAAATTTTATGCCTAAGAAATAATCGTTGAAGTTTTCAATACTATATCTCAGGAAGCAACATAAATATTGTTAATTAGTCTCATTGTATTTTTAATTACTCTGATGAAATCAAGAGAAAAATGTGAAGAACAACTAATTCTGTTTCTCAACGAAAAACTTGAACTAGATTTTATCAGTTAAATTATTGAGAACGGGAGTGTCACAGATGCCAATTTACAACACAGTTGGCGCTCTAAATTACGAAAACATCTTAATTGTACTATCAATAAATTGTTGTTTTTTAAACGCCATTATCTATCCATTTGTGTTCCATTATGGGACAGTTGCGGAAACGGAATGCGATCTACGCGCGGGAAAGAATAGATTCTTTTTTTAAATTTTAAAATAGAATATGTGGCATTTTTTTGTATTAATAGACTTGCTAATCATGTCAATGAAAAAATTTTTTTTTTTTTATAAATTAACGTCACGAAACATGGATATTTATTATACAGCAATCTCTAAGTAGCTAAATTTCAAAGTCTTTATTCAAAGTCAAAAGTTTGACATTAGAATTTTTCTTTTTATGACTTTGTTACTTAAACAGGGTCCATGTTTTTGTTCAGACTAAAGTCGAGCCTTTGTAAACAAAAGGGGCAACTTGAACAAAACTCGTTACGTGTAGACGGATGATTTGTAAGAATTTATGCGAATTGCCTTTATTTGAGTCGGCTTACATCTGTAACACTTTGTTTGGGAATCGTTACTTTGTTTTTGGTGATTGTTTGAAAAGTACGGAAGTTATTGCCATGGATGATGGAAATTCTTAGAAAATAACACTAATCAGTATTATTATTACTACAAACACGATACGTTTTCTCAAATGTTTAGGTAAAGTTCAGATAAAGCTAGCCGACCTTTAATACATCTAGGTATATCGTTTTAGGGTTAGGTGTGTACCTATGATACCTACGATTTGCTAAATTTGTATGATTTAAATTACAGGCTCTGGTGAATTGGAGTTCGAGGAGTTCGTGACCCTGGCCTCCAGGTTCATGGTAGAGGAGGACGCTGAAGCGATGCAGCAAGAACTTAAAGAGGCATTCCGGTTATACGACAAAGAAGGTATGCCTCATATATGTATAATACATACTATATACTACTAAGATACATGAATGATCTCATCATGAATCTTCATCAAGACGTCCATAGCTCCTTCGCTTCTCGCTTGTTGCAAATTCCTGCAGATAACTTTTTCTCAGTCACTTTGAAGGGGCTATCTCTCAGCGTTATATGCCCGGTGCTTCCAGAATAATTATCTCCATTGGATCGGGGGGCATAATGTTGTCATAAATAAATTCTGCCGATGCGGGACACAGAAAAATTCGCCTACGTTAAGCGTCTTTTTACACCCGTTATAAAAGTAATATCCTATTCATAAAATATTGAATATTTCATTTCAAACGATAGAAAGAACGCTTTAAAATATTCAATAGATTCTTTATTCAATTTCTCATTTGACACGCATTCTCGCGTCCGAAACGATGATTACAATGAAATTGAATTCCGTTCAAAGGAAAGCTTTTACTGGCACGTTTTAAATATAAACATTTAACTATTTTTCTTCGTAAAACGCTTCTCTGTAGCTTCAACAACAAGAAAAAAAAATGCAAAATATCGTCAGTGATGGATAAAAAATATATAAACTTCTGTATCTGACAAGCAGAGTAAAAAGAGAGCAAAGTCGTCAAAGTAAAAAAAAGTGATATTCCTCGTTTGTCGCGGGATCAAACAAGACTAGCTTTCCAACGATAAGATTCAATGAACTGAAACAGAATTTAGTGAGCAATTTCTTTTAAGATTAAAATCTTTATGAAGATTAAAACGACCTCCAGACTTTTAGGTGAAGCGTTCTACGTTTGTCTGAACACAATAATGTCTGGTATCAATAGAGCCGTAAATAATAAAAATATGCTGGAAGTATTTTACTACGTTGAATTAATATTTGACAACGTCGTAGACAAATAATCAAGTTTCAAAATTATTAAATAGCTTTTTCTCGCGACTTCGTCCGCGTGAAGTTTTTTAAGGATCCCTTATTTTTTGGCATGAAAATAACCTGCATCTCTCATAGATAACGTAGCTTCTTACCCATTATAGAAATAATTTTGAGGATCGAACCAGCAGGTCTGGAGATTGTGGCGCTCAAACAAAAAAAAAAACAAACTCTTCAGCTTTTTAAGTATAGATTTGCTCGAAACTTGTTTGATTTCATTTCAAAACAGGAATTTGTAATGCCATGATTAATAATAATTGACCACACGTGTAGGGGAAGCAAGATAAATCTAACTATTATTATAAATGCGAAAGTTTGGATATATTAATGTTTGTTACTCAATCACGCCAGAACGGCTGATCGAATTTGGGTGAAATTTGGCACAGAGATAGATTATAGTCTGGAATTAATTTAAGTTCCAGTAGTGTACCTGAGGGATAATTTTGGACCTTGGCTTAATGCCTGAAATTTACGTAGACGAAGTCACGAGCACAAGCTATAGTAGTAGTGAAATCTGTAGGTAGGTCCTATAGTTTATGTTATTTTAATACTATTACACAATTTGGCAATGACTGTTAGATTTGCAAACGATATATTAATCATATCGATGTCAGGTCAGCCAGACAATGTTTGCTAAAAATAGATTCAAAATCGTCTTAATCTAGAACTCAAATCACTGTGAAGACAGACGAATGGCGGAAGAATCGTGTTTCTTCAGAACCACAGCTTAGAATAAAACCTGAGTAATGAATATGTCCATTACGTATAATCTTACCGCAAAAAGAAGTCCATTTACCGAGCATACGTGTTCTTGTTAGATAGCGATTTATCTTTATACCTAAGTAGGTATCTACTAGTACCTGTTGAATGCTAAAGAGGCCAAGAATATCAAAATTAACAGCCTGTTCTAATTATGTAGATCGATTTAATTTCATTTAGTCATCCTTCCGTCCAAATTTCTCTCATTTTCAAAGAGTTATATTTAAGTACGATATTGTCAAAACTTGAATATTTTTTTGCTGTGTTTTACACGCTTAGTTATAGGTACTGTTTTCTTTCTTACTATAGGTATAATTATGCGAAGATTTGAATAGATGTGTTTGTTACTCAACCAAGCCAGATTTTTTTTTAAATAAAATGAAAATCTGAATAAAAAAGAAATATGGCACAGACAGATTATGAGACAGATTATTGTCTGAAATATCACATAAAGCTACTTTTAATCCCGGAAAAATGTACGGTTCCTGGGATAATACATCAACTTTACGCGTAGAATCTAGTCATATTCAAAACAAGATGGTATTCTACATAATACCGACAATTAACTTTTTCACACCAAAAAACAAGTAGTTTCCCAGTAATATTTTTTGATAAAAGTTTGAGGGGCCGTATCCGTAATTTACGGATATGCGATGTGTCTTTTCATACCCGGATCTATCCGTAAACAATATCTATTTCTTTTTCCGCCCTGTGTTAATATCACTCGTGTATGAGAACGCCTTTATGTTCAGAAGCTTTTCTATTATTCCATTTACACGTGAAGGACGATTATATTTTATCCGAGTTGACAGCGACAATAAATACCTTTTTTTCCATTCTTTCTTATGATTCAGATAAGGTAGGAAGGCCTTTTCACAAAATTCTGTTTGTGAACGCAGCTGTTCATGCAATAACTTTGTTCATACGCGTGAGTTGATCAGTAACTGGCAACGAAGATATTTACTGCCTAATATTGTTAATTTTTTATTATCGCGACTCGCTGTTCCTTGTCACTTCGTACGCTTGGTTTTTTTAACACGTGTTATATTTGGTTACTGCTCCCCTTCCGTGGATCGCAACGTGAACGTGTTATATATGTCTATACTATTCGCCATGAATCTCTCTATCATATACAAAATGATTTTTTAAAATCAGACTTGTAGTGCCAGAGATAAGCGCGTTTGAAAAAACACGCAAACAAAAAATCTCTTGTGTTTTATTATATTAGTATGATGATAGTATGCTACGAGTATGGCAGTTGTTAAGCTCCATAACAAGCTACTGGAAAAATAAGAAAACTCAATGAATTAGAATTCATTAGAATGGTTTGACTTTATTTAATTGGCTTTGTGACGAATGCTTTTAACTCGATTTATAACTTTCATAATTTGAAATACTTTTGACAGTCTGGATTTGTGCCCGGTTGATGGCAATAGGCTCGGCCCATATTACATGGGACTTAAACATAACTGGCGAAATATGAGTGTACTAATGGGTACACCTCTCCATAACCCTTCCGGGATTACAGGCGTGATGTTATGTGAAACACCTATAAAAGCTTGTCTTGTCTATTTAACAAAAATCCGCAGAGCTTTGAACGTAAATTTTCCACTAACATGTATTTATTACACTACGGTCCTCTATACATAATTAACTTGTTTTTAAATTCTGTGAACAGGTGGATATCCTTACCCTATCATATAAAATTCAAGTAAGGTCACCGCGGACGAACCCAGGGCCAAGTCTCTGGCAATACGTTATAAATATGAAATTAATTTTCCCCGAAATGTAATTTTATTTCATGGCCACATAAAACAATTTCTTCAACCAATTGGACTTTATTACAAGTACAAAAGGGTCAAAATTATTTCCTTTTAAGTTATTGGGTTGTTGGTTCAATTTATTACAGTTTTAACCTTATCTGTCTTCTAGGAAAGAAATTGAGTTTTATAGCATTAGAAATTAAGTTATATGAATCCACAAATGTCGAAGCAGATTTCTGGAACTCTCATAATATTGGAAACAATTACGTTTTCTAATATATTATTAGCACACTTATGATTTTTTTATGATGTAGTTTCCCGATTGAGTTACCGATAGGTCCATGTATATAGGTATCTGCTCTGGACAATAAAATCAAAAACATAATGCTATATTGTATACCAACCCTGGGTTGTGGGTTATATTGTCTGTGTTCCACTTCTCCTTTCTCTAAGGAGAAGTGAAAAGGCGTCCTCTCTGGACGCTGAAATTCCAGCAATTGGATCTACGTTTATATATTTTTTTTCGAAATGGCATCTCCCTGTAGCAGCTAGTAGTAGCGGTAGTCGGCTACGAAACTGGAGTTTCGTGTGGTGCTATTTAAAAAAAAGGCCTCCAGGCCGGGCACAAACACTTATTTTAAACTGATCGACTACACGCTTAGGGCCCGTGGCGTACGGACCTCGGTTTAGGGCATCATTAAGGGAGGATAGTAAAGGGACAGGCTGGATCGGATCTTGACGATTTAATTTTGATGATCAACTGAACTCATTGTTATTTTTCTATTTCAGGCAACGGTTACATTACAACAGGCGTCTTAAGAGAGATCCTGAGAGAACTGGATGACAAGATCAGCGCTGAGGAGCTGGACATGATGATTGAGGAAATTGACTCTGACGGCTCAGGAACTGTTGACTTCGATGGTATGTTACCTTCTCATAAAATTAGAAAGAAAGAAAGAAAAACTGTTTATTTACGAGAAAATGACGCAAATAACATAAAAAGAAAAAATATAAATAAAAGCAAAATAAAAATAAGTTGGTACTTATTATAAATCTAAAAAAATAAATACAAATAAATATTATACTTATGAAATATGCGCCACTACCGCGCGAAACGGCTGTCGCTCAGCATGCCGTGGCCCGTGCAATTCTTACATAATTATAATTTGTACCTGATTAGATGAGATTTTTTAATTTCTGGTGGTTTCTGTATGTGAGTTTATATGTTTTTAAAACGCATTCTAGATACAGGAGAAATTTCTATATTGGAAAAAGAACATTATAAAAAAAAATCACTTGAGAGTTTTCATCTTTTGAGACTAGCTTTTAAAGCACCTGCACTTGAGATGTCCAATTCCTTTCAGTCTTGACACAAATGCTAATAAAAAATTAAACGTAAATGAAACGTAGTGAGGTTTAAATTTAGCTGTAGTGGTAAGGTTAGTGACAGATTCTTAGCCAAATCTAAAGATAGTTCGCTATTACCGCAACATTCTCGTTACAGAGTAGAGCTCGGTTGGTTTGTAAATAAATTGATTACAGCGAACTAATTTATGATCTAGAAATCGTGTTCTGTGTAGTTTATCTCAAGACTATAAACTATAAATTATTTCACCAGTAAACTGAACCAAAATAGTGTTATATCTAGGAATTTTCTGTTTAGTAAACAGTTGATGAGGTATTGTCTTGTAATACAAATGTTGGTGCGTCTTTTGTTCGTATTTAAACCTTTTACCGAAACATGAGCATGAGATCTTGGGTTCGATTCCCGGGTCGGGTAAAATGTTATTGAGTTTTTCCATCAGGAATTTCTCAGTAGCAGTCTCGGAGTCTAGATTTGTGCCCGGTTGACGGCAATTGGCTAGCTCTCTATTACATGGGGCTTAAACATAACACTAGCGAAATGTGGTAGTAATAGTGGGTACACCTCTGCCTAACCCTTCGGGAATTACAGGCGTTGTGTTATGTATGTTATGTGGACTGTGGAGGTCAGATAGGCAGTCGTCCATGAAACTTATGGAATTTTTATAATAATTAATTTCTTTATTTTCAGAATTCATGGAAGTAATGACAGGCGGCGACGACTAAGCGACTGAATTTACCACCTAAGGGTTCTGCTCACCCCAGAATATGAAAGAATATCTTCACGGATATTGACATGATATAAAATTCTTATTTGACATGTCTCCGAAAGTTACCTTTATCCAATGTGAACCTTAAACATCTCCATTTATTTAATAAGTTATTTATATTATAATAAATGATTTTGTTAATAAATTACTAATAATTCTGTGACTGAATTTATCTTCCCATAATGTTATGATATCCACATTAATGTTATACCTTCACATGTTATTTCATCAATGGAAAACATAAAATAATTTAACGTCATTAAATTTAAACAGTCAAACAAAATAAGTTGGTTTTTTCTTTTGGAATTGCCACATAATAATTATTTTCTAAATAAATACCTACGAAATAGACCAACAGCAGCACCTAAACATAAAATATGATATGAGATTGCCATTTTTATCTTCTTAGTTATTTTATTTACTGCCTCGTTGGTCTAGTGGTGACAAAGTGCGACTGCTGAGCACGAGGTCTTGGGTTCGATTCATTTATTGGGTTTTTCTATCAGGCATAGGCTCGCCCCCTATTACATGGGACTTAAACATAACTGGCGAAATGTGGGTGTACTAATGGGTACACTTCTGCCTAACCCTTCCGGGATTACAGGCATGACGTTATGTTGTTATGTTATTTTTTTGTACCTATGTAGTTTAATGTAATCTGCGGTGTTATACCTCTCAAGCACCTAAATGAAATAGTGCATAATAATATCTTAGGTACATAAAACAACACTCGAATTTATTACAGCGAAATAACGATAACAAGTATCTAAACTACTTATTTACGAGAAATTACACAATCTTAACGTCTGTTTCATACATTGCAAAATTCATTCAACACCATTAAAGATTCGCATTACAAATACAGCAATGAATACGTATTCAGATATTTGAGTTGTTTTTGAAAAGATCTTACTAATGGTCGGATTCCTAGAAGACGGTGCGCAGATGCGAAATCTCTAAGGAAAGCATTGAAGCAATTATGACAAGTCTGCAAATGGGCGCAATGGGCTATAAATATTGCAGATGTTTCAGAACGCTTACTCTAAGGCGCTGCGCAAACTTAGACACTTTAGTGTCTTGTGTCAGACACTAAATAAAGTAATATTTTATTTTCATAATTATAATTAGCATGTTTGACTGCCTCGTTGGTCTAGTGGTCGAAAGCGCGACTGCTGTGCATGAGGTCTTGGGTTCGATTCCCAGGTCGGGCAAAGTGTTATTGGGTGTTTCCATCAGGAATTTCTCAGTAGCCGCCTCGGAGTCTGGCCTGTTGATGGCAATAGGCTCGCCCCCTATTACATGGGACTTAATACATAACTGGCGAAATGTGGGTGTACTACTTAAATGGGCACACCTCTGCCTAACCCTTCAGGGATTACAGGCGTGATGTTATTTATGTTATGTATTTATAATTTCTTAGTTTATCTTAGACGTTACTGACTTTGGCAAACGTCTCGAGGAAACCTGGACTCATAATTATCATAATACTAAAATCACCAATCCGCCTTGATCAAGCGTGGTGATCAATGTTCGTGCCTTCTCTGTATGAGAAGCGGTCTTTGCCCTACAAGTTAGTTGCCTGCATCGCATAAAGGCCACTGACGGAATATTCGGAAAACAAAACGCGTGATGTCGTGTGTGTCACTAACAAAAAGTATCTACGTTTGTGCAGCGGTTAAAGGAAGGACAATATTAATGATTCTGAAATGTTGTAACTTTCAAGCTTTAAAGAATTTTTAGTAGGAATGGCACATATGGGAACTGAACTAGATGAGTTTACCTACTTTCAAATGTACCTAAAGTTGAATTGTATCCAAATGTGTTAGGCAATCGATTAATGAAATGCATGGTACTACTTACCTACCAAAAGCTTATATTTCTATGTATTTGCATTGGCCATTTTGAGTTTTGTTAATACTGCGTTAAATAATCATTCAAAAAATGGAAAAAGTTTTAACGTGAGTTGCTTTGTTTTAGCAGAATTCAACTCAAATATAAACCTCCCAACAGTGGTTGTATTTGTCGGGCTTGCGGGAAATCTCATACAGCCCATAAACACTTCGTTAAGAGCAGTTAGCGCCATCAGCGTCGAGTGCCAGGAAAATGCAGTCGACCGCAACACAAATACTGCTAGACACTACGTACCGCGGCCGTTAGGCTACTGTCACGAGAGACAGTGACTGACACCGTTTGTATGCGGCTACAATTAAGAGAGTTTACACCATACGGCATTTTATAACAAACTTTGAAGTCCTTACTTTCGAAATGAATGAACCGATTTTAATGAAACTTCCTACGCATAACATAACATAACATCACGCCTGTAATCCCCGGAGGGTTAGGCAGAGGTGTACCCATTAGTACAACCACATTTCGCAAGTTATGTTTTTAGTCCCATGTAATAGGGGGCGAGCCTATTGCCATCAACCGGGCACAAATCCAGACTCCGAGGCTGCTACTGAGAAATTCCTGATGGAAAAACCCAATAACACTGCCCGACCTGGGAGTTGAACCCAAGACCTCATGCACAACAGTCGCGCTTGCGACCACTAGACCAACGAGGCAGTACTTCCTACGCATAAGCAGGGTACACAGCTCTTTAATGCTCACACATGAGATTAGATGGCTACCATAATCAGTATTTACACTTATTGATCAGGATGACGCATGCGTGAACTCCGGGGTCTAATTGGACCCACTACCGAGCCGGCAGAGGTTTCTGTGTTCGGGTCCAATTGGGAGCACTTCCGAACTATACGGTTAAAGATATCAGGGAACATTTTCGAAATCTCTTATTTCTATGGAAATCTTCTAAAAATAATGACGTATCTAACGAGACAGTAGACTGTGTACAATTATTGTTATTCTTTAGAAAGGAGACTAAAAATCTAGAAATAGAAACAAAAGGCTGATAAAAAGTTGAGTTTATCTACGAATTCCCTATTAGCTATAACGAATATTCAGCCAACATTTTAAACGTTAATCTAATAACTTTAGATAACAGTTTGCCTGAATAAATACCAGGCGGATCGACATCAGCCCGCTGTAGTTCATATTTGATTGGCTTTTCAATTTCCAATAAAAAACACGCTATCCAAATTACATTTAACCACGTTGCTTCCGCTCTGCACAGTTTTCCGCAATTTCATATCTATTTTAAAGTCTGCATATATTTAGAAGTCTGCTGATCAATGTGTTATTGGTATCAATACTGCAATAAACAACGTTAATCTTATTTAGATATGAGCAGCGCTAGTAAATATGCGAGATGTAGGTTATTCTGCAATATTTCAAACAGATGACTAGAAGATTGCATTATTTTTAATCTTGTTTGTAGGTAATATCTTTGTGAAAGCACTTTTCATCATTAGCTGTTTCCTTATAATATTTTTTACAATATTTATTTTTAATATTATAACTATTGTTTCCATTTGTTTTCAAAAGCAACAAGAAAAATGTATTCAGGATTTTGTAAAAACTTAATTGAAAAAAGTGTCCTTAGAGTTTCTTGCTCGTTCCTCTCCGTAGAGACCCGCGTATTGGAACGAGCTACTAGCGTTAACTTTTTGACTAACCAACCGACTCCTTGACAATTCAAAAGTGCCTGTAAATAGTATCATTGAAATAGATGCTCCGCTTTAACTGATATCAAACTTTTACTTTATCAATGAGAATTTATTATTTGCTAGTAAGTAAATTCTGATCATTATATTAAATTAGAAATACATTCAAGATCAATACAATTTCTATGCGTGTACGTAAGACTATATTATTATAAATAAATAAAAAAAAACCGTGCAAACCATAACCATAATCATAAAGACCAAGTTTCATATTAGTGCATCTTAATAGCTACCTTATATCGCTTTTCAAATTGTCAATGAGACAGCTAGTCAGAAAGTTGAAGCTCGTTTTAGTAGGTTTCTATAGTGAATAATTATTTGACCATCTTTTTTTATTGAGATGGGTTTGCTCTTGACTCTAGGTCAGAGGTGACAGAGACAAAGCCTGCGCAGGAGCGAGCGTACCCAGAAGAAGCCTGTTCACTCTAACTTTTTAGAAATTAAGGTCGAATGCGTTCGGAAATAAAGAACCTACCTGTAAGTAATATAAGAATAAAATATAGAATCAACCAGTTTTGTATCAATGATATCATGAGCAGAGTTTATGTTCGAGAGAATGTAATAATACACGACATCGCAATGGAGTTGGAACTCCGCCTTATAAATTATTGAAGCTTCCAAGTAATCTGATTGGAACAGACTTAAGCCAACTATCTGTAATCTAATTTAGGAGAATTTGGTACAAGGCCCTTACACGAGATCCAGTTGTGAAGCAATTCAGATAATCCTAGAACGATTTCCTTGATTACATGCTTAAATCAAACGGCGGTACCTGTTATTCGGTAAAAAATGCGATAAAATAAAACATAAATCAGTAATCAGATGGGTTGAAAAATACAGATAGCGGTAAAGATAACGTAGAAAGATAATCGATAATATAAAATATAAAACACTATTAGTCTAAAAACTACACACATAGGTACATATTTACTGAGCTTACAAAATATTGAGTCATACGTATAATATTTTCATAAGTTCTGTAAAATATCCACTGTAACATATCTTCATCTGTCTGTAGTTCCTGCAAGGGTTGCGGAATTTGTTCGAAAGAGATACCGCGGCCATGGAACGCAAAGAAGGAACACGGATGGATTTTAGTCAGTAAAAGACTGACACTCCCTTCCGCTCCACCCAGAGCGGAAAGAGTAATTTGATGACTTCCCATCCTTAAAAAAAGGGTCTGATTCTGAAAATTATTTTGCTAATAGGAAACCACATTATCCCTGAGTACTATATGCAATATTTTATTATCATAAAAATTTGAGATCCGTAAAAAAGGATAACAACCGAGCTTGCTTGCTAACGAAATACATTAGAAAATGCTACATTCCTTTGTTTCTTACGCTTTGTGCTGCGATTTTAAAATGAGACGAGGACGAACTTGCGGCGAGAACCCATAAACATAAAATCAATACCACATAACATGATTACCCAGATCAATGACCATTTCCAACGCCGACTTTATCTTGATTGTATGTCGCATGTTCTTAGAATAATAAAAAGTTTTCCACGACCTAACAAACGTGTTATTATCAGGTCATTGTGACAGTTGTCCTTTATCCATTACCATCGATTATTGAGTTTGGCTACTTCCTTGTGGGCCTTCCTCCATAGGGCCCAGATTGGGGCGGCATCGGAAATTACGTCATGGCTTGGTAGCTGTGTTTCCGACGATTCCATTGACCCGTAATAACAGACTTGGTGTGCAAATTGCTTTGATAAGGTTGTGGATTCAAATTTAGACTAATCGAATCATTCATTGTATATTAATGAAATGTATATTATAATATCAAAGTTGAAGATTCGCGAATTGTTTTGTTGCCTCTGTAAATGGAAATAAAATTCATCAGATTGATAAATTAAAGTGGTTTGATTTTTAATTTCTACATCTAAAAATCTACATGGAAGTCAATTATATCATAAAACATTCTATGACACTCGGCAACAGTGTCACAGTGTCAAAGTCAAAACATTTATTTTAATTAGGCCATTTATAGGACTATTTTGAATTGTCAAAATTGTGTAGCTCTGTATCAATGAAAATATCACGATAGGAAAGATGGTTGTTAAAAGTATGGCCATTCAAAATGTTGGCAAAGTGGCTGAGTGATTGGTTGCTACGCTGTGTAAAGCCGCGCAATCAAGCCCACACGAAAAAAATATTGTATGGGATGTGTTTATGTTATATGTTTACAAACACACCCACGATACAGGATACCTAAATTCCAAGTGTGAGACAACGTCATATAAAAATACACATTATAGTACATATTTAATAAATAAGTAAAGCTGTAGTATAGTCGCGTAGACACCATGCCGCGAGGGACGCACAGAGCACCAGCCAACTATGTTAGAGGTATCTCTTGTCATTCAAAGTAAACAAGTACTATATAGCCATTATAGCCGTTTACAGAAGACTTTTTTTTAGGTACTTGGCACCATCCCTGTAGAAAACGTTAGTATTTCCATTCCGTTGATTTTAGCCTACATGAGAATTACAGGTGTAAAAATACGCTTATTGAAACCGAAAGTTACTTGTTTGTCCCATCATTGCGATCATTTTCAACCAACTTCAAAAAGAAGGAGGTTCTCAATTCGACGCGTATGCTTTTTTTTACGTTTATAATTATGTTCTACGATTACTCCGCCAATTATGAATCGACTTGGATGATTCTTTTTTTGTTTGAAAGAGTATAGTTTCGAATAGGTCTCATAAGAATATTGTCATGTTCTGTAATGAACTTTGGAGATATGGAACGGAACTTCTTATAAAATCACAGAAACCGCCTTCGAAAACTACAAAATAAAAAATAACTTTAGCTTGGAAGTCGGTGGCTATACCTACATAACAAGAAACAAAACCGAAGCCGCCGACTTTTTTGTAAAAAGGCTTTTTTTGGTTTCAGACTATACCTGGGAGCCTGCTGAGTACAGAGATAACGAAGGTCAAACCCTTTGAAATGTTTTTTTTTACGAAAACCATTTTTAAATGTTATAACTTAATTTTAAATACTGCATGTACTCGAAAGTACAAAGTTTTGCGTGTATATGAGTCATAACGCACTACCGCAAAGAATGATTTTTTTACACCAAAAATAAAGCCTTTTCCCAGCAAAAACGTATACTCAAAAGTTTCTTATGTTGATGGGCAATACTGCCCATCAAAATAAGAAACTTTTGAGTATACGCTTAATGGCTTGTGACTTGTCTTTATATATCAAAAGGTGAGCTCATTTTCCGTAGTGATGGAGTTGAGCAGTTGCGATGACAGTTGCTATGAAGTACAAACTTGCAGCCTACCTCAACACAGTTTGAATTACACTAACAGAAACTGTACTTCACAGTTCACCGCTACTCCTAGGCCTCTCTAATCTATTAAATTTTATAGACCATCACTACGGCCAACGACTAATATTAACTACCAGATAATATACTCATTTATTTATTACATAATAATTATAATAAAACTGAAGAGAATTTTTGTGTGTTTTCTTACACGCGCTAATCTCTGGAACTAGCAGTCTGATTGGAAACAATCTTTTTGTATCTAATAGCCAGATTCATGAGGAATATATAATAAGCTAGATAACATAACGCTACGACCTACGGGAGCGGAGTAGTAACCAAAGACGTAACTTAACACAGATGAAAAAAAAAACGTAATTATTCAATTAAAATACCTGTGTTTCAATCATGGTATATTGATTATCCCGGTAGTAGTGATCTTACGTCTTGGGGTTGTTACAGTACACTCTGACTTTGTACTGGTCCTGCCAAATAGCAGAGAAACAACGAGAAAAAAAGAAATGTTGACTAAGGAATGTATTACTATAATTGATGTAAGGCAGGTGTCAATGTAGTGTTTATACTAATGATTTATTATTAGATTCGCTGAGGGCGGCCCCGTCGTTAACATTGGATGTCACAATCCAGGCATGCCACGCGTCATGATATCATGACAGGCAGGAGTCACAAACCGGTGTTGTTGATTGATGTATATTAATTATATTGATTAATTATTGTTTGAGTTTCGTTAGAGCGATTTAAAAATGTTTGATGTTGCTGGGCAAACAGACTTTACTGTAGTCTTTACTCGTAGGGTTTCGTACCACCGAATAATAACCATCATGTTTCAACAGTTATTTACAAACATATATCTTTTATTGAGGGGACTTAATGTACTTGTTGAAAAGATCACTCCTACCACACGCATTCTAATTAACACTACATACAAATGAAATGTTTTTATATGGAGATCCTCATACAAGAATCGTGTTTTTATTTTAACCTTTGATTTTTTTATTTTATATATTTTATACTATTTTTTTTTATAGAAGCCACACTCCGTAAAAATTGCAACTGCAATTTCGGTCCTGAACATACAGCCCTGTGAGAGACGAAGAGACAGCGGAGTCTTAGTAATAGAGGGCCAAGGGCAAGTAAGAAACCCTAATATCTAAATAATTGCCACAAAGCTTGGATCAAGAAAAGAAAAACACGTAATTCCTTCTAACTAACTAACTTTCCGAGAAAATTTAATAAAATTGGTACTCGTATACCATGCTGTACAGTTAATTAAAAGGTCGCAGCAAAAATAACTCCGATGACGCGTACGAAAAGGTTATGGAAAATGTCAAACGTTTTCGCTATAAGAGATGGCAAAATTATTTTACGAATACTGACAAACTTCCTACCACATATTAGTTATGTGATATTGCTATGTTGCCATTTTAAAAACTGTGTTTTTCATGTAAATACGTGACGTATTTAGTGATTTGTATAGTTTTCCGATCGAATTTCAGATAGGACAATCAATGGTGACTAGCCAAGTACGCAGGAGATATTGTCGTGCACAAGTGTATGCGCAAACACAGGTGAACTTCCTCTAGGACTGGATAGAGATCAGGCGCAGGGCCAACGGCTTTACGTGCTTTCCTAAATACGTGGATATCACACCATCAACTTGTGTGATTGAAAACACAACACAAACAAACAAGTTTTCAATCACACAAGTTGATGGTGTCTGTATGAAAGGGAATCGTTTGTCTTGGTATGGGCATTGTTTTTTTTTTTTTGGTTTACCCGCCATACTTTTCCCACCAACAGTGGAGGCCACCAGAAAAGTGCCGAGGCAATGAATCTCGACGAGTCCCGGAGAAACGATTCAACTATCTTAGGTCCCGCAACAAAATAATTGATATAGGCATGTGAAGAGAAGGGATGAAACGTAATAACCAAGAGAGTTATGAATGTAGATGGATGGATAGGAAGAGGAAGGCCAAAGAATATAGGATGAAATGTGTGAAGAATGATATGAAAAAATGGGAGAATAGAATGGAAGAAGAAAACGTGTTGCGCAAATCCCAAGTAACGTGGGACAAAGGCAGAAAGATGATGGTGTCAACTATCTAATTTATGTAGTTTGCAAAAGGCCAATGGTTATTGATATTTTTACTAGACGCGGGACGCCCACAGTTTAAAAGAATAAGTTTAGGTTTCTCTCTGATAATAAGAATTTCCATAAAATTAATGCCGATGAAGGTTAATGAATTCAAATCTAGTTGTTGTTTTTGTGCTACACAAAAAATGACACGTAATTTAATTAGGTTTCTTAGAAATGAAACAAAAAGAGGCTTTAGAAAACTCAATTTGCGTACTTCACAGTAAGTTTAGTACCTTTTGATGGCAAACTGTATGCATGGCACGCACTAACATAGAAATCATCTGTCATGTCAAGCTGTCTTCGAGAAAAAGGGGCTCCGACATCCGGACAGACACACGGAGAATTCGTTACATAAGTAAATATTTGGATTTTCCATATATTTTTCGCGTAGTGATTGTTGTATTGATAGACTTAGATGGCGGTATTGTTTTATTTGCAGATGAGGAAACTGTGCGGAAGTTACTTTTTTTTCGTATTATTACAGAATTTGGAAATTGTCAGTAAAAGCTTTTAAAAAATATCCCATTTGGTCTCTGAATTGGGTAATTTACACCACCAATCAATTGACATAATTATTATCTAATATTATTTTTTATAAGCTGTTAATACGCGATACCCCCATAGTTTAAAAAAAAATCTTAAACTGAGACGTCACTTATTCGCCATGTCAAATCCACTATTTATTGATTTCAAAGCAGCTTTAAATCTAATTTTAATGATAATTGAAAATTAATTGGGTTTTTTGGGATAAAAAGAGGGTTTTTTAAAGTAGCCGTGTTTTGGAAATACTACAAACCATATACATTACACAAAAACCATGATTTTTAAAGACTATTTTTGTATGAAATAGAAAAATTTTAGGCATCACTTTACTTTACTTTTGATAGTTTTAGTTTGATAGTTTTAGTTTTATTTGGATATAATGTAAAGATAAATAGTTTAATTTTGTCTAGTTACAGTTTTGTCTAGAGAACCGTTAAAGTTTTTTTTAATGAAATCGAATTAGCAACCTTTTGTGTTTAGATAATTAATTTACACATTTTTTAAACAAACAAAAGAATCCAGTTTACTTAAGTAAAAACATTATCGCAAGGGCTGTTTTTTCTTTTATTTAAATAGAAGAAAATCTCTCTGTGATAACAACATTTTCTCTTCGTAAGTATTATAATAGGAAGGAACATTTCAGAACCAACTATTTTTATTCATTTAAAAAACAGAAGATAATTCGTAATATAATCTGATATTTTTTTATTAAAATACCAATTCTATTTGACTAAAATTGTAAAGGGATTCAAAGACTCGTAAAATTCTTTAAAGCAAATGTCTATAGGCATCTTATGCTCCAAAATGTTGTGATGAATAGGTGTGTTTATTGGCACAAAAAGGTTGGCGATCCCTAAACTATTCCACCTAGGCGGAACTAAGCCGAAACGGACTTATATAAACGTATTACGCCTAGAAAGACTGAATCAATTCCTGTAACAAATTACCTGTTTGTGTGTCAGTGCGTCTGTGACAAGGAAATAAAATGGTGTGTGCAGTGTCCATTAGAGATTTGAATACCGAGTGGTTTTGTTTACAAAATGTTGTTGATCCGTTATTTTTTACTAATTCTTTTATTTTCTTTCATACGCGGTGCACAGGATGAACTTGACAAGGAACAGATTATGCGTAAGTGTTATTATTTAAAACAGCCTTTTAAAAATACTAACCATCTAAATAAATCAGTATTTTAAAATTAAACTAACCAGTATTAGAGTTTAGCACGCCATTTTCAATAATCAAAAAACATTTTTTTTTGTTAAACTCCGAAACAACAAAAAAATCTAAAAAAATAACTCTCTAGACTACGCTACTACATGGACTTAACATAACTGGCAAAATGTAGGTGTACTGATTGGTACGCCTCTGCCTAACCCTTCGGGGATTACATTCGGGCGTGATGATAAGTCACGTAATTTTGGAATAAAAAAACTATTTTTAAAATATTGTTTTTTTTTTATGTTAAGCGCAGTTCTGCAGAATGCCTTCGATGCATTCGACCACGAAAAGAAAGGAGTCATCAGCACCGACTTCATTGGCACAATCCTTGAAATGTTGGGTCACGAGGTGGATGAAGACTCCTTGAAAGAAATCATCGCTGAAGTCGACGTCAGTGGTAAGTTGCCCAATCTTTCAGGAGATGAAAGCACTCATGCATACGAACAACTTCTATCATGGTAGCAAAGAACTATGAGGGACAAAAACAAACAGGTGTTTCCTAAAAAAATGACATACAACACAATCAAAATGAAAATGAATGAAACAGATTTTTTCTATATTTCAGAGTTAGTAAAATTAAGTAAAGTAAAAGTCGTTCGTATACTAAAAGCTCGTAAATCAATAACAACAAAAAGTTGGTTTCTAGTTCCCTTAAAATGGAAAAGTCTTAGGTTAAATATTAAATTTTCATCAAGTCCGTTAAGAGACATTCAGTTACTACTTAATTCATTAAATATACTTGATTGACTATAACTCAAAGTTTCATAGAAAAACGTTTTGAAAGAAAATCAAAGTTGAGTGAAGTTTTATTTAATGATAAATTTAGAACTTTTATTAGAGAACATTTTTCTACAAACTATGAGGTAAGTGTCATAAAATACAAAATATATTGTAGTATCTAATTACCAACAAGATTATAAAATATAAAATTTTGTTTAATTTGAACACACGAAATATACGATAGATGGCGGTAGTAGTTACGTTACGATGTCAGTCAGCCATCTTGTTGAGAATTACCTATTTATATGTTGTCGCTGATTATAGCAAGATGGCGCTGTAAACAACAACATAAATAACACAAAAAAATATTAAAATAAAATACATTGTTAATTTGAATGATAATATAAAAAGTAACTCGTCAAAATGATATTTAAATCGTTAGAATTTGAATGTGCCATGGATAGCAGCCAATTTTTATTATTTAGTATGTAAAACTGTTAAAAATCAATTTTTTTGATAATTATTTATTAAGTTCAATTAAAATAATAATGATACTTAAAAAAACACAAAAGTAAGCCCCACCGTGACAATGTTTGCACATTGCCGTGACCAGGATTCGAACCTGGGTTACTACGGCCACAACGTAGGGTCCTAACCACTAGACGATCACGGCTATCGAGGCATGTCGAAGCCTGCTGAAATTAAGTATTAGGTTAAACATTGCAAATATATGATAACGTATAGTGACGTCACTATATTTACAGGAACCGGAGAACTACAATTCCAAGATTTCTGCGCATTAGCTGCCAAGTTCTTGACAGAAGAGGAAGATGACGAGGCGATGATCAAGGAACTTAGAGAAGCTTTTAGGTTATATGACAAGGAAGGTGAGAAAATCTTGGGTGTAAAAAGACGCATAATGGAGCCGAAAGTTACATGTCCTCGTAATCATTGCGATCTTTTTTTTTTCTGGTGTATTTGTGATCCCTAATTTTTTGATAATTAAAGTACCTAGCACTCAGTGATAACTTAGATTCCAATCTGCGAAAGAATTTTCAAACTCGGTTCAGTAGATCCAGAGATTACACAGGCTCACAGACTTACAAACTTTACCTATTTATAATAGTAGTACTAAATTATAATATAGTACCTATAATCAAGTAATAAACAAGGAGGATGCTATCATAATGCCATATCCATCAAATAAATGTACAAAGAACATCTCCCAGTAATTATGTCAGTGCCATACAAATCTAATAAACTTTATTTGCTAGGAAACGGATACATAACGACAGACGTATTAAAAGAAATCTTCAGGGAGCTAGATAACACCATCCCTGCTGAAGATTTAGACACCATGATTGAAGAAATTGATTCTGACGGCTCAGGAACCGTGGACTTCGATGGTAAGCATACATGCATACCTACATTAAGAACAACGAATAAAATACTTTCATAAATATCAATTCAAAGTTAAAAGTCAAATAATTTCTTTCAAACATGCTATTAAACGCCATGTGCAAGAAAAAAATTGAATCTTGTTGCAATTCTGTTCTATCTTTTAAGATCAATTTTGAAATAATCATGAAATAGGTAGGCACATAATATAAATTCAATGGTAATGGGTATCTACTAGTTAAATAACAGAATTCATATAAATTTATCCAACAGATAAGTTTACTCGCAAAAAGAAAAACAATATTCCACAATCTTTAGGAGTAGTTAAGTAAAAAATATATTACTTGCCCCCATTTCAGGGGTTACTTAATACTGGCGACCCACGGCTTGCTGGTCCCCACGCCCCCTTGGGAGGCGCACCCCCCACTTTAAGAACCCCTGCTCTATAGTTTAAACACCAGGCTCTAACTAAATCATTATTTTTGTTTCAGAATTCCTTGAAGTAATGACAGGAGAATAAAATGCCTGGACTGAAACTGTAGGATATTATTAAACAATTATTATTATAAGAAAAATTTAATAAGATTACAACGGAACATAATTTCAAATCCGTGAAACATGTTTCAAATATGTGAACAAAAACCCAGCGATTTGAGTTTCGGAAAATAGAATAAAAAATTAAGTTTAATAAATTAAGTAAGCTAAATTAGGTGTAAAATCACTGCGCGCAGTATTTTTATTAAAAGCTCATTTATTTACAATATTGTTTTATTTTTATGCATACTTATCTGTTAAATAAATAAATAAATAAATAAATATAGTGACATCTGGCGGTAACTCTGAGAACTTTGGAAAGTCAACTGTTATTGATGTTTCGTATAGTAAGTACTAGATGGCAGTATAAAGCTGAAAACAATCCAAAATTGCAATTGATACGACATTTTTGTGCGGTTGCTATTGGATCCTAAACCAGGGGGGTAATTAAACTTTTATATAAGAACAACTGCAATCAGAAAAATGCCTCTAATATCACTTGTTGAGATTGTGAGATGTCACAAAGATGTGATGAGATTGTGAGATGTCACAAAGATGTGATGAGATTGTGACTAGATTTTGAACGTTAATTAGTAGAATTTTTCTTCAAATTTCATACGGTTTTGTCGATAATTCTTAAGTATCTACTGTCCTACGCAACCATAACCAGAAATAGGTAGCACTATTATAGTCTGATTACCAGTTACTATAAATTAAACAATCGCTACTGTGTGCTTATCTACACTGAACTGTCTAACTTAAGCAAAACAACTTTGGTGCTCTTTGATAAGCAAAAAACACTACCTACTTATTTACAAAAAGACTATCATCATCATGATCATAATATCAGCCAAACGACGTCCTCTGCTGTACATAGGCCTCTCCCTAAAGATCCACAAGCACGTGAAATCGTTGGTCCTGCGCCTGATCACTCCCCGGGCATGTTGGATTGCCGTCTTATCGCACTATGAAAGTGAGGAAAGAGGGATTACATTTGTATTTGCGCACATACTTGTGCATTATCCTCTGTGTTAGGCTAGTCTCCAATAGGATTAGCCGCTGTGGTGGCGACTCTGTGAAGGGATTAATCATAATTAAGTGTATGTATGTGAATATTGCAATATAAACCTAAAACGATTTTATATCAGGCTTCAGTAAAATCTAATACAATACAGAAATAGTACAAAAAATTGTATTTTCGAAGTAGATACATAATACACGTGAATCACTTGTTCAAAAATTTGCACAATGTTACTCTGGCTCTGATATTTTGAACATTTTACCAGTTTTATTTAATCAATGAGGACAAAAATAGAATCATTGTCCAAAACAAAATGGAATCGATAACAAATTCTTTTTTCCAAACAAAATTAAGGTAGACATGACTAAAGTGTTAGATCTGAACAAAAGTCAACGTAACTTGGTTGAATTTCTTCACTAATTGTATAACGTTCTGTAGCAATGCTTTTACTTTTGTTGTTTAGCTTTACAACACTGAGGCAATAACTGGAATGCCTACAAGTTTCGCTATCATCACCTCATTTAGACGTTTTCACATTCTAGTAATTGAAACTTTTACTGTGAATCGATGTACCGTGATTAGTAGGTACCTAAATCGATGTACCTACCATAAATATTATTATTATATTACACTAACCTTTACAGGTCCTATTGCAGGGCAAAGGCCTCATCTATACCTACAAGGCGTTTTGGCGATCGATACCTATATTGATGACCTATATTGACCTATATCTATTCTATTTAAATAATATAAAAGTGAAAAGTCACTTACTTACTCACTCACTCATCAAGAAATATCGAAAACAACTTGCTGTATAAAGATGAAATTTGGCAGAGAGGTTCCCAGTTTATAGTTAGTAGACGTCCGCCAAGAAAGGATTTTTCAAAATTCGCCTAAATTAATCGTACGAAGAAATCAACTTTGTCGCGGACGAAGTCGCGGGCAGTAGCTAGTTGATTATAAGTCCAGTTTGGCGATTGGTTGATATCGTCCTGGCTTAGTGATAAAGGCGTCTCATGCAGAGGTTGCGAGTTCGATACTGGGCAAGTATCAATGTGACGGTGTGAATGATTTTTTGATCGATACTTATCAGAAGATAAACTTAGAAAGTTTATCTTGGACATCGGTGAAATAAAACATTGCATAGGTAAGTACCGTAATATGATTGGAAATCTTGCGGTTGCCTTACATCGGCAAAGCATGATTATTTATTAGAAATCATTAAGACAGTTGATTGATTTAATAACCAATGGCATTATGTAGCCAAAGAAAATGGAAGTAGAAAAAATGTAACCACATAGTGTGAGAACACATGACGCATACTGTTCAATAATATTTATAGCATTGTAAGCAATATACAGGTGGAAAAAATCAAGACGCCCGCAAGGAAACCACTTTAAATCCTTCATAATATAGATTATTTTACTAATAGGAAACATTTCTTTATTTTTGAAGAGAAACAAAGCTCGCACAGATTTCTCGACAAGCTTCCTAAACCGGTAATCGAACCAGTACTTTAACTCATGACCCTTCACCATGGAGGATCATAATCTCTAAATATTAATAAATTAAAATCCGACTGTACGCTTTGTTAAAACAAACAACTTTTGCAAAAAAATATCACACCAAAGACTTGCGCATGGGCACGTTCCGTACGGTTAATAGATTAAAAATGCTTGGTAAAGTTAAGTAGTTAGGTATCTTTGTAGGAAAAGGAAATCAATTAAATTAGAGCTGATCGTGTGTTATTTTTATAACTCAATAGGTATTCTTTGCAGTGGTTGGGAATTGGGATCATGCGCTTATTAAATAAAAAACAATCGTTTATTTGGGAAAGTTGTTTGTTATCATGAGTACAATCATGTGTGTTGTTATCATTCACTTATTGCCAGTCAGCCTATATGACAATAATACGGGCCAAGCGATCCAAATAAATTCTTGGCAATCTAGAAAGTGGGAGTGAACTGACAATGTGTCATACACTGACAGTTTGACTCCCTCTTTGGCCCGAATACAAGTTCCGCTGTCGTGGAAGCTAAAAAGGTCGTGTTAGCCGTAGGGCATTTAAAAGGTCACTCCATAGACTACAGGTGGAACTGAACTGATCTAATTTGAAAGGTTGAAGGTCCGTATAAACGCCATTTTAAAATTTATGGTCAGTATCTCGACACTCGGTAGCGTGTCAAGCCAAGTTCATTTAGACTTGACGATCTTATTGACATTTTTGTTCGAAAATGTTTAATTTATGATCTTTCAAGAAGTAGGTACATCTCATAGTCTGATTGTGACGACACCAGGAAGGCCGATGAAAATATAAATCCGTATCATCTAAACAAATAAAATAAAATTGATGTGACCTATCTGTTTGTAATGTCTAAATAACAGCTTTTACTAAATGGCTATAATAATGAATGTTTACAAAGTACCTACTAATATAAAAAAAAAAAAAAAAAAAATCTGTGTGTCTTTGTTTCCACTAATCTCCAAAATGGCTAAACCGATTGTGACGGGGCTTTCACTAACAGATAGCTAATTTTATAGGGAGTAAATTAGGCCTTTTTAACTTGAACTTTTTTATTAGTTCAAGTCTAAACTTATATATTGAAGAAAAAGTATTAGGGAACCGCACAAACAAACATCGAAGATAACCGACGTTCACGCGAACATACTCGCGAGCACAAGCTAGTTTATTAATATAATAATATTATAATTTATTTCACAATACAAATGTGACCTCTATCTTGAGAATAATTAAGGGAAACTTAACAGTATCTCATTAATTAAGCATTAAGGAAAGGCCCTGCGTTTTTGACACCAAATCAGCTTTGACATACTCAATATATTACTTCCGGTTCATTTCATTAATATTCATACTTGCCTGTCTAAAACAAATACGTAACGCGAAAACTAATAAAAAAAAATACTAGCTTAGTGCGAGTCGGACTCGTACGGTTTCGTACAACCATAAAATATTTAACATTACGCTACACTACAAAAAAAAAACTCTGACACTAGGGTTTGTGGGGTCGTAAGACCTTACTGCCCACACGATAAAAAAGACTAGGTACAAAAAAAATCTAGTTTAATTTATGTCATGTAAAATAAAGATAAAAAAATTGAAGGGGAGTCACTCCTGCTGCATTATTTGTTGTAACAGCGACAATAGAACTACACACTCTGTGTAAATGTCAACTCTGTACCTATTACGTTTCATGAGATGCAGCCCGCTGACTGACAGACAAACGGGCAGTGGAGGCTTAGTATTATGGTCCTTGTTAGCACCCTTCAAACCCTAAAAATGAAATAGTAGAAAGCTGTCAAATCTAGCAGTCTCCGAATACCGTCATCGATAAACTCCTGGCGATCTACCAGAAAAATGAAACTGAAAAATAATTAGAACACAGTCTACTTCTGAACTCGTTTGCATCATAATTGCAAATGAGCAATTGCTTTAAATTGCTAAGTACGTGACAGGCTAGGCTATTGAGCATTAAAATATCTATACTATAATAATATAGTAAACCTAAAAAGAGATCTTTTGTTTGTGTGTTTGTTTAAACGCGCTGCACTCTGTAACTACTAGTTGCATTGGAAAATATCTTTTTTATTGTATATGATAGCCAGACTAATGAGGAATAGTATAAGCTACATAACATCACGCAACGACCCACAGAAGCAGAGCAGTAACTAAAAACGTAACTTAACGCGGGTTAAAATAAAAAATACGAAGTCGCAGGCAGCAGCTGTAGTTTAAAATGTATATATGAAAAGAGAAACAAACAGTTTGTGGTTGTCCTCGTTCACGTAGATACGGTATTTTGTTTTTAGCACGAATGATATCGGAATGTCGTGTTTTCACTCGTTTAACGATCTATTACGTACTGTTACCTACTTTAACCACTCTGCTCGACAAGATTTTGACATTTGACACATCCCTTGACTCGGTAGGGTGTTGTGGATCACGTCATAAAATTCTGGAATTTACATCAACTTTCAGGATTCAATTTTTTTTAGAAAAATTAACGTTTGCAGCTATTTTATAGAATAAGTTTATGGCAAATATCATTAATTATAACTCGAGGTCGGTTAAACCACTTCAGATCACTGCAAAATTGGTACAATATAAGTTTTTCTGCACCCTATCCAAAGGCAGACCACTCAGATTAGCTAAAATTAAGTACATAAAGAACCTTCTCGCTTGCTGAAAAGATGCATTCAGACGAAATAAAGACATTATCATTCCATCTCCATTGTTATTTTTGGCATTATCCATACATAAGTACTTTAAAAATACAATCAAATTTGGACAAAATTTACACAAAATTGTGGCACTTCCTAGTGCTGACCGTTTACCCAAGTTTCATAATTCGATTCAAAAGTCGCGGTCAGCCGAATCGATACTTGAAATAAAATCGAGGTTGGCCAAAGGAGTCTGAATGAAAAAAGAAACCTTTTGATAATATTTCTCAGGATTTATATTTTATATGAAATGGATAAATAAACGCAAAGCTTAATCAGGAGCTTAAGTTATTTGTAATAAGGTACCTATAAGATTTACTTAAGTAGATATTTTAGCCGACTTCAAAAAGGAGGATGTTCATAATTCATAAAATACATAATTATGCATAAATCTGCTAAAATATTAGCTGAATTATTTTGTTTTGGGTAGACTTAAAATAATGAGGTCTAAGTGAAAATCCAAGATGGCGGTCGTGAAATCGCATCTTTTGATTGACGCATCTTTTGTAAAATTTCACGACCGCCATCTTGGTTTTTCACTTCGACCTCATTTTCGGCATTAGCACCCCCGAAAACCATGGACATGACACCCATAACGCATATGTCGTTAAATTTAGCGGCCGCCATCTTGGATTTTCACTTCGACCTCAATTTCGGCATCACCACCCCCGAAAACCATGGATACGATACCCATAATGCATATGTTGTAAAATTTTGCGGCCGCCATCTTGGATTTTGATTGTAACAAACGGACGGACAGACGAACACACGCATGATCCTATAAGGTTTCCGTTTTCTTTTGGACGTACGCAACCCTAATCCAATGTTACAGCCCCAATCAAACTAATTAGATAAGTAAATTATTAATATTGATGCAAATAATTAGACGTTCTATTAAATGTAGGAAAAACGCGATATACACCAATCTGAGATAACTGTATACTGTGCACGCTGCATCAAATTTTAAAAAGTAGGTAACGCACAAAAATTAGAATTCTTAATTAAATTTAATATAAAATTTCAGAAAAAAAAATATAGGTAGGTACCATAGGTATAGTTCATTGGTAAGGACCAATGAAATATACCTATCGTAGATACATATTTTTTCTGTTGAGTCTTGAACTAGAAAACTATAAATAACAATTATTAACTGAGCTGGATAGCATAAATAATTAATATTTATTGTAATTTAAACTTAAATTCCATTTATATTAATTTTTACGAGTCGATATCTCTTATGAATAATTTTAATTACTCGAATCGATTGAAATAAAAAAATTATCGATTGACATAATCACAATCGCACATCAATGCATTAAAAAAAAAATTGGTTGGCAATTTCTAAGAACACAAAATGAGTAGTGGTAATGAATATTCCGTGTTTTTAGACCCTTGTTTGTAATTTACACCAAGAACTTTGCATTTTCTTGTTGTTTATTATATTTTTAATGACATTTGTCATGTTTTTTTTAATATCTAAATGTATTATAGTGATATTTGTGACAAACAAAAATGTAAACACGCACGGATTGGCGCGAAGTTTCGACTTTGGATATCAAAAACTTTATTATCACTACTAATTTATGTTAAACTATGGATGAAATCGACAAATAAATCAATTATGAGTTATTTACTGCTCCTGTAGTGGAGCTTGGATGTCTAAAATCCTCAATTTTTATGTTTTTTAGCCTCGACTACTATGGTCTTCAAAATGGCGATGATTGCATTTTCACACTTGGATTTTGAAACGGTGATTTTATATACTCGCGTGCTAAATCTAAAAGAGTGGATGGCTCTAACATTTAAATATTTTATCAAACTCTGTTACTTAATGCTCACACATGAGATTAGATGGCTACCATAATCAGTATTTACACTTATTGGTCAGGACGACGCATGCGTGAACTCCGGGGTCCAATTGGACCCACTACCGAGCCGGCGGAGGTTTCTGTGTTCGGGTCCAATTGGGGGCGCTTCCGAACTATACGGTTAAATAATATAATGTAGGAAAATATAGCGAGAGTGTCAGCATTAGGCGATGCAATAGTAGGTACCACTATAATATTGTATCGCCTAATGCTGACACTTGTCTTGGCGAAATTGTAGAAATATTTCCGTTATTTCGCTAAAACAAAATCATCTTGATTCCACGCGCACGATGGGTTCCGTACCATCTTAGAAGATATAATATCCAGTCAAACACGCAAAACAAAACACGTGTCTTTTGGGGGTGGGGTTCCCCTTTTATTTTAAACATTTATTTATTTTTATTTTTTGATATAGCGGCAATAGAAATACTCGATCTGTGAAAATTTCAGCTCTCTAGTTACACTTCATGGGGTACAGCCCGCTGACGGGCGGACATCGGAGGCTTATCTAGTAATACCCTATTATCCTTTAGCACCCTTGGGAAATCCAAAAGATATAATTATTAAATGTCCCGAAACAAACACCAAATGTTAGTGGAGACGATTGTTACTTAGAGAAAAAACGTTCTAAAACATTTCGCGATCTTTAAATTTTCTACCTCATTCAATAAAAACCTACGCGTTTAACGCTACTGAATTTTACGATAATGACAGATCTAACTCACCTGCCTATGCGCAAATTGCAAAACGCAAACGCGAAGGAATGAAAGCCCAACAAGATTAATGTTTCATTAGCTTCAACTAGTTGCACATATTAGGGCTCGCTTGCGGTTCAGTCCCTATCTCTTGGTAGATTTCTTCCTGCTGCAACTTGTGTGATTGATATTCCAAGACGGAAATTGCGTACAGAACAAATTGTTCATGTAACTTTACAAATTGAGCTGTAATAGGTACGCCGTAAGGTGCATGTTAAAGGTACATTCTATTCTTTTTAGTTTAGTTGTAAAAATTAAGATATTTTTTTAAGAGCTCTTGGCTATTTAATAACAGACGCCCGGGTGGATCCATCAGGTTAAGCCACGCTTCCCGGGTTTGGTCTGTCGATGGGTAAAACTTTTCTCAAAGCACGTTAAGCCGTTGGTCCTGTCTGTCATACCTGGGTCGTCTGAAGCCGCAAGTCTGGTAACCAGTCTTATCAAGGGGTATCGTATTACCTAGTTACTTGGTTGTGGAGGTCAAATAGTCGCTCCATGTAAAATACTGGTGTTGCAGCTGCATCCGATTAGACTGGAAGCTGACCCCAACAAAGATGGTAAAAGATTTGGCAGGGCAGATTGATTAAAAAATTAAGTTTATCATGTTAGTCAAGCAAGATACTGGTGCCGATTCTCTTGGTCACAAACTAAACTAAGATTAGACTATTTTCATCTTTTTCTGACCAATAACACTAGAAAGAGACTTATGTAAATAAGAGCTGTCAAATTTAGTCAATCTGACACATCCATACAATTATAGTTGACATCTTAAAACGTTTGGATTAAAAATACGGAGAAGTTCAAGGCAAAACTAATTTGACATCGCTAACTTAGTTCTTTAATGTCACCGTCCTTTGCTTTCGCTGTATGTTAGTAAGAGATGTCAATTCTCTAAATTTAGTCTAGTTTGTGAACAAGGGAATCGGCACCACTATCATATGTTTTTGTAGTGATTAAGTGATTATATGTATAATGACAGTACCTTACATAATTATAATTTATATAAAAGTTTCAAATACGTGTCATCTTAATTCCTAGATATAAAACTCTAGTGAAGTAGTTCTTCTTATCATTAGTGTCATTTATGAATAACTGAGCCTTCTTTGCTAAATTCGTGACTGCAACATAATGTAGTAATGTAGTATCTATTTCAATTTAGCAATACATTGAGATAAAGAAATTTCTATTGTACTTTATTTCTATTAAGCATGTCCTGATAACAACTTTACAATATGTTTAATAGTAATTTATGATAATTGTTTGCAATAAAACTGACTAAACTATTTTTAAAATGTAAAACCTCAAGGTAACTCACCGGAGTTGTAAAACTGTCAGAATAATTGTGTCAATCTAATTCTTTATTTATAATGTAAAATTTGCATACATGTAGATTTATGAATGCTTAATAAAATATATCATAAATCATAGGTTTCTTGAGATTCGGACTAAAAAGTAGTGGTAAGTATCTAGCTAAGTTGTTATGCGTGTAATTTCAAGACTTTTATTTCTTTTTTGTCTTTCTTCTTTGAAGTATATCAGATGTAAAATGACGCTTTAAGATTCTTTCTTCGACGATTCTTTCTTCTGTGTCCGAACTGTGCCGGAAATGTGGCTTCACTAACATGTGTGAAGAAGCTGAGAATGTGAAGTGTGTGAAGAAGCAGAGCTGAAAATGTTGTTTTCGTCACTGCGGTCATTTCTTTTTGTTCTGGACCATACTTAGGAACTGGTTAAGTAGATATTGAAGCTCAAAGTTACAACTACAGGTAAACAGTGATTTTTACGGAAAAAAATATATTTACCAGCAAATTATTGCCCGTTTGATGGCAATAGGCTCGCCTCCTATTACATGGCGAAATATGGGTGTACTAATAGGTACACCTTTACCTAATTGTTCATGGATTACAGGCGTGGTGTTATGTTATTATTTTTGGGTTAATATTTCTTAGTTTGATGAGCAACGGATATGTGATGCGTGTTTTTACACTTGTATAAAAGAAGTTCTGTTCCAACATACACCAACAAAAATAGTAATTACTTAGATACCAAAAGCAGCCAAATTAAAATAACTACTATTAATTCCAGGACATAATATATCTCTATTTAAAAGTAGGTTAAACATGTAAGTCTAATACATTTTAATTTAGCAACAACTTAATATATTATATACTTCACTATGCAAAATAATTTAGCAAAATAATTCCTAATAATTTAATTAGAGATTATTGCTCCAAAATTGTATTGCTCAACGAACTATTAAAACAAATATTTATTTTAATTAATTAATTTTATTCTAAATTCATTACTGTTGCAATTTGTCTGAACATAAACTTTGGATTGGAATCTTTGGTAATGTTTCGTTGACTTAGTAGTTAGAAATGATTTATCGAGAGCGAGATAAGACTTGGATACCTGGAGCCTGTCATCTGTTGCAATTATCATGCAAGTTTGTTGTATTTAAATATGACGCAAACTAATGAATGAACAGGTAACGGATTACGACTTGTTATTAGACGGTTTTAGTAGATGTAGGGACTTTACATACATAAATTAAAATCAAAGAGTTTTTTTTATATTGAGTTAGTAGTATTTGAGTGCTAGTCTATGTTGAAAACTAATATTTATAACCGGTTTTGTTCAAAAGCACAGTTACGTATTATTATCTGATGTAATAAATTCGATTTACTTATTATTTTCAACCGACTTCAAAAAGGAGGAGGTTCTCAATTCGACGCGTATGTTTTTTTTTTTTTTTTTTTTTGTTTTTTTTTTTGTATATTTGTTCTACGATTACTCCGCCAATTATAAATCGATTTGGATGATTCTTTTTTTGTTTGAAAGAGTATAGTTCGGAATAGGTCCCATAGGAATATTGTCATGATCTGATGATGAACTTTGGAGATATGGAACGGAACTCCTTAAAAAATCACAGCAGAACCGCCGTAACAAGAAAAATTGCTTTGTTTATACGTGTAGTCGATGACTGACTGAAGGAAGTGGGTACGTCAACCCCCCTCCTACCACTTTCCAAAATTAAATATATCGTGTGAGGTATTGTTTGAAAGGGCTTTATGTAAGGATTTCAAACATTAACAGACAAGCACTAAACAGTGAAAAATAAAAAGCTTTTTTACAAAAAAATATGACCGCCTTCAAAAACTACAAAATAAAAAATAACTTTAGCTTGGAAGTCGGTGGCCATACCTACATAACAAGAAACAAAACCAAAGCCGCCGACTTTCAAGCTAAAGTTATTTTTTATTTTGTAGTTTTTGAAGGCGGTCATATTTTTTGTATTAATAAAGCATAACATCACGCCTGTAATCCCTGAAGGGTTAGGCAGAGGTGTACCATTAGTACACCCACATTTCGCCAGTTATGTTTAAGTCCCATGTAATAAGAGGCGAGCCTATTGCCATCAACCGGGCACAAATTCAGACTCCGAGACTGCTACTGAGAAATTCCTAATGGAAAATCCCAATAACACTTTGCCCGACCTGGGAATTGAACCCAAGACCTTATGCTCAGCAGTCGTGTTTGCGTACTTGTTATTAGTATTTAGTCATTCACAGACACAGAACAGGTAAAATATTCAGGTATTTCCTTAAACATTGGAGCGGAAAACCCTTGCGTTCTTGTTGAAAGTGATTTCTGTGTGAAAGCATACGTACCTATTAATAAAATGGTCCAAATATTCTGAGAAATACTCAAGGAAAAAAGGGCATTGGCATTTCGCTTTTAATTTATAATCAACAGTGGGTAATTCTTTCGTTGTTGGGTAGATTGTGGTAAATTAAAGTTGGGGAAATTTTGTAGGATATGTGGGCAAGCTTATTGTTTTGTTTTACTTTTTTTTACTAAATATTTTATTTTATTTTTCTGAATAAAATAATAATTTTACAAAAATTGCCTTAATTAAAAGTTGACGCAATTGAATAGGTTTAAAATAAATTACACAAACCTAAAATATGCACTTGCTAAACCTATGAGTATAAATTATCACCCTAGAACGCTAAAATAAGTGATCATAGGCTTAAAATAAAAAAAGACAAAATTAAAACAAATTAACTTGACTGCCTCGTTGGTCTAGTGGTCGCAAGCGCGACTGCTGTGCATGAGGTCTGTGCATCAGGTCGGGCAAAGTGTTATTGGGTTTTTCCATCAGGAATTTCTCAGTAGCAGGCTCGGAGTCTGGATTTGTGCCCGGTTGATGGCAATAGGCTCACCCCCTATTACATGGGACTAAAAACATAACTGGCGAAATGTGGGCGTACTAATTGGGTACACCTCTGCCTAACCCTTCGGGGATAACAGGCGTGATGTTGTGTTATGTTATGTTTAAAACAAAAGAGGTAGCTTGGAATCTGTACAAGGACATAGGGCTACTTTTTAAACCGCGACTTCATCCGCATCTGCGATAAATAACATATAGAAGGGCGTAGCTGCGGGCAAAACCTAGTTTGTAATTAATAATAATATCCTCCAGGCCAAATTTTAGCCACGGCGGCATATCTCAATGGATACTAGCCAAGTGCGCAGGAGATATTATGATGCAATGATCGTGTGGGCAAGCAGGGGTATGTGTGTGTTTAATTAATATGGTATTGCCAGCAAAAGCTTTTTATTAATCACTTCATGTTCCGGTTCAAAACCCCACCGTCATGTAATATTGTATGCCGTAATTAATTCTAAAAGCATTGATAACGACACGCTTATTATATTCTCGTTTACGGATCTGATATAAAAAGGTCGAGTGTTGAGCAGTGATGTTTTCTTTTCAAGGAAACTGGCCGCAAGGATATATACCGTCATTATGTTAAATAAAGGATAATTGCTTGATATAGGTACACGTGGCCGACATAAAGAAGGTTTTTTTTGTATAGTGATTTACGTATGTGGGAAAAAGGCGCGGAATGTGTTTTATTAACGTTTTAATTCTTTGTTTCGTTCGTTTTGGTGATTGTTAACGAAAGCTTTTATGTAGCAATATTTTGTCTTTTATAATTATTATAATTCTATGAGATATTACCTCCCTTCAAAGATGAAATTATTAGATATCATGATTTTGATGAATCTATTCAAAACACAGTCCCTTTTGTAGAGGCTCTTAACTACAATCGACTAAAACACAGAACTAAATTTTTCTACAAAATAAATTGATTCTTGCAGAGGGAGCACTGCACTAATGTGTTAATAAAAATAAAAAAAGACAATCGCCCATTTTTTGAATTTAAATTCGTTCTAAAATCTGCCTGAGTGTTTTTTTTTATGGGTGGAAAAAAGCAATAAAACTTTTCGGCCAGTATTTTTTAACCAGTTTGCATTAGTATGCAACCTTTAACAGTTCCAACTACATGCTCACAACATTATTGTTTCTATAGATTAGGCTAATACACACCACCAATCAATTGACGTACTTTTTATGACCTGTCAAAACTTGAGTACACAATAGATTTTGTTTGGCAACAGCAAACTACGACGTCACTCCAAAAAAATATGAAAATATTTTTATTTCAGATTAAAATGAAGTGTTTTTTTTGAACAAGTTGTGTTATAGAATGATTGGTTAATGGTGTCTATTACCCAATCTCCAAAACATCAATACCACAACCATTTACCTAAAAGAATTGACACATAATTATGATTGATAGAGAAGTTGAACTCCGAAAAGAACAAAGGTAACAATTTGAGGTATATACCTACCTGCGTGAGGCCAAGCCGAAGGTCGCCCGATAGGCTGATAAACTGTCAGCATGACATGACATGACCATACCCTGACAAGGTCAAACCACATACGTCTTATTGTTCACAAAATAAGGTTGAAATTCCCTTGATTACGGGTTTAATTTGGGCTGACATGTTTATTAGACCAGTGGCTATGAATGATTTGTATGAGATCAGATTAGACGTAATGTATGGTTTCCAGGCATGTTGTATGTGGTTCATGGTGCTAATCAGTCATTTTAGAATAGAAAGGGTTTTGGCGGATGTAGGAAATTGTTGAAAATAATGATATGTTGTTGTACCTTCCGCGCTTTTAGTGGAGCGCGAGTGATAATGAGTTTTATTAACAGATAATTGGAAATATTTGTAAAGTGCTTTTCATAGTTAATTGTGGCTTTGTTACCTTTATTTATTAGCTTCCGCCCGACTTCGTCCGCGATAAAGTTGAAAATTATGCCACTGGTGGAGTACATTTTTCTAGCATAAAAAGTAGTATGCCGAATTTCATCCTGATCAGTTCTGCTGTTATGGTGTTATTGAGTTACAAACATCCAACTATCCAAACCTTTTTTTTAATAGTAGAAAGATTTTGTTATAAATGTTTTCCGAAAAAAGATATACACAAATCATGACCACAAAATAGTCAACAAAAGGTATTGAGTAGGTACGTACTCCTTCACTCATGAGGGGCGGACGCCTATCATTCCTTGATCATCATCCTATCAGCCGTACGACGTCCACTGCTGGACATAGGCCTCCCCAAAAGTTAGCCACAATGACCGGTCCTGCAGTGCCTTCATCCAGCGGTTTCTATTTAAATAATATATAAAAACGAAAGGTCCTAAACCTAGGCACTCATCATGAAATATCGAAAACAGCTTGACATATTATTACATAACATCACGCCTGTAATCCCCGAAGGGCTAGGCAGAGGCTAGTACCTATTGGTACATCCACATTTCGCCAGTTATGTTTCTAGTTTCATGTAATAGGGGACGAGCCTATTGCCATAAACCGGGCACAAATTCATGCACAGCAGTTGAGGTTGAGTTGAGACCAACGAGGCAGTCACCCCTTTAGGGGATGAAATGGGAGTCCGACATTTACCCGAAGTCGCGGGATAAAGCTAGTTCCTTATAGTTTTCTTCATTTATCTTACAGATAGTGCAATGTTTTTGTATAAATGATCTAATAAACCTGTCCTGCTATAAAACACGTGACAATAACGACCTACATCAACGATATCTACACTTTCATTCACAAATAATATGCTTAACAAACAAAAATGCTAATTCAATATTATGCATTATTTAGAATGTGATTATGAGTTCATTGTAGAGAGTCAAGTGTTGTAGAGTCAATGTTGCGTGGTCACCTTTGACCTAGATTGACGACGCTACATAGAGTAAGTATATACACTGTATATGCAGAGCAGGGACTCCCAATGTGTGCGTCGCGACGCGAGGCCCCGGAGCGTTGTGCATCTATTCTGAAGGTACGCGAAGCTTATCGGCCTGCGTTGTCCTACTCGTTGATTATCATTTTATTGTTATATTTCCTAATTTTTAATCTTTGTAGTTTCCTTCTTTTATCATTATTTTACATAATATTACGCCTGTAGTCCCCGAAGGGTTGGGCAAAGGTGTACCTATTAGTACACCCATATTTCGTCAGTTATGTTTAAGTCCCACGTAGGAGGCGAGCCTATTGCCATCAAAGGGGCACAAATCTAGACTCCGAGGCTGCTGCTGAAATACCTGATAGAAAAACCCAATAACACTTTGCCCGACCAACGAGGCAGTTATTTTAATATTTTTTGGAAAACTTACAGCTGATTATATACAATATCAGTTCGGTTGTAATTAATTGCTTCGGCTTTAATTAATAAATAAAGTGATCTTAATGTCTGTTAGTGCTAGACACAAACATCTATTTATAGAAAGGCGTTTTAAAAAAAATACAACCCGTAAAGGGAGTCACGGTTTAAAACCATTGAGAACCCCTGGTATGGAGTCTAAAGTATTAACAATGGGTCTGTTATGGCATTGTGAACTATATTGTGACTTGAATGGCGATGTTTGTGTTGTTTAAGAAGCTGTTTCTTCTCAACAGTAGTTTTGTAGCTTAACTGAATGTCTTATGCGCTTATTACCTACACTACCCAATGGGTCAGGTCCTTTTTTTTGGGACAAGCCATCCCATCCACTGCAACTCCTGAAAGCCAGAGTCAACAGTGGAGACTGCCAAATAAGCGTGCAAGCAATGAAGCTGGACGAGTCCCGGAGAAACGATTCAACTGTTTTCGATCCCGCAACGAAATTAATCAGAAAATAATTGTAGAGGAGTAAGATAAAATAAAATTTCCAATTTGAAGGGTCTTTACTAAGTATTAACAGATAGAGGTATAGACCCTACTGCTAGGGCAGTCAGGTGTTCCCAGTTGCACTTGCCACTCCATGCCCACCCTATGAATACGGCCCTACCGATTGAGTATTGTAATAAGCGCGTTAGGGACTACGCACATTTATTCAGCTTCATTCAGCTTTTGTCCATAGAAAACAACGATTTTGTATCGCATGCGTTCAGACGCGGAAAGCTGAACAGACGCGTACGCGTCTCATACGAAATCAGCGTTTTCTATGGACAAAAGCTGAATGAAGCTAAATAAGTGTGCGTAGTCCCTTAGCAGTTAGTAGCAAGTTCTATTTCTGACTAGTACCTACCTACTTTCTCTACTTAACATAATGTAATTTCACGCCTGAATTCTCAAGAAGGGTAGGCTGATAACGTGTTCTAAATAAAAGCTATAGTATTGACATTTCGACAGTCAGTTAATTAATTAATTCAATTAACTATACATATACCATGTACATATGAAAATGGGTAGGTGACACTCGATAACTGTTTTCTTGTTGCCCTGAAAACCTAAATTATTTTCAATGAACAGTAAAATTGTCTTTCAAATAATTAAATTGTTATCAATTGAGTTGCCAAATAAGTGACGTCACAGTTTACTATTGCTTTAAGAAATCTATTAGGGAGTCGCGTTTTGGCAACTCATAAGAAGGATGGACGATATGTTTGTAACGCTGTTTAAAAAAAAAAACATATAAATATAACTTGGCGTAGTAGACAAATAAATGAATTAAAAGAAAAAAAAATTAAATGACAAAAGAAAGATCCGGTATTACCATAAGGCTAATAAGGCGCGAACAGTTCAAAATATTCGTCATAAATCATTAAAGTAAATTATAACCATAATTACTTACCGCATTATAAAAATGTATTTGTTTATATTTCTTATAATCCGGGTAATATGTAATAAAAATATAATAGCTGTAAAATACGATATCTGTATAAATTAACTAGCTTCTGCCCGCGACTTTGTCTACGTAATTTTTTTTAATTCTTAAGTGACTTCTTTGATTACTGCTCCGCTCCTGTTGGACGTAGCATGATGTTATATAGACTATACGATTCCTCATTAATCTAGCTATCATAAACAAAGATTTTTCCAATCCGACAGATAGGCCTAGAGATCAGCCCGGTTAAACAAACAAACAAAAACCTCTTTAGCTTTTTTTACTGTGATAGATATTATCATAGGATCATAAAAAAATTAACATTTTTACTTACTACGAATAACATTCTAATAGACTTATATGGAAATTAGATTGGTGTAATTTATTCCTAAGTTATTGAATTTTATTATCCGGAGTTACTAAACTGTGTAAATCATTTTATAACCACAAACAATATCTACATCTAAATATGTAAAGCGAAAGGTCAATAATTCACTCTCTGAATAAATAGAAATTCTGAATAATTAGACCAATGACACAGGTATTCTTCTGGTAACTAGTTTATAGGTAGGAGATGCTAGCTAAGAACAAATTTTGTGACAGGGCCATATTAAGGGGGTTTTTGACTTCCACATTGACGAAGTCACAGGCAAAAGCTTTAGTATAATAATAAATCTTTAAAAAATATGTATCTAAGCCGGTAAATACTTTATTCAAAACAAGACATTCAGATACAATGTTAATAGTATATTAAATAAATGAAATGAATGAAAATGAATAAAATGTATTCTCCTCTTACAATACCTACGTGATCTTCTAAAAACGAGTTAGAAAATGCGGATGCAGGTAGTATTAGCATTGTTTTTCTGCTTTTTATAATTTCAGCTATTGCTGTCTATTCTCCACATAGCAGAGAACTCCTTTAAAAGCATATTTTTCTATTTCAAATAAGCGCCTTACCTGTTCGCCTCGACAATAACCTGAGGGTCGTTCCGGTCAAGAGTAATTCTCTTTTCTGTATTAAAAAGCGTGACATAGCAGTTTTTACGTCCATTTTACTACGCACCACAAAATCTTTCAGTAAATTTATGTTTTTAAGTAGTATGGATAAGAATTCACTTGCAACGTATTCCTAAAGATGGACAGCGTTCCAGAAGATGGTCCAGAAAGAAGTAGAGAGATGAGTTGGACGCATACCACAAGGTAGTACGATTTTGTACGGGAAAAGAGTGCTTGAAAAAAATTGGGTGAAGTTTTTACCCAGCAGTGGGAAAATGTAGGCTAGAGGAAAAAAAATGACATAGATTGTGAGAATAAGAGCAAAAAAATATTTTCAGGTAATATCGGGTGGATCTGTAATCTTGGGTGAAGAAACTGCAAGAGTTTATGTTTTAAAACTAAAATATGTTCTCCCGGTAGCTAACCCCAATGGAGATCAGCCAAGTACGCAGTTGATATAGGTAGACTGCCCTTTCGCTCAGTCTCATATTCCAAAGGGACGACAATCCGACTCGACCGAGGAGAGATCAGGCACATGACCAACGGCCTTAAGAACGTACATCTAAGTTTCGTAATTAATAAAAGTAATTTCCTTTCTCTAAGAAAACTTTTAACTAATTATAATGTTCAACTTATGTAACGCAACAGTAGGGTTACAGCAACCGATGTTATCGCAAGTAAAGCAAGCCCTTGTGACTGAACAATTGATATTAGACTTATAAGGAACTGGGAACGAGTGAAGTCGTGAGCGAAGCTAGTTATAATGGCTGAGTGACTAAGTAGTAGCCACGACCCGGTAGATCTTATCTGTCTTGTAGACAAGACTAAGTTTGACTTGTCTATGGCTTGTGACACAATACATTTTAGTCAAGAGAGAGTGTTAACTTGTGAATGGATTTGTCATAAGTGTGGTGGAGGACAGAGCAGATTCTGGCCATGTTTAGCCATGTTAAACCTTATTTTAGTAGTTTATAGTCCACATGAGAAAAAAATCCTGTGGGGGATGACAGACGGTTTTTACTTTGATTTCATAGTTCCAATAAATGACCCTAATGACCCTATATTGGGGTAGAAGATAGTACCTTATAAAATGATGTAAAATCCCTACAGGATATGCATAATGATGTAAATTGATCCAGCAATAAGTAAACAACATCTATAACAGGAAAAGAGATCTGGACACTGTACATAAATAAATAAAAACGATCGCATCATAACGAACTGTGACGTATTGTTATTTTTGTATAGGGCAACAATATAGGTATGCTTCAAAATTTGTCATTATACCTAACACATAATGTAGAAAGCAGCAGAGGCGAAAGAAAAAAGAAACAATAAATTTAATATTAAATCCAACGGAAGTCTCAATATTAAATTACGAAGTAAAATTTTATCTAAGATTATAAATCAAATATCAATATTTCTGAAACTAATAAAGTTTGGGTACCTACTTCGATACCTATTCCATCTAAAGAGAGTATAAAATATGTATAATACAATTCAGTTTTCAAAAATACAAATTCTATTAAACCTACAACAAAAACCAATAAATGAACCGTAAAATATTAATACACCTTGATATTAAACAATAATTTCATTACAATTGAAATCGGAATAAAGCACTTTATCTATCGAAATTATTTCAGTGGCTATCGAGAGCACAAAATCCATACTAATATTATAAAGTAACTCTGTCGGTCTATCTGTCTGTTACGTATTCACGACTAAGCGCCTGAACCAATTTTGATTTGATTCTGATTCTGAACAAATATCTTGCGGGGTAAGTTTAGATCCCAAGAAAAGACATTTTTTTTCTTTTTTGAGCTGGTAACTATCATCAAATGAGTCCTTTTGCCCTGGGTGGGGCGGAAGGGACTGTCACTCTTAAACTGACTAAAAAACCACCCTGTTCCTTCTGTTGCCCTTTACGTTCCGGGGCCACGGTATCCTGTTAAGACGTCCCGCAACAGGCTGGTATTTATTCCATGACTACTTGCGATTTACTTCATCCGCGATACACGACATTTACGCGAACGATATCGCGTGCAAAAGCTAGTATGTTTAAAATGTCTTATAGATTTGACCTACCGAGGCATAAAATGGAGTTACAAAGCTATTAACAATGAAATGTATACAGAGCGTTAAGCTAAAGTCAAGCGTCCATTGTACGAGACAAGGTGATGTTACGAAACGTCTATAGGGTTACCAAAGATTGCCTTTGAAATAATTGAACAATGATGAAAATACGTTTCTTAATTTTTACAATTTTGTTATGTTTTTTTAAACAGTTTACGTGTAGTTTAATAACAACTTCAAGCTTAAGTTTACTGACAAAAGATTATAGGTTTTTTTTTTAATCGTTACGTAGCAAAAGGTAATCATGTCTTCTTGGATAAAATTTTTCGGTAATCACCAATTGGAAGTGAAATATTAATATTTTTTGTTATTAGAAATACCGTTAATAGAGGTTTATTTGCCCCTGTAGCAAAACTATCTTAAAATGGAAAAACATTTAACAAGAACTTCTCACTTAATATGCATAACATAACATCACGCCTGTAATTCTCGAAGGGTTAGGCAGAGGTGTACCCATTAGTACACCTACATTTCGCCAGTTATGTTTTTTTTAGTCCCATGTAATAGGGGGCGAGCCTATTGCCATCAACCGGGCACAAATCCAGACTCCAGACTGAGAAATTCCAGATGAAAAAACCCAATAACACTTTGTCCGACCTGGGAATCGAAACCAAGACCTCATGCTCAGCAGTCGTGTTTAAACGTTTTGCCTCATTTGCTGAGTACTATGATAACCCTAACGTGATATCCCGACAACTTTTACTTTTTAAGAGATGAAGGGTTCTACATTTAGAAATTGTTTTTTTATTCCCTGCCTCGTGATAACCCTGCGTTAGTAAATTGGAAAACGTAACACGAAATTATAATAACGACCGATTATCATCTTTGTTATGTTATATCTGGGTGCTGTGTGCTTATATGCTAAAATTTTTTCAAATAGTAGGAACTATACGTGCGTGCTCTGTTCCTCAGATGGTAGGGACAAAGGCTCAATATATAAGGAATTATGGTTTAGGTGCACATTTCAATCGGTATGTGAAAGGGCAATACTATAATAGGCAGAAAGTGCAGTACAGTGTGATTATTTAAAAAAAAAAAAAAAAAAAAAAGTGTGGTTATTTACTAGTGCCAAGTAAATTTGATGTAAACAATGTCAAAACAATATATTATTTGACAGATTTACTGATGAAAAACTGTAGCACATAATTAACAAAGAATCTAATGTTTTGCATCAGTAAATACCTATTTGCATATTTGCATCGGTTAATTTTTTTTTAATTATTACCTACTTATTAATGCTAAAGTAATGTCAATTAGATATTTTAGGAATTTAATAGTTTCAGAGGATTATGTATGTACGGATGTCACAGTTAACAGGTTTAAATGCATCTCGCCAATCGTGGTCCAATGCCAGTTAGGGGCGCGAATGCATCAAGCTAATATCGCCGGGCCTCCGAGTCGTAAAAGCAGGGAGAACTATGGAGTTTTATTCGCGAAGAGACCGATAAAATTAGTATAACATAACATCACGCCTGTAATCCCCGAAGGGTTAGGCAGGGGTGTACCCATTAGTACACCCACACTTCGCCAGTTATGTTTTTAGTCCCATGTAATAGTATATTCATTAAAATTTCACTACGGAAAAAAAAACAAGGTTGATACATTCATTATGGTCGTTTGTCACCATTCATTTCTTGTACCTACGCTTTAATTACATACTTTAAAAAAAAGACAGTGAAATAAAGACAGACAACCAATTACATTTTACATTATTTAGAAAGTTATAAAAAATTTAAATATGTAACTTTTTATATTTATTTTTTGTCTAATGCGCTTTAATAATAATATCATAATAAAAATACGACTCAAAACTTAGTAAATTTATGACTAACTTTCCAAAACGGAAATTAAAAATCTAGAACTACAAAATGCTTAAACTATAAGAAAAAATTAAAAAAATCAAAATCAAGACTAAACATAGATCTTTATTAGGTATTAAATAAGAGCCAACATCCGGGAAGTCGACATCCACACGGTATACTAACCATTGATCAACACGAAATAAGAAATTAATTCAATGAATTCAACATAAATCAACGCAGCGGTCGTTAGATCACTCGATTGACAACGCTGTTCACGTTTATACACCTTCACACTTCAAACTGAAAATATATGCACTCATTGTATTCAAATATTTATACACGCTAAAATCACTCGTTACACCTAGAAATAAGATCCACTTTTCACTAACAAACTTCATTATTTAGAATAGTCCACCTGTGGATTTGTAAGCGTTCAAATTATTTGTTCACAGGATATCGTGATATTGTAAAAGACTAACGACCTTATTGTTATGGAGATATAGGTCAAGCTAGAGTATGGGTACACAGAAATGGTCGGCAATACAATGGCCAGTTAGCCATTTAGATATCACATCGGTGGTATTAGTTTTGGTCCAAGGATAGGAGCAAGTGAAGGAAATGGTAGCGTGCTAATGTACAGGTTGATCCATTAAGACGAGTTAACATAACATAACATAACATCACGCCTGTAATCCCCGAAGGGTTAGGCAGAGGTGTAGCCATTAGTACACCCACATTTCGCCAGTTATGTTTTAGTCCCATGTAATAGGGGGCGAGCCTATTGCCATCAACTTGGCTCAAATCCAGCCTCCTAAACTGCTACTGAGTAATTCCTGATGGACAAACCTAATAACACTTTGCCCGACCTGGGAATCGAACCCAAGACCTCATGCACAGCAGTCGCACTTCCGACCAACGAGGTAGTCATTCAATCCTAGTTTATCATTTAGGTAATCTTCTATGCCTATCTATCTAAACATATAAATGTTTTGTCTTGATTGACTGTCTGTCTGACGGATCAACGCACAACCTAAACCGCTGATTGTAGAGACCTGAATCTTGGAGGGTGTGTTCTTTGTATGACGTAGGTATCCGATAAGAAAGGACTTTTCAAAATTCACCCCCTAAGGGGATGAAAGAGGAGTCCGAAGTTTGTATGGACAAACCAACTTTGACGCGGATGAAGTCGCAGGCAGAAGCTACTCATTTAAATTGTAGTGCAGAAACAAGTTCTTTAATTTATCCCGTCGATCCAAGAGACTCTTATCGATTATTTAATTCGTGTAATCGTTTGCATTCCGCGACTAATGGCGAGTCGCCACTCGACATAATATGGAGTATTTACTTTCTTCGATGAAACAGATTAAGATTTCATTACACGCGTGCATAATGCGATGATGGGAGAAAGTGGAAGCTATAAGCGTAAAAGATCACTGCACACTGCGCGTACGCTGATGGATTATTGTTTAAGTTTAAGACAACCGTGGTGCTGCCGGATCCATTAAGTGTAGCAATTGATAGTCGATATTATGCTTTGTCGTTTTAATTAAAGTTAGATAATTTAAAGTAGGACGTAATAGTAGTATTTATTTTTGCGTTTTGGACTTGAATATTTCGGCAAAAAATCATGATGTAATAGGATTTGAAAACCATTTTGTACGTGCCCAAAATCTATAGTGACTCTTTACAGAATCTTGAGAAAGAATAGCCTGGTTTTCTTTTTTGTAATTTCTATTTTAAAATTAATAATCTCTGCAATAACATTTACAGGTAACAATAACACTATTCTCATTTGCTAGCAGCCTGTTTTGAAACGCCTTTTAGATTATTGTATCGAAAGGAAAAACAACGAGCCGATAGCTGGCCCGCGGTACAAATTGCCCCAGTTTTATGAAATCGATGACATAAGGTGCAGTCAGGACTCCGATAGCTTTAGCCCGACAATTGCATCTAGGGCTGGCTTACCTTCGTATCTCAACCTTTATAAGCTAAAGACGAAATCTGATTTGACTGCAAATAGGTAACCCTAACTAATTGCCCTAACCAAGAATGACTGTCGGTAAAAAAGCCTGACAGTTCACTTTTTACTTCTTCTTCTTTTCAAGTCGATGATTTAAGACAATCCATTTTTATTTTCTATAAGTTTCGAGTCCAGTATGTGACCACGTTTATCGCGGCATCAGTAGCGTTGATTCATCAGTAATCATTCAGTTTACGGAAATATTCATCACACTAATTATAGCAAAATCACCTTAGCTTGTATAGCTTTAGTATTAATCCGCCCATCATAAGAGTTCAATTAGGATAAGGTATCTAATTACAATCTGACTAAATGCACTAAGTATCCCTGACTAAATGCACAATTTGATTTCATATTCACTTCTAGAATTAATAAAGGGTACAAAAATACATCTAATGAAGTCGAAAGTTCTTCTGAGAACGATATGATCGGATCGGAGGGTCTTACTTGGGAACCTAATGCTTATGAAAATATTGAAAGTCTCCTTTTTTTTACAAAAACAATTTATTTAAGTTTTAGCTAAACTTGAGTACCTGCAATGCTTTGCGAGCATTACATTACGTCCTATCAAAAGTGTGATATCCTATGTTTTTTTTGCTTATTTTTATTTAGTTTAAAGGGCAGTATGCATAGTTAACAGCTATGTGATGAGTCTTAAATAACCTTGTATTACTTCGCTTGTAGTTTCTATTCACCACTGAAAACGGGACAATGTTCAGGTCGGCAGCAGCCCTAACCTAATGCAGTGTTGCAATCGCCTGTTTCGTGACCAAACACGAATGCCCGGAAGTCAATGGCCCACTTACAACTCATTTTTCGTGGCCACGATCACGTTATACACAAATAATTTATTTGCGATCAATAAAACCGATCATTTTGCAATATTTGCTGTGACTCTAATCCAGGGTTTCTTAATCTGTGGTCCATGGACCCCTAAGAGGGCTCGTGGAATAAACGTCGGGGGTCCATAATGAGCTTACCTGACATAATACATTATTATAACCATTGGTATACAATATGCTAGGAGTATACAAAGAGCGCGTGTTCTTTTTTGAATTTTCATGTTTTTTGACGGTTATCTGTCTTATCTGTCTTCTAAATATAAAAGCGAAAGGTGCACTAACTCACTCACTTATCACGAAATATCTAAAACTGCCTGACGTATAAAGACGAAATTTGGTAGGAAGGTAATTTATAGTTAGTAGACGTTCGCTAACAAAAGATTTTAGGGGGTCCAAAGTTGTATGGAAAATCTTATTAGTAAAGTAAGTTAAAAGGTAGTCAAAAGCTAGTACATTATATAGCAAGCCAAACTCATGTAAGTATAATACATAAAATCGTAACCTGTTTGAACTGAACAATGATGTTAAGACATCAAGGCATTAGGCATTGAGGCATTAAGCCCGCCTTTGTACTTTTGTTGCATAAAGTTTAAATAAATAAATAAATATTATGTAGGTACATTGCATTATCAAAAACCGATCCTCAATTTGACATTCGCATCCAATAAGGCTCACACTAACTATTCATATGGAAAGTTTAATCGTACGATAAAAGTTAGTAAAAGGTGAATCCTGAAAGCAGGATGAGCTCTTTAAAATTTTGAGACGGGTCCATGACTAGAAAAAGATTAAGAACCCCTGCTCTAAGCGCTGAAAGATTCATTAAAGATGCATGTACCTAATTTCTTAAATGCATAATACATATTTATTTGGCACGTGCGTCACACTAATAAGTTTATGCGATTGCAACATTGATGATATTTAGATAAGATTTAACTGTTATGTAATTAGGCAGCAACGAAATAGCTAAATTTCCAAATTTATAGGCAAACTTTCCAAAAAATCTCCACCTACAAACAGCGTTCTAGGATTAGGAATATAAATCATAGTCATTCATACAAATACAGATATTAATTGTGTTGGGTAAGCTTCAAATTTGTAATTAATCTTATTAGATAAGTTTATTGACCTTATTGATGAGGTTCTTCAAAAAGGTCTGGTGCGCAGTACTCGTAACCGGCGTGTTTGAAAAACCTGATGTAGAAACGCGGACCAGGCGAAAGGCGTATGTAAGGATCGTAGCAGATGGCGTTCTGTGGTTTCTGCTTACCCCCATTGGAAAAATGCTTGAGTTTATTTATGTATAATAGTGATATTCTGCGGTTCGAATTTTGGGCACGGCGGATTGTCTCAATGGTATGTAATGGTACCCAGGAGGTATTATTGTACAAAAGTAAACGCAAACTTAGCTGTAACTCTCTCTTCCCTAACTCTCATTTAATAGATATATAGGTACAGTACGCGATCATAAATGCTGTACCATGCTAAGGTATGAATTGCTGTGAACAAGCGGTACAGGCCGTACCTACATCTGTGTGTATAAGTGATGTATTAACACAATACCTACATACACCTCAAAATTCGCACACGGCGTCGGAAGTTCGTAAGTTTAACGAAAGTGTCAATCTATTGCTTTGTGAGATTGCTACTCCATTTATAACTCTACTAAGGTAGGTAGGCCTTACTTTTAAACGTGTGATAAAATGATACTAGTTCATTAAGATAAGTGATAATTCAAGTTCGAAGACATCAAAACCTATGAAATAACCAGCGCGAAAGTTGGCAATGTCTACCATCCAATTACCAACGCACTACTCGACGAAGCATCACGGTCGTGAGTCGCGACAACAACGCCTTGTCAACTATTGTCATCAAAAATTGTGAAACAAATAGTTTTTCACCATTATATTGTTAAACAGGGTCAGTTAAGTTTAGCTCTTGACATAATTACACGGTTTCCTTTACAATGGTGTTACGTTAATTACGATAGCAGCAAAAAAATAATAGGCTTCATTTAGTATCTGCACAAATGAATAAAATTTAAGTGTCTGTTTGTAGTGTCAAAATAACAGTTTATTATTAAATGCATATGAATTTTTCGAACTTTTGTCTGTCTGTGTATTCAGGCTTATCTCCAAAATTACTGGAACAATTTTAACTGGACTTTCACTGGCAAAAGGCTAATGTTATAAGAGCTAACTCAGGCTATTATTTTACAAAATTAATATATCTCTCAGATCTGCGCAATAAAAGCAACACCAGAAAAAACTGACACTCACGCGAACGAAGTCGCTGTCATAGGCTAACTTGTAATGTTGTCCATATTTTTGTGAACTTAAAGTGTTATTTATTGTCAAGGTTTCGTTCAGATAATTCTATTGTTTTTTATTGTTCTAGTTTATGTAAACTTTTAATAATATGAAATGTATTTGGATACACCTTGAGAAAAATAATTATGATTCAAATTAAAAGCTGTTGATGGAAGTATAAGGTCAAATAATTTGCAAACCATTCTTTACATTCATTTGGCATTGTACACGGGTAAGTACTAATGTGAATTTTTCTATTTTCTACTTTCTAAGTTTATCTTGGATATAACTGACATCACAACAACACGAGGAAAGTGGAAGGAATGGGGGGAGGCCTTTGCCCAGGAGTGGGACAATAACGGCTTACAAAAAAAAATAACTGACATCTGTGAAAGAAAACATCTTGAGAAAACCTACACTTAGTAATATAAGTCTGAAATTGTGAATCTGCTTTAAGCAACCGTGGTGATCAAAGCTCGTGCCTTCTCTGTACGAGAAGAGGCCATGCATTGAGACAATAATAGGTTTTTTTTAAGGACGGGAAATTATTATCAATTGACTTCAAGGGAGTGTCAAGACTCGTACTAACGTCCTTTGCGTTCCAGGGCCGCGATAACTCTCGAACAAAATCCGCAACCGGGACGATAATAGGCTAGTAGGGTGACTTAGCCGGTTTGCCGGCCACCTCTGGTTTTCGGCCAGTACGTAGTTATATTAATATAATAAGAAAACTTTACGCTACACATTTACAAAACAATGCCTACTGATTTTATTGGTAAAAACCCTACAACTTTTGAATTTTGTAGATTTTTAATGATGTAATTAATAAGTCTGCAAGCCTCCGAAAGTTTTATAGTGCACAAATGTGTCGAAATTAACGAAAAAAATAGTGAGCGCGTTATTTTTAACGTCCTTTGCGTTCCAGGGCCGCGATAACTCTCGGACAAAATCCGCAACCGGGACGATAATAGGCTAGTACCTATTAATTCTTTGCATTTTTTTGTCTACATTGGGTTACTATTTCTCTTAATATTTAACCCAATATATATTGTAAAATGTTTCTTTAAACAAGTGAACAAAATCAAAAATAATGCAATCTTTAGAAAGGTTCATTGACTTTGTGTGACTGAAAAATTTCGTAACATTTGCATTGTAGTGTTTTTTATACTGTGGACATAACCAAATGAGAACTTTTTATTTGTGCAAGTAAATAGTCTTACGGGCGTTACATTATTATTTTAAATAACAAGTGTGAAATTAGTTATTGCGAAACATTGCATTAACATAATGTAGTAACTATATGACATATTGAAATTACCCTGTTTCATTTGTGTGTTTAAGTGGAATTTGTGTTAGGAAAATACTGTACCATTTATGATGTCATTAGTGTATACTTAAATTACATTTGAAACCGAAATCCATATTTGAATAAATACGATAAAGTCGTAATAAAAATTAACGTAATTTTTTAGATACCACATAACATAAAATCACGCCTGTTATCGCCGAAGGGTTAGGCAGAGATGTAGGTAACCCAACCACGACGTAGCTTAAATATTCAAAGACTACACTATACTATACTATCATTTATTTACAATCCCGACCTCTTATAACATCCACATTTCGCCAGTTATATTTAAGTCCCATGTAATAGAGCGCGAGCACAAATCTTGACGATGAGGCTGCTACTGAGAAATTCCTGATGAAAAATCCCAATAACATTTTGCCCGACCTGGGAATCGAACCGAAGACAGCAGTCATGCTTTGCGACCACTAAACTAACGAGACAGACAGACCAGCGAGATACTATATGCAAAACATATCAAATTAGATTTTAAAACATAAAAAAATATGATAAACATCAATTGCATATTTCATGGAACAATAATAGCGCTGTATAAAACAAAGAAAAAAAAAAATACAAACGAATTTATTCAAATAAATGTTACTTTAAGCAAATCACTTTCCAAATATCTAATAAATTTACATACGAAGCGCCGTTTTTTTTCTCACGGTACCCGATGAATGCCGAAGTGTAGATGGAACGCGTTAGGGCACGTGAGCGCGCGCGCAACAAATTGGCATGCCACGCGACACTTGAGAGCTGATTTATGTGTCACTATTATGTTTTCTGGGAAGCTAAGTGAGTGTGTGTGTGGTTTAGTTGAATGCAAGTGTTTCTTCTTACTTTTCTATTTTATTTTATTTTATTTTTTTGCTATTTTAGAACAGCGGGATGATTTGGACTTCTCCATTGAGAATTGGCAAAACGTAGTGCAAAGTCGCGACTGATAAAAAGAATGGACAGAGGCTTTTACCCAGCATTGGGACACTACGGGCTAATTATAATAATGTAATTATTTATGAAACAGATAAAAAGTCACAGTCAAATCATTTATTTCAATTAGACGATTAAGAGGCAATTTTGAACGTCATTTACAAGAGAGCTGCTCATTCCAAAAGGAAGCTTCGTATGGAGAAGAACGGGAAAGAAACTCCATACATACATACTCTTCCCCTATACTATCCTGCAATGAAAAATATCTTATTAAATATAGAAAAAAAAAAACATTTTGTCGTATATAACAATAGACGGCCTGGTAATATAATTTTTAATGAGTTAAGAAAGTATTCAGGTCATGAAACAATATTCGATTGGAGAGTCAATAGGCTGCAAATTATAAATTAATTATAACTAAAAGTTATCAATAATTAACAACTGTGATTGACGTTGTAATCACACCGTGAAAGTTCAATTTCGTATGAAATGGTACACGTTTTCAATGTACTATTAGTCACGGGAAATAAAAAATAAATAGTAAGATAACAAGATACGTTCCGTAAGTACCTACTTACTTATGTAAGGATCGTAGCAGGTGACGTTGTGTGGTTTCTGCCTACCCCCATGGGACAAAGGCATGAGTTTATGTATGTGTATGTATCTATTTACAGAGGTAACGTATACAGGCTGACTTTTTATTAAGGACCTAGATCCATTTCTGGATTCTAATTTAGAAAAAAAGAAAACTGTTGATCGTGTTTGGGGGCGTTTTTATAAGATTTATTTTTTCATATCCTAAAAATGATCCTAAAGTAAAAGTTTTTTGTATTCACTCCCTGAAAGATGTGCAGTGAACTGAAGAACAATCTGTTTTTATACTCTAAAACAAATCTATACATTATAATGTCTTTTTTGTTGCAGATGTGTAACATGAATGCCCTGCCAAAATTATGTAGATACCAAGAGCAATAACAGTTAGCTATATTTGGTTAGTCAGTTATAACTATTGATGTCTATTAATGAGCTGTAAAGGCACATATCAATTATAATTACAATTTAAATATTGTTACAATGGAAACCAGCATTTTATACTAAATCAGCTGTCTATTTGATAAGATTCAACATTGCACGGTTGAAAAATTCTGCGATACTTTTTTTTATTAGTGAATCGCCGACCGATATTCAAAGATGAAATGTCACTAAAGAAAGGCAACGAGAATGCTGCATCATTATTATTTGATGTTTTTTGAACTATTAATAGCAACTTACTTTTACCTACTAGCAAAAACAACTTATATACTTAGAACTACCTACTTTTGTTAAGAGGCCGTTTGTAACATTTGACGATTCAACAAGTTAAGTAAAATTGTATGTTTAAATAACCCCGTTTACAAAACGTCGTAATAGCCTAGTCGTTAAGGCCTCTCATGCATGAGGTTTTGGGTTTGTTATCGGGCAAGAACCAATGTAACTTTTTTAATTATGTGACATTATTGACGACGGTAAAGGAAAATATCGGGAGGAAACTTGGACTTTAATTCATAACATAACATCACGCCTGAAATCCCCGAAGGGTTAGGCAGAGGTGTAAGTACCCATTAGTAGGTACATCCACATTTCGCCACTTTAATTCGGATAAGTCTGAATACACCAATCCATTTTGGGCAAGCGTAGTGATCGATGCTCGTGCCTGCTCTGTATGGGAAGACGCTTTTACCCTGCAATGGGACAATAATACCTACGCTGGTGTTATTATATCCCAAGTTTAATGTGCAGACCAAACGCCAAATGGAGTAAGCCTAAGCAGATGCATTGCGAATTATTATGAAAATGGTTAGATATCAGAAGTTATCATCCTAACTAATATTATAAATGCGAAAGTAAATTTGTTTATTACCTTTCCACGCCTAAATAACTGAACCCATCATCTTAAAATTTTGCATAAATCTACGATGTCAGGTCTATAGAAAAGGACGTAGGGTACCTTACAGCCCGAAAAAAAGTACTGTTCCCGAGAGAAATGACAATAACGTTCTTTTGATGATAGATGGCGCCACATGTCTCTCGAATTATAATCTAATTTTAAATTTAATTTGCGAGCGAAGCCGCGGGCGGATGTCAGTATTTCAATAAGGCCACTGCTACGGTTATTAGTTATTCGAATAATTATTATGAACGACACGTATTTACTTAAATCGCCTGTCAATTATTGCAGTTAAAGCATGGTGATAAAACCGTGGTTTGAATGTTAAACACCGCGACTTGATAGTAATTGTTACATTGTATAAAGTTCATTAAGATTTTTAGCAATTTATACTGAACTAGCACTCCCCGCGATTTCGTTCGCGTGTTTTTCCTCACGGATCCCTAACTTTTTTCAAAATATGTATAGCCTATGTCACCTGGGAATAGTGTAGCTCCCCAACAGTGGAAGAATTTTTCAAATCAGTTCAGTAGTTTTTGAGTTAATTCATTACACATACATGTTGATCTACTGGTCGCAAGCGCGACTGCTGAGCGTCAGAGATCTTGGGTTCGATTCCTAGGTCGGGCAAAGTGTTATTGGGTTTTTCCATCAGGAATTTCTCAGTAACAGCCTCGGAGTTTGGATTTGTGCCCTGTTGATGGCAATAGGCCCCCTATTACATGGGACTTAAACATAACTGGTGAAATGTGGGTGTACTAATGGGTACACCTCTGCCTAACCCTTCGGGGATTACAGGCGTGATGTTATGTATGTATGTTAAACAAAAATACAAATATTTCCACTCATAATATTATTATTTAATGTAGATGTAGATATTTAAAGAATGTACATCTTATTAAAACTAATTTTATGTCTTATGTGTGCAACTGTCATCTTAAATTGTGCTAATCTATGCGTACAAATAAATTATACATACCTATGTACATATTTTAATAAATAATAAAATTTAAGTATCTGTATTTAATGTCAAAATAACAACTTTTTACTAATGCATATTATTACGAATGTTTGCACAATATGTACATACATAAACTCACGCCTTTTTCCCATAGGGGTAGGCAGAAACTACAGAACGCCATCTGCTACGATCCTTACATACTCCTTTCGCCTCCTTGTGCACAATACTTATACCAATAAAACCATTTTTTTTTTCACATTTTTGTCTTTCTGTATGTTCCGGTTAATCTTCTAAACGACTGCACCGATTTTGACGGGCCATTCACTGGCTATAAGCAGTAATTTAAGCTACTTTAATATTAGGAAAGGTTTATTTTTTGAGAAAAATAATACAAAGCAGATAACCGACTTAGTAAAAAAATAACTTCGAAAACGAGTTACACATCGTTATCTATCTTCTTCTTCTTTTGCTAAATATATAAAAGCAAAATGTCACTCATTCATTCACTCACTCACTCACTTATCAAGAAATATTGAATGCCGCTTGACGAATAAATATGACATTTGGCAGAGAGGTAGTTTATAGTTAGTAGACTCAATTTGTCAACTGGCGGTCCAAAATTTGTTTGGAAATCTTAGGAGAAACGTAAGAATAAACTTAGTTCCCAGATTTTAACGCGAGCGAAGCCGCAGGCAAATGCTTGTATGTGAGTATTTTCGAGTTTACACAAAATTGCCAATACCTAACACAATAACCACAGCACCAAAGTATCTGACCTACACAATACAAACATTTAAATTCGCAATTTTACGGCACAGATATCGTAGTCTTAAACAAAAACAGTAATGCCATGGATTACCTACTTTATTTACACAATTCATTTGTTATTTGTTACACAAGTTTGGCACCTGTTTTGTTGTAATAGAACCGACATTGCAATGGAAAAAAGAAAGATAGTGCCCGTTTGGTTTATTATTACGATTTTGCCAGTTACAAAAACGTAATTAAGAATACCTTTTTTATTATGTTGCCTTGCTAATACCAAGTCGTGTCGTGATGGCTCAGTGGTTAAGGCTGACGCATCTATTGCATGAGGTTGTCGGTTGGCAACCAGACACTGACCAATGTGGTATATATACATACAACATAACATCACGCCTGTAATCCCCGAAAGGTTAGGCAGAGGTGTACCCATTAGTACACCCACATTTCGCCAGTTATGTTTTTAGTCCCATGTAATAGGGGGCGAGCCTATTGCCATCAACCGGGCACAATAATCTTAGAAAGTATATATACCTCGTTGGTCTAGTGGTCGCAAGCGCGACTGCTGTGCATGAGGTCTTGGGTTCGATTCCCAGGTCGGGCAAAGTGTTATTGGGTTTTTCCATCAGGAATTTCTCAGTAGCAGCCTCTGAGTCTGGATTTGTGCCCGGTTGATGGCAATAGGCTCGCTCCCTGTTACATGGGACTAAAAACATAACTGGCGAAATGTGGGTGTACTAATGGGTACAGCTCTGCCTAACCCTTCGGGGATAACAAGCGTGATGTTATGTATGTATAATTTTTGCCAGAACTTTACTGATAAGAATTTCAGATAAAGTCAACACCTAATAAGTAGGTAACTGATACAGTTTTGTGTAATTAACAGGAAACTAGTAATATTCATACTTACCTACTTATTATCAAGAACCTTCTCATAAATTTTAGCTTATCTTAAAGTAATATCAGGTAAATGTTGATAGTTGCTTGTTTTGTGTAAGTGTTCCGAATTAGGTAAATAGCTCGTTGCTCAAAACGGTGCCGATAACGTTTAATTATAGCTGTTTTAAGTTAATTCGTCGACTACGGTTACTAAACAATCGGTTTTAAGGTTTATAGACTGTTACAGAGTTTAGTTATTATAAGTAATAGAATAATAAAGAACGGCCGAAAGGATCTGGATGTTTGAAACAACGATAGATTATTGTCTGGAATAGAATATAGGCTTCTTTTTATCCCGGAAGAATGTACAGTTTCCGTAGGATAACATATCAGCTTTAACACGGGCGAAGTCGCGGGCAACAGGTCGTATATAAAATACGATCTGTTGCCCGAGACTTCGCCCTTCGCCCGACAACTTTAAATGTTGTAGAAAATACTGACAAGAAACCTGAAAAAATACCTTACATCTACAGACCTGGGGGCAATTCTATTATGTAACTTTAAGAGTCGTTCACATTCTTATTCCAGTCTATCTGTCAAAAATGACTCAATTTTGTCAACATATTGTGAGATTGAGAGTGCGACTAGATTGTTAATGTTTTTAAATATGAACATTGTCCTCCTGAGCTTACAGCATAAGGCAAACTTTTGATTACTGAGTAGATACTCATGAAGTAAGGTATTATTATAATGATTTTAATGCAAGCCGCGTAACTATTATAGCCATTTTCACGCGTTACGCCAGTAATGACTCTAAAGTTACTTCCATTAATAATGTATGGAGAGAAGTTTAACATTATCACAGTACACGTTCTGTGAAGTACACTATAACCATGTTTATATTTAAATGAAGGTTTAGGAGAAATTCACCAGTACGTAAAGCGTAAACCAACTACGTTTTTATTTTGTTTGAAGTAGTTCCGATTAGAAAATAGTTAAATTGCACTGAAGACGCTAACAAAATCGTTGAGGAGCAATAGAATAGACCATTACCGAAAGCATGTCAAGAATTCTAAAGTACTATTAAATAGCGACTCATCCACGCACAGTGAAGGTCGAGTATTCATCGCATAATGTTTGGGCATTCATTCAGACACTCGATGAATTCGTGATACATCGTACCTTTGTAGTTTGTGTAAACACAGAGTCAATTGGAACTCTCACTTAGAAGATTTGGGTACTATTTTCTACTATCAACTATATTACCTACGTTGACTAGTTTCTGCCCGGCGATTTCGTCCTCGTCAATTATATTTTAATTTTTGTGCCTTTCATCCAGATTCATTGAGCTATTCTAGCGTCATTGAGCAACAAACATTCATCTATACTTTTCGCATTTATAATAGTAGCAAGATTTTTGAACAAAGTTCTCCAAGACCTTAAGCATGTAATACAAAATCTCGTCAATAATTGTGGGGCGGTAAACCACCAGACCTAACAGCTGTCTGGTCGGGGGAGCCTCCCTTTTCAATAGAAGATAAAGAACTTTCTACTCTATTTCGCGTACCCGGTATGTGTCGTCAGGAGCTCTGCAATCGCACTGAGTGTCACTCATGCAGATGATGTGTGATGTGTGTTTGATGTGTCCATTTTGCCAAATTCTTTTGTCGGGCTTTCTCTCAACCTCCTTTAGAACAGTAAATGTGGTTATCTCATAATTCAAATTTCGAACTATAATCTATGAAAATAAGGTTTTATTTGATAAAACTAGACAGGTTCTACACTACTTACTTTAGAGTGTGCAGCAATCGGAAGCCATACTAATTAATTAAAATATTTGCGTAAGCATAACTTCCAACACATGAGTCATAATTTTTCACATTGATTAGCTTCACCGTGACAGTTTCCACGGCCTAATGATCAGTTAGGTTCCGGAAACGGAAATTGTAAGTACAAAACTAATGACGTATTTTGTAACCATAGATAAATAGCTTGTACGCATTACTTAAAATCAAATTAGGCTATAATGACCCGTTGTGACGATTTTAACATGTTTTGATGTCATGTTATTTTAGGTTTGTAATAAATTATGTCGTAAGTACGAGTTCGACGCCTCTGATCTAAGCATCACATCATTTAAGTAAGTGCCTACGTAACCGTTTTGACGTAAGCATAGGTGTTAATGATATGATATCGCTAAACGACATACAAGACCACTGAATAATGAAAAAAGTACAAATCGATACTGGAAATATGAAATAACATAAGGGATATTTGGTTGAAAATTAGTAAGATAATTATATAATTGATTCAGAACTTCTTGCTCTATCGATTGGTGTATTTAAAATCTAGATATATCTAAAAAAATGTCCCTTACATCATATATTTTTTATACATAATGGTTTCAAATTCAGGCAAGTACCAATGTGCCTTTTACCAGAACATCACTGACATCGGTTGAATAAAATAACATCGCAAGGAAACCTGGACTTATAGTCACTATCAATAAGATTGATATCGGTAAACCAACTAGCGTGGTGTTCGATGCTCGTGCCTTCTCCAGTTTTCTTTATGCAGTACAACTACGTGCGCATCGTCACTAGTTGATCGATGAAATAATGCGCGTCCGCAGCGCGGGCGTAGCGTTGCAGTCGCGCGTTTTTTATTTATATATATTAACAAATAGACGCGGCGGCAGGGCTGCAGCCGCGTTGCCACCGCGCGATTATTTGCGGCTAATTTGATGGCGCCCTGATTATGATGGTGAGAATTTAATAACCTTCACAATAGTTTTTTTTTTACATTTATAGAAAGAAAACTATAGATTTATAATACGACAAGATTTAAATCGGCATTGAAGGGTTATTAAGCTATTCATAGTTATTAGGTGTTACTTATGAAATAGATCGCATTCTGAATTAAAAAGTTGTTTTTTAACTTGCCTAGCGAGTGAACGTAAGAATAAATTATTGTAACAGAAACATGTTATTAGGCAAATATCTAGTTAGTGTTCAAATAAATAGTTATTTTATATGCAACTGACTTTTGCCTGCGACTTCGTCCGCGTTAATATCAGTTTTCGCGGACGCAGACGAAGTCGAATAAAAAGTAGTGTAGGTATACCCTTTGTTCCGGTTTAAACTTACCCTGTACCTACCAAACTTCATATAAATCGACTTAGACGTAAAAACGTAACACACAGTCAGACAGAGTTACTTTCGCATTTATAATATTAGTATGGATTTAGGTTGTTAAGGATTCAGTAGGATTATATTAGAAATCTTTTTTCTGCACGATTCATCTTTTACTGTTTAAGTACTGTTCGTCAATGTGGTTTTCCATGGAATATCTTAGAAGTCCATGATTAGTCGACCATAAATAGGCAACAAATCAGCAATATTTATTGAAATGAAGTGTCTGATGAAGCGCTTTTCATGCCTCTACAGCTGCAGAAATATGGAAGCTAGTCTCATAACAAAATGTAGACCAGAATCCCTAAGCTTTTAATCTTGACTTTGAAATCTGTAGACTTAATACTGCTAATTGGCTGTGTTTGAACGCCGCAAGCAACGTCCATTTGCAAACAGGTTTCATGATGTTATCGCCTTCTGTTAGTGTGGCGACGTTTCAATGGGATTTTGATGTAGAATTTGTAACATGCTGCCAAGACAGTTATTTTGTATGCCCTCAGGCTGAAATCGTTAACCAGTGTGATGGGAAAGTTATGTAAATATTTGTGTAATTCTGTGTTAGATAAACGTCAGTTGTCCGATGGAATATGCTTTTCTCTCTTGCAATAGATGTCGTAAGAGCCGGTTGTAGGATTTTATTGAGCGTGCTATCCGCTAGTGTATTTGTAACATCCTAAGTAGGTATGCGTAAACTTAGAATCAGAATAGTAGTTTGCATATTGTTATCAAGTCATCGCATCGTAGTAAAAGGGGGTAGACTGATGCGTTTGCTAAAGAGCGCATACGCAATAGATTCATTTTAGTTTATTATTGGATCGGTAGTGGATAGCTTTGAAGTATTAGAGTAATAGTGGAGCTCTTTGTGAATATTATCGACATACCAAGCTACGTATTTCTGCCTATTACTGACTGCGTCGTTGTCTAGTGTTCACAAAGCGTGACTACTGAGCAATGCGGTCTCGGGTTCGATTGTCAGGTTGGGCAAAGTATTATTGGGTTTTCCATCAGAAAGTTCTCAGTAGAAGAATTGTAGTCTGGATTTGTGCCCGGTTGTTGATAATAGGCTCGCTCCCTATTACATGGGACGTTGCTGTGTTTTAAAGATATGGGTACCGGTGTAATTAATTACACATGAGACATTTCAGCTTTATCTCTAGAATGGCCACGCATCTGCGAAACCTTTGCTATTGTAGCTGTCTATAGGCGGCGATCAACACTCAACATTAGATGGATCGTCAGCTTGTTTACCACATGACATACAAAACAGCAGACGGTTAAAGTCACTGAACTTAAAAAATGGTATCGTGTTTAATAATCTAAATCTTTATTTTTAGATAGATTACTCATATTTCATAGATCGCCAATCCGAGTAAGGCCAGTCAATCGAGAGCTTCGACAAAGCTTTTGGCATCTCTGATTATTACTTTCAAAGACCCTAATTGCCTAGGCTTACCTAACTTAGCAGAATTATCTGCAATCGCGGATCCTATTTGGTATTCTATGCAAAATGACTCACTATAAATTGAAGTTTGAATGAAGACAGGTCCAGTTGCGATTGTGTTATTTATTGGGTCAATTTTGTTTCGACAGCGCGACTATCCGTGTACTAAGTTCTGTTACAGGCTTGGATTCCTATGTAGATCAGTTGCCGATAAAAGGTATTTAGCAGTTTGTTCCAGTGAAATGTTCGTAATTCCAACTACTTCCTGTCAGAAATGTTTGAGGGAATTCCTTGGCAGCTAATTGCTGTTCCTAAATGAGAAGTGTTGATTTAAGGCTTTTTACACAACATTCCAATCAAGCCTGTGGTTTTTTTATTTAAGTACTCGTATTGAAATGTGAATAGCGATTTATAAATATTGACGTTAATCATCGGATTTATAAAATCGATTTATTTAATCAGAACGAATCTACACTAATATTATAAAGAGGAAATATTTGGAAATTGTTTGTTTGTTTGTTTGTAATGGAAACTCAAAAACTACTGGACCGATTTTAAAAATTCTTTCATTATTAGTAAGCTTCATTAACTGCGAGTAATATAGGCTATATTTTATTTTATTTGGGTGCGGACGAAGTCGCGGGCAAAAGCTAGTATTTGATAAAATAGACATTTATAGATTGTTTTTAATTCTTCCTCTGCCTCTGCCTCTAACTGCCTCTTTGGTCTGGTGGTCACAAAGCGCGACTGCTAAGCATGAGATCTTGAGTTCGATTTCTGGGTCGGGCAAAGTAATATTGGCTATTCCGTCAGGAATTTCTCAGTAGCAGTCTCGCAGTCTAGATTTGTATCCGGTTGATGGCAATAGGCTCGCCCCTATTACATGGGACCAAAACATAACTGACGAAATGTGAGTGTACTAATGAGTACACCTCCGCCTAACCTTTCGGGGATTACAGGCGTGATGTTCTGTGTTGTAAAATAACATTGGCCGACTTTACACTGCTCAAAAATTTTCCAGAGACATTCATTTTAGGTAATTTATTATTTTTTATGCAAAACAAAATGTCGTTACTCAAGTAACTAAAGCAATTAGGTTAGACCTGTAAAATATGTGCATGTAATGCATAATTGAGAATTTGTGATCATGTCGCAGACACTTACCAATTTGGGAACTTGTTTAGTTCCGTTAGGCGGTACATATTTTCACTTTAACTGTATTTAAGAAGATATTTGTGACAGCATGTTGCTGCACGCAATATAGAGTCCAGTTATACTTTGGGTCATTTTTTTTTTTTTAATTATTAGCCTCTTCTGTCCCACTCGTGGCAAAAAGCACCAGTCCTATCTTTCCATCTTTCTAAATTCGATTACATTTTGTAGAACTAAAATCTAAGTTTATCAAATACACGGTACCTTAAAAAAAATATCAATTTGCCCCAAACAAGTATAGAAGACTAAAAAATACACATATAGTTATTTAGTTAGTAGTTGGTAGATATTGACCAAAATATACGAGTAACTTGTCTACGATTTATAGTCAGATGAACAGATCTCGTAAGAATGTATTCACAAGTCCTCGAATCTGTAACCAAATTAATTACTATCGTCAATACAGCCTGTAATGTATACACAGATTAGTCAATGAATGTGTTACAAAACTGTCAGAAGGAAATAATTATTTTACAACAGATGTAAATTACTATTTCACAGAATTTAATACTTCTGGTTTTTAAACGCAAACATAATGACAATTATTTAGTAATTTTTAACAAGAATTCGAAAACATATTTTTATACATGTTAAAAGTACATTGACACGTTCTATAAGCATTTTTAATTCGCAAGAAATAAAATTCACTTAACAGGTAATATCATTTAATTGGGGAAATAATAACACTGACGAATTATTCAACACGTAGTTACAATGAGATCTCGAGTTAACATTCGTAATAAAATTACTTGCTAATGTAACAGTCGTTTAGATACTTTATAACTTTTCATTAGTTAGTAATTTCCGACTACAAATGTGCAAGAAGATATAATATTTTTTTTTATTCTTATATGTTTTTCTTTATTAATTTTATACTTTTTAATTTAAAATCTACCATTATTTTTTTTGTTGTTAATCTAATGACGTATCAGTTAAGCTTTTAAGTAGTTACGAGCGGACATAGGAACGGATATACATATACGTTTAACGCAAGCCTCCTTTTGGGCTCCGCCGCAGTAGGGTAAAAGTTACGTTATTGATCGTTATTAATACGTGATCATTAATAACTTCCATATACATCTTTTCATTGTGCATCGTTAGGAAAGCATAGGTACCGCAAATAGCTTCCATAAAAGTAATCGCTGTAGGTATACAAGATTGATATAGGTAGTTCTACATGAAAAAAGCAACGTCGAATATACTGTTATAAATATATCCCAAGTCGGTGACGAAAAGCAGCATTTCTTTATCAATAAAATAAAAAAATTGTAAAATCTTACTTCAATGTGAAATATAAGTAACAAATCCTTCTATCCTTCTTATCTATATACAGAGTAATTGAAAATTTACCCGAAACCTGGAAAGGGGAAACAATGGCCCCTTTTCAGGTTTCGGGTAAATTTTCAATGACCCTGTATATAGTGATTTTATGAAGAGGTAAAGTTTGTGAGTTTGTGAGGTCGTACGGGGTAATCTCTTGATCTAGATAACCTATTTTGTTAATTTTTATTTACCTACTTTTTAAAAAACACATACTAATATTTGATCGTGTGCAAACCCATTTATACAATTCCAGAGTGTTACCGTATGAACGATCACCGCTACATTTATAACGTTGTTTAACGTTATATTTAATTGCTACACGTTTTAAGTCTTCCGCGATATTGCGATAGGAATGCAGGCTGTATAGATTGATCTATTAATTACGTCTATAAACACTGTCTTTAGTCTATGCTAAATATTGACGCAATAGAGCTTTTACTTTTAGGTAATATGGAGCAATATTTAAATCTTTCTAGTCGGTACCTTCTTAAGGGGTTCCGTACACGAAGGGTGCCAAAGGGACCCTATTATTAAACCTCCACTGACCGTCCATCAGTCTGTCAGCGGGTTATCCTTAGACTCGTAATAGTTAGACACTTAAAAATATCACAGCAAATAATAAAAATAAAATAAATATTAATATTAAAGAGGGTCACAATTAACTTGTTTTTTTAAATATGCAGTGTTAAAAAATACCTATTCAGTGGTACGGAACCCTTCGTGTGCGAGTCCAACTCGTACTTAGCCGATTTTTTTACAACTTGGTTGCGAAGTCGAATAATGAGATTCCTTTAACCGTGGTTACTCATTCGGATGAATGAAGCGAGAATTGATTTTGAACGGTAAAATTGCTTTTAGTTTGTTTTGTGTCTGGCTTGTTTGTTTAAATAAATAACTTGTGATATTTTACCTTAGACTATTTATTATGAGACGGCTGTTCTAGTATCACTTTCTTTATGTCGTGTTGCATAAAAAGTTATGGTTATTAATCTGATTACTAATTGACCACATAATTAACGAGGTGTGTCTGATATACATTTTTGATATATGTTTATTGAACTGACGACAGTTCTGCTTTAGGTCACAACTACGAATATTTTAAAAGGAGAAAGTCAATTTTCATTCCTATTTAAAAATGTGGTCGCAATCTCATATTAGCGACAATCAATTTAAAATATATAAAAAACTGACGATATTGTAATAAATAATATGTGCAACATTAAGCATTGGCTTAATAAATAAGATGACCTGCAAGAACAAATAATAATAAAAGAAAGAAACTAAAACTAAATGGCATCAACATATTCCTCCGCTTCCCCCTCAACTTGAAAGTGCCCAGAAGACTCGCGGCATTGCCACGTTGGATGACATGCCCTAAGCATTGTCATCCAACGTGGCTCCTGGTATGGTGAAAGCTAGCCCTTGGGAAGTGATGTCAAATATCAAGTATTGGTAAATTGACAAATTGAGACTGAGTTTAGATTGCGATCGTTGTTTAACTTACCTATAGGAATTGTCTTTTGGGTAGTAAGTAACACCTTCCAAGTCAATTCGAAAAAAAAAGTACATTTGGGCTACTTTGGAAACGCTCTTGAACGTGAAATTCCTGGTGAACTTTTTTTATTAATATGTTCTAGAGCTTAAATTTTTAGCTTCGTCTTCCTGTTCCACTCCTAGGCAAAGGCCTCCCCCATTTATTCCACTACCCCCATAGCTGTGCCTTATCTTTTAAATTCGTGAGGAAACCATCCAAGGCGTTTCGCCATCTACAATAGCTTAAGCTTTAGCTGCAAAACCTCATGAAATATTTTAAAATAATAACTACGTTTACCTACATAATCTCCAAACTTGAAACCACCTCTCTAGTCATAACAGCTAACTAGTGTTTAACGATAATAGAATTAGTTACGTGAGTATCCTGCCAATATTAATGAGTATTGATTTATATGTTCGAAGTAATCATTGAGCTCCTAACCTGCACTTAGGATTAAAATAATTAAAATTTATACATAGAAGTCAACAACGAGACATTAATACGGCCGATGTTTTAGTCATGCAGCAGTGATTGGATTTACTTAATTTAATAAAGTGATATTACCTACAGCAATCATAAATATTTTTAAAGTAAAATGTTGTATTTTCTCAACTTTTTGATGCTTAACTATTGTCTAGCCAGGCAATGTCAAAGAAATAATTGTAATCGGGTAAAGTGAAATTGGGTTTTCGAAGTATTCCCGTGTGAGTACCTATGCATTGAGCACCAATTTATCTTGTTTTTTTTCTTTGGTGCTCAAAAAATAGGTGCTAAAACGGGAATACTCCGAAATTTCTTAGTAGCAGCCTTTGCAAGTTGGTGGTACAACACCCCTGTGCCTCGTAAATCACGTAAAGTAATTGGTCCTACGCCGGATATATCTCCGTCCCTGTCGGATTGCCGTTCCTTCGGACCATGAGAGTGAAGAAAGAGGGAGTGCATCTTTGTTCCGACATACACTTGCGCACCGGCAAGCGCAGCGTAAGACGTCTACCCACAAGGTGGACAGACGATCTGATAAGGCGGGTTCGCGCTGGATGCAAGCCGCTTCCATCCGGTCTTATTGAAAATATGTAGGGGAGGCCTATGCTCAGCAGTGAACGTCCTACGGCTAATAATGATATGATGATGATGACACTTGTGCACTATAATATCTCTTGTCTCTTTGCCAAGTATCCGTTGAATGACATTGGCGGCCATAGATTAATTACCCAACTATCTTTTAAAGAAACGTAATAAATTCCTTTTTACTAATACCCACAACTGATAACCAATTATAGACAGTAGTACTACACTTGTCTTCCCACGCGAATCAAAAGAGATTAAGTAAAATGGATAACCAATTTACGCATGCCCCTGAGCGATTTTAAACAACCTGTCATTATTTGACCAATTGGGCAATGATGCAATGCATAAAATTATTGACTTTGCTTAATAGTCTACTTTAAAAAAAGGTCGCATGGCCCGTAGTGAGGGTGTCATAATATGGATTGAACTATTGAAAGACCTAAGGTAAACACCACGTGTTTATTAGTTGTTTCATACATTTATGCTTTGAGTTTAAAGACAGACTGACATTACACACGCGTTCAACGAGTTTCTAAGTTTAACTTCAACTGTAATTATCGGCTTCCGTGGCAGAGTCACTACAATTTTCCCAATCACATAGGTGATGATAAATTATTCAACGTTGGAGTCCAAACATTAAGCTTTTTGTTGACTGATACCATGTTTTGGTAAAATCTTTTTAGCATCGGAAAAATAAATTACTACACATCGATTAACGTCGATAAAGTACCTACCAGTTTCGATAAAGGCGATTGTGGCAAAAAAAAATGCTTACTACACAGTAAAGTACGTATGCTTCAAATATAGAACAGTCAACATTTATTTTTCGTGTTAGTGTAAACAGCCCACCTATGCCTACTCGCCAAATTTAAAAAAGCGCCGTACTAGGTCATATAGAAGGTTTATCAATTACCACTCACATGCATCTATGGCATCGCCTGGGGATATTTTGAGCAATAAAAATACGATTCAATCCATAACTCTAACACTGACGAGACGCTTGAGGCCAAAATTAACAGTTTCTTAATAAAATAAAGCGTCAATCTAAAATAATTGTTTTAAATAAACTACCATTAAGCCATATTGTGTCAGTAAAGGTACTTTGATTTATTAATATTGACATTAAGGCAATGCTATAAAGTAACTTCGTAGCCCGAGGCAATAATGGTGTTAAGTCAGGTGGAAACTCATGCGCAGCTCAATAAATAAGGTAATGGAGATATTTCTTTTCATATGATGTTACTTACTTTCGTTTCTCACAAACATGTAAACATCGTGATTGTTTTCTGAAGCTGGTAACAATTTTTTTTGTGGCTTGCTATGAATTTTACATTATTATTAGAAAATTCTACCTCTAATATTAAAAAAAAGAGAAATATTTATAAATATACAGCCACAAAACGGGATAAAAACGGGACTTCGGCTTATTCTGTAGCCTATGCAAATGAAGTCGTAGAAAGAAGCCAGTTTAAAAAAAATAATTTGTAACTATTTGGATGAGAAATATAAATACGTGTTTCAGGTTATTTGAAAATTCTACCCCAAGAGGGTAAGATTAAAGATAAAAGATTGCAAGTGAAAGTCCGAAATCGTCACGGACGAAGATCATTGGCAAATTCTAGTAATATCATATGTCTATTGAATTAATCAGTAGATAAGTAATGATTAATACATATGAAAGCGATACGTACGTAAGTTAGATGGGGTATACCGGTTTTAAAAACCTTATCTAATCCCTGATCAAAGTCTGCAATCGAATCTAACATTAATTTTATTGATGATTGGTTACTCGTTTTTTGGTCAACCAATCACAATTGTTAGACAAAAATTATACTGCAATTTGCGATCGGAGATTTGATAAGGATTTTGAAGATGGAGATAAGAACCTCTGATTGGTGCAATATCTTAGATCGAAACCGATGGAAAATTAATCAAGTTTATGCCATAAGTTGTAAATTGGCATGGCGATAGGCTCGCCCCCTATTACATGGGACTTAAATATAACCGGCGAAATATGTATACCTTACCCTTCGGGGATTACAGGCATGATGTTATGTAAATGTAAATTTAAATAAAATATTACTGAAGAAGTCCGAATATTTTATACTAGACTGGTACGTAGACTGGTAGAAAATGCCCAAGAAATTAAGTCCGCCTTTGTACAGTGTATTTTTTACATGTGCATAAAGTTTAAATAAATAAATAAAATAAATTTTGGTATAGTTTCGACATTTACCATTAAGACTTAGTAAATCTTAGAATAGGGATGTCTCCTGGGTTAAAACAACAAGATTCTAATTAGTCCGTCAGTTAGATTATAGAACTCGATACGTATTTTTTTATTTGTCCATACGAATAATATTGACAAAGATACAGCACATTCAAATTCAGGACCGCTCTGTAACTTTGTTATTTTAAGTTTTAGAAGCAAAAGAAAAAATACGTATCTACTTTTTTCTGGCGTTCTAAAAGATGGACTAATTATTATTTTTTAGTCATCATCCCTATTGACTGAAAAATCTTAGGTTTTGGCGAAATTCGAACTTTTGAAGTAACATGATAATATTATTATAACTTTAATATAAGTCTCAATGTCGTTATTATTAAGCTTATCAGGCCTTTTAAGTGTATCTAGGTGTCTGTTTCAAATAGGTATATGGTTATTTGAATGTTTTTTTACGAGATTTTTATCTTCATTGATTTGATTAATATTTTATTCTGATACATTTATGGAAGGATAACTGGTTTAAACCTTATCTTATCTTTGATAGAAGTGAGATATCAAATCTACGGATTCCTGATAAATGACAGTGGTTTCTGTTTTGATCAACCAATCAAAATGAAGAAAAAATAAGTTTTCTACAAAAAATTTGACTGTGGATCACTGATTGGTGAAACAAAATTTTCGTTAAGTTTTATTTATTATCATAGCAATAGTCTTGTGAGGTTATTGATGTCTTAAAAAATAACGGTGTAGCTATAACAAAAAAGAGAATACTGATAAACAGTTCACTGTTCTCAAGAACAATATCATAATCACCATCACAATCTCAGCCGAACGATGTCCACTGCTAGACATAAGTCTTCCCCTAAAAATAACCACAGTGACCAGTCCTGTGCTACCTGCATCCGGCGGTTTCCCGTGACCTTTACTAGGGGGCCTACGCTATCTCGTAATACAATATTTTTTCAATATTACTTTGCCTTCCGTACTGTTGAATTTTCAACGCGACGGTCGGTTTAGCACCAAGAGATGAAAATGCAACAACAGAAATTACAAAGTAACATTAAATTAATATTGGTGCCGATTCCCTTGTTCACAAACTAGACTAAATTTAGAGAATTCACATCTCTTACTAACATACAGCGAAAGGAAAGGACGGTGACATTCCCTGACATTGGTGCCGATTCCCTTGTTCACAAACTAGACTAAATTTAGAGAATTGACATCTCTTACTAACATACAGCGAACGGAAAGGACGGTGACATTAAAGAACTAAGTTAGCGATGTCAAATTAGTCTTGCCTTGAACTTTTCCGTATTTTTAATTCATACGTTTTAGGATGTTAAGTATAACTGTATGGATGTGTCAGATTGACTAAATTTGAAAGCTCTTATTTACATTAGTCTCTTTCTTATTTTATTGGACAGAAAAAGATGGAAATAGTCTAATTTTAGTTTAGTTTGTGACCAAGGGAATCGGCACCATTGTTTTAAGAGATAGCGGTAGGCGCCCAGGTCGTCAGTCCACCACGTGGAGGGCCTACCCACACTGCGCCTTCCAGTACGTGGTCGCCACTCGAGAGCCTTACGACCCTACTCTACTCTACGGGCTATGTGCCCTGCCCATTACCACTTGAGTTTCGCAATTTTGAGAGCGATGTCAACGTTTAATTAATTAGTTTGAACTACTTTTATTTATCAATTCTACATACTAATTTTCTGACTTTCTCTAACTTTAGGTTTGTGTCTATCGGGTACCTACTATTTACGTAAATTCTTTTAAACTTTTACGCGGTAGTGTGATAAATCAATAGATATAAAAAAATAAAATAATAAACGACTGATTTTTAAAAACCTAATCTAATATTCCTGTTATCAGATTTCCTGTTTGCTTCAATGATTGGTTGTTCATAGTAATTTGTTGTTGATTAGTCAACCAATCAACAGCAAATTACTAATTAGATATTAGATTAATTTTATAGAGACAGAGGCGAGATTAGTCATTCGAGCATGTGGTACAAAATAATAAACATGTCATCACGCCTGTAATCTAAGAAAGGTTAGGCAGAGGTGTACCCATTAGTACACCAACATTTCGCCAGTAATGTTTATGTCCCATGTAATAGGGGGCGAGCCTATTGTCATCTACCGGGCACAAGTCCAGACTCCGAGGCTGCTACTGAGAAATTCCTGATGGGAAAACCCAATAACACTCTGTCCGACCTGGGCGTCAAGCCCAAAACCTCAGGCTCAGCAGTCGCGCTTTGTGACCTCTAGACCAACGGGTTAGTCCATGTGTCATGTGGGACAAATGATTAACAAGGACTAGCAGTTCACACAAACTAATCTATGCGGAACTACAACTATATCCGTGTCGACTGATATTATAAAACGAATAAAACAAACACGCATAATCTGTTTAGAAACGATACATTGATAAACGAGCATAATTATGTAAAACCTACTCAACTGTCAATGATATTTTATTTCTTTTTTCTTATTTAAGTTATAACTAAGTGGGTAAATAAAAACTCGAATGGTTAATGCCTACAAAGCTAAAAAAAAAAACTAACTTTTCTAAGTCATCTATAAGTACTTATTTGACATAGAAAAGTGGGCTTGCGGACGGCGAGTAATGGGTAGCTCACAGTCCGATCAAGGACCAAGCCCGGGTCGAAGGCGCGTTCGGTTCGCGCGCGCCTCAAAGAGTTGTCAGTACAGGGACGGGGCCCTTACGGGGCCAACGCCTGCCGGGGTTGCGGGACGTCTTAACAGGATACCGTGGCCCCGGAACGTAAAGGGCAACAGAAGGAACAGGGTGGTTTTTTAGTCAGTAAACGTCTTATAGTCCCTTCCGCCCCACCCAGGGCGGAAGGAGTCATTTGATGATTTTTACCAACTGAAAAAAAAAACTATGCTACTTTGTGATTTGTGAGGTTGTATAGGGTAATCTCTGGATCTACTGAACCGATTTTCAAAGTTCGTTCGTAAATTGGAAGCTACGTTATCATTGACTGCTTATTCATTATTATAAAAAAATAGGGAACCGTAAGTAAAACCACGCGAGCGAAGTCGAGGGGAACTCGAGTGTGCTAGTATATAATATAAGTGCAATATGAGTGAATTCGCAAGAGTTTTGTTAAATTTTGTTAGTTATAATTAGAATTAATAATAATAATATAGGTAAGATAAGTTTTCTGAAGTTAGAAATTATATTAGTTTAGATTATTTATTTACAATGTCTAATTTTTAATTGGGTTTAGTTTATTGCTTAAAATTTTTTGTTTATGTTTTTTTAGTATTAGTTTGTAGTAGATAAGTCTAGATTTAATTATTGTTTTTGGAAACACTCTATTGTTTTGGGTTACACCTGTAAAATAGTGTGTGTTAGTTAAATAAATAATAATTGCTTTCGCTCTGTACGCTTTCATTTATGAGTTCTTCTCTGAATAAGAAGAGGCCTTTGCTCTGTGCCAAGTAGGCTAGTATTATTATGTTTCTCATACATATTGAACCTTGACCCGAACACAAGTGGTTATTATCATGTGGTTCTGTTATGGTAACAACAATATGTTAGAATCCGCGGGTCAGTGACATTGACACTGTTAGCTATGATATATAACCCATTGTGATACTCCAATGTTCAATCAACTTGAGAATTAGATTAATTCCTTTTCCTGTTGGTCTAGTGGTTAGCGACCCTGACTGCTAAGCCGGAGGTCGTGGGTTCGATTCCCACCCAGGACAAACTTTGTGTGATGAGCATGATTGTTAGTTCTGTGTCTGGGTGTGATTTATCTATAATATGTATGTATTTATAAATTATATAAGTATGTATATCAGTTGTCTGGTTACCATAACACAAGCTCCGCTTAGCTTGGGATCAGATAGCCGTGTGTGAGTTGTCCCAAGATATTTATTTATTTATTTATTTATTTATTTAATTTTTACATAATATTAGGCCTATGTAACAATAGTAATGATTCTTATTATGATAACTGTTATTAAATTATGTTAATCTTTAATTTGGAACAAAAGTGTGTTATGTGAGCCAGATTTGAATGATATGGTTATTGTGTTCTTGTATTAATATCACCTAATTTAGTTTGTTATTTTTAATTGCAATGTAGTGTTAATTTTATTTATTATCGGTTGAGATTAATCTTAAGATTTTTTTCACAATCTACAGTACACTAATATAATTAAGCTGTAGAGATAATTTCTTTGTTTTTTGTTTAAACGTAGGTACTCAGTTCTGAACCTACTTATCGAATTGGATAAAATCTTTTTGTTTTATGTATCTAAAGCCAAATTTATGAGAAATAATAACAGTATTACAGCACGCTATGACCCACTGGAGCAAGGCAGAAACCAAAGACGTAAGCATATGATAGTAGTAGATCTAGATATGTAGCTAAAAGAAGATTTATTAGAATCATTCAGTCTAAATAATATTATGGCTGTTTATAGTTTTTATAATTGTCATTATCATAGTTTTTATTATTGCTGAAGTGATGGATAATTTAGTAACTTAATTACTTAACTGTAAAAATCAAACTTATAAACTATGATCCAATTACTTTATCACCGTCAAATTCGACTTGACAGAATGCACTTTTCAAACCGTACCGAGTAATCTATTAGACGCAATTTATAACTTCCCGCTTAAAGTAATACAAGTTTATGCCAATCAATAAATCTTGGGACTGCAAGTAATTTAAGTAGGTACCTACCATGTTCTTTTGTCTGAATACTTGTTTTAATTTGTTAAAACTTCGAAAGCTTTGCAAGTTCCAGGACCCGAAGTCAGTAAACGAGTTATTCTAAAGTAAGTAGCTACCTACTTTACCTACCTTAGAGATAGGTAAAAACTCTTGCTTAAAAAAAACTGACCAAGTATGGGTTTGCCATGAGAAAAGTTATCGTTTATAGTAACCCCAATTAATGCTGCGTTAAAATTAACTAATGCTGGATACTCATCCCACAAGAAACTTCCAGGGAGGGAAAAAATTATGATTAAAAAGCAGATAAAATATTTCACCACCGTTATACTCTACATGCTGCAGATTTGAACTAGCCGTCTTGCTGCTGGGTTTAGGCAGGCGGGACGATGAACCCGCACGCACACTGTGATAAAGTCGCACAACCCTGCATACGCAACTAGGCAATTCTGTTCTTTGAAAGAGGTTTATTCTGAAATACTGTCAAAGATAAACAATTAAGAAAACAAGTACCTATTCCTTCACGACTATCCTCTAAAACATGATGAAGATCCAAAACTTCAAGTTTACGTACTTCATAATTACTTACTTAATGTTTAAGCAATTTCTTTGATACAACAGGAGGTAGTAATGGGCAATAAAAATCCAGGTAGGCAAGTTCACTCACGCGAGTACAGTCACGATCAAAAATAATGCTTACACGCCCACTTGATAATTCAATTAGACGCATTAAACCATAGCAGTCATGTTAATAAGGTATTTATTCAGTACAAGCCCTATTGACTGTGAGATATGAGCACGACGTACTCAGAATTATGTTCACTTTGCACCTGCTGAAGGATTTATTCTGTCAAACGTTAGGTGAACAGCCCGCCTACCTTGTTTCAATCATTAGTTGCGCAACCGCTGTCGCTACAATACCATTGATCATTTTTTTGAGTTAGGGTTGTTATACACTTTAACGGGTCGGTTTGTGTTCGCCATTCTGAGTACAACCTTTGATAATATTGTATTGTTAATGCCGAACCGAATGTGCCGACCCGCTTATGTGTATAGCGTCCCTTACTTGTATAGTGGGTCACAGAAGAGGTAATTTATTATCATATTTAAAAAAAAAAAACATTGTTTAATAAACATGCACCAAATTGTTACGTGCATGAAAGCTGGTTGGTTCATTGATTGGCTTATTAATTTCACTATGAATTTCTTAAGGGAAACCGAAGGTTAGTCTCTACGAAAGGTTTATGTAATATTTTTTTTCAACCAAGTTCTCGGTCTTTCGGTGTCAGTTTTCATAAAAATAAAAGCTGTCCATCCATGCAGGCATTTACAACTTTAGTAGCCTGACAATTAGTTTTAATCATAGAGTATCAATTAGTATCTCCTGTAATGCTTTGCTATAATCTTCTCTTCTTCATCGTGTGGGCAGGTCTTACGACCCCACACACCCTAGTGTCAGAGTTTCTAAACCGCCTCAAAGACTTTTGACAAGGTTTGAGTGGAACAGTAAGTCCAGATTTCCTCACGATGTTTTCCTTCACCGGTATTAGTGATGTCCAAGATACCTTAAGAAAGTATATGTGAATTTTATTGAAAATGTCACATTGGCCAGGCCTTAGATTATCAATTATGTAGTATCTCCTGTAATGCTTTACTATAATATTGCATTGCTTTAAAATGAACACGTTATCTATCTAAGTATAGATATATTGTGATCGATTGTACATTTTAGACAGGATACGTAGGTCAACTCAAATCAATTGCTCAATGTCTAACTAACCAGAACCATTTACAAGTGACAGCCATAAAATCATTCAACATCAGTAATGAGACTCACTTGACAAACTAAACATATGTTAATAGGTAATAATAATAACCCATTAGAAAAAAAAACTAATTATATTATAAAGCATATAAAGCGACTTTATAAATTTACCCAACATTACATAGCTGCAGCGCCAATAAATTGTTATTTATTATATGTAATGAGTGTATTAAATAAATTTAAATAAATGATTTTGTGCAAGATTATACCTACAGGGTGTAAAGTCATTAATGTATCGATATATGGGTGAATTTCAACAAGAGATTTTTATGTATCATTTCGGTGGGATTTTTTTATTTCAATGCAATCTATATATTTTTAGTGACAAATAATACTTTAGTCTATTTTATAACATTGTGCGTGAGTGGACATCAAATATTATCAAAACTTACATAAATATTTAAGGATAAAGTTTTAAGAGTCCACTGAAATTAAAAGTGTCCACCGAAATGATAAAAATTACCACCGAAATGATAAATCCACCGAAATGATACAGCTAAGAACAACCGTGCCCCCAGCCAGGGTTCCGTACTTTGTTAGGTTTGATTTCCACAAATTTTAGATAAACACTGAGACAGGACAGTACACAGTTTTTTTAATATCATCATTAATATACAGATATTACAGTTAGTATTATTACATTTATCATTCTTTGAGGTTACAATAACCTCAAAGAATGATATTAATGTAATGTAATGTTTATTATGATATGAATGAATAGTTTCTTTACTTTTATAACCTTTGGTAATTTTTGTGGTTGTTGTTGTGTGAAAATGTTGGAAAACTTTATCGTAAATGCTGGTAACCTTAAATAAATATTTTTGCTTGTTTATGTACTAATACTAATTTACTTGATATATTTTCAAAAGAATCAACGTATCGCGATTAGAAAGCTTAAAGTTTCTGATTAATATGATGGTTGCATTTGTAAGTTATGCCATTAATAGTAATACCTAATGTCTACCTATTGCACTAAGAGAAAAATGCTAGGTATAATTTAGTTAAATTGGTAACGAGAGGAGAATAGTGTTTCTACAGGTATATCAGTAAAACTTCTAAAATTAAATCAACTCTTATATTTTTAAAATACAATAAATGAATAAGAAACATTATAAAAATATCTTAGTAGTAATAGCTTAGTACTTTTAATCCTTTTACATAAACGTATGAAACATAACAGAAACCTGAGATTGAGATCACTTTATTCTTAAATTACTACAACAATAGAGAAACGTACATATCTAAATAGAACAAAAAACAACAAAGTTTTGTTCTACCTATAACTATAATTCGCAATTATGTATAAGTAATTCTTATACCTAATGCGAATTATAGTTATTCCAATAAAACAGTCTTTCTGGGTACGTATTTACGAGTAGGTTCAAGTATGTAGCTTAAAGATTAATTTTTCATCATGTCACTTTAAATCACACAATTATTTCTCAAATTCACTAATCAGCCTCTTTTCATGACTATAAATATAGGTTTTTAATTTAGATATGTACCTAATAAACAAATCTTCTTTAATTATCACACCACAGCACGTCTTTACTATAATTATTATAGTCATCAGTCTTCTTTAATAAGTTTAACTTCCTACCTAAAACAAGTCATGCCATTAAATGACAGCAAATATTTAAAAAACTAAATATACAATAACAAAAATCAAAAAATATTAAAATCAGAACTGGACGAAGACGAAGATAATCTTCTTACTTTTCTCTTCTTGGCTGTAATCATGATTTCTTCTTCGCTGTCAATATTTCTTGTCCGTTCATACTTTTCAATAATTTCAGTATCATTGTTTTCAAAAAATGAACACGATGGAGTGCTAAATTCATTGAAGTTTTCATATTTTTCGAGCAATGATTTGGGTATTATCGATGATTCCTGCTCATTCTCTCCTTTTTGATTATTCATTCCATCAAAGGAATGGGATGTTGAGGGCTTAATAATTGATATTTCAATGTTTGTGATTGAGTGTGTGTGTGGTTCATGTATGAAACTATTCCTTTGTAATTTTTTGGAAAGATTCTTTTCATTGAATGGCTTGGGACGTAGTACTAATTTTTCTGACAGTTGAATTGGACGCAGATGTGCTATATTTGTATTATTTGCAAAATTCGTTGATTGAATCCCAGTGAAGTCATGAAAACCTAAATGCTTGCCGTGAGGGCACCTAATAGTTTTATTTAGGCATTCTCTTTCAATACAGGACAGATGTCGAAGTGCCAAACGGTTTCCTGACTCTTTAGACCAAACAACTTGGTGAACTTTCATAGTTCCCGGAAAAGTCTTTAAGTCTTTGGGCAAGAGCCAATCTTTTTCTGTCACCTGATAATCTTCAACTGTTTCAATTTTCACACCTTTAACATAACACTGTAGGTTTTGTACCAGCGATTCAATATTGGTAATATCATGTTGATATGAGACTTGTTTATCTAGCGTTCTCTTTAATACTCCACCCACTCCATCTGCTGCGCTTTTTCCATGACCACACTCACAATAGTTCCAAATTATGTGGGTCAGCATCGGACAATAGGAGGATAACTGAGTTATTATATATAATATATTTTTATTCCTGTATTGCGCAGATGGTGAGTCAGAAATAACGTAAAGTTTACGAACCAGAGGAGCAGTTATCTCAATTTCTTGCAAAACAGGAATGAGGTGTGCCCATACTGCAGCAGCATCATGCCTTAAAGAGGTACTTACAGTACAAAATGACTGAGTTTTGCAAGTTTCGTTGTCGAGTTTGAAATATATTACGACAGTATGCAAAGTGAACTGTTGTCTGCTACCACCAAAATGAAGGGATTGAATTTCGGATCCATATTTGGCATTATAATTTTCACTGAAATCAATTTGTATAATACAGTCTTCCGTAGTCATATTTTCTTTTAACGTTTTGAAAGCTTGATTTTGATTTTTATTATTGACGCAATGTTTAAGGAATGGTTTCAGGCTATCTTCGAATTTTTTTATTAAATCTAGTGGTTTCACCCAACGCCTTACTTTTTCAACTTTAATAGCAGATTTTTCTACATTATTTTTGACATATATGCTTTTATTCTTCTCCCAACCCCAATACGCTATGTTCACTTCATTATTAAACTCTTGATAATCAATGTGTCTATTTTTACAACTTGAGCATATTCTTTGCAGACAATCGATGTTATCTTTACTACAACATAGGCTACTTAAAACGTCGGATATTGTATTTTCTTTGATAAGGCGGTTTCTTTTCATAGATTCAATCAAAAGTTTCATATTTTCGTGCTTTTCACATAGGCATGTATTTCGTGCATTCACATTTGGTTGAGTGACCCAGAAAGGCTTCATTCTTGAAAATGTTGAATAGCTTATCGGTGGTTCTCCTGATCCCAAATATTTCAAGTGTAAATTTTTAAGTGTGTCTGTCAATAGTCTTTTTTGTTTTTTTAATCCATGTCTAGATATGGTGTCATTTTTTCCAGGACACAGTGTTGAATTTTCATCATCTTCTAAAAATTTCACCACCCTCCTGAGAATTCGATTTTTTTTTTCATCAGGTTTTATGACTTCTACTGCTGGTTTTTCTCCTTTTTGGGTACTTTTCTTCAAAATCATATAATTGCTTTGTAGTCTGTTACACCTTTTTTTGAACATTTCTTTTTCCTTAGTGACCTGTAATAATTTGTTTTGTAATTCTGTTATTAGCTTAGTTTTAGTTTTTTGATATTTTCGAAATTTGTCTTTAAGTCCTCGCTTGAATTCTACAGATGTAATTGACGAGTCTGAAACAGGGCTGTTGGGGCATAATGTTGACTCGATACTACTTAGATTTGATGGACATGTTATTCGTTGTACGCCACTTGGTTGTACACAATGAGTGCCAGTTACTACATTGTCATCAATATGATGTTGAATATTGGAACCAATTGTACTATCGCTATTCATCGGCAAGCAGCGCCGAGCCGAAGATGGATTCCCTTGACGAGAAGTGCTTGGACCAGGATTGCTATAGTCAAAATTTACAAAATTTTGATGCGTTGATAGCAGGGTTTGTCGTGGACTGCTTGTGTATACCCGATGAAAGCTTCTAGCTTCTGTAGTATTAGAACGTTGGATTTGGATATTCGTACTAATACTATTGCTGTTCAATCGTAAGCTGCGCCGTAAAGTAGGCAAGAAGGAACTGTGACAGGAAGTGCTTAGTCCAGGACCATCACTTTGATCCCCAATTGTCTCATCCAGAGGGTTAGCACGAGCCGCTATAGGAGCTGGAGCTGCTCTATTTTTTTTTCTTTGGTAATAAGCAGCAGCACTTATTTTGTTTTTTCTTCTTAGGATTCTTAATTTTTTAGGGGTCATTAGATGCCTTGAAACAATTAATCCCGCTGCTTTTTTTCTGGCATACCTTTCTCTGTCTTTTCTCAAAAACTCTTCGCGTGAGACTTCATTGCTCTTAATTCTCTCTTTTCTTCTTCTTTCATACAACCTCCTTTTTTCCAACCTTTCTTCTCTAGTCTGTTGCTTAGGCCGCGGCATCCTAAAATCAAAATACACGCTTTTCAATTTTCTTCTTTCTCATATCCACAGACATACATTCATACACACTATACTATGATCCTATAAAATACTATACCTTCAGATACACCACGCGCTCACACACTAGCTCTCTTGCATTGACTCAGACAAACACTCTCACAGGCAATTTCTCATCACATAGGTATATCTCTTTTTTTTTCATATAACGTTTAAATGCTCTTTAACTTATTTGTTATATCTTGTAAAATTAAGAAATTTTGTAATTATATCAAATATTATTTATTATTGTTATTTACTCGTAATAAATGATATAAAAATAAAGGTAAGTGACTTATATTGAAGGTAAACCCTCGAAATAATTATTTTGTTGACAATTAGTAGGTATAATAATCTACACTGTGGTGACCCACACACTCATCACATTTTCGTTGAGCCGAACAAATGTGTATCTAAAGTATAGTAAACATGTACTAACTACATAGATATATGTATATATTATATATCTTAAGCACAAATATTACACAACAAATACACCTAAATAATCTAATCGACACTCTAGGTAAAAGTAGGTACATTACAAAACTATGACTTTGTATTTGACACCAGGATCTCTAAAACTTTATGTTTTTATCATTTCGGAGATACTTTTAATTCCGGTGGACTGTAATTGGTATAACAGTCCACCGAATCCACTGAAATGATAACACTGAGATGATAAAATAGAGGTTAGTTCTACATTTAACTCCGAAAAAAAAATATTTAAAAAATATGAACACTACTCAAACAAAACAGTACTTACTGCGAATTTAATACACAATTTTGAAACAAATTAAACAAATCTAGCACGAGTTATAACAGCCACCGAAATGAAACTATTTTTGTCCCCATATTACTGAAATGATAAACTTACTTTTTTGGCGGGAAACCGCAAGACGTTGGGACCGGTGCGTTCGCGCCGAGAGCTTAAGCCGGACTGATCCGGAGTGAGAAAAGGTGAAAGGGGCGTAACAACGCAATGTTGATGTGGCTATTCTACTAAAACTTACTGTCCTCTGAAATGATAATTTTTTTCCAGACAAAAGTTGACTGCCTGTCAAATCCATGAGAAAGAAGATAAACAAACAAAAATTGTTTTATTTGATCGAATATATTATAATTTAATGATAGCAAAATCAATTTAAATCCATATTACGAATGTATTTGCAGGAGAAGGTATGTTATGAGCGGAATTGGGTTCAGGACAGGTCACCGTGATGATAAAATAACACTTTGTAATTTTTTTTTTGGGTATATTAGAGGGTAGATACCAATGATTTTTTTTGCCAAGGTAGAGAAATACTTACGTTGTTGAGAAAAAATATATAAAATTAATAATCAGCACATTGCACTACCGTTCTCAGGTTTGCCGTGTATTTTTTTGCTTGGGCAATTCACCCATATACTTAGTATATTTAAAGAGTAATACATAACTACGTACAATCATTTACATCAAGCCTGTTTTCCTTGTAGATTTTTTTTTGTGAGAAGCCCGCTTCCCTGAAATTCAAAATGTACACAAATTAAATAAAATTGAAGTTTGTAACGTTAAAATAACAGCTTTGCTACTAAATGCTAATTTAATACTATGCTATTTTTACTAAATGTTAATTATGTTTACACGGTACTTAGGTATTGTAAAAAAAGAATTTATAAAATTATTTTATGTCTGCTTGTTCCGACTAATTTCCTAAACTGCACCGATTACGACGGCATTGTCATTGACAAATAGCTGATTTTATAGGGGATAACTTTGGTTACTTTTATTAAAAAACCAAAAAGAATTATGATTTCGTGATAAAAAATATACTCTAGAACCGCCATTCATGCGAACGAAGCAAAACAGTTGGTGTAAAATAATAATAAATTACTTTGTTAAGCGTTGACATGTCACTGAGCTTTCGTAGTGCTAGGAGACTGTTTACATTCTACATTTAGCTGATGTAAGATAAGCTGTCAGTGCTGTCACGTTTTAAACGTAAACTGGTCCAACACTCAAGGCCACCTACTGACCCATTTTTCTAATTACATTTGCATAACGAGAATAACAACGTCTTTCTTTGGCCAATCTAGAGCAGGGTATCGAGGCAAACCCTTTTTTACCAATAATTATGCAACGCTATCTTCTGCTCGTAATTTCGATCGTGCAAAGTTGACGCAGTATCCCACGGGAACCGTACATTATTCCGGGATCAATGTAGGTATGTGCTATTCCAGACTGTATTCCATCTCCGTACATTTTTTTATCCAAATCATAAAGATACTGAATAACAAACATAAATTCTTTTAAACTTTTTTTTTTTATTACGGTAATATTGTTTTTTGTTTACACTAAACCTGAAAAATGGTTATTTATATTACACCTACTTATCGTTATGAACAACTTTTACTGCAGGACAAACGCTGAAATCGCAAATAAAAAATCTCTGTTCAATGCATTTGTGTTCAAAATGTATAAAATAGCTAGCATTCTTTCCTACAAATTGAATTCTGGCTGGTTTTATATAATAATCAACCTTATTTTATATTTATTACAATGAGATAATCTCTGTTGCAAATCAAAACAAAACACACCTGACGATCCGCCGCGAGGGCTGACAAGATATTTATCTACATAAAAATAGATATGAGAATATAAGTAACTCAATTAATGAAGTAGTAATTAAAAGTGCGTTTCAATCTGGTAGACTAAATCACCACCATATCACCATATAGCAGAACCTCTCAAAATAGAAGTTGCTGAAAATTATGATAGAGACAAAAACACTGATAGATTCACTGATAAATTCTTATGCAGCAGTCCTATCCGATGACCAAATTCATTATTAAAGTTTCATCATCAACTCAATTATACTTCACTGAACAAAAGATTATAATCTTGTTCAGGCTTCAAACAACATAATCTAAACGATATTATCATTATTACCAACAAGTGAATTTACCAATGGAATTCTTTGTGAAGTGATTATCACGTGGGTGGCGCACGCGTATAATGCCCTTGAACTGATTATTGTATCGACTATTATTCATCAATTTTTGGCAACAACCATTTAGATAGATAATTGAGATTAACCGGATACGTACTACTATTAGTGGGTTACAAAATGGCTGTCTATATTTTATAAATGAAATTGATTTTACATGTCAGGGTTATGAGCAGGGCAACGGAAGACGGGGTCTTGTGAGCAATGATTATTTTGACACCGCAAGCAAGTACGCAAGTCTAACATACGGGATGTTAGAAACATATCACGTAGCTGTTAATTACGTATAGGCACTGCCCATCAATGAGCAAATACTTTTGCTGGGAAAGGACTTTTATTTTTGTGTAAAAAATCTCTTTTCATGGTACCGCGCATAACATTTTACTTGCTGTGTGCCTGCAACATAACAGTGATTAAAAATACCCCCATTATTAAAAGTTTCACCCATTATTGAATGGTTTGTGTGTGTTTATATTCCAGGCTATCGTAAGTAAAAAATTTTTACAGTAAAAAGTCGTTACCCAGCAAAGCTTTTTGCTTAATATTGTTTAGTATGATGAGCAGTATGCAGATGTTTTACACCTCGTATAACAACCCTTTGTTGATTTTCCAGCGATTATAACATATAAAGCTTTAACTAACTTTGGTAAGCCAGTGTAAAAAAAAAGTTAAAACTTTGAACTTCAATAAAATATCTCTGTTACCAAAAAGTTTCCTCGTTTAGTCCAGAACAAAAACAAAATCCGAATACACATAATACACTAGCACCTTTTCACACTCCCTCACACACACCTTCATCATTTATCACATTGACCACACTATGTACGTGCGCACTTAGTATAATGTATAATTTAATTATAGTTAAATTTTCCTTTTTGTGTATAGTTTAAGCTGCTTGAAAACGCTGTAAGAATTTTTCAATTATGTAAACTAGAAGTGAACGAGTAGTGAGTGAGATATAAGCTAACAACCTTGTTCAGGAGGCAGTGCGCTTATGTAACTGTGTACTTACTTTATTATTATTTCCATTTATTTATTTTAAATACATAATATATAATTACATTTTTAAATACTAATATAAAAAGCATTTTATTATAATTTCGCAATCATGAGATGAACATGCAACTTTCGAAGTCGTTTGACACCCATTATAGACACGTCTTAAATTCAGATTAGAATTACGACTTCCTCCATAAAGAATGCATTAATTTAGGTCAGGGCTTGTACACATAAGACGATACGACATCGCATCGTGCTACGACACGGCATCGTTTCACGATGCGACGTCGTATGGTGGGTGGTCGAGTGGTCGGTAGCAGTAGTGTTCGTGTTTAGACGTGTTCTCCTCATGCTTATATTAAGAAGACGAATAAAGAAGAAACAGATACACAAAAGATACTGGATCCATCCATTTCTTTCAATTACGAGTGTCATTTTAAGAAGAAATTTATCGCCTTGAAAATGAATCGTGCGGTACGATTACGGTACATTGTGGCACGTTGCGATGTCGTGTCGCATTCTAGTCGTAGATTCCCGCGATACGACGTCGCATCGTGTTTATGTGTACGAGCCCTTACAATGCCTGCACAGTGTGTTTAATCTAATCGCTGTCCTTGCAATATCCTTACAACTATTAAACTCTCATTATAGCAAGAATGTGACACTTTTACATTAAAATTTAAACAAGGTCGTATTTAAAAAGTAAACCATGTACGTAGTATTATGTTGCAAGAACGTTTTTAATGATTTCTTTTATTTTACACGAGCCAGTTGGCGGCCATGATAAAAAATTAATAACGTAATTGTGTATTACAATTTGTATGTACATTTAATATTGAGCGACAAAATCTAGTCTAGTTTTTATTGCAGCGCTTGATAACTATAATTTTAGACCAATCAATTTTGGACTTACATTCAAAGTTATAAAAAATAATTTTAATGTTTTCTGTCCGTCTGTCTGTTTGTTTTTGTTTAATTAATCTGTTCAGGAAGCAATTACAACAACATTTTTTAACTGATGGTGCGAAATCGAAATATTAATTATTAGATAATTGACTTTTCTTAACAATAAAATTAAGTAATTTTAATGAAATAGTTTTATAATACAAACATAACATCACGCCTATAATCTCCGAAGGGTTAGGAAGAGGTGTACCTACCCATTAGTACCTGCACCCACATTTATTTTATTTTTTATTTTATTTATTAAGGTTAGCCAACAATTGTTTACACAATACATTTCAAATAATATCGTAATAGTACATTTATAAGTGCAACAATTACTTACAGGCTACCATACATTTCGCCAGTCATACATAAAACAATCGAACTCCATATTTTAACAGACACCATTACTTTGAGCACTCGTCGTTTTAATTCCTAACTGATACTTAATAAATTAACGCTTATTACGTACCTACATTAATTAAACACCATAAATCATTCCCCTAACTTCTTAAGAAATCGATCCTTTTTGCGTGGGAAAATCCCTTCTCAATAGCCAGTCTTAAAACAAATGAACGCTAATTGAATTTTGCAACGCAGCCTATTGTAACCTACACTAGAATTACCTTCTTGTTACGCCTGTATCATCGCACACACATGCAAAGATGCTTTCTGAAACACAGGTGTGCGATTTGCATGTCTAATTAGTCAATCAATCTGTATTAGCTGCTAATCTCTTAAATCCACCTGTTCATTTCATTGAGAGATAAAAATTTATAAGCACTTTTATCTGTTGGCTACGACTCTGACGAAAAGTAATATTATTTATTTATTTATACAGCATTATATATGCGCATTAATGAAGTAATATCCAGTCAAATTCCATTTATGTATTGAGACGCTTTAAATATCGTGTCAGTTTCAGACAGCAGAAGTCAGATAATGAACTCTAGGAGCCTTTCTAGGGATTAAATCTTAGACTTTACCAAATTCCTTATGATACTGTCTATTATATACAAAAAGATTGTTATGAATAACAATCTTTTTGTATCTTTTTGTATTTTTGTAATCTCACTGAAACCAAGACACAAAAAATCTTTTCAGCTTTATTATATTAGTATGTAGGTTAGTTAGGATTAGGGTCCAATAAAACTTAAAAGTTCAATCATAAAGCCATGACTCATCATGTACACATATGGTTCATGATATCATACGTGTAACAAATCGACCGACAATCAAATTCGAATGAGTTGCTAAGTAATGCGGTAAGTTGATTGCAGTTACATCAAGTTTTGAGATATGTTTCCTCTACGCAAGATGCGTTTGATGATATTAAACAACGATCTAACTGACGGGTGTGTTGTTTATTTTTTAAGTAAGACAACTCATTAGCTGTGTAACATTTTAATAAAAGGTATCATGTAATGTTTTAGTGGCTTTTGTGTTTAGAAGCAAACAGAGAAGGAAGTTTAAGCAAAACTAATATACGAACAGTGAGAATAACAAACTTAGTAAAATTACTTGGCTGTATAAAGGCTTTTTTATATACATAACATCACACCTGTAGTCCTCGAAGGGTTAGGCAGAGGTGTACCCATTAGGACCTACACCCACATTTCGCCAGTTATGTTCAAGTCCCATGTGATAGGGGGCGACTCTATTGCCATCAACCGGTCACGAACGACTCCGAGGCTGCAATTTAAAAATTCCTGATGGAAAAGCCCAATAACACTTTGCCCGACCTGGGAATCGAACCCAACACCTCATGCTTAGCAGTCGCGCTTTGCGACCGCTATGCCATTGAGGCAGTCAAAAAAGACTTAAAGGCCCTTTTATTTATTTAACAAAAACCTTTGAAAGGGTATTAGTAGAGGCGAGTGTGCAATAATTTAAGAAACAAATACTGATGCAGCATGGAATTTACCAATACCTAAATTATTTAAAGATATAAATTAAACTTTGATGAGAACCAATAAGTCAAAACAGCCTCGAGGCTATATCCTTATCTTAGTTGATAAATACTACAATAGGCCAAAACACAATAATCCAATCTAATCTTCTAATAAATCGAGCGGAGCCGCGGGCAAAGCCCATTAATGTACCATAACACAGTTATACCATATGTGGAAGCAATGTTTGCTCTAGAACTATCATTTGGCAGATCAATTATCTTCAATCATATCGCAATCCATGAGGCTTGGGTGCTCGTGAGGTGATTACCAAATGGACTGTGATGTGAACGCCACGCGTGCCACCCACCTCGTATCGTAACTTACACGTAATTTACGTATTAAATGTTAAAGGGAAGTTTCAAAAGGTTTGGAATATAAAAAATATTATTTTAAGTACATACATATACTATACCAATTACAGATAATCTCTGGAAGTAGTCGATAAAAATCTTCAAAAAGATACATGAGATAATTCATGATTTATGAAGAATAGATTAATTTGTGATATTGTATAGCCTATTAATAGCTATATAACATCACGCTCTGACCTAAACGAGCGGAACAGTACCTACCAAAGATGTAACTTAACACAGCTGCTAAAACCACTCGTAAGAAGGCACGGGGGCAGCTGGTAAAAAATAAAAATAACAACAGTATATTACTGCCCTACTATAGGGCAAGGCAGAAGCCACTTCTTATACTTAGAGACTACAGTTTTCAAACCTAATAAATTAACTATGAGTCCAAGTTTCCTTACAGCGTTTTCCTTCACCGATTTCAGTGATGGCTAAGAACATAGAAAGTACCTGAGCAATATGAATATTTATAATATATGAAATAGAAAAAGTCACACTGATTTAGTATTTAAAATATTGAATTTGAATAGCACAAATACATAATTGACTGCCTCGTTGGTCTAGTGGTCGCAAGCGCGACTGCTGTGCATGAGGTCTTGGGTTCGATTCCCAGGTCAGGCAAAGTGTTATTGGGTTTTTCCATCAGGAATTTCTCAGTAGCAGCCTCGGAGTCTGGATTTGTGCCCGGTTGATGGCAATAGGCTCGCCCCCTATTACATGGGACTAAAAACATAACTGGCGAAATGTGGGTGTACTAATAGGTATACCTCTGCCTAACCCTTCGGGGATTACAGGCGTGATGTTTATGTATGCAAATACATAATAAGAGTAGTACATGGGCATAAAATATAATCGTGCGATGGAAAATTTTAATTTAAAATGACGATAATGATTTTTAAATTATGGAATTGGATTAGGTAAATCAGACACCTATTTGATTAGAGATTTGTGACGTTTTCGCTGACCTAGAATTTGTTGATAGGCAGCAAATTCTTACTTTCAGATCATTTACCATACCTATGTTATGGATTATTCATGACGTTAATAAAAAATATTGCGCTAGTTTATCTATTAAAAAATGTATAAAACACCTCGATTTCTGCTTACCTAGACTAGATAAAACCTATAAATAAAACCAAATTATTACATACCATTTGTATTTATATTTTACTTCAATCTAATATGAAACTACCGGATAATCCGAAATAATCACATATCCGTATCCGAAACCGATATAATTTTATTCTTTTATCCATATCTGTGTTCAGATCCGAAATATCGTATCTCATCTCTAATATATTTTACAAACTATCAACCTTCGCCTTAAGACTTTATTCAAAGAATCCGTTATAATTTTTTAACCACACCTTTTAAAAAGTCTTAAATTATTGCGGCATGTATTTACCTTACTTATTGTGCATATTTTATTTACATAACCTTACATTTGCGACAGAGTCGGTTAATAGTTGTCGTGTGAACTAATATTAACTAAGGCAATACTAGCGACACACCGAGGTTTTACCCGCGTTGGATTACGTCTTTGATTAAATAGCCTATAACTTTCCTCGATAAACAAGATAGTATAATGAATTAGTCTTTTTTCAAATTGAGGCAGCAGTTTCTGAGATTAGCCTGTTAAAACAAACCTTACCTATAATATTAAAAACTAAATAAAATAAATATAAATATTACTTATGGCAAATAGGTCATGGGTTCAATTCTTAGGTCCAACAAAATGTTACTGAGTTTTTCTATTAGAAATTTTTCACTAGCAGCCTCGAAGATTGGATTTGTGCCCGGTTGATGGCAATACGCTCGCACTGGGTGTAGGTATTAATTGGGTACACCTCTGCCTAACCCTTCGGAGATTACAGGCGTAATGTTTTGTATGTGATGGCGAATAATTGAGTTTTCTTGTTAATAGACTAAAACTTAACAACTAGTGTAATAGGTATAAATTATATAATTTTATGACAATTATCATGTACAAGACTCAGTGTTTCTTGTACCTAATGCCAGTTGGGCTATAAAGTAATTTGAGGCTGAGGACAAAACCTTTTAAATGCTTCTTATTATCTACAGAGTCCACTAGCTTTGCCCGCAACTTCGTCCGCGTAAATGTTGGTTATCGTAAGTCGAAGTCGAATAAAAAGTAGCCTATGTCCTTTATTGATTCAAACTTACCCTGTATGAAAATTAAATCAAAATCGGTTAAGTGGTTTGGTCGTAAAAACAGTAACAGACAGACAGACAGACAAAGTTACTTTCGCATTTATAATATTAGTTTAGATGATAGTAATTACCTTCAGATCAAAGGCGACAACTGACCTGCATTTTTATCATACCTATCAGAAGGTAGGGCTAGTATGAGCGCGCTTACATAAAAGTCTTCTATTCAAATTGACTTTGTATAGGTAACATTTTGCTTTAATTTTATACGACAAACATAATTAATTGATGTAATTAAAGCCTTTAAGCTAAATAAAAGCAATGTGTGGAACGGGTTTTTTTATTTTCAAAAGTTGATCGTATTTACGTTACTTTTACTGCGTGAACGCATGCTGAGGCCTCAGATTGGAGAGGTACGTCGTCTCCAGCATACGCTAGGGTAAGCCGCCTTTTTAAAGAGTAAAAAAGTACTTTAGGTATGAATATGAGGCCTCATTCGATAAGCTAATAAGCAGACGTTTACGTGCTTCATCTATTGTTTTGAAGCCACGTCTAATAACTGGAGAATATCTCGTTCTAATCTGTCTTAATCTGTTAACAAAGCGTATATTTTACATACTTTTTGACAGTAAATGTGGTCTTCCGAGATTGCAAATATATTTTGAACATTTTTAATTATTTGAATTAGCCTTCTCAATCCTGTGGTAGACAGAGTAAATGAATTTTATAAAAACAAGTCAGACTGCATTCACACTCGCAATCTTGGATGCTTCCCACAGCGGTAATGCAAACATTTTTCCTAAAGAATACCTTTAACCTTTTAACCGCCTACGTCGGATTAATCCGACAAATATTTTCGGGCCCATTCCGCCAGAGTCGGATTTTTACGACCAAAATATCACTGCTCGTTTAATCAGCTTTTTTATTTAATTACGCTGTATTCTATCAAAAATATGTTAATATTAGGTAAATACAGTTAACTAAGTAATCATTTACAGTTTAATACACTTTAGTCTCTTAATTAGAAGTCCTAAAATTAATGTCCAAAGTTAGATGAAATACTAACATTATTTTTAGAAAATTGTATTGATGTGCAACGCCCATGACGACAAAATCCGACATGAGGGACGGGACATGTGCCAAGATTTACTGATACAAAAATAAACATAAATCAAAATATTTCTCGTTATACTGACTAATACACTTTAAAACAAATACAGCAATTGTTGATAAAACATTTTATTTCACAAATATTTGTGAGTATTTCATTTCATTCCATTAAAATTAAGTAAATTCACTTATCAAATGTCAGCGATTGAATTGATGGTTCCCATCCCTAGCCTACATGTTCCTTAACTTACTTTGTTAGGACGCCCTGCGCCTCAGTCGGATAAAGACGACCGCTTCTTACGTCATAAACGAGTGCCGACTTCTGGATTTTTCCATCAGTGTTGTGCTTGTGCATGAAGTTTTACGTTCGTATGTCGATAAATGTACATTTTGTCATGACGACTACTGAAGAGTTCATACGAATTCTAGAAGGCGATGAAAATTGTTTGGTGTTCGGTCTGGATGGCTTGAATTATCAAGGAAACTGCATTGGACTCTTTTATAAAGATATTATTTATTTAGCACTGTACACGACATGATTCAGGTTGACGATGGAAGAGAGCGGGGGACCTTGTCCTTCCATAGACAATAACATATTTTTATAATCATAGACTACAACAAAAATGAAGAATTTTTATTTTTAGACCTTGAATCAGCTGTTCCCTACATTTATGTTCGTATATATCTCGCCAAACTCTTCTCTGGACTGATTTTATTGTGAGTAGCCTAAGTACTAATTAATAAATCGTTCAAATTTTTAAACATTTTTTGTTTTACTGGCTTGCGAAAAATGCCGAATAATTTCGTAAGGTAAGTAGTATTCAAGTAGGTAGGTAATGCGGCGTGTACCCGTGTACTTACGTATAATATAATGTTAAAAACTAAAAAATGCAAAGTGAAATCTAACAAACATTTGTTTACTTTTTTAGTCATAGCGAATCCTTTTTTGCAGCCCGTACCTAAGCGTCAGTGTGACGTAAATGACGCGAGGTACAAACTAAGCTTGGTGAGATGTAGTTGTTAGTTAACCACGCTCGCAAATGCAAATGTCGTTATTAAAACGAAATATCGACATCGCATAGTTAAATATTGCACATCCCTCTTTTTTGTAGGTATTTAATTTTCGATTCACTGTGCCGGGCGCTGGGGGCACGCCAACTGTTTTGAAGTCGGGCGGTTAAAAGGTTAATAAAAAACCTACTCTATTTCCTAAACAGTTTCTATCAGCGCACCTTATCTGCATACGCATTCTTAAACAGAAAGTTGTTCGCAATCACTTACTACTGAGAGACGTCATGCAAAAAGATAAACAAGACAGCAGGAAAAAGATCGCCGTAATATAACAATCAACGCCCTGCGTTGAGTCACAGTTGGAAATGATTGATGCGTATACAGGGTTACTGGTAATTCGACGTATATCCGTCAGGGGCTGATAAGGGGGCCAAAATGCAACAAATTGAACCCCCCATATGTATGGCCGAAATTCAATAGTTTTCGAGATATTAGAATTTTAAAGGTTTTTCGATATTTACCCAAAATTTGACATTTAATTCCAAATAAAATAAAAACTACATATTTGAATGGGTACCATTAAAAATGATGTTGTAGCTGGCACTTCAATTAAGCTATGGACATAATTAAAACTACTTAATTTAACAAAATAATGAAAATAATGAGCGATATGAGAATAATATCTTACCAATATTTTCATTTTACGCTTCAAAAATGTTGTCTCGTCACAAATATTTCTATGACATTAATCGTACAAATAACTAAAACAACTTGCTTATTCTGTAAGCTTTCCAGAAAGCTATAAAAGTCTATTTTAAAATACATAATTCGTGCCAAGGCATGTGTTTGAATCGGCGTGGGGAGAGAAAGGGTCATTTGTATTTGTATGAAATAAAATGCATAAAAAAATGTACATCAAATTTTATTACAAATTTTACACATCTTGTTCAAAATGAGCCCCTCGATTACGAATGCAGGTTCGAATTCTCTTCCTAACTTCGGTTTTCGTCACTCTTGATGTGAACGTTGTTCTCATCTGTTGCGCCGCGTTTATTATTCGCTGTCGAAGTTCTTCGACTGAATTTATTGGGGTCACATAAACTAATGCCTTCATATGACCCCAAACGTAAACATCAAGTGTTGTGATATCAGGGCTTCGTGCTGGCCACGGAATTGGCCCTCCCCTCCCAATCCATCGGTTTGGATATCTCTCGTCTAGCCACTGTCGGACAGTAATCCGGTAATGTGCTGGGCAACCATCATGTTGAAACATGAGGTTGTTTTTTATTTCTTCGGGAACATCCGCCAACAAATCGTCTAGGTTGTTTCTCAAAAACTCCTCGTAATTTTCGCCGTTCAAATTTTGGGGCAAGAAATGAGGGCCCACCAAATAATTATCAACGACACCCATCCATACGTTCAGGGAAAATCTCATTTGCGACGCAGTTTCTTTTAGTTTTTTTGGATTCCTGCCTGCTTTAGGTGCCCAAAAATGTAAGTTATGGTAATTCGTTATTCCATCCCGGTCAAACTTTGACTCGTCAGTCCACAAAATATTTCTTAGGAAATGTTCCTGGTCAGCGTCAGCGTTTAACATAAACCGAGAAAATTCGAGTCGCCTGGCAGGATCTCCCTCGTGCAATGTTTGAACAGGTTGATAATGGTACGGGTGTCTACCTGATAGATGTACTACCGACCACACTTTCCACTGGGACATACCGAGCTGTCTTGCAACAATGTTCGTTGAGATGTTGGGGTCATCAATAAAACACTGAAGAATGGTGTCCTCTTCGTCAGCCGTGTACCGTCGAGGTCTGCCTGCGTTGAATTGTGCTCTTTGAACACTGCCAGTTTCAGATAATCGTCGATAGGTGCTCCCGAAAACAGTAACGTGGGGAAGTCGACGATCGGGAAAGCGGCGTTGGTATTCTCGCCGAGCCGCAGCCGCGTTTCCATCGGCAAAACCATAACAAAACATTATGTCTGCGTATTCGTTATTAGGATACGAAGCCATGTTATCCGAAATAACAATGATAACAAAAAGAATAACAAGAGAAACAAGAATTAACAATAATGATCGATAACAAATTAACGGGATGAGAGATTGGTAGCAAGATAACAACACACGTGCTTGCGCGGCGGAGAGTCAAAACTTACTAAGGAAGGCGACGCGAGCGCAGCAGACGCCGTGTACTCCCCCGCCCGCACACCCCGCCCCATCGCGAAGAATTTCGCCAGGAAAATCGGTTGTTTTAGCGAGGATCATAAACTAAAAACACAGATAATTTCTCTCCCCGCGCCGGTTCAAACACATGCCATGCCACGAATTATGTATTTTAAAATTGACTTTTATACCTTTCTGGAAAGCTTACAGGATAAGCAAGTTGTTTTAGTTATTTGTACGATTAATGTCATAGAAATTTTTGTGACGAGACAACATTTTTGAAGCGTAAAATGAAAATATTGGTGAGATATTATTCTTATATCGCTCATTATTTTCATTATTTTGTTAAATTAAGTAGTTTTAATTATGTCCATAGCTTAATTGAAGTGCCAGCTACAACATCATTTTTAATGGTATCCATTCAAATATGTAGTTTTTATTTTATTTGGAATTAAATGTAAATTTTTGGGTAAATATCGAAAAACCCTTAAAATTCTAATATCTCGAAAACTATTGAATTTCGGCCATACATATGGGGGGTTCAATTTGTTGCATTTTGGCCCCCTTATCAGCCCCTGCCGGATATACGTCGAATTACCAGTAACCCTGTATATTAAAAAGCTCACCACGTAATGTTTAGACTTTATTCAGCTTAATATCTAGGAATAATAACTCTCGGAATTTGCCAAAAGTGTAGAGAGGCGCTGTCGGTGCGTACGTCATTTAGTATTAGTTGGTAGCAAACAGTCCAGGCAACTGCATTAATCACTGGATGCGAGCAGCGCAGGACCGGTCACTGTGGCATTTTTTAGGGAAGGCCTATATCCAGCAATGGACGCCTTTCGGCTGATATGACGATGATGAGTCCAGGCAGCACTCAGTCTACAAGGATACATAGGCAACAGGAATTGAAAAAGCTAATAAATATACAACTTAATTTTGATAATAATTGAGCTTACTTTTGCTTACCCTGAAAGCCTGACAACCAGTCTTACCAAGGGCTATCGTATTACCCAGTTACTGGGTTACCGTTACTGGGTTGTGGAGGTCAGATGGGCTCGCCCCATGTAATACTGGTATTGCAGCTGCATTCGGTTAGACTGGAAGCCGAACCTAAATTGAAAAAAGGCCAGGCAGATCGATTGATAGACCGTAGTTCTGCTGAAACGAGCTAACCTACAAAATCTAAAATATTTTAATTAATTACTTACGTCAAACTACTTCATTATACCAAATGTGTTACATTTGTCATTAACATGTCAATCCAAAATGTATGCTTTGAATAGATTTATAATTATTAAGTGTTAATTATCCAAATGATTACAAGTACTAAAAATTCTAAATCGACAAAAAATTCTTGATTCAAAAACGTTGCTGAATGATGTGGTCCGATGTGGTAACTGTTTCTCCATTTAAATACACTTTACATTAGATATTCAAAACATTCTCTTATATTTCGTACTAGTTTTTGACCGCGACTTCATCCACGTCTATGGCGGTTACCGCGGACGCAGACAAAGTGACGGATTAAAAAATAGCCTATGTCCTTCCCCGGGGTTCAAGCTTACCCTATCTCAAATTTCATCAATATGGGATCAGTGATTTAGTTGTGAAAGCGTAACAAACAAACAACCAGAATATTTTTTGTATTTATATAGTATGGATTCCACAGCAACTGCGTAACACGAGAATGCTCTATTTCTTAGTTAACAATAGGTACACATACAGCTCTCAAATCGAACTACTTGTGTTGCCTTTCACTATTTTTTTTTTCAAGTTTGATTCTTTTTGGTTTTTGTAGTAAAGAAATGGTGACACAGTTGGCGCAGTGGTCGAGCGATTTGCTGTTGCGCTGCTCAGCGCAGGGTTCGATTTTCTCAAGGAATAAATATTTGTTTGTTTTGTTTGTTTGTATATTAATTGTTTAAATTTCTCAGTAGCAGCCTGGGAGTCTGGATTTGTGCCCAGTTGATGGCAATAGGCTCGCCCCCTATTAAATGGGACTCAAACATAACTGGCGAAATGTGGGTGTTCTAATGGGTACACCTCTGCCTAACCCTTCAGGGATTACAGGCGTGATGTTAGGTAATGGTATAGATATTTGTATGGCCTATGGCAATACAGATAGTTGTTCCGGGTCTGGCTGTTTGTCTTTGTGAGCACCAGCGATACAGGAAGAATTTCAAGTGTGGGGCAACGTTTCTTAAAAAAAACAAATTGCCAACAAAAATATTGCTAACTAGAATTCTAGACTAAAAGAATCAATTGGGATATCTTTAAAAGTGTAATAAAAAAATAATCTAGAGATCTAGGTTCTGATAAGAGATTCATTTGCATTTTATTGTCTAGCCACTAACGCGTGGCACTGCAAAAACAATACGATGAATTAAAATATTCATAGCTGTTGAGCTAAATTTTATAATGATCTGATGAAATATTTATGTGTTGATTTTAGTTTATGTGATGGGGCTCAGTTTCCGCGTTTATTTGGAATAGAGAGGTAGCCTGATGATCTATACTAGTAGGTACCTATTATAAAGAGGTGAAGTTTGTCAGTTCTTGAGGTTGTAGGGGGTTGTAATCTCTGGATCTACTGAACCGATTTTGAAAATGCTTTCGCAAATTGGAAGCTACGTTATTACTGAGTACTATACACTATATTTTATTATCAAAATATTAGGGATCCGTGGAAAAAATCTCGCGATCACAGTCACGGGGAGAGTGCTATACTTTATAACTTAACATATTTTTAAGTCATTATTCAGTTACTTAGTAAGAAGAAACCTTCGAACTAAATACGACGAGGAGCTCGTGTCTAAGTAATCCACACGGGTCGGTCCACCAGGATAAGCTATGGTTGCTGGGGTTAGTCCGTAGATGGGTAACCATCTTTACAGGCGGAAAACTCCTCCGTGCCTCGAAAAGTACGTTAAGCCATTAGTCTCGGCTGTCATACGTGGATCTTTGACAGTCGTTACGCGTGGTCAGAAGCCCAAAAGTCTGACAACTAATCTCACGAAGGGTTATCGTATTGCTCAGTTACTGAGTGGGGTCAAATAGGCAGTCGTTTTATGTAATACTGGTTACATTCTATTAGACTGTACACAACATAGTTGAGAAAAGGCTAGGCAGATAGATAATAAGAAGAATCCTACAGCTTTCATGATTATTAAAATGATTGATTGATATCTGAGTGTTTAAATACAAGAATGTTTGCGCCACAACTTTGAATGAGTTATTAGATCATCGGTAGATTAATCAGTAATTATTGACACAATACTTTTTATTACGATTATTACTTGGTACAGCGATCTATGATGTAATAACAATTAATAGAAGCGGACAAAAGACTTTTGAATCTGTTCAATAAGCAGGATGTAGGCTTTTTCATGGGGGATCCAACCTCATAAATGCGGCAGTGTTTACCAAAGATCTGTCGTCCGTACTTATCTTGGAAGATCGTCGATCAGTCGATACATACTGCCTATACAAGGCTAATTTTACCTAGTTAATTGTGACAATAAACTATTTTGTTCTGTCATTGTATTACTATAAAACTAACAAACCTTTCTTTCACCCTAGCCCTATGTCGGTAACGACAGTTTACAAATCAATTAACAACATACGATCAACGGACCGTTAGCAGCCGGCGCACGCGCACCGCTACGCACGACTAGCTACCGGCATGCGCGTAGAGCCTTATTTACCAACTGCTAAAGGCTACATCATAACTTAGGAATTGTGGAATCAAAAGTATTGATATTGTAGATCATCGCAATAAAGAAATTTAAAGAAATGTAATAACCTAAAATTGGAATGTAGCATCTACATTCTATTTTAAAATAACATAACATAACATAACATCACGCCTGTAATCCCCTAAGGGTTAGGCAGAGGTGTACCCATTAGTACACCCACATTTCGCCAGTTATGTTTTTAGTCCCATGTAATAGGGAGCGAGCCTATTGCCATCAACCGGGCACAAATCCAGACTCCGAGGCTGCTACTGAGAAATTCCTGATGGAAAAACCCAATAACACTTTGCCCGACTTGGGATTCGAACCCAAGACCACATGCACAGCAGTCGCGCTTACGACCACTAGACTAACGAGGCAGTAAGGCGATTTTAAAATAATAATTTGAATTAGTTCTTCTAATGATGTATGAACGTAGATGAAGCGAAAGAAGTATGTAAGGATCGTAGCAGGTGGCGTTCTGTAGTTTCTGCCTACCCCCATGGGAAAAAGGCGTGATTTTATGTATGTACATATGTAGTTCTTCTAAACAATTCTCTAATTTAATCAGCTTCCAATTTTGAATAAAAGTGTCGTGTATTGAAAATATTATTATTTTGAATAGAACCTAAACATATAAGACCTATGGTTCTGTTATGGAAGTACCGACATTAATCTAGTACGAATTCTAGATTATATGCCATGTACTATCAAATACTTCTCGGCTTTACGATCACCGGTAGGCCGTAAACGAAGAAGTGATTGTTGAAAATGTCTCTATAGGTTGCGGTTAACAAAAGGGCACAGGGTTAATCTACGATTAATTTTGGGTTATTTACTCCTTGTGGTTAATTACTGCTACATCCAATTAGTGCTCTGTATTTAATGAAATATTAGATTGTTACTTAAGTTCAAAATTAAGTTACAAAGGAAAATTACTAAATCTTTTATGAATGCTGTGTGGTCTGACATTTAAATATTTAAGGAAATTTTTGTAAGGACTTTCTAGTTTGAAGTAGGTCTGAAAACCTTAAGATATTAAAAATAATGTTATTTATAAAATAAGTAGATGGCCATTATAGAAAGTTCTTAATACTATCAAAATCAACATTTCTCCAGACGTTTTTATTTGAGGGAATTAGCCTCCAGGAACCCACGTAAAAACTCAAGATATACCCTAGCAACGTGGTATTTAAGTCCTTAATCCAATTCTCCTCCGTCCCATCCGTCCTAACAGAGTAACCGAGTAAGACATTGCCGATACATTCGTATTAAGTTTTAGGTCATTAAGTTTTAGTTAAGATCTATTATTAAGTTTAATGCTGTTATTAACATAGTTACTTTTAACAGCGACTTTCAGTACGTCTGTCACGATTTTATTATGAGCTATTAAACTAAATTGTGTAATGCAAGTAATTCTTCTATTCTTAATTACATACACTCAACTTAAATATCTACAATGTAATCATTTATAAGGAAAATAGTACAATGTAGGTTGGACAAAATATTTATTTAGTTAAAAAAAAAAAAAGGATTTTTAGTGTAATATTTTTTCAAATAAAGTGATGAAAACCGAACAATGTGAAATTGTATTGTAAAAAGAAAAAAACAACAACAAACAACGACTGCCTCGTTGGTCTAGAGGTCGCAAGCGCGACTGCTGTGCACGAGGTCTTGGGTTCGATTCCCAGGTCGGGAAAAGTGTTATTGGGTTTTTCCATCAGGAATTTCTCAGTAGCAGCTTCGGAGTCTGGATTTGTGCCCAGTTTATGGCAATAGGCTCGCCCTCTATTACATGGGACCAAAAACATAACTGGCGAAATGAACCAAAAACCAAAAACATAACTGCGAATGGGTACACCTCTGCCTAAAACCTTCGGGGATTACAGGCGTTATGTTATGTTATGTTACAAATTAATTACAATTTCTAATTAACACCTTTAAGCAGTGTTGTATTTTAAGTGTGAATTAAACAGATATCAGTCATAAATAAACTGTAATTAAAATCATAAATATTCAACAAAGTACCAATCCATTAGTTTCATTCGTTCAATCCATTATGAAGAAAATGTATTTTTTTTTAATTCACTAGACTTGTTGAAACTGTGCTATAAACGACTAATGCGGCAATTTTCCGACAAAAACGTTGCAATATGGTATAAACGCTGATTATTATCTAAGCACTACAGCCGTATGCACATAATTATTGAAGTTACTAATGATTTTTTACGAAATATTTCCTAACTTTAATAAACACTTATTACTTACACGCTACAAAATATTATAACCTCTACAGCAATGGAGCGAAAAATTCTGGGTATAAAAAGAATAAAAGGAAAACACGACGGAAAACACCACGCTGCGCTCTCTAAAATAGGGATTATAGATGTGGGCAAAAAGGTTCAAATCGCATTGGGAGGGTCACGTCAGTCGCATGCACTGCGATCCCTGGGCAAGACTCCACAGAATGGGGACTGAAGATAGGAAGGCGAGATGACCAAGTGCACCACGAGGGCTGGTTCGAGGTGCAGCAGTAATACATTATAGGCTTGCTAATAAAAATAACCACTACAAAACGAAATGCGTTTAAATCTAATTAAAATACTATTTTAAATCTAATTGAGATGTGCGTAGGTTCTATTAAAAAACCTTTGAGTACAGTCGAATTCAGAAAGATGTACTCACACGAAAACAAGTTTCATTAAAATGTTTAGATTAATTGCACCAGAATCATGTAATCATAGTGTTCAATTTTAAGTCACAAGTAACATAACTGTTTCTAAACCATTTAGAGTAAATAGTAATTAGTGACCGATACTTATACACATTTACACTTGTAATAAATTTATGATTACAAACTTTCCCAAAGAAACGGTTATTTTTAATTTACAAAACGCACGAGGGCAACTAAAAAGTGGAATCTAGAGCTAATTTGTAAGTGAATGCCTTCTCATTTACTTTTCATCAAACGCTTGCGCCGGTGCCATAACTAGTCTTATTTATTGCAATATCTGTCCACCATATAAAGAACGATTTGTGACTCTATCTGCGAAAGGAAGTGTGGAAATTCTATAAAATGCGACTTGACGCCTCCGACCAAAGCCAAATGCCAAACCAATAGCAAATGATTTAAATTAACTAGTTAATTACAAAACATAATTTTTAATATTCTGTTTCGGTACTTACTCCGATCCAGTTACACAAGCGTTTCCTTATTTTAATTTAGTGTTCCGTTGATAATTTGTTAATTATAATATACAGATTTATATTGCGGATAATAATATGTATAACACATTTCGTTTTAATGCCAGGATGGGTAATTTTAGAAGCAGTAAAGTTATTGAGCACAGCTTATTAAAATGTCTTAATATTGCCTGTGTTTTGTAAAATAATCAACGCTTAAACACCCAAGGCTTCGCCTATCGAGTGAAATGTTACGTGTCGTACTTGATCCACATCTCCAACCTGTAAGTATGGGATCGTCATGAGTTTCAGCGAGCCCTTCACCAAGTAAGACCTATCCTGCGGCCAGCTTACTGTCATTTTTCTTTAATTTACCGCTTAATTAATTTAATTTAGTTTAAATTAATATGTCAAAGATGTATCCAACAATAACAAATTCATAATAGTTATGCATAAAATTGTTTAAAAAATATCAGCGTTAATTATCCAATTTAATTAAAATTTCTTCTAAAAAGGGCAAATAACAATATGACTATTTCTGTTTCATATTTCTTTCAAGTTTTTTCTTGGACATCACTGACATCGGTGAAAGAAAACATGGAGAGTAAACCTGGACGTAAAATTAATATAGGTAAGTCTGAAATCGCCAATCCACCTTAAGTAAGCGTGGTCATGCCTTCTCAGTTTGAGAAGAGGCCTTTGCCCTACAGTGGAACAAGAATAGGCTGGTATTATTATATAATGATATTATTAAACTGTAGATTGTAAAATTGTCAGAGACTTTGCTCTCATTTCGCGTCATGAAGTCAATTTCTCGCTTACAACCGTGTATTATTTGACATTTGCAATATTGGCTGAAATGTAAATTGAATTCGTGTATGCATTATATGAACTCATTACTCGTTGCGTAAGTTTTATGTAACATTGGTTCCGTATGTCACGATATTGTGTTGATTATATTGATATTGAATATTATATCAAAAGTTATTTGCAACAAAAATATTTTATATAAAGTTGTTTTGTATTAGGGCTCTCCATTGATTGACTATCTGGAACCCGTTTCTAAATTAATTTCAATAGTGTTATTTCACATTAAGCTAGCTTAATTACCATTTATTTAAGAAATGAATCTGACATAAAATCGATTATAAAACCGTTTTTTTTTTTATTTAATTTTTTAATTCAAATAAATAAATTAGCAATTCGTGAATTACATTTTGAACAAAATAGTTTTGAGGACATAACGAGCCAAAATAACTATTTTTTATATGATTTATACATGTTAAATAAATATATTATTATTTTTTAAGATAATTAAACAAACACCATTAATATTAGGTCGTGAGTAAAAGTTTTAACAATCAATTATATAGTTCAAATACAATTACGAAAATTAAGATGATTGATTGAACTTATTGATGAAACAAAACGAAGGAGCAAGCGCCTGTGCGTGGATTACACAATCAAATTCTTATGTCGAAAGTTACAAACAAAAAAAAAGCCTGCTACATATCTTTAGTGTCTACATCACATTTGTAAAGCCAGATGTTTAGAAAGATCTAGTAGAACTAGTATCAATCACATGTCTAGTTGTTCCATCTTATGTATTTCTTTTAGATGAACAAATAGTTTTATTTAACCTATTTGTATTGTGTTCTAACACTCTCTGAGCTGTCATTACAACATCTAATACAAATAAATAAAATTGAAATGTCTGTTTTTTATGTCAAATTAACAGCTTTTTAATAATGAGGTACTTTTACCAAAAACACAATTCTTACTTTTTTTCTGTCCGACTGTTTGCTCCGGTCAACCTCCAAAACGTCTGGGCCGTTTTTGACGTGACTTTCATTTGTAGTTGATGTCATAAGGAGAAACTTAGGCTGCTTTTATTATAAATGGAATAAAACCGCAAAATTAACCCTGTAGGTAACCGATATTCACGCGGACGAAATCGCGGGTTTAAGCCAGTCTCACTACAAAAGTTAGTGAAACACTAATACTTAAGTGTGAATGATATTATTTAAATTGAGTGTAACAGGCTAAGGCCGTGGTGCGACCAACAATTACTTATGTTTGTAACTCGACATGGTTTAGATGCAGTTTTTATAAACCGTTTGTCGAGAACTATGGCGAGTGGTTGCGAAACAAAAATGTATCGATTAGCCTAGTACGGCGTGTAAACGTAGTCGATTCGAATCAATTCTTGGATTGGAAATATACGACTATCCTTTAGTATTTTGGTTTAATTTTATACGACAGGTGCAATTAGTATCTTACTTTTGAAGGTTTAGTATTCACACTTCCACAATCCTTTTTGGTGGACCATTGTGTGTTACCACAATTTACTAATTATCACTTTTCAATAATTAGGTCACAACATTTATTTCATTTAGACCATTTATAGGCTCTTTGAATTGTCAAGGAGTCGGTCAGTTAGTCCGAAAGTTGAAGCTAGTTGCTCGTTCCAAAACTTAGGTAGGCCTCTATGAAGAAAAATGAGCAATAAACTCCACGGCACTCTTTTAAATTAAGTATTTATAAAATCCTGGTTACATTGTTCTTGTTGATTCTACATGTGAGAACAATGAAGAACTCTCACTCAGTAATAATTGTTAAAACTAAATCTAAGCGAAAATAATAACTACAACTACAAATAAATACTCGTAACATAACATCACCGAAGGGTTAGGCAGAGGTGTACCCATTAGTACACCCACATTTCACCAGTTATGTTTTTTAGTCCCATGTAATAGGGGGCGAGCCTATTGCCATCGACCGGGCACAAATCCAGACTCCGAGGCTGCTACTGAGAAATTCCTGATGGAAAAACCCAATAACACTTTGCCCGACCTGGGAATCGAACCCAAGACCTCATTCACAGCAGTCGCGCTTGCGACCACTAGACCAACGAGGCAGTCGTAAATACTCGTAAATTGATAAAAATAGAGAAAGTAAAAGGTGTGCAGGGTTATCAAGAGTTAGATTATTAAAGTGTGAAGCACCCGCCTTTCAAGCTCGGTTGCATCGGATAAACATCTGTTTGTTTGGTATCTGCTAACACCAAGTCTACATATTATTGCAAGTAATGCGGAGTTTGCAATATTAGTGATACAGATCAGTAATAATATTTACAAAGTAGCGACTGTTGTTAATGAAAAAAGGAGTAATCATTCCCCGTTGTTAGTAGGTTTTTTCTTTCAGCAAATATGTTTATTTTTATATAAGTTTTTTTTATAACGTTTGCTAATATCTAACAATTTAATGTTTATGATGTATAACACTACCTGGCCGCACCACGGCTGTGTAGGTACCTAAAATACATGTTTCTAGGAAAAATATACCGTTTATGTAGGTACTTCACGGTACGTCTAATGAAAACAATTGTAGCACACATAATGAGATAAAATAATGTCATGTGGCGCGGCCATAGAGTTTCTAGAAACATGCTTTTTATGAACATCACCGTAGTTCGACCAGGTTACTCCCCTATATACAAGGTGGCGCAAAATTAATCATCCAATTTTGATTTATAATAAGTTTTTGGTAAATTAAAAGATTATTCAAGATAAGAATGCTTGGAAACATGCTGGTCCTGCTCCATGGGACAATGACACATTCTAGACAAAATCAAACTGGTTATTAATGTTTTTTTAATTATTATGATTAATTAGTTTTTTTATGTACATACATTGCTTTCACGTGCCATGTCGTGTATGATTCTGTAAACAAATGTTGTAAACATTGATTTTAAAAGAGTACGTATGGAGTTTCTTGCCCATTCTTCTCCATACAAAACTACCTTTTGGAAGGGGCAACTAGATTAAATTCTATTTTGTTTTTTGTGTATGACGTTCAAAAGTGCCTTATTGGCCTAATTAAAATAAATGATTTGACTTTGACTTTGAAAAAAAGAAAGATTTTGAGTGATTGAAGTCTTTATTTGGACCTTCACAAGACGTGTCATAGCGATGCACGACGTCATTTGCAAAAATTATAACATCTTCTGATAGGGTGAATTATTTTGCGCCACCTTGTAATAACAAGTACCTAAAGATATTGTTGTTTATATAATTTTTTAAATTATTGACTGACTACAAAGTGATGCAAATATTTGCTAAGATTAAAAGCACCCGCTTATCTAACTAAGAATCGCTAGCACCTATTACTGGCTTAATAATACTTACCTTTAGGAGTTCGCTGACGGCATATCAATTTATCATTTACGCTGCTCTAGGCAAATGTGTTGTTTACTTATTTCAAATTCATGTTATTTGTCTCATTTCATTAGTCGCTATTACTCAGATGATATCGAGTTAACAGATCGTTTTGTTAAGTGTTTCATTTGTTATGATACTTGTGTACAATGACAGGCAATGCAGCGCCTGTTTTGTGCAGGACAATATTCTTCCTACTAATTTTTCTTTTGACTAAGCTTTTTTAATTTTTTTCTCGGACTTTTCTTGTAGCAAGTGCTTAAAAAAATATAATTTTGTATCTGAGAAAGAAATTAGACCTATTTCTGTATCTATGAATATAAAGTATACAAAAAAATCCTTCAAGTAGTAATAAATTGAAAAACTATTTTAAACTATATTTTCACAAAAATTACATAATATATATGCGTTATAAAAACTGATTCATTCATAAATGCGTTGACCGAGTTTCACCTTCAATTAAAAATTATGCGTTTAGGAAAAAAACACCTAAAAAGTGCGTTTAAAAATGTAAATATTCAATAGCACAGCCTTTTACACTCTGTTTAACACGATATCATTAAACAACCAATCCTTTAAATATACTTACTTAGAGCGAAACTATTTCAAGAACGACCTAATAAATCTTTAAAACTAAACTTGAATTCGTTTTTCGGAGTTCCGTATTCCGGGCAAGAATACGAAAAGACAATGAAACTTGGCTTGAAAAGATGATGAAATAAATCAACCCTATAAAATAAGACAGTAAATAATTATATTCTGGTATATTAGTTACATAATTGTATACGACTAGCTTCTGCCAGCGACGTTTATTTGTATATTTCAACCGTGTCAAGTTACATATTTGGTTACTGCTACGCTCCCGTTGGTCGTAGCGTGATGTTATATAGCCTGTACTAATCCTTATGAATCTAGCTATTATATACAAAAATAAATTCTCCAATGCGACTAGTGATTCTAGAAACTATACCGCATTAAAACATACATCCAAACAAAAAAATATCTCAGCTGTATTATGTACATATTAATCAGATGATGATGTGACAACTTTTTAATGTGTGTTAATTGGCAATTTGTTTTTTTATTAGAGAAATTATTAGGTAATTTATATTACAGAAAACAAGATTATTATTTAAATCTTAGATGCGGCACCCTCCATGTCACAACCTACACCAACTTGGCTGGTTTTAAAATACTTTTTGCATCGTATTAAACCATATGTTGCTCTTGATTCATGGGTTTCTAAGTTAAGCACATACCTTCAGATTGCGATCGGTTTGACAGAGATTATATTGTAAGTCTAACATATAACGTTACATAATCGACATACGACATGAAAATTGGAGTGTTTGTATGTTTATTTCAACAATTAACACGCTTGTCAGTTGTCGATTATAATTAGACCGCCTAAGTTAGAACAGGCTGGACATGTTTTGAAAACATGTTTTATTGGTGGACAAGGCTTAGAACAGTTTGAGGGTTTAGTCCGGTAGATTAATATTAAAACAAATATTTTAGCTGGCCCGTCTTTCCGGAATAGTTTTTCAATGGTAAGATATTTTTTTCGTGATTGATTATTTCTTTTCGCAGTATTTATTCTTCCGTTAAGAGTTATCTGACAGTGACTTCTTCTTCTTCTTTTTGAATCAAAAGTTTCAGTAAATCTCTTTTTTATTCTCTTTTTTCTTTTTGGAGTGGTACCCAAGTAGTAACTGGGTAGTGGTAGTCAGATAGGCAGTCACCCCATGTATAATTCTGGTTTAGCCGCATCTGGTTAGACTGAAAGCCGATCTTAACATATTTGAGAAAGAGCTAAGCAACTGATGATTTAAAAGGCTCCGCAATTCTAACCTGTGTAATGAGAAGGGGCTAAGCATAAGTAACTGATGATTTAATAGGCCCCTCAATCCTTATCTATGTTACAATTTGAAAGGACCATTTTGTTTCTGATTAGTTATACTTAATAGGAGCACTTGGTTTATTAGAATAGAGGCAATACATACAAAACCATCGTAAACTCTGTCTGTCCGTTTCATACAATTTTATAAAGCACCTAGGTATTTCAACATCTAATCATTATCATCATTTATGATGAACAAAAGCGCCAATAAAATGTAGAATTACCAAACAGTGAAAGCAAACATGAATTCAGGATATACGAGATTGTCCCAAATAACAATAATTAAATTATTTCACTTATAGACATTCAATTTATGATTTAGTTTCAAACTAGCAATTGCAGGCTTTAGTTTTAACTAAAGACTCAATAGAACTTGTCGTGAATGGAAATGATTTATTTAAATAGAAAGGTATTTGTATGAAAGGACACCAAAAGCGTAGATAGATAGTTAATAATACTCTGGGTACAAATTAAGTAGCCTTGTTTTAGTTTCTTGGGAATTAGGTGAAGGCTTTTTCATCAGATATATGAAAGACGCCTCTTTTTTCTAGTGGTCGTAAAGTGTGACTGCTGTGCATGAGGTCTTCGATTAGATTCCCAGGTCGGGCAAAGTGTTATGGGTTTTTCCATTAGAACTTTGTGTGTAGCAACCTCGGAATCTAGATTTGTACCCGGTTGATGGCAATAGGATCGCCCCCTATTACAATGAGACTCTGGCGAATTGTGGGTGTATCTACTAATGGGTACACCTCTGCCTACCCCTTCGGGAATTACTGGCGTGCTGTAACGTAGAAGTGGATTTACTCGATTCGATACTGAGGTTTCATACCTAATATTTTAAACATCAACGAAACAAAAGGTCGGCCGCAAGGCGCCTTGGCTAAAAATTAAGTAGGTAAGTACTTGTTTAGTCCAAATTAAGCAAATAGAGTAAAAAGTAACGAAAAGATACGAACCGGAAAAATACAGGTTTTCAAAAGGAAATGATAATTACGTAGATATAATTAATTACACAATCTTTTATCTTTCAAATTCCTTCCTAATTCCATAATATTACATAATTTTATATTTGGCGTTCAATGTTTTAACTATAAGTACTTAAATATTTTTTCATTGGAATGCCTTTATCTATAAATAACATAGACATTAAATAAAATACCATAAATTATAATTCAAGTGTCCATTTAAAAATCAATCAAAATTCAATCAAGTTTTTGTCAAGAGCAATTTAGTAGAATTAATTAATTGAAATGTTTTAAAAAGTAAGGTCTGTGATTTTGATTGATACAAAACGGCGAACAATGCCTATTTGAATAAACTATTTTGTACAGCGTACTCTCGTACGCTTAATAAGATATAGACAAAGAAGAGGGTATATTTAAAAAATCTAACTAACACTGTATACATGAATGTTTAAAAGCAAACGGAGCTTAAACAGAGTTTTTGTTGATAAACATCACCTTTTGTGACAGCGTGTACCTAAGTGACTCGAGCAAAACATTAGGCTTAGGCATCTAGCAGTAAAGGATTCGTAGGGGCGTTTAAAGTTTAGTAAGAACTTTTAAACTTTATTTTCGTAAAAATACACCAAAAAAAATTGGATCTTTAAACCTTCAATATCTCCGTAACCTGCATCTTTCTCCCAGCTATAGTCTGAAACAAAAAATAATCATCCCAATGATGGGAACAACATGCAACTGTCAGCTTTGTTAAGTTTCGTTTACACTCGTTATAAGTAACAAAATAAACATATCGACTTCTTGCTCATTACCTGAAAGTGATCGGACTGGGTACCAATCGGGCGTTGTCAGAGACCTTGGCTAACTGTGGCAGTGTCAATGGAGCATTTAGGTAGGCATGTGGTAATAATTACCACTTTAACCGTGTTGTGCACGACTGGGGACAGGCTCCAATGTTAGCGTTTAAAAGATTATATTTTCACAGTATTAACTACGTCACAATTAGTCGAGATATAGTTGCTCGTACTTAGAAGCAGCATCTGAAATCAATGAAAATAATAAGTTTTTAAGTCAGTAGATTAATGATATGAATAAACTATTTCATCATATTAGGCCTCCCCTAAAGATAACCACAATAACCGGTTCTGCGCTGAAAAACTATTTACTCCATGAATATCCTGGTACATACAATCTTCTAACGAATACAAACATTTGCAGATTTTCAATTTTTTTGTTAAATATTAGTTACTTCACAATTAAATGAAAATTTAAAAGTATTCAACGGGAACACAAAAACGTCAGCAAATCAATTAAGCTAATTATGCGTCAGAATAACAAATATCTGTCTATTCATCCATCTAGTAGTAGGACAACAAATACGTACAAACATTAATACGTTTACTGTCCCATCAATAGCTATTGACTAAATCAACACTCCGCTAACAGTGGGACCATACTCTCACACATTAAAAAACGTTACCATTAAAATTCCCACGCGCCACCTGATGACCGCAGCACCTCATATTCGGGAGAAATTACGTCACAACACATATCATTTGTGACGTGGCTGGTAGATAAGTATACAATTTCACTATGATTGAAGTATGTCAATGAATAACTCACTCACTTACACAATCGGGAGCGACTACCTTAAATTAACAGTTAAACAACGCAATTAACAGGAGATGAATGATACGAAACACCTAATTATTATCTAATAATTAATATTATGAATTCATTAAACGGAGAGATTTTAATGATTAAGAAAAGACGTCGTAGCATTAAATCAAAAATGTAGGTTATGTGGTACAACTTGGTTAATGGGGGCGTTACAAAACTGTCATAGTTAGGTAAACTAATGTGCTTATAAAACACATAGTAATGTGTCGTGTGACCCTCTAGTATACCTTTCCTCATAAATGATTATTATACAACAGGCAATTAAGACATTGCCAACATCGGTGACAGGTTCCAGAATCTATTGATACAGAGATAGCAACAAAATTTCTAAACCACGATAATTATTGTGTAATTTTTCATGGGTCCCCTTTTTTAAAGGGCAGTTTACCATTTTAAAGTGAATTTTACTTACACAGTTATAAAGCTTGTAACTTCTTCAAAGAGTGTACATGAATATTCCTGCTGATTCTTCTCTGTAAGAACCTACTTTTTGATACGAGCAACAAACATCAACTTTCTGACTAGCCGAGTCCCTGAGATTTAAAAAAATGCCTTTAGGTAATTTATTTTAAATTTACGATTTAAGTTTGAGAAACTGAAGGCCACTTTTATTCTACTAATTAAAAAATCTAATAATTTAAATCAAAATTACTAAACCTAAACTTAGATTGCGATCGTTCCTGACAGTTATTAGAATTTACCCCGAGTTGCTTATGTATTCGTATGTACCTAGTCATAAACGCTTTATTTACCTAGCATCTAACACATAAAGACAGTAATCACTAGTCATTGAATGTATCTAAGTACCAAACTAGTTAATTGTGACTAAGTTCAGCCCGCAGCATTGCTCGCATTTACTTAAGAACGGGGCAAAACTATTTACGACCCGTTTGTGATAATTTAATAGATTAGATTTCGCGCGCCTTTAGGGTCATAAAATAGTCTTAGCAATAAAATACGTCTAGTGGTTCATAATGAACTGTTAGTAACATAATGCTATTATTATTAATTTATTTTTGTATTGCAACGTCAGCAAATGGTGAATATAATCGTATTTTTCCACAAGGCATGATTTCCAGCGTTAACTGTTAGTGATTTAACACAGTCATTTCTCTTCTTCAATTTTTTTTAAATTTTCATATCCTCGCTAATATTAATAATGCGGACAGACAGAAAAACAAACAGAGTTACTTTCTAACTCATCTGTCTATCTGCCTATCCGTCTGTGTGTCTGTACGTTTTCACGACTAAACCACTGAACCGATTTTGATGAAATTTGGTACGGGGTAAGTTTGAACCTCAACAAAGGACATAGGCTAGGCTAGTTATTCGGCAACTTGGTCAGCGTCCCAACATTGGACAAAGTCGCGGGCAAAAGCTAGTAATGCTTTGAAGAATAAATGTCCGGAGAGCTTATCAAAATACATGGTAGATTATCCTCAACAAATATGACCTTAAAAGTAGTCAATATACAACTGCCTAGAAAGAAACACATAATCAAAGAACTGCAAAGTATAATTGTCGAATTAACAAATGATTAATTATTATTTTATTAATTTATAATGACAAACGTAGCCCATTTGTCATATTAATTGACAATATCCACCTGAAACCGTATAAAAAAATGCATTGCTTTGAAATTTAAAGTTAGGTTCGTACCTATTCTACGGCGAGATATTTCGCAATTAAAAACCTTAAAATTGAAAGTAAAGTTAACAATCTATTAACACAGTTCTACATTAAGGATTGTTACTCAACAATGGCGATTTGGCCCTATCATTGTTTCGTTACGTTCTCATAAAATAGTTCTTCTTATGCGGGCCCATCGCAGGAGCGCAGTACCATCCTGTACTATGTTAAACGGTTGAAATCCAACCTAACAGCAAAGGACTTATCAAAACGGTAGCTCATTCTTACCATCTAATCATGGTGCTGATTTTTAAATTAAATTAAATTTTGTGACTGCGAGCTACTAAGGTGTCAGCCAGACTTTACTTGTAATGATTATGATATACTTATATGGCTGGATTACAGCTTCTAAGGCATATGAAATCATTGTTGCTAAAAAGATTATCATAATGGGGGGGGGGGAATATCCAGACACACCTGCAAACATAACATAACATCACGCCTGTAATCCCCGAAGGGTTAGGCAGAAGTGTACCCATTAGTACACCCACATTTCGCCAGTTATGTTTTTAGTCCCATGTAATAGGGGGCGAGCCTATTGCCATCAACCGGGCACAACTCCAGACTCCGAGGCTGCTACTGAGAAATTCCTGATGGAAAAACCCAATAACACTTTGCCCGACCTGGGAATCGAACCCAAGACCTCATGCGCAGCAGTTGCGCTTGCGACCACTAGACCAACGAGGCAGTCCACAACACACCAGCAAACAATCTATTAACACAGTTATACATTAAGGATTGTTACTCAACAATGGCGCTTTAGCCCTACCATTGTTTCGATACGTTCACTGTTCCTAACTCGTTAAAACGGTGTGGTCAAAGCTTCCTATCTGTCGCGGCCTACCACGGATTTGTTTTTGAACAGGCAACTGCAACAGTTGTGCAATTGTCAATTTAAACGTGCTCGGACACTGAATATCTTGTTTCTGAGTTTGGTCTTTTTTTTTTTTTTTTTTTTTTTGAGGTGGTAAAAATCATCAAATGACTCCTTCCGCCCTGGGTGGGGCGGAAGGGACTGTCAGACTTTTACTGACTAAAAAACCACCCTGTTCCTTCTGTTGCCCTTTACGTTCCGGGGCCACGGTATCCTGTTAAGACGTCCCGCAACCCCGGCAGGCGTTGGCCCCTTTAGGGGCCCCGTCCCTGTGCTGACAGCTCTTTGAGGCGCGCGCGAACAGAACGCGCCGTCGACCCGGGCTTGGTCCTTGATCGGACGGCGAGCTACCCATTACTCGCCGTCCGCAAGCCCGCGCCTACGGTGGCCGGATGTCGCCTCGCGACGTCCGACGCCCTGGGCGTCTCCCGCGGCGGCTGGGGCGTGAGGTGGTTCTCTCCCTCACGCGGCCCGCCTCCTCCTTCGCTAGCATTACTGCTTCGCAGAAGGAGGTGACTGCATCCCATTCCCTCTCGCCCCGGAGCATGGCCTGAACCAGGTCCGGACGCGAGAGGTCGCCGCCGCCTATCGCCTCCGTGAGGACACGGCGGTGATCTGCCCAAGCGGGGCAGTCCTGCACCGTATGCTCCACCGTGTCCTCCGGGCGATCCACACAGTGGTGACACCCGGGCGTTTCCTCCCGCCCTATCCGACACAGGAACCTCCCGAAACTACCGTGTCCGGTGAGGACCTGCGTCAGGCGGTAGGTGAGGACGCCGTAGCGCCTCTCCAGCCACTCCTCAAAGAGGGGTCTTACCGCCGCGATTGCGGCGTGCCCGAACTTGGGTTGCGACAGTCGCATCTCCCATTCCGCCATGAGATCGCACCGGAGCTCGCCCCGCAGTGCCACGATTTGCCGCGGCAGCAGGGTTTCGCCCCCTGAGTTTGGTCTACAGTGAATAAAACCTACACATAGTGTCTAGATTTAGGTTGACAAAAGAATGATTTATGAATAGACTGTTATTCTTAATTGTATTTTCCCAGTAGTCTCGTATCAGCTCGGAGACTGCGTCGTGGCTCGGAAAACAAGTAAAGCCGTTGCTTAACGTCATATCATCGTCATCATCATCATATCAGCCGTAGGACGGCCATTGCTAAATATAGGCCTCCCCTACAGATTAATTAACGTCAATATAAATAATCCCGACTAAAAACTTTGGTAATAGCAGATTATCTCAATAAAGACTAATCAAGTACACAGGTTCATTCTCTGTTCCGACAAAACCGGGGAGGATCAGGCGCAGGACCAACGCTTTACGTGCTTTGCAAAGGACGGGGGTGTCACACCATGAGGAATTCGTAATGGAAAAACCCAATAACAATTTTCCCCGACCTGGGAATTAAACCCAATATCACACGCTCAACAGTCGCGCTTGCAACCATGAGTCCAACGGGGCAGTCAGTTCTTACAAATACAAATAGTTAGACATTACTCAATCGATACAATTTCAATTCGATATCGTCGAATCGATCTACATTAATAGGCGCAGAGAATTTGCGAAATATATTATTGTGTCACAAATGACATGAATATTTATCTAGACTGCGATCAGACACTGGACAGGTGACAGGGTGACGAGAAGCACCAGCCTTCATTAACAATGGACAGTTGCAGAAATAACAAATGACTTAAGATAATTGATATACCTAGTATATCATTCAATACAATACGCCAATCCGCAATCCGCCTTAAGCAATTGTGGTGGCCGGGGTTGCGGGACGTCTTAACAGGATACCGTGGCCCCGGAACGTAAAGGGCAACAGAAGGAACAGGGTGGTTTTTTAATCAGTAAAAGTCTGACAGTCCTTTCCGTCCCACCCAGGACGGAAGAAGTCATTTGATGATTTTTACCACCTTCAAAAAAAAAAGTGGTGATCAATGATCGTGCCTTCTCTGTGTGAGAAGAGGCCTTTGCCCTGCAGTGGGTCAATAATAGGCTGGTATTATTATTATTGTTTATTGAAGTATTATTAAATTCTAATGTCGTAAGCGGCCATTGTTTTTTTTTGTTACTGTAACTTAGTTCCCATTGTGTAAATTAACTTTTGTGTGTGAATAAACTACCCTTTTATGGATCTTATTAAAATCACCACTTAAACTTTCTTTCAGTGAATAGTAAAACTATACTTCTCAACTAATATTATAAAGCTGAAGGGTGTATTTAAATGAGCTAAACTCCGAAACTGCTATTCCTATTCTGAAAATTCATTCGCCAATGAAAAGCTACGTTATCCCTCAGTGCCATAGATTATGGTAGGTATATTATATTTAAACCAATAAGAGATATATCCGTAAGAAAATTGCCGCAGGTGAAGTCACGGGCAAAAACTAGTTACCAATAAAATTAGATAAAGACACATACCTAGGCACATAATCATAAATACCTACTATCGAATTAGAAACTGCTCTACTATTTTCGAAAGTAGTACCTAGTTATGATTATGACACTAAGGCCCACTTGCACCAAAAACCTAACTCAGAGTCAGTTGCTAATATATCGTATTATAGAATGTCACACTGCAGGCTAAAGGCCTCTTCTTATACAGAAAACGTACGAGCATTGATCACCACGTCTGCTCAAAACAGATTGGCGATTTCAGACTAATATTAATAATAAGTCTAAGTTTTTCTTCGCCGATGTCAGTGAAGTCCAAGATAAACTGAGGAAGTATTTAGGTATATATCAATAATTATGAAATATAAAAAGTCAGATTGGTACTTACCCATGCTCGGTTGCAAGCTCACGGCCTCGTGCATTAGAGGCGGGCGCCTTATCACTGGACCATCACGCTATAGCCAGCAACTACCTCGGAGTTCAAAAGTAACCTTACCTGGTGCAAGCGGGCCTAAATATTTTAGGCGTCTTAATTACATGTACGATTTAGATGTGACAACCGGTCAATCTAGATTAGCTTATGGTAGGTTATGCCTATCGTCTACATATTTTGCATTTAGAAATTCCGTAAAACTGGTAACTTGCTAAATGGCTAACAAAATGTTCGTAACGAATGTTCTGTTTTTAATTTTATTTTATATGAATAAAAAATGCATTAAACTTAGTTGACATAAAGTTGCATGACTATTAATTTTCAAAAATGTCATTAATTTTAAATAGAAATCGGTCAATATAAAAAGTTATTAAAAAAGAAAATGATTGATTTTACCTACTGTAGAATTGCACAATATCAAAAATTAAATATTAATTTTTATAAATTATTATTATTTATATCATTTGTGAAAAATATATTGCTGGTTTTATGCATAATGAATGCCTAAGGAGATAATTATAAAAAAGTTATGAATGGTTTTTAAATATGAAATTAAGTTGGTTTGCAAAAGATATTAAGTGCCTGTTTTCGAAAAAGTATTTGAACACATTTTTATGACGTCATCTTAAGTACGATTTCGTATTGCTCTATATAGGATGACTAGTATGTAGACTAGTGTGTGACTAGTATGTATCGTATTTATGACTACCTTCTGCTTGCGACTTTGTCCGCGTCAAAGTTGATTCCTCCATACAACCTTTGGACTCCCGTTATATCCCCTTAGTAGGTGAATTTTGGAAAATCCTTTTTTATCGGATGCCTACGACATACAAAGAACACACCCTCCAAGTTTCAGGTCTCGACGATCAGCGGTTTACACTGTGCGTTGTTCCGTCAGTCAGTCATTCAGGACGAAGCATTTTATAATAAATAGATTGATAACAAACAACTTTCCCAAAGACATGTTTTTGTTCGTTATCATGAGTACTCAACAGTGTCGTGATTGCCCAGTGGTTAAGGCGCCCGCCTCTCATGCATGAGGTTGTGGGTTCAAATCCGGGCAAGTACCAATGTGAATTTTTCAATTCATATGTACTTTCTAAAGTTTATCTTGGACATCATTGGCATCGGTGAAGGAAAACATCGTGTGGAAACCTGGACTTACTGTTCCACTCAAACCATGTCAGAGGCCCTTGAGGCGGTTTAGATACTCTGACACTAGGGTGTGTAGGGTCGTAAGGCCTTACTACCCACACGATAAGATGAAGATCATGAGTACTTGCTTTGCGTAAAGATCACTTACCAATCACTCTATATTATTAGATCTTCTATTAATTGAAAGATAATATAACATACTTTCTCCTACGCAGGTGCCTCTAGGTACCCCAAAGTACACACATGGCCTTTGTATGGTAGATATTTCAAATATGTTCCCACAGAATACCACCCACCACATAGTAATTCAACAATAGGTTTGATGACAGCATATTATTACGTGTACGACATATGGGGCGTTGTAAGGTAAAACAAATGAGCTACATTATCGCCAATATGTCAACGCAATTTCGTAAGGGCGCGGAACAAATGCCAGCCGATACGAACCACTGCAAATGGCCGACAGAACAATACCGACTGATATCGCGAAATAGGCGCGGAGACAGAGAAACTCGAGATATTTTTTACCTTATAAAAATAATTACAATTTATTGTAAACCGATTCTAGATTTTTTACAGATCAACGGTATATTAAAAAAAAAACATACTATCATGCTCGTACATAGTGCATTTTTTTTAATACACAGTTTTTTGTATTTAAAGCTTACATAACCAGTGTAAAAAGATACCAAAAGATACATGAATGTATTCCGATCATCATCATTTCCATAATTTATTATTATAATTACGAATTGAGTAAACAAATATGTAACACGTCTTTTTACACCCCCTATAGACGTTTATTAAAAGATTTCATGATGTATTTTTAAAGTAATATTAATACTACTTAATAGGTAGATACAATTGCATAAATTGAAGCTGAAAAATAAAGAAACAGTTCTTATGTACAGTCTATAAAGTATCCAGGTATCCAGGGTCGACAGATATAGTTGAAGTTTTCAGAGAAACCGATGGATGTCTTTGATTGGAACTTAACTTTATTAATCAACTGTTTTTATCTACTTTTTAAATTAAATTACATTTGAAAACATCCGTCGGTTTCTAAGAAAACTTCAACTATATCTGTCGACCCTGCATACCTATCTCTTTTGTTGGTTGTACCTATAGTTATCTAAATCTGATTGCTTACAAAATTAAATACTTAAAAATAAACTGCATCGGATTTTTCTCATACAATCAAAGCGTGAATGGCTCCTTGACTATTTATCATATAATTTATTGTCATTCTGTAATAATAGTAAACGGATAGTGATTAAAAGCTTTCGTTTACTTTACAATTGGTCCAAGGACTATTGACTTAACAGTTGTTCAGCTCAAAACGTGTGGGTAAACAATGATTTTAATTACAGATTACGGCTAAGAATTTATTTTAACTAAGCAGAATTATATGAATGTCATTCTAGGTATTATCGAAACGCCTTTGTTTTATGTATTAGGTAATAAACAGTACTTAATTCTACATAACACGCCTATAATCCCCAAAGGGTTAGGCACTTAGGCAGACCATTAGTACACCCACATTTTGCCTGTTTTGTTTAAATCCCATGTAATACGAAGCGAGCATAATGAACCGGGCACAAATCCAAACTCCGGGGCAGCTACTGAGAAATTCCTGATGAAAAAACTCAATAACACTTTACCCGACCTGGGGATCGAGCTTTCAACCAAGGCATTGACAGCTCAACTCACGCCTTTTCACCTTTTATAGACGAACAAGACAGTGGTCAAATGAATGTGATATAATTCGTGTGCGTATATAAAAGCTTGCAGAAAGCTCTATAGAATTCCATCATGTGGTATTTATAAGGTATAATTATAGTAAATTTAATAGCTACTGACTTCTGAATTACCACCTTTACCCGCTAATTAATAGTTACTGGTCATAGTGGACTTGAAAAGTGAAAACCCTGTCGATTACCTCTCAAAGGGAGCCGACAGCCGACTCCAACGGAGGACAGATACCAAGTTGATAGAAGCTTATTTGCGACAGTTGATTTCTACCTTTCTATTACTCTCGGATCCGAGATAATAACGGCAATCAAACAAAATCATATTTTCTCAGAGAAATGTCTTTCTATCATAGTAATTTTGTCTTTCTGAACACTGACAGGGTGACATTGATGATCATATTAGCATAAAACTGACTGTTACACGTCACTGTTACATGAACCTTGTCACGATGTAACAGTCATTGTTTCACTTGTAAAGATGGCTATTAGAGAAAATGCTTTATTGAAAATATCTTAGAGATAGCGGGTGTAAAAACACACTTTACAAAGCTGATAGTTACACGTTTACTACATCATTGTCATTAAATTTTTAACTGAAGTCAAAGTTCAAATTTTTATTTTGTGTGTTTTATTTTAAGATATATTTTTTACCACGGCCCCTGTACCGTTGCATGCATCATAAGGAAAACATTTTGAGTGCGTTACCATAAACATTTTAATTATTTTGTACTAGTATACACTTCTTACACGACTGCCCCAAAAAAAGGAGTGTTATGTGTTCAGGGTTAATGTATGTATGTATGTATGTATGTATGTATGTATGTGAGATTCTTTATTCCACCATAACTTTTAAACGCCTGAACCGATTTAGATGTATGGGGTATCGATACAATCCTTGCATCGTTCCGAGTAACATAGGCTAGCTAAAAATAAAAATAATCCTCTGTGGTCACTTTAAAACGTAAATAAATACCAGCCTCAATAATTTTTTTTTATGAATATGGTCGTGTCTGTTTATCGTCTAGAACTTGACAAGTAGATTTAAAAAATATATAACACTGTAAATAAAAAACGTCGTAAAAAAAACTGACGAGTAAACAAAGTACAAATATGTGCAATTTTTGCAGTCGTGTTTTTTTTTATACATGTAATTTTTTTTTTATTTTTTTTAGGCTTTAATTTTGTTTCTGCTGCATTTTATTTGTTCTTCAACACCTTTGGTTGACTGTTAGAGAATGCCTATGGCATTAAGTCTGGCTTTGTACTTTTTTGTTACATAAAGTTTAAATAAATAAACAAAGAATTCTCGCACTTAAAAAAGCCGTTTATCTGCAATCTTTTTTGCTGAAAATTGTTTAGTTTGCTGGGTAGTAAGTATGTGTAGTTTACAGCAATGTAAAATGTCTGTTTACATCCTGTATATCGGGTGTCCGGTAAAGAATGGATTATCTTGAAATGGGTAATAGTAGAACTAATGGCGATTCAGAAAAAAAATACATTAAAAAATAAAAACAAGTAGTACCAAAGATATGATTAATTTATTAATATTCATTGTTTTTTGTTACCTTATTTTACATTCTTGTACACCACGACCACGAATTAATGAATTCCGTCGGTTTTTTATTGTTAACGTAATTTACGTTAACTAAGCTAATAGATAAGTAATCAAAAGTAGGACTGCTATTACACGGTTTTGAAAAAAAACAACTTAAAGTATGTTCTTTTGGAAAAAATTGTGAAAAAAATTCTATTTGAAAAAGTTTAAGCATCCGTAGTTTAAAAAAAATGTATCGAAACACAAGTGGCCAATAATTTTAAAAACTTATGTGTTTATAGCCGATTTCAAAATGGTATGATTCAGTTTTGTACCTAACGTAAATAGTGAATTATTGCTATTCGTTTTCAAAAGGAGCGGAACTTGGTTTAACAACAAAGTTTGCAATATTGTAACAAATTTGAACATTAGATGAACCTGACCATCAGGGTTTAAATAAAAAGATTTGTAGACGTTAGCAATTAATAGGAAAGCTTGGTTAACCTGTAATGCGACTTGTGGGATGTGATATGATGAAAATATGGTGTTCCCGTGTTTTTTTTTATTTGGGCTGTCTTAAGGAAAATTATTAAGCGAAGTCGATCCTTGAAAGACTTAGCTAGCCGTGTCCGGTTCAAACCACATCAAAAATAAGCGATCGACGTGATATACGACTACTTAGGAGAGCATTTATTCTAAAATGTAGGGTTTGAATCAGAGTGGGTGGCAGAAAATTTACAACGAATGTAATTTACAACGAATACAGTCTTAACATCACGCCTGTAATCCCCGAAGGGCAGAGGTGTAGCCACATTTCACCAGTTATAACACTTTACCCAATAACACTGCTCGACCTGCAATCGAACCCAAAACCTCATGATTAGCAGTCAAAAACAGTGTCATTAATATCAAATGCTGTTTTTTATTAAACCCCAATGACCAGATACATTTAATGTAAATAAATATTCTAATATCTCAAACTTTGTTGTTTACCCAAATTTCGCTCCTTTTGAAAACGAATAGCAATAATTCACTATTTATATTAGGTACAAAACTGAATCATACCATTTTGAAATCGGCTATAATCACATAATCTTATAAAATTATTGGCCACTTGAGTTTCGATACATCTTTTTTAAGCTAGGGACGCTTAAACTTTTTCAAATAGAATTTTTTTCACAATTTTTTCCAAAAGAACATACTTTAAGTTGTTTTTTTTCAAAACCGTTTAATAGCAGTCCTATTTTTGATTACTTATCTATCAGCTTAGTTAACGTAAATTACGTTAACAATAGAAAACCGACAGAATTCATTAATTCGTGGTCGTGGTGTACAAGAATGTAAAAAAAGGTCACAAAAAACAATGAATATTATTAAATGAATCATATCTTTGGTACTACTTGGTTATTTTTTTATTTGTATTTTTTTCCAGATTAGTCATTAGTTCTACCATGAACCATTTCAAGATAATCCATTGAAAACCGGACACCCTGTATATACACTGAGATCACTTTTCATTGTGAGACTCATCTATTGATTCCGTAACATGACATTACCGGCAGTAATGTTGATTTATATGCGACTCCTGAGTAAATAACTCGTTGCCGGAAAATCGTGATAAACGCTTTCGTAAATCATGATATTCTCACAAATCATGTTTCCATCGACAACTACACGGATCTTATCGTAATAATATTAGCTTTGAGATTTTAATGCAAGCGCATCTGCACTTAATGCCGCATCCGATCGCAGCGCATCGAGTTAAAATACAAAAAAAAGCTCGGTACGAAAGTGATTTAGGAGCTTTTGCGTAGCGGTACGGCTCACCATAAGAGAACTAAGTACCTACATGAAAATAGAATATTTCTGTTATAAGTAATAGGTATTTGGGTATCAAATAGTTGATAGTTAAAGTCGACTAGTTTAATTTTATTTAATCAAGTAAAGGATTTCTTAGTGTCGTTATGACTCATTGGTTTAGACGCCAACCTCTCATGCATCAGTAAGTACAAATATGATAGTTTTCAATTCATAAGAACTTTTTAAGTTTGTCTTGGCCACCATTAACATCGGTGAAGAAAAACATCGTGAGGAAATCTGGTCTTGGCTCAAGCACTCTCTGAATCAAAAGAGGCTTTTGTCGTACCTGCATTAAGACAATAATAAGCTGATATTTTTATTACTTGACTGCCTCGTTGGTCTTGTGGTCGCAAGCGCGACTGCTGTGCATGAGGTCTTGGGTTCGATTCCCAGGTCGGGCAAAGTGTTATTGAGTTTTTCCATCAGGAATTTCTCAGTAGCAGCCTCGGAGTCTGGATTTGTGCCCGGTTGATGGCAATAGGCTCGCTCCCTATTACATGGGACTTAAAACATAACTAGCGAAATGTGGGTGTACTAATGGGTACACCTCCGCCTAACCCTTCGGGGATTACAGGCGTGATGTTATGTTATGATGTGTTATTTTTATTACTATCATTCACATTTTACGCAACTGTGCTATGTACTAAGACATAGTGACAAACCTAGGTACTTAGTCTACATACCAATTAATTGGTATAAAGCACACGTACCGTATCATCATCTAGATCCGTTAGAACTTTCGTTTGCACATCTAAATGTTCGGCACGATCTGTGCGTAGTACATACGCGGATATATCAACCTAGATTTCCAGCTTAAAGTGGACTCTTATTACATGGAGAGACTGAGTAAAACCAGGTCAGGTTATACTGGATGTTTTTAGTTCGATATTGATTAGAAACTGCCACTTTGCCTGCTGATGTCACTTGCATGCAATGCGATTATGTTGCTCCGGTTACTACATAGAAAAGAAATGCTCGAGTTGCATAAACACGTAAGAATGCATTCTGTGGAGTTATAAACAAATGATTGTGCAGTGCAACTTGAACATCTGTTCAAGTGTTGTACAACAACGTAATCAGGATTCTTAGCGGGAAAGACATTAAAATATTTAGTGGTAATGGGTAGAAGAAATTAGTCCAGATAAGGTTTTTTGATCAAATGCGTCATTGTTTCTTTTCAAAAAGATTGATTTTTAGGGTCCCATACTCAAAGGGTGATCTGTCTGTCCTTCGTCTGGTTTTGAATGAGATAATGTCCACAAAAAAAAAACAAATTAAATAATATATTTCTTTGTTGAAACGCACTAATATCTAGAAGTACAGGTCAATATAAAAAAAAATGTTTTGTATTAGCCAGAATCATGAGATATATATTTAAATCTCGCTACAACATACGGGAGCAGAGAAAAAACCACGCGGACGAAGTCGCGAGTAAAATCTACATATTAAAACACACCACAGATCCACAGATCTTAAATAAATAAATAAATAAAATATATTTACGCAACACCTAGTCATATGTAGATATGTATATCATTAGGACTTCTTTTATTAGGTACTCAGCCCACGTCCAGCCAGAGGGCAAATACTAAGATAAGATGTATCTTTTAGTATTTGTTGTGTCACTCTTGCGCATGCCGCTAGTGTTCAGCACTAAATCACCTCTTGTGATCTAATGGCGACAAAGACGTTTATGTAATGTTGAATGTGTTTTTGATTTCAATAGATGCAATTTAGGTATTTACTTACAACTTCTTAGATTTCAGTTGTAGAAAAAAATAGATTTAATTTCAGCTATTATAAATAGATAAATTTCTTAAAAACTTTTATTACAAACCTTCGGTGACTCATCTTTGATAAGTTAATGTAGAAGAAATATTATCTGGGGGCCTATCACCCTTTTAAAGCTCAACCTCTTAAAACAATATTATTTTCATATTACTTTGGGTTTCGCACTGTTAGATTTTCAACGCTCGGATCAGCGCCGAGAGTTGAAAACACAACAACAGAATATTAAAATAATATTATTATAAGAGATGGCGATAGCGGTGCCCAGCTCTATTAAACTTCCTAGCAACAGCTATAATACTCGTACCTACCTGGCTCAGTGGTACGTTTTTAAATCAATTTAACAGCCACTTTTAGCAGCCAGTCTGGCACCTGAAAAACTAAAATGAAATAAATCTGAGAACAAGCTAAATTGAACTTTACACGCGGCTAAAGCACGGGCATAGCTGTTTAAAATTTAAGTTCTTTAAATTATCAGCCTGTTATGTTAATACGGTTTTAATTGCAATAGCGATAACTTATCGTAACCCCAGCTATCCGAAACACCCACGTCATTATTAGCACACTGTTATTTAATCAATTAAATAAACATTTAAGAAATTCATTCTTGCTTAGTGAAATAGCTCAAATGCCAATGGAAAGTGATACAATCTGACTGAGTTTGCCTTTTTAGGATGGTTTGCGGGCGAATTGGTGCATTCACAAATACCGCGGTGCCGTAAAAGATCTATTTATGGTGAAATTCTGCTAGTGCGTAATAATGTAAGTAGGCTTATATGACAAAAAATAAGTAACCTACTTACACGGTGGCTTAGTTCTATAGAAATACGGGCTAAAATAGCCAAACTGTTTCACAAAACAAAAAATTACATAACTTTTTTTTAACGAAAATATTAATAAATTGTTTTCTGTGTAATTTACTCGATTTTAAAATTTTGTAATCTTAAGATTTGAAAATCGAATTCCAAAAAAAATTAATGAAGTTCGAAACACTAAAGAAAAGTGTTTCCTCATTTTAGCAGCATATATCGGGTGTCCGGTAAAGAATGGATTATCTTGAAATGGGTGATAGTAGAACTAATGGCGATTCAGAAAAAAAATACATTAAACAATAAAAACAAGTAGGACCAAAGATATGATTAATTTAATAATATTCATTGTTTTTTGTTACCTTATTTTACATTCTTGTACACCACGACCACGAATTAATGAATTCCGTCGGTTTTTTATTGTTAACGTAATTTACGTTAACTATGCTGATAGATAAGTAATCAAAAGTAGGACTGCTATTACACGGTTTTGAAAAACAACAACTTAAAGTATGTTCTTTTGGAAAAAATTGTGAAAAAAAATCTATTTGAAAAAGTTTAAGCGTCCGTAGTTTAAAAAAAATGTATCGAAACACAAGTGGCCAATAATTTTAAAAACTTATGTGTTTATAGCCGATTTCAAAATGGTATGATTCAGTTTTGTACCTAATGTAAATAGTGAATTATTGCTATTCGTTTTCAAAAGGAGCGGAATTTGGTTAAACAACAAAGTTTGCAAAATTGTAACAAATTTGAACATTAGATAAACCTGACCATCAGGGTTTAAATAAAAAGACTTGTAGACGTTAGTAATTAATAGGAAAGCTTGGTTAACCTGTAATGCGACTTGTGGGATGTGATATGATGAAAATATGGTGTGACCGTGTTTTTTTTTTATTTGGGCTGTCTTAAGGAAAATTATTACGCGAAATCGATCCTTGAAGACTTAGGTAGCCGTGTCCGGTCAACCACATCAAAAATAAGCGATCGACATGATATACGACTACTTAGGAGAGCATTTATTCTAAAATGTAGGGTCTGAATCAGAGTGGGTGGCAGACAATTTACAACGAATGTAATTTACAACGAATACAGTCTTAACATCACGCCTGTAATCCCCGAAGGGCAGAGGTAGCCACATTTCACCAGTTATAACACTTTACCCAATAACACTGCTCGACCTGGCAATCGAACCCAAAACCTCATGATTAGCAGTCAAAAACAGTGTCATTAATATCAAATGCTGTTTTTTATTAAACCCCAATGACCAGATACATTTAATGTAAATAAATATTCTAATATCTCAAACTTTGTTCTTTACCCAAATTTCGCTCCTTTTGAAATTGAATAGCAATAATTCACTATTTATATTAGGTACAAAACTGAATCATACTATTTTGAAATCGGCTATAAACACATAATCTTATAAAATTATTGGCCACTTGTGTTTCGATACATCTTTTTTTAGCTACGGACGCTTAAACTTTTTCAAATAGAATTTTTTTCACAATTTTTTCCAAAAGAACATACTTTAAGTTGTTTTTTTTCAAAACCGTTTGATAGCAGTCCTATTTTTGATTACTTATCTATCAGCTTAGTTAACGTAAATTACGTTAACAATAAAAAACCGACAGAATTCATTAATTCGTGGTCGTGGTGTACAAGAATGTAAAAAAAGGTCACAAAAAACAACGAATCTTATTAAATGAATCATATCTTTGGTACTACTTGGTTTTTTTTTTATTTGTATTTTTTTCCAGATTAGTCATTAGTTCTACCTTGATCCATTTCAAGATAATCCATTGAAAACCGGACACCCTGTATATCAATCAATCTGAATAGCTTTTTCCCAACTATTTTGGGGTCGGTTTCCAGTCCAGCCAAGCAGCAGGCAGCCAGGCAGCTGAATACCAGAATTTTACATGGAACGACTGCCTATCTGACCTCCACAACAAAGTATCTGGGTAATAGTGGGTTAGTCTTACCCCTAGTAAGACTGGTTGTCAGATTTTCAGGCTTCTGACAACTTGTAATGACTGTCAAGGATCCAAGTATAACAGCCGGGACCAACGGCATAATCGTGCTTTCCGAGGCACGGTGGAGTCTCGGTGAGTAAAGAACCCATCCACAAACCAACCCCGGTAAGCAAAGCTTAACCTGGTGGATCGACACGTGTGGCTGTTCTTACTTAGCTACGAGCTTTTTTAAAGCAGCAATGAGGTAACAATACCAAAAATAAAGTCATTTTTTTTTTATTATGTTGCAACAAAGAGTTATATTTACTGCGCATTTTATGCATGCCTGGCACAATTCATTGATCTACATAGAACAGGTTAACCCAATGGTGACCTTAAACGCAATCAGTTTCCTACACTTGCTTTCCTTTGAGTGGCTTGCGTAAAAACAAGTCAATCATACGCGTATTATACGTACTTTGCATAATAATTAGGAAAAAAATTGTAAGTAGGTGTGTCGTTTCTAATTAGATTGAAAATTAACATAATTAACTAGGCTTTATCTGCAGGTTAATTTTAAAGCGATCAAAACCTTGACGGGAATGTACATAATATTATTTGCACTTGGTGTTAAGACTGCTACACACGAGTGTGCTTATGATAAAGGTCTGCTTTATTAGTCAATTAATAATCTAAAAATAACAGATTCAAAAAATATTAATGAAAATAAATACAACTAAATATTTTCAAATTTGTTAACCCTTTAGTACCGCTGCGTCTATGTATAATTTAAACAAATTGAATTTAAGTCTAGCACGAAAAATAAAAGAAAATGATTTAAATATTTTTTACAAATAAAAATGTAAAGCCGTGCTCTTGTTAAAACACCTTTAGACTTACTTTAAACAAATATTTCAGTGACCAGTTATTTATAGCATTAGCGTTTTACGGTGTATGAAAAAAAACTTTATTTAAAAATAAATAAGCATATTTCTTGCCGGCATAAGATTTAAGTAAGTATTACAATAATCATATTTGACAAGCTTCCTACTTAAAGATTAGTATCAATTTAGAACAACTAGGAAAGACTCAAGGTCTGGGCTTTCGAGTCATATCCGTAAACGATTTGACAAGATTGATATAACAACTGACAGTTTAGGGAACGTTAGTTAAGCCTACGGGTCTTTAATACGGTAGAAGTAATTTGAACTTTATTACACAGTAAGAACAAACGTTTTTGGATCACTATCGTATGGGGTTTATCAAGTCTACTTTTTTTATCAAAAATACTGATAAGTATTTAAAATAATAAAACTTACGAGCTTAGTTTTTAAGTGAAGAAATGTTTTTTTTTTTGACTCAAAAGTGATGGCTAACTTTCTTAAAATATTGAATAGAATTTTAAAATATAGGTATTTATACACGAAGTAGGCGTGGTGTAGATAGTATAGATAATGTATTAACGGCCTATAGATTAGATTTTTATCTTTCATATATCACATTTTGACAAATTATATGATCTTTGTTATCTGCTACTATGCCAATTAATGGGCTGGTGGGCCGGCGGTAGGTTTCGCCTTTTATAATTTTATTCTGATTTATTTATAATATTCATTATCAAACTATGTCATTTCCATTAAAAAAAAATTAAAACAATGTTATGTGATGGGTGTTATCTAATCCAAATGGCTTTCAAGGGTTATCTACTATTTTGTAATGCTACCGTCCTGTATAATTTTACAATTTAAAAAGTTATTTTTAATGGGCAAAAGCTGCTTCAAAATCATCTTCAAAGCACGTCAGAAGTCAGTCACAAATATAATATGTCGCAATTTTATTACTTTTGAATATTTTTAGGACTCTAGATATCTAAATGTGATATCGCTTTAAGAAATCGAAGTTGCGTAAATACCTACTAACACAACACGGCTATGTAAAAGACCCCTCTAAATTATACCAACATTAAAATATTTCGACTATCACTTCCTGAAACATTAAGTAGGTACCTAATCAATGGAGCAATAATCTTATCAGAAAAAAATGCATATATTATTATTATTTTGAATTTACTAAACAGACCACACGCCGACCGCAGTAAAAGAAAATTTAAATTTATGGGATAAATAAACTTTCAATGTTTTAAGAAATACCTGTAAGAAATAATAGCCGCCTCAGACCTTGGCACATTCGGGGTTGCGGGACGTCTTAACAGGATACCGTGGCCCCGGAGAGTAAAGGGCAACAGAAGGAACAGGGTGGTTTTTTAGTCAGTAAAAGTCTGACAGTCCCTTCCGCCCCACTCAGGGCCGAAGGACTCATCATCATCTGCCTAGCCTTTTCCCCACTACGTTGGGGTCGGCTTCCAGTCTATTTTACATGGAGCGACTGCCTATCTGACCTCCACAATCCAGTAACTGGGTAATAGGTATGATACCCCTAGGTAAGACTGGTTTGTCAGACTTTCGGGCTTCTGACGATCCGTAACGACTGTCAAAGATCCACGTATGACAGCCGGGACCAACGGCTTAACGTGCTTTCCGAGGCACGGAGGAGTCTCGGTGTGTAAAGATGGTCACCCATCTACGGACCAACCCCAGCAAGCGTAGCTTAACCTGACGGATCGACCAGTGCGGCTGTCATTACTTAGTCACGAGCTCCTCCGATTTTTACCACCTAAAAAATAATTAAAAAAAGACCTAGGGACATGAAAATAAAATAAAACAATTTCAGATTTTTTCAACTACCTCATTGGTCTAGTGGTCGCAACCGCGACTGCTATGCATGAGTACTGGGTTCAATTCCCAGGTCGGGCAAAGTGTTATTGGGTTTTTCCATCAGGAATTTCTCAGTAGCAGCCTCGGAGTTTGGATTTGTGCCCGGTTAATGGCAATAGGCTCGCCCCCTATTACATAACTGGCGAAATGTGGGTGTACTAATGGGTACACCTCTGCCTAACCCTTCAGGGATTAGAGGCGTGATGTTATGTATTTTTATAGTCCGGAAATACAGAGTACGCGTTCACCCTCAAGACTTTTAATAGCACTTAGTGCGTAATGCGTAAAATTTGTTCAAAAATAATAATAATTATTATATAATTACATTTTAACCAAGTAAATAATCGACATCCTACCATTATCATAATTAATTACTGTTAATAAAATTGTTAATGCGCCCCTTAAATTACTTATTTTATTCAATTAGCAACAATAGTCATGGTTTGGACCAATTAAACACTGCACACCGCGCGCTGGCACATTGTAATCAAGTACGAATAAATTTTATGGTAGTTAATATTCTGCTCTGTAAATTCATAGGTGAAGTACCTACATTATAATAACTTCATTTGAAGAATAAGGGTGAGTCTTCACCGTCTGCTAAGCTGTAAGTTTAGAATATTATGAAGTCAATAAAAGTCTTAAGTAATAGAGGTACTTACCTACGTGAAATTATTTGTAATAGGCCAATTTTCTTTCCCTAGCCTACGCTGTTGCATTCCTAAGCAAGAGGCTGCCTCTAAGTCCTTCCAGGAAGTCTTTTTCCACACAACCTCAAATCAACCCTAGTGGCAAATTCTACTATAATATTATAAATGTTAATGTTTGGGAAGACGTTTATATGTTTGTTACTCATACACGCGTTAAACTGTTGAACAGATTTGGATGAAAATTTAGCACATAGATAGACCATTTCCTGGATTAACACATAGGATACTTTTTATCCCGTTATTGTATTCTCTTGGCTTATTAGTTCAACTTACTTTACGAAAAGTTACTTTCGATGCGGGCGAAGCCACTAGTACAAAATATTAATTAGTGGTTAACTAGAAAAGCAAGAAAAATGCTATGGATTATTCATGTTAACACACTTTGAAAGTCACGAGATCTTTGCCTATATACAGCAATTACTTTATTATCGTTGAGAAGTCAGTACAATATGACATGTTAGGACAGCTAAGAAACTATAGGTAATTTTCGCTTTGCCTATTTGACTATCTTCCCACTCCGTTTACTTTAGCGCCTTGCCTTACCCTCCGATGCGCTCTAGAATTTCTTCATGAATTCAAATTATATAGAATACGTAACACGATACGTAATTTATGCCTCGCACTATGATTTCGCCTGTTTTAATTGTTAGTAAAGATCTATCTTGATACCTTAGTGATGATGGTTTTATTATAGTGAGCCACTAGTAGTGTTAATGGAAGATACAATGATACAAAGTAAGCCGCGAATATGCAACTTTGCATCTGTTTTTTTTATAACATAACATCACGCCTGTAATCCCCGAAGGGTTAGGCAGAGGTGTACCCATTAGTACACCCACATTTCGCCAGTTATGTTTTTAGTCCCATGTAATAGGGGGCGAGCCTATTGCCATCAACCGGGCACGAATCCAGACTCCGAGGCTGCTACTGAGAAATTCCTGATGGAAAAACCCAATAACACTTTGCCCGACCTGGGAATCGAACCCAAGACCTCATGCACAGCAGTCGCACTTGCGACCACTAGACCAACGAGGCAGTGAGAGTGTTTTTTTTATAAGAAGAACACTAGTCAATCTTTAAGTCCGCCATTGTACTTTTTTGTTGCATAAAAGTTAAATAAATTGGAGCAAGTGAGGTGATCAATGATCATTGATGATAATGATTGATGAGCAGATAATTTTCTAACTACGACCCAATCTTCTTGTATCTGCCTGACAAATTTCAGGTACGTAACTTGTTTGTCAGCAGATAGGTTATATTGTTGTCTAAAAATTTTCTAAATTAGGAGTCTATACCACTTCCAGAGAGAGTTAAAGGCAGAACCTAAAACACTAATCTATATGACCTAATAACCTTACCTATACAGGGTAATTAAAAATTTGCCCGAAACCTGAAAAGGGGTCATTATACTCATTATTATGAACAACTTTTACTATGGGACCAACACTGAACTGTATAAGTCAATGAATGAGACATAAATGCCCCAAAGTAGAAAATTAAATATATTCTATGTCGTTATCGTTTACCTGATTACCTAAAAATTGACATTCAAATTATTTGCATTAACATATCAATCTTGAGCAGAACATGCAATTAGTGACAAAACTTGAGATAACACAAGATGAGACCAAGCATGACATATTTCACTTAATTAAAATAATTATAATGGAACCAGTCTAAATTATGCAACAAAACAGTCTTAATGCATCTACAAATTATACAAGTTATACCATAAATTTTAAATTAACAAGAAATTGATTCGAGAAAGGAATCGAGAGTGCTCTTTAGCTAAGTGTGTGGTACCAGAAAGATAGACTAATAATAATGATATTCTTCCAACCGAATCACTGTCATGGCGGCCAATCTCAATGGAGATTAACTAAGTAGGTAAACATATAAATACCTATAAATATTACAGTAGGTACACAAGTGTGTACACGGACACAAGTCTGCCGGGGTTGCGAGACGTCTTAACAAGATACCGTGGCTGTGAATAGGGTGGTTTTTTAGTCAGTAAAAGTCTGTCAGTCCCTTCCGCCCCACCCAGGGGACTTATTTGACGACTTTTACCACCTAAAAAAAAAACGAAAAAAAATTGTTCGACAATTCGACTCGATCGAGGAAGGATCAGGTGCAGCCGCGCAGGATCAAGGGCTATTCGCACTTTCTGAGGCACAAGGGTGTCACACCACCAACTTCCAAACGCCGCGGCCTGCAACTAAAAAATTCCTTAAGGAAAACCCAATAACACTGAAGACACAGTTATCGCAATGGGTGACTAATTGGAGGCTGCGCTGCCTACGAGCGATTCCAGCACGGAACAAATATTTGTATGACCTACATGTTCCAGGTCTGGTTTTCAATTCTAGTGTCTTTAAAAAAAAAGTGGGAATCTTTCCTGGGCCTCCTTGCATGGTAGCCGCGCACGCGAGCACGAGTCCAGTGGGGCAATGAAAAACAAAGGAAGTAAGAGTATCAAATGTACAAAAGTAAGAGTTCTATTATTCTAAATTTAAAAAATGTATTGTAATAAATATATTTGGTAATTGATATCCAAGGCAAAGTTGCGTAGGTTTCCGCTACCTCCAAGGATGCATGCCTCCAACAGCGGGTTAATTATATAGTTTTAATCATTAGTTGCTAAGTTGTTTATGGCCAGTCATTTATCAATAAAACGTGGTTGAAACAGGTGCTTACAATGACTGACTGTCCTTCTGTAATTGGTGATGTAGTTCAACTTGACCGTGTATCACAATTGACAGTTATGGGTGTGAAAGAAAAATAAAATAACAAACAAAATATGTGCAACAGAATAAAAAAAATACGAAACCTTGATTTAAAAATTGATCATTATGAAAATTTTAATTTTTTTTTTTATATCTTTTGACAACCAACACATCGCCATCTGATCCCAAACTAGGCAGAGCCTGTACTATGGTAACCAGACAACTGATAAATATACTTATATATTTCTAAATACATACATATCATAGATAAATTACACCCAGACACAGAACAAATCATCGTGCTCATCACACAAAGATTTGTCCTGGGTGGGAATCGAACCCACGACCTCCGTCCTAGCAGTCAGGGTCACTAACTACTAGGCCAACAGGCCAGTCAAATATTATGAAGTGCATTAATTACTCTGGTTAGTTACCAGATAGTACATAAGATAGTAGACAGCTGTAGTAGTTAATACCTATTCTAAAACAGGTAAGAAATACCTAACACTAAGCAAGATTATGCTAAAATAAGAGTCTTATAAATTCATGTTAAATTATTTAAACTTTCAATATCAGGAAAATACCAACGTCATACTCAACTATGTCTTAACTATACCAAAAAAAAACAGTGCAACTACAAACCCAGAATAAAAAATAATATAAATACAGAGCTGTTGGTTTGCTTGTTAAAACAATAATCTGCACAAATCCAGACTCCAAGGCTGCTACTAAGATATTCTTGATGGAGAAACCCAATAACCCGTTCCTTGACTTGGGAATCGAACCCAAGACCTCAGCAGTCGTGCTTTGCGACCAGTAGGCCAACGAGGCAGTCAGCCACATTGATGAGGCATAGTATAGGCTATTTATTACATCACGCTACTCGGCTTGGGAGCGGAGCAGTAACCAAGGATGTAACTAAACGCGAGTGTAAATAAATATTATCCTTCGAACTTCGTACAAATGTCAGATACCTACTACAGTAACAAAGAGTTCATAAAGCAATCAAAAACGAGTCGAACTTAGACGCACTTCACCTTGGTTACGTAACACCAATCACTCAACAATGTTGACGTAAGCATTTTACCCTCCGGCGTCTGCGCACCAATTCAGATTCATTAAAGAAAACTGTAGCAGACTTGCATTGAATTGAATATTTCGTAACACGATGAAAGTATTTTTTAAATTATAATTTTCGAATTCGGAACTTGTGTTGCACTTTTACTTTTTACATAAACGTTTAGAAGAAAGTGTAACGAATTTATTTTTCAGTTTAAGAAACTGAAACTGAAAGTCAGTTTCAGTTTTTTTTTAATAAATAATGTGTTGTATTCATTTTATGATATAACATCGTTTCTCAAAGAGTTTGAGCTCTCGAGGCTTTTAAAGTCGAAAAAATGCAGTAATTTAATAAAATTCAAAAAAAATAATTATTTATCATCAAAAATCTAACTACAGCAACACAATACGAGCAGCCATCAAAATATTTCGTGAAACAAAGCGGTATCAAAGGCGTTTTCTAAATTTGAATACAATAATAATGTATGGCCGGCAGAACAACGAAGTCCGCTCGCTCCGACCACAGATAACAATCAACCACATTTCTATTTACACACAATACAGATAATGTGCAAATAAAGAGAGTAACGTGTTTTGTCATTTCGTGGGAATGTTTGAACTAACTGTGCGAACTATGGCGGCGGCACGGTAAGTTAATGTCATGAGCACGAAGCACTGTGACGAAATATTTTATCTTTTATATTAATTTTTGTTTCGACAAAGTTATTGTAAAAGATTAATGGTAAAGATAAATGTTATGAATTTCACTTGACAAGGCCGTTCTTAATTTTATTTTGTGTTTGAAATGTCATTTCTAAGAAGGCTTTATCTACCACTAGCATTTCATTTGATACACTTTAAGACAGTCTGCATTTGACTTTTTAATAAGCCTTTCAATGGCGTTAGTGGCATAAAACTAGGAATACACATGCCAGTAACGTGCATAAAAATACGCAAGTTACTTATAGCCATACAATAATAAAACCTTCTGATTGGTGAATCGGAATGACATGCAAGTTACTTGCATACTTTTTTGCCAGCTTTGCATATCTTTACAATGTCGTTGAAAAAAAATATCCAATAAAATATATTGAGATATTTTGTTTCTTATTTTATTGGTTGTCGTAATTTAAAGCTAATTTAGTCAGCTTTGACACGACTCCCATTCACCGAGTCAGTTTACTGATTTAATTAACAATTTCATCATTAATGCCCGATTCCACTATCACTAGGTGACACCTAAATGTAACGCCTTAATATTATTGCACAGTTGAATTTATTTTAGGTATTACATTTAGCTGTTGCCAATACAAAGTGTCAACAGCTTCAAAAGAGTTTCTGTTTATCTACTTTACGGAATGGACTATTCTTATTTGAACACACTAGAAATATTAGTGCAGTACTTTTTATTTTTCTTTTAGAAATATTGAGAGTAAAAAAAAAAATACAAAAAAGACGACCGCCTTCAAAACTACAAAGTAAAAAGTAACTTTAGTTTAGGAAATGGATGACTTTGGTTCTGTTTGTTGTTTTACTTTGTAGTAACTACCCCGGTAACGAACCTATAGCACGATCTATCTACACCAATATTATAAAGAGGAAAAAAAATATTTTTGTTTGTTTGTAATGGATAAACTCAAAACTACTGGACCGATTTTAAACTTCCTTTTACCATTAGAAAGCTACATTATCTTTTTTTTTTTTTTTTTTTTTTTGAGGTGGTAAAAATCATCAAATGACTCCTTCCGCCCTGGGTGGGGCGGAAGGGACTGTCAGACTTTTACTGACTAAAAAACCACCCTGTTCCTTCTGTTGCCCTTTACGTTCCGGGGCCACGGTATCCTGTTAAGACGTCCCGCAACCCCGGCAAGCTACATTATCTGCGAGTAACATAGGCTATATTTTATTTTATTCTTGCGCGGACGAAGTCGCGGACAAAAGCTAGTAATTGATAATTTAAATGTGTACTTACATAGCATGGTACCATAAGCTGTGAATTTTCACACAAAAACAAAAATCTGTTTCCTAGCAATATTTTTTGCTAAATATTAAGTAAGTTACTTTAATTTGATAGTCACAATGCGCAGTTAACGGATAAAAATATGTGATGTGTCTTTTTCGACCCCATATATTAATCAGTAATAAATTGGCAGGAAAACACAATCATATCTTGTGAATCACCAATCATTAATACTATTGCATTTTATTCTATGCTCCACCATCTTGCTCAACGACAAACAGAGACTAATTCACTGACCATACAATTAACGTTACTGTATTATTATTTTTTATCGTCACTAATTGCGTACAAGTACATTCGCTCACTCAAAACAGTTAATTTACAAGTGCTCTTAATTTCATTATGCGATTACACTAAATTCAAAGTACGTATTAGCCTAAAATTTATAGTTTTCTGAAATTTAAATGGCAAACGGCTCAAGAGCAGCTAGCGGTCTGTAAACACTTATTTAGTAAATTGGATTGTTCAAGATTGCGATCAATTAGTGAGCTTGAATTTGCTGCTTTAATAAAGTCATTAAGTCAATTAGCTTTTGTTCAAGCTGTGGGTAATTATTAGTGACCGACACTGCCGACATTGTTGGTTAAGTTATTTTGAACTGAAGTGTTGCGTTTTCGAAATTGTAGGCTCGGGTTCCTTGTATAGCGGCAATGCATATAATTATCAGCGTGTTCCCTTCCTATGCACTCAACACTGCAACTGTTAATACAAAACGTTTTAGACCATTTGAAATGCCATAATGATAGCAACTAAGATTTAACGACAAATGTTGGGTGCGGTTAAGGTAGATAAGCAAATACCTATGTTTAACAAATTTCTTATCACCAGCTGGTCTACATTATACATATCACCCTCTGTAAATTTAGGTGAAGTGAGCTTGAAGTGAGTTGTCAATCGAAATCAGTGAGATGACAAGTAATCTGGGGGCCTATCACCGTCTCTTAAAACAGTCCCATTTTGATATTGGTTCGTTTCATTTAAGTTGTTGAATTTTCAACTCTCGGCGCTGAAGCGAGCGTAAAAAATCAACTATTTTAAGAGATACGGAAGCTCCCCCTTGTATTCGGGAGCGGTGAATGTTTATGCGACACCCGAACCCCCGGCCATAGGCAGAGGTGGAACACTGCGGGAGTCCCGCATGCCCTTCTGTCAGTAAGTCCATGAGGATTTTCACCTCGAAAATAAGGCCCCCTGATACTCAATTTATCTAAATTCACCAACGTAGATTTTCACAAAATAACAGTATCTATATCAATGGGAAAAAAGGCTTAATTTCATTAACACCTATACCTACTTAATATTCAAGCACTCTGAATAGATAGCTGTCACATTCCACTAAGTGTATCACCTAAAATGTATTGACACCATGCTTTCACAAATCTTTTTTATCTACAAATCTTATCGATGATATAATGTTCTTTGCCCAATCACATTCAAAGAAATACTATCTTATAGAAAACAAAAATCGCACTTAACAAATGTACGTAGAGCACAAATTAAAACAAAAGCATTTTTGTTTAAATACCAGCTTCTGCCCGCAACCTTGTCCGCGTGGTATTTTTCGCCCACATTATTGTTAAGTTACGCCACTGGTTACTGCTCCGTTCCCGTGCGCCCCAGCGTGGCGTTATGTAGCCTATATTATTCCTCATGAATCTGGCTATCATATACAAGTTTTTTTTCAAATCCGACTAGTTCTAGATATTAGCGGGTTTAAGCAAACAAACAACTTAAAATAATATTATTGTGCTTTTTTTATTGTAGTTTTATTATTTATTTTTAATTTTATTATTGTGTATTGTGCGTATCTTTCACGTGAATAAAAAGTTTTGTTTCTTTCTTTCTGATATTATAAGCATTGACTAGCGACCCGCCTTCTCTTCGCATTTATATAGATTAACGACTACCTTATAACAAATGACTACACTGTCGCTAATACAAAAGCAACTTAATTTTTGCATAACGGAACAGGATCTAATGAAAACCAACGTTGAAATATAGTCACGATATTAAAACGGCTGCACTAAAAAAACAAACGGATTTGCCCGCGGCGACGCTGCAAAGTAATTATAGCTTCTGATGACAAGATGTGATAAATTGCTGATTATCTGATCACACAAAGATTTGTGGTTATGTGTAAAGAAAATGGGCCAAATAAGTACATTAATTATTATCGTGGATGTCAGATAGTGATTAAGAAGGTGTGAATTCAAAATTCAAATTCCAATATTTTAATTAACATAACATAACATCACGCCTGTAATCCCTGAAGGTTTAGGCAGAGGTGTACCCATTAATATCATACAGCCACATTCCGTCAGTTATGTTTTAAGTCCCATGTAATAGGGGGCGAGCTTATTGCCATCAACCGAACACAAATCTAGGCTCCGAGGCTGCTAATTTGAAATTCCATATGGAAAAACCCAATAACACTACGCCCGACCTGGGAATCGAACCCAAGACCTCACGCTCAGCAGCCGCGCTTTGCGACCACTAGACCAACGAAGCAGTCTTTTGAGGCAACATTTTATTTCAGACACAAAAAATCCTTATATTGTTAGTGGTACAATAACTAAGCCTAACGCTAGTATGTTTTAGCAGTAGTAGAACTGTAGTTCACAAATTATGTGAAGAAAAATACTAGGTACATACCTTTCCGTGCCGCGATTTGGTTCGAAAAATATGTAACTAAATTCATTTATTTATTCCAGTTTACTTCACAGCTTGCAATTAATATCAAAATGTAACTTACTGAAAATTGCACCAATTACGACACACAGTAAAATATTACAATTAATTTATCTATTTAACAGCTAATTACAAAGAGGCTACAATAATCTCTGAGTGTAGGTATACCAGAAATTATATTTTATTATAATATATACAAGAAAGTTTTCAGCTTTGTCACTAGGATAAAAACGCAGCTGCGATACCTATGAGTTAACAGAGGGTCACAATTGGCAGTGATAGGGTGTGTCTATGACACTACAGATTATGTCTCTGTTTCAGTGGAAGTTGGTTAGGCCTTTAGTGTGGGACGCTACATGTGTCGATACTCTTGCGCCATCCCATCTTCCTAGGTCGGCGTGCTGTGCGGGCGCTGCTGCTGCGGTTGCAGAAAACCTCAAATATCACCCCTTTCAGGTAACTATATTTTCAAGCCGTTTGGGGTGGAAACTCTCGGGTCGTGGGGTCCGTGTGCCCATGGCCTTTTCAAAGAGTTGGCCAAACGATTGGTTGATTCTTCCCGTGACCCAAGGGCTGGTTTTTACCTTGGCCAGAGGTTAAGCATTGCCATTCAACGTGGCAATGCGGCCAGTCTTTTGGGCACATTGCCAGTGGACAGCGATGCTGATGAATTTTTGATGCCATTTAATTTTAGTTTATCTTTTTTTATTCCGGTTGTTTTTTATTTTATTTTTATCATTAAGCTTGTAAATATTGTATATAATAAATACGTGATAGATTATATCTACAAAAAAAAATACAGATTATTAAAAAACATCCTGAAAACAATAAGGGCTATTGTTAATGTATCTACATATGATATGATCCATCAATCTTGCAACGGAGCTGTTGCCCAAGAGTTCAATAGAAAAACGTTACTATGTCATACACACACCCAATGACACCATAGTATTCTTATTAGCATGTGCATTATTATTATGATTGGGATCGGACTAGTTCCCACTACAATTAAATACAGATACATAAAACTTATAAATAATAATAAAATTACAATGTATGTACGTACAATTTATAAAAGAAAGCGTATTAAAAAACACGTCTGCGTCTTGGGTTCGATTCCCAGGTCGGGCAAAGTGTTATTGGGTTTTTCCATCAGGAATTTCTCAGTAGCAGCCTCGGAGTTTGGATTTGTGCCCGGTTGATGGCAATAGGCTCGCCCCCTATTACATGGGACTAAAAACATAACTGGCGAAATGTGGGTGTTCTAATGGGTACACCTCTACCTAACCCTTCGGGGATTACTGACGATGATGTTATGCGCTCAGACCCCATATAATTACAAGCTTTTATTTAGCTTGCACTGTTCGTATATATGTATGTCAGTTGTCCTTTCAAAATTTGCAAACCATTTTTAGATCATTTGTTGGTATTCAATTAAGCTGAAATTTTGCATACACCTTTAGTTCTGATGTCAATTTAATGCAATGTCCATTACTCAATATTGTAATAATTTTGAATAAAAGCTTGTATTTAAAAATATTTTTAACAGTAAATTTTTACGACAATATTTTAAATAAATAATAAGTTAAACTGGCTCCGTTATACATACAAACATAAATGTATATACATGTAATATACATTAAACATGTAATAAAAGTTAAAATTAGACACCCACCTAAGTTTAATTATCTCTAGTCGTTATTATTCTTGACTAATAGCCATTATAAATAATCTAGAACAATAAATGTACGCATAACAAAATGTAAAGCCTAAATTATTACGTATCATAATGGAATAAAATAAACGTATTATACATAATAACGTATAACAGAATTACTGTCTATTTTTTTTTTTACTGTTCTACTTTGAAATCTGACCATTTAAATTCGGTTGCGTATGTTTTCCTGACTCCGCGTGTCTTTATGTTTTAGTTTTACCTATTAAATTATGTGTTGACTAGAGTCTAGTGTAAGAAATATAACAAAAGTCTAGCGACTAAACTGTTACCGTATTTCTTTTATTGTAATTTTCGCAAAAACTGTAGTACTTTCATGAATAATGTTTTTATGTTTATTTTAATATTTCTTATGTAATTTTATAATTAATAATTCTTTAGTGAAATACAAATATCTTATACCAATTAGGTAGTTAACACTATTAACCAATAATTCCACGACACAACTTCTGGAAAAAGTTTACTTTTATATTTCGTAGTTATAATAAAAACTATTATATTCATGAGTGCTTTCATACCCCTGAAAGATGCACACTGAATTTAAAAGCTAGTGTATTCATATTCTATACAAATATTATAAAGAGGAAAGATTTGATTGTTTATTCATTTGTTTGCCCAGGTGACAATAGGCTTCATTTTCAAAATTAGAGATCCGTAAAAAACATCACGCGAACCAAGTCGCGAGGAGGGGCTAGTATATTATAATCATTCATACAATATCAATAAGCATTCATGACAGTTCAGTTTCAATACTAAATCTATATTTATGAATATTTATTAATCGTGTCATTATAATGTAGATAGACTTCGCCCAATCAACAATCAGATCTGCAAATTCAAAGGGCCGCAACAAATCCGTGGCACGACATTGGCTGCCAACCTAACTGTGACATAACTCCTTGCAACAATTAAATCATGTTTTATAATAAAACTGTTTACTACTAAATATGGTCCAATATCCGGCTGGCCTCCAAGTGGCCTTGTCAATACACTTTCTATGACAACAGACCGAAGCAAAGTAATTAGAAATAACGTGACACTTCATTTCAATATTCTAGATCCCATTTTGTTCTATTTTTAATTTTGTTCTAAATTCAAATTCAAAGCATTTAATTTATTCAAAATAATTACAGGTATTTTACGTTGTCTATGTTCGGTCAGTTAGTCAAAAAAGAGGTATAACTGTATTGAAACTAACATTGAAATAGGAGAAGTATGGTCTAGAAATTCCATTTTGATATAATCAACAAACTTGTGAAAAAGTTCGATGAAGCCAAACGCTTACCAAGAAACCCACAAACACAGTTAATTAAAATAAAATAAGACAAAATCGGCAATTAAACTGGCTTATTTTAATGAAGCACTAACGTTCGGCTTCAGATATTCATAAACGTTTATGTTTATGTACCTACTATCGAGTATCTTGACTAGTGAAATGAGGAACAAAATTAACTCCTACATCGTAATTTTGATGTTTACTCATAATTTTATTACAACAAAAGCACACTTTAATGATTCTAAATAATTAAGCATTTGTTAGTCTGAAGATAAGTTCCTATTAATCATTAAAGTAGGTAATCGTAATAGGCATAGATAGTAAATCTGTAAAGACCGTTCTAACAGCATGAAGTATCAAAGCTTTTGTCCCAAAGGCTATGACGTCACGTTCTGTATTTAATAAAGTAAAAGTGCCGAATGAAATGAATAAGACTTTTTAATTTTATTGAAAAACGCTTTCATAGTGTGTTACCAGCTTCTGACCGCGAATTCGTAGGTTTGAGTTTTTCATCTGCATTATGTCTTAAGTTACTGCTCCGCCTCCATAAATCATAGTGTGATGTTATATAGCCTATCCTATTCGTCATGAATGTGATTATAATATACTAAAAGACTTTTTCCAATACGGCTGATAGTTTCAGAGATCAGCGCGTTTAAACAAAAACACAAACAAACAAAACCTTTTAGCTTTATTACATTATAAGCATAGATAGGTAGTATTGATTATAAAAAAATAATAAAGTTTGAATTGGATAAAATAGCAACTAGATTCATTATTATTTTGTTTTTTCTTGTAAACCAAGTTTAAAAGTGCCTCTTAATAGTCTAAATTGAAATGAATGTTTCGAATGTGATTTTGAAAATTTCTGTATTTTTAAAATGCAAAGTTTATTTTGGACGTTAAGATAAAGGCTTACTATAGTGGTACTGACTGTCTTTTATTTCATGTTATTTTACGTCTTACAGATGATTATGTAAAATGTTCACCAAAATATCCCAATATCTCCCTATCTCAATATAGTAGGTATATAACACAGCAAACTCCACAATTATTTAGACTTGTTCATAAGATTCTTGGTAGTACTTGATTGGTAAGAAATAGCCAATTAATTTACTAACTAATGGAGACAACGAACCAAATTCTGTTACAATGTAACAGAACTATTCGTTGTCTGTAGGTTATACCTACACACGGACACAACTGCAAACTAACTCATGTTTAATGTGAGCTTGACCTAAATTTTATATAATAATACCAGCTGATTATTGAAGCACTGCAGAGCAAATCTTCAGTCTTCTAAGTCTTCTTAACATACCTATAATATAAAATTAAGCCACCTTTTTTAAATTACTCAATGGATTTTAGTGATAACATAACATCACGCCTGTAATCCCCGAAGGGTTAGGCAGAGGAGGGGAGGGGATTTTAATGATATTTTTATCAAATTCATAAATTTAAGAGAATGATTCAAGAGGAAGGCATCTACATTGCATCCATGCGAAGCCTGGGTGAGTTTCTAGTTCTTATTTAAAACAGCGTTACTCTCATAGTAATCTACACTGTTATTATAAAGAGGTAACATAATACGTTTCCTCTTTATAATAATAGTGTTTTGTATGTTTGTAATGAACTAGCTCAATAACTACTGGACCGATTTTGACGAAATTTGATACGAATTTTAACCCCAAGAAAGGATATTGGCTACTTTTTATTCCGCAACTTCCTTTGCGTCTACGATAACCGACATTTATTCGGACGAAGTTGTGGACAAAGCTAGAAATAACATAAAATATGGTTGTATCTGACTCTGTCAGCCAGAGTCTCTACTGTATTTACCTTCATTGTTACGTCAAAAGTACTACTTACAGTGATATTTTGCGCCTATCATGTAAGGCAAATTGTTTCACCTTACTTAAGTTACGCAATGTCATTTAAATTAAATTTCTTGCGTTCGTTACGTTTTCTTCGATTATAATATGTTACTTAATAACTTTCATTTGATTGTAATGACAACAATTTAGAGCAAAGATATTATAATTGGCCTAAATATTATGTGTTTATTATACGTTACCGGTACCATTTATTATGTCAGGGGCTCTCAATCTTTTTTGTTTTGCGACTCCCTCTTCAGGTTGACATATTTTTGCGACGCCCTTCTAAATGAATTTATTTGTGTGCAGCTCTAGCAGATATTAAGATTGGTTTGTTTATTTTATTTAATTAATTAAACCTCGTAACATCTTTAATATTAATAACAGTTAAATGATTTATTATTTATTTATATAATCATCACTTAAACTTATTATTACAGGTACAACCCAATGCAATAGTGAACATAACCTAATAAAAACGGCTTATTTTCTAAAACTTACTACATGATTGTACAACGATCAATGAAAAGGACGTCACGTACTGGCGACCTGTGCCTGCCGCCCTATGACACCCACAGTATATCTCCGAGACGCCCGCCATGAGGCGTCGCGACGCACAGATTTGGAACCCCTGTATGATCTCAGCCACATACCTAAAACAATAACTGTATATCCGGTTGCAACAATCCACACTCAAATTTTTAATACGAAAGTAACAGTATGTCTGTTGGCTCATCACTGCAAAACCACTGTGCTGATCGTAATGAAATTTGGCAAAGAGGTAGCTTTGAGTCTAGATAATAAGTAGTAGGTACGTTAATTCCATAATTATACAAATATGAAGATGATTTTCCTAAAATAAAAGTAATATAAAATTTCTCAGTAGCAGCCTCGGATTTTTGATTTGTGCCCGGTTGGTGGCAATAGGCTCGCCCCTATTACACGGGACTTAAACATAACTGACGAAAAGTGGATGTACTAATGGGTACAACTCTGCTTAACCTCTTCGGGGATTACAGGCATAATGTTGTTATAAAATACAACAATATGTACCAAGTGCTACTATAGAAATAAGAGTTAATTTAATTGTTTCTTCATTTATTCAATTTAACAAATAAATTGTATGAAAGAAGATTAAACCCAGCTAATTCTGCAAGTTAGCAGTCGGTACAATAATGAAGTCAAGCTTGGTTTACATTACAATAAATATCTAGATACGCAACGCGATAAGAACATAGCTTTAAATGATACTAACTAGTTTAAAACAGGCACTGTAATATATCACGCTGCGCCTGCGATCAGCGCGCTTGTTATAAAATGAACTCGCTCGAGATTTACACGTTATTTATGTCAGTGAGCTATGAAACTATTTTCAAAGTTGGATAACACACATAACATCACCTGTAATCCCGAAGGGTTAGGCAATGGTATACCCATTAGTACACCCACATTTCACCAGTTGTCAAGTCCTATGTAATAGGGGGTAGGCCTAAATTATTGCCATCAATAACACTTGGCCCGACTTGGGAAACGAACCCAAGACCATAGCTCAGCAGTCGCGCTTTGCAACCACTCAAAAGATTTTCTCAAATCGAGCCAGCAGTTCTTGAGATAAGCACGTTCAGTTTTATAATATTTGAGTAGAGTAGCTTCTGCCCGCGATTTCGTTCGAGTCAAAATTGATTTCTCCATACAAACTTTTCCCCCTTTTTCACCGAAAATTCTTATCCTATCCCTACGTCATACAAAGAACACACTCTCCAAGTTTCAGGTCTCTACAATCAGCGATTTAGGTTGTGCGTTGATCCGTTAGTCAATCAGTCATTCAAGAAAAAGCATTTTATATGTATATATAGATAGATTAGTTTATGTATGCTCGTTCCGAGTCATGTTCTTTGCAAAATTGTGAACAGTCAAATCCACCATCAGTCGCGTTTCAAGTAATGTTTTGTCAAGCATCATTGGCTTTGTTGATAGAAATCTCACGGCGTATTTTTCCATAAAGGGCCCGGCTCTTTAACCTTGCCAACTAAGTACAAGGTCCAAATGTAAAAAGTCGTTTCTTCATAAAAGTTTTTATCTGAAATGGTCTACTTTTTAAAACCGGTCTTTTTTGTTAATACTTAAGTAAACCAAGTTATGTAGCTTGTTAAAAAATACGCAATTGAATATAATAAAGCACAAGTGAAATATAATTTCGATTAACATCATTCTATGATGTTGCAATAAAAACCCTTATAGCAATAATCTATCAAACAAAGTCATGGTATTAAGTTGTTCTAGCGTGAAGTGGCCTGGAATAAAATAAAATAAAAGTACCACCCTCGGAGTCTGGATTTGTTCCCGGTTGATGGCAATAGGCACGCCCCCTATTACATGGGACTTAGCCTTTTCGCGCGGTACTGGCGCATATTTCCTTTTGTTTTTATTTGAGTTTTATTTTTTGGATTTAATACAGACTTTGTTTTTACTTTGCTATTATGTACATGTTTTCTTTTTATGTTAAGTGCTTTATTTTCGCGTGAATAAACAGTTATTCTTTATTTCTTTCAAAACATAACTGGCGAAATGTGGGTGTACCAATGGAGACATCTTTGCCTGACCCTTCGAGGAAATTTTACCGCTTGGGATAAAGATTCGTTTTCTAAATCTATGATAAAAATCTTCATTACAATGTCCCTTCTACCGTATTATAGGTACTATCTCTATTTAATATTACTTCCAAGCCTACTAAAAATTATAACGATATATGAATAATTCGTAACAAAGCGTCTCCACCGTATCAAACACGACCATGTGTTTCAATTTCCTCAACAATGTTCCTCAAATGTGTCGTGAATACAAGCGTGCGCGCACATGCGTGTAAGCATGTATGTTAAACACCTGTTGGACAACAGTATTGATCGTTACATGTAACAGAATTACCGGTTTTTTATCGACAGTTCCAACACTTACACTGATGGCTTCAGCTGGTCATACTTCATTAATTTAATTACAGAAACTCGTGTGTGTTTTCATTAATTTCAAGCTACCTGTAAGCGATGAGTGGACCGTATAATTATTATGTTTGAAGACGAAATAAAACTTTGAAAATGAAATAAAAATAATTTATTGGGTTAAAAGAAAATATGACATGGGAAAATAATAAAACATAAAAGAAACAAAGAACAAACTTCAAGTTAAAATAGTAACCAAGAAGTTCGTTATACTATCCGAATTATTCGAATGTAATAATATCGTATCGTATCGTTGTGTATGTAGGTATATAATATGATCTTGGAACACTCCACAACCCAGGCTACATCAAGATTCGTTTATCTTTCGCAGTTAATACTGACGAACTGAGAAGATAAAATCCTGTGGAAGACCGCCTCCCATCCCATCACAAATCCAGAAATTATTTTGCAATAAGACCATCTAGGATTGTAGATGCGAGAAGAATGAGAGATTATTCACTCAACTATATGGTTTAATTTGATGGAACGGAAAAGTTGAGTAATGAACAACGCACTTTTGAGTTGTCAAGGAGTCAGTCAGTCAAAATATAAAAGCTAGTAGTTTTTTGTTTCAAAATGTTGGGTCTACTGAGACCCAACATGAGATTGCTCTTTGCTCTATAGCAAAGAACGAGCAAGAAACTCCACGGATACTCTTTTACAAAGTTCTGGTTACATTTAGATTCAGTATTTGGCAACAAAATTAGGACACAAATCTATTTATAACGCACATATATAAGGTTACGTACGGTGTACATCTATGATTAGTAGCTCCACGTTGCTGGCAATTTGGCGAATTCAGTCACTATTACCGACCAGAAGAAATTTATCACTACCGCTATGGTTATTTAAATCACATACTATTACCTTCCAGCCACAGCGCATTGGGTAACAACTGTTGTGTGTTACATTTTCTTTATTAGACGGCGTCCTACTTTACTGCATGATAGTATATGCTTTTTATTCAATCTTTATTTACTATTGAAAAGTTATTGTTTAAAAGATTTAATTATCGTAAATCTATGTAGGTAGTGATAAAATTCTCCAGTATAAATTTTGGTTGCGGAGACTAGACAAGTACGCAGGAGAATGAATGGACCGGCAATCCAAAACGACTGCAAAGATCAGGCGTACCAACGGCTTTACGTGCTTCCTGAGGCACACTACCAAATTCCAAATTCCGGGCTGGTATAGAGAAGATCCTAATGGTAAGACCCAATAATACTTTGCCCAACCTGACTCGCTCAGTATATTGGTCATCAAATGACCAAACCAGACCCTTTAGTGAGATACTGAAAGAGAAAAAAAATCTTTGTGATCGATTAAAGTACTAACACCATCATTATGATAAAATAGACAACTAACCAGTAAGACAATACAGTCCAACACTTAACTCAAGAGTTAAATGTGAACATGAAGTTAAATTACAAATATTTCGTACACTCCAAGTTTATCAGATAATCCTAGCTGGCGCAAGCGGGCCTAAAAGAATAAATGATTTTCTGACAATTTTTTTCAACACAAAATCATTTTTATTTATTTACTGCTGATCAAAAATCATAGCACTCCAAGGTGTAGACATTTTAAGTAATTAACCTTTCACTAAAACCATACTTTTCAAACGGCCGGAAATCACTCAATATCATGTTTAATTGCTTTATTTAATTATTACTTATACAAATACTAAAACAGGTTTTAAATATGAAACATTTATATAATAAGTACCCCCGAGAAATGTCTAGCACATAAATCAACGACTAGATTGTACAATTAATAACTAAGTGTACAGTGTTAACTATTATTTGAAAAGTTGAATACATAATATATTACAATATTGATTATTATTTAAATGAACGTTCATAGTTTTGTTTTTGTTGTTATATTACCTATAGGGGGTGAAAGCGACACCATGATAAACACTTTTCGTAAAAAAAATCAGCTGTTCCATACAAAAGCGCATGTTTCAAAGTCCGGGATGTAGCTACAGTTGTATCATAGCGACACGAAGAAGAAGAAGAAGCCGAATCCAGTTACAGGGGACTTGAACCCGGGCATTGCCCCAGCCCCCAAAAAATTTTGAGACTGGCCCGTCTAGGGTAAACTACGTCACTGCTTAAAATGTAGGTATAGAATGTGACTTCACCTGTGTTTATTTAAGAATTAAGCCAAGGACCTAAATCGTCCCACAGAAACACAAAAATAATTCCTATGTAACACATAACATCACGCCTGTAATCCCCGAAGGGTTAGGCAGAAATATACCCCGTTGGTACGCCCTCATTTCGCCTGTTACGTTTTCAGTCCCATGTAATAGGGGGCGAGCCTATTGCAATGAACTGGGCACAAAACCAGACTCCGAGGTTGCTACTGAGAAATTCCTATGTATGAAGTCTGATTGATATCTGCTTGTCTAAAACCTTTCAGCTTATTACATTCAGCCGTTTTCTCTTGAAAGAGAAACAAACATAATTATATCCGTTACTCCACACAAACTTTCGCGTTCATGAAGTAGATTTATTAAGTAGAATACAGTGACCCTGCAAGATAGTGGTTTACTTATCAAGTGATAATTGAGATACATTTTTAAAATTACAGTGGATAGTTCCACTCTCAAACATATTCTATGAATTAAATATTTATTATCAATTCATCATTACGCAACTGTAACAAGACAATTAACCGCAAAAAAAGAAGAAGCGATAAAGGCTTTTTACGTCAAGCATCACATAACGTCTCTTCGTACCGACTCGATGGACCATTTAATAATCGATTACGTTTGCCTACAGCTCTGTATCGAGTTATCGAGTTAGCGATCGAGCATTATTATATGCATGTATCGTGCTTAGTAGAAAATGTAAGTAGTTAAAGTATCTATGTTTATTTGTTTTGCTGGTTGCAGGTAGCATTATTTCCTAAATAATAAATTATCTATAAAAATATTAAGAAGCTATAAAGTTTTTTTTTTTTTGTTTAAATGCGCTAATCTCCGAAATTACTAAAAACTCGTTTGTAAACAAACTTACGTTATCTTTGAATGCTATATGCTATATTATATGATCAAAAAATTAGGGATATAAATTTACTTTATTTATATTATGGTCTGACTGTCTTGATTACAAATCTAGCCCTATTTTAATTAACTGCTTTTGACTTCATTCCTGTCAACAACACGCAAGTCACAAGTACCTAACTAAAGATTTATTGTCCAAAGACAGTATAATATCAAGACTGGTCAAAAGATTGATCTCAATTAGGAGAACTGAGAAGTGGTTGATTAATATGGACCTTATAAATACGCCAACAAGGGCTCATTTGCTGACAGTGAAATGTTTACTTGAACAAGCTCTAATAGGTGCACAAATAGTCATTCAATAGCTATAACATCAAAAAATAACATAATAACGCTATTGATAATTTTATGTTAGCGTAAATCTAGCTATGTTATTTTATTATTTCATTTTAAATATTTAAAGCAGTGTAAACTATTAGCCATTTCTAAGAATAAAATCACCAAAATGCAGTTATTTTAACAATATTACACATTAATTACTGTTATTAGGGGGTTCTTTTTTTCAAATGCAAATTCGAATCATGTATTTTTAGGCTGTGTTCGAATGGAGTATAGCGTTGTAGATAAAATTCTACTCGGGAACTAAGGTATTCAAGCCACCAAGCAACGTTCCTCTTTTCAGGTTTGAAGGGTAGTTAGGGAAACCTGCAATGCCTCTGTTATTGAAGATGCCAATGAGCTGATCTGACGACTCACAATTAGATGAACCGTCGATATGTTGCAACAAGCAACTGCAACCTGTTAAAAGAAAATAAAATTCGTTATTTTTTAAAATTCTAACAGTGATGTTTACGTTCCATAAAAAAATCGGAGCCCGGTTTTATTGATTATTTAATAAGCATTACATCATATTTATAAAATAGTACCTAGATACCTGCAGTATCTAGTAGGTAATCTAATACGACTGCACGACCGAATAATTGACACTTGAACTTTTGATTTGACCGCAGAAACTGTAACACTTGAGTTACCTACCTACCTATCTACTTAGTGAACGCGATATTATGTCGGTGTTACGTATATTGTGGAAGATAAGGTTTCATAATGATACGATTTATTGAACAGTAAAGAAATTAATTTGGTGCCTAATCAAGTTAGGTGTAGGATTTTGTTTTCTTTTTTTTTTATACGGCACCGAGTTAAATCCAATTATCTGCTACAAATGTTCAATGCCTTAAAATACATTAGACAAGTCAACAAATTACAAAATGGTTTACAAAAATGATGAAGAAAGAATACAAAACACAATGGCTACGCATTCAGTCCGCCACCCGGGATTGCATGCACTTTGAGCAACTAATTAGCTACGGAACCCAATCCTTCACCTATATTCATAGAAATCAGATTTCAACGGCGTGACTAAAAGGGAGACACAGTTTCATTGTAAGTATTATAAAACGTTACCGCGCTCGCGATCTATATCAGCAAGTTTCGTCAAATTATGATTTCGCGCTGTCGCACATTTTCGTGTCGCCAGCGCAAGTCGTACCAAGGCCGATATAATAAAAGACGGAATCGGCCAAAAACTGTAGCAATAGTTACGTAAACGACCGAGAAAGTTGGGTGTGAGGTTGGGAAGTGAATAGTCCACACACTCGGCCGCCCCATTAGCCGCCGGAGTGGAATGGCCGAGTGAAACAATACACCGGACAACCGGTCATTATAAATACATAATGTTCACAACTGTGTGCGGAACTAATATTTTAATGAGCGTACAGTTAGTGTTGAATTTGATTCACGCTTAGAGTATTTACCTATAGAATGAGATTACGTCAGGCTGTCAATTGACAGCTGGTTTAAATGAAGTATATGCACGTATCTAGATAGATTTGTTTTGGCCATAAATTCGTTTCAGTTGTATTTTATGAATATATTGAATTATCGTCTGCATAATTAAAGCAACGAATGTTGTTCGAAAGGTATTAATAAATAACAGACCATGACCAAAGGGCTGGCCTTTTCTAAGGCCAAAGAATCATCATTGCCATACAACGTGGCAAAGCTGCCAGCCTTTTGGACACTTGCCTGATTAGCAACAATGCGGATGAGCTTTTTAATACCCTGTAAGCTTCTTACTTTCTTTTTTTTATAATTTGTAAATACTTTGTATTTTTTTATTATTTTAAAGTTTTGTTTTTAAAATAATTATTATATTAGAAGTTGTTAAATGTTAAAAGTATACAAAAAAAAACAATTAATGTTTTTTTATCTTATTTCTTCAATAGAACCTTAAAGAAAAATTAACACGAAGAAAACCATGAAAAGGTTTTATGCATGACACAGGCCATAATCTAGGGCAGTCATAAAAGTAAAGTTTCACAACCAACAAACTGGTCTAGACAGCTATGTATTACCCAGTCATAAAAATAAACTTTATTACCCAAAACGTTTGATTAGCTCCCCTTTCCGTTTTAACATTTATATTACACAAATATATACAAATATCAATGTACAAATTTAAAGTTATTGCGTACTTGAAGTTACATGTTTATATATTACTTGTCTTCAAACAGCGCCGCTGAAAGCCTTAGGGCAGGGACACACTTATCAGTAAAAGCGTCAATCCGCAGTTGGTTATGATGATTTTGATTGCGCTTATAAGCGTATCGCGATTAGCGGTAAATGCAGCCTACAACGTCTGCAAAGCAAAAGCCTCTTTTCTACAGAGTAGTATGAAAAGAGGCTTTTGCTTTGCAGAGTACATGATAGTACATGTGCATTGATCATCACGCTTGCTCAGGGCAGATTGGTGATTACAAGCTTGAATTAATTACAAGTCCAGGTCTCCTCACGATGATTTCCTTCACCGACATCAGTAATGTCCTAAATAAAATAAAATATTTCTATAATCACATTAGTAGGTACTAGCTCGAAATCGAACCCGCAAGCTCCTGCTTAAGAGGAGAGCGGCTTTACCACGGGACTATCACGATAATAGCCAATCTATTAAGGTGATTTAATAATCATCCTTTTTTTACACATAGCCATTAAAATGTTTGTTACAAGATTGATAAGTTAAATTGTCTGAGAATATGATTGCTTTACAACAAACAGGTGAGCAAAAAACTTATTTAACCTTAACCTTTTCTTAAATCTACCATTGCTTCGTAACTTTTACGGTCTAGACACAATTTTTCATGAGGTTTTGTTGTTCATTAACAGCTCGAGTTGAATCTAATTGCTAAACGTTTATCTTATTAAACCTAGCAGGCGTTTCTGTGTTCTTCTTTAACTTACTAATATCTATATCATAATTTTCTCTAACGTGTGGGTAGTAAGCCTAGGTCTTACGACCCCACACACCCTAGTGACAGAGTTTCTAAACCGCCTCAAGGACCTCTGACATGGTTCGAGTGGGACAGTAATAGGCTGGTATAGGTCCAAGTTTCCTCACGATGTTTTGATCATAATAAAAGTAAGGTTTTCGTAGCAAGCGCAAGTCGGACTAACACACGACGGTTCCATACCAATGAATATTTATAACAAAAAAGTCTTTCACATGCCCCAAGAAACGCCAAAAAAAAAACGTTTCTTCTATAAGGTCCCTTTTTATTTATATTATTTTTTTGAGCAACCATAGTAATACATACTCTGTGAAAATTTCAAGTGTCTTTCAATTACGGTTTAAGACATTTATATCTCAAAAGATTACATTAATCACTTACTGAGAAATTACAATTATATTAACAAATTAACCGATTAGCGATTTAGTAGGGTAGATATTAAAAAATTTGCAGAGATTTGTGAGTGCACGCATTTACTGCGGTGCGAACATTGCTTATTTATTAAGGCTTATGGCATAGTGCGTGGCAATTACAGTTCAAAACATACAGCCCTGTAGATGAACTGACAGATGTATGTACAGACAACGGAATCTTAATAAGACCTCTGCGTTAGCGTATTGGGTACAATAATAATAATGAAGTACAACTTCAGAGTGTGAACGTGTCTTTAAAGTCTTGTACCTACAAAAGTAATCTGTCTTTATTTTAAAAGAAAAATGTACAACAATAACTATGTACTTAAGTACATTATTGTCATTACTTATATACATTAAACGTTACAAAATTGTAATGCTGGTTAAGTGTTTTAAAATAATGAAGCTCAAAAAGTGTGTGTTGAAATAAAACTTAACAAATTGTTTCACATGTTCTCAATGAAAATAAAATAAATATATAAGTGATTCAAATGCAGACATGCTTAATAGTGAAAAGTACATTATGTACTTATATACTTAGGTACTAGGGATTGTAATTCGCTATAGTTATTAACCCAATCGGATCCGATCGGATCTTTTTAATACGTCTATTTAATCAAAACATATTAATTTACTTAACGACCTAATGTACAGCCTAAACCGCTGATTGTAGATATCTAAAATTTCGAGGGCGTGTTCTTTGTACGACGTAGGCATCTGATGAGAAAGGAATCTACCCCATGGGGGGTGAAAAAGTGGGGATCCGGACTGAATCCGGTAGATAGTAAATGATACCGAATCCACTGGACCTGATTAGTCCTTAACACTTAATGAATTAGATAAGTATTCCTAGCGACTTTAGCATGTTGAAAACAATATATTATTTAGAAGGACAGGCAACCAGTATTAATTAAAATACTTAATTACAACTATAAATTGACCTGCTAATTATAGAAGCCTGATCCTTACTAATAATATTAATGAAAGTAACTCTGTCTGTCTGTGTATCTATGACGCTTTCACAACTAAACCACAGAACCGATTTTGATGAAATTTGGTACGGGGAAACTTAGAACCTTAAGGAAGGACATAGGCTACTTTTTATTCCGCGACTTCGTCTGCGTCCGCGATAACCGAAATTTATGCGGACGAAGTCGCGGGCAAAAGCTGGTAGTTAATATTGTTTCCGCCATTGAGCAACCATGGAATTTCAAAAACCCACAACAGTTAACCTAGTAACACAAATATTTTTACGTTCATAAATATTAAAATAATTTGTAAATAGGATATGAATGCGGTGACACAATTATTCTGTACTGTTTCGTGCGACTTAAGATTTATCTGGGCACCGGTGATTGTAACAAGTATTACCATAAACCTAACCGACCTTACTATGTACTTATGCACTTATATATTACGTGTATCTACACTTCTATACTTATAATATGATTAATAGGAAAGATTTGTATTTTTGTATGTTTGTAACGAATTAGCTCAAAAACTACTGAACCGATTTCAAAAATTCTTACACCATTACGATGTCACACTATCCATAAGTAACATAGGCTATAAAAATTAGGGATCCCTACTAAAATTTCAATAATATAACTCATTAACAATTTGCCTGTAAAATTCAATTATTTGGCGTGCGCCGCGAAAACTATGGGAATCGTATTTGTATGGGAAGTAAGAAATCTACGCGAACCAAGTCGCGGAAAAAGTGCTAGTATTATACATTATGTAACTGCAGCGCCTATTTAAGCGAATACCGAGTTTTTATTAAGAGCGACTTTATATCATATCTATATTTTTATTTGCTTTCCTTTTAAGTAATGTGTTGTTGTTGCCCCAGATAAAATGCGTTATCAATAAATCGGTAACAAGATTCGTTTCATAATAGACAAGTTTATTTAAAGCTCCTTTTATTTATAGTCAATTGTACATTTTAACATGGAAATGTCAAATATATACGAAAGTGTCAGTGTCTGTCTGTTTACACAAAGGTAAACTACATAATCAATAAAACAATATTGATACGGTACCATATTATAAAGTCCCTGAATGTGTGTTTACAAAATTTGTAGCTTCTCGTAACGGGGACTTTAGAGAAGTAGTTTAAAAAGTACCTATTCACTGTAGAGACTCTAGCTGGATGAGGTGTATACAATCTACTTATTTTATGAGATAAAGGCTATTTTTAAAATAAGAAGAATATTGACAGCTCACTTTTCGATGGCTGTCATGCCATAACATAGAAATAGGCATAAAATATGATAATATTAATTGTAAGTAATTCAATATACCTCTGAAGTCACCCTTGCTATTTTTTTTGTCGGGGATAGTGTAGGGCTGTATCGGATTCCTACCAACTAAAACTCCACGGTTCCTTTGATACTAAGTGTCCCTATAAATCAATACATGTTTCAATCACGACTAGTTTAACCACACAGCCGCGCCCCAGGGTTGCTGCAATATGAAAATGAACTAAGAGTTTCCGCGTATTTTTAAGAAGTTTTGTACAAAGTTACGTGCATTACAAACATAAATAAAAAAACAAAACAAATTACTCACTTATAGGAAAGGTACAAAAAAAAAAGATCAAAGATATTATTATATTTGTTATTGAAACAAAGAAATACCATTCTATTTGCCTTGGCCTTAAATAACATGACTTTATTAATCTACACAAAAAATACATTATTTCGTCGAAGTAATGCACACAAAAACTTTGTAAGATTATATAAATTAACTTGTCTAAAGTAATTGAGATTTTTGCATGATGTTGATGACATACGCTATTTGTGAATGATTAACACTAATTATGATACTGTCATTATCTTGATCAAATTAGTGAGACAAATGAGGTATGCATTTTAATTTAAAAAGATGTTTAAATTGACTTGAGAATTTAGAAAAAAAAACTATTATAGCTTTATTGTCTAACTAGTTGTCTGAAAGTACCTACCCATAGTATTAAAACGAGCATTATTTGCTCGTTTTTAGTCAACTCGATTGTTATTTATCTATGTCGTGACGATTAAATTAACGTTGGTCAGCTATCGTCCCTAGCGCTCTCGTCCCACACGTGACAATCTGTTGTCACTGCAAAAAAAAGTCGTAGACAACGTCTTCATTTAAACCAGCCACCTTTAACGACACGATAATCTGTCGTCACGACATAATGGGAACGCGTTCTTACTTGTGACCGGTTTTTTTAAAACTAAATTCAGTCTTACAAGTCATAATATACACGCTAAGAAATAAGTTCAAAGTGTCACCGTTATCGAAATGTATAGGGAGGAATATGTACATAAATAAAGTACATTACAAATATAATATCAACCAATAGGAGGCCGCAGACTGATAATATAATATTAATCATAGCTGTAGACAAATGGAAGTCTATTAGTTTACTTTTCTACCCTGGCTGCTGACAGCTAACCATAGGCGTCCATTTTAAACTGAATTCAACCAATCAACTGGCTTTAAATCTATGTTCAAGGTGAGATCTGTGCTTGAGCACTTAGTTATTATACGGGTCTTAGACTGCTGTATTGTATCCTGTGTATATATGGAACCATACACCCACTACACTGTTTTCAAGAAACCCCAGAGCTCAGGTATTTTTTTTTTTTAAATAACCTATTGAGTGATTTGTAAAGCATATACAAATTTAAGACAAAGCGACACTAAACTATTTAGTCGCAATCTCATCTCAGCAACAATCAAGGCCAACGCTTTCTCAAAAATATAGGCAAAAAAGGTAGGAATTTTGACAAAATTGAGACAACTCAAAATGCGATCGTAGATCAACTTACGGGAATTGCCCCTCAGAAGATTTATGTGTTTCCTGGGTCACCATAGTATGATTCTATGCTTGATTGTATGAACATTGTACAGAGAAACGTTTACTCTTAGCTTAGGAAGAATGTAATCATAAAACATAGTTTGAAACAAAGTCGCTTCCCGCCGTCTTTATGATTAGATCTTTCAAACTACGCATCATGTTTTTAATGCGTTTTTCATCAATAGTCATTCAAGAGAAAGGTGTATGTATCTACATTACACCCGTGCGAAGCCGGGACGGGTTGCTAGTACATAAAAAAATTGCTGGTCGCGTTGGCGTGACAAGCCAAATCCGGCTTGTCAAAAAACGCTTTATTTCCTGTGAAAATTCTTTCGATTACCATCTAATTAGTCAGAAATCTACAAAAGAAAGAATACAAAATCATAATCACTACATTATTTTAGACCTTGTGACCTGTCCCACGAATTTAAATTAAAACTTTCGACATTAAATAATACACCATTTCTTCAAAGTAAAAGCGTCAATGTTATGCGGCTCCGAAAGTAGCGATCATGGCTAGTTTCACATTTATTACCATGACTATGTGTATAAAGTATGAGTTGCATACTTAGATTCACCATAAAGAGTTTGTATTGGTAGTAAATAGACGAGTATGTAGTGAAAGCAATTAAATTAAACATTGGTGCCGATTCCCTTGTTCACAAACTAGACTAAATTTAGAGAATTGACATCTCTTACTAACATACAGCGAAAGGAAAGGATGGTGACATTAAATAACTAAGTTAGCGATGTCAAATTAGCTTTGCCTTTAACTTCTCCGTATTTTTAATCAACACGTTTTAAGATGTCAACTATAACTGTATGGATGCGTCAGATGGACTAAATTTGACAGCTCTTATTTACATTAGTCTCTTTCTTATTTTATTGGACAGAAAAAGATGGAAATAGTCTAATTTTAGTTTAGTTTGTGACCAAGAGAATCGGCACCATTGTCATTCTTTCTAGCAAAATATTTCAAACCCGCAAAATGTGCTTTAATTTTACATAAAATTGCCAGGCCTTATTCACAGACTGGTCTTTGCGGCTTTTGTTGCCTAGGTAGGCGTTTTTTTTTTTTTTTGCAAACAACAAAATATTTTAGGCAAACTAGTTTTTACCTGAATTTACTTTATTTGACCTTCACGTGATGAAAAAATACTTTTTTATTGCATTCCCCTTACGTTCCAAAACTGTGTAAAAAAAAAACATTTATTTTTTAAATTCTTTTGGATCACTCTACGGTTTGTAATTGTTTTCATTAAAGATCAGACTTTCCTATTTTTATCAGCCTGAAAATTTGTACACAAGCTGTTTAATTTTAAAAAAAACTGTTTTGTAACCGTATTACCGCTTGCCTCGGAGCCCGACACTACCAATTTATAACGTCTTTGTTTCCGATTTTCCTAACTTGTACGCCATTAACTACAACATGTTCTAACAAATAACAATAACAAACGTTTACTTACACACTTCCTCATACAAGTTTCATAACTACGAACATACTTACATACCTACTTATGTACTTATTTAACTGTCGCTTGACAACTCTTTGTTGTTAGTATTAAATTCTCAAGCATTTTATTACAGCTTGTTAAATAGTCACTGCTTAAAGTATACTTATTGTTTTATACTGGCTTTTGCCGGGACTTCGTCTGCGTAGACTTTAGAATTATGCCGAAGTCCTAAAATATCCCGCGACTAAAAGAACCAGATACAAATTAATTAACTATATGTGTGCCAAGTTTCAGATAATTCTATTTAGCCGTTTAAGCATGGAAGAATCAGAAACATCCATCCATCCAACCATTCAATCTTCCATCCATCCATCTTCACAAACGTTCATGTTAATAATAGTAGCAAGATAAGTTTAAACAGCCAATGGTGATTAGAATATAATTTCAAATGATCGCTATTAAAATAGATATACTTAGTTACTGTCTACCCACATCTATGAGCTCTTACAAGTTGATACAGCAGTACCTCACCGGGACGCCATAATGGCGCAGCCATATTGTTGTTACCAAGTGTCTGCTTAGTTACAGAGCCAATCGTACTTCGTTGGCAGTGCTGCCTGGCTGTTAAACTACGGCGTCCCAAGAAGGTAGGAATTTTTTTTCGGTGGTAAAAATCTGGGTGGAAGGGACTATCAGACTTTTACTGACTAAAAAACCACCCTGTTCCTTCTGTTGCCCTTTGCGTTCCGGGGCCACGGTAACCTGTTAAGACATCCCGCGACCCTGGCAGGCGTTTGGCCCTATTGGGGCCCCGTCCCTGTGCTGACAGCTCATTGAGGCGCGCGTGAAACAAAACGCGCCGTCGAGCCGAGGTCTAAAGTATGCTTTTACTGCCAGAAGTCCTGGGCCTCTTTAATTGCACACTGTAGCAAAATCTTCAGCTCTCAACAGATTACTATCTTCCATACACCACCTACAAAACACAAAATCACACAACTTCCACTTTCATTATCCAACTAAAACAATGACAATGTGAAAACGAAATTCTGACAACATTGCTCGAAATGACAGAGAACATTCCGTAAATTCAAACAAAACTCATAAATAATAATAAATTTAAATGCTAGTCGCCCAAGAACACGGATTTGGTATACATTGCACACTACCCACGACAGCTTAACAAGTCTAATAAAGTACAATACGTATTGTATAAACACATTTATACAAGTCGTAGTTTCGCATCTTTTGTCTAATTCAAAGAGGTAATTTCGCTAGTAATTTTGTATACGAATCAATAATTAAAATAAATAGGTTCTGATTAGTAGGTGAATTTGATCCGGCTATCTTGCAGCTGGGCTTAGGCAAGCGAGTCGATGATCCGCAGCACACAGCGATATACTTAGTCGCGCAGCACTGCCTACCGCATACGCAACGGGGCGATTCTGTTCTTACAAAGAGGTGTATTCTGGAATACTGTCAAACATAAACAACAAAATAAAAACAAATATCTATTTATTATTGACCAGTTGGAAGCCAATTGTCTTAGTTTTATTTATAACTAGATTCTGCCTGCGACTTCGTTTTAATCTTATTGCAAACTTTGGACCCCCGTTTCATTTCCCTTAGAGGGCGAATTATGGAATAATGCGTCCTTAACTAACCTACCACCCTGCCAAAGTTAATCTTTATACATCAAGCGGTTTTCGATATTTCGTGATGAGGATGACTTTTCTCTTTATCGACATAATTATATTTAGATAAGATGGATTGACAACTTGGAAGCCAGTTGGCGTAATTTTGTTTGATTATTGATGTCTTATAAGACACCCTCCTAAAATTTGATTAGGATTCTAAACTGCACTTAGTAGTGGGTAGGCAGATATATCCAGTATACCTGTACATTTCCCTTTAGACCGCTGTGAGAGAGATCTCACACACAACAATATAGCCTTTGTTTAATAAGAAGTTCACAATTAGTTCATTATTTGAACATAGAGATCGTATGATTACATCTAAACGAAACTTTTCAAGTGAAATGTTTTAATACATCACCGGTAAAAACATTTGTAATCATTTTAATGTGAGATTTTTTCACGAAGAAAGATATTGTGTAAGTTAAAAATGGCGGCAAAAATGTGTTTGGAGCTTATGTTTTGTAAAAATGTTGATTTCTTAAAGATCTCTGCAGGATAACCGACAAAACATAACTAGTTTTTTTTTTTAAATTTGCGGTTTTTAACAGGCGTAAGAAAAGAAAAAAATAGAAAGAAAAGTGATGTCGTGATGGCCCAGCGGTTAAGGTGCCCGCGGCTCATGCATGAGGTTGTGGGTTCGAATCAGGGCAAGTACCACTGTGACTTATTCAATTCATATGTACTTTCTAAAGTTTATTTTAGACATTACTGACATCATTCCGTGCCTGGAATGATACGTGGATCTTTGACAGTCGTTACGAGTCGTCAGAAGCCCGAAAATCAGACAACCAGTCTTACTAAGGGGTATCGATTACCCAGTTTCTGGGATGGGAAGGTCACAGGTAAAATACTGGTATTCAGCTGCATCCGGCTAGACTGAAGCCGACCCGAACATAGTTGGGAAAAGGCTAGGCAAATGATGAACAGGCGCAAAAAACGAAGTCCTAAATTACAAATGTGTTGAAAAACTATTCTTATTATTCATGCAAGCTGTGCCCACCCAAATGTAAAAAGCACACGTTGAAGCTACACACTTACATTTTCTATTAATCTTCATTTTAAAAATGGAACAATTAAAATAAAACTAAAAATAGTTTTATTTTTTAGGTTGAACAGATTTTAGAGAAAGTGCAATGACCGGTATTGCCATGCTAAAACGACGCAGCTGTACCTACCTATAATTCCAATAATGCACTCAATTTGCAAATTTAGTCTGGCATAGTGATTGCAAATTGAACAACCTCAAGAAAGTAAATATTTCATCCCATTTTAGTTTATAGAAACACATATAGACATTTTAGATTTTAGTTTGTTTTTAGTTTATTTAAAATATTTTACACCACTGCAACACGAATTTTCAATAAAAATCAACACGATATTAACACTTCATGCAATAATTTATGTTCAATAAAGGTTCAACACATTATTTCAATGTCAAATACAAGTAAATATTGAGAAAATATAAAAGTAGTTAACATAAATATTTTTACACAATCAACATTTTCCCAAAAATCGTCATTTCTTGCATTAATCTCAAGTTAACCTCATGCAATAATATCGATCATAATCATTAATTAAAAACTTGTTATTTTACTTATTTTTTTCGAAACAAGACGCAAACTAGGGCAGCGTCACTGCGTAATACCTGAAAGTTTTTACGTTGTTTTCGAGTTCACTCCACTGCTATTACGACACTTTTCTTTTTAACGTTGCTCACTTTATTTTGTGCTTGGTGAAAATATTTTTGAAATGAGAGCGCGATAAAATTCTTCCTTATTTCTAGAAATGGATATTATCATTCGTCAGTATTTCTGTGGTGTTACTTCACTTTAGTTGTTGCTAACTATCTTCTTATTTCGGCCTATTGACTACGATCAAAGTGAAGAGTGTAAAGAATGAATAAATATTAGACGTTCATGAACCTATCATGAACGTCTAATATTCATCCCATAATCTCGAAAACATCTGAAACTGAACCCAATCTACATTATAATCTGCTTAAACCGAATAGATAAATAGTGCAGTTAATCTGTAGGTATTTTGTCATGAGAATAATTCTGATATTTTTTTCATCAAGTTTTATACTGCTTCATATCATTTTAATCGCATTTTGAGACACTGATGAACTCACATAGAATATGCATTAATTTATCATATGCATTATTCAAACTTTGACGTCACCTTTGCCCGGTTGGTGCAGAAGCAGAGTGATTGGTTGCTGCGCTGCGTGTTCTGGGTTTGATTTCCGTACAGAACAAATATTTGAATTACCGACAGGTCATTGTTTCGGGTATAATTGTTTATGTATGTGAGTTTATTTCTTTGTAAACGCACCCACGATAAAGAAGAAATTCCAAGTGACCAACTTAAAAAAAACGATCTCAAATACTATCTTAGAACCACTACCTATCAGTCATTAGTCGCGACCTAACATCCCAACGTAACATGCCACACGATAAGTCCAATTTATCTTCAATACAACCGCATTCCGTGAAAGTGTTGGTGCTATCATATTGGTCGTGGTCCATGTAACAGCCCCCGCGGCTTCTAGTTAATGATACGATCTGGTGGACTAGGAACCGAAGTCTGAACGCCGGGTGGTCCCTCACCTACAGCTTTACGCAAAGGTAATTTATTTGAAAATGGCTTATAGACTTTATTGGAGACGCGAGCTATTATGTTTCGAGTTAAGATTTGTAAAGGCTTTTGGGTTCTATTCATAGAGTAAAAGCTGGGGCTTTTACTAATTAAATGCTTATCGTGAAACCGATTATTTAGAATCTTATTTCATTTTTTTTGATGAAGCGGTTTTTTCCGTCTTGTTATGTCGCCTTCTAGCCACAGATCGTATCGTTACAAATATTTTAAGTTATCCATAAGTACGCCATCCATTTTTCCAGTATTGTGGGTGCATTTACTAAGCCAAATAACAGCCCTATCTATACATATAAATAAAATTTAAGTGTCTGTTTGTAATATCAAAATAACAGCTTTTTACAAAATAGATATGAATACATTAAGGTACTTACAAGAAAGAACAATTTTTAAATTTTTGGCTATCTGTCTATTTGTTTCGGCTTATTTTCGAAACGGCTAGACCTTTTCGACGAGAATTTCATTTATAATAGCTGAGGTAATAAGGAGTAACTTAGGCTACTTTTATTTTAGAAAATTAGAAAAAGAATGGAGATTCCTTGTAAAAAATAAAACCCCGTGGTAACCGATACAGTCGCGGCCGCAAGTTAGTGATGCATAAAACCATTTCATTGATTAGAACATAAAATATTGACGTAATTAAAAAAATAAAAAGCAAAATAGTGACAACTACAATTAACTTGTCTCGCCGTCACCTCACGAATTTGTACTAAGGAAGTAATATAACTTGAACAGAATGTGCTTAGCAACCCACTGTATAATTAATCTGACTATTTTCTGTTGTTGAACCTCTAAAATATATATAAAATAGCTTTTGCCCGCGACTACGTCCGCGTAGAACTGATTGATGTATGAGATTTCCCCTTTCTGTCTTTTTTATAAATTGTACATATTTTATAATTAATTAGTTTAGTTTAATATATTTATTAAGTAGGATAAATATCAATAAAAAAATGTTATGGAACATGTCGATATCGTTCTTGCATAAAAACTTCCACCTCCCTTTTCACTGCCTTAGGCGATGATTTCCGGAATAAAAACTATTTTATGTCCTTCCCCGGGTCTTAAACTATCTCCATTCCAAATTTCATCAAAATCGATTCAGCGGTTTAAGAGTGAAGAGGTAACAGACAGACAGACACACTTTCTCATTTATAATATTAGTATAAATGTAACAGTTACCTTTGTTGGACGTCGATGTAAGTGCAGCGGTCACGCGAGCCGCAGCTATTTGCCTAAAGGTTACGTGTATTTGATTTTTTAATAACCGTTTCAAGAATTTTTATTGTTATTTCCTTGGGGATCAATGTTGAATAGTTTAAGCTATAATTTGAATGCTTGCAGTAAGACAATAGAGAGATATGAAATGGTTAAACGGTCTAAACTTCAATGCTGAGATTAGGAGCATAATAATACCATATGTGTATCTATAATGCGTCTGTATGTGATGTATAAACCTACCAAAAAAGAAGAAATAGTCAAAGCATTTTATTTCAATAGATCCATTTACAGGCACTTTAGAATTGTCAAAAACTCAGTTAATTCGTCACAAAATTGTAGCTAGTTCCAAAACGTAGATCGAACACTCTTTTCGATTAAGTTTTTACAAAATCCTGGACACATTATTCTTGTTGTTTTTTATGAGTATGTGAAATCAGTGTAGGTGAAGAAAAATATGAAACATTTAAAAATCTACACGTTGGTTAGTACGCTGACCTATAAGTAAGGGGATAGTGTAGTCATCAACACATATTTAAATAAATAATGGCTTAAACTGAATAAAACGTCTTTTATAATGCGCAGAGCAAAGAAGTAGAACTTTGCACCTGCGTCAGTATTTCTGAACGCATTCGACACTAATCTCTTCAAAGGAAAAGTGAACAGGCTTCTTCTAAATAAGCTCATTTCATCGTCGACTTTGTCTCTGTCACCTCTGACCTAGACTAGAGTCAAAAGCAAACACAACTGATATAAAAAGAATAACGATAAATATCCTCCTTAATATTAACCACTCAAAGCCCGGCTGTGGTACCAGTATGAGAGAACATTAGATAATCAATTGTGTCTCATTACGTGGGACTTGTAGTATCTTTGTATTTGCTTGTACTAAATGTTCCTATAGTCTACCTACAATCAAACTTCCAAGCATAACCCAGACCACTCACTTTTATACTCGCCCCCTACTCAACCAGCTCACAATACCAATTGTTGGTCTGCACCCGATAAGGAACAAGTCTACACGCTATTTACAAATGTCAATACCTGACCCTATTACTGACCCCACCACAGATTATACCCCCTTTAGGTCAGGATATGCTAATGTGGAACTAATTCACAAATACTAACCGACTTTATTTGTACCAATATCGCTGTACCTACATAGGTAAAAGATCAGGCAGAGGTGTACCCATTGTAATAGGAGGCGAGCCTATAGCCATCAACCGCGAAAAAATCCATGCTCTGAGGCTGCTACTGAAAAATTCCTGATGGAAGACCCAACAAACGCTTTACCTGACCTGGAAATCGAACCCAAGACCTCGTAAACACAAGACCAACAACGCAGCTGTTGTTCGCACTGTGGTATCAGTATTGAAATGTTTCGAAGCGCTAGACTATAAGAAATAGAGCATAAATAATTGTTAATTCACTCTAGGTAGGCTGGCTTTGAGCTGAAAAAAATACAAAACTGAGCCTCCACTGTAATTTAATAACAAAAAGATTCCGCGTCGCTAACTTTCTCTCAGTATTTTGATTCAATTCGCATTCACACTAATATTATAAATGCGATTGAAACGTCGGTTTGACTTTCTGTACCTTATTACGACAAAACTTCTGAACATATCGTAATGAATTTGATAAAAAGGTACAGTCAAACGAGGTAAATAGGTAGGAATACAGGGGTGAATCAGGACGAAACTTTAAAATAGATTTTTATGTTAAAATAATATAGTTTGTTGCTAACAAGGACACTAAATAATAATTTAATTACTTACAACAATATTATTTTAACGTTAAAATTCCTTTTAAATGTTTCGTCCCGATTCGCTCCTGCATTCCTATTCACTCCGTTAGACGATAGCATAAGCTGCTTAATATATAATTGATAATTTAATAATAACGTTAATTTTATTAATAATGTTATATAATTGATAATTTAATGGTATTGTTAATTTTGTAAATTGTTGCATGCCGAATGGTAAAATATGGCTGAACTGATTTTGATTTATAACAACTATTGTGTACTCATATTTGCAAATAAACGTTTATTCTTTTCTATTCTAATCTACACCACGTCTCTACTACTCTACCGACATTCACGCAGGCGCAGTTACAGTATAACACTAGCTGTTAAATAAAGGTGACGGGACAATAAAACCTGCACAGCAGCACCGGTTCGTTCATAAATTATACCTCTGACGAATGATACACAATAGACTTCCTATTATACTAGGTCCGTAAATATCAGCTAACATATGATCAGTCAAACCAACAGCCCATGAGATATTAACCGTGCGACCTCCACTAAAAATGAAATCCTAATAACTTTCGGCCCACGGTTATACACGTTTTGGCATAAACTTATTTATAGATCAAGAACCTTGTCACGACCTACCTAAACTGCAAATTCTAAAACTATATCTCATACCTACTAACTTCTGTGCGACTTTGTCCGTGTGTTTTTTTTTTACCAGCGTTAAGTTACGTTAAGTCTTTGGGTACTGCTTCGCTCCCGTGGGTGTTGGCGTAATATTATATATTTTACCCATACTATCCCGCACGAATCTGGCTATAATATCCAATTTTTTTTTCATAGACTTGTTGTGCCTGATGTTAGTGCGTTTTAACAAACAAACAAATAACAAAATATCTCAGATTTATAATCTTACTGCCTCGACTGCCTCGTTGGTCTAGTGGTCGCAAGCGCGACTGCTGTGCATGAGGTCTTGGGTTCGATTCCCAGGTCGGGCAAAGTGTTATTGGGTTTTTCCATCAGGAATTTCTCAGTAGCAGCTTCGGCGTCTGGATTTGTGCCCGGTTGATGGCAATGTGGGTGTACTGATGGGTACACCTCTGCCGAACCCTTCGGGGATTACAGGCGTGATGTTATGTTATGTTATAATCTTAGTATAGATAGACAGTGATAATTTTTGTGTAATGTATTTCGACCAGTCTCAAAACAGTTAACAGAGCATAATTTTGAAAGTCACACAATCTTAGTACTTTCAGAAATCAGTTACGCAATCTTTTGTTTCCTAAAATATTAGAAAACGTTGTTTACTAACCACTCCTATAATTAACATACAAAATATTTAGTTCCTGCATTAAATAACTGAAAATAAAAAGTCAATTATTCATTATAATTACCTATTTTATTCTCAGGCCGCCTTATTATAAAACAAAGTCTTTGCTTGAACCAGGTTCAAACCTTCGAACCAGTTTTTTAATTTCGAACTTTATTTCGATAAAGATATAGTTCGTAATGTAAAAATTGGCTAAATGGTTTAAACCTGTTTAAATTAAACCTGGTCCAAGCAAAGGCAGCTATTAACGAAACAATATAAAGTTGACAAGCCGTAATTTTACGTTATGACGTCATAATTCAATCACTCGTGCTCGTGATAATCAATTGTTAGCTCCAAATTGATCACATAGATCATGAAATCGGGGCAGGCGCAGTTGCCAAGTTTAAGCGATCAATTATAGCGTGGGTTTGAAACGGCAATTTTCTTGGCTAAAGTAAGAAAATATGAGCAATGAATCACTGATAAAAATCTGAAGAATGATGTAATACAGACAGTGATCACACTTGAAGTAGAATTAAGTAGAATTCAACAGCTGGTTTTAAAATTAATCGTCAAGCACTGTTAAATACCGTTGAAAAAGACTTCTTATAAAAAATGAAAGAAGTACCTCATCGTTACAATCGAAACTCTTTTATTTCTTGAGACAAGCTCATTACACCAAACCCAAACGCTACAACTTCTGAAAGCCCAAATCAAAAGTGTACCTACCAGAAAAGTGCCAAGGCTTTGAAGCCCGACGATATCGTAGATGTAATTCTGTTGAATCACATCTCCGAGATTCGTCTTGGGTGCCACAACGAAATTTATAAGGAATAAAAAAAGGAGGAGAAGGAAAAAAAATATGCTTTCAGTTTGTACTCTTATTAAGCTCCTAACTGTACCTACTTACACTGTGAACTAGTTTCTGCCCACTACTTCTTTTGCGTGTGAGTCAAGTATAACATAAAAAAACAACCTTTGGCACTCGACAATAGTATAGTCTTCTATCAGTAAAATTCATTTTTGTAATCGGATCAGTACTATCTGTGTTTACCTCTTACAAACACACAATTTTACACCTCTTCATAAAATTTATTATTGAATGCTTAATGTTATGATGATCATTTTGATATAGTTATCATCATAACACAAATCAACTTATGATTTTTCATTTTGATTTGAAATTAAATATCTGTAAAACTTCATTTATTTTTATATGAATTAAACAAAGCTTTGTTATTATTTAGATGAAGCTATATATTTTATTCGTTGCATTATTGAACGTCGTAAAAAGCACTTTAAGATAATAATTTTTAGTTTCACCTCTAACTGCCAAAAGTTCTATCTACCAGTTAATCGCTAGCAGTGGCACCGACCTTAACGTCACTCGCTCTTTGTTCTAGTCCATTGCCTTACATCACGCGACTATTCCAAGTATGTGACCTTATCGAAAAGGTAATGTGTGCATGAAGTATCCTAGTAGTTCAAAACCCCGATGTAGTCAGATGTACGTAATGTAGTCAAACTCTTTTCGATATTATTAATAAACTCTGAATACGTCGAAAAGAGTATGAGTACTTAAGAGCTGTAATGCTGGGTTTTTCAGAAATCAGATTAAAAAGATACTTTACACACTTACGTTCCAATGAGACGGCTGGTTTTTAATTATCAATAGATATGTTATACAAGATATTGTCAAACATATTAAAGTGTTAACTTATTAATTTCGTTCCCGGTATAGCGTACGCAACAAAGTGTGTTCATAATCGAATGTATGCTTTAGGAACACAATACATAGAAGACAAACATACAAAGATATATTCACTTTTATTTACACGAAGACTATACAGACATCTGCATTTTAAATAATTAAGTTTTACAGTATATTGGCAAAAACCATTCTTCGTTTTTGCCCGACACTTTCTCTATCTATCCTTAATATTTCAGCCATGCCAGAATGGTGTAGTCTTGGCGACACTAAGATCTGAGTCTATAATGTCTTCCAAAGTAGTCACTTTTAATACGAGCAGACGTGTTCAATTAGTTAGCTGAATTATAATAAATAACGCTAGTGTTTACGAGAAGCATAACCGTCGAAGGTTGACATGCATCAGTAACGAAGTAGCTATCAATTAAAAAAAATATGTTTTGTGATAAATGAAAGTCTTTTGACTTAGATATGTAATTATAAATTAGTCGCATGCTTGTAAGTATTAACCAAGGCGGCTTTATGTTACATCTTTGGAATCTGGCTATTGTATACAACAAAGATTTAGCCAATCCGACTGGCAGTTCCAGAAATTAGAGCGTTTAAACAAACACACAAACAAACAAAAAAACTCTTTAGCTTTACAAACAAAATTACTGAACGAATAATTTACTTACATATATAAAAAAAAATAGTAACCTAAAACATAACTGGCGAAATGTGGGTGTACTAATGGATACACATCTGCCTAACCCTTCGGGGATTACAGGCGTGATGTTATGTGTGTCAATTAAAAAATAAACTAGTAATTAAAACACATCCTATTCACATACCGACACCCCGGATTACCAACGTAGACGGAACTAGAATACCCGATACAGTAGGTACAAGTCATTAGATCCGCGGTCAACTATCTAGCACCAAACATTAAACCACTCTTACCTTGAAGCCGTAGTAGCGACCTGCACAGTGAACAACTGGACATGTCGACCAGTTATCGACAGTCGACATGTTGACTTTACAATGGTAACATGTTTAGGCTACGTTCACTAGGGTCACGTAGATGAAATTATGCTGTTGTTGAATCGACTACTATTTGAGTAACACAAATAAGGAGGTAAAATCTACCTACTTTACAAACTATCGTCGTCTAAAATCAATCTATTTTACGTACAATTTTTGTCATTAATTGTTGCTGAAATGAGAATGTGATAGATTTGAACGTTTTTAATCAGGAGAACTGGACTACTGATAATTGAAGGAGATAAATACCGCCCCACCCAGGTCGGAAGGACTCATTGATTTGATGATTTTTACAACCTAAAAAAGAGGGTTAACTACGTAAGGGTAATAAAGATCGTTAATACTCTCTCCGACTCATATATCGAATCACAGTGGCATGGTATCATTCCCATTATATAGGGGCATCATATAAAATCAAAATAATCATAAGCCAAAGATAACAAAAAACAATTTTGACAGGCGACAGACTGACCTGCTGAAATGTTGGTGTCATCATTGTTCATCAACCCTGACTTTAAAAAAGTTATAGGCCTTTATAAAGGCGGTGCCTCTCAAACATGAAACGGTTGGCAGGTTCAATACTGGAGAAGTACCTATTAATGTGACTTTTTCAATTAATATGTACTTCCTAAGTTTGGGCATGTAAAGAGGAGGGATGAAACGCATGTCATCAGGAGAGTTATGAATATGTATGTGGATGGATGGAAAGCAAGAGGAAGACCAAAGAAAAGATGAATGGATTGTGTGAAGAATGATATGAATGAAAGGGGAGTCAGTGATTGCATGACGGCTGACAGGACAGAGTGGAAGAGGAAAACGTGTTGCGCCGACCCCAAGTAACTTGGGACAAGGGCAGGAAGATGATGATGATGATGTACTTTCTAAGTTTATCTTGGACACTACTGACATCCGTGGGGACCATTACACAAAAAAATACAGAATAGTTCCATTTATGAGTCCGGGAGTGTAATTACGTACTCACATCAAACCATAACAACAGAACCAAAGCACATAGATCACTTATTATATAACGCAACACAACCTTGTAACACAAGCTACATATAATTCATCGTACAGTATCAATGAACATATCGGCATGACTCTCAGAACGACATTAATTACTGTTTTTAACAATTCAAAACGCATTCCTCAAAGGCACCTGTAATAACGCCAACGCTAATATCTGAACAGCCTTCAAATAACAATAAATCGAAATGGTTCCTTTGATTCGACCTACGAACATTATCAATTAATAATTAATCGGCTACAGTGCTTGCTGCGCGCCCACTTACGACTATGTACTTGTGTACTCCGGCAATTCTGTGTGAGTCATGAATTGTATGGTTTATCAGCAAAGCTGCCTCGTTAGTCTAGTGGTCGTATAGCGCGACTGTTAAGCATGAGGTCGTGGGTTTGATTCTCAGGTAGGGCAAAGTATTATTGGGTTTTACCATCAGGAATTTCTCAGTAGCAGCCTCGTGCAATAGGCTCACCCGCTATTACATAGGACAAAAACATAACTGTTGAATGTGTGTACTAATGTGAACACCTCTGCCTAATCCTTTGGGGATTACAGGCGTGATGTTAGGTACCAGCAAAGCGATTTTAATAGCAACAAAATGTGGCTTGTCAGAAGATTTTATTCTCTCGTGAGTACCTACATCTTCTGCTTCTGGACTCTAGTAAAACTAAAGCATAGTTTACATTACCAAAATATACTCGTTGAACAACCCTACTGATATTGGCACAGAATATTGCACTATAGACACAATTCTTAGTACGTTACTGCCACAAACTTTGATATATTTGCGTTCTCCACTAAAACTGAGCTAATACGAATGAATTCAACAGACAGAAAAAGGTACCCACACGAAAGAGAAAATTATTATGACGTATCAAAGAGAGATAGTAACGCAAATTTTAACAATCGATTCAGTATATATTACTAGACCCCCCAGCGACGAAATTTTTCTATGGTTATTAAAAAGAAACAGCTGAGGGCCTGCCATACACTGAATCCATTATAAAAATTAGCATTACGATGTCCTTACCGTTCCGTACTACACTAAATACATAAATTACTTCCTCCTCATAACTAGGTAAGAATTAATATGCAACACTGTTTCTTTAATAAGTCTTGACGTACCAAATCCTGTTTAATCAAACATTTCCCTCATAAACTAGGCTCGTCCGTAGACTGAGGGCGTAACGTAACGTATTTACATAATTAAAAACAACTTGATGTTGAATACGATAATTAACTTGATTACATAATACGCCTTTTCACTTCATGAAACTTATTAAAAGTGATTTGTGATGATGTACTGGCGTTTTACAGCGCTGAAATAGTTTTCAGTAAGGAACTTGTTAAGATCGTCAGGGATGTTAATTATTTGTAATTTACAACGGATAAACCAATTGCAGTAAATCATTTTGACCACGTTGTTATAGGAATGTAATAAAATACTAGTGCTTCACGAAACAAATGTAGGGAAAAAGTAGACTGGCGTGCTTGTATGGCCAGATGTATGAGCGTGGACGAGGCGTTAAGAGTATGTATGGATCGCAACAGACCTGCTGCGATCCATACATGGGGGCAGGTGTGAGTTTATGTATGTAAAACTAGCTTAGTGTATGCCTATACATTCCTCTCGCAGTACCTCAAGCAGAATACCAAACAAACACATCACAGTTCGGTCTGGTAACCAAGAGAGAAAAACCTGCTTCTCCTTCTCTGTGTCTGCCTTATTAATAAGAAAGCAGAGCAGTTTCATTCAGAGTATATACTAAAGGAATGAAAAATATCGTTATTTAATTAGAGAGATATCTATCAAATTAAATGACGACGGTAATTTTCTTTTCATACCAAGTTATCGATGTTGATATTATGTAGGTACATTTTACATTACTCTTTTTGCTATGTTTAAGTAACACTTCGCACTAAACTACTAGCAAGTAGGTCGGAGTTCGACTTTTCAAAACTTCATCAAAGTTTTGCAACGATGCACTCATCTGCTCGCAACCACAATTTGTTTGTAATAAAAATTTCATAATTTACAGGGGAAATTAAAAGCTAGTTAGTGTGTGTAATCACTTGGGAGTTCCGTTCACAAAAAGCCCGCTAATTACTACAACAAACGTTATATTTAACGCTAGCAACACTTTAAGTTCGTAATGGTCTATTCAAGAAAAATATAATACACTGGTAGCCTTTAGTAGTTCAAGCCGGATGCATGTATTGTTACTCAAAATTTCAAATTTTAATGTTACTTATTATTATTTTAAATATTGTACGATCGAAATTTTGAACATAGTATAACAATTTCATTCTATTTTCTGGCAAAGTTAGATATCATTCATTCATTTACTCTTTCATTAATTCATGTCGATTATAATCTCCCCATCGACTATTTAAGAGCTATATAAGTGTGTATTCCGGTATAGATATAACAGCATATCTGTAACTATGCTATCAGATGATCCAATAATTCAAGTCGATTCCTGGGTTGGATTTCAAGGTCTAGCGAAGTGTTATTGAGATTTTCCATTACGAATTTCTCAGTCTGGGGTTTAGAAATTGGATAATAATATGACAGTCTCAGAAAGCCGTTGATCCAGCCGGCTGTCAGGGGATTCGCAGGGTTTTGACGTTACGGGTCTGAAGTCCGAAAGTCTGACAACCAGTCTCGCTATTCTGTAAAAATCTTCCTCATACCTTTGCAAAGTAGACCGATAGGTTTGAACCCCATAACGTTGCACGCTGACGTCACTCAAACAATGCGCTTCCTCTTAGTTGCTCAATGGACAAGCGCATCGGAACGTGGCGCACGCCACCTCGCGTGCCACCATCGATACTCTATGGCTCAATGGCTCACTGGCTCAATTAAGCTCTATGACGCCATCTTTAATAGCTGATGTGCTCCTCAGATGTTGCACCGCACTCGTCTTTGAGATGAGGACATGTTGTATCGGTGTCCCTAATTCTTCGATGTGCAATGAATATTGAATTGCACATCTTTTCTGATATAATAAAGCGGGAGAGATATTTTGTTCATTTAAACGCGCTAATCTCTGAAACTTGCAGTTGTATCGGAAAAAAATCTGTTTGTATATAATAACCAGATTTATGAGGAATAGTATAGACTATATAACATCACGCCACGACCCACAGGAACGAAGCAACGGAGTAACGAAAGACGTAAATTAACTCGGGTGAAAAAAATAACACGCGGACGAAGTCGCAGGCAGAAGATAGTCGCTGGTAAAGTTACGAAAATGCAAAGACCGAATGTATTGATACTAGATTATAGGTACTATAAAGGTTCTAATACAAACTGGGCGAAAAAGTTGTTCAAAGTTGGTTTTATCAGTGACAACGTTCGCTGATGAAGCAAAGCCTTCGCAAAGTGTGTTTGGACAGACCTTAAAAACATTTTCGGCCAGGTTGCATTGGCATACAGGCTGTATTGTACCCATTGTGAAGTTTTCTTGTGATACCTGTAATCAATGACGTCTGGCAGTCAGAAAGAAATAGGTATCTTGTTTATTTATGCTTTCAACAAAAAAGGTGCAAAGGTGGACTTAAATGCTTGGCATTATATCTACTAGTAAATAAAATTTAGTAAAGAGATAACGTAGCAGTTGCATTATCTTTAAGGTGTGAATTAAAAAAAAAAACAAAACCTTAGTTTCCTCGCTAAAGACACAGCTAATTTTTAAAACTACTTAGGTACTTAAAGTTTTGTTTTATGTTTTTTTAATTGACGCATTTACATCGGAAACAAATAACCACAACTACCAATAGGTAAATCACTGAGACTGACTCACTGAAAAAAAAGTATTCACAAGGAAATAGTTCTGAAGATTGACTCATATGAAAAGAATTTTGCTTTAAGAATTAAAAACCTTATTATGAATCAGATATGAATCAAATCTGTACGTGCATAAAAGAAGTTTGTCATAGGTTTCAGTTTCGTTCATAAAAAAATCTGCCAAATGATAATCACTTATTTCAAATGACAGGAGGGCAATTGTACGAGTATCTACCAACTTTTAGAAACGATCGCAATCTGAACTCAGTCGCAATATTTCAGTAATGGTTCTAATTTACCTAAGTACATTTTTTGACATTAATTGTTCCTGAGATGAGATTGCGATTAGATTATTATTTTTATTTATTTTTTGTTGGCCTCTTTGTGAATACACAGCCTCGTGCATGAGAGATGGGCGCCATAACCACTAAACCGTCATAACATTATGACAAATTATATCATGACTTATTTCAAATGATGTCAGATTATATTACAACCAATCGGTCAACGCAGCCTATCGCAGTGGACAACAGAACACGTTAGTTCTCAAGTTACACTACAACACCAGGTGTTCCCCCTTCCGTGCTGCGCTCGTTAACATAATATAAGGATGTATTAAACATTTATACCATTTTATCTAATCTTAATTATTAAGCTTTTTGTTTTGACTAAATTAGATTCGTTCATCTACCTACTAAATAAATAATAAAATTAAAAGTAACATACATAACATTTTAGCGCACACTAAAGACATCGTTAAATTGTGTTTTATTAAAATAATAATAAACAACAATTTAACGATGACAACGATAAAATAAATTAAAGCAATAGCTGTAATTTATTTAATTTTTATTTTATTGCTTTTTTGAACATTTCCGTTTTGTTTTTAGCTCAACATCCAAATATTTTTAAAAGCTTAATCTCTAGCAAAATATGCAGAACATTTCACGTTTATAATTACTGTATCGTAAAAAGATGACTTAACGTTCTAATACAAATATTATGATACTAGCTTCTGCACGCGACTTCGTCCGTGTGGAAGTCAAATAAAACATTGTGTCTTTGTATTTTTCGATCAGTGAAATATTTTTTATAAACGAACCATTACTTTCAGAGCTTACCACTAAAGCTGTGTTTTTACTTAACCTGCCCCGCGTGTCGCCACGCGTCGGAAAGCTATCAGTTTCATACATTTAGCAGGTAGCTCCACGCCACGCGGGGTGCATACATGTAATACGACTAACTAACGAGTTTCACTTGATTGATGTAAAGCGCTGTAGTCTAATGTTTTGTGGTACGTCTGACGCGTGTGGCACATGGAAGGTAAACATTTGGGCCGTCATTTTGAAGTAAGGATTGCGATCCCCTGAATGTGTGTTTACAAATCTATAGCTTCTCGTAACACTTTCTTTAGTACCCTTATTTTATCTTTTACACCAAAAGACCTTAAAATTAGTTTCTTTAAATACACGTATATTTTAGTAATGGACACAGGAGGTGCCTGTCAATCTAATTGTAGAGTTTCAGGGTCTAATGAACGTATAAACAAACGTACAGTATTAAAACACTTATTTTAATTATACAGATATTATCTACTAAAATTGCAACAATTCACAAAAGTATGTTTAGGAAATATACTTAAATATCGCTATTAGTAATAGAACAGACCAATTTTCATATTTGTTCAATGACTGAGTTTCGCCGGAACAATTTATGATTATTAACATTTTAATGTTTATTACTATCGGTTTAAAGTGACTTTTGAAATAAAATAAAGTAGGATGTTTTTAGAGACAAATTAGAAAGCAATCGTAATAATAAATCGTGGCAATAAAATGAAAAAAAATGTTTATAATATTTTTTCTAGAGATAACGTTGTTGTGTTTGTAGGAGATCCGATTACAAAAAAATTTATATAGATAGACAACTATACGTACTATTGCCGACTGCTGTAGCTATAGTGCCGAATTATCTAATAGCAGTGTAGCATTAGGGGTCTCGCGCACGAGAAAAAAAACTGAGAAATTTTCCTCAAGTGAAAATAAAACTATTTATATGTAATAAAATCTTAATGAACTAGATTGAAATAATACACATTTTCGAAACTGGGTTGAAAATTTATTTTATTTTCAGATCAAATAAGTACAACATTAATTTCGAAGATTGATTTTGAAGAATTATGAAATCGAACGTTCCAAAGCCCTTGCACTTTCATGTCACCTCGTTTTGGTTATTTCGTAACGGACATTCCTGTTCTTAAATAATAATTCGAGCAAAAATCTTGAGCAGTTGAAAGTTTTTTGTTGCGTTGTCGAAAAACCGGACGCAACTACATTCACTGACTTTTGTTTAATAAAGCTAATTACCTATAGGTACCTATACTTTTATGCATTTAGTTACGCATGTATTGATACTTTGCAATGTTATTGATCTGATATTCTGCAACTTATTTCATCATTTCATTTAATAAAAATAAAATATTTATACTTAAAACACCTATCGTCCCCTGTCGTTATGAGTCGTCAGAAGCTTGAATGTCTGACAACCAGTCTTACCTAGGGGTATCGATTACCCAGTTTCTGGGATGGGAAGGTCAGATAGGCAGTCGCTCCATGTAAAATACTGGCATTCAGCTGCATCCGGTTAGACTGGAAGCCGACCCCAACATAGTTGGGAAAAGGCTAGGCAGATGATGTTACTTAAAACACCTGAAGAGGCTTGTTCAGCTCCTGAATTCTGTGGATATTGCTAAGAGATCCTCCTCTTAGAAGCCCTGACTACCGGTAGCTAAGACCCTACTCTCGATACCGGTGAGCTAATATTTAAATTACAGTTTCAAATATGTTTTTTTTTAAATTTAATTTATATATGTCTATAAAATGAGATAAAAGAAATACCTACCTAATCATTTTCAATTCTATATAAGATGTAGGTAAAACTGCATCTAAGTACTAGCGTAGCGCGATGGATATCGATATTTAATCAAATTTAGACATACAAACGGTAGGTAGTAGGTAGAGTTTCTGATTTCAAAATGACAAAACAAAAATATTTTGAAATAGTATTACGGCAAAGGTTTCTTCAAATGATACCGAAAACATCGCTTTGGCGTTTTTAAGCTATCTTTAATGCGATCCGCTTTCACAAAAAAAAAACATAAAATAACCAACCAAAACGGCCTTATGCAAAAAGCGCATAACATAGAATGCACAAACATCGTAATGTTATTCTGGCAACATAGCTCATTAAAATGACTGCTTAAAAAGCTTAACGACATTTTGAACTTGAGAGCATCGCAGTTATGACTGAAATATTTTATGTGAATTACTCGTATTACGCCGTTCTAAGAATTTGGAAAGTAGCCTTATATGGTCACAGTTGTTTTTTTTATTACATTTACGATTATAATACTGTCCACTTTCCAAATTCAATTTGAGAAAAAAGAACCGTTAGAAATAATACTTTATGGCCGTTTGTTTAAAACTAGCGTGTGATTTATTGCATCAAGAAAATAAATTAACGGATTTCAAAATCAAATGTCTATTACTTAACATTAATAAAATAAAAAATAAGCAAATAACCACATCAAAGCTTGTATAGAAAAGTGTACTACCACGTGTCTATTATTCCGACTTCTTAGTACCTATTTACTGAAAACAAGTGTATCTAAATTATGAGGTGTTACTCCGTAGGTGGTGATTTAACTCTAATAAATTGCTCAGTAATTTATAGCGTGATTGCCCTTAATGTGGCGGCACGTTCCTACGTATTTCTTCGATACCTGAGAACTCTCCATAAGCTTCACACGTTGTATTTTTTTCTGGGAACAGGTCGTGTTTCTGTAGATAAAATGGAAATCAAAACGTCGTCATCAGTCGTGACTCCAGAAAAAAAATATAAAGGGTTTAATGAAATGTTTAAATTGTGCGCTTTCTCGTTAGCCTTCGCTTTCCTCTATCCAAATAGGACCACCGCTATCAAGAGATGTGTTACTATCACAGCAATTGTCACCTTCTGCGGTGGCCAACTCTTCTGGTTTATCACCTACACCTTCAAATGTCTCTACACCCTAGACATCTACAATTTCGCCAGAAACATGACACTGGCCGTCGTTCTTGTTCTTTTCTTTATCAAAACGTATTACGTTATCTATGCGACGAGCAAATTTGCGCCATTACTGGATAAAATATCTGAAGATTTGTTAGAGGCTAATAATCTAGAACAGGAATACCAGGCGCTATATGATGAGCATATTAAAATAGCAAAAGTTGGTGAGATTTCCTGGTTGCTTATCCCGACAATAATGAGCGCTTTATTTCCTATTTACGCTGGAGCCTTGATGACTATAGAGAGCATACAAACAGATGACTACGAAAGACGCATGGTGCACGATATGGAGCTTCTATTTGTGGAGGATATTCAGAGTGAAACGCCATTTTTTCAATGCATGTTTGCGTACAATTGCGTGCAATGCGTTGTTCTCGTGCCTAACTACTGCGGCTTCGATGGCTCCTTCTGCATAGCAACCACGCATCTCCGACTTAAATTGAAGTTGTTGGCTCTTAAAGTAGATAACGCCTTCAAAAACTCGAAGAGCCGTCATGAGTTGCGGATGAGAATGAATGATGCAATCAAAGATCATCAAGACGCGCTAGATTTTTATGTTCAGCTTCAAAATGTGTATGGGCCTTGGTTATTTGCCGTGTTTCTACTGACATCTTTCATGATATCGTTTAATTTATACCAAATATACCTGTTGCAACGGATAGACCCAAAGTATACGTCTTTCGGGGTGGTTGGTGTGTTACACATATACTTACCCTGTCATTATGCGAGCGAACTGACGAAGGTAAAGTGATTGATTTCTTTCTTAGATTCGTGTTCTGTGTAATTACCCATAGGCTAGTGTTAATCGGCGGAAGTACTGTCTATTTCAGAATAAGTAATTTAATGTTGTGACCTCAAGTATTTTTAGCCAAAATTTCGTAGTAGTCCTATGTACCCACGCAGGTACATAGGTACATATGCAATTTATCATTTCCTATACAAACACTGTCAGACTGACAAGGATACTATAAGAACATAACCCGCGGTCGCTGTTAGATCAAATAGATAGTGTTTATCCAGTAGCTAATGATTACCTGGTGTAATGAGAACATTAGCGAGACCGCGAGCTATGTGTTCATAACGACTATCAAGATGTGAGAACGAGTAATATTGGCGTCGTGATTTATTAAATTAAGTACGTACCTTTTCATACTGCTTGGTGATTGGTCGTAGAAAAGGTAACCTACCTACTAATATCTATAAAATAATACTCCAAAAAAAGGTCGTTTACTTTTTTGTTACAGCTCCCCCCCACCCCCCTTTTTAATAAGTTAAATATGATAATATTAATATTAATTAAATTTGCTAAAATAGAACAGATTAAAAAAGACTTTATCTATTTCGCAGTTTATTGACACTCATGTAGCAGCTTAGGATATCGCTACCAGAAATAGACTAGCAGATAATAGACTAGCTTCTGCCTGCGACTTCGTCGGAGCCGAAGTTTTTTATAATCGCGTACATTGTTCTGGGATAAAAAGACTTCTAGACTATTAATTCATCCAGATCCGTCCATGTAAGCTTTTTATGTGTTCCAGACAAGTGAAGAGATACCACTGGTCCTGTACGTCGTAAAATGGGAGGCCTGGGGAGATAACGACGTGACCAAGCTCCTGATATTCATGATTGCGCGAGCGCAGAAAGGAATGATCGTCACCGGCATGGACCTCGTCGTCTTCAACATGGAACTGTTCAAATCTATACTGCAAACATCTTTTTCATTCTTTAACTTGATTACTGCTTAAATACTGCATATTTAAATTGCTTTATTCAATGTGGAACTTACTTTAATGCACTTACATAAAGCTAGTCTTTTTTTCTATTTGTTTGTTTGTTCGAACACGCTTATCTCTGGAACTACCAGCCAGTTTAAAAAAAAATATTGTATACCTATTATAGCCAAATTCTTGAGGAATAGTATAGGCTATATAACATATCGCTATGCCCACGAAAGTGGAGCAGTAACCAAAGACGTAGTTCCGTAAAGTTTAACGTGGTGAAAAATACCAGGCGTACGAAGTTGCGGGCAGCAACTAGAAAATATACAAGGTCATTGAAAATTTACCATAAATCTCAAAAGGGGTCCAATCTACTCATCATTATGAACAACTTTTACTATAGGACCAACCCTGAAATCATGAAAAAATAATAATCAGACAAAAACAAAAATGCTATAGGTACAACACGATCGGACCGATCGTATGAAACTGGTGATTATTGTTGATTTGATGATCAATGACTCTGTATAACATAAGAGTAATCCTGTCATTTTCTTTAAATAAATTCATCAGTGTAATTTTTAATAATTAAATTATAAATATCTTGCACCATAAAAGTGTAGTACATTTGGTTTCATCAATAAAATTCACAATTATTCTTTTTTTGTTGTTATCAATAACCCTATTTTAATTCATCCCACGATTTTAATTAGGTATAAATCAGAAATGCTTCCTGTTTAGTTTGATTTTTTCTGATATTTTTTAGTGATACCAAACATTTCTAGACCACTGAGCAAACAATTACCTACTCTTTGTCGACAAAGTGCACGAAAAAAAAAACAAAGGTTATACCGTATTATAATATTATTATAATTATATTAATGAGTGCACTATTCGACCACATTATTTATATGCTGGTGCATAATAAGAGAGCTATGAAGGCTAATTGCACTGTCATTATGAACCTGATTATATCACAACAAGCAATGAATGATGTTATAAAACGCCTTTTTGTCTAGCAACGGTATACAATCTGTACTTTTTTGCATTACCGACCTTATTTTGGCGGTAGTCAAGGTGCATTTTTTAACGCACTGAATTTTATAGAGTTCCATGGTGTATGATGAGGCACAGAGCATGTGGCAGCGTAAATCTCACAATTCTATGTTATGGTGACTTCTAACAAAATGGGGTTTTTGGAGATCAAGATAACCCTTCATGCTTCACAGTTTTAACACATCCGTGAGGCTAAATACCCCACGAAAAAAAATATCATAAAAACATAAATGTTTCATTTTATCATTATTATTTTTTATTTCAACTATATATTGGCTCCGTACTTAAATATTTGTTCCGTGTGGGAATCGAACCCGCGACACACAGAACAGCAGCCAATCGCTCAGCCACTGCGCAAACCGTGCCGTCACATCCGTCATAACGCGGGATGGAGATCAAAGCAACAAGCATTCATCGTCTCACGTTCAAATAAATAAATAAGTTTCAGTAGACAATTGCGGGTTCAGATAATAAAAATAATTTTAAAAGATAAACTGAATCAAGCCATTATATTGTTTTTATTAACACTGTAAAGAAGCGATTCCACGTTAATTCAATTGCAACAGAATTTATCAATTAAAAGCATCGCGGAAATATAAACCATTGTTAAGGATAAAGATTAAGACTTGAACCAAGTAAAAATTGAAGAGGAATAATAATCATTAAAATTAAACGGAATAAGAACGTACAGCTTTAATGTTTACCAAGTACATGTTTAAAGCGCGTAAAACCTGTGCGTCTGAACAAAAGCCTTTCGAGGGAATAAATAGTTTTTATTTCTTTCTTTCCTGGTTAATGGCAGTAGTTCCCAAAATATGGGTCGTGACCTACTGGTTGGTCGCCAGCGAACATGAACATTGGGTAGATCCTGAACTTTAGATTTATCAGATTCATCTTAGTAGATTCTTTTTTTTGTTAGATGTTTTGCGGTCCAGTCAGCGTTGGGAACGTATCTAAGGCATTACTCATGAAAAGCCTATCTAAGTTGTCTAATGAAAACTGCACGCACTGATACACGATAATAATGAAAAAAGGATAAAATAAAGACCTTTTATCCTGTTCAGCCTGCTTGCGCTAACTAGGGTTATTTTTTAACTACGAGTTAGTTGCTAACACCCGGCCCATTTTTAATAGCACTACTAGAATAGGCGTGAATTGATGTATTTTAATGAATGTAAAGTAGCTAACCGGTAAAGATTTATGAAAATAGAAATAAAAACTTCTAAGATTGCTCACACACCCACTGTTGATTACATAGATTATGAGAGCATACCATTTTAGAGTAAAAGAACGCAATGACCACGCAAATTTACTCACGCAAAACGTCTGGGTTTTTTTTTTTTTTTTTGAGAATTCAAAACATTTCATCTCACTTAGCGCGTATGCAGTTTACGCTTCAAATTACGTAAAAATTTGAAAAACACTTCCTGGTTTTTGTGTATTTACGATTTTGTGTAGGCACATCGTTTTAAGAGCAGTAATTGATATAAAATATTCTCATAGTGCTTTTGGTTCCGTATTCTTAACACTAGTACAGCAGACAAAGATAACTGAGAAGATATAATCAGAATTATAATAAAAATTCAACTGCTTTGACCTTTTAATGAGTTTAGGTGAAACAAACTGAATCGTTTATCGCCTTGCCTGTTGTCTCCAGGCTTTTGCCTAGCGAAGAAACCAATATTAATTATGTACGCTTCTAGTCTAATAGACAGTTAAATAAAATATCTCTAGAAATAGATTAAACTAACTATAAGTTTTTAGAATTACAACAGCGAGAATGAATTTGCTGGTAAGACCTGCACAGAGCACTTAAAGGTTTTTCTATCAGAAAAATCTGTGATGTTTTGGGATTGCGCTATGATATCTTGTACAGCTCTGAGTTACTATTACTTCGCGTTGTTGATTGAAGATTGCTTTCAAGGGATTCTTTGTCTTCACATAATAATATGGAAATTTTAGTGATGAGTAGGTTGGCGGAATTTGTGGATGTTTCTCAAAATAAGGAAAAATCTATGGGAGGATTTGCGAAATTTTTCATCACTGACCTAATTAAGAGTTCATATTTTTTGGATCGTGTTGAGTTATTTATGTACCTTTTTATAATATCTTCATCATCCAAGCTTTATTTTTAACTTATATCCAGATGTTTCTATCGGTTCGTTTATGCGCGTAAGTCGCGCGTCGAGTGACGTAATAATCGGAGCACAACGGTACAGCCTCTAGAGCATGATAGCTATCGCACGCCGTCGATAGCAAAAGTGTCTGCCGACCCTGGCGTACCCCCTCTACAGGTGGAGGGGGTCGCCACTCCAGCTCCCTTCACCTTCGAGCCGCACGCCGCGCGCGACCAATGACCGCCCGCCCCGGCCCGGCGAAAGGTTTTATATACAAGTGGAATTCGCACTGCCAAATTGCTATAAGTCAAAATATAGGGTAGTCGGGCGGTTGACTCGTTCGTGGAGCGCATGAGTCCGTACCGACGTCTTCTATCAACAAAGTGCTTCGTGCGCGTTATACGCGAGTTGGGATTATACGCGTCCTGATCACTAGAGCCAACGGGCCAATGCACCGGCTTTGGAGGCCTTTGTAATCATTTGTTATAAACAGGCATCAGACTTTGTGTGATAACATGGGGTGCAGTGGAAGATATATTTTTCTGACTCTGGTTTTGTGCGTTGTGACTGAACTTGCGATCGGTGTGAGAGTGGTGCCCAAGAAAAAGAAAGGTAAATACAATTAAATTATATTGTTAATAACGAAACTTCCACCATTATGTTCTCATTGTGCAAAGTTTAATAATATTGCTGTACGTAATGTTTTATTATGAGCGGCTATAAATTCTCCGTTATGCACTAAAACGTTGTTTAAAGCCTTACCGCATGTACTCAGGCTGTAGATAAATGTGCAGATTTCATATTGCAGCTGTTTGAACCAAATATGGCTACACTTACACAATGTTCTGGTTCATTATTAAATTCCACAATTCCAATATTCGTTATACATATTACAACTGAATCTACAATTTCTAGCCTAAATCTATCCATAATGTCTATCTCTAAACGTCGTAGAGTTTAATTTAAACCCTAATCACCTGCTATTGTTAAGCATAATTAAAACTCATTTAAATGATAGATTTTCTATGCAAATATCTTTGTTTCCAAAATATTATTCATGAATAAAAATTATTTAAACATGTATTCAAACTTTATGGAGACATTAATTGTCTTTTTTACAGAACATTAACAGAAAGAACACGCAGTCGTAAAATTAATCGGTAAAAGTCGGGCAATAATAATATCTATTTATTTTATTAATCACGATTTCTTTTTCAAAAATAAGGCTTCGAGCACACAAACTTTGTAGCAGTAAAAAAATACTTCCGAAATGAAAAAAAAACTGACACTGAAATCATTACGTAGGCATTTTTAGGGGCAAAAAATTAAATTCATCTGCAATTAAAATAAATATAAATGTACTAAGTGACTTGCCAAAACTAAAAAATAACGCAAACATTAATTCAATTTCGTTATATTCATAAAATATGTATAAAAACTTAGCACACACGAATGTGCCGTTACCTGTTCGAATTATACGAAATTTAAATTATGTGTACTCACCTTGACAACCAACATTGTGTTTTTTTCACATAAAAATGTTCTAAAACAATGCTAATATTAAATTACCGTTCTACGAACAGCTGTTGTTTAGTTTTTAGCTGTTACAACTGGACTGCGGACGGGTTCATAGTAAAAAATTAGGTTACAGAATAAAACCATCACTCTGTACAAGCTATAGAAATAAATACAATAGGCTTATTTCACACGGAATGCGTGACTAACTGTCACAGTTAAATTGTCAATTCCGTGTTTTTATCGAGTACTCATTGAAGTACGTCTTCAACAAAAAAAAAACACAGAGGAACTGGTAATCCGCTTCTTTTTGAACTCGCAACCAAATACTTATTTATATTAGAGTATTTTTTTTTTGTTGATTGACAAGACAAAATTTCTCTTCACATTTTGTGTAAGCAGTAAAAAATATTATGAAACGACGCCAGCAAATTAAGTAAAATTAATCTTAAAACGAACAAAAACACATAAAAAATTCCATCCACATTCATTTTCTAACTGCGGCGCTCGCAAAACTAGCGCCAACATGAAGTCTAAATTAAATTAGAATACTAATTATTTACTAATAGTTGCTTAGCAAGAAATATGTAGAAGGTTTGGCTACATTCTAAGCAAGAAACTTAAAGAATGCACGTATATCACGTTTACTGGTACGTGGAGGATTTCTAACCATGTTTAGCATTCTAAAAGAAAAAAATCTATAGCACACAGGCGGAGTGACAAAAGTACCCACTTACTTAAAAAAAAAACTAATTTCACTTTGTGTAAAATCGATTGCATGTCATTGTTAAAATACCAATTTAAACTGAACTGTTATTCTATTAAAACTATGTACAAAGCTAGGCCAGCTCAAGGTAAAACTAGCACCACTGACGTGTGGTCTACTGTACCTATCGTGCACTGCTTTTACTTAGAAGACAAGCTAGAGAAATGATAAGAGCTAAACAACAGTATGTTTTTAATTTTCGCTCTGAAAAGAAGACATTCCCGTAACTATAACGTTCAAACTTAGTCACAATTTTATCTCAGCGATAATCAATGTTAAAAACTTGTCAAAAATGTAGATAAATTCAGACTGGGACTAAAATGAGTCCGTAATGCAATAGTTGTTAAACTGACAGATTACCCTTACGTTGTAATTTTTTTGAAAATGATTGCGCAATTATTGATAATTTGCAAACATTTCATATTCTGCTCTCCATATTTTTACGATCGGGAGAGAGATACCTAAAAAACCTGAACTAGTTATGGAAGAAATTAGAATTAAATTAATTAAATTTAACATTTTGTTTATCTTCGAGAAAAAACTGCATAAAGGCATTCAGTAGTTGATAACAGGGTACAGAAAAGGGCTAAAAATTAAACATTTGTATAACGCATCTTATCGTGTTATAGTCACAAAATTACCAAACTTTTGCCATATGATGCAAGGTACCACCCACTACATGACTAACTATAGACTAAGTTTAATTAGACGCCTAGTTATTTCAAGTCCCACCATAATAATTAATGGTGAATTTTTGACGTTACTCCCATTTTCTCACTTCACTAATAAACGGTACAAGGTTGCACGAAAAGTGTTGCAACTCGGATTTCTCAAGTTCTACGGCAGTTCTCACACATCCTGTATCGATTGAACGTTGCTACATGCTCGTGAGATTCGTAATTTCCGATTTAATTATCTGTTTCTTGGTATAATGCCTGCGAGAGTACTTACTAATTAATGTAGTTAAGCAAATTCTGTGCGAAATTAATGATCCTGTGTTCAATATGGTTCACTCTCGTTTTTATTGCGAAACGAACGCGATTTTTACTGTATCATACCTGTAGAATATGACTGTTTCCATAGTACCTATCTTCTGTACTTTTTTGAGTTTCTTTTCTCATACTCACTCTCTCATTGATATTTTTTTATTATTTTATTAGTTAAGTATACTTTTTCGTATACCGCAGTAATCGTAAATTTTCTATGAAATAAATCAGTTAGTACCTTTTACAGACTTTGGCCTTTATGTGTGTTTCATTAAGACATATTTTTCCATATATATATTATTGCTGTACCTCGTACACTACATACCAATACCCAGCATTATTTGCTTCAATTACTGTTTAAACCTTTTTTATACTTCGCGAAAACGTCCTTTACAGACAACTATGATAGGCCTTTAAAACTAGTTCTTAATCTAGTTTCTAGAGCACACTGTGCCAACTATGTGTCCGGTGTCCGGTATTCAGTATCCCGTGTGCGGAACTTAGCGTCCGGCGTCTAATCAAGCGCCGTTTTTGTAAAAGACACGTGACATCTCTCACTTTTCTTAGCAAAAATGTGAGAGAGAAAATGACTACGTCAAAAGTTACAAAGTGAAATTAGGAGTGCTGTGAGAGTATCCTGGGTCTCGGTCGGCTCTCGCGTGCTTCGTCCGATTTTCCACGTTTTCCAAATAATTAGCCTCAATTGCATCTTCGCAATTTAACTACTGGAAAATTAGTATGAGACTAGCTTTATAAATGCCGCCATCTGATATGTTTAAACTCTCTACTTAAGTGATTAATGACAATTCATTACACATCATGAAAGATATTAGTCTTTACCACTACGGCACATCACAGTATTAAGTACTAGCTTTTGACCGCGACTTAATCCGCTTCAAAGTTGATATAATGTCGCACGGGAATCTTATATTTAAAAGTGGCCTATGTGATCTATCTCTGTGCCAAAATTTAATCTAGATCCATTCAGCCGTTCTGGTGTGATTGAGTAACAAACATTGATCCATCCAAACTTTCGCATTTTAATATATAGTTGTAAGACGTCTTTATATTTTATACTAAATCGGCCCAGTGGTTAAGATGAAATTATGAATTCGATACCAAACAAATACCAATAGACTTTTTCAATTAATATGTACTTACTTTCTAAGTTTGTCTTCGACATAATTGAAATTTATAAAGGAAAACATCTTGATGAAAGCAGTACTTATAATTAGTTTTAGTATATCAATGCTCGTGCCTTCTGCTCTGCAGTGGGACAATAATAGGCTGCTGCTATTTATATTTTACATTCAAAGATATTCCTTCTAGATTCCAGATCATTGTTACGTTTAATAACTTGATTATTAACTTCCAAACCCACACTATCTTCTAACGTTGTTTTATGCTAATCGTGAGGGTGTTAACGTACCTCGACGTTATTATGAAATCGCTAATTTATTCAAATACAAAGCAATATCTAGTTCCTTGGCCGGAAGACGGGCTCGCAATAAAAGAAGTGTTGCCCGCATAAAATAGCCATTAGTGTTATCTGCGCTGACGCCGCTAAATTCAAGCATAATTAATATGTTTAAAAAGTATTATTAACGAACTGTTTATTGCGTTTATCTTTTATATTGTAACCCTGGTGTTTTAGAGGTTTTTAAATAGACTTAAATGGTCAATTCTTGTCGTTTCCTAAAATGATAAATCGTTGATTTTTATTTCTGATTTATGTCTTCGTGGATGTTGGTTATCAACAGGGTTGTATATTTTTGGCGTAAAACCCTAATTATTTATATTTTAATAAAAGTACCTTCAGTCACTAGTAAAAATATCGTCAAAATTTTTTTGTAATCGGAACATCCAGGTACTACGAACCAGAGATTAAAAAAATACCTTTACCTCTATAAATATACTAGCTTCTGCCCACGACTTCGTCCGCCTCAAAGTTGATTTTTGCATATAAACTTTGGACCTCCGTTTCATCCCTTTAGGGGGGAATTTTTTGTGTAAGTAATTAAACATTCATACGCATTAGTTGAAAAGGTATTATTCTGAAACTACAAACAGATACTTCAATTTTATTTATTTGTATAGAAGAAAAACCTAAATATCACAGAACACTATCTACATTACGTGAACTTTGAACTTATTTAAAATACCTTACGACATCGTTAAAAATAAATAATTATGTGTAGAAATTTTAACATGAAAATATGCGGTCCACATATAAAATTAGAAGAAATCCTCTTTCCGCATTACGCCATGGGCCCATCATTATTTTAATGAAGTGACCAATGCATCATTGTGTAATCCGAAAGAGAAATTCAATGAAAACGCACCTCTAAGCTACTTAGTAACGTTTTCCATACATAAAACGGGTATTAAACATGAATTTACATTGTGTGACATCGGAGAATCGCGTGTGTGTAATATTATATTATATCTTTAGCTAGCGACCCACCCCAGCTTCGTACGGGTGCATAATTCTGACTGAACGGGTGGAATTTTCGAAATTTTTCCTACTTAATAACCTAAAACCTTGTCTGAAAAATAAAAAAACGTAACTAACAGACGGACGGGTGGACAGATGAACGGACCCGTTAACACACTTCGGGTACAGAATCTTAAAAAAAGGATCAGTCAAATCGGTCGAGCAGTTCTAGAGTAATGCTCCTATCGACACAACTAAGCCATGTCAAAGGCCCTTGAGGCGGTTTAGAAACTCTGACACTAGGGTGTGTAGGGTCGTAAGGCCTTACTACCCACACGTTAAGAAGAAGAACACAACTAGCTATTATTATTTTTTAATTCATTTTTTTCTACATTTAGTGATGGTGGATGGAAATTTGTTTGATACTCTTTCTACGTTTTACAGTGGCAAGGTTTTTTGGAACACATGTAGATGTTGATCTAGCTTAACTCATAGGATAACTTAACTAAAGCCCCTTCTTTGTGTTTAGTTTTTTTTATTGACTACAATGACACACTAAAATGAAATAAATTAATCCGAGAGACATTTTGTTTATTGATAAATATTTAATTAACTAATCTACTTTAACTAATGTCGTAAAAACAATTGAACATGTCAATATCGAATTGTTGAATTTAAATTGTTTAATTTACCTATTTCTTTTTTTTTTTTGTTATCTCCAACTTGGTGTCGTAACCGCCAGGTGGCTAATGTTGCTGATGCCATTATCTGCTCTGACCACGTGTATGTTAGAGAGCGGTTCAATTGGATTCACTTCATAAACCAACGATTATCGTTCTTTTTATTTTTTACGGATTCCAATAAAATTTTAAGTCAGTTATTTAAAGAAATATATGCTGTTCCATTCCATAGTGCGACACCTATACTTACTTACAAAATGTAGGCAACAACTGATTTTCTTAATAACAGATGAAATTAATTTTAATTTATTGGCCTTTCCTGGCACTGTAGCCAATTTTAACTAAACGTTTATAAAGTTCGATTTTTTCGTCAGTATTTTCAGTCAATGTCACTATGTTCCATTACTTCCTCCAAATTATTGCTATCAGAATTTCTATTGAAATGCTAAACACAAAGTTAAAAGCGAAAGCTATTTAATAAAATGCTACTGAAAACAATTACAGAAATAACGCGAAGAACGTAATTACAACTATGCAGAAGACTTTCGTGTTTTAATTAATTTGAACACCAAAAATAACCGTAGACATTATTCAATTCTATTTTTAGTTGAATTACTCACAAGGCTTACTTTTAACCCAGTTGAAACAAAAATAAGAATTTTAAAATTAAAAATGTAAGCTTATAAAGAATATACTTGATGTATAGAGACACATCACATACTTTAGCTACGCATACTGCCCATCAAAGTAAGTAAGTTCGAACAAAAAATTTTGCTGGGAAACAACTTTTATTTGGCGTGAAAAATCACTATTAAAAACAAATAACACACGCAAAGACTGCCTCGTTGGTCTAGTGGTCGCAAGCGCGACTGCTGTGCATGGGGTCTTGGGTTCGATTCCCAGGTCGGGCAAAGTGTTATTGGGTTTTTCCATCAGGAATTTCTCAGTAGCAGCCTCGGAGTCTGGATTTGTGCCCGGTTGATGGCAATAGGCTCGCCCCCTATTACATGGGACAAAAAAACATAACTGGCGAAATGTGGGTGTACTAATGGGTACACCTCTGCCTAACCCTTCGGGGTTTATAGGCGTGATGTTATGTATGTATGTCTCAAGAACCAATGGATTCCCAGAAAAAAAAAAAAACATAATAATGGGTACAATGTGTGGTTTTCGGAAATGTGATTGGCCTCTTTATACCTACCCGATATAAAATGTAAAAGCAAAATGTAGGCTAGATATCTAGTGGAAAGTATTGACACTAATAAACTGAGCTAGATAAAAACCTTCTAGAAATAATTACAAAAAAACTTCCAATTACATTTAAATAATCCTATAGGTGTACTAAAACAAATTATTTATTTAGTTTATTTGACTAAATAAATAATCGATTCAATTTTGCTTATGCAATTATGTTTATTAGAAGCACCAGTAACCGTTTTAAATAAAGAAAAACTATATGTTTTTTTTATTATAATTAAATCCAATATTAGTTACTGCGACTACAGGTTTTACTCGCGTTCAGTTACGTCTGTGGTTACTGCTCCGTTGGTTGTAGCGTGATGTTATATAGCCTAAACTATACCTCATAAATCTAGCTGTCATACCTACCTACACAAAATTATTTTTTGAATCCAACTGGTAATTCTAAACATTAGCGAGTTTAAACAAACAAACAAAAAAAACTCTTCAGCTTTATTATATTAATGTAGATTTTTTTTAGTCAACTGTTTCATATGATTCAGCAACCTACACTGTTAAAATGTATGGGACAGCTGATTTTATTTTAATAAACAACAATAAATGTTCATCCTTAGGGTCTTTATTAGCATGTTTATAGAAACAAACAGCTTCAATTTTATTATATAAGTTTTTTAAATAGTAGTTTACAATCTTGTTTTAGTTTTGTATAGAAGAGCTAATAAAATAAAAATATCTATATTAAAAATATAATATTAAAGCTTAATCAAATTATATTTCATCAACATTTTCTTAAACAAATTCGGGCTAAAACGGTATAATAACTGTACATAGTGATCTAACGTCATTATTAATGTGTGCCGATAGTTAATGGAATGGTTTTTGCCTGATATTTGAGCAACGTCCTCTGCATCCGTTCAGAACCGGCCGCGTGCCACAGATCACCGAACCGACTGGATTAGCCATACTGACCTACTTACACAAACACTGATGACTTTAGCTATGTCAACGAAGTATAAATAACTACTAAAGATCAGAGTGGCAATTCTAGTGTTTTTAAGAATGATCGCATTCTAATCTTATTCTGAGTATGTCAAAAATGCCTATAATTTACCTAGATTTTAGCAAGTTTTAGATATTGATTGTGCTAAAATGAGAACGCGACTACATTTTAGACGTTTTTAAAAAGAAATTGTTTTTAAACCGAGAAAAAAATATACATTTTTCACATTAAATATAATAATCGGTGTTTTCATATGATATTGGGCCTATTTTGAAAAATAAAATAAGGATAAAAAATATGATTAAATGTATGCAATACAAAAGAACCAAATCAAACAACAAACCAGTAATAACCTATTCTCATCACTAACAATTAATGTTTCATAAGCCGCCGATTACCTACTAAATATTTTCCTTATAATTTAGGTACTAACCAGTCTACGAAAGTAAATTTATTGATAATAAACTAAACTTTAAATCGACTTAAAAAACGATTACGCTTTACACAATCGATCATAATTGTAATATTAGATAAGCATCAAGTAATTAGGTTGAACGTCTGAATGAACGATTCAAAACCTGAACTTATGTTTTCATGGGTCGTGATAGGCTATAAATAACACAACGGGTTAGGTAGGTGCGCGCACGCAAATGTGAGTTCCTCGTTAACACACGATTTAGTCCATAGGTACGTAACATTTATTTCTCTGTGAATAGATTATGTGCCTGAGAAGAGATCGTATGAATTTTAACTTGCCCTTGCGAATTAACGAAGATTTCGTAACGTTTGTGTCATGTGTGTGAAATAATTGCTTAGAGCTAATTAATCAACTTCTACTCTGTACACTGTAATCTATGGCAGAATAAGTAGGTCATTTTTTATTTTAAATCTAACCCGACACCTAATACTACAAAATGTTGTATCCTAACTTAACTTAAATTTTACTAAAAACTTAAATTTTACTGAAAAACATGTTTATTTTTCAATATACAAACATTGCAAAACCAAGTACGTTTGATCGATTATTCTCTAAGAAAATACAAGTACCTGACCTTAATTTTTTCTAATTTTTTTTAAATAGATCTTCAGGGAGCTTATCGTGTTCTTCAACAAATTGTCCATACAACAAATATTACCACACCTAATTAAGAATATTTGTACTATTATTAGGTCGAGGTCGTTTAATTTTCTAAACCCTTATCTTTAATACCTCCATTACCCTAATTTATAAAGGACGGTTTAAACAAACCTAAAATCTCCGATTAACAAGTACATTTTTGATTGAAGACCTAAAATTGAGTCAAGGTATAAAAAATATTTAAACAAGGAACCTTAAATTGGTAAATATTGTTTTTTTTTTTTACCGTAAGATGACACTCTTTACGAAATTAATAGGCCTATTAAGATTACAGATAACGTTATCAGAGATCTTATCGTAGAGTTGTTTGATTTACATTACTTATCTGATCCTAACCATCCGACCACACGGCGGAATCATAAATCACGAATCAATAATTTATGGTGATTTACAAGTATATTGCGTAGCATAAATAAGTTAGTGAAAAAAAAATCGTATACAAAGTCAGATTATTTCTACAAGGAATAGATAGAATTTCTGCCTACAAAAACTTCTAGGATTTCAAAAGGCAAATTCTAGGCATTAAAAACTTCCTAAGTCTAATCACAAGTTTTTGTCAAAATCTTTACAAAAATAAGCGGGCAAAATACGGGCAATTTTGACAGAGTAACACTGAGATTAGATTTCGAACTTTTATTAGTTCCTAAAACCATATTTGTATGTAAAATAAATAAATAAAATTGCGTCTCTTATGTAAAATACTAGTCTATTTTTTATGTAATAACATAATGACTAGAAAAGATAACAACAACAAATTACAAACATGACAGCAACAAAAACTCAAAAACAACAACCACAAATTTTTTAATGTTGTTTAAAATGTACCTATCAATAGTTACGTCAAGTATCAAGTATTATATTCTGCAGCCAACCGCGTCGTAATTAATCTATTTGATAATTGCACATGTATAACACTTATCAACTATCAACTCTATAACAAGCTATATTTAATTACCAATCATATTTTTTGCAAAGAAACATGAAGTTTTTAAGACATCTTTAAACGGTAATATATCAAGATTTTCTTGTTTCCAATTAAGTCATAAACTATACCACTTAGCAACAAAAATAGGTGTTCAAATTTTACAATCAATTAATTCAATTTTATTTTTTTATTATTCATAGTTAGACCAATTAGCAATTCATTTTAGGTTAAAGAAAATAAAATAGAAAGTTTCTTTTTACTAATGCATTTTATGTTAAACACACAAAGACTTTATAAATGTACAGTCAACAAAACAAATAGGTATGCAGGGTTGTCAGATAATTATAGTTGAAGTTTTCTTAGAAACCGATGGATGTATTCAAATGTTATTTAATTTAAAATGTAGTTAATAAACAGTTAATCAATTAAGTTGAGTTTCAATCTAAGACATCCATAGGTTTCTAAGATACTTCAACTATATCTGATGATCCTAGATACCTATCTGTTTTGTTGAGTGTACATTTAACTAATTAATTTTATATGATCACCGGATGCAAAAGTGATAAGAATGAAATCAGAATATCATATCTTGACAGTTTCCGCATTCATGCTGTAATTTCAATCTACACTTTGCTGTCGTTAATTAACTAATTAATTAACGACCTCTCGAATTAACATTAGGTATATCAATCATTTTTTACTATCAAAATTTTAGTAGACTTATTTGAATAATAATAACAATTCATTAATCATTTAGTTTTTGTCCAGAAAATTTCGAAAGAAATAAATTATGTCATAGCTTGCATAGATCTAAAACCAACTCGACTGCCGAGCGTCGAGTTCTGTTATTTATTTGGGAAATTTCTCAGTTCTCGTTCGGAGGTTGGAAGTTGGTAGTGTGACACCTCCGTGCCTCTAAAAACCTGTCAGTTGTATATCTTGACAGTCGTTATGGATCGTCAGAAGCCTAAACGTCTGACAACTAGTCTTACCATGTAAGACACTGGTATTCAGCATCCGGTTTGACTGGAAGGCGATTTCAAAATAGTTGAAAAAAGGCTAAGCAAGGCGATGCTTGCGTAACAAGATGTAGATAATTACATAATCAATATCCTTTTAGAAGGACATAGTCAATCACATACGATGCCAAAACTTTGTAATTAAATCAACACTAATCTACCATAGTGTAAAAGATAAATATTAAATTATTTTTTTAATTTAGTTTATAAAATTCAGTAAATCATTTTGTAAAACACGAAATCTTGAAACGATATTTTAATTACAACGTACTTGATCATTACCAACACTTCAGTTAAAATCTACGTATGTACCTGAAGCAACCAACAAATTTATCAATTAATTCTCAAACTATGCAACATCAATCTGATGCACTATATTTTTCTTACATTCAGACTAGACATTAGTTTAATGACTATGTACTTACAACACACATTAACACGCGAATAATAGTTGTTAGTCTGTTCGCAACTGGTCCACAGAGGTGGTCAACAAATGGACTTAGTCTTACTCCACACACGTACATGCAAATAAGCAATTAGTCTGTATGTCCGACTGCACGAATCACCCAGATTAATGTCTCGTTCAGACCTGACTCTGTAATTCGTCACGTAATTCTTGCAACGACGAATTAGACACTTTCTTTTGATCGATGTCGATATTCTAATCACACGGCGTTTTCACCGAAAAACTGATAAAATACGCCTTTCTAGTTAATGGTTATTCAACGCTTGTTGCCACGCTAACGATATGACGCGAGTGAGCTTTTTTACAGGATATGCGGCAGACGAAATTAGATTCGAAAATGTATATAACACTTAGAGTAGAAATTACAAAAATGCTTTATTTTATTGTATTATTATAACTGTGTTTTCTTTTTCTCAAAGTACCTACAAACACAAAACAAACTAAATAACATTTTTTTTATAATCCAAGGTCCATTACTTTATAGGATTCGCGTAAATAAACCGACAACCCAGAAGTGCTAGGACAACGTTATTTTAGCACAGCTGAAAAATAGAGAATAAATAGAGGAATTCGTTAACAACGTCACTTATGTTCATACCTATGTGTGACATATAATTATACTCAAAATTTTAGGGTCAGCTGTAAGTCAGCGGCTCTGTGATCTTACACCAAAAGAAGTTATCGTTTTCCAATTAACCTGCAAACAGCTACTTGTTTTGTTATGTATCTAATTTCAGAAGTAATGGCGCATTTAAAGAACAGCCACTGTCTTACATAAAAACATTATTTATGGAGCTAACTAGTTCTTGGATTATAAGAACTAATTAGTTTTTAAATAGCATGCATTTCACTTTTAGAGCTACTATATTATAACAGCGAGTAATTTATAGACGATAAATAATAAAATATGAATTCTTATTAACTGAAAATGTTTAATTGTCTGCCTCGTTATGTAGCATGAAGTCTTGGGTTCGATTCCCAGGTCGGGCAAAGTGATATTGGGTTTTTTCATCAGGAATTTCTCAGTAGCTGCCTCGGAGTCTGAATTTGTGCCCGGTTGATGGCAATGAGTCGCCCCCTATTACATGGGACTAAAAACATAACTGGCGAAATGTGGGTGTGCTAATGTGTTCATCTCTGCCTATCCCTTCGGGGATTACAGGCGTGATGTTATGTTATGTTTAATAAAAGAAATAATTTGAATCTATTACATTAAATATGCAATCGGCAAATGTCCACTGCTATAGATCTTCCAAATTTGGTAAATCACACTTTTCCAAACTATAGGTAAAAATTAAGTCCAGTTTCATAAACCAAGTTGCATCACGTATTGCTGCGTTCCTTCCGATTAATCTAAAGAATGCTGAAAGATTTTAATTAGGATAACAGTTAGCTTTTCACGGGTTAATAATATATAGGAATACCTTGTAGATAAGAAATAATTGGCGTGTCTAATATCTGTGAAAGATTATCACAACACTTGATCAATAATATCCTTCCTAGCTTACAAATTAATTACTTTGAAAACTACCTAGCTAAAGCAATAGATAGTATCTTCAAGATAGCTTTAAAGTAAACTAGGATTTTACGAACCCGAGGATTTATTCCATAGCTAAAATATACACAAAATAGTATAAATGTTTATTCTGTCGTTGAATAATTATTACACAAGCTACTGAATGAACATACAATGGCGCTGCGGTCAGCGCAGGGCGGCGCAGCGCAGGCGCAGCCGAACCGCGACTCTTACGCAACACGCATAATCATAACACGTGTCAACTTATGCAGATTGATGGAACATACACGCTTGATTCATTAAACCCCGTTTTATTAAGCCCTGTTTTATTTTAGACTCATTACTGAAAGTGAAAATGGCGTGACGTAACGTGGATTATATTATGTCTAATTAAAACATCTGATTTCCTAATAAGATTTATGAGCATTAATGAGTAAAGTTATTTGTGTCAATTAACATAACTTACAGGGACACAGTCGTAATGTAACCCGCGTTTATGTAACCAACTAGAGGTGGCGACAACAATAGAATTATCACAATAAGTACTGCCGTTTCCTTGCCGTTGATTTAATTACGTCAATAGCATTAAAACTAGCATTCTCCATGACGAACCTAGTTAAGGATATACTCAAAGACAGCCAGTCTGTGATTGCCTCGTTGATCTAGCGGTCGGAAGCGCGACTGCTGTGCATGGGGTCTTGGGTTCGATTCCCAGGTCGGGCAAAGTGTTATTGGGTTTTTCCATAAGGAATTTTTCAGTAGCAGCCTCGGAATCTGGATTTGTGCCCCGTTGATGGCAATAGGCTCGCCCCCTATTACATGGGACTAAAAACAAAACTGACGAAATGAGGGTGTACTATTGAGTACATCTCTGCCTAACCCTTTGGGGATTACAGGCGTGGTGTTATGTTATGTTTATGTCAAAAACTTGCTTCATACACGAAAGCCCTGAAGATAAGACCTTAAACATTATTCTGGCATACATTGCTTAATCGATCCTCAATCAAGCGCGCCTCACAGTCACTGACAAGCTAGCACATCAATCATTCTTACTGTCACAACGGATCACGTAACACAAACAAACACAAAAACATTTTTCGTCAAGTTTACTACGCATTAACACACTACGCCTGGCCTACATAAACGCACGAAATGCAATATATCATTATGTTATACAACAAAGTCAATACCGCTATAAACTTGTCTATTCGGATGCCTAATTAATGTTGCCAATTGATACAGGACATAACTTTAACGCATGTCAAACAAGAGGATCTTGCATAATTTTGGGATCTCGACTTTCTACGCGTTATCGAAGCGCAATGCTGAGAGAGATTATCATTGGTACATCGATTTTACGATCTCTGTCTGTCCTTATTACGGATTTGCATTCCGTTCTACTTGCTGAGATGTCGAATGAAGTGATAATTATACAGTTATTACGGTTTAAAATGTTTCCGACGATGGCGACGATTAGCAGATAGGTATCCTAGATTTTAAATGTTGATAATATTACTTGTAAAACTGACCCGGTTTTTTTTTTTGATATTGCATTTTACTCCGGATTAACCGGTTTATCGGATGAAAATAACGGTTAGTAAACGAAAACTTTTACATTGGATTCATTTTATATTGGTTATTTTAAAAAAATCATTGGTTTTACACAAGTCAAAATGTAAGGAACAGCTGTTTTATCCATACTATAATATTATAAATGCGTATGTCTGTCTGTTACGCTTTTAAGACTAAACCACTAAACCGATTTTGATGAAATATGGCAAAGGGTAAGTTTGAACCGCAAGAATGGACATGGCTGCTTTTTATTCGACTTTGACTTCGTCTGCGTCCGCGATAACCGATACTTACGCGGACGAAGTCGCAGACAAAAGCTAGTTTTTTAATGACCGACGAACAATGTTAAAATTTCTTATCTGATTATTTCCTCATGTACAATTTTTTGCACCTGCTTTGTTATCTCTTCACCACCTTTGGTTGACTGGTGGAGAATGCCTAAGGCATTAAGTCCGCCTTTGTACTTTTTTGTTGCATAAAGTTTAAATAAATAAATAATAAAACTGGGTGGTCTAGAATCATAATAAAATATCTGTTTACGATGTCCACCTCATATTCTTGTCCATTCATTTTCTTGAGCGACAATTTTATGGAGTGTTTCAAGTAGTCATGCGATTTGTATGGTTTGTCGCGGTGTTAGCATCCGTCGCCTGAACGTGGTCTTGTCGCCGTCAATGTTACCAGTTTACTTACGTATAATTTAAAACTTTCTAAAGAGACCACTCCAGCTAGGTAAGTAGCTGCCATTGCCTCGGTCAGATTTCCCTTTCGTCCGACGAGCTTCATCGGCTTATTATTATAATATTAGTTAAGCGATAAAACGATGTTCCCAAGTTCGTATCTCGGCAACCGGTTGGCGCGTTGTGAATTGTAGCGAGAAGCTATGAAATGAGAAAACCTGGTGCTAGATTAGCCGTTATACGTAGTTATGACTCTGCTAATTTGTTTCTAACTAGCTTCTGTTCGCGACTTCGTCCGCTTTAAAGTTGATTTCTACTCACAAACTTTAGACCCCCAATCCATCTCCTTATGGGGTGAATTTTGGAAAATCCTTTCTTAGCGGACGTCTACTAACTATAAAGTACATCTCTGCTAAATTTCATCTTTATACGTCAAGCAGTTTTCAATATTTCGTGATGAATGAGTGAGTGAATGAGTGACCTTTAGTTTTTTAGTTCGTTCCGTTCAGATTGTAAAGTTATAAAAATAAATTAAATAATTATACCATAATTATAATATCCGAAAAATATTAAAGAGCTTTTAGAACCAACTAAGTACCTCGACACTCGATTAATTTTATCGTAAAAATAGTTTTTGTTACAGTTGAGATTGTTAAAATCGATTAACTAATTGATTGAATAGATAAAAGTGTAACCAAGTAAGTTAATAAAAAATAATAACATAAGTAGTGGAAGTTGAACAAAAGACTTAGTTCCTCATATAAAAATAATTATAATAAAGTTAATTAAAAATCGTTCTAACTTATTTCTTTTATTTATAAATTGAATGCGGATATGAGCGCTCATATTCTGTATTGCAAGCATTCAGTGAGATTGTTATTCCAAGCGCATTCTGAAATATTTATGCACAGAACATGCCTTACATGTTATTTTTGTCATTAGGCTAGATATTTTATAAAAGTATCAGAAAGCAAAGATTTCGAAACATTATACCGTATTTTGATTATTTATGAAACAACTTTTCTTTTGTAACTTTTTCCGAGTGCACGTATAGGTATTTAGAACGAGATTTCGAATTCTAAATTTAAATAATTTAGGAAAATATATTGTATTAAAACCTTATTGTAACAGTATTTGTGACAAAAAAATACGTGAAATAATAGTGAGTGAAAGCAATGCCAAGATCAGCAACCATCCTATCGAGTTAAGAATCGATTAGGATCCTAATGCGGATTAAATCGATTGTTTACGATTGGATGGTATGATTCTTTCTGTGCCTACGCATCGGTGCAGGCGTGGTGTAGGTCAAGATCGTCCGCTCGGCCGTGGCATCGAATGCTATAGTTCTGGTCGTCTCGTCTCGGCTGTCATCGAACTCGATTCGACAACATAATTGCGATTGCGTACGTAAATAGTTTCTGACTCGCTCGTAATTTGTGTCGGAAATGTAGATAATAATTATAATCGTATGCAAGTAGACTAGATTTTATTCAGGATAAATATGAGGTTAGGTAAAGCTTACTTTGTGTGAACTGTTTGTATTATTGTGTTATATGCACCTTGATAAATAAGAATTTTATTACGGTTATAAAGAATGCCTCGTTGGTCTAGTGGGCGCAAAACGCGACTGCTGAGCATGAGGTCTTGGGTTCGATTACCAGTTCGGGCAAAGTGTTATTGCGTTTTTCCATCAGGAACTTCTCAGTAGCGGCTTCGGAGTCTGGATTTGTGCCCGGTTGATGGCAATAGGCTCGCCCCCTATTACATTGGACTAAAAACATAACTGGCGATATGTGGGTGGTGTACTAATGGGTACACCTCTGCCTAACCCTTCGGGAATTAGAGGCGTGATGTTATGTTATGTTATTAAGAAGATAAGAGTGTATGTTTATACGGTAAATATAGTATTGTCTTTTAAAATGCAATACTTGTTGATTCCAGATACCTACCTACTTATTGGAAAATACATTATAAACATAATACGAAAGCACGATAAATGTTTAAAAGCAGGTCGTTGATGTGAAATCAATTAAAAACGTAAAATTGAAATTCACAGATCGTGATGTTTACCGCTTTAAAACCTATAAAATCCTACGTAATCCTGAAACTGCGGCCACAGTACTTACATGTGTTTATTTTGTAATTGGCATCTGGCCACATAAAAGGCACTAAATTAAATTCAGTAATGCGATTCGGTATTTATTGGAGCGATCTACTTGCTTTACAATATTGAGAACAGCTGGTGCGCTAGAACGCTGTTCCCATGATTACTAACTTACATACATTCCACACAATCTCTTACAGAACTGTACATTACCTGCCGCGTTTATCGAAACCCATAGACATGTCGACAACAAGCGGTAATGGATAGCGAACATGTCTAAAATTACTATGGGAACTTGTTGATAGGTTTCAAATCTAGGTCTTGGTGTTGTGTAGCAACAGCCTACGACAATTCGTAGGCAATTCAAATTGTATTAAGGACAGACACTTACAAGTATCATTATTAACGCTTTCACCACTTGATGTTCCAGAAATATGAGCAATAACATCTTATCAGGATGAAACAAAGGAAAATCGCTTTTAATAAGTGTTTATTTAGGAAATATTTTGCAGTGAAGTGTTTGTTTAAGGAAACGAAAGTACGAGTGTTTGTCAAATACTCCATATTAAAGTTAGCGGAACATGTAAACACTTAGATACTATCAACAGGTAAATACTTACATCTATTCATTACAAGTCCTTTAACTTTATCTATAAAATTACTTTGTCAAATAGTTCAATGTCCTTTTAAGGACAATTTGACGCCTAAGTATATTGTAGTAGGTAATATACTTGTTTATGCCCGCGACTTCGTCCGGAATTCGTCTGAAACTAATGGAATATTGTAGCTTTCTTTCAGTTAAAAATATTTTGGAATCGGAATACTAATTCCAGAGATTACCATCTTATATCTCTCAATCTTGTATAATCATAGGTATATAAGTAAGTATTGTTCCAATTACTTAACCCGTTGGTATGACATGTGACGTCATCTGATCCGTTAAGCGAAAGTGATATAAAAACTCTAATAAAATAAAATGTAAGTACGCAGTAAAGTTACGAAACGCAACTTCAATATATAAAATTACTCGATTATTATTCGATTCATAAAATGTTTTTATTTTAATAATTTTTATTTGTAACCCATTTGCAAACTAGTTCACTATTGATACAAAAGATCTAGAAACTGTTCTTCGACATTGCCACATACTTATCAATTGGTGGGTATACGAGTATACCTAATGATAATAATATGTTCGAAATTTAAATTAAAGAAAAAACTAATTCCGATTAAAGTCAATAAAAGTAGGTTGATATCTTTAGTTTAAATTAACTTGTTTTGACTAACTAACGACCATATCTTACATTTGGTGCACTAACTTAGAAACAAAATAAAAAAAATACAAAATAAATATTCATTGTAACTTTTACTCTTAATATTCGCATGCTTCATACATAATACTGGTAATAAACTCGGAATGGAAAAACGTTTCGTTTGCCGATGCAATTGAAAGTCAACTAAGTCGAGAAAGTTTTATATTTCATACGCGTTTTATAATAATTCCTCATAATTTCAACTAAACAAGATAATAATTTATTACTATTATGTAACTTTTACTTCAATTTAAACATTCATAGGCATTATTAATAGTGTGCTCAGTTAATACTGAAAATATTTGACTGGGTTTAAATTATGATAATTTTATTCTGAAAGTTGGCTCACACTTGGTTTACTCAAATAATTAAATTATAAATTGCTTTAATCTATTTTCAACTAACTTATGCTCAGAATTCATTCTGAACAATTATTTTAAAATAGAACTTGTTATTTTAAATAATCACACATTATTAACATTTAATTTAATAACTTGTCACGCCTAAAATCATATTCATAATCTTCTGTTAAATAAATATTATTGCCCATTTATTAAGGAACATCATATCATACTTATATATTCAGTTTATTATTGAAATATTATGTAAATTCATCAATTAAATACATATAAATCATTTTTATGTTCCTTAGATGTCTGAGTCAGCGCCTACCGTTGACGCGCTACCTAATTAACCTGTAAATGTCATTGAAAATATGTCCTCTCTCTAATTTCTTATGATTAGACTACGAAAGTGTCTAATTGACTGGTCGGACTGCTTTTTATTTTCCATTTAAGGGGTAGGGGAGAGGTGGCATGAAAGGGACACGTATTGAAAGGGACAATTCAAATTACCAGCAAAATAAAAATCGCTCCGAAATGACACTATTATTGCTGTATGGCAACCTCGATGCACATTCATTCGAGCCAAACATCACGCTCCTGTCTTTTTTAAAATGGCGATGTCGGGCGTGTGTTTATTTATCTAACCAAAAGTTTTTTTTTTGCAATTCTTTGTAAACCTTTTGTCAAATGCTGCTAAATAATTGTTTATTTGTTTACTATTATTTACGTCGACTACATAATGACAGATACAACAACGAAAGATTAGTAAACTTTTATTTCAAATTATAGATTTTGTGGTTATATTTTTAATTTTTGTATCATATTTATGAAAGGGACACAACGAACGGTTATGAACGGGACGTATGAGAAATATAAGATTAAAAAATGTGATTGAAAACAGTAGTCAATAATTGACTACTGTTTTTCAATCACATTTTGTATTTGTAAATTGTATTTGTTTTAATGTTATATATAAAGAAGGATTTTTAAACTGATGATTTTTCTTTAAATTGTTCAAAAATGTTAATATCGTAGTAATGGTCTTTAGAATGAGAAAATAAGACTAAAACAATGTGATTTTAAAACGTAAGGACAACTGTGTACGTATTCTCTTATATTTAGTTTAAGTAAAGCAAAGATATAAGCCATATTTCTTTGATATTATGTACTGTCCCTTTCATAAATTATGCAGTCCCTTTCAATGCAGTCCATTTATGAAAGGGACATAATACACATTTTTTTAAACTGCGATAATTTACAACTTAGAATAAAGAAAGGTTTAACATTGCATTTTATTTCAATAGTTAAGTAATGTAGGCTTCCCATTCACCACTAACCTGTTTAAATTGTTGTCTAATTTATTTACTAGAGCCGCTGCAACAAAAATGTCCCTTTCATGCCACCTCTCCCCTACTAGTCTAACGGGTTGCACCTTATGTACGAAAGTCGCAGACATAATATCAACGCGTCGTAAATCAATCAGTTTTCAACTTTCGTGGTTGGTTACCGTCCAGTACTTACTGGTTGAAGAAAAAACGGGGTGTAGACGGGCCGAGTTATGTAGGTTTTCCGTATTAACATCGGAAGAAGATTAGTAATCATTTTCCGGCTCCATCACGTTTAATTCTCATTTCTAATCCTTAGCTCAGTTAATTCAAGCAAAACAACGCTCCAATATTAAGTGCCGTATCTAGTTTCAAACGCCGCAGTGAAAACGTATTGGTTTCATAGACCATAATAGTCTATGCGTAGAGTTGACTAGTCAACTGTAGGATACCCATTTCCTTTGCACGTTCTATAATTTATGTAAGATGACGAGTAAGTAAATGAAAATGTCTTAATCGCTCAGTGATTGAATCGCCTCTAAGGTATGAGATTGTGAGTTCGATACCGGACAAGTTTTTCAATTAATATGTCCTTCCTAATCTGAAACGTCACTGACATCGGTGAAGAAAAACATCGTGCGGAAAACTTTATCAGGTGTCATCGATACTCAGATTTATAATCGCCAATCCGCCTAGAGCAAGCGTGGTGATCAATGCTCGTACCTTCTCTATTTTGTTGACGGGCCTGTTGGTCTGGTGACTGCTAAGCCGGAGGTCGTGGGTTCGATTCCCACCCAGGACAAACTTTGTGTGATGAGCATAATTGTTAGTTCTGTGTCTGGGTGTGATTTATCTATAATATGTATGTATTTATAAATTATATAAGTATGTATATCAGTTGTGTGGTTACCATAACACAAGCTCTGCTTAGCTTGGGATCAGATAGCCGTATGTGAGTTGTCCCAAGATATTTATTATTTATTTATTATTTGTCTGTGTGAGAAGAGGCCTTTGCCCTACAGTGGTACAATAAAAAACTGGTATTATACTTTATGTAAAAAAGTAAAGTTCTTGCAGTATTTTGGAAAAAACTCATAAAATAATTTAAAAGAATACTTTAAAGCGTATTGCAGTAGACAGTTACAGTACTGGTTCAAGAACGAGTGCGTTCACAGTGACTTTTACTTTCGCCAAACTGGTGCACTGGAGTGCAATGACTGGTGGCGCAACGGGTTTTGCGGCACTGGAGCACTGGTGACAAGGTTGAGAAATAACATTAAACTGGTCTTACGCACGTTACGTTACCCTTTACATTAATAATTCCTAAACGCAACCAACAAAAAATAACTACTTACCGACTCAAGAAAATGTCACAACTTTTTCTACCTAATTAAAAACCCGTTAGAATTTATAGAAATAAGTTATTATCTAAAACGTTTACAGTGTTGACATACCTACTTGCTGGTGTACTTTTAATTAAATTCTGACTAATTATCTTTAGTTTAAAGTCTTAGTTTAAACTAGAATTTTAGTCGTAGAATTTTCTTTCGATTAATTACGATGCTGAAGAAAACAGATTATATATTGTAATAAAATACTGAGGTGTATAAAATATATGCTAACGATCAGTCTAACTCGGACAGCACTAATATAGTTATTTGTTCGGTTACGAAATCGTTCACCTATCCAATTCCGGCGGCGGACGGCGCGGGCGCAACACACAACCGCAAAAACTGAAATTATATTATTACACCGAATGTACAGTACACGACAAAAGCTTTATAATTTCCGGACCATTAATGGTGTAGCTCATTGTAGACAAGGCCACGTACCGTGAATGTGCCGGCCGCGGTTCACGACAATTGCATTCCACATTACTTCTCCACGAACGAATTTAGCAACTCGGCCTCAGGTGTTAAAGTTAATTTTATTACGACACGTCACGGTATCGAAACCTTTCGTTGTATGACAATTTTAAAAGCGGATCTAATCGATTTGTGATCGCAAACAAACGTAAGATACGGATGTCGACAACGCCCTTGTCAAAGTAATATCGATCAGAGCTGATAGTTTGATAGCTATTCAGATCAGACGGCGTCGATACTGACAGTCATTTAGATCGTTGATACGCTAGTTTTGCAACTAAATCGCCGTGATATGTATCGGTACTTTCTGAATAATATTAATATTAAACAACTGACGCAAAAAGACATATTATTAAGATATATTGGCTATTCGGAAATATTAAATTATCAACCATATATTCGTATTACAAAGCTCGAGCTTTTATTAGATCATGGAATTGTCTGGGAACCGTTAATAATTCAATAAAACTCCGGTATTTGCTTCTAAATCAAACTGGACCTTAATTTCTATTTAACGACCTTTATTCATAAACCGATTGTTATTTAATTCTATTATTATTACAATTTGCAAACATATCAACGATTATTCAAACCACTTTTAAAGGATTTATTGTACGAGAATTAAATTCAATTAAGTGGAAAACCGGAGGCTGACTGATAATTGTAATGATTCATTATGGAAACGGAACGTTCGGTCGAGTTCAGTAGAACGTGATCGCGGCCCACTGATTATAATGTATTCGAGGCTGGCTCATTATCATTAACACCTATGAGCTCCTTAATGCGATTATGGAACACAACAACTGGAATAAATACAATTTTCTTGTAAAATAGGCAGCCAAAGAAAGATTTTGTTAATATAAAATTTTTGCATAAAGACATTTGTATATTTTATATTTTTTTATAAAATGGAGCTGCAATGTAAGTTAAATATTTATATTAACACTGAATACGGAAACTACAATAAAAAAAAATGTAAAAAGAAGACCAAAAAATATTTTTTATAAACAAATTCTTTTATTATTCATGGTTATTATTTTCGTTATTGATGTAAGTAACTCTGCAGTAGCCTCGAGTTTAAAAAAGCGGTACAAGTATGACTTAAACAATGCTACAAAGCGGTTTTTCTGAAACTACTAGGTAACACCATACTGCCTTTTGCCCGCGATTGCGATTTCATTTGCACAATTTTCTATTCCAATTTTTTGTTAAACCACTCACGGATAACGTAGCTACTTATTAGCAAAAGAATTTTCCAAATAGGACCAGTAATTCCCGAGATTAGGGCCCTTAAACAAACTCTTCAGCTTTAAAATATTAAATGTAGATTAAACATCGCCGCCGCGATTTTACGTTCCCATCGCTTCAGGTTGCGCCAGAAACCACATAACTATTATGCCTCATTTAATTGAAAGCTCTCATACATATGCATTCAAAGACTTCAACAACATTAAAACAAATCAAACGGCTAATATTCTATTAGCAAAAGGGCTCATATTTAATCTCATTCTGACATTCTGATTAAGATTATGCGCCATTGTTTTAGTATAAAATATGGTATTGGGAATGCAATCAATCCTTTTTGTTTACCTTGCCCTGGCATTTATTTGCATAAATTTAATGTTATCTGTGGATAACACGGCCATCGGTTTTGGAAAGGTATTTCAGTGACCAAATGAATTGGTGTTGCTATGACTAAAATAACTAAAGTCACCGTCACGAGAAACTATAAATTATGTAAATAAAAAACCACTACTAAGTTACGTAGCAACAATTAAATTGACAATATTTTTGTTGTTGTACTGTTTGTTGACTGTAAATTAAGGAAGAAACTTATCATGTTTTCGTTTAACTTTAAGCCATTTATAAATGAATTAAAGAAGTGTGCCAAAAGTTCACAAAAATTCAAGGTAGATCGCTACACCCTAGCAATCAACTTCACCTCTAACACAATGGTTATATGTTATATCTAAAAGTACTTTGTAATCAAATGTCAACATGGGTTATAAGCCATACAATTGGGACATATATAAGTGGCAGTGCCATTGCACACTGACATTCATATCACGTTATGAAGACATGTGAATCGCGAATTATCCGAAATGCGTTCACGAGTTGACGCGAACACGACAGACAGACAATGTGACAAACTTTCTATGTTATTTCACAAAATAATAACACTACGTATATGTCACGTAATTACTGTTACGTCTTGACAGTGAAAATGTTCAAGAAAATCTGCTGATATATCTCATGGAGGTGCTAAACAGTAGTATTTTTTTTTTTTTTAGGTGGTAAAAACCATCAAATGTCTCCTTCCGCCCTGGGTGGGGCGGAAGGGACTGTCAGTTTTACTGACTAAAAAATCACCCTGTTCCTTCTGTTGCCCTTTACGTTCCGGGGCCACGGTATCCTGTTAAGACGTCCCGCAACCCCGGCAGGCGTTGGCCCCGTTGGGGGCCCCGTCCCTGTGCTGACAGCTCTTTGAGGCAGAACTTGGGACTTGGAACAGTAGTATAACGTAATCTTTGACTAATTGCAAAGTCTAGTATTATCTTCGTAATATGTAGGTACAGCTATAATTTGCTTTTATTAGTGAAGTCTTAGTTTACTCAATAAGTTCTCATTTAATGCCTATTAACATTACTACTGTTTATAAAGCGTGCTTTACACTATCCAACCTTTCTTCATACAACCATAGCGATTCTAAGCGATGGAATCTTTAGGTACCTTCCCAACGATGCCAGAGGGGTAATTCTAGTATCTTTTAATTTCAGTCTCAATCTTTCAAAAACAAGTCTAATTTACATACATTTTTTGTCATTAAATAACGCTAAGATAAAACTGAGCCTAGATTAAACGGTTAAAGATTTTGTTTTTTCCTAAAAACGTTACTAATTCGCTTGAAGAGAAAACATATTATAACAGATTTATACAAAAAATATGCCATCAAGTGTAGCTTACAATAAAATATTAAGTGTTGCTTTTAAACAATTACAAAATTGATTAAGTACCTACAGTTGTACGACTTAGTAACAAAAGAAAACAAACCAGAAGTAGTTAGTTTTTCTATTAAATAGTGAAGTTTTACGTAAACGTAAACGTTATTTTGTACGTTTTTATTGAGTAAACATTTTCAGCGATATCTCAGCGGTAACTGGCCAGTGTAGACCTACCTTAAAGAAGCTACCAGCTTATATTATATCAGGAAGAATGTAAGCAAGAAACGTTTCCCACCCATGCATAACCGATTATGTCAACATTCCGTAATGTTTAGTTATTCAATCTTGTGATGATAACTATAAATTATAAGTTACTTGTATGCTATTATTTGTTTAATAAGCGTAGTTGGGTTGGAACCACATTTGTGGCCGTATCTGATGCGTACCGTACCATGAAAAACTGAGAGAACGGATAACCATAAATTACAAGCGAAATTAGCTCAAAAATGTGATAAGGATTAGGCCAGAACTTTGCGTTGAACTGTTCAGTATTTTTTTAGTTTAGGGTTTAAACTCACAACTGCGAGCTTGTACCCCGTCGGTAGTTAGCAGATTTCTGCACTGCAGTTCTAGTAACTTTTAGAAACGTTTGCATTCTAATCTCACTCTCAAACTGTCAAGAATGCTTTTGTTTTACCTACAATTTTGCTAAAATTTTGACATTGATTGTCGCTGAGAGGTTGCAGCAAAAATTTGATAATTTTGATTTTGATTATTGATTTGATTCTGCTAATAGCAGAATGAACGTCATGACTGTCCACAATATTCTTTTCACATAATCCTAAACAAATAAAAAAACGGAGAAATCTCCGATTGTAAAAAAAAGCCTGACGAAATTATATGTTGTGAAAGCAGTTTTACGACAATTATTGTTACGAGCTTTTGAATTAAATAAAATTTGTAAGAGAAGCCATATATTATTAACCCAATGCCAACTATAAAATAAATAAACAAGGCACAAATTACCTTGTAGCAATCGGTCACCATAATTCGTACAGTCAAATTCCTTGCCACGGCAACCTTGACATATTATGATTGAGATAATACTAAGTAGAAACTGAACGACAAGGAAAGGACTACACGCACAATACAATGTTGCACAATAACTCGTGGGGCATAGCCTTTAGACCTCACCTATGATCTACTGAGCTGGCAAAAAGTCAATTGAAGCTTAGGTGTAGGTACACCATGCAAAATGTATGATGATATGTGAAAGAAGAACACATACTACCAAATCCTAATATGCATGAAGGCAGTGAATTTTCTAACAGCACTTTCGGATTTTCGCACTTAAACCTATTGTAATAAAACATAGAATGACAAGCAAAACTTTTTATTAGTATAACTCCGCATAAGTACACACTAAGCGTTGATGTCTTTTGTATTGAAGCGCACGTATGTATAAGGTTGAAGAAAATAATCGGAAAATATCGGAATTAAATCTACATCTCGGTAACTGAATGGCCAACTTAAAAAAAATAAAATGATGAACACAAAGACAGCATTTGAGATGACTGAATATACAAGTAGCAGTATTAACGAATCTAACATAATAATTATACCTATATTAAAACTTCAGTGTATCATGAAGAAATCCTTTAGTATGTGGTTACGTTTTACTAAAAAAAAAAAAAATTGACATAGTATCTAGTTCTATATCTACTGAAACTACATACATACATAACATCACGCCGTAATCCCCGAAGGGTTAGGCGGAGGTGTACCCATTAGTACACCCACATTTCGCCAGTTATGTTTTTAGTCCCATGTAATAGGGGGCGAGCCTATTGCCATCAAACGGGCACAAATCCAAACTTCGAGGCTGCTACTGAGAAATTTCTGATGGAAAAACCCAATAACACTTTGCCCGACCTGGGAATCGAAACCAAGACCTCATGCACAGCAGTCGCGCTTACGACCACTGGACCAACGAGGCAGTCGAATATTGACATAGTGTCTATTTCTATATCTACTGAACTAAATGCGACTAGCTCCTTCCTTCTCACAAACGCCAGTTTTTCAGCTGATCCCAATTTCACCATAACAACAGTAATTAATGCGAACATTGCGCACTCAGCAACATGTCAAGCGGCCCGTTTCTAGCCGATAGGTGACATAGGAACAACTTTTACTGCAGCCACCCAAACTGGGAAGTACTGGTCCATTTGAGCTTGTAAGTTGACTTAGAACTAATTAGTATTCTTATAAACGGCGCTTAGAACATGGCATGTCGAAACATGGAGACATGTTTAAGCGCTCGTTCAAATAGCTGATCGTGACACCTTTTTCCTGATGTTTGGTGAGGTTCCGAGGAGTTTTATTTAAAGTATTCAGTTTAATGTAACATCACGCCTGCAATCCCTGAAGGGCGAGGCAGAGATGTACTCATCAGTCCACCCACAATTCGCCAGCTATGTTTGAGTCTTATGTAATAGGGTGCGAGCCTATTGCCAATAACTGGGCACAAATCCAGACTCCGAGGATGCTACTGAGAAATTCCTGATGGAAAAACCCAATAACACTTTGCTCGACTTGGGAATCGAACGTATGACCTCATGCTCAGCAGTCGCGTTTGCGACCACATGAGCAACGAGGCATTCCGTTTAGATGTTAGCAAAATGAAATGACGTCAGTGGTTTTGTCTTAAAGGAGATTGAATTCTCGGAAACAATTTAATTATGCAGAAACAGCTTCTATAGTATTGCCAGAAGCTCTAATAAAAATAAAAACACAAAATTTCTCGAAAAATTTTGAAAGTAATTAAGATAATGGCAATAAAAACGCGGAATTTATTGTAAATTAAAAACTAAAACATGATCATAATATCAATGAGCCAGATAAATGGAAGTAAGCACTTAAAAATTAACACATAAAGTAATCAAGACAAGATAAAAAGAAACAAATGACATTCAAATCACTATTTGAAATTCACAAAGTATTGATTTATCAATAATTTATAATCAACGCACCCTAATTAGCAACGAGACCGGATCAATGTAGATCAAATAATAATGTACCGTTATTGAATAATTTTATTCATGTTTTGTCGTAAATAACATAATCTCATGAATATTCAACGTCTGCGTACGCACCGATCGATCATGTATTGTGTTCGAGATTTATTGGTCTGTCAATTTAACGAACAGCTGTTTATTGGAGCAAGGATTGAAAACTATATTTAAATGGTTTTAATTGAACTTGATGTCATTTAGTTGTCGTTTTATTTGTAGGGTTTGTCATTTTTCAACAGGTATTTTTAAAAATGTAACAGATTTTGCATTTAATGATCTGCCGAGTAATTTAATCGGAACTTATTCGAAGGTGGTGAAGTAGGCCTTTAGTTTATGATATACTAGCTTCTACCCGCGACTTCGCCTGCGTAGACTGGAGCATTAAACTAAACTTTTAAGTTATCCCAAGGGAACAAAAAATTCGGAGCAAAAATTACCCTTCGTGTCAACCTATATCAATAACTAAATATATGCCACATATTAGCTAATTCCGTTCGTTCATAAATCTATCCTTGTAAACTTTCGCATTATTAATAGTAGTAGCCCCTATTAATTCGCGACAACGACAAGCAGCCAATCAATATAATAGCACGATTAAAATTAACAAAATGATTGATTGCTAAAAGAAAAACTTAAAATTCGACGCAACGCGGTTGATAACTAATTACTGACAAAACACTCAATCAACACAGAGTTATGACACTTAAATTGTAAAACAATTGACTACTACAAATTGTGTGAAAAATGGCCGTTTTTATTAAAGCAGGTATATACGTAACGCACCTACATACTTATAGTTTTTATGTCAACTCGTAATAAGCTAAGCTAAGCTATCAGGAAGAAAACAATGTAACACATATTGCGAAAGTAAATAATATATAACGTAGAACATTAACAATAATCTTAACATACATTATTAATAATAAACTTTTCAATATTACAATAAAGCAACTAGAGAGAAAATATATAGATAACCGATATAAAATACCGGTAATTATAAGTTGCTCAAGTTTATTAGAAATGGTTATTGTAAACGTAAGAGAGGTTATAAATCTAGTTATTATAACAGAACTCATAAATGTTCATAATCCTCGTAAATGTTCATTATAATCGTAAATGTTCATAGTATTCAATGCGGCTGCGGTGATGCGATGAACAGTCACCATCCGTCGCCGCCATTCGTCTCACATCCCTCGCGTTGTCATAATTTACATAATTCTATTTCCCAGAACATTAACTGCACGTTTTCCTTCCTATTTTCTAATATTTCATGACGTATTAGTTACGTGGAAATTATACGATTACTTGAAGAGGCTAAACTTCAGGAAAAACGTTTTACTTTTGTCCAATTTTTCAATTACTTTTTATTTGAGATGGGTTTGCACTTGACTCCTAGTATAGATCATGGGTCATGACTTAGACAAAGTTAACGACACGGCTGGCGCAGTGGCTGAGCGATTGGCTGCTGTGCTCCGTGTCGTCGGTTCAATTTCTGCACGGAACAAATATTTTTATGGCCTGCAGATACCTAGTTGTTCTGGGTCTGGCTGTTTCTTTGAAATTCTTAGTGTGTGGGTCTATTTTTTAAAGAAAGAAAGAAGAAATAAAGTCGACGATGGAGTGAGCTTACCCAGAAGAAGTCAGTTCACTCTAACTTTGATAAGACGCCGTTTGATCTCACAGTTTATGGTGTAAATGTAAACCGAACCAGGCCGAGTGAAAGTAAAACAAACAATGCGCTTAATAAAATCAGATCTTCGTGTAGTTATTACAAAATGACCAAATAGGGCCGCAGAGTCACCGCACTTTGGTAAAAGAGACTTTAACACCTCTACAGCGAAAGTTTAATACTCGCTCCAGATACAAAAATAATGTGTCTATCGAACAGTGAAACCACTTGAGAACGCGTTCAGAAAACTAAACTGTACGGTGAACGTGCCAGTCACGTGCGCGTTCTGCGGCTGCTCTTGAAAATGTGATCATACGAATACGTGGCTAATTTACTAAAAGAAAACTACCGCCTCGTTGTCGTGCCTCGTTGGTGTAGAGGTCGCAAAGCGCGACTGCTGAGCAAGAGGTCTTAGGTTCGATTCCCAGGTCGGGCAAATTATTATTGGGTTTTTCCATCAGGAATTTCTCAATAGCTGCCTCGGAGTCTGGTTTTGTGCCCGGTTGATGGCAATAGGCTCGCCCCCTGTAACATGGGACTTAAACATAACTAGCGAAATGTGGGTGTACTAATAAGTACACCTCTACCTAACCCTTCGGGGATTACAGGCGTGATGTTATGATGAAAAAAAACGTTACGTTTACTGAAATTTACTGCAACAATACATCCTAACTATCCATACTAATATTATAAATGCGAAAGTAACTCTGTTTGTCTGTGTGTCTGTTACGCTACCACGACTAAATCACTGAACTGATGTTGATAAAATTTAATACGGGGTAAGTTTGAACCCTAAGAGAAGACATAGGCCAGTTATTCCGCGGCTTCGTATGTCATACGCAGATGAAGTCGCTGGCAAAAGCTAGTAGAACTTAAAAGCAATACATTCGCATGTTTATTCTGTATAAGAGACATATTTACAATGTAACTAGTTATAGTTTAAGAGAAATAAGTCTTGCAACATAATTATAATTGAAAGCTTGAATATTAAATACGGAATAGGAAATGTATTGTATGCAACTAACGTCATTTAGTTAGACCAAGCTTAAATGGTAACTGTAAACTAAAGTAGTACATAAATACACGGAAACAATAGCACTGATTCGTGTTTTATTCGTGACTAGTTTATGCCCGCGATTCTGTCCGTGTAAATAATGTTTTTTTTTTAAATCATATTAGCCTTATGTTACTCCTTATAAAATGTGCTACCTGCCAGTAAAAGTCCCGTCGAAATCGATCCAGCCATTTAGGAGATTAGTCGGAAAAAACAAACTGACAAAAATATTAGTATATTTTTTTTGTTACTACCAGTACGGTGTAATCATTCATAATGTTTTTTGTGAATAACTGTGATTTTGATATTACAAACAGACACTTTAATTTTATTTATTTGTATTATTATTATTTATTATTTTATTTATTTTAAAAAACTTACAGCAAACTTAAATATCATACATAAGTGTATACATGTACTTCCACATGTATACACTTTAGTTAGTTACGTTTTATATAGGTATATGTATGTATGTGAAAACGATACATATTATCCAAGAGTAAGGCATAAGGCTCTCAGCGCCATGTAGCAACTGAGGCGTGAAACGTTCATTATTTCGGCTTAAGTAATATTAATTGCTATCCGACTTTATAAAGAAAAGATTGTGTTGTCAGTTTGCAACCGATTAGTCTGACGCTCGTTAACCGAACAGTTGATGCAACAGGTTGCGAAACTCGTAATTGGCAATGTTAGAAAAATAGCTCAGATATTATGAACCTTTTTATGCTGTTTCATCTTGGTCTGTTGGGTCTTGGGTGTGATTCCCAGATTAGGCAAAGTGTTATTGGGATTTTCCATCAAGAATTTCTCAGTAGCAGCCTCGGAGTTTCAGCAATAGGGGGGGACCCCCTATTACATGGGCTTTAAAAATATAACTGGCGAAATGTGGGTATGTGGGTACATCTCTGTCTAACCCTAAAGAATTATTCACTTCGGTGCAGTCGTTCAGAAGTTATATGCATAGTTGTGTTCTGTGTTATATTATATTTCGGCGATTTATTTTTATTTAAATAGGTAGATATAGATTATGGAATAGATTAGTATAGATATCTCCCTAGGTATCCTACAGATCTAATTACAGCGATAGTCTCCGTCACGCTGCGCTGATTACTCGAAACCAGCAACTTGACTCCTCGACACCGGAATGACATTGCATTGTAATTTATAATTGTCTCGCTCAATTTTCCTCATTAAGACCTGTTAATGTAATTAATACCCACATAGCAAGCCAATTTTGTTATCAAATAGATCCTGCATCCTGAATTACGAAACTGACTCATGTCATAACATTTCAAAAATCGATTAAAGCCAATTTTAGTGCGTTTAGCAAACTAATTGTACGTAACGTTTTTATGTTTACGTGATTGTTGAACCGTCGGCAACAGTGCCGGCATTAATATTACGACTGATCCAAGTACTCATGGTTCATTAGTTGATTTCTAGCTACACTTAGTATTTTCCTTTTTTTTAAACAAATACATCGCTTATTTCATAATTACTTACGCAATATTTCTTTTTTTTTTTACCTACATATCAAAACTGGTTATGTGTTACTATTTTTACCGCAATTTTGTTTCAGTTGATTATGTTTGTTCCGCTTTCAAAAGAGGTGAAACCATTAGCGTTTGATTGCGATATGTTTTAGAATCGTAAGTCCTGAATGAGTCGTGGTTGGATTTGGAATTGATGTCAATGCAAGTGTCACGTCTTTAAAAGGTGAGACGAGTTCGTTAGATTAAGTATCTTGAAGGAATAGTGAATTAAATCACATGTAGGTATTGCAAAACTTGTTTCCGTTTGTAGTATCCTTGGTTCACGCACTACCGTAAGCCCTGGTTCACATTAGGTCGGACCGACAGTTTTATGGGACCGACAAACAACTCACAACTGCTTTGTGATGACCTGACGGTATGAATGTAAGGTATGAATCGACGGTAACGACGGTGGTGTTCTCATACTTTTTTGACGTATTAAAAATCATCAAATGACTTCTACCGCCCTGGGTGAGGCGGAAGGTACTGTCAGACTTTTACTGGCTAAAAAACCACCATGTTCCTTCTATTGCCCTTTACGTTCCGGGGCCACGGTATCCTGTTAAGACGTCCCGCAACCCCGGCAGGCGTTGGCCCCGTTGGCGGCCCCATCCCTGTGGTGACAGCTCTTTGAGGCGCGCGTGAACAGAACGCGCCGTCGACCCGTGGTGTTCACATTAGGTAGGATCGGCAGCTTCTAGTATGAACAGCAACACCCTACGTCGGTCAATGATAAAACTGTCGGTCCGACCTAATGTCAACTAGCTGTAACATATACGCACTAGAGTCGGTGACAATCTCACGTGAGTTAGTGGACGCATTCATGACGGAATTTTCAATGAGTATTGCTTTGAATAAGTAAATTAGCTTTCGATTTCCTCGACGAATGAATGGATGTAGAATGAGCGTGTAAAGTGATTCTAGACACCACTTTGTAGGCACGTCTGTAAAACACTTTTATTGTATACTAGCTTATACGCGCGACTTTTTCAATTTATTTTTATTCATCCGCGTTTGGTTGCGTCTTTAGTTACTGCTCCGATTCCTTCGGTTGTAGCGTGATGTTAAAAACAGACCAACAGTTTCTATCCACGACTTCATTTTCGTCAAAGTTGATTTGTTACCTCACGAGAACCGTACATATTTACCCTATGTGCAATTACAGTCTATAATCTATACCTGTGCGAAAATTCAACCAGATTCATTCAGCCGTTCTGGCATGATTGAGTAACAAACATCCATTCAAACTTTCGCATGTATAACAGTAAGTAAGATTTACATGAATACCACCTCTATCAGAATATCGCAATCATTAATTACCGACAATTAAACATACGAGTACGATAACTATGTCAATAGTACAAGACATTATCTTACTCGAATCAAACAGCAGACCGTCAAACGAGCTTTGGAGCTAATAAAGTTATCAGACTTAATAATTACACTGCAACACTTTCCCACGCTCCAAAGGAAAAGGAAACAACAAAAAACCACGTGAATTACAAATATTACAATACAGATAATGGTCAATTACCATGTGTAGGTAATCATTTCATCACCTTTAATAAAATTGGTCGACTAAGTCCGGCCTTAGTCCGTGGCCTTCGCAGCCGACTTATGGTCGCTTTGTTTTCATATAATACATAACGTGTGAATGGTTTTGCAACTGTGTTATTGTGCGTTCTTCAAGGTGGTGGCATGTCTACTGCAGATTAAGGGCTAGAATATCTTCGGGACCGTAAATCTTACTCGTCTTCTGTTATGCTCCCCTACACATTACATAGGACCCTATTACCTACATGGGAACATAACTGGCGTAATGTAGGTGTACACCTCTGCCTAATCCTTCGGGGATTACAGGCGTGATGTTATGTTTATATATGTTCTGTTATCTTTGCCAAATAATAATACCAGCCTATTATTATCCCACTGCAGGGCAAAGATCTCTTCTCATACAAAGAAAGCATGAGCATTGATCACCACGCTTGCTCAAGGCGGATTGGCAATTTTAGACTGATATTAGTTATAAGTTCAGGTTTCCTTACGATGATTTCCTTCACTGATGACAGTGATGTCCAAGATAAACATAAATAGTACATGTGAATTGAATAAGTCATAATAAGAATAATAATGCGGTCTCGCAGTCCTTAAAAAAAATAAAAATTTAATCATATTTAAACATTATTTCAACACAGTGTTAGTTTGTCTTTCACTTCCACTTCCTTCTATAAAAAAACGTAATTTCCTATACTACATCTTACATTCACATCTCCAACTAAACAAGTTTTTTATCTCTATGCATATCAGCGTGCACGCTTTAAAGTAATCCGTACTTCTATGATATGCCTTCACCCAACTAGCTTCACGCGTAGTTAACCCCCATTACTGTGATAGCCGTATCGAGCAGATTAACTAATGTCTTCACAGTGTTTCGCTGGCGAGGCAAGGAGACCACGGCCGGTCATACCGACGCAAGCTTAGCTTGACAACATTATGACATCTTCCGCTGTTGCTATATCGTCCAGCGATGCGTGTTCTGTACGCAATGCACGCCGCCTCTTAATTCATATTTGATCTGTAAGTTTGTCATTATCATTATGTATTTCTTCATGTTTGTGTCCTTTGGATGCTGCATTGTCTTGGTCTATGAACGCTATGTTATTTATTATAACAATCATTAGATCCTTAACTTCGTTTGTACCTACGTAGGTATGTTTTTTGCGTGATTCATGACAAATTGGTTTCAATTAATGCGACAAGTTGTTTTTATTAGTATCCGGTCAGTGAGTCAGTCGGCTTGAAAAAATGGCTATTTGATATACCGGATGAACTTAGCTCAGTAGTACATGATAGGTACATATTTATATTGCGTGGCTAGTAGTATGTCCGCTTCTGAAAGAGTATATGTTTGGACCATTGTCTTATTTGGTGACAAGCATATAATATTACATAACAATTATGTCACTGGTGTTCTAGATACTCATATATGACCAGGTTCGTGCCAGTAAAGTTGATATAATCAATAAAAGCTTTCGCTAAACACCCACGTTATCTTTAATGTATGTCACTCCACAATGACCGGTGGAATGATTTTTGGTCTTAGACCATTTGGAATAAGTTTCGGTTTTGGAATAACATTTCTTAGTAGTATTACTGTGATTATGTTAATGTTGTCATAGGAATGGGCGGGGCTATTTCGACTGTTGTGTAATTTTAATGAATGAGAACTGTTATTATACTGTTTCCATATTTACACCAACCAACTTCACTGTCCAACAAAAGACACAGCCTTGACCGACCACATGAAAAATAAAAAAAAAGCTACCCATTTTGTAAACACATTCAGGGCATCGCTGTGTAACTTTGAATTGATTGAATTCGGGATTTTATTTTCGATTGAATTGTCGCTATGTAACTTTGTAGACGAATTTATTTACATAATTTAAAGCTTCTCGTGACGGTGATTTTAATGAGGCCATTGATATAACAAAATTAATAGTTTGATCTAGAACTGTATCTTTTAATGACAAATAAACTTGACATATTTTTTAATCCCATTGTTTTACGCAGTTTACTATAAAATGAGGAAAAACCATTACAGTACTAAGTCATTATAGCAAGTTCAAGATTTTTCCGTCATTCCATGACCAGTATTGTATCATCGTGTTAAACACAGTTAGTGTTATCTTAATAACTTTTTTGAACCTCCTATCATTAAACATATCTAACATTTCCATTGTTTCAACTAAACATAAAATTACATCAGTAAGGAAATACTTTTGTAGTTCATCAGTTGAAATTTCTGTTGCAACTTGAAGACAATAAATTAATTTTGCACCAGACTTAATGTGGCATATATGATTGTGTTTACATCAGCGTTGACATTTCGCTTTATGCATTATAAATTAGAAGTTCTGACTCAACTGTGCTCATGCAAAAAATGCAACTTTACCAAGATAATGGAATGCTGTGGTTATTCTTGCACAAATAGATAATATTTTGTTCTGATGATGTAGATATTATGTTTATACTAATTTCACAAAGAGTGCACACTGACGAATTATGTAATAGCCGTTACAATGAGTTGAATGTTTTACTTGTTGCGTCAATTTACAACATTAAGACGACATTTCAATTATTAAGTAGCGTCTTCATAAAATAGATCTCTTTATTAGGTGGGTACTCTTACTGACGAATGTCTATAATAAGATTATCATCCACAGCAATCCAACAGCATACAGACGATGTTATAATGAAACATGGCGACGACTGCACCAGCATAGTATGACCAGTAGAAGAATGTAATAAGCTGTCTTGATTGATAATTATCACTATCCTTTACCTACTTTCCTTTTGCAGTTTATTTGCAATCATTTATAACTTCGATACTAACGTACATGAGAGTAAAGGAAGAGGGAGTACACCTATATTTACATGAACTCACTAATGTCTTCGCGTACTTGACTAATCTTTGATTGGCCTGGGATGGGAATTCGATCGGTAAGACTATTTACTACTTACCAGTATTAAAAATAAATAACAATCACGACACGTAATACTACATAACTCGTACGCCTCGTACAACGTGCAAGTAATCGTACAATCGATAGTAATCTAGACCCTTGATCACCGTTTTCTCTGTCTAAGATGTCATATAAATTCCCATTAGTATTGAAGTATACGTGCCCAGGCGCAGTTCCTAGGAACGAGGGCCAGTTAAATAATTGTTCGTATCTACAGTTACAGATTTATTTTCTATGTAGTAATTTTGTTTCTATTGGTCTTTTATATTTTGTTCATGCCTTTTGGGTTCTTATTTCTGTCTTTCTGTCTTGTCAGACTATCTTCTATTATTTTTGATTTAACCTGATTTTGGTAGGAATGAAGATGTGGAGTATTATAAATCCGACCAATGTCCTTGTTGCACCTTCCCCTCGCGACTCCCTAAGCCGAGGTCCGTACCCCACAGGCTGAACAGCCGAGGTACGCCTCGGTTGAACTGCGCGATGTAAAAATAAAAATAGTTGAACATCGCAATTAAAAGTACTTTTTCATTGAAACTATTACGATTTACCTAGTTTTACATTTTGTTGAATTTGTATTTTTTATCCGAAAGTTTACCGAAATTAACCGAGTAACTTTGAAAATGAACAAGGTTATAATAACGAATATCAGTGTTAGCTCTTCCACGCATCACCGCCACTAATTTATTTTAGTTCGAAATTAAGTTAGTTTCTTTTAAAGAATTAAAACGATTTGTTTTTTCACCTCTATAATGTACGAAATATGAAAATTATGCACTTCCGTATATTCGTCGATGTATCCGGCTTTAAATGAAACAAAAAACGTTTCAAATTTTAGAGGACACACACATTTACTGACCGTAAGTAGTTACTGGTTATAATTGAACGAATAAAATTCTATTCCACTCTATTTATTCAACTCCATATACACTTAATATAAGTCTCTTCGAATAAGAGTAATAATGTTTATAATAGTAATTTTAAAAGTCGATCAATGAATTTAATATAATCATTATGTTTATTATCAATAATGTAAGCGTGGCCTTTATTAAATTTAAGTAATTGTTTAATTGTTTTTGTTCGCTTCGTCAGCGCGTATGAAGAATACAGGGGCTGTAGGGGCCCGAATTCGAAGGGCCCCTTAAATTTTGAAACAGGGCCGGTCTAGAGCAAGCTTCACCACTGCTGTCTATGAATCACAGTAAATTCTTCCACATAGGTCCCCATTCCCCACGGGTAATTGTTAGAGGCCTGCAAGGCGTAATTGTGTGAACTCAAA